>JAILYA010000005.1:267375-1609875 GCA_021437795.1 Rhodamnia rubescens | reverse complement strand
AAAATTCATTCCTTCTTTCAAATTACCAACTATGATCAAACATAAGCAGAAATAGACAAAATTATAACTTATGATAATGACTGTCGATAATCAATTTAAATAAGAGTTAGCAACGCAAAATTTGTTGGTAGCTTATTAGCATTAAAGTTGGTGATCACTCGAATTAAAGTTAGTAAATTCTAGAAAAAAGTTGGTAAAATTTAACAGGTTCGCAAGCAAGACAAAATTAAGGTTAGTAAATAAATAATTAAAATAGGTAAATAAGAAAAAAGTAACCATTGGTATGCAATTCAAAAGAAATTTGGTAAACCAAAACCAATTTTGATCAAATGAGAGAAAAGCTAGTAAGTAGCGCAAATAAAAAGTGGTACGAGAGTTAATAAACTTGAGGTATTTTTTAAGAGAGACAAACACGAGTTGGTAAATGATAACAAAAGTTGATAAAGTAAAAAAAATGAAATGAGAGTAAATAGCTAAAAACTAATTGGTTCATAATCGAAACGAAGTTGATAAGTCACTCAAATAAGTAATAGTGAATTCATATATGACCTAATACATTTAAGGTGTTTGCAAAAAAGATAAATAAAAGTAGGTACAATAAAAACAATTTGATTATTTGTAAACTACCAAAACGAATTAGTAACGTTATAAAAGTGTTATTAAGTTGTAGAAAAAATTGGCTTTTCTCCACACGACTTTTGACGCTTACCAATTTTTTCAAAACTAGACCGGAAAGGGGAAAAAAAGCCCATTTTCTTAAGAGAATAATCGGATGATCCTAACGATCCTTATTATTTCAATTTCTTAAACTCTCTACAGAAGTTCAAACCACGACAATTCTTTTGGTCTACGAAGATGTTTTGTTTTCAAAAGTACGTTTTTTCATTATACTTGGCTCTTGTGAACTAGAAAATAATCAAATAAAGATCCTTATGAAACATCACAGGAAAATGGAACGAAATTCTGAATATGATTCTCTACGGTACTCGGAACATCCGAGCACAAACGACACAAACATTACCTTGTAACGGAAGCTTCTAAATCAAGACGCTTCTCCCTCTCTCTCAACTCAGAATATATGGTTAGTCTAATAAAATTTTCGTGGATACGATTCTCACTCAATCCTTTTCTGGTCAAAAGTATTATGGGGCGCTATATGACCTCGACCTTTTGGGAATTTTCCCATGTCGGCATCCCTTATCCAACGAAAACAAAGAGGAAGTCAACAGCTCTGTCCTATAGTCTGTCAGGGTTGTCATCGTATTAGGATATATAATGAGAAGCGGCTATAGAGGTCACTTGGAGAGTGTAGAGACATGGCCAAGTTGCACCACCAACCAGATGAGATGGATGGTGGGGGTGGTTGGTGGATCACATCCATCGAAGATACACACCCATAATTGACTAACTTCGTATCGGCAACACTGTGTCTTCTCGATTCCACAATCGTTTCATCCCCCGACATGTGCAGAAAGTCTTGCACCGAACCAATGTGATGACATCCGATGCCCATTCATGTATGACATGCCTCAACTCGCACAATTCTCTTTTTCCTTTCTAATGATGTCTCAACCGACCCACGTAAGCCTTCCTATACATATGTGAACAATAGACAGATTCCCAGTGCACTATAATGAGCACAACGATTTAAGCTTCTTCTACTTTCTTCAATCAATTAGACCCACAATCATAATCAAATAAAGAGTAAAAACGAAAAAAAAAATCAAGAGATAAGGTTTATCCCGATTTACTCTTAAATTAGGATTAGATCCAGAAGAGCATTTCACTATAATTAACATCTCTCACATCTCTCGTGACGACTCTTAATTATAAAAGAAAGAGATTAAAGAATTATTATGAAAGTCCTAAATCTCTTGCAAATATGTCAATTTAATTTTAATTTTTTTCGCCATCGGTCTAAACCTTTTTTAATTGTTCCGATTAAGTCCACTTGGCTAATTTTGGTCGACCGGTACTAACGTGGACGCCGATCGGCATCGATCTTCCGGCGATATAGTATTTTAATTTTTTCGATTTTGTGAATTTTACATACTTTTTCTTTTCTTTTCCCTCTTCTTCCTCTTGCTCGGCCAAGGCGGTCCACCTCACCGGCATCGGGCAAAGCTCGCTGCCGTTGGTCACTAGCAAGGGTGAGTCTCCCCGTCCTCGAGCAAGGTCGGCCTTGTCCGGCGACGACAAGGCTCTCCGCGAGCTTTGCCTGCTCGGTGACCATCTTCTCTAGCCAGCAACTAGCAAGAGGAAGAAGAAGAGTGAATAAAAATAAAGAAAAAAATGAAAAAGAAACCAAAAATTCCTTTAAAAATATTAAAATATTATATCACCGGTTGCATGTCTTGAATTGGCATAATTGCAAAAAAATTAGGACTGAATTGGCAAAAAAAAATTGAGATTGAATTGGTACAATTGTAATAGGTTTAGAACTATTTGGGTCCTCAATCTATTACAATTATGCCAATTTAATCATAAACATTTTGCATTTGTACCAATTCGATCGATTTAGCCACCTCACTGACATGGCATATTATCATTATTATTTTAATATTTTTCTAATTTTATTTTTCCTTTTCCTTTTCCTATTTTCTTTCTTTCTTTTTTGCCTTCCTTCTTTCTCTACCCGGCCATCAAGCCCAAGTAACCAACCAGAGACAGGGGCCGATGAGGTGCAACCTCACCGGCCACTAGGCAAGGTTGACCTTGACGTCGTTGGGCGAGGTCGAGCCTCGCCCGATGGCCGACGAGGCTGACCTCAAAGGCCCTCGACTTTGGTTCGTCATTGGGATTGGCGAAATTTGGAGAAAGGAAGAAAAAAAATAAAAATAGAAGAAAAGAAAAAGAAAATTCAAAAGATATTAACATAATGTTAAAAATGGGCCACGTCGGCACCAACAATGCCACATTAGCTACACAGGTTAAATTAAAGGATCGAATTGACATAAATGCAAAAAGTTTAGGGCTAAATTGGTAAAAAAAAAGGGAAAAAAGTTTATGATAGAATTTACACAATTGCAATAGGTTTAGGATTTTTTTGGTAATTTTTCCAAAAGAGATTATATAATAGTTTTCATGGGCTCAAGCCCAAACTACCAGTAAAATATTAATTCAAACTATAAAAACCCCATGGCGTCCGAAGCCATTACCCCTCGAGCCCCCGCTCGTTCACTAGAAAACGAGGTTTTGTCTTTTACGTCGATAGAAAGTATGAACCACATCCAATGACATCCGTCTGTGAGTCAAACTAGCATAGAAGTCAAATATTTTTTGCCACCAGCATATCCCTCGTGGGTTCAACTCTCTAGACTCCGGATCGTGGATGCAATCATCATGGCTTAATGATCGCTTTTCCGTCGGCCAGGCGAACCTCTCCTTCTCGCATCATTGCTCTCGTGGAAATAGCAATTGGCTTTAGCAATTCAGAGTCCTGCGTGAGTGACGCATATACGTGTAAAGAGGCTTTGAATTGTCATCATGCAGAATAAGTTAATATAATAACATTATCATAGTTATGTCTAGTCTAATGTATAAGATATTTATAGCAACCGTTCTAACATCCTACAATTATATATACAACTAGGGGTGATCGGTTCTCGGTCCGGTCGAGATTTTCCTCAAGAATCGAGAACCGAACCGGTGATCGGTTCTCGATTCTTGAGAAAATCGGTGGTCTCGGTTCTCAATTTTTCGAAACCGAGAACCGGACCACCGGTTGGATCCGATTTAGGGACGGTTCCATTGGACAGGACACATGCAAAAAAAATATATATATGCATCATTCTTAATACGGAGCACATAAGCTTGGTTATTTTCAAAAAATAAAATGAGTATAACTAAAAAGACTTCTACATAAGAGAATAAAAAATATAGAGTGCCAATAACTTATCAGTTTGGTAAAATTTCTTGGACACCCTTAACAAGTAAAGAGAGGATAACTTTATAAAATAAAATAAAATTTGATCGGTCCGAGCCGGGCGGGACGGTCCGGTCCTAGGATCCTAGAACCAGGGAACCGGACCGCTCTCTCTAGAACCTGGAATCGGACCACCCTTCCCGATCTTATCCGGGCGGTCCCGGTCCGGATGGTCCGATTTGCTCACCCCTAGATACAACCACCGTTTGCTAATATATGTGAATGATCTAATCCTATAAACAAGTAATTAACACAATGTTGTTAACCAAGATTATCTCATTAAGAGAAAGGAGAGGGGATTACATGATCTTTAAATGTTGGTCAATAAGCGCGAGACGGGACGGTTGTTAATAGGTCATCGATTACATAGATTTGGGGCTATGACAGAGAAATAGCTACCAATGCAGGTAAACAACGTGACAATGCAATAAATTTTGTGTTGGAAAACACTATAATCGAACGTGCTATATAGACTTTTATCATATCAATTTGATTTGAACTTGATTTAAACTCCTCTGATTTGACGTCATTGATTACGCTATGGCTTTGTGGCGGGAAGTGATGATAGCTATACAAATTGGATATTCGATGAAGGGATCAATCACATTCCCTGAAAGACGAAAATGCGTAGATTAGATTATATGGGTTGTTCCAAATGGGAGGAATATGGGCTCTTTGGGTCCGAAGAGTAGGGTTTTGTTTTACCTCAGCATAATTTAGATTTTTTGACATCCTTTTGTATTGGGCCTAATACCCAAAAAGACCTTTAACTTTAGTATTTGTGGTAATTATATTCGAAAAAAAAATTATCTCGTAAAAAAACTCCAACTTTTACTTTGTCCCAATTTTATCATGACATTTTACTTTTGTTCCAATTTTACCCGCCTAGTACAAAAAAAAAAATCTTCAACTTTAGTATATGTCATAATTATATCCAAAAATTTCTTTTTTCTCATAAAAAAACCTTCAACTTTTACTTTTGTTCCAATTCTACCACAATTAGCCTTCCGTCCATAATCATAATTAGTTAATCCCACGTGACATTTTAACGCCGTTAATGAATTACGCCTCGGCAAAAATGACGTGAAAAAACTCACGAACTTTTCTTTTGTTGCTTACTTTCCCTACATATTGTCGGGAGATACAAAATCACTCATGACGGCGCATTTCATATTCTCTTCGGTGCTCAATAGCTCCAAGAATGGCTAGACGTGGCGATATTTGGACGAATGCTCTAAAATCTTGTCGTCCCGAAACTTACTACTTTTTCTAAATTTCGAAGGCTCGTTAATAAATTTGATGAGAAAATTCGAGCCACGTAAGATTAAGGAAGGTTGACGATAGTAAACTTGAGATAAAAGTAAAAGTTGAGGGGTTTTTATGAGACAAAAAAAGGTTTCGAAAATAATTAGGATAAATGTTAAATTTGAAGTTTTTTTGGTTATTAGACCAGTAGAATTAAGATAAAAATAAAAGTAAATTTTTTTTATGAAATCAATTTTTTTTTTTTTGAATATAATGATCATAAATGCTAAAGTTGAAAATTTTTTGGATATTAAGCCATTTGCATTAAGATCGTGGTCAGGCATGGGGTGACGTTGAAGAAGGATGGAGCATCCATCACCAATAATGGCGGAGCAACTAAAAGGAAAAAGAACAATAAGGTTTCAGCTATGAATTAGGGAGAAAATAGTAGGTACCCACGAGGTATCGCCCACGTGGCACTCAGGCTCACTCCGCATGCGACATGTGGCGCATGGGGGCCCACATGTCAGAAAAGTCTCTGCATCCTCTGAAACACACTCTCTCCTCTAGAAGCCTCTCTCACGCGCAAACGACTTCTCCTTTCCTCCTAACTCACGCGACCGCCCGTAGATACATCTCTTATTAGGGCGAGTAAATTCTGACATATCATCAGGCATTTGAAGCTGCTTCTTTCTTTTCCTTGACCCGTCTTCTCTTCCCCCTCGTGCACGTTCTCGTGAATAGACAAGGAGACTTTAAAAATATTATAACTTTCATATAATGCTCGTTTTAATATAAAAATATTTCTCTGAATCATTTTAATGCCACGTCAAATAAAAATTAACCACTTAAGTACCTTCAATAAAAATTTCTAGCGATCCGTCCTACGTGGCATTTCATGATAATATTTTAATACTTGCGTGATTTTTCTTATAAAAAGAAAAGGTCAACATGGATGATAACTTTTTTTAATAAGGAAGCCATTAACCTGACGATCCGACAATCTTTGTCATTATTTATGATCTAACGATGTTCTAATTAATTCGTATTTTGTGCAAAACACGCAATGATGGTGTGTTGGATCTATGATTAGAAATAACCGACAGTCTTGTTAAATTATCGGGAAGCATTTTCTTTCAATAATCTTTTAATTTTTATCTGACTCTCTCTCTCTCTCCCTCTCCCCCCATACCTATAGCATTCATTTAAATCACAAGATCATGAATAATTTCGCAAAGCCTAAGGATTAGCACACGACGGTGGCCATAGACATCAATGGCGTCTATCAGCTTGAAATCTTAGGTGAGGGCATCTGTTGAGAACAAGGTCGCCGATGCCGATTTCTTCAACTCCACCGATAATAGATTCGACATCGGCTGATTCAATTCCATTGTTCCTTAGCAATCGCTCTCTATCGCCCCGTGGGCTTCGCATCTTTATACCTAGGGTTCATTCGCCCTTTTCCACAAAAGTAAAATGGAACTCGTCAGTCCTTGTCGAGGTAATGGATTGCTATTGAAAACTTTCTCAATGACTTTGTTTTTTTTTTTCTTTCTACGTTTTGCTCTTAAATGGCACCCACACACCCTCCTCCAAATTGAGTCAATCGCGCACAAAGCTTCAAATCCCTCAATCCAAGCATCGACTCAACTTCAATAGACCCAAACCTGCACGATCATCTCCAAACCCTAACTCGGTCCTGAGAAGAAACCCCGAGCGGAGAGCACCTGGTTGAAGTCATCGGTCGAATCCGTGACTACCCAAATTGCGAGAACAAGTCCTCTTCCATCTTGAAGATGAAGAAGTTCGTGGAGTCAATCATCCACGGGGTGAAGTTGGAGGTGAGCCCAGATCTGGGAGGTCACTGGGCCCAAATTTGGCTTCCGCCTAGGGGGGAAAACAGCAAAGGACGCCGAGTTGATGGTGATGTCAGCGCCTTAGAAATTGGTTTTGAAGAACAAAGTGAATTTAACGAAGTTATCCTCAATTCGTTAATTTAGGGCTAACAACTGTGAGATGTGGTCCTTTAGCTCCCAAAAGTTCATCTTTGTCTTGACCAAATATGTATATTGTCAACCACTAGTTTTTCATTACCTTCCTCATCTTCATCGGCGCCCCATCATCATCAACCTCTTCTTCTTTTGATATCCAACGCAGACAAAAAATCAAGTCTAACATCGTATTTAAGTATGAAGTGGCTCTCATCGATGAACCACAACTCAAATCGAGAATGATACTTAAATGATTATATTTTTTTTTATGAAAAATAACCATCAAGTGATCAATTAAAATTTTAAAATTAAAGTGAGCACCGTGCCAATTTTTTAGCAACTTCTTGAGTCATCTCTGAATCTATTGAGAACTTTGAATCGGTGGTGGTGTCCTCACAGTCAGAGTTATAGGTCACTGGTCCTACCGCCTAAGGATGATAAGATGCTTCTTTTCTGCTACATAGGAATAGGCCCCAGACTGTATTCAATGCCCTTGTTTGTCGAGATGGGAATGGCAAATGCCCGCACATTGGTCTTTTGACACCCAATCTTTGACTTTTTGTTGTGCGTGTTCCATCGAGAATTAGCTCTCGTCTAATTGCCTTGCAACGATCTATGACCAAGGGTGCGCATAGTTAACATTTTCGAATGTAAAATTTTGCTCTAAAAATACTTTTAAAGTAAAAATTCATTTGATAATTTAATTTCCAAAATAAAAATTCATTTGTTAAAAATTTTTACTTTTAAAAGAAATTTCTACTTACGAGGTGAATTTTCATTTTTGAAGTTATTTTTCTTCCCATTCGAGATGTAAAGAAAAATTGCTTTTCAACTCAAGAAATACTTCTCGCCTCACCCTCTTTCTATTACGTCCTCACCCTTTTTTCGATCACGCCCACCTCCGTCTACTACCGACCTCTGTAGTTGCCCGCCGCCCTCCTTCACCAACCACCACCGCCCACGACCACCTCCAAGTGACCATCGCCCGCCGCCACTCATCGTAGCCCATTCTTGTTGCCACCCGCCGACCGCCCCCCCACTCCCAACCATCACCCATTGCTGATCGTGCCCATCGCCACCCGCAACCACCACCACCACCGAGCCACCCATGACCACCACCACCGCCACCAACCGCTAACCATCGCTCATCGCCAACCTCCACCGACAACCACGGCCTCCCGCCTCCGCCGACTACAACCAACCGTCACCCCCCTTCCCCCCTCTCCCGTGCTATCGATCGCCACCACCAATCGTTGACCCTTGTCAAGCACCACCACGACCATCGCCATCCGCCGCCACCATCCGAGTAAAAAATTAATAATATGTTTTTTTATTTTTTAAAAAGTAAATAATATTTGTAATAATAAAATTTATTTTAAAATAAATTTTAACAGTTTAAAAATGAAGTAGAAATTTTTCAACCACGGATAATAATTTTTCATAAAAACATTTTGTGTTAATAATGTTTCGAAATAGAAATTTTCAATCGTTACTAAACGAATTTCTCCGATCAAAAATCAACTTCTTTTGAGTAGAAGTAGAAAAATCAACTTCGATTGATTGGAAGTGTTGCCATGCGCGCCCTAAACTTCCACCCAAAAATCTTGAAACGGAAGGGTGCAGTCATAATTGAAGAGGCAAGTCTACATATAATCATCTCAATCTTTGTGGTGGCATGGCAATTGGAAATTTAATAATGATGAGTTAGGAAAATTATCAAAAAAATCATAAACTTATTGTAATTGTGCCAATTTAGTCCATTTGGCCCCCGGCTTGAAGTATACAAATTTTACTACATTTTTAAATTTTTACTCATTTTATTTTTTTAATAATTTCTTCTCTATTTTGTTTCCTGTACTCCCTCGGTAAATGTGAAAGAATACTAAAGAAATGCCTTAGGGATGGGCACATGGATTGTCCTTAATGCTGTCATTTTATTTTCTAATTTTTAATGGGCCATCAAAAAGAGTTCTTGGCAAGGGATTTATTTATAGTGCGGAAAATCATGGTGAAATGATACGGCGTGGAACTTGCCGTGTGCAATCCATTATATTAAAAGATTAAGTTGCTATAACCGACAAGCTCGATTCTTTGTTTTCGATGATAGTCTTAATTTTTGAATTTAGGAACAACTAACGGATGCCTCTTTTCTAATACAAGGATAACAAGAAACAATCATGGTAAGGGATGACGTCACAAAATTCATCTTGCATGATATGCGTGTCAATACATGCGAGTGAAAACAGAGAAGTCCATTCCCCGTTTTATAAAAGTTTAATTAGTAGAATTGAGCAAAACATGATTGGAAAAGACTAGGTCACCAGAATCTTCATCCTACATATCGTAGTATCAATGCGAGAATAGACCCTTATCGAATGTGACGATGGGTAGATGGAGTGTTTCTCTTAACCCTGCTGACAAGATAGATAATTTTTCGTGAGAGTGAGTGTAAGGTCCTTTCTGACTTAAAGCCTTTGCTTGACATATTCATGACACTCACGTAGTGAGCGGATTGTCTTATTAAATTTTCCTAGTAGAATTTGGTAATGCATGACTTGACAAAATCGCTACGCAAGCTAATGAATTTTCAGCATCTGTTATTTCTCACGTGCCTGATTGCCCACATGCCTTGTTATGTTTAGCTATTTGCTCTTGTTAGGATATTTCACCTATTAGCTTCAATTTGAGTAACCTGTTATAATTGCTATCGTCATATCTGCTACAACAGGGTGAAGTATGTTGAGCGAAAGAAAAGGGACAGTAGCATTAATTAAAGTGATCAAGTTGAGAATGATGTAAAGAGTGCAGAGATAAACTGTCCAAACGAAGTTTCTCTATGTTATTCGTCCTCTGCGGAAACAACGGAGCTTCTTGATTGTTTGCTTTATTTCCTCCCCCTCCTTTGTGGTTTTTGTAATCAATCGAGCAAGTCACAATTGCTGACATATAACAATTTGAGGTTGTAATTTTTTCAAAATTTGAGCCGCAAATTGATACTTATGTTAGTATTTTGACGAGCTTGAAATTCTGTCAATGAGGTGCTGCACAGTTTTCGTTGTGATATTTTGATTTTCATTTGTAACTTGATGAACTGAGAAACACATCATATTATTTCTGGTTGTTCAGGTCATGTGCCATTTGATCTTGGTCCGGGTCGAGCCAAGCATACATGTGCTGTGTTTTCAAGTCGGGCATCATGAAAAACTCGACCTGATCTGACCCATTGACACTTATACCTGTAAGTGGCTTGAGGTCTGGATAGATGCCGAAGTGGTAGCCCGGAGATGAACAGTACAGGAAACGAAGGAAGAGGAAGATCAACATTATCCAAAGAAAAACAAGAAAAAAAAGGAAAAAAAATCAGAAAAAATAAATGTAAGAAATAAAGGCACTTAAAGTCCTAACAATTGTCGGGAAAGTGTAATTAAATCCTAAAATTTTGAAAAAGTGTAATCAAATTTCAAAACTTATCACAAAGTACAATCGAGTCATTAAACTTTCAAAAACGCAACCGATTCCTAAAACTAGTCAAGTCGAGTGCAATGAAGTTACGAGACTTGTTAGCAATTTTCGTTTGTCAAGTTAAACAAAGTTAATGGAAGGATTTGATTACACCGACTTAATAAGTTTTAGGACTTGATTGCGATTTTTGAAAATTTTACGATTGAATTGCACTCTCGTGATAAGTTTCGGGACTTTCGGTGGACTTATTCCCAAATATAAAGAAGTGAATATAAGTATTTCAACTTCATACGGTGTTTATGCCACATAAGATTGTTGGCGAGGACTGGACGTCCACTTGAACATTTTCAAATAAAAATTGACCAGAAGAATTACATTAGAATTTTGAGTAAAGATTTAGAACAACATTGACAAAATTGATATTATTTAAGGCTGGTGAACTAATTCTCTTCAATCGATCCCTCCATGCACACCTACAGAAATTAATATTCGTCTCCAGACAGCATCTAATGAAAATCTGGCACTGTATATCGACTCCCGACGCCGAGGGAAAAGGCTTTGATATTTCCGGAGTTAGTCAAGGACAACTCCAAATCATTTTTTTGAGGAATAATCGGAGATGTTGTAAAAGCAGCGATTCTGGATAAAAGCCATTGGATTACCATCTTATCCAAAGTTATCGGAGAACATCCATTGCCTCTCTCTTTGACGCTCCCAATTTGAATGTGCAACTCGGGAGAGTTGATGGACATGGGAGTTGTGGCATGCGGACACAATCTATATCATCCCTGTTTTTCCCTCTAAGCAAGATTTTGAGGGGTAGAAAATTGTCCACAAAGTCTTAATTACATTGCACTTGGGCCAATGCAGTCATTAACCTTTTAATCATGTCAATTGAGTTCTAATCCTTTTGACAATTTTTCAATTTAATCATTTTGGCCAAATTTTTTTTTTATTGGAAATTGTTAACATGGATGCCGACGTCTTTAACGATATGGAATTTGATTTGACATTTTTTTAAATTTTTTTATTTTAGTTTTATGAACTATATGAATTTTGTTATCATTAAGAGCCCGCGGAGAGCCACTGGCCGAGGCCCGGTGACCCTCGCTCAAATCTAGACAACGGATTGTTGCCCTAATCTACCGTTTCGAGGGCAGCGAGCCCTCACCTAGTTGTGAGTGAGGGCCGCAAGCCTCACAAGCTACTCGCGGTGGCTTCACAGCTCTCACCCACGGCCTACGAGGGCTCACATGGCCTTGCCTAGTGGATGGTGGCCCCTAACCGGCCATTTAACAAAAAAAAAGAAAAAAATTCAAAAAATAAAATAAAAAATTCTCCACGTCGGCGTTGATTGTTCCACGTAGGACGGCTAGCATCACCTTAAAATTTTCGAAAAAATTGGCTAGAAAGACTAAATTGGCAAATTGTCAAAAGATTTAGGACTTAATTGACATAATTATAATATTAATGACTGAATTGGTCAAAGTGGAATAAGTTTAGGACTTTTCCATTTTGAGTGTCTTCCTCAAGCTATGCTCATTTGTTTATGTGTTATTCTTGGACGCTACAACCTCTAACGATTCTTTTATGCCCGAGAGGATGTGCTTTAGTGAATCTCATAGTAGGGGTGATCTTTAGCATCTGCACCTACTCTTTCTTGCTCTTACGAGCACATGCATACCCTTCCATAGTGGTTTAAGCACCCTTGCTTTCACTTTTGCAGGTTTACTACTTTGGAGATGGGCAGTGAAGAATTTGTTATGAAGCTCTTGGGCTTAAGTCCATCAACCCATTTCTTTTCCAAAGAGTTTTAAGGTGTCATAAGAAGTCGATGTTCTTGGACTTTTAGTCAAATTCAACCCAATCGACCTAAAGAACGTTGTTATGGAAATCTCATACGTTAATATTAGGGCCTGTTAATGACGTCTGAGAGGCCCATATGCCCCAAAAGGATCCGTCCCTATACGCCCCTTCCACTTTTGTTGTAGTTGAGTGCTCTCAATGTAGATGAATTTTATTATAATCTCCTCATCTGCTCTGACACTTTTGTACAGCACTACTACTGCAATGTAAAGTGCGTGAAACGGGCGATAGGTTGCTGCCAACAGTAAGGCCAATCAAGAAACGTTGGTAAAACAGGGACATGTGCAAATGAAATGGATGAGTTTTGCTTAATTGCAGTAAAGATGCGGCTACTAGCCCATTGTAAAGTAAGTCTGCAAAGTGTTATCCGAATACGAGTCCGGATGGGTTAACAAGATCTTATCCAGTGTTTGGTGACGTCTTCTAGAGCGGATATACCCAGATCAAATGTCAGATCAAGAATCCAGGGTGGAGGTGGGATAGACCCGGATTGGATAAAATTTTTTTAAAATAACTTAACAATTTTCTTCCGACGATAGAATGATGGAGTCCGGCTTTGTTGGCCGCTGTGCAAGGACCACCGCCACAATAACCAATCATTGTCAACTTTGACCACTGGGCAATCGTCATCGTCTCCAACCAATGCCGATCGTTATCGCCATCCAACCGATCATCCTCCCATGACAATTGAATCGAACCTGATGTCCCCGATGAATGACTCGTAATCGATGGACCAACCTGAAAAATCGTCTTTGAAAAGATGAAGGAAAAAAAAACAAAACAAAACGTGCATAGTTTTGGGCCTTCGTACGTTGGTCTTGAATAGTGGTCACTTGATTTTGCAATGAAGCTTCGACTAGGGGTGAGCATGGTTCCTGGTTTTAAGGTATGCAGGGTAGGTTTCGGGTTTCAAAAATTGAGAAACTTGTTCCGATGGGTAGATACCAATAAGTGAAACCTATAACAAGTTTTTGTATATGTCTTCGCTCCCGTATTCCATGACGTCGGATGATGAATGTGTAATTTGGAACCAATAGTCCAATCTTCCATTTTTAACATTATCGAGACTTTTACTTTGTTAATATGTATTTATTTGTGCGTCCAAATATAAATTGTGGTTAGTGGGTTGTAGAAGTAAATGGTGGTCACTAAAGGTGATGATTCACTGTAATTGTTCGATTGAAAATACTGGTGAAACCTTCAGCCCATATTTATCTTGCAAAATCCTATTGACGTAATCTCGCACGGCTGAGACCAACATCAAATGAAGCGATTACCGTTTTTGCCGGAGCTCCTCTCCTTTGGAATCTTCCGGTTGTCAGCGTAGAATCTCAAACTGTAATATCCTCTTTGACTCGATCGTTTAAGTGGGGAATTTCACGATGTCATCACTTCAGTTTGTCGTTGTCTCCTGGAGCGTTGTTATTTGCTACAGAATTGCTTGATCGAGCAATTGGTAAGGGATGCGAAGCTGGAGCAATTTTTTTTGGTGTTGAGATGATTATTGTGATTTGCAGGTCAGCGTTGTCTGTGCTATGTATTCATAGTCCGAGCCTCTTAAGAAGGAGGTGTTCTTGGTGTAGATGGAGGACTCCATTCCCAAGTCTACAGAATCGATGCCGCATCCTATGTAGCACGGACACGACACGGGACACGATATGATACACCGACACATAAATTCTTAAAAAATAGGGAATTTCGACATGCCGGAACACGTCGTATATTAAAAATATATTTTTTATTTTTTTATCGACAAGAAGACAATATGGATTCCGAATAATTTTAAATTTTCGTCTTTTTACATGAAATCGGATTGAAATCGAATCAACGGAACAAACGACTAAACCGGTTTATGGGCCCAAGATACTGATCAACCAACCCTAAATTCACCTCTTCTTTTCTCTCTCTTTTCCTCACCGATCTGCTTCCCTCACTCTCCAGCGGCACCCTTTCCCTTCTCACTCACTCTCCAAGCGTGCTTTCTCTATCTTGCTCTTGGAGTCGCGTCCTCCTTCTATCTCTCCTTCCCTCTCTCCCTCCCTCCGGCGACGCCCCTCTAGGGTTTTTAGATCTGTGGTCTTTTCCGTGCATCTGCTGTTCCGAGGGAGGCGGCGAGGCGCGACTAAGCCGAGAGCAGCAACATGAGAGAGAGAAGAGCACGACAGTGGAGAACGTGAGAGAAAGAGATTAGATCATAAGATTTTAGATTTTTTTTTTCAATTTTGACTCACCTACATACCGGACACGTGAGTCCAACGCGTGTCCGTTCGGTTGACCAAGTGTCGGAGCTTGGACATGCATTGACCGCATGTCCGAGCGTGTCTGGAGGTGTCCGGTGCGTGTCGGACACGGAGACATGTCCGACACGCAAAAATCTCCCTAACAGGCGAGTCTGTGCTACATAGGCCGCATCTCATGGATGTGTGCTTTCTCCACCCAATGTTGGAGAATGTTCAGCGTCTGCAGCACCAGCCCTAGATTGGGAGAGTATCACCTATGTGAGCAAGTGAGGTTTTCAAAGATTTTGAATGCTATCTTAGATTTCACCAAATATGCAATAGAATTTTTTACAACCCGAAGGATATTTAGCGGATTTCTACTCCCACGTTATCCTATTTTATCCCAATCCAAATCCGGACGACTAGACAAATGGTGGTTATGTTTCTCGGGATAATTACTTACCCAAGATTTTTAGAATCGTAGCAACTTGCCTCTCAATATCCCAATTTTGGCATAAATCTCAGCAACGATTTCAAATCATGTCCTCCTAGCTTCGCCGGCGCCGATCACATGTTAATTCGAAGTCTAAATTTCGATGTCTCCTTCTTTTAGTTCTCTTTGATCTCTTTTAGTTATGATTAATTTCTTTTTGATTTTGCAATTACAACGAGGGAAAGATTGCCACGAATTTCAAAAGATCCATAGGCATACTGCAAACTTATTGGAACATCGAGGGGTGATTTTTAATCACGTTGCAAATCTGGGGGCAGAATATAACACTCGCAGTGGAAAGACGATTTTCCCCTCAGGTTCTCACCGGCGATGGGGTCATGTGACATCGCGGGATCAATTTACGGTTGAGAATGTGAGGGCCGAGTCAACTCGAGGGGATCTTGAGATGGATTTGAAAGCATCGAGGGCATTTATGTCAATATTGAGATATTGAGGGGTAAGATGCAACAATCCTAAAAGTAATCTGGATGTTAATTAGAATTTACTAATTTGTCTATCTTGAGGAATTTAATGTTAATGATTTAATATTTTCTACAAAATGGGCATTCCTAATATTTTCTATGCCTAGTTAAAGTTATAATGTTCGAACTTTTGTAACTGGGTCAAAACTAAGCTCAAATACCCAAAAACAAACCCTAAACTTTAGCTTCTATTTCAATTATATCCATAACCCTTTTTTTTCCTCATAAAAAATCCTTAATTTTTACTTTTGTCCTAATTCTACTAGCATAATACCTAAAAAACTCCTCAACTTTAGCTTCTATTCCAATTATATCCAAAACTTCTTTTTGTCTCATAAAAGATCTCTTTTTTTTTTTTGTTCTAATTCTACAACCGATAACCTTCCGTCTATAATCACGGTTAGTTAATCTTACATAATATTTGCACGTCGTTAATGAATTACTCATCTCGTAAGTTTGACATGAAAAAATCACCCAACTTCTCTTGTGTTGTCTCGCTTTCCTTGTACATTATCGGGAGATATAGAGTCATTCAAAACGGTGTATTTCGAATTCTCTCAAGAAATAATGAGTAGACATAGAGATCTAATTATTTGTACAAACGATATCAAATCTCGTATCCCCGAAACCTATTGTTTTCGAATTTCGAAAATTCATTGGTAAGTTAGAGAAGAAAATTAAAGTCACGTAGGATTAACCATCGGTGATTATGGACGTAAAGGCGACGATGGTAGAATTGAGATAAAAGTAAAAGTTGGGAGTTCTTTATAAAATAAAAAAATTAAATACAATTGAGACAGATACTAAAGTTGGGGTTTTTTTTTTCCGGGTATTAGGCCCTCAAAACTACTATGAATATATGAAAACCCAACATGACAGTGTAGTCGCAAAAGGGAACATAAAAAACAAAGGGAAAGTACCACAAAAAATCTTAAACTATCTTCACTGTGACATATTTATCATATTTTTTTGTGACACAAAAAATCCAAAATTTGTACTTCGTGTGACATATTTACCCTAAATATTTTTTATGACACAAAAAATTTCAGACTTATATCAATGTGACACATTTATCTCAAATTACTTTTTTGTGACACAAAAAATCTCAAACTTATAGGCTTGTAACATATATGTCTTAAATTTTGAGGTAAATGTGTAAATACGGATCTGAGTTTATAATTTTTAGTGTCACAAAAAAAAGTTTAGGGTAAATGTGCCACACTAATATAAGATTAATGTAAATGTGTCGTATGGATAAAATTTAGGATTTTTTATGATATAAAAAAAATTAGGTAAATATGTTATAATAAATATAGTTTGGAGTTTTTGATGGCTTTTTTTCCAAAAATAAATACAAAAGTTCCTATGAAGATGAGAACACACACGTCCGCCAAATTACATGGCCAGAAACTCTCGCCGCGAATCTCTGGTGGGTGGCCATAAAAACCAAAAAGCAAAACAAAAAAGATGCAGAAAGAAGGTGCCTTCAGTTTCTCTCTCCTCCCCTGCGTCTTTGATGCGAGCATATATGCCTTCATTATCCGACCGAGACCAAGGAAGGAACTTCTAAACGATAACAATGGCGTCCCTCTGTCTTAATTTGTTGCCCTCACCACTCTCTCGCAGACTAATAGAAGCTTCCTCTGCTTCGTCTTCTTCTCCTTCTCCTTCCTGTTTAACAACACCAAAGAGTAGCAACAGTAGCGGCGGCATTGGAAGCTTGAAGCCCGTTGTAATGAATGGGAATCCCCCAACTTTCGTATCTGCTCCTGGTCGTCGTATTGTTGCCGGTTCGTTCTTTTGGCCCTTCACCCTGCAACCCTTTTACTCCGTATTCTTTATCCTGGGTGACATCAACTGGGCTTCGTTATCCGATTGAAATCGGTTCAACTTCAAAAGGGTCATTGCTTTTGTTATTTCTGAATCCGTTTAGCTTCCTGTTGCTATGTTTGGCAGTTGAATTGTGATTGCGGTTTCCTTTAGGCTTTAGCATCATTGACTTTTCCTTTTCTTTCATCAATTCGAACGAGTATTGGACATGTACTCACCTCCACATGCTAGTATTCAACTCTGTTTAGCTTCTGGCGTGCATTAATGTGTGAGCTGCACCAACTGTCCAGTCAATTTGTCCTTACTTGAGTTGCCGAGCTGTTTTCAAACTTGGGAGACAGGAGCTTTGCTTATTAGTTGATTTACTGTGGCAATAGGGATAGGTATAAAGTGATGTTGCCTCACTTGATCGATCCTTCCGGCTTCCACCTATTTTATGGGACCCACCAGTCATAATAGACCTGTTCTGAGGAAAGGGATTTATATTTCAACCATGCAAGCTAAAATAGGACTCTGTCCTTTAAGTTTAAGTGATAATATCTCTGTCTGTTTATGCAGTTGGGGATCTACATGGCGATCTTGAGCAGGCAAGACGTGCATTTCAGATGGCTGGTGTCTTGAGTTCAGATGGTCAAGACACATGGACTGGCAAAGAAACGGTATGCCGTTAGTCAAATGGATTCTTTCAATGTGAATTAAACAGATTTGATCTAGCGATTCATCGTGATCTCAGCTTAATAGTTGATTCATGAGAAGGCTTCTGATATGAGCTTTTAATTATCTGATAAACCAACATTTGGCCCATGCTTTAGGTTTTGGTTCAGCTGGGAGACATACTTGATCGAGGAGAAAACGAGATAGCCATCTTATCCTTGTTGCGTTCCATGGATAAACAGGCACAAGAAGAAGGTGGAGCTGTTTTTCAGGTTTGTATTGCTGAAAATGGAAGCACTTTCAGGCACTTCTCAGAAACAATTCACTTCACCATGTTTTAGTGTGTATCTGCACATAGTGATATCATCACAATACATGTATCCTTGACATTCTGGAAACTGTCCAGATATTTGTGGATCACTAATAAACAAATGCCAGAAATCATATATCCTTCTCGAAAATCCCGTATTTTGACATTTGTTAATTATCGTAGATCAATGGGAACCATGAGACCATGAATGTTGGAGGGGACTTCAGATATGTTGAATCTGGCGCATTCGAAGAGTGTGCAGGCTTCCTGGACTATTTGGATAGTTATGGATATGAATGGGAAGAAGCTTTTCCTGGTTGGGTTGCTGCGTCTGGAAGGTGGAGGCAAGACCAGAAGACATCTCCAAATTATTGGGACTCATGGAATTTAGTGAAGGTAGTGATAGTTTATTGACAGAAACAATGCAACTTTGGAAAGTATTACTGCTTAATGACATCTATACTAACCTCCGATCAAGATGTATTTGGATGAATCATCTCAATCTAACTATTTAAGAAGATATGGATTAGCTATAAATACCAAGTCTAGAGCTTGCTCTACGACCCAAAGCATCACAAGTTTTGCTGAAATTATCAATAGTCAATATCTTTCCAGAAGTTCTTGGTATTGTTTTGTTACTGTGATATTTGGATTTATGCATGGTTATATGGAAATTTAGGACAGAGGCAGAAGGGGGTTATTGCCAGAACAGTCTTACTGCGACCTGGTGGTCCATTGGCATGTGAGTTGGCGCGGCATGCTGTTGTTCTCAAGGTCAATGATTGGGTCTTTTGTCATGGTGGCCTCCTTCCTCACCATGGTAAAGACTTTCTACTCTTGAATAAAGTCTATGTACAATTTCTCCATATCCTGTCCAGATTGTTGCTGCAATTTAGCCTGGGATGCCTGACGGAAGTGTTGGCGTTTTGCTAGTTGCCTATGGTATTGAAAGGATGAACTTTGAAGTGTCTAACTGGATGAGAGGTCTCTCTGAAAGTGATGTTGGTCCTCCACTCCCTTTCGTGGCCACACGGGGATATGATAGTGTTGTTTGGAGCCGCTTGTACTCGAGAGATGTATCAGATCTCGAGGATTATCAAACCAGACAGGCAAGAGCTTGTAACAGCTTGAAGTTCTTCATCTTACTAATCATCTGGTTTGGGAATCTGCTATATTCTTGTTTATCTTTCAAGCATACACAGAAACACAATGACTATGGTTTCAAAGCAGGAAGCTCTTTTCCAACCATTGAGTGACCTCTTGATCGTTTCTCTATCGTGAAAACTCTGTATAGTTGATGCTTGTCAACTTTTATGCTAATAAAAGGCAAACGACGTGACTCCCCAGATACAGTCTATTCTCGAAGAGACTTTGCAAGCTGTGGATGCCAAGGCAATGGTAGTGGGGCATACTCCTCAAACTGCTGGAGTAAATTGGTAAGAGACTATGCAGTTTGCCTGTGAAGTGGGAAACACCTGTCTTGAACATTTTCAGTTATGCTTTGTCGTATACTAAGTAATCTCATACTCTTTGATATCCTGTTGGGTACAAATGGCAGTGAATACAACCGTAGCATATGGAGGATTGATGTTGGGATGTCAAGTGGAGTTCTTAACTCAAGACCTGAGGTAAAGTGGTCTTCCTACGGTGTTTAAAAGGTCCTTCCTTGATGGCAGACTAAATTTGGACTTCAATTCTGCCTAATGGTGCATGTTCTTTGAGAGATCATAGGTGTTTCACAACTGGTGCTCACCTTAGGATTTAGTTTCAGTTGAGGCAAAGGAGAATCGACACTGACAGGATAGGCTTCTTAACTCCTGTTCCTCAGGTTCTAGAGATTGTGGATGGTGAAGCAAGGGCTGTGAAGGGAAGAAGGGACATGCTTAGTGATTTACAAGTTGTTGACTACCCATAGACCAGCAGTGTAGCAACATGGTATGATTCCGAGAGCTCTGTTTTTCACTCTGTTATTGGCCTCCCAAGTAGTTTTTCATAATGATATGGCGTATGGTGTTTCATCACGTGCTTACATGCCTAGTGGAACTTGGGGTAAAGTGTTTGATACATAGGCAATAGCTTCGTCTGCTGAATACTAGGCAAAACTATAAAACGATTCTGCATCAATAAAACGTGAAGCGTCTAGAGATTACGGATCCTCCACCTACAAGAGTTTGAATCAGCTCTTCTTCTGTCTTCTTCTTCTTCTTCTTCTTCATCATTTCACTTCTCTGACATTTTTAGAAGCAATAGTATTGGTTTTCATTTTCTCCCAAGCATAACAAAACTTTCTTTCCCTGGAACAGGCGATGAACTTGATGGTGGAAGCCAGAATCTGACTCGAATTTGTCCTGCATTTGTAGTCCTCACCACCTGTCCCACGCTCTCTTCAGTGAGTTCTGCGGCAACAGAATCACGGTATCGAATACCGAAGCCGGTTTCACAAGCAGAGAAGAAGCAGATTCTTTGGTGGTGGATATATGGGATGAGAGCGACTTTCATAGGGGAATCTTTGTTCCATGTTAAGTAATGATTCTTCAAGACGATTTTGTTACTGAGCGGGAAGAATTATCCCGTGTGTATTGAATATATATGGAGGACATGGAAACTGTAAATTGGAACATATACTGCCAACAAATCTCCCTACATACGATACCTGAGGTTGAGGAGGCTCTTGCGTGGTGTATGGAGCAGCAAATGTTCCAGACAAACAAGAGAAGTGGCAAACAACTGAGGTGGAACGTCTCTTGTCAGGCTAAAATTAAAATTTGAATGTGCCCTCATTCACCTTACAGTATGCTTTGACAGTACTCTTCTGGAAATGAATGCCAAATGCAGAAAAAACCTTACATCATCTATCCAATCTCATAGTCTCTCAGGAAATTTCCTCAAACGACTTTTGGGCATTCGTCCCCGCATCAAGTCATTAATCACTCAAGACAAGAATTATCCTAATTTCCATAGCGCATACGGAATTCCCCTAACTTCCGTCTCCCAGAGCATCAATCGGAGGTGTTCGGTGGCTGCCGGAGCCTCCGGAGACGCTCGATCCACTGATCCTCGGGCACGCTCTGGGCCCAATCGGGAGCGAGTCCACCAAACGAGACTCCACGCATGGCTTCCATTACCCTCGTGGCGTTGTGAGGCGTCAACGGCGCATTCCTGCGGGTCTCGTCTTCCCTGAAAGCTCTGCGCATGGCTGCATCATAAGCCTCTCTCGCTCTCTCTTCCTCTTCTTCCCCCTCATGGTCGGCGTCATCGTCGCTGCTTTTTAGCTCGAAGCCGTCGTTTACGCTGAGAGAAGACACTCCGTTCTCCACGCAGTAGCCGTTGGGGAGACGCTGGGAAAGATCGACCGAGGAGTGCGATTCAGAATCTGAGTCATCGGCGGCGGAGATCGGCTGGTAATACTCCGGGGATTCATCCGGATTCGAGTCCGTGTCGCTTCCGTGGCTGTTCTCTGCAAATCGAGAGACGATGAATGAGGAACTAAAATTAGGGAAAGAGAAACGAAGCGAGGAAAAAGAGAACGACGATCAAAACTGTACCATCCATATGATCGGGAGATGTAAAGGGCACGGCGTTCATGGCTTTGTGTTGCTCTTGCTCGTGCACGGGGGTTGGCAACTCAAATGCACGGAAGTGACGACAGAGAAGGATTATAGATATTTGACAAAAGAAAAAGCAAAAAAGGCAAAAATAGTGCACCAGCCGGGAATCGAACCCGGGTCTGTACCGTGGCAGGGTACTATTCTACCACTAGACCACTGGTGCCTTGACTTGAAATGTCGCATTAAAACAGCATACTTAAATGTAATTTGAGGGACTTCACCCAGTTTTTTCAATAATGAAAGGGGCGAAGCCTAAAAGTTACACAAAAAATCGCCTAAAGAAACTTGATCCAACCTGATCTCCTAACAATAAATAAAAATAAAATCTCTCGATGCCCTATTTAAAACTAAAGTGTCATTTTACATCACAAGAGTGAATAACTCAGCACATGAGTTTCCTTTCCTTAAAATTACGCAAAAATTTCACATGTTGGAAATACAATAAAATCTTCTGAATTTGAGAAATGAGCACGTCACCAAAGTTGAGAGCGGGTGTAGATTTCTAGAGTAGTGAAATAGCAGTTTGCAAGTTAACCTCCACAATAAGTTTTAAAATGCCCAAAGAAATAGCTAATTTAAGATCCAAGAAAATGCCCCACAATTCTGCTTTAAGGGAAGTGCACACTCCCACAATCTGAGCAAATCCCGAAGCCGGTTATCCGATTCATTACTCGGAAGCCCACCTACTAAAGCGGGGCTCGAGTTGTATTTAGAGGCTCCGTCAAAATTGAGCTTTACCCATTCGGTTGGAAGGGTAATCCAACCCACAAGCTTATCTCTTTTCACCCAGCTTTTAGATCCCCAGGGGTTGTGCATTGTGTTTAGTCCTGCGTGGAGAGTAAGTCACCCCACAAGTGTTTGGTCAATTATCCGTAAGACCTCAAGTGAGTCACCAAATGTCCCCAAAAGGATAGTAGGAAACGAGTAATAGTTTTTGGTATGAATCAGTGCAAGGTCTGCTCTCCAAAATCTCAACACAAACGATGCATATGCAATGATTTACTCAATAAGTTTAATCGCTAGGATCAAACTCTAGTGGTGATATTACAAGCATGTCAATAGCACTGAATCCGCTGTTTTTTTCTCAACCTCAATCCACATGTTGAAGAACTATATTGTTGCAACTTGTGACTGGGGTAACTATACTCATCCTTCTCTCTGATCAATAGGAAAAAGAAGTGGTAGTATGATGCCACTGGAAAAACAATGTTAACCGCCACTGGAAAAACAATGTTAACCTTCACCTCTAATTTTCAAATGACTGCTGTATAGGTATCTCTGCGGTTGTTAAGCTCTTGGAAGAAGCCCTTTGAGGCTTTGTATGCAGACCAGCATATTGCGGCGGCAGGAGCATGGAAAAGCATCCGCGGAATCCATCCTCTCACGAGCCCACTGTATCCGTCCTTCTTCACTATCGACTCAATAACATCTCCTATTGCGGTGGTCTTGAACCTGTCGCAACCCGCAGACACCCTACACCATAGGAAAGCCATTTCAATGACTAGAACTCGGCCGCCAATCGCAACTCAAAACGCACTTACGACAACCCATCAACCGGGGGCGTTCACTAATAAAAGCATAGCATGGCAAGTGGTAGGTTACCCAGCGAACACAGAAGCAGAAAAGATCAGCCCATATCCGTGCTCGTTTGTTGTTGCAGATTAAAATCTAGGCCTTCGGCTACTATAACCAAATGACCAAACGACGAATAGGTGCTCACAGTGCAAAAATAGGTGCTCATCGAACAATCTGAGTGGTAACACCGTAGCAGCAGGAGACCTTATAATCTATCCGACAGTCTGAGAATGACAATGAGACTGTCTTAGTAATTTAAGCAAAGAACTTTCGGATCATTAGCAAAGTCGTATTTAGCTATTTTCGCAGTGTCTTCCGTGTTAGGACGGTTCTACTATCTCCCGGGCAAACAAACCAGAATATTCCCTTCTGAAATTTGACTATCTTAACCTCATTCATATCAGAGGTTAAAAATATATGAATCATATTCTTTTCGTATATTATGCTGTACCTGACATTGCAATTGAGTCTTGACCACATCGAGCGGAGTGGTGACCACTGCCACGGTCACCCCAGCAGCCGCGCCAACAGTGGCATGAACCACCCACCGCTCATCATTTGCATTCTCTGGAGAGAACTCCATCAAAGGCCTTTTCGCCGCCTCATACGTCGTGAAATGCGCTGCGGTGAACGGAGCATTCATGACCACCATGGTCCTATACGAGGCATAAAAAACCCTGACGCCTTCCTCCTTCAAAACCCTCCTCACGCAATCCCACACTCCTTTATAAGGACTGTCCCTCAACTGCAGCCTCTGCTTCACCATGTCCATCGGCGTGAGCACCGCGTCGCTCGCCACAGTCGCGCACACTCCGGAAATGGCGTGGGCGGCCGAGCTGCGGGGGTCACCGCCGGAGAAGAACTTCTTGCTGACTTCGTAGACGGAGAAGTGGACAGCGTGAGCGGGGCCGGCGCCGAGGCCCATGGCGGCTATGCCCCGGTAGAGGCCCATCGGACTGTCCGACTTCAAAATGGTTCGGAGCGAGTGTGCTACTCCGACAGGAACGGATTTGACGGGCCAAGAGCCCATGGCTTGCATTTGCGTCTTGACGGTGTCGACAAGGAACATGGCCATATGCTCGGCGGAGCCCGCGATGGAACCGGCGATCATGAATTGCCAGAAGCGAAGGCCGTCGTGGGCGGATGCCTCCATTTCGGAGCGATAGTCAGGCGGCGGAGGAAGAGAGCGTCGCTCGGCGATCTGGAATGTGGTAGAGGCGTCTGTTGTGGCCATGGAGGTGAGAGTCGAGTCGAGTCGCGAGGTGGGTCATGGAAGAAACCAAGCAGTAAAGTCGCCGACTTGAGAGAGACGGTGGAATTTCTAGTTCTTTCCCCAACAGAGCATGAAAGATCTTCTCCCTAAGGCACAAGGGAAGGACACCGAATCTACAATTGAAACCGCGGAATAATCGCAAGATTTAAGAAAGTTTCCATCCCATAGTCATGTGGAAGTTTAAAAACGACAAATTTCTTCTCTTTCTTTAACCTGGGATTGCCGAAAATAAGGATCTTTCAGTCACTTCTTTAGTTCAGCTAAAAGGATCTGACCGCCAAGTAAAACCTCCCGTCCTCCCTCGACGCTTTAAAATGTTCGACTTTCTGATAAAGATAAGAGGCCAAAAGGAGAGAGTCGTGTTTGATTTGTTGACGGCATCCTCGTTGAGTTCGATTTCGGCTCGTGTTGTCGCATTCGCGCAACACCTGTCACGGGAGATGGTATCGCATATACTGCCATACAGGGTACTACATACCTATCTAGTCTTTTGACTGACGAAAAATCAAATGTTAATCCCGACGAAACTTGGCCACATGCTCCATCCCATTTACAAAGTTCGAATTGTATTATCATCCCCTTCTAGACTGAATACATGCATTTTGCTATTCATGAGATTGTGGCCCAACTTAGTCCACATTCCCCAGCAGCCTACATGGCGGTCATAACTGATATTCAGAGTACAACCTTGCGATTGCTTCGCGTGAATTCTTGCATGTTTAGTACTTGCAATTTCCAACTTCAAAGTTATTACTTCTGGAAGCAAGCATCAAAACTTGGACATAAAGCAAATAAGTCGTGCTCATTTGGACTTCCTGGCGTATTCAAGAACAGTAGTGCTTCGTGTTGCTTGGTGGGATGGTGCTGAACCCAGTGAAGGAAACCTCGGCAGGTGTTTTATCATGGAACATCATTATGTTCGGTGAAAGCAATATCCACCACCTTGTCACAGCAATGTCTAGCTCGATTGAAAAGGTAATAGACAAACGTACAATGTACATAATAAGCTGTTATCTGTCAATTACAATGAGTTAGAGATGGAAACTCATTCCAGCTGTCTTCATATATGTAGGAACACAACTTGCCAGGACAGAGCTGCTCCTCACTCTAACAAGTAGAATAGTTTCCATTCACCTGAGGACATACGAGATGCCTGTTATGTTTACCGGCTATTGCCCTGTGATATATGTCGGATGAAAGCATCAAGGTTCCTGTTAGATGATCCTCCTTCTGTAATTGCTCTCTGACAAATTTCTTTAAGTTCTGTTGCTCTTTTCCTGATTTCTTTTCCCTCGCTGCTCTCAAGATCCATAAATCGCCGCACAAGCTCTCGAATCTTTCCCCTTGTCAAAAGTTCTTCATCAGCATCCGCTTGGTTCTTCACCCTCCACCCTGTCTTCCAATCTTCAACTATTTGCTTGCTATTGGAGGGTTGATCTAGAAATATTGGAAAAGTGAGCATTGGAATGCCAGCAAATATAGCCTCCAGTGTTGAATTCCACCCACAATGTGTCCAGAACCCTCCCACAGAAGGATGGCACAACACCCTCAACTGATCACACCAAGGCACGACCAATCCTCAGCCGACCAACCTCTCTCCCCACATTTTATGTTTAACCTCGAAGTCTCTCCACGGGCCACAATGCGTCCACGGGCCAAATAAGTAGCCAACACCGCTCTCATTCATTGCCGCCACTATTTCATCCATTTGGTCCATTGAAACTGACAGGAAACTTCCCAATGAGATGTACAAGACTGATCTTTCGGGTTGGGAGTCCAGCCAACTTAGGTGGTCAGGAACATTATCGGATCCTGTAGAATGGTTGCTGCTAATGTCTAAGAAAGGTATTGTTGGACCAACAGGCAAGACGGGGAAAGAGAACTCTGCTTCTAAAGCGTCCACGACTCGAGGTTCAAGCTCATACAGAGAAGTAAATAACAGATATTGTGCGTTTGACACCTGCGAAACACATTCCACGGCTCGCTTTAAGACTCGTGGATCAGCCCTAGTGGGGAGATCCGCCACACTCGTGGGAGAAATCCCTGGAATGTACTCCACACGCTGCACTCGATGCTCTAGCACATCAGTAGGTAGAATCATTTAAGTTACAGTTGACAAATGAATATTCACTAAATCTATTGTACATGGCACGCAATAGGTATGTAAGATTGTAAAGCTCAAAGCCTTATTTAAGGTGGTTGAAAAACGAAGGAACTCAAAAAGGGAGAGGACGCTTGTTTTGCTAAAGGCTTTGTAATTCGGTAGTTAGTTGCAACACAGAAAGCAATTTTAGGCGGTTGACTCGTTTAGACAAGTCAAAAAATTAAACCAAACCAAACCAAATTTTAGTGAACTTATTCGAGACATGTAGGATAATCAATTCAGCACATCATCAGCGCTATTTGGCAAGCATCGACTCACCAGACAAATTCACTGGAAGATGACTGTTGTGCAGGATCGAGTCAAAATGATGGAACATGGAAAACACGGAAGCAGACATGGTCCAGAGCGAGGCTACTGGTATGTTCCTGCGATTACCCACACCGACTCCCCAGAGCAGCTCGACATCAGCCAAGAACGCAGTCACGGGAGGATGGAGCCGGTCCAGGAGCTGCTCAAACGGAGCTTCCATCTTCGTCATGACGGCTTCATAGAAGCCAGGGAAATCGGCTGCTTTGAGCCGCTCGGAGGGCACGACGTTGGGGATAGTGGCGAAGCGGATGTTGGCGGGCATGGGGTGGGAGCCGATGAAGGCGAGCCACTCTTCCGTGACAACGAAGGTGATGATAAGAGGAGGGTGTTGTCTGCTTCTGGAGGAAACTAGGATCTTACAGAGGTTCATCATGGGATTGACGTGGCCTCTCCCCGGGAAAGGCATCGCCACTATGTGGCATGGTTGACGTTGAACCTCAGTCGCATCCATGTCCCGGGAAAAAAAAAAAGAAGGAAGGAAGGAAGGAAGGAAGAGGCGAGGTGTGGGGTGGGGTGGGATGGCGAAGGAGCTGTGGAAGAAGAAGGGTTTTCTCACTAAAGCGATCTCCTTTGACCAGAGCATCAGGGATATGGTGTCCCCTCCGATTACCAACTCGATACAATAAATTATTGACATTTTTATAATCGAAAGCAGTCACCACGAGGCACCTATACGTTGCACTTGTTTGCGACTCGGTGAGTCTACCACTATCTTTCTTTCTACTTTTCTTGGAACTTTCGAGTGCCAAAGAGGAAATGATGGGGAACAGTTTTTGATTGAAAAAAATGAAATGGCTGTTTGGAATTACAAAGCAAACTTAACCCCCACCAATATCATATCCCTCAATTGGATTCATTCAGCCCTTGAAATATCACTGATGAAGGCATCCAAATTCCGGTCCGACGATCCGCCTCTCGCGGCTGCCCTTCTACATGCCTCTCTGAGCTCTCTTGCTCTCCTCCTCATTTCCCTCCCCTCGTCGCTTTCCTCATCCATCAGCTTTCTCACGAGCCGTGCAATTTCTTGCCGGGTGACCAAATCCTCACCACCACCACCACCACCACCACCACCTTCCTTCTTAACCCTCAACCCGATCTTCCAGTCCTCCGCGATCTGCTTGCTGTTGGGGACTTGGTCCCAGAAGATGGGACACGTCAGCATGGGGACTCCAGCGTAGATGGCTTCCAGCGTGGAATTCCACCCACTGTGGGTCCAGAACCCGCCCACCGAAGGGTGGCACAACACCTTCAGCTGCTCGCACCAGGGCACCACCAGTCCCATGTCCTCCTCGCATGCGCTCCGGATCAGCGACGTCTCCCCGCGTGCCACCCACAGGAACCGAAATCCGCTGTCCCGCACCCCTGCCACCATCTCCCCCATCTGAGCCTCCGAGACTGAGAGGAAGCTCCCGAGAGATACGTACAGGACCGACCCTCCGGGCTGAGAGTCGAGCCATCGGAGATAAGCCACGTCTCTGCTGCTGTCGTCTTCGCTGTCTAAGAAGGGGATGGTAGGGCCGACGCAATAGACGGGCGCAGATAGTTGAGATTGAAGGGCGTCCACGACAGGGAATTCGAGCTCGTAGAAGGAGGTGGAGAGGAAGTAGTCGGCCTTGGAGGCCCACGCGATGCACTCCAGGGCTCCGCCCAGTACCTGGCGCCCTTTTCCATGGAAGATCGTAGGAAGATCTGCGAGGCGGGTCTTGGCGACTCCAGGAATGTAGTCCACTTCCTCTTCTCCTCTCTCTGCCAACACACGAACAAAGAGAGAAAACAGTCGAATCCAATCACTGGTTTCCCATTCAACAATTAAGAAAAAGTTGAGACTTCTATGCTTAGTCTCAACGCACTTCACTTTCATTACGAGGTCACCATGACCTTACACTCGTCAGACAATCTGTAGGTTTCCTCAGAAACCTAAATTGGATTATGTTGTTTCTGCGCTGGTCCTTGAAACTCTTCCATGGAATCAAATCTTTTGACTTGGATTGATATTGGCACCATAACATTCTTTCGTCACTATCACCAACTTGTGTCAACTTGGTGAAAGAGAGTGAAGTCGAGGACTGAATGGCAACGCGACTGAAGGGACCATACATGATTCGTTGTTACAATGGGATGATTGAGAAGCAAAAAACCGGCAAAACATTCTTTCTTCATTCAATATATCTCCGTCATTTTCGCCTGTTGATTAAAATGTTCTCCCTCCATCGACGAATCTAGACCACAATAACTGTCCTAACGCTGTGGACTCCGAGCACCAGACGAGGATGCAGCACGTAGTAAGGTAGCTGAGTCCTCCCGAGCACAAGGTTGGGGAAACATTTAAGTTGGCAATTATGGAGGGACAGTGATCTTTCCCGGGCCTATGCTTAGTGCATTACACAACCCTAGAGAGCAATCAATCCAAGAATGGCGACGAGATTTCTTTTTCCTGGGCCATGGACTACGGACTGCATGAGCCCCCACCCAGCCTTCGTCAATCTAGAAGATTACCCATCTGCACAGATCTTATCTCGGTACAATCAAAACCATTTTTTAAATTTTTCCTTGAACCCAGTGTTTGGGGTCAAACTTGTGGTGAGCATCCCAACTATTTGACACCCTCAAATATTTCTTATTCTTTTGGAATCTACATTAATATTATTTTTTTCATTTGAGCATAAAATTCAAATTGAGCTTTTTGAAAAGCTAAATCAAAATACACCCAGTCATATCCGTAAATAGGATGCAACTGCTCCAGTATAAACGTATTGAATATTTACTACGTTAAGAGTATTACGAGGATGCGACAATTTATATGATATAGTCAATTATAATTTTCTTAAAAGTAAGATAACAATTGGATCATTCTTTTAGAAATCACTTTTTTTTTTCGGGAGGACTAGGCGTGTGTATATATATATAAATATATATATATATATATGTTTATCATCACTTTAATAGGTTTCATTGATCTTTTCTAATGGTTTTCTTGAGTTTATAAGTAAAATCGCCGGGAGGGTAAGTATAATGTAAATGCCTGATCATCTTGGTCTGTGATATTGGGGTTGTGTCGTGAGACACGGGTACTCCGAAGCATTATATATTAATCCAGAAAATAGATAAAAAAAAGTTTTAAATTTATTTATTTTTGTTTAATTGTCCCTCATGCAAAGTATTGATCAGTTGGACGCTTTAATTAATCACTTCAACTAAGAGACCGAACTGATTGGCATCCAACACTATGTTTCTCAAATATTTATGCGCACCTGACAAGTCCACCGGGAAATGGCCCTTCTGCTTGAGCATCTCGAAATGATGGAACGCCGAAAACACCGAGACCGACATCGTCCAAAGCGTAGCCACCGGAATATTCTTACGCTTGCCGACCCTAACCGCCCACAGCATGTACGTGTCCGCTATGATAGCCGCCACTGGGAGCTCCAGCCTATCGAGCAGCTGCTCCACCGGAGCTTCCAGCCTCGTGAAGACGGCCTCGAGGAAGGCAGGGAAGTTGTTGGCTCGATGGAGCTCCGACGGTACAATGTTGGGGACAGTGGCGAAGCGAACGTTAGCAGGCTTCGGCTCGGAGCCGATGAAGCCGAGCCACTCCTCCGTGACTACGAAGGTGATGAGGATGTCGGGCTTCTTGGAGACCAAGAGGTTGCAGAGGTTCATCATGGGGTTGATGTGGCCTCGGCCGGGGTAAGGCAAGGCCACTACGTGGCAAACCGAGGCCGGCTTCGATTCCAGGTCAATCAAACCCCGATCGAAGAGCGTCATCTGAGTTCAAAAGAGGATGAGGAAGAAGTGAAGAAGCTGCTTGGAGTAGTATCTACTCCACTTACAGCTTTGTGCTCTCAAGTGCTTAATGGTGGTAGGGAGAAGGATGCAACACTGTATGGTCAGGGTATGGCCAGAGCTGCAAATGACTGAAAAGCCCCCTGCGCCGGGAGAAAATTGCAAAGGGTCAACTGTTTGGCTGCCGGTACATCTGGTTCCGTATCTAAGTAGCCATTATTACTCGTTATGATCTATTCATTTCTGCACACATATACGATTTTCACTATAAAGAAGGGGAAAAGCAAGTAAAAACAACAAAGAGTGTTATTTCGATTTGGGTTAATTAAGCATTGGTTTTTGCCTTCCGCAACAAATTAATAAACTCCAACTTGGTTCCACTCTTCTAAATAGTAGATTGACGGTTGGAGATCCATGAAACTTTGCCGGAAAATGAAAATCGTCCCGCTACCTTTTTTTTTCCTATCCCAAATCATTAGTGTTCTTTTTAAAATGGCCTGGCATTAGTCCTTTAATTAAGTTTGACCGCTGAGTGTTTCGTTGGCCCTTGTGAAAACACATGTCACGTTTTTAAATTTCACGCATAATGTAGATCTGGGTCATGTGGCGCCAACCTCGTCAATTATTTTTGAAAAAAAAAGGTAAATCTAAGTGTGTGTGTGTGTGTGTGTTGGGGATGGTGCCATAGTGGTGGTCCCCCGAGAAAAAATTACATACAGGCTTGGTATAGTTGACGTGGTCCCCATCTCCACTCACTGTGCAACACGTGCCGCACGGGGCCTACCAGGAAAAAAAAAAATAAGAAAAACTTCTCTCCTCACGACCTCCCCTTTTTCTCTCTGTCTGTAGCTCAACCAGATTGATGAAGATGGTGGTGGCCGCCCAGCCATGGACGATAGGCGCACTGCTCGGGACGAGCGGTTCATGGCTCATACATGGCCGTCGTTGGCGTCGTTTGGCCAGACCCGATAGGCCCGGTCAGAGTCCCTTCTTAACTGCTCGAGTGCTCGATGAAGTTGAGGGTGAGGACGAGGGGAAGGGACGAGGGGTCTTGAGCTTGCAGGTGCCATGGCTTCTCGAACTCGAGCTTTGGGTTCGTTGGTCATGGGCGAGGCAGCTGCAAGCTCGACATCTAGCGGCCATGGCCGCAAACCGGCGAGGCTGCGTCAGCCATGGATGCTCCATGGCCACTCGAGCTCGAACTCTGGGTTCACGGCCAGGGGCAGAGAAGATGTCGGTGATGCCGATTTGCCGAGCTCGAGCCCACAACCCGCCGTCGCTATGGCCACGGAGCTCGAGCTTTTGAGCTCCACAACCATGGCGGCCGCAAGCCTTAGGCTCGAGCTCCGCGGCCGGGGACGGAGAAGACGTCGACAAACGAAGGGATAGGAACGGCGGCGAGCCCATTGCCCAAGACTCCGACGATGCTCTTCACCGGGGCCTGCAATGGCAATGATTGGGCTCGAGGTCGGAGAAAGGAAAAGGAAGCAGGCGGAGGAGAGAGATGGTGGGAGGTTGGAGTCTTGGAGAGGCTAGGCAAAAGAGAGGGGGGGGGGGGGAACACAGAGAGAAGAGAGTTTCTTTTTCTAAAAGGTAGGCCCACGCAACACGTGTTGCACGTGAATGGATCTAGGTATTGCTGATGTGGCTCCTCGACCGTACGCAATATTTTCTAGGTCTCTGACCATCTTCTAGTGGGTGCTCGAGGAGGGTGTTAACCCCTGCCACTGGTGGGAGTCACTTTGCTCTCAAACCCAACTCCGTGGAGAAAAAATTCGGTGGTTGTTGACCTCCACGTCATCCGCCGATGTGGAACATAGGAGCCCATCTGCAAGCTCGACATTTGGCGGCCATGGCCGCGAACCGGCGAGGCTGCTTCGACCATGGATGCTCCATGGCCATTCGAGCTCGGACTCTGGGTTCACGGCCGGGGACGGAGAAGATGTCGGTGACGCCAATTTGACAAGCTCGAGCCTATAGCTCGCCGCCGCTATGGCCACAGAGCTCGAGCTTTTGAGCTCCACAGCCATGGCAGCCGCAAGCCTTAAGCTTGAACTCCACGGCCTGGGGATGGAGAAGACGTCTGCAAACGAAGGGATAGGATCTGGCGGCGAGCTCATTGCCGAAGACTCCGACTATGCTCTTCGCCGCGGCCCGTAATGGGAGTGATTGGGCTCAATGTCAGAAAAGAGAAAAGGAAGCAGGCGGAGGAGAGAGAGGGTGGGAGGTCGGGAGGTCGGGCGAAGGAGAGAATGGGGGAAAAAACAGAGAGAGGAGAGAGTTTCTTTTCTCTAAAAGGTCGGCCCGACACATGTCGCACGACTAATGTCGGGGAGCCACATTAGCAATGAGAAAATATTGGGTGCTCGCAGAAGTCCACGTCCCTGTGCTTCCCAACCAACCACGATAAGCCATGTGTGCCACGTCAGCCGGTAAAGTTGGCTCTTTTTTTCTCATAAGGGAAAAGATTGCATCACGTTAAAGCCGCGAACTAAAATTTCTAGAATGTCACCGTAGATAATAACAACCATCAACTCCCTATCCTAGAGACACAATATACATAAAGTAAGAAAGAATTTACAAAAAGGAGAGAACGGGAAATATACTTGGAGCAATAAACTGGAGTGAGATTGATACCAAGCTAAATTGCCATCTACATTCGAGAGCAACAATAATGCGATGAGGACAACGACGTAGAATCCAGCTAGTAATAGTCCGACAAAGGCGACAGCGGAGACGCCGCGAGGAGGAGCGAGTGGCTCCAAGAGGCGGCCGCGGAGGCTACGGCGGAGGTGCGACATCGGAATGCAAACGGCCGGGCTTCTTGGGGAGAGAGCGCGGGCTTCGTGTGCGCCAAAGCAAAGAGAGAACAAGCGTCGGAGTAGAGACAAGGCAGCCAAAATTTCGAAGTCACGACTTACGAGCGAAAGCGAGCGACGGATAGCGTCGGAGCCAGGCGGTGTGCAATTTCAAAGTCACCTTGGTCTCGTTCGAGGAAGCGAGCAACGAGAGAGCGAGAAATTGTTGGAGCAGAGAGGGAGCGAAAAGAGTGGAGAAAGTTTGAATTCAGCAAAGGAGGAGATGACGTGCGAAGGAGAAAAAGTTTTTCTCGAGAATAGTAGCTTGCATTTATTGAGCACATGCTACTAAGGAGTTGCAGATCATTAAAGAAAATAAATTTCAAATAGAAAAAAATAGGATATTATCTTTTTGGTGCAAAAAGGGCATACGGCTCCCTCTTTCGCTCCTCTCCGCGGCGTCTTCGCCGTCGCCTTTGTCCGACTATTATTGGCTGGATTCTACGTCGTGGTCCTCGTCGCATTATTGTTGCTATACCATTTCGAAGGAGCGGAAGCAAGAACTTAACTAAAACGAATATCTATCCCACACGGTCTCACGCCACTCAAGGGCGCTGTTAGTTTCTCGCATCTCGCTCTTGGAACTAATCCTTTGAGAGATACCAAATTTCGATCCACGGGATCCACTATCCATTACCATCATAGGTTTATCCCGATCAAGTATTGGGTAGTATCCGGTCTCACTTGCGAAGTTAATCAACAAGTGGAGAGAGGCCCCTGGACTCTACACGCACTTTCACCCAATAAAACAGACCGATAAACTTCGAATGATCATAGATTTGTGGCAAGTGGAGAGCATACTTAAACCAATCACTAATAGAGAAGTAGAAACATTTTAGTGCGAAGAAATGACTCGAAGAGAAGAGAGGAGTTTAGAAACTCATATTGGAAACACTCGCTTGGATTTCATAAAGGAAGCCAAGACTTGGCTTTTACAATGCGAAAGCTTGCCTTATATAGGCAAGGTGGTGCGAAGGAAACAAAGGAATCTCTATAATAGAGATCCGACAAGTGCGCACAATAATACAACTAACATTGACTTCAGGAGAAGTCTTTTTTGTTGACAACACATCACATTTTACAAAACGACACATTTCTTCCTGCCTTTGTTGATTTGTCACGGGTGGAGCGGATAGAGTTGTCGCAAGCAGGTGGACACGGGCGGTGCGAGCAGATGGAGTTGTTATGGTTTTATCTCCGTCTGTCGGGATCGGGGTGATAATTGGGGTCGTGCAGTCGGAGCTATGCGGTCCATCATATCCGTCTTTTTGACTTCCGTATGCACGCAATAATTGTTCTCTCTCGTAGTCCGAGATGAGCAGGTCAAGGCACGGGTCATCGGGGATTCCATGTGAGTGGATGGTGCGTCTCGTGATGAAGATGGAACGTCGGGGATGACAGGTTGTGGATAGCTTATGGGTCTTGTGAGAGTTGACCTCCCCATGGATCAAACGGTGTAATGGGCTGAGTGTACGTATCCATAGTGGAACTCGCTTGAGCTGATTGAATTCTGAAGGGCTCGAAGACATGAGGATGGGTTACGGGAGTGTCCCATGAGTAGCTTCTTTGTGGAATAAGGCCATACCTCGGTTGGTATTACCTTATTTTCTTGACAAAGAATACGTTGGAGTTCTACTGTATTCATACGGGATGTCGAAATATGGTTCTAGAGTGCGTCTTATGAATCTTGTACACCCGGTCTTGGAGGTTTGGCTTGAAAGAGCTGGTGCCAATTTCTTTGCATTGGATCTTTTGTCTCTGTTGGTCCAATGAATGACCAAGGGTGATGAAAGATGACAATGGTGTGTCTGCAAGGTTCGGGTGCGCCAACTTGTCTTTGGAGTACGAACATGTGTTTCCATGCTTGGAGGGTTGGAACCAAGTGAGAATATCAAGGAAGGATCTCGATCATGGTTTCTATAATTTCCAAAGAGATTCGAACAAAACCTTAATGATTTCGTCTAAAGGAAATTCAATAGCAACTTTGATAGAGGTGAAGCATATACCGGAACATCCATTTGAGATCGAAGGGAATGGGATGGTAGAAGACCATCTTAATGGATGTATGAATGGATATTCATAGTTGAGTCCTGGTTTTAGCATGAGTCCGCCATAGTCTTTGAAAACTATGTAATGATAATTCCAGAATAATCTTTGGAAATGATCGAAAGAGAATTCATGCGAGATATTGGGGAATATCGGGCGGATATTGGTGAGATGGCCATTGGTGTTCTCTCATGTTACGAACTTTGAAGGTTCCGAAAACTCTTTACGAATGAACATGTTGATGGATTGAAAAGGTTCCTTTGGTCGTGACGGAAAATCGGCCAAAATGTTTTTCTTTCCAGGAAATATGTTTAGCTTCAAAAGGTATTTAGAAAACCATTCCGCCCAACGTAGAAGGCGGGGATGAGGAACTTGCTTTTGTTTGAACTTGAGCATTTGAGGAAAGGATGACATATCCATTTCGACAAGGAAGTAATGGCCAATGAGATGAAATTCAAATTTTTTGATGCCATTTTTGACTGCAAGAATTTCTTTGAAGGTGGAATGGTAATGCATTTCTGCATTGGAGAATTTTCCACTTTTGTAAGCACGAGTTCGGCGCTTACCTTTGTCTTCTTCCGGGAGGATGGTGCCCGGTATTTGTCGTTCTCATGCAAAGAATCCTTTTTCCATTTGAAGGGATTCGAAGAGGTGGCAAATTTTGCAGTGGTCTTTGAGTGTCTTGATGGCATTGGTCCGTTTGATTGACCAAGGAGGGGTTTTTTCTTCAACATCTTTTGCGAGAGGGTGGAGTGTTTGAGAAATTTTTGGGACGAAATCTACGAGGTAATTTACAATTCCTAAGAAGGATTGTATCTAGTTGAGCAGAGAGATGTTCATCGGGGAATTTACGGAGATCTTCTGCAATGTGAGGTCCCGGGCAATAATTTCCATTTTTAAGCGCATGCCGAGGAACTCGATTTCTCTTTGAGCGAGAATCATCTTCTTTTGAGAAAGCATGATACCATGAATGTGCACAATTTCAGCAAATTCTTTGAAGGAGTTTTGCATGGGATTCTTCATCGGGAGAAAATAGAAGAATATCATCGATGTAAATCCGTGCGTGGGGAAGAATAGGTGAAAGATTTTGCACATTGCTTTAAAAAAAAAAAAGATGGGGGCGATGCTTAAGTCCAAAGGGAGGACTTTCCACTTTGGAAATGCTTGATTGGGAATGCAAAATCCAGTTTTGAATGCATGCGAAGGATGGATTCCAATTTGCCAAAACACCTTTAAGATCAAACTTTGAATATATCTTTGCTTGAGCAAAATTTGGAAAATAAAGAGTTTTTGTGAGGCAAAGGGAATTTATCATCTTGGATAAACAGATTGAGGGCTGGTAGTTTATGACTAATCTCGGCTTTCCTCGATTTTGTTACTGCTCTTTTATTCACATAAAAGGCTTCGCAAGCCCATGAAGAATCGAAGGCTCAATGAGTCCTTGAGAAAGGAGTTGAGCACATTACGCTTGTGCGAGTGCAAGGTGGTACGGATTCATGCACGAATGACAAGCTTTGGTGGGATTGATTTCTCCATTTTTTCTTGAAAGGAATTTTGACAAAAAAGTCGAGAATTCTTCCAAAGAGGATTGGAACAAGTTTGGATGAGCTGGTGATGAGATTACGAACAGTGGGAGAGAAGGGATTGGGTGATCGGATCAAGAATTTCCGGTTGAATGACGAAGAGTCTTTGGATTTCCACAAACTCTTGAAAAGCTGTCTTGAAATTGTAACCCCTTAGGGTTAATTCGAGTTTGGGAAGTTTGGACAATAAGTCCCAACCAATGATGAGATCTTTGTCATGAGATGGGCATCCAAGGATTACGGTGGTGATTTCGCATCCGGGAAAGATATGGATGGAAATGGTTTTCTTTGCACTTTGGTGGTAAAAGTTTCTCCGTGGGAAAATACCGGTGTATGGTGTCCGATATTCTTCGGGGGAGAATCTTAGTATCAAGGAGAGATGCGGGTGCGCCAATATCAATGAGGGCTATGACTTGGATGGATTTGGTACTTTACGGGAGGTGGATTTGGGTGGGAAATATGGAGGGTGAAATGTGGATGAGTGGATTCCGAATGAGTCGAAGAGAGAAGAAGGAGAGTATGTCTCTCTGGGAAGAGTCGAGTCGAAGAATATGTGCATATAGCACACGAGTATCCGGTGATGGTTCTTCTTCAATGGAGAAGACGGACTCCACATCTTCGTCGAGAGAGATCCCAGTGTTACGAGAAATCTTAGGATCATGTAACGCCTTGTTTCTTGGCACGAGGGCGATTCTTCGCAAAAATGACCCTTCTTATTACGAGATGTAACACCTGTCGAACTTGGGTCTTCTTTGCTTCTTTGTTGAATGATTTGAGACTTCTTTCTTAGGAATTTCCATTTGCTTCGGGCTTTCGGCCTTTTGGCAAAGGAGAATTTTTGAAGTGGACTTTCTTCTTATGACACGAACAGGGAGGGGTCATAGCGATCTCGAGGACATTTGATCTTCCATTCGGCCTTTCACAATTTTTGTCATATCGCCGGTTGTCTTTGTGAGGCTAAAAAAGTGGTCGTCTTACACATCGTTCTTGAATGGCAATATGGACGGTTTCTTGGATTTCTCCAAGGTAGATTCTAGGAGAGGTTTTTTAAGATTTTTGTTTACTTCATCTGCAATCTCTTTAGGAATGGAGGCTAAAAAGATTGGTTTGAGATTGATGTCTGCTCGAGATGATAGAAAAGTCGAATCATCTCTTTGAAATGCCTATCAAGGTCTTTTACGGAGGTGGAGCAACATTTTCTTTCGAAGAATTCCTTTCTTTGGAGTTCTCTTTCCTTTGGTTGGTTGACCAATGAAATACGAGTGAATGACTGTATGGCTTGATTGAAGTTCATCAAGAGGAAAGCAATTTGATCTTGCTCTGAAATGGGCGTCCACCAATTTTTGAGGGTGCCGGTGAATTTGTTTTGGTGAATTCCAAAAGAACTTCATAAGTACTTTGCTCACTCGGTTTACGGCAACAAGCCGTGTATGGAATTCTTGAAGTTTGAAGGACCATCGCGGTAAGGAACATCATCGAAAGTGAAGAAAGTTCCCGAAGAGGAATGATGGGATGATGGTGCGGGTGTTGGATTTGGCGGGTTAAGATCGGCAAATTCCATTTCTTCTTACGGTTCTTCTTCTTTTGGGACCGTTCTTTGCCATCATGATAGCGGGAATCGGAGTGCAGGTCATTTTACGATTCCGAGGAAGAAAGAGTTTCGGGAAGGAGGGGCGATGAAGAAGACGAAGAGTCTTCCTTATCTTTGATGGAATTTATAGAGTCCGAAGGAACTTGTTTTCTCAAAAAACTTTCAATGGGATTAGAAACCATGTATGAAGGAAGTATATGGGATGGAGATGGAGGGGGTGAATCGGTGGTTACGGGTGGAGTTTGTAGGAGGAATAGGAAAAGTAGGAACAGAGGAAACGATGCGATTCTTTGAGGCTTTTGCTTTTTCAGCCTGCTTTTTGATTTCTTTGAGACGTGCTTTCGTAAAGCTAGCACGTTGGTTCTTGGCTCCGGTGAAACCGTTTCAAGAACTTCTTTGAAAGGGGATGAGGAGGATTTGCTAGAAGATTGAGAAGAGTGAGTACGAGAATGGGTGAAGGAAGGATATAAAGAGACATGAGGTATCACTGGTGGGAAAGAAGGGTGAGTGCGGCGGTGCTCAAGTTGAGCCTTTTGACCTTCCAAAATCTGGATTTGCCTTTTGAGTTTCTCAATTTGGGGAGCTTGGTCTTCCAAATAATGATGATGGATTTCTTGATTTTCCATCATGTACAATCTTTTGGAAGTCTTCCAACATTTTGCGGATGTGGGTGGAAGCTTGATCAACTCTATCAACCTGAGTAGAAACTTTGTCAAGGGCCACGTTACGGCTAAGGCATTTTCGTTTGCCAATTGAACGGTCTCGGCGGGGCTGGCGCTTTCCTTACGCCATGAGGATCAATTTCACTTGGGGCGGGTATCTTTGGAGCATGATAATATCTCTGCTGAGGGTCCGAGAACTTTTCAAGAGGAGGGAATTGTAAAGGCGAGATGAGTGGGATTCAACCGACTTAGGTTGAAGAGGAGGAAAATCTTCGGGTTGGAACATGCATATGCTAGGAAGTGGTTCGGGAAGGCATGTGTATGGTTTTGGGAGTTCAATGGAACAAGAAGGATTTTCTTGACCCATTTCCGGATGGGTTTGTAGAAAGGGCCAGTAACAGGTTTCTGAGAGATGGTGGTGGTAGGTTTGGTGGATCTAGTTTGCAAGGAGATGGGGAAGGAATTTGTAATCTTTGGGGAGCACCATCTTGGACAAGATATTGCCGGTTTCCGCCATCTTCACCCAGTGGTCCTACGATAGGATCACCATCAAGATATCTTTGGTACAGAGAGGGTCTTTCTTTTTCTTTCTTCTTGAAGAGGGCACGTCATCTTCTTCGATAGGAGAGAGGTACAGGAAGAGCATGAACATTCTGGATCCCAAAAACAATGACACGAAGGGTCTTTGAAGTAATGGACGGGGTGTCCATTTGAATCAAAGGATTGGGACGAATTTCTTCGTGTGCTGGATCTTCAATACTCACTTTTTCGAGATGGGCATAGGGTGAAACAAAGGATAGTGGAAAGAGAAGGAAATAGAGACGAAGAGTCTTCCTTTTCTTTTGCAAATTTGATGGTAACAGATACCATCTTTCTTCTTCGTGAACGAGGTTCGATGGGTGGGCCCGTCTTGTGTTTTGGTGGAGTTTCTCATAATTAGTCACCCAACCGTCGGGAAGGAGTTTGACAAGTTGGTCCCGGGAATTTGTCCGGGAACATGTACACAAGAAGTCCGGTCATGATCTATCGAGATGATAAGAGCATCATCCGATCTTGGGAAGATTTAGATCAATGGCATGATTAAAACCCCGTAGACCATCCGGTAATGAAGAGTAGCAGCCAAAGAATTTGGAGTCCGAGGGCTCCAGGTTATCCGTAATTGAACCTTCAAGGCACGGTAGTCCTGGGTCATATATCACTTAAAATAGATTAGTTCAAATATTTTAGAGTTCGAAGTTACGTGAACAAGAGAAGCCATTACTCATCATGGAAACTCCATCGATACACTCTCACCCGTTCAACATCGGTCCCCTCTTTCTCTTGCTCCTCCTCCAGAGTTACGCAAATCCACCGCCTCCAAGTTAGACTATCTTTATGAGGTAGCCTTCTCGAGAAAGCAAGATCTCTGAAACCCATCTTCCACTTATCAATCCATATTCGCCTTCGCCAAACCCACTTCGTTCTCTCCTATTCGCTCCATCAAACATCTCATTAGGCATACCCCTCGTTCGGTTAAGGAGTATGTCCAGTCTTCTAAGTTTGACCAAGCATCATATTCTCGCTACACAACAAGAACGGTTTGTAACGCTCCAGATTCCACCGAATTTCCTCTCCGAAGGATCCAACAAGGATTCACCCATCTTCATTTCGGAGCCATCGGACTAGCCCTTTCCTTTCATGGTCGAAAAGGCCTACCTGTTGTAGCTAGAATAGCCCTTTTGGACACAAGGTTCTTAGACTACCAAGATGCCGCATTGGCACCATTCAAACCACCTTGAATCTTTGGGACGATCTTTGTTACTTTATTTCCAAATTTTAACATGGCACTTGCAGACCCGGGACTACCGTCGGCCTTGAAGGTTCAATTACGAGATAACTGGAGCCCCTCGGACTCCAAATTCTTTGTGCTACTACTCTTCATTACCAAATGGTCTACGGGGTTGAATCATGCCATTGATCTAAATCTTCCAAGATCGGATGATGCTCTTATCATCTCGATAGATCATGACCAGACTTCTTGTGTACATGTTCCCGGACAAATTCCCAGGGACCAACTTGTCAAACTCCTTCCCGACAGTTGGGTGACTAATTATGAGAAACTCCACCAAAACACAAGGCCAGTCCGGTCCACTGAACCTCGGTTCACGAAGAAGAAAGATGGTACTGTTACCATCAAATTTGCAAAAGAAAAGGAAGACTCTTCGTCTCTATTTCCTTCTCTTTCCACTATCCTTTGTTTCACCCCATGCCCATCCGAAACAGTGAGTATTGAAGATCCAGACACGAAGAAATTCGTCCGAGTCCTTTGATTCAAATGGACACCTTGTCCATTACTTCAAAGACCCTTCGGTCATTGTTTTTGGGATCCGGAATGTTCATGCTCTTCCCTGTACCTCTCCTCTTGAAGAAGATGACAGGCCCTCTTCAAGAAGAAAGAAAAAGAAAGACCCTCCGTACCAAAGATATCTTGATGGTGATCCCATCGTAGGACCACTTGGTGAAGATGGCGGAAACTGGCAATATCTTGTCCAAGATGGTGCTCCCCAAAGATTACAAATTCCTTCCCCATCTCCTTGCAAACTAGATCCACCAAACCTACCACCACCATCTCTCGGAAACCTTTACACCTTTCTTTTCTACAAACCCATCCAGAAATGGGTCAAGAAAAATCCTTCTTGTTCCATTGAACTCCCAAAACCATACACATGCCTTCCCGAACCACTTCCTAGCATATGCATGTTCCAACCCGAAGATTTTCCTCCTCTTGACCTAAGTCGATGAATCCCACTCATCCGCCTTACAATTCCCTCCTCTTGAAAAGTTCTCGGACCCTCGGCGGAGATATTATCATGCTCCAAAGATACACCCCAAGTGAAATTGATCCTCATGGCGAAGGAAAGCGCCGGCTCTGCCGAGACCTTACGAATTGGCAACCGAAAATGCCTTAGCTCGAACGTGGCCCTTGACAAAGTTTCTACTCGGGTTGATAGAGTTGATCAAGCTTCCACCCACATCCGCAAAATGTTGGAAGACTTCCGAAAAGATTGTACATGATGGAAAATCAGCAAATCCATCATCATTATTTGGAAGACCAAGCTCCCCAAATTGAGAAACTCAAAAGGCAAATCCAGATTTTGGAAGGTCAAAAGGCTCAACTTGAGCACCGGCCGCACCACCTTCTTTCCCACCGTGATACCTCATGTCTCTTTATATCCTTCCTTCACCCATTCCTTGCTCTTCTTCAATCTTCTAGCAAATCCTCCTCATCCCCCTTTCAAGAAGTTCTTGAAACGGTTTCACCGAGCCAAGAACCAACGTGCTAGCTTTACGAGCACGTCTCAAAGAAATCAAAAAGCGAAGGCGAAAAAGCAAAAGCCTCAAGCTGCATCGGTTTCCTCTGTTCCTACTTTTCCTATTCCTCCTACGGACTCCACCGAACCACCGATTCACCCCCTCCATCTCCATCCCATATACTTCCTTCATACATGGTTTCTAATCCCATTGAAAGTTTTTTGAGAAAACAAGTTCCTTCGGACTCTATAAATTCCATCAAAGATAAGGAAGACTCTTCGTCTTCTTCATCGATCCCTCCTTCGAAACTCTTTCTTCCTCGGAATCGAGAAAATGACCCGGACCGATTCCCCGCTATCATGATGGCAAGACGGTCCCAAAAGAAGAAGAACGAAGAAGAAATGGAATTTGCTGATCTTAACCCGCCAAATCCAACACCCGACCATCATCCCATCATTCCTCTTCGGGAACTTTCTTCACTTTCGATGATGTTCCTTACCGCATGGTCCTTCAAACTTCAAGAATTCCATACATGGCTTGTTGCCGAAATCTGAGTGAGCAAAGTACTTATGAAGTTCTTTTGGAATTCACCAAAGAAATTCAGGCACCCTCAAAAATGGTGGACGTCCATTTCGAGCAAGATCAAATTGCTTTCCTCTTGATGAACTTCAATCAAGCCATACAGGTCATTCACCCGTATTTCATTGGTCAACCAACCAGAGGAAAGAGAACTCCAAAGAAAGGAATTCTTCGAAAGAAAATGTTGCTCCACCTCCGAAAAGACCTTGATAGGCATTTCAAAGAGATGATTCGACTTTTCTATCATCTCGGAGCAACATCAATCTCAAACCAATCTTTTTAGCCTCCATTCCTAAAGAGATTGCAGATGAAGTAAACAAAAATCTTAAAAAACCTCTCCTAGAATCTACTCTTGGAGAAATCCAAAGATGTCCATATTGCCATTGAAGAACGATGCGAAAAACGACAACGGTTTGACCAGTTAATCAAAGACAACCGGCGATATGACAAAAATTGTGAAAGGCCGAATGGAAGATCAAATGTCCCCGAGATCGCTATGACCCCTCCTCCTGTTCGGTCATAAGAAGAAAGTCCACTTCAAAAATTCTCCTTTGCCAAAAGGCCGAAAGCCCGAAGCAAATGGAAATTCCTAAGAAAGAAGTCTCGCAGATCATTCAACAAAGAAGCAAAGAAGACCCAAGTCGACAGGTGTTACATCCGTAACAAGAAGGGTCATTTTGCGAAGAAGCGCCCCGAGCCAAGAAACAAGGCGATTACATGATCCGGGAAGATTTCTCGAACACTGGGATCTCTCCCAGTGACGAAGATGTGAGTCCGTCTTCTCCATTGAAGAAGAACCATCACCGGATACTCAGTGCTATACAACATATTCTTGACTCGACTCTTCCCCGGAGACATACTCTCCTTCTTCTCTCTTTTCCGACTCATTCGAAATCCACTCATCCACATTTCACCCTCCATATTTCCCACCAAATCCACCTCCCGAAAGTACCAAATCCATCCAAGTCATAGCCCTCATTGATCTTGCAGCCGCATCTCTCCTTGATACTAAGATTCTCCCGGAAGAATCTTGGACACCATACACCAGGTATTTTCGACCACTGGAGAAACTTTTACCACCAAAGTCTGCAGAGAAAACCATTTCCATCCATATCTTTCCTGGATGCGAAATCACCACCAGAATCCTTGGATGCCCATCTCATGACAAAGATCTCATCATTGGTTGGGACTTATTGTCCAAACTTCCCAAACTCGAAATTAACCCTAAGGGGTTACAATTTCAAGACGATTTTCAAGAGTTTGTGGAAATCCAAAGACTCTTCGTCATTCAACCAGAAATTCTTGATCCGATCACCCAATCCCTTCTCTCCACATGTTCGAAATCTCATCACGGTTCATCCAAACTTGTTCCAATCCTCTTTGGAAGAATTCGACTTTTTTGTCAAAATTCCTTTCAAGAAAAATGGAGAAATCAATCCCACCAAAGCTTGTCATTCGGGCATGAATCCGGACCACCTTGCACTCGCACAAGCGAGAATGTGCTCAACTCCTTTCTCAAGGACTCATTGAGCCTTGATTCTTCATGGGCTTGCGAAGCCTTTTATGTGAATAAAAGAGCGAACAAAATCGAGGAAAGTCGAGATTAGTCATAAACTACCAGCCCCTCAATCTGTTTATCCAAGATGATAAATTCCCTTTGCCTCACAAAAACTCTTTATTTTCCAGCCTTGCTCAAGCAAAGATATATTCAAAGTTTGATCTTAAAGCGAGTTTTTGGCAAATTGGAATCCATCCTTCAGACAGATTCAAAACTGGATTTTGCATTCCCAATCAGCATTTCCAGGTGGAAAGTCCTCCCTTTTGGACTTAAGACCTTCCCCCATCTTTATTTCGAAAGCAATGTGCAAAATCTTTCAGCCTATTCTTCCCCACGCACGAATTTACATCGATGATATTCTTCTATTTTCTCCCGATGAAGAATCCCATGCAAAACTCCTTCAGCAATTTGCTGAAATTGTGCACATTCATGGTATCATGCTTTCTCAAAAGAAGATGATTCTCGCTCAAAGAGAAATCGAGTTCCTCAGCATGCGCTTAAAAAATGGAAATTATTGCCCGGGACCTCACATTGCGAAGATCTCCGGAAATTCCCCGATGAACATCTCTCTGTTCAACGGATACAATCCTTCTTAGGAATTGTAAATTACCTCGAGATTTCGTCCCAAAAATTTCTCAAACACTCCACCCTCTGCAAAAGATGTTGAAGAAAAAACCCCCTCCTTGGTCAATCAAACGGACCAATGCCATCAAGACACTTTCAGACCAAATGCAAAATTTGCCACCTCTTCGAATCCCTTCAAATGGAAAAAGGATTCTTCGGACGGATGCCGATGACAAATCTTGGGCAGCCATCCTCTCGGAAGAAGACAAAGGTAAGCGCCGAATGCTTACAAAAGTGGAAAATTCTCCAATGCGAAATGCATTACCATTCCACCTTCAAAGAAATTCTTGCGATAAAAAATGGCATCAAAAAATTTGAATTTCATCTCATTGGCCATTACTTCCTTGTCGAAATGGATATGTCATCCTTTCCTCAAATGCTCAAGTTCAAACGAGCAAGTTCCTCATCCCCGCTTCTACGTTGGGCGAAATGGTTTTCTAAATACTCTTTTGAAGCTAAACATATTTACGGAAAGAAAAACATTTTGGCTGATTTTCTGTCACGACCAAAGGAACCTTTTCAATCCATCAACATGTTCATTCGTAAAGAGTTTTCGGGAACCTTCAAAGTTCGAACATGAGAGAACACCAATGGCCATCTCACCAATATCCGCCCGATATTCCCCAATATCTCGACAAATTCTCTTTACGATCATTTCCAAAGATTATTCTGGAATTATCATTACATAGTTTTCAAAGACTATGGCGGACTCATGCTAAAACCAGGACTCAACTATGAATATCCATTCATACATCCATTAAGATGGTCTTCTACCATCCCATTCCCTTCGATCTCAAATGGATGTTACGGTATATGCTTCACCTCTATCAGGTTGCTATTGAATTTCCTTTAGACGAAATCATTAAGGTTTTGTCCGAATCTCTTTTTGGAAATTATAGAAACCATGATCGAGATCCTTCCTTGATATTCTCACTTGGTTCCAACCCCTCCAAGCATGGAAACACATGTTCGTACTCCAAAGACAAGTTGGCGGACCCGAACCTTGCGGACACACCATTGTCATCTTTCATCACCCTTGGTCATTCATTGGACCAACAGGAGACAAAAGATCCAATGCGGCAGAAATTGGCACCAGCTCTTTCAAGCCAAACCTTCAAGACCAGGTGTACAAGATTCATAAGACGCACTCTAGAACCATATTTGACATCCCGTATGAATACGAGAGAACTCCAACGTATTCTTTGTCAAGAAAATAAGGTAATACCAACCGAGGTATGGCGCTTATTCCACGACAAGCTACTCATGGGACACTCCCGAACCCATCCTCATGTCTTGGCCCTTCAGAATTCAACAAGATCAGCGAGTTCCACTATGGATACGGACACTCGGCCCATTACACCGTTTGATCCATGGGGAGGTCAACTCTCACAAGACCCATACAGACTATCCACAACCCGTCATCCCCGACGTTCCATCTTCATCACGAGACGCACCCATCCAGCTCACATGGAATCCCCGATGACCCAGGCCTTGACCAGCTCATCTCGGACTACGAGAGAGAACAATTATTGCGTGCATACGGAAGTCAAAAAGACGGATATGATGGACCAGGCACTCGACTCGAGGCGACCCCAATTATCACCCCGATCCCGACAGGCGGAGATAAAACCATAACAACTCCATCTTTGCCCGCCCGTGTCCACTGCTTGCGACAACTCTATCTGCTCCACCTGTGACAAATCAACAAAGGCGCGGAAAGAAATGTGTCGTTTTGTAAAATGTGATGTGTTGTCAACAAAAAAGACTTATCCTGAAGTCAATGTTAGTTGTATTATTGTGCGCAGCTTGTCGGATCTCTATTATAGAGATTCCTTTGTTTCCTTCGCACCACATTGCTTATATAAGGCGGCTTTCGCATTGTAAAAGCCAAGTCTTGGCTTCCTTTATGAAATCCAAGCGAGTGTTTCCAATATGAGTTTCTAAACTCCTCTCTTCTCTTGACAGACTCTTACGCACTAAAATGTTTCTACTTCTCATTAGTGATTGGTTTAAGTATGCTCTCCACTTGCCACAAATCTATGATCATTCGAAGTTTATCGGATCTGTTTTATTGGGTGAAAGTGCGTGTAGAGTCCGTGGGCCCTCTCTCCACTTGTTGATTAACCGCATTGAAGACTTGATACTACCCAATACTTGATCGGGATAAACCTATGATGGTAATGGATAGTGGATCCTGTGGATCGAAATTTGGTATCTCTCAAATGATTAGTTCCAAGAACGAGATCGAGAAACTATAATCTCGCTCCAGTTTATTGCTCCAAGTATATTTCCCATTCTCTCCTTTTTGTAAATTCTTTCTTGCTTTATGTATATTGTGTCTCTAGGATAGGGAGTTGATGGTTGTTATTGTCTACGGTGACATCCTAAAAATTTTGGTTCGCAGCTTTAACGTGATGCAATCTTTTCCCTTATGAGAAAAAAGAGCCAACTTTACCGGCTGACGTGGCACAAGTAGCTTATCATAGTTGGTTGGGGAGCACAGTGACGGGGACTTCCGCGAGCACCCAATATTTTCTCATACTCAGCTCCATTCATCGTGCGACACGTGTTGCGTGGGAATCGGCTTTGTAATTTTTTTTTTTATCCATTTTCGAAAAAAGCCCCCAGAATGTCTGGTTGCAGTGGGGAGCGACGAGCTAATGGTTTTTCTTCGGTGGCAGCCAGCAGAGCAGCTCGTCTTGCTGGGCGGAGACCAGTCTGCCCGGTTGAATATTAAGTAACACGTGGGCCTAAAGGCTAGACTGGGCTTTTTAGCCCCTCCCAGTGCTGGAATGGACCTCAACAGTTGCAGAGATCGAGAAGGGGGACCGTGCGCTTGCGCGACTCCCAACCAATTTTCAATTTCCCCTGTTTGTTTTTTTTTTTCCCTCTGTCGCAGGGCGGACTCAACTGCACTGCAGAGACCTCAACCGTCTTACCGTCGCCCACATCTCACTCGGCATCGGCAAGACGAGGAAAATTAGATGAGCCGAGAGTCGTCGGTCGTGGCTTCTTTTGAACTTCAGGTGGGACAAGAACTGAGCTTCGGAAGTAACAGCTCCGATATTTTAATCTCCGCCATGCCTCGCCTCCTCAACCCCTTCCGACGCGCCATCTTCCTTCCTTCCCTTCCGCCATGGCCGTCCATCGTGGGTCCGAGCCTCTTCTTCTCCCCAGCCGCCACCCCAACAGAGCCGCTAAGCTCGCCATATCGCTCGCCAAGGGGACTCTCAAGCTCGCCATGTGGGCCCTCTTCCTCGCCTGGATCGCCATGTTCTTCGTCATTCCCACCGTGGTCGGCACCGACTTTTACACCGACTGGGAGGACGCCACCAGCGGCACTCTCTACGGGACCCAAGGTTCACTTCCCGACTTCTGTTTGTGTGGTGAGAATCGGCTTTCCACTACTCGCCCCTGACTCTGTTCATGTGGTTCAGGAAGCGTTTTGCTGCTGTACACTGCACCCATACTGTTGATAGCTGTGCTTGCCGTCCCTTACCTTCTCCTTTCTGGAGGACAAGACGACGTTCTCGCCGAGTGTGTATTTCTTCTTTTGCTGCGGATAGCGCCTCCCGTCTGTTTGTTCAGTTGCTCGAGTGGTCTGTCAGAGTCTAATATCAACTGTCCGCGCTGTTTTTTTTTTCCTTTTTCTTTCCAAATGTAGAAAGAAGAGGCCGGGCCTCCGTCTGGGGACATTCCCGGTGTTGGTGGACGGTGTGTTTGGGGTCGTGACAGCCGCCGAGTTCATTGGCATAGCCATGTTCGTTGCGTTTGTGCTCTGGGCTGTTTATTGGTACACCGTGGTGAACTTCGAAATGTTGCCTAGTTATGGGGATCTAACCGCTTTCGAGAAGAGGTATGCGTGCGTGTTTTTGCTGCCTTGGCTATCCGTATGTGAGGTATTGCAATATTGTGTGCCTATAAGATGACGTTTGTGCTCTGTTCATGTCTACCGTCAACAGCTGACTACCGTAGTAACTTCAGTTACTGTCCTTCTTCAGGGTTCAGATGTTGCAAATGTCAGCATACATATTCGGTTTGACTGCCTTGACGTGCTTGGCATTTTTATTTCTCCCAGTTGCCAGGGGATCAATTCTTCTTCGCCTAATTGACATCCCTTTTGAGCATGCTACCAGATATCATGTGTGGTTGGGGAATCTCACCATGTTCCTGCTGACTATGCATGGGCTCTGCTACTTCATTGTTTGGTTCATTCGAGGCATCGTATTAAAAAGTGTAAGTTCCTACTTTATCTTAGCTTGCACTGGGATGAATAGATAATTTCACTCATACATGTGCTGCTTCGGCAGCTGAGATGTGGTGCTTGCCATTTACGGAACATTTCTATCTGAATGGCATTAAGCAAATGGCTCACGAGTTGATATGCCATTACTGTGACTGTATCACTTACCCAAAGTGGGTGGAACCTAGAGAAAGCTCTTGCCACGTGATGTAATCGTATCTCTATGTATGTCTGCAGATAATAGAGTGGAAAAGTGATGGCGGTGCAAACTTCGCGGGCATAATCTGCTATTGCTTTGGATTTACCATGTGGGTGACTACGCTTCCTCCAGTAAGAAAGAGATTTTTTGAGCTCTTCTTCTGCACTCATCAGCTCTACATAATCTTTGTAATCTTCTTCGCTCTGCACGTTGGTGACACGTATGTCAGCAAAGCAGCAGGAGGAATTTTCCTGTTCATGCTTGACCGGTTTCTAAGATTCTGCCAATCTCGAAAGGATGTTGATGTAATTTCTGCAACATCCTTTCCATGTGGATCAGTGAGCTTGGTCATATCAAAACCTAAGAGTATGATACTTCTCCCGTGATTCTTTAATTGGGTAGAGCACTTCTCTTTACTTTAAGTAATTCTCATGTGATATTGCAGATCTACAGTACAATGCTCTTGGTTTCATCTTCCTGCGAGTGCGAGAAATATCTTGGCTCCAGTGGCATCCCTTTAGTGTTTCATCGAGTCCTCTTGATGGGAGCCGTCATCTTTCGGTCCTAATAAAGTCCGTTGGGGAATGGACGGGAAAGCTCGGAAAAAGTGTATCTGACCTACTGGTTACTCAACAGCTGTATGAACCCAATGCTAGCATTGTGGCTTCCGTGGAGGGACCTTACGGGCATGAATCTCCATATCACTTAATGTGAGTCTTTTTCGATTACTTTGGCATGTGCAATAGCAGCGCAAGTTATTTGTTGCCATTAGTCTAATCAGCGCAATTCAAACACATTCCATGGCATTCAATGTAGAGCATTCACCTCATCTATATATAAGCGCTGGTTTACCAAGAATACCCAAGGAAAGAACAACAAATTGTTTGACTCATTGCCATATATATAAACGCTGGTTTATCAAGAATACCCAAGAAAAGCACTTCAAATTGTTGATTCATTCGCCATTTATATTGTTATCATGGAATAAACTGAGCTTGAAGTTTGTTTACTAGGCTTGGTTTAAGTCACTTACAAGTTAGAAACTTCTCGTCAGATGTTTTGGGGGAGGACTAAGTTTGCCTTATTGTTCCCCCAGGTATAAAAAGCTTATTCTGGTAGCAGGAGGCAGTGGGATATCCCCATTCTTTGCAATTTTGAGTGATGTTCTTCATCGCATTAGGGATGATAAACCTTGTCTTCCAAGAGACATTTTGATCATCTGGGCAGTAAAAAGATCGAACGAGATTTCTCTTCTTTCGACCATTGACATGGATTCTATTTGTCCGTCTCCCTCAGATAAAGTTAATGTTGACATCAGCGTGTATGTCACTCGAGAATCAGAACCTTCATTGGTAGGTTAAGCTGCTGTTTCTTTTCTACTATTTGCTTTCCGTGACTCTGTAGTTTGAGGCTCTGGCCATTGCTAACTGCAGGAAGAGGGTAAAATCGAGAAGCTTATATCCTTGAACACAAGATCGAGAGGAGGAAGCATGTCAGTTTTGGTTGGTACAGGAAATAAAATATGGTCTGGAGCTTATGTTATCGTCTCCATTCTTGGCTTCCTGATAACATTGGCTTTGTTGGACGTGTGCTACCTAAACCCATATAGCATTTCTGCATGGTGGTATAGAGGGATTTTGTTTGTGGGATGCATGGTTGTTAGTGTCATAATCTTTGGGGGTGGTGTTATCTACTTCTGGCATCGGTCTGAAAATGTGACTCCAACTGGGGAGGAAGACAGTGAAGAGAGTGAACGGATTGCCTATATGCTGGATCAAGAAACATCACGAAACAAGCTTTGTGAAAATACTAATGTATTCTATGGTCACAGACCAGACTTCAAAGGTAAAAGATCTCCTTTTGACAATCTTAGTTTCATCTTGTTGTTTTTTTTTTCATGTTGTTTTGATGGTAATAAGTCAATAAATGCTACTAGGGCTATAAATTCATTTCCTAGATATTGGTAGAGAGCTTGATGGGCACTTTTGAGTCCACGTGGAGAACAAAACAATGTTTGACTAAGGAAAGGTCGAGTTCTCAAGTTGTCGGTGGCACTTGTCATGTCTTCATGTCTAATAAAGCAGATGACTTGGGTTTTCTTATTTCAGATACCAATATATATCGGGCCACCACAATGGGCTTCCTGCTTGTCATAGAAATTTTAGATTGAACCTAGTATCGTCTAAATTCCTAATTATCACACATGATAATGCTGGTTCAGATTTTACTACTCAATGCTTACTGATTTATGATCTTATGTTGATACTGGTGGTGACACTTTGAAACTTTGTATGCAGAAATTTTTGGATCGGTCTCGGATTCCTGGGGTTGTGTGGATGTTGGTGTAATTGTGTGCGGTCCCCAAACTCTTCAATCAAGTGTTGCAAAAGAAATCAGGTCACAGGATTTAAGAAGAAATGGCAATAGCCCTGTTTTCCATTTTAACAGCCATAGCTTTGATTTGTAGCCTTCACCATGAGATCATATTAGTCTAGAACATGACAAATTGGTATGGGAGCTTTATTTACAGGTCCAAATAGTTGTCCAATAAGAAGCTTATTCTCAACTGGCAGCATCTTTAATTATACTTCGCTCTATACATAACGCTGCAATTTGCCGAGTTTGACATTTTCCACGTTCTAGTTCCATTTTGGTCCGACTGCTGCCTCGCATATAACAAGAGTATCTTGTCGTAGACTATTTTTGTGTGAACTGACTGACTTCTTGACAGCTTAAGATAACTACCCAGAGTAGGACTGGAAAGACCACTTCCTCGTGCATCTTCCTTCGCTGACACGGTACAGATTGGTAATAGAATTGTGTAGTGTGTTTATATGTCTCTAATTGCACAGTCGTACCTCCAATGGAGACGAAACATGGCCCTTCCGTTTGCTAGACGGAGCGACGCGCGCGCACGGGTTCCTCGGACTTGGACCGCTGGATATCCCTTCTTAGCAGTTGCATATTATCAAGTCCCACACAAGGGGGCCTTCTCTACATATGCATGTTCGTGCGCACGCATATGCATTTACACTTTTAGAGAATACAAGTTAACGCAGTACTAGAATAGGCCTTCGAATTGGGATTCTAAATATTATGTGTCCTTCGAGAGAAGCCTTGGAGCCGAAAAATATAACTGTGGAACAAGTGGAACTTGTCGTTCTAATCACTACCAGAGGGGTTAAGTCGAAAAGGACTCTGTCTTAAGAGGATCCTGGATTACAGTGGCAGATAAATTAGAAGCAACGGCAATGTAGTGCGAGATGCTGTTGAAGTTGTCCCCAGCCAAGAGAGAAGACATGTCACTATCTTGTTCGACGAGATGTGGTTTTTGGTGCATTTGCATGGACAAGACTTCTGCTTGGGCCGCTGCAAGCTGAAGCTGCAATTGCGACACTTGATTCTGCAAGTAAGATATCGTGCCTACGCACCCATATACCGGGTCTCTCACCCTTGCGTTCGCCTCGTACACTAAACTACTCACTGCATCTCCTCTCTGATTCACCGGAAGTTCCTGCAAAAGTAATACATTAAGCGCTTCAGACATTTTAATTACTCTGAAGGATCTGAAACTGCCCTATGAAACATTGAAGGTGACTGGAGTCATCTTGGCCGATCCTATTAAACATGAACGTCACAGATTCTATAGTCCATCATTGTTGTGTCCATAGATCTGGAAAAAATATTAGTGCACAAGCAGCACTAGATCATGTCTGCATCAAAGGCCGGAAATACAGTTGCACTTACTCAACATGGATCAATAGACCTAGAAATAGGTACCTACTTCGGATCGCGCACAGAGAGAGAGAGAGAGAGAGAGAGAGAGACCTGTAACATTTTGCAGAGATTACTGGCCCCAAAGACCTTATGAACAATGGCAAACTTATGAGGGTCGTGGGGTGGGAAATATGGAGCGAAAATGCAATCCTTGGAGCAGCGGCGTCTCAACAGCTTGCAAGAAGCACACGGCGAAGATCCTGATGATCCTCCCATAATTCCCTTCCCCTGGTTTTGTGTATCACGAGAAAACTCGACCCTTTTGACGTAAGAAGAAGAAGCCAGACACTCGGTATACGTTGCAGCAGCACTTTGTCGCAAGCTTAGAGTTGAAGACAAAAGAGCATGTGAGAATGCCCATTTATACTAGGGCGAAGGCGACTGTATGGACGTGTTTAGCCTAAACTGGTGCAGCGTAGAAAAATTGGGGATGCACATGTTTTGTTTTGAAATCTAAACACCATCATAATTACTTGATTAGAAAACGAAGTATCCAGATCACAGATGGAGACTAGGATTATTCCCTGTAAAGTCGTTTATTCACTTTTTTGTTTTTGTTTTTTTAAGTGTTAAGACACAAGACGAGCAACGGGAGGGAGAGGTTGACCACCGCCCTAGGCGCGTGATGGTTGGCAATCTCGATCCATGCAGTTGTGGAGTTTCCTTCCACGTTCTTCTTTGACTCTCTCTCTCTCTCTCTCTCCCACATCCACATAATGATTAATAGTTTAATTGGCCTGCCTTCCGGGTGTAATCCCCTTTTTTTCCCAATTGAATCACCTTAGATTTCAATTTCCAGAAGGTGGTTTAGTTTAATAATGTCGGCGTATTGTAAGGGCAACCCAATGTTATGTCGGAGAGTAATCCATTCCATACAAGGCTTCGCTTTCTATTTCAAGTTCACATGCATGGAACTCTCTTCAAGTCTCTAACCATGAAACCATGACCATACGTCCAATGCGTCATGATATCTCTAGCTAGGTCCAATGTGAATGCTCGCTAATCGCTGGTGAAGCTTCTTGTGAATCTCTCTCTCTCTCTCTCGCCTCAGCTCGAAATTAACCCTAAGCATAATGAGTTGGTTCTCTTGCCTACTAGACTTCTGCATATGAGCCATCGCTAATCTTACCGTCTAGGAGCTACGGGAAGCCTTGTGCTTGTGCATGCGCCATCAAACTTATAAGCTAGTACATATTCATGGTATCGTTCGAGTAATAACTTGCTCTCTTTACAACAATAACATAAGGATTGATTATGCACATTTATGTAAATGAGTGCACGCTCATCTTATGAAACGAGGCCTTGAGTTTGTGTTTGATTACAAGACAGAAAGTTCTGAGGGGCGAAAGTTTTCAAACTCCAACGAGCTGCTTGGATAGCTATTGAATCCTCACATGAAACACTAGGTTGAATGATGCCATAAAGAGCACCCTGGATAGCTTCTAAATCCTCTCATCTGGCACGAGGGCAGAACCATTCGGAGATGCAAATCGCAGCAGAAGCTTGAGCATTTGGGGCAAGATTAGAGCCACACAAACACCCTACGTCAGGATGTTTATCAGCAAAGATGCCATTTGGATGCCGATTGTCATACCACAAAGAAGTGGAATTGCCGCTGCCGATGATCTGTTTGACAAAGGTAGGATCTGATACGCATTTAAGGAACCAAGTACTACCTCACACCATCGCTGCAATCGTCATATCACGTTGTTTATCAACCTAATTGAGTGAACATGAACAAGCGTAGCAGATTCACAAAATCATCGGTAAGAGCAGGTTAATGAGAATGAAGGTTAATCGCAGCACACCAGCATTCGTGCGTAGGTTATGTCGTGCGCTTGTGATGCCCTCACTGCACCTGTCGGTCCTGGATGATGGCCCCGGGAATCATTTTCATTTTGCTTACCTATACAAGTCTTGGCCTTTTTCTTAGCATTGGCCGTTTTCTTTTTTCTTTTTTCTACTAATCATGTGAGAATGAATAAAATTCTTGAAAAATGACTCGGAGGAATTGCTCGACAAATAAGCTTTTCCGCTCAATCCTTGAGATCTATTAATCTTTTGGGACTGCCGCAGTATTATTTTCTATTTCACAAGGTCTGTGAAATTGAGTTGATATATACATAAAAGATAACAATCTGCTATCGTCAATGAAATTTGGGCCAATAGTTAGTTAAAAGGGTTTGATATGAAATAAAATAGAAAAACAAAAATTGGAATGCCTACTCTTGAGTCTGAATTTATTGTAGTGGGTTTGCTACCTCGCAAAACGCGTTCGCCAACATTTCAAACCCCTAAGCTCTAGGAAGTGGAAAAACACTAACCCTTTCACAGATGAGAAACTTGTTCGCTTAATTCAACCTTCGTGAAAGCAAAAATATTAAAATAAAGGGAAACGGACAGACATCTTTCACCGTTTTAGAGACATTATATAACGTACAAACTTCGATGCGAACGTTGACGCCCTCGGTTCTTAAGATGCGCCAACTCCTCAAATCTGAAAAGCGGTGCAAGTGAGGAGTGAAGTTTGACAACGGCAGTCTATGTAATGAGCGGGTCTTAAGCAGAATGTGCTGTGCTGTAAATTCGACAGAATTCAACAGACGAAGGCCTTCTATATCCAAAATCGATTGGAGAAAATTCAAATTTGAAGTTCCAATGATCGCCTATCACGAGATGAAAACATTAGACTCAGGATGAAGCAGCTATAGCATGATATCATGGCTTGACCAAGCTCATTCGTTTCCATACAGCTCATCCTGCTTTTGCCCCAAAGATACTAGCAATTCAGGTTCTCAGACTTCTTTGAAGGTGACAACCTAGAAAGAAAATGCACGCATAGTGAAGACCTGACATTGTGCCGTGGCACTGATGATTCAACTGCTGTGAAACAATCCACCTTAGTAACATATGATCGCATGGGCAACCCCCATTTGAAATTTAATAATTATGAAGCTCAACCAGTAACTCGCACATACAACGGAAGAACTTGAAATGTAGCCTCATCTATTCTGAACAGAATTACTTAGCCAGGCTCCATATCCATAAGTTCATCCATCTTGTAATTGAGTGTTCATAACAGTTGAAAGAAGTTCAAAATGCAATATATAATTTCAAAAGGACTGAAAACCCATACAAAGATGCTTTTTGGACCTGATAACGCGATGAACGTAACAGTAATTCCCATGATAAATCTATGTGGTCACAAATCAAGCAACTTGGAGCCTATCATATATGTATGATAAACATATGGCAAGCTCTTTTGAGTGTTGAAACTGTACCGTCTCTTCACAATGAGGGTCAAGGTTACAACTTAAGCTGCTTTCAGATCATCCAGATCCAGGAAATGAACCAATACACGTTCACAGATGTATGTGCAAGGTTAGGAGACTGAACCGAACCTGGAATTTTAGTATGTGTGTGAGTTTCTCCCAGTTGACCTTGAAGTCTGGCATTCTGAAAATTTCCTTGCATTACGCTTCTTTATACTTTCTCTGAACAGGACACTTGCAACAGGTAGGATTTCTCTGAATGTAGAAGCTTGCAGTTGGCTTTTCTCCATTTCTTTCCTCTTCAAATATTTCACTGCCTTTGCCTCAACTGTATATACCAAGATGAGTCAAACTACAGCATGACTATGCTTAGTATCCCAGAACACTGCAAAGTACTTATCAAAATTGCAGTTGAAGGCACTCCCCCAATTAAATAAGTGCTAGTAGTCCCAAGTCAAGATTGAAAGAAGTCTCTAAATTCTTATGGTAAAATCCAAAATCAACTTTATGCATGGAGAGCTTGATCAACAGAATTTCACATCTGACGGTCCATACAAACAAACATTTCCCTAGACACACTGATTTATCTGATTCAGGCTTCATATGGTCAAATCTGCTAGAGGGAATATATATATATAACTCCCTTAAAATTGACCAGTATATTCTGCCAAGCTGTTTCCTAACTTGATGCATAGTTCACTCAAATTGGGAAGTATTTTGATCCGAGTGCTATAAGTATGCCCAAGATCTGGCTAGCTGGTTTTCAATGAAAAGAACAATTTTGCATGTTGCGAATCAGAATTGATCAAAATAGTTTAGGAATTAAAGCAGATAATCACTGTGCTAATTTTTTTAACAACGGTGTCGCCTTGAAGATCAACAAAGGACACAATTAATTAGTGCAAACAGGGTACTTCTTCATCATCACATCTAATTTCAGGTTTGTTTTCTTAGTTGTCATTACTACTGTGAGCCAAGGGATAAATTTACCCCTACTGGCAAAAGGAGCTGAAAAGGTAAAGGAAATAGGCTCAACAGCTGTCCATCTGTATCAGCCTGTCTAATAGATTCCTTGAAAAATGAAATCACCAGTCAAAGCTCTGTAGTCTTTGAATACAGCAGAATGACTAAATGTCACTTTCTTCACTCCCACGACCATTCTCCGTAAGCGCTTAGCGTTAAGAATACTTAGATACAAACTTGAACAAATGAAGCAACTCAAATGGTGCATCCACAAACAATATAACTTCACCAAAACACTTTCCTGAAAGAAATAAATGTAACATGAGTTTGAACCATCAAAAGCATTGTCAATTGTCACTGTAACACCAATCCCTAAAGTGCATCATGAAGTAATATTCAACGAGTTCTTTTATGGCTTATATCCTTTCTTGAGCAGTGTAAACTCTTTTCAAAGAGAGAACATTCATGGATCATTGATATGATAGAGGCAGGACAAGCGGTAGAGATAAGATCAGATAAAAATCGATAAGACTTAATGCTTTACTACACAACAATACCACTGCATGAACCAGTGGATGCAATAGCAACGTCCTTGAGACTTCCTATTCTCTGGATATCTCCAGTGAAATTTTCCAGGCCAGAAGTACCACTCCTCCGAAGACATAGAAGAGCATTTTCACATGCCTGGATGGCAAAGGAGAGAAAAAGAAACTGCAATTATAATTCAGAGAGGTCATAAGCATCCAAAGCAAAATGGTCCACATCCCACAGCAGATACACGTGCTAATTTTAAGGTGGAAAGCCCTCAAAAAGACAATGGTAAACAAATCAAAGACTAGTGTGACCAAAGTGAGGTAACTGTTACTACTCGTGGATAGTCAAGTATCATAAGTATTAAAGAGCTACAGTATCAATAGTCCTCCGTGCATGTTAACTGCCCTAGTTTGGATTGTGAATGCATAGTAGAGGGAAAGGCAGAGAGCAATTTGTCAATGCAACATCAATCCATTCATAACCAACTTCTATGTCAGATGATGCACTCTATGTCTGCAACTAAACATAGTTTCGTTATTGACAGAGTTTTCTTTAAGGAAGTCAGAAGTAGTCGCCTTGATCCACCATGTCTTAATACAGCGACTTACTTGACGAGTCAATTAGAACTTCATGCGTATACCAATGAAACTGGTCAATAAGATACAACACCACCGTAATACTAATACTACCTTGAAGATATGCAGTTTCAAACTTAGTTTTTTTAAACCGCTACCAACCTGAATTTGGAAATAAGAACAGATATCTCTCCCATATAGTCATCAAGAAATGTACATTGCTTCGTTTTCCACTTAGAATTTCAATGAAAACTTTGACAGGTCATTGGAACTATTGCAGTAATGATAGGCTACCTTTGTGGCTATAGGATAAAAACCATTGTCAAGCGCATCCTTGGCAAAGTTCTCCCATTCAATATGTCCAACTTGTAGCCATTGATGAACTCCAGATTTGTTTTTCCGAAAAACGAGTGCTTCGTATCTCAGTGCCAAGCAACTCTGATAAGATTAGACATACCAAACACAAAGGTTTTTTAAAATAAAAATAAAAAGATCCATGAAAGACTGCATCCAAGGCTGTAAGAATGTGATGAGCATGCGACTAAGGAAGCCCCTAATTCATCGATAATTCCATCAAGGATCTGCTTCAATGTCGTCAAATGGTCGTAATAAGAAAGAAGAAAACGATGACATAAGTCAGCTTATCAGTTCGTCGTCCCGAAACATGCATAAAGTAACTCATAGATTCCTCTTTCAGTTTTTTTATTCATGAACAACAGAAGAGGTCGCATCTGTGGAACGTACCTCAAAATCGCCTATAACCGCAAAAGCTCGAACCAGGAACTCGAGGACTGAAAGCACATGGACAACGTTCTCATCCACAATCTCACGAAGTATACAAAGAGACTGGAATCTCATGAACTGTTCTAGGCTCGATCGCACTTGAACCGCCGATTTCACGTCCTTGAAAACCAGCAAGGTCCGGAGAACGCCGAGAGTCGCATCATCGAACCTGCGAATGGTGATGAAGTTGCAATTTCAACCTGAACGATGCTGGCGACGTGCGTGTATTAGCGTTGTGAATCGAGCATCGAAAGTGAACCTTCTGAGCTTGATAAGGGAGAGAAAGAGAGAGACTTCCGGCAACGAGAGCGCGTCCGCCATTTTTTGAGATTGCAAAAGAAGCTATCGATGGCGCCACTTTCTCACTTCACCTCTCTGCTGCTGCTGGTATGACTTGGGCTTTTCAGGCCCACAGAAACATCGGCCCTCAGATAGTGAAAATAAAATATAGCACCAGTCAAAAAGGCTCGGCGTCGCAGCGGCGGAGACGATGAGAGAAGCGAAGAGAGCAGCGTCTTCTCCGGTGGTAAAGCTCCGAGAGTTTTGTCAGATTTTACGTTCATGTGAAAAATCCCTAGAGGATCCGAGTCTCCGTCTTTGGTGATGGCCGGACGAAATTATCTTCCGCCTCAAAACGCCGTCAAGCTCCGCCATTCCCTCGAAGACCCTCGCCTCCTCTCCCGCCTCTCCTCCCACCCCCAGCTGGCGGTGCTTGAGGATCGCGTCGCCTCCCAGCACTGCGAGATCCAGTCCCTCCTCACCGAGAACCAACGGCTGCTCGCCACCCACGTGGCCCTCAAGCAGGAGCTCTCCCTCTCCCAGCAGGAGCTCCGCCGCTTGTCGTCCGCCGCCGCCGAGGTCAAGGCGGAGAGAGACGCCCAGGTGCGGGAGGTCTACGAGAGGTCCTTAAAGAAGGAGGCCGAGGTCCGCGAGATCAATTCCATGGCCGCCGAGCTGGCTCAGGTGCGCTCCCATGTGCTGAAGCTCGGCGCCGAGCGGAAGGAGCTCGTTGTGCAGTTGCGTTGTCTCCAGGAGGATGTTCTCCGGGCCGCGGCTGACTTGAAGCAGGTGCCCCTGGTCAAGTCCGAGATCGAGGCCGTGCATGAAGAGATTCAGAGAGGAAGGTAACTTGACTTTGCCAATGATTAGTTCTTCTTCTGAATTTCCTACTTTTTCTGTGAATTCAGCTTTTGCTTGCTCTCTGTCTCTCATTGACTTTTAATTCTATGACATTGCGACAAGTTCATGTAAATTAAGGGTGTGTGCGTGACCTATGACAAGGAGAAAATCTTTCTAACCTTTTTTTTCGCAATGCTTCACTCAAATAGTATCTTACTTGGCGTAATTCATGCACGCGGCGTACCTTCCATCTGGGATGATGAGTTCGTAATTCATTGTGTCCTTCCTTGACTGATGCTTATGGCTGAGGTACTTGATTGGCTAGCTCTCTATATGATCACGGCGGGTTTAGATGGTATTTGGTGTTGGCTCGCTCAATTAGATATACTGGAAGGTTTCGAATTGGTTGAACGACAGTCAGCATTTGATCAGAGTGGCCCTTGGATTGTTCAATCTGCTTTTCCAACCATCATTTCCCTCTTTACAATTGCACCTTGACGTGAATGCGGTGCTCACAAGAAAAGAACAATAATCAAAGCCTTCTTGGGGTGTTCCAGTTGCTTAATAAGGTGGAAGTGCTTAAGATCTTTCTTATAGTTTCATCCAAGTCTTTCCAGACCTTCTTGTGCCCCTTTTTACCTACATCACTGTAGGTTCACATCTTTTGGAGACCTTTTGTTGCTGTTGTAGTTCAGGACGTCTCTTTTTTTCCCTTAGAAAGAGTAGGACAAGTTTTAAAGGTTGCAGTGGTTGAGCTGCCGCACATATACACTAATAGCTACCACTAATAGTGATTGACTATGAATTCTACCTGTAATAAGGAATTTCTTGTGAGTGTGTGATTCTGTTAATAGCTTCTCAGAGATGGGCTTCAATGAATAATATGCTGAACAGGAAACACTTTGCTTGAATTGCAGCCCTTTTTGAATGCTTTAGGAGGATTATGATCTTAGGATGAAAGAAATGCTAGAGATTCTGGTTAACTGGCAAATGTGGTTACTGAAAGTACGGTAATATCTAGACCGTACATTTCCCTTTGCTGTGCAAAACACACAGAACAATTTAGTATTGAATACTGAATCAGAAACTTGAGGGAGAATCATTTGGATCAACGTAGTTCTGTGAGGTAGGGGTCAATGGTCAGTGCAGTTCAATTTTTGAAAACAACTGAACTAAACCATTAGTCAATATACTTAAACGAACCAAAATTTGTCTGAACAATGAACCGAACCGAAAAATTCAGTTCGGTTTAGTTCAATCGGTTCAGTTTTCAGTTAGACAACCACCTTGCATGACCCAATGGCCACCCGAGGCTCAAGCTGGCCTCCCCAAAACCACCGCCAAACACCATAGCTGCTCCCTCTCTTCTATTTGAGCCCCCAATTGCTCCCACTGTCATCAACATGTAATCCCATCTCTTCATCATCATCAAATCCCAACATGGGTCGGGTCGTGGTGGTTGGAGCTTCACACCGTCGACCACCAACGCCGAGAACCCACCAAACCACCAAAAATCCCCTAGCGAGAGCTTCCTTGCTCAGGCTCAGCCCACGGAGCTTGGGGCTCTGCACAGAGAACCTAGGTAGCGAGAGCGGCAACATTGTCCCCTTCGGCGACGACAACGACGGTGACACCCGGGGTGAGATCAAGCAGGGCGAAGAGGGAACAGACAGACCCGAAGCCTCGGTCGACGCGACAAATCGCGAACAGGAAATGCAAGCGGGAAAGCAAAACCGAACTAATGTTAATAATAGCCACAGGAAGCCGTTCACTGCTCCGATGACAGAGACACGAAGAAGAAAGGGGAGAGAGAAGAGAGGAGAGAGAATAAAGTAGAAAAGGGGGAGAGAGGTGCGGAAGATAGAAGAAGAGAGAGAATAAAGCAGAAAAGGAGGGAAGAGAGAGGCGCACGCAGACAGTGGAAGAGAGAATAAAATAGAAACGGGGGAGTGATTGAGAGTGCAGAGTAGTGAACAATAAGAGAGGATAGAAAAACCGTGATCTGAACCGAATTGATCTGCACTGACTATCATAAATTATCCATGTTCTTTGACTATTAACCGAACCAAAACCAAACTGAACTGAAAATCACAAAATTTCAGTTCGGTTCAGTTCGGTTCAGATTTTGGTTCAGTTTTAGTTCAGTTTTGACACCCCTACTGTGAGGTAGAATCCATCTCTCGAAGTGTTGAGGAAGTTTTTTCTCTCACTATAACTGAAAAGAACATTTGTAGAGGCTGGGTGATAATAGTTTGCTGGTGGAAGATGCATTGTTTAGTATTTTGTGATGCGAATGATCAAATACACCAGGAAAAAGGTATAATTATCCCCCGTTTGTCTGAGACTTTGATATGACTGCAGAGCCCTACCACATGTCTTTATTAGCTCGCATAGAGTGCAGTGGACCACACCATATGAATCTGCCAAACCGTTAAGTTAACATAGAGGACTATTAAAAGCAGAGAAGTTTGCGGAAGAATTTCTACTGAGCATAGCCAGGAAATGGACCGGATGTGGATCGCACAACTTGGATGTCCCCAACTTGAAGCCCATCCTGGAAGATTAACGTTTAACCTTTAGGAAGAAATATGAATCTTTTTTCTCCTCATGTGATGTAACTAGAAGAATGTGTTTGAAATGACATCTGGTTGACATTATAGTTATGGATTTTCGTAAGGAGTCTTTCATGTGTGACTCCATTGGCATCTTTGTCTGAACTGGAAACAATTTAGAAGGAATAGGTCCATACAGTGCAAAATATATCTAAAAGAATCCAATTCTTTTAGTGGCTGCAGTTTCGGAGTGTATGTTACTCCTAGTCACAGGTTGTTTGAAAAAGCTAAAGATGTTTCTTTCTGGAAGTAGGAAGATCACTTCATTCTACTGTTCTGAATCTTCTGATGTACATTGTCTTTTTTTTTTTTCTTTTGCTCTGAGTAGAGCCGCTCTTGAACGTGAGAGAAAGACACAAGTTAGTAATCTGGAGCAAGCTAAGGTGATGGAGAAAAACATGTTCTCTTTGACTCTTGAAATTGAAAAGCTGCATGCTGAACTTGCTAATGTGGAGAGAAGGTCAAGAGTGGCAGCAGCAAATCTAAGTATGCACATTGTATCAGTCAGTTCCTTTTCATATGTGATATCATATCAATTGTTTGTACTCAATGTTCCATTTTTGAATTTTAGATCCTGGATATGCCCAAAACTATAGTTCCCCCGAGATAGGATGTGGAGGAAGTACTTATCCCAACACTTACGAAATGCATCAGGTACATGCTCTCCCATTTGATTCTGTTTCTGGATCAATTTTCTTTTAATGTCCTCCACCGAAACATTTCACAGTAGTTGCATATGCTGGAACATTACCTATTCCAATCTCTTTTTTGGTAGTGTTATTCTTATTTTAGCCTTCTCGGTAGATGGTTGTTTTAATGAACAGGTGGGTCATTGGTTTCTCATGTTGATAGATGAAAGGAAGCTGGAATGGGAAAAGATATACACCAACGAAAGCTAATGTTTGAAAATTGATTGAGCTGTTTTCTTGATGTTACTACGACCCATGGCTTAGTAATCGATGAAGCATAATCAAGTTCGGCCATGATGAAGCTGCCTTCTGAATGAGAAAGCATGTTAGATGTGGGATTACCGATGCTAAATAACGCCCGTGACAAATATTCTTAAAATGCAGCTCTGTAATGTGTGGACAAGAATCATGGTATTAGAGGAAGATCTATGACTAACTATGCATAATTTCAGGGTCACGTCAGCCCTGGAGGAGGCGCTGCCCAATATGGGCCTGGGATTATGCTGCAAGGAGGACACTCCCATAGATGAGATCCCCGCCATGATGTGAAGAAACCAGGATTCTAGATATATGTGAAAATAATTCGATTGATTATTAAAAACGAATATGTTATTTATTTTTTTCCTCCCGTAAAAACTGATCGACCTCTCAAATTTTGTGTGACTTCTTCCTTGTATGTCCATATGCAATTCGCTTCACAGCCCCCTTCCATCCCAGAATTGAAGGGCATGCAGCTTAGCAGCTCGTGTTGGACCACAGGTGTGAGCGCTCGCTGGTTACACGTTACTAGATTTAAAGGGATAGGTTTAGACTCGTCAAACGCAGAAAACCGTTGGGAAAATGACACAAGGTTTTATGATTAAATATTCAATGTAGTCATGACAAATTAGATATTTGATAACGTGAATTATTGTATATTGGGTGGTGTTTTTATAAATGATGACTCAATTTGTTAACCTTTTCATTTATTTAATTTAGAAAAGAAAAAAAATTAGGGCGTTAACATATTAATCATTATTGGCAAAATTGTCCGAAAATCTTTAAGTTTATTGCATTTTTGCTAATTATGTCTTAAATATTTTTACATTTTGTTAAATTGAATCTACTCGGTGGATTTTGGTGGGAAATTGAAGACATAGATGCTAGCCATCAAATGTGGCATGGTCACCAACGCCGATGTGGAAATTTTTTTAAAAATGTTTTTTTGAATTATTTGTTTAGTCTTTTCTTTTCTTTTTCCCTGAAAAAAGAAAATAAAATAAAAAACCTAGAAAATTATGAAAAAAATTTCATGTTAGCGCCGGTTGTGCTTCCACGTAAGATTATCGACATCCATATAAGTGATATCCCGCCAAATTGGCCGGTAGATTTAATTGGTAAAATGTGAAAATGTTTATGACTAAATTGACAAAAGTGTAATATGTTTATTACTTTTTGGATAACTTTTTCATCATTTTATTAAAACGTAGATTATTATATCTTGATTTGATATGAATATATTATATTAATATAAATGTATCTTTTTTCTATTTTTTATTGTCCGCTTTTCAAACTTAATGAATTGCAAATCACATCGAAAAATTCTGTTAACTTGAATTAACGGAAAGACGACATTAAATATTTTCGCGAAGCGTAAGAACCAGATTGCATATTTATGAAATGGCTCATTTTTTAAGCTACGTTTGACCATATGAAACACATTAATAAAACTAGATATTTTTACATTTTATCATTTTCATCATTTGGTATAGCCTATAGACAGCATATCAATGTGAATAAACCTAAAAATTACACAAACGAAGTTAGTAAGAATCTCTCACGACACTCTTCCTCTCTACTTCATTTTTATTTGCTTATTTAATTATTTTGTTTTTTGTTTATTTTTTTTTCCTTTTCCACCATTCTCTACAAAATTTTAGTAAATAGTAAATTGTACTAATATACCTACAAAAACTAAAATACCTTAAATATGTGATAAATATATATACTAAACTTACATATTTAATGTTAGATTTATACCATAAGATAGAAAAAAAACAATATTATATAAAAATGAAGTTTTTTGTTAATTATGAACTTTTTGTTTTTATTTGTAATTTATATTAAAATCCAAATGTCATTTCGATTTTATCAATTTGAGTCCTTTTTTATTTAAGAAAAATAACTTTATACTTTAGATATTAGAAATCTTATCCACTATCTCACCTCCCCGTGAGACACCAAACATACTACCAATTAGACTGTCAAAGCGAGTCGGGTCATAAATGGTTCAACCCAAACTTGAACCCCGTTTATGATCCATTTATTGCAATACAATTTTTTTGAGCAATACCCGATTCATATTGTTAAAATACTTTCATATTCAATTCAATGTAGGAGAAATTGCTTCTTGAAAATTTTTAAAAAAGTTATATTGCTAAAATTTCTATAATCTTTTCTTTATCTTTATCTTTTTTTTCTTTTTTCATTTTCCTTATACGTCCAACGAGGGTCGTGGCCGACCCTTACCGGTCACAAGGCCAACCACTCGTCATCCAACAACGTCACAATTGCGGCTCAACGGCTCCACGACTAGCACCACTCCCGCAATCAGCCAACCCCAGACACTCTCGCTAGTACCTTTACAAATTTCCCTCCGCATCGGCACCACCTAAACCGCCGCAGCTGCGGCCAAAAATGATGACTCTGAAACAGCATAAAATTTGTCCTCATGCCATCACTGTCACTAAGACAGAATCCACAAATTGTGCAATAATCAACACTCGGAAATCCAAAAGAAGATGCCCAATGTATATGACAAAAGCATTTCGCTCAAATCCAGGTTGTGGACTGAGTTATACCGATTATAAAGATCGAACTCGTCGCCCTCCTCCTCCTCCTCCTCCTCCCTTCTTCCGACCAGAGTACGATGGAGTTGCTCTTCGAATCATAAATGCATAATTGAAAATGGATCGTTACGACAACACCTTGATCGAATCTAAAAGGCTAAGGCTTGGTTATAGCGAAACCCAACGTGACCAAAGGGTTTGATACGCGTTTCAATTTCCACCAGATCTTATTGATGCTTCATCAAGGACCTCCGCCCACCGGACATCTTGAGGACATTTGAGCACCGGACATCTCCAAGCTCCTCCGCTATGTTGAGGACATCCTCGAGCACAAGCTTGCGCAAGAGATGACGAGGCTGAGGCGCAAGCTGGAGGCATCTGGAGCTAGGTTAGAGGAAGAGAAGACGGCAACGAGCAAGGAGGACAGAGCATAGAGGAAGAGGAGTGTAAGGCCTAGTGGGTAGGAAATGGGTACTATAACCCACTTAGACCAATTTATTTTAAGCTTAGAACCCTTTAAGGGTGCGCTCTTCAAATTTGAGACGACGCATATATTACTCATTTAGAAATATGTGGGTTTAAGGGCTATTTTGACAAGTCTACTATCAATAGACACCAAACAGACTACCAAACGCATCCTTGGAGACCAGATCCCGCATTTCACAACGAACTTCATGTCTGGTGCAAGGGTTTCCTCGGGGAATGCCTATCCCAACAGCTTACACATACGAACAGGAGGAACCTACGGCTTGTTTCAGTAGGTTTTCACATTATGATGGGCTTTTCGAATTATTTTTTCAATCTAAAGAGTGGCGGGAAACACAAGGAGAAACCACACAAAAAACCTGAAAAACAATGAAAAGAGGAGAAATTGAAATAAGATCTCCCTTTGAACTTCGGATGCCACGAAACCCAGCTTGAAATTACAAATAAAAGGAACCAAAACCCCTTATTCATTGTCTTTACAAAATTTGAGAATTCCACAGTATAATATCCTATCTGCCATTCCAGAGAACCAGCATGGAAATTTTAACTCCAGCAGCAAATTGCTCAAAATGATGCCGCCAAAAGAAAAAAACCAAGAAGCCTCATAAACGGTAGAAACCTTATGCATCATCAATCCACCCAATTTTCTAGAGGAGAAGGTTAAGAACCAGTATGCTAGTCCCCAGGATAAAGACCTATTATTAGCTTGGCTTGGTACATTGAAGGCATCCATCAAAGTCGGTGGTTTCTGGAATCCCACGACCCACGACCATGGATGCCCATGTCCTGGCCCCCAATCAGTTCATGGCTGTCCTCAACAAGCCTATTGATGAACAATGATCATCGTCGACCCCTTCTCACAGTCAGTCACATCTTTTAAAAAGTGGAAAAACAAAATTCCTGTGTACCCCTGAAAGATAGGTCGGCCTTTAAATTTTCCCCAACAGAGACCCAAAAAGATTCCTGTCCCTGTTACCACCCTTGACCCGCTACTGAGAAGACGATAATTCTTGGTTCAAAATGAAGGGGAGTAGAGAAACTTTATCATAGTTAACAGTCCCTACCAGCTAAATCAAATATACAGCTGAGCAAAGCAGATAAAATCAACCTGAAAAGATCGAGGTTATAATCTTCTGAACCGTCATAAGGTCAGGATATAAGACCGAAGATGAGACTGCCCATTAGAGAAATGTAAAGTGGTTTATGCTACAAGCAAATCCCTGCCGCCAGCTAAACTTCATAGGTCGCCTACCTACTTAAGATAGGCATGTGTTGATAAGTTCATGGCATCTAGTTCACCAATTACACTAGCATCTTTCTCTGTGATTAACTGTGAGAAAATACGACCATCCATCATATACTGGGACCACTTCCAGGAATAAAATTGTGGTTTTGAAAGAGCAGTACTCACCTGAAGACACTACCTACCTTAGCAGCAAGCAATTGGGGACTATTCCACTTGCCTCTAAAAAAATTCACACAACAGAATCAATCCAAAGCCTACTGTTAAAGTCCCACCACCTAGTCCAAGATAAAAGGAATAGTGATAGTGCCCAAGTAAGTGAACAACCTACCTCTTAGTCTCCAGTCAAAGAACAATCCAGCCAACGCAACACACAACTAAACGCTCGAACCACAATTTCTAGTATACATAATATCTCCCATGCTGAAGTATAATCAGTAAGGACGCGAACGATTTCCACCATGATAATGTCTATCTGGCCCAGAACCTCCGCCATCTCTGTTGCGTCTATCCCCACCACCACCATAGCCACCTCTACCACCCCTGTTGCATTGCAAAGACAAAACTTGAATTATAAGCAAGATAAGTAACTACCAACACAACCACAGGAATTGCAAACAAATCCTTCAGCCCTGGCTCCAATGTACCGAAAGCCAGAAATGAAGGAACTTACAAGTGCTCGACTTTCAAAATATACCATCTCTATTACGCATGCACAAATTCAGTTCAAACACGTGATTTGAATTACAATGGCTTCATTATTAGAGTTCAAACAGATGAGCACAACATATCACTTACCCACGGTCATATGCAGGTGGAGCTTTTGGAGCTGACCTCTCTGCCATTGCAACATTTATTGTGTATCCCCTCATTTCATAATCTGGGGGCAAAGAACAAAATAAGTACTCCTACAGATGTAAGAAGATTCAATTAGTTCACTAAAAATCTGACACATACTGTTGAAGAAACCGCCAGCAGAATGTGCAGCAGATGGATCTTCATAAGACAACACAGCATCCCCTTTGTTGTTCCCTTCCTCGTCAGTGTAGATTTTTATATTATATGGCCACTGGTCCTTGTAGCCTCGTTTCTGCTTGATTCTTCCAACCTGCAAAGTAGGTATATCACTATCATACTGCTGGCTATCAGAAATAAACCCAGGAGCACCCTCAATAACAGTAGAATTACATCATTTGTCGTCAATGAGGGAAAGAATATGGGAGAATGTCACCGAGGAATCAATCATTGATATGTCACTAGTATCTCAGCATAGTGTGCTCACCAAATCATTTATAAAAAAAAAAAACGTTCAAGAAGCCGTTTGCTTCACTAAAAATGCATGATTCTCAAAATATGTTCCTAAAAAATAGCTTGCACCACTGAAAACAATTAGTCAATGGAAATGTTTCCATTATCACCAATAATTTATGTCCAAACATTTTTTGTGGATGATAAAAATATTTTTCGTTTATTCTTTATTGTAAGCGATATAAGCAATTGTTTTTAGGGACAAGTTTTTCAAATTATTCATTTTCCGCGAAAGAAATGAGCCTTAAAGTCCCTATGAAAAGTGTAGGAGAACATAACAAACAACAGCGTTGAAAGGACGGTGCAGAACGTGCTGTCAATGTCATCGAGGAATCAATGATGGAAAGAATATAGGAATCAGTCACCGAGGAAATCAATCATTGAAAGCATATGTCACCAGTATCCATACCATCAAACTTAATGAAAGTGGATATCATATAAACATTTGCTATTAGCAGTATCGTCACCAATGACCGCAATTACAAAAACAACCCATTTTAAAATCCCTATTAAAAGCATAGGAGACCATAACAAACAGCAGCATTGAAAGGACGGTTTAGAATGTGCTGTCAACATAAGGAACGATAAGTTCACTGCTACTTGCGCAATCCATGCATTCAACTCAGAAGGAAAAGGAGTATTACTTGACCAATGCCTCCAAAGAGGTCCTTCAGTTCATCAGTGGTCACATCTGGTGGCAAATTTGATATGTAAATCCTCGAGTTGTCACAAGTATCCCCACAGTTCTCATCGCACTGCTTCACCTTAGCGGCAGGGACATCAGTGGCAACAGTCCCACCACCCCCATGGTGCCGTGGAGCACCACCGCCATAGCCTCCATCAAACCCAGAGGGTGGAACCCTCCGGCCTCCAGTCCTTACATCTCCGATATCACCACCACCACCACCACCATAACCACCGGGTGTGCCACTATACATTGGAGGGTATGATGGTGGCCCCCCACCATAGCTTGATGGAGGAGGAACTGCCTCAGTACCATAGTTAGCATTTCCCCTATAAGCATTTGCAGGAGGCAAAAGATCTGTACCAGCCCCACCATAAGATGGGGGTGCAGGTGGAGGAACCTGGCCATAACTGCTATCTTCTCTCCCTTGATTACCTGCATAAGAACTACCTCTATCGCCGCTGCCACTTCTTCCGTCATAGCTACCACCTCGACCACCCTCGTAATTTCCACTTCGGCCCCCTCGATTTCCACTATATCCTCCACCGCTACCTCCTCTGTTATAACCACCACCTCCCCGGTCATTACCGTTACCGCGCTCACCAGAACCAGTGGGAGAAGGTGCTCCACATTTGTTGCACTCGACTCTTCTGGCAAAGTTCAGATTCCCACAGCTACAAAATATACATTGACATCTTAGGTTATGCCAATCAAAAAGGAAGCTCAAGGTTTGAAGATAAATTACATTTCCTGAACCATTACATCCACCCATGGGACCATACTTTACAACTGGGGGGGGGGTTGGTTTTGATCTGTAATGGAAAGGAGTACGCATCTATTGGACTGAACTGCGCTCGGAGACAATATCAACTAAAATTTAACAAAATTAACTGAAGAACGAGACTAAATACCTGGGGTTAGGACATAGCCAATCGCCATCGCGGCCGCTACCTCCTCGGCCCCCTCCTCTGGCGCCACCGCCCCGGCCGCCACGATCTCCTGCTTTACAATCGCAATGACAGAAAACCCAAGGGAAAGCAAAAGAAAAAACGAATATAGGACAGCGGAACGGAGGAAACAGCAGAGAACAATCAGATCCGTCAATTGAACACGTCTTAAGATAAGACAGGTACCTCGATTCCCTCCATATCCTCCAACAGCACCACCTCCCCTACCACCACCGCCTCCGCCGCGCCCTCCGCCGCCGTAACCACCTCCCCGACCTCCGTCACCATAACCTCCATCGCCTCCCCCATAGGCCCCTCCGCCGCCACCGGCACCATAGCCTCCGCCATAGCTACCGCTACCGCCACCACCTCCAAGACTTCCAGGACCACCATAGCCTCCAGCCCCGCCTCCGCCGGCATATCCACCTTCACCGGCGTATCCACCACCGCCATAACCTCCGTCGCCTCCTTGACCGTACATCCCGGACATGTCTCACAAGATTTCTAGGGCTCCTGAGATAGAGGAGAACGCGAGATAGAACTAGCTAGGGTTCTGAGCCGACTCAATTCGAAGATATTTCTATACTGCCCAGGCCGGGAGCGCTAAATTAAATATCTGCTCTTGCGTTGCGTCTCCTTTTTCTGCTTAACTCCACAAATGACCCCCGTATTCCCACTATTTGCATTTATATCTTATTTCTTTTTTCGCCACTTGTTGCGTTGCGTTTATATTTCTCCTCGCTCATTTTCATCATCAATTCCAGATCGATCGTAGATGGTAATTACTGAGCATTTCCTTTGGCTAAAAGAATTACTTATTTTTATTGACTTTATTGAGTGCTTAGATTTATTTTTCCATCTCAATAGTATTACGGAACTTCACAAAACTCTATTACTGAAATAGTCAATCGAAACAATAGGCGATCAAGTTAAAAAATTTGGAAAGCGACATATACATATTGATTAGATAGTGATGTTGAAGATCGTCATACGACAGACAAGGATCAAGAAGTGTTTTAACATATACGGCTTTAATTTAACTTCAATTAATCGTAAAAGATACGCCCTAAAATTGAATTGTCAAAGTACAGGCCAATTGGTTAGTGTAATTAAAAGTTTATGAATATAAGATATATTGTCACATATTGGAATATTATACTATCTCCTAAATGCATACGAATAGTAGAAGCATTTGTCTATTTGACAGTATGGGAGAATTTTTACTATGGCAAAACAAACAAAATATTTCCTGCATGCGGATGAGTTGCAATCGAGTGGTAAAATAACAAAGAAAGACGAGAAGGATGAAGGACTGAAAATTAGTGTACATATGAGGGGAAAATAACCAAAATCCTTTTTTTGTGAGAAGGATCCATTTGCCGCGATTCACGATCATAGGTGTGGATTGGAGGGATTGTCACGCCCGATGGGAATTGGTCGGGTGATCAAAGAGCTCCGCGAGATCCAATGACATAAAAGAAATTCTTACAATCTAAGTGGCATACTTAAAGACGATACTCGAAGAAACCGATAAAAAAAAAATGATTGTAAAGTTAACGATATCTTTAACTTCATTTCTATTTGTTAATCACTCGTTATGTCACGAGAAAATTGATAAAATAGCAATTGTTAAGTTAACTAATATTCTTCGTCTCTTTTATTCTTATTAGTTTTAGTTATTCATTATGGCTCCCCTGTCATCGGTCACCAACTCCTTTGACCTTTCGACACGGGATAGGCGTCGATCCATGTATATGATTTTACGCCTTTGTAGAGACCTACATGTATTTTTGGTAAATAGTTGCTCGGCCCTGGTCACTACCACTCCTTTTGTGAGAAGGCACCCTTTCTTCGAAAATTACGGGGCTATTTTGCCAATTTCCTTATAGGGAGTTGTCTCACGCCGCTAGATATTCTCTACCTTCCCCGTTATATTTTCCATACATCGTGCTTTCTTAAGCCCCATCACTTCCACTTTCGAGTTCACTATTATTTTTTTCCAGTGTCTTCCATACTTCCATTTTTCAGGTCGAATTCCCATCTAGGTCATCAATACTCTTATCACGTCCATCCAATCCATGATACCCTTAAATAGAGTGGATGGAAAAATTCAATCATCATAACGCGAAAAAGAAAAAGAAAAGAAAAGAGGAGGAACATCTTAGAAATCACGATAATTATCAAATAAAGTAAAGAGAATCTCTTGCTTTTTAAATGTGAAGATAGATGCCTCTTGTCTTGTTCACCGCCCCCGCACAAACTACGCGAAGGAGGAATAAGGAGATATTGCGAAGCCACTTTTGGCATTTTGATCCTCACTTCATTCCGAGCACTGCCCACTCGATATTAACTTCGTCTGGTGCAGATTTCCAAGAGGGTGCCAAGGATCATGCCAAAGGAAAGTATTCCTTCCATTTTCCAGCGAGACGTTCTATCCAAGAACTAGGCAGACTTGTTGCTCTCCAAGAATACGATGAAGAGGTTGGGAGAGTCCAGAAGCCCCTGCCCCTCAGCTTTATAAGCATCAATCCAAGCCGCCCGTACAGATCTAACTTTGATCATAAGCGACCATATATAACCAAGACTCCCAGCAAATTTTCCAACGAAGCTAAGTTCTCGAACGGGGAATTATACAAAAAAAAATCATAAATTCATTGTAATTATGCTAATTCAGTCTAACTTTTTTTTGCCAATTTTGTATTACCTTTTTTTTCTTGCCAATTAAGTTATACAGTCCATTTGGCCGGTCGGCAATGACGTGGCATCATTTGGGATAACGTAAATAATTTCTAATAATATCTTTATATTTTTTCGAATTTTGGATTTTTTTTTAACAATTTTTTTTATGTCTTTTTGCTTTTCTTTTTTTTTTTTTTTTTAGGGCCGATGACCCCCTCTAGCCACTTATGACCCTCGTCGCCACGGTGGAGCTCTCTGCGATGGCTCAACGGCCCCACTTGCGACTAGGACGAGGGTTCACGGGCCCTCGGCCTATGGTTGATAGCCTCTTGTCGGTCCTAATAAAAAATAAAAGAAATTTAAAAACGACATAAAAAATTAAAAATTCAAAAAGTATTTAAATATTATTAAAATTTATTCATGTCACCGACCTGCCAAATGAACTGAAATTTCGCAAAACAATTGTAAAAGATCTCATGACTTTAATTGGTAAAATAAAATTATTTAAGACTAGGAATTGGCATGCTTACGTAATATGTATAGGATTTTTTTTGGTAACTATCCCATTCTCCTAACCTTAGACCACCCTAATTAATTGCACGGCATGTTGACACAACGTGCTATTTAGTTTTCAATGTTTAAGGCCGGTTTATTTCGTATGAAAAATGCATATGATGTCGAAAAAGTATTTTAAAAAATGATAGCCTATATCACTTGCAAAAATGAATATTTTCGTCATCCAGGCAAACGTTTAGACTTTAAGACACAATTTATTATCAGTGGGCATAATATTTTTCATTGACTAATTATTTCAAATAATATATATATATATTATTTTTTTTAAAAATAATTTTTAAATTATTTATTTTTAGAAATAAATGAAGTCAGTATTTACACACTTATTTTAAGTAAATTTGGTTGATCAAGCATTGGCTCATCGCCCCAATAACATGTGTAAAACAATGATTACACAATAATTGCCCAGTCTTCAATATATAATAAAATTATTATATATTTAATATTTTATTAAATTTTTTTTTTTTTTTTTTTTTTTTTTTTTTTTTTTTTTTTTTTTTTTATTTTTTTTTTTTTTTTTTTTTTTTTTTTTTTTTTTTTTGTTTTTTTTTTTTTTTTTTTTTTTTTTTTTTTTATTTTTTTTTTTTTTTTTTTTTTTTTTAATTTTTTTTTTTTAAAAAAAAAATTAATAAAATAATAAAAAAATAACTTAAAATTGTTTTTTTTTTTTTTTTTTTTTTTTTTTTTTTTTTTTTTTGTTTTTTTTTTTTTTTTTTTTTTTTTTTTTTTTTTTTTTCGTTTAATTATTAAATTTTTAAATTTTATTTTCCCCCCTTCTAATTTTAAAGGTGAAAAAAATTATTTATACAATAAGTGCCCAGTCTTCAACCAAGAAAATCAGGCCCTAGTCCGCGAGTAATGATATAGAATTCGATGTTGACCACAAAGTTCAGGTAAGCATAAATGTGGAGCCAGCCAACAAATAAGGGCTCAATTTTCAATTTGCATGGACCACAAATTCTTAAAACAAATGAGCTCCATATTTACACACACACACACACACATATATATATATATATATATATATATATATATATATTTATATATTAACGGCCAGAATAGAAAATTACGGGAGAAGATGGTCTCAGGTGCCCATTTCCATATTATTGTTGTTGATGATGCATAAACACTAAGAAGCCGATAGGGCATACTAACATTTCTCTGCTACTATTGGAGTCTCTCCACAGACTAACTTCTATCAAGAGAAGTTGTTCGGTTTAAGTGGATGGATGTGCTTGCTGTCTTCTTCTGGACTCCTCCACGACGGACAGCTTGATGCCCCTGTCCTTGGGGAGCGACACCCACGGCTTCGTCCCCTAGCCGATCACGAAAACGTACCCCTCCCGAGTCACGAACTCGTTCCCCGGCCGCGTCCTGAACGTGGATGATGTCGAAGCTCCCCTGGTGCTTCTCTTTCACCTTCATGACCCCAACACGGCCTCTGTTCCTTCCGCCGGTCCCCATCACTACGTTCCCGGCCTCGAACTTGATGAAGCCGGTGATTTTGTAGGTCTCGACGTCCAGCTTGATAGTGTCGTTGGCCTTAATCAGTGGGTCCGGGTATCGGACGGTCCATCCATCGAAGGTGTTGAGGGAGGGGATCCCTTTCTTCCCGAGATGCACTGATCGGACTTTGCACAGCTTGAACTGCATGGCATGCAGCTTCCCAGTCCATCATCCGCTTTACTCACTATTTCCCACAAATTCACAAAAGAGAAAGAGAAAACAAAAAGGACGATAGAGTAAATATCAGTCTAAGACTTAGCCTCCTCGTCACTGATCAAACGAAGCGGGAAGCGGCGCATGGTGTCGTAAAGAAGGCGGAAGTTCTCGCTTGTTCTAGGAATAGAGACCACATCTGCAACATGTCATGGTTTCAGATAACAGAGAGCGACGATGGAGTATTTTCAGTTTTCCTTGTCACTTTCTTACTTTTTGTACAAGTGATACCAGCCAACGAAACAGCGCGCGCGCGCGGAGAGAGAGAGAGTCTCACAGACCCATGAAGCCAGCAGGATATTTCTGGTCTGTTCTGACTTTGCCGTCGACCAAAACATGTCGCCGCATAAGGATCTTAATGACCTCCTGATAGTTAAGGGCGTACTTAAGCTTGTTCCGGGGGATGAGGATCAGCAGCAAGCACTCCCTCGACTTATGTGCTCCGGGCGATGGTTTAGGGCCCTGACACGTCATGTCATGCCATTCGCACATCTTAATGTTGATAAAGAGAGCAAATCCATATTTTGAAAGCGAAAAACGAGAAAAGGGGAGACGTCGGATTAGCCATTACAAAAGCTCCGCCAAGCTTGTCGAGCATCCAGTGTTTGGGGCATTTCAGCCTTTTCTGATGCTTCTTCTTGCCTCTCGCCTGCATTGTTTTATATGCTTCCCAGTCTCAGTTAAACAGACTAATCAAGATTTACCGAAGCTGAAAACGGTTATAGGCTAAGTTCGTATACAAGAAATTGTAATCGAACGACGAATAACTAACCTCGAAGCCAATGCAAACTAGTAAAATTGATCCGAACCCAACGTATTGTTGTTGTGTCCTTAAGACAAAATTCGCCCCCTCAATCGGTACACTGAGGATATTGGACGATCGTCTTCCAGGATAGAACGGATCTCATTCCTAACGTAGTCATTAATCCAAACAGTTTTTTTTTCAAATGAACGAAGAGATATGAAATCGTAAGTGTTTAGAAATTGGGAGATAGAACAGATCTCGTTCCTATGAAGTGGTACGTGTTTAGAAGATTCCATTGAACGCAATTTTGCGAGAAAATAATCACACGAATGATGAAGTATGAATGATGAAAAAATAGCAGTAGTCAATAATGCGACAATCAAAACTTTATTTTATAGACAATAATGCGAAGAGGCACGAAAGAGGAAGTTAAGAACGAAAAGTCACTAATTCGAATAATTTTCTTTAAAATGAACGAAGAGATACGAAATCGTAAGTGTTTAGAAATTGTATGAATGATGAAAAAATGGCGGTAGTCACTAATGCGACGGTCAAAGCTTTATTTATGGGCAATAATGCGAAGAGTCACGAAAGAGGAAGTTAAGAACGACGAGTCGTAATCCGAAGTTTTCTTTCAAATGAACGAAGAGATACGAAATCGTAAGTGTTTAGAAATTTCAATAGCATAAGAACGAAGAGTAAACGAACAGTTTTCAAATGAACGAAGAGATACGAAATCGTAAGTGTTTAGAAATTTCAATAGCATAAGAACGAAGAGTCACTAATCCGAATAGTTTTTTTCAAATGAACGAAGAGATACGAAATCGTAAATGTTTAGAAATTTCAATAGCATCTTAAAAAAATAAAAGAGATACGAAATCGTAAGTGTTTAGAAATTTCAATAGCATCTTAAAAAAATAATAATAGTGGGCGGGAGGGCGAGGCGGGCCGATCGGTGGGAGGGCGACGCTCGCGTGCGTGGGTCAACCTAGCTTTGCGTAGATCCTCCCCTTCTTCAAAGTGGGGTGCGCCTTGAGTCCAAAATCCATTTGCGAATTTTCAATATTTAAACTCATCTTTCATTTATTTTTTTTTTCAACGTGGGACTTTCCATTACTTCATTTCTCATTCACTTTCTATGATATTTTTTCAACAAAATCCCAACAAAAACTAGACAAGACTTTCTTTACCGTATTCCAGTTCGATCGAGATCTCGAGAGACAAAGGAGGGAGCATATCGACTGGGATCACGGCATCAAGTGACATATATGGCGGGCGCATGTGCACTTTTTAGCTGGCCGAATGCTTCTTCCACCTTCCTTGATGGGGGATTACGTGTTCAGACATCTCGAGGCTTCTTCGGAGCTCCACCATGAGCTAAATGACTAAATTCGCCCTCCGGCACTGACTTAATGTCTGGGCCGAAAAAGAAAAAACGGAGGAAGAAAATGTGGGATGCGCCTTCTCTGCTCCATCTGGGATTCAAGCGCTGGACCACGTTGAAATCAGCCGTCTTAATCATTTTGAAAGTTCTAAATAGAAATATAATCGCTAGATAAAGAGAGAGCACAAATTTATACAGTGCAAACTCAAATGATGCATGAAATTTGACCAAAGGAGGTAGCAGATGTGAAAAAAAAAAACAAAAATAGACGAAACATGTGACGCGTGATCATAGGCCCACGTATAAAAACCCGGATTGAAAGCGATGCGCGATATTTGACACGATCCGTCAGTGACCGAGTAGCTAGTACGACGTCGCGAAACCCAGGTTTTCCGGTCGGAAAGCGAAACCCAGGAGCCAGTTTGATCACAAGCAAAATTCCACGATGTCGAAGCAGGGAGAGGTAGTCTGCGTCACCGGCGGTAGCGGCTGCATCGGCTCATGGCTCGTCCGCCTCCTCCTGGAACGCGGTTATACCGTTCACGCCACCGTCCAAAATCTCAGTCTCTCTCTCGCTCTCTCTCTGATATTACCTTTCCCAATGCATATGCTCAATTCATTCTATTCCTTCATGATTGCTGCACAATTGCCCCCTGTTAGCTGAAGCTAATCCCACATTCATTCGTGCCGCATCGTTTGACCTGGCTGTGACCCAATCGGATTTCCCCATTTTGCAGAAGATGAAGCTGAGACGAAGCATCTAGAAGCTTTACCGGGAGCGGACTCCCGTCTCCGCCTCTTCCGCATGGACCTCCTCCACTACGACTCCATCCTCGCCGCCGTCCGCGGTTGCGCCGGCGTCTTCCACCTCGCCTCTCCCTGCATCGTCGACCCAGTCCGCGACCCCGAGGTTCTCTTCTCTCCCGCCGCCTAATTACATGGATGGATGCCTTTTTGGCACCCTTGCACTGCGAATTTACAGGACTACTTTTGGGTCATTTGGCAGAAGGAGCTTTTGGACCCGGCCATTAAAGGGACGATCAACGTTTTGATAGCGGCTAAAGAAGTTGGGGTTCGGCGCGTGGTGGTGACGTCCTCTATCTCCGCCATCACGCCAAGCCCTTCTTGGCCTGCTGATCAAGTGAAGGCTGAAGACTGTTGGACTGATCTTGACTACTGCAAGCAGAATGGGGTGAGTTAATTAGACCGCTTCATTGGCTTTTTGCAATCCTATGAGTTTCCTTTTTCATCAAGAGTAAGCTGTATGAGTGCCCCTTCCACTGTATGTGACCTTAGTTTTCCCTGTTTGAGCTAGTTGTGGTATCCTGTATCCAAAACACTTGCCGAGAAGGCTGCTTGGGACTTTGCTAAGGAAAATGGACTAGATGTGGTTGTGGTGAATCCTGGAACAGTCATGGGTCCTGTCATCCCCCCAAGATTCAATGCAAGCATGTTAATGCTCATACGCCTTCTTCAGGGTAACTTTCTTCCGCTATTCAGACTTTGGATGTGATTATCATCTGGTTGTCTCCATTTGTCAATTGTGCCCTTAGGAGAGTTGATGTTCTACGTTTGGGTGGATGTAAAGTCGATGCTGGGAGGTTAAAATTCCAAGTTTTGTACTATAGTTAAGGAAACGAATCCACGTCCAATTGTAAGCTTAGAGATTTCTTTCCGAATGTTCATAGGCACAGGGCTCGGTTATCTGTTATGTATCACTTCTTAAGTTTTCTTCTTCTCCTAGATTATGATATTTGTCACCTGCTGCTGGTGACTTGATTGGCGAAAATAGAAAATAATCATAAAGAAGGCTGGGCAAGCACTATGCTTCTGCCACGTACTTCGAACAAGAGTATATGCTTTTGCTGGTGTTAAGTTTACATGACAATGGCTGATAGTTGATATGATGTCATGGACCAATTATTAATGCCAGCAATGCATCATTACCTCAGCTAGAGCACTAGATATTTGAAGGAGACCTGCATAATGTGATGGAGATATGTCTAATGGTTCAATCTTCTGAACCTGATGCCTTTTACTTCCACTTATTGAATTAGCATTAATCTTAACAAGCAAGTTAAACCTTTCCACAGGGTGCACTGAAACATACATAGACCATTTTATGGGATCTGTCCATTTTAAAGACGTTGCCTTAGCACACATTCTGGTTTACGAGAATGCATCAGCGAAAGGAAGGCACTTGTGCGTTGAAGCTATATCACATTATGGCGATTTTGTAGCCAAGGTTGCTGAGCTTTACCCTGAATATAACTTGCCGAGGTAACTAGCAACTATTTGATTCCCGTCATTTGCAAAACATTTTTATTTGAGGCTCATGCCAGAGTTCTTGTTCTTCTTTAAACTGCATCAGGATCTTTGGATGCATCTCTAGGACTTGTAGCACTAATGATCATTTTTAATTTGTTTTCTTGTAAGCCAAATGTTGACTTGGAGAGTGTTCTGGTCTTAAAAATGGAGCAATTTTGAATTCTTAATATGCCTTGTACCGGTGAGTCATGCATCACTAGTTATAACCTGAAACATTTGGCTATGAAATAGATTGCCCCCATCATTTCTTGTGTACCGAAATGAATGACCACAATTTCGTTGGGCTTTTGTGTTGCCTGAAAGGCTTTCATATTTCCTTTGGTTGGCAAAGATTATCTGAATTCAGATAACTTGGAGGCTAATAAGATGCTTAACTGCCTGCGTATAATTTGTCGGTAGAACCGGGCAAAACTTTCTAATTAGCAGCTTCTAGACTGTTTTTAAAGAAATCTTTACCCTTGTATGTTAATTGTTGTTACCGGAATTGATAGGAAAGGCTCGGATGCAGATGCTTCTGTTTCCTGTCTAGGTTGTGCCTGTTTCATCTATATCACTGGTAGTCTAGTACCGTACAGGATGTCTTTTGTAGGATTTGGATATGGCTTATGTCGCTAAACTTAATATTCTGTCTCGATAGATTACCCAAGGATACTCAACCAGGGTTATTGAGGACGAAGAATGGAGCTAAGAAGCTGATGGACTTGGGATTGGAGTTTATCCCCATGGAACAAATCATCAAGGATTCTGTGGAGAGCTTAAAGAGCAAGGGCTTCATTTCCTGAACATGTCCCAGGGAATTCTTGGAAACCAACATATGCTGTGATGTATCAGCTAGCTATGGCCTGTGGTGACGCTGTACTAATGTTGTAACGAGTATAATGGAGTTAGTGGGTGAATTGCCAGTGGCCCGGATACAAAAGGGTGATAATCCAATGCAATCTCATTGTCTTGGAAACTGAGATGCATCCTGGGAAACTCCTCGGAGTCCTTCAACATTATCTATAAGAGCAGATATCCACTTGTTAAGTTGTGATCCGTGGTGTATTCGATGCGCTTTCAAGTGATTTAAGATGCTGTGTAACTATCTATCATAGGGCTAAAGCCACCCGTCCACCCAGAGACGGAAATCGGGCTACATGCATTTGCGTGACTGTGATATTTCTAATACATGTATGTGGTGTTAAAAGCGGGGCCGGGACACTTCTGCGGCACCGGCATGGCAATCCTCTCGCTTCACATGGGGACAAATGGCGACGAAAATTTTCACGGTCCAGATTTTGTCCCTCTCGCTGCACGAGGGGAGATATTTTTAAGGGGGAGGAAGTACTTAAGCAATTACGTGTAAGAGGCCAGAGAGAGGGATTAGCGAACTTGGCGGCTGAGTTGGGCGGGGCTGTAACGGTGGTTTTGCCAAATCCTATGCGGTGGCGAATGGAGAACCGATCTACCCGTCTCCATAACACAGTCTGGACCTGTTCATGGTTGATCTTGCTGGTTAGCCCGTTACTAGCGACCGGTTCCGGCTGGGAGAGAGAGAGAGTGGAGCTGGTGCTCTACTACGAGACCCTATGTCCTTATTGCTCCAACTTCATCGTCAACCATCTTGTTAAGGTCTTCGACAATGGCCTCATCTCCATCCTCGATCTCAAGCTCGTCCCTTACGGCAATGCCCGCATCGGAGTCAACGACACCATCACTTGCCAGGTCCAGCCTCATTTTGTTTTTCCTTTTGCCTTCCTTTTTTTTTTTTTTCTCGCTGAATTTCGACAACCATCGTTCTGGCCGACGGACACCTGTTGATCGATCTCTGCTTGTTAGCGAACGCTCGTCGCATGTCTCTGTCCCCTCTTCGGCTTCACAGGTTCACATGTCCCCCCTTCTCTCTCCCGCTGTTCTAGACTTATTAGCGAGCAGATAAAGCCCCGGCCGAGCCTCAAATCCTCTAACGGTTAGCTTATTGTCGATGCAATCCAACATGCCTTGTACGTCTTACCTAGCTCCCTTTCTTTTGACTTCTTACCTGTGTTTGTTCACTGTCTTCTCTCCTTCTTCATCTTCCAAAATCACCTTACCTTCAGACTCCTCCAATAAAGTGTCCTTGGGTTTGTATTACGAGTCCCTTTGCCCTTACAGTGCCAATTTCATCGTCAATCACCTCCCCAAGATCTTCGACAGCGACCTCATCTCCCATGTCGACCTTAACCTTGTTCCGTGGGGGAATGCCAAACTTAAAGGCAACGCCACCTTTGATTGCCAGGTCCTGACTTGCAATTTCGGCAATTTTGCTATATTTGGTGATGCCATTTTAGATTTGATGAATATCTGGAGAGTTTTTTGGATCAGTTTTCTTTATCTCTATTAGCGTCTGCGGTATCTCCAGCTTGCCAATTCAGGGATATGCAGTTCTTTCATTTCCCGTCCTGTCTAGCTTATGCTTCTCTCGTAACTGTTGCAGCATGGACCGTCAGAGTGCTTGCTCAACACCGTGGAAGCATGTGCAATTGACATCTGGCCTGAGTTGGTAAGCATCAGCTCTCGTTTAGTCTATTCTTCATTTCTTTCTGGCCCTTTATTTTGGTGGAATTGTCATTGCACGTTTACCGTATTTTAAGAATGATGATGTCGTGTACTCATTTAGATATGTCAATCCTGGGTGTTCCTGAATTCAGAGAACTCATGTTCCGCAAATTAGATACTAACCATGACCGTTGCAATTTGCAAACCCACCCTAATGTGACTTTAAACCTTGGACAGCATGACACAGGCTTAAATATGTAATGCTAGTTACACGTTTCTCATGTGGTATAGACTATAAGGAGATTGGTGTTTGATGTATATTTATCCGTTCAGCTTACTTATAAGTTGTGTATTGTGGATCTTTTAACTGCAGAATGAGCATTTTCCTCTTATCTGTTGCATTGAGAAGTTGGTGTATTCGCATGAGTACACCCAGTGGGAATCCTGCTTTGAGCCTTTAGGATTGGATTCCAAACTTGTCTCGGATTGTTATGCTGGCGGACGAGGTAAAGAGGTTAGTGTTATGCCATTTATCTGCTACCCTTTCCACTAGATTATGCATGTTACTGTACTGACATTTTTGTCTCTTATGTTGTAAGTATTCTGTGGCCTAGCATCTAAAAGTTCAGCTAGATTCAACTGTGTTGTAAGGAGGTGTCTGTATCTTCTGCATCGGAGTAGATCACATGCTTTCGGTTAATGTTTGAAACCAAATGAACATCTGCCATGATCTGTAACTTTGATAAATTGACTAATGCTGAGATGGGGAAAAATGTTAGTACTACACCTGATTTCTGCTGTCAACACTTGAACCTATAACTCTGGTAAACTAGAAGGCATTAATGCCATGCTTGTGATCAAAAGCTTGCCTTATATCTTCATTTAGCACTGGAGTACTATGTTACTGGGAGAGAACGTTGATGAAAGCTATTAGATAATTGAGAATATCAGAAGTGACGTTTAAGACTTGTGCAATGAGTGAGTTTTGTTGAATTAATGGAAGTTCACCATGGAATTGCCTTTGGAACTTGCGGTGAAGATTGCAGTCATTTCTAATTTTATATATCCCAGTATGAGTTTGTTTTTCTGATTTTTATTCAGGAAAAAGATTACCTGTAACTGTGCAAGTCAATTGTAGAGTGGTTTTTGAGAGACTAACAAGAATGAGAATTGCGTGATCTCTTGGGTTTTACTGGTTAATGAGTGAGTTCCTGTTCTGCACACTGTCCTAGTTAAGGATGTACCTTTATTTTCTAAAACAGTTTGCTGGTAGTATTACACACAAAATATGTGGTTGGCACTCAAGGCTATCCTCAAGTGTCTTCTTTTAACTGATCTGCAGCTTGAGCTGAAATATGCGGCTGAAACAAATGCACTTCAGCCTCCTCATCAGTATGTTCCTTGGGTCGTGGTTGATGGGAAACCGCTTTATGAAGTAAGTTTTATATATTTGTTTGCTAATATCGGACTCATTTCTTCTCATGGTGAGGAATTGTGCTTAATGCAAAGACTGGTATCCTCTTTTCGAGATATAAAAGTAAGCTGTCTCATCCCCTATGTCTTCCCTGCAGGATTATGAAAACTTTTTGAGCTACATCTGTGAGGCTTACAGTGGAACTGCCAAGCCCGAGGCATGCAGTGAACTCTCTTCGAATCGTGTCCAACTAAGGGAAGCACGGAAAAGTCATCCAGTCCGTTACATGAAGGAGAAAACGTCATCGCCGGTATTTGAAGTAATGAGATCAGCTGTGGAGTCAATGATGGGTTGGACAAAGATGCTGCTTGACGTGTAAGAGGTTTGTAACCCCTTATGTTTTCAAGGAATCTCTGTGGTTGAACTTGTTCAGAAGCAAGTCCCATGAGAAGGGTCAAAGTCATCGAGTTGTGTCCTAGTACTTTCTGGATCGTAGTTGTTGTCTTGAGCTCTAAATGGCTGTGCTGTTTCACTGATCTTAACTTTGTTTATATCTTTATATGGTCCACATATTATGAAATGGGAGATTGCATTAGCCTGGTTGCTGGTGATGGCAAAGCTTTGAGGAAATTTGGCGCATTTGAATGACCAACATGATCTTTGATTAGTGGAGATGACTGAATCAGTAAAAACTTTCCAAAATTTCGAGTGACCCTAGCTTGTGCCTATGATGCATATGTATATCTACAAAGTAAGAACTTAAGAATATGATGAACCCAGGTCACTGAAACCCTTCATGCTATTCATGGCCTTTCGTGACCGTTGATTTAAATGTCTGCCGAGATGTCACCCCTCTTTTTGGTCTGGTGTGAATGGTTGATCCTGCAGTACCAAAAGAGAGAGAAAAGAACTTGGGTTCAAAAGAAATATAGAAGACATGTCATACGGTCTCCTCGGCACTTGTTGGCATAGCCCACATACTTGCACCGTGCACGTCAAATCCTTCTGTCACTTCCGCTGCCTGAAATGCTTCGCCAACATGTATAATGGGACTTTTGACCCAACCTGCACTGGAAACTTTGAGAAAGATGATGTCTCCCGATCCTCGTTTGTGAGCTTTTTTAGCGGTCTTTAACCTGTCCTTCCATCTTCTACCCTCTGATTGTTGAATATTTCATGAACTAGCTATTAGCACCAGGGGCGATCATGACTTGCACTTAATTCTATGGCTAATCGTGAGTCGCGGAATAACTTTGAAATTGCCCAGGTATCCTAAGATTAGGAACTTATACTACGAATTTCATTTCTTCTGGCAACCTTTTTCTAGTCACTTCTCTAGCGAATGACGAGATGATCGGGAAGACAAAATCTTTAGCGGAGAAGCAGCCAATGGGTGCAAGGGACAATCAGCATATATGTGATTGTGACCGGACAATAATCTTTTCGCGGGTCACGATTGACCAATCGTAAGGTTCCACTGATGTAGTTGTCTCGTTAATCCATTCTATGAGCTAAACCCGAGGCATTAGCCTTTGTTGGGACACGCAAAAGAAGTCCGGAGTGGGGGTGTCTCTCGTCTCATTGCAACGTGACATCATACGAGCAAAATCATGAAAGGTCGGGCATAAATTAATATACATCTCGCTCGGTGGTCCGTGTGAATTCAAGCGCACCCCACTCACTTTGTTTATAATAAGACATAGTATCATAATTGTCTTCTAGAACCATTCCGTCATCAATGATTAACATTGTGATGACAGCTAATCTTTGAAATCACGAGACACGATTCCAATCGGACAGCCCCGATCCCTCCGTTCCTTCAGTTCACAAGAGCTCAGCTAGCCCCTTCTGACTTGGCCATCCACTTCATCGTCTTTATCAGAATTGCTGTATAGCTAAGGATCTTGCCTATTCGATTGAGTTTTTGTTAAATCCGACATGCCTTCCCTCTTTGTAACAGACGAGCAATTCTACGTTCCTAGATGTCATCAAAATTTTAAGGAGACCCTCCAACAAAGGAAGATGAAGATTCTGCTTGTCTCCTGCATTGAAGTTCCTGCAGACCAAGGTACAAGGATGAAGAAATGGACATTCCCCTTCATTGGGACTGGGATACGTACAAGATGGTAAGTCTTCCAAAAAATAAGAAACCACTAGAAAGAGGGAGGGAGAGCAGAAGATATTATAAAGAACTCAAATCATTGGAAGGTTTTAAATGAGTAAGAGGCCAATGAAATGTTCGGGGAGTTGGAACACGAAAGGAAGAGTAGCATTGTTAAGTAGACAGAACAGAAGAAGTCGCATTCGCGACCGATTATACATTTTCGTTAACATCAAAAGGGACAGAAGAGCGAGAGCGGCCCGATGCCAAGACAAAGATTAAACTAGAGAGAATGTTACTGCCAGAGTTACATCAACATGGTAATGTAGTCTAGATAGGCTGTGTAATCTGATGCAATCGGAGAGGAGACTTCACTCGAGAAGCCGATCATATCGAAAACCTCGTTTTACGTACTGCTGGGGAGTGACTGATGGGAGCGGCTTCTTGGAAGAGCAAATTAGAACAAAATGTAGGGTAGCATCCAATGCGCAATCTTGGAGGCAATGATTGTCTACTGGTCATGTATACAAGCGTCTTGGTTTCTACTATTCAAACAAGAGAGCAAACAGGACAAGAGTTAATTTAGGTTGTGGCTGTTCCTCGTAGATAGCGAGCGTTTTCATCTGTCTTTTTACCATAACAGAAGCGCGGATTCATTGGTCTCATAGAGAGAGTAAGTAACAAGAGACGCCAATATTCAGCGTTAGGGTTCTTGGTCACCTGTTCAACTACGTCTCATGAAAAGATAAAGCAAAACCAGACCGATGACGGACGGCTGAACTAGCGCGACTTAACCCGTGTCGGTGCCTTGGAAGATGAAACGTTAGAACTTACGTGCCTTACATGTTTTTCAAGTTGGATCGTTCAAGGGATCTAAATGCATCGGAAACTAATTAGATTACTGGACTGTGATCTGACCTCCGAAACCGTGATTAGTGAGGAAAACTTAAACCAGAAATTGAATGAGCTCGTTTTCAGGAGTAAAAAGGTAATTGATCTTACTGAAGGAATGATCCGCAGCACTAATCTATACTTGGAACGATGCCCAATGATCCACAGGAGCCATCCCCTAACGCTAACAAGTCATAATATCACACCAGCACCAGCTCTACCATGATCATCAGCCACTGAATTGTTGTTGGTCATTTTGCTTCTCCCTCCACTGCTTCCTACCTGATCACTCCCTGCCGCCACCGACACATTCCCTGCCGTGACCTTTGCCATTGCCACCGCAGCAACTGCAGGCCGTTTCCGTTTCTTCTTCTCATAGGGAATCCCTCTAGCCTTGGCCTGGCCTTCCCTGACCTCCCTCAAGTATATCCGGACCGCCCTTGCGGCGAAAGGGTTTGACTCAGCCCGCCCGCCGTTCTCCTCAAAGGCAGCCCGGAGGCGGCCGATGAGGGCGTCGAGGCTGCCCCAGGCCTGCTTGAGAGGGCAGGCGCAAGGGCCAGGCGGGTTGGGGCTGCCGAAGAAGGGGCAGCCGTTGACGTGGACCTTGGTCTTGCCGAACTGGTCCAAGTACTTGAGGAACTCCAGCACGTGGGCCCCGCTGCATCGGGCCAGTGTTAGGGGAGGCTTGTGGTTCTTGAGGTACTGCAAGAAGGTGTTCCAGTCTCTCCGCTTCTGCGACTCGTACCTGCTAGGTTGTGATGCGGCTGCCGACGGCGGCGGCTGCGACGACGGTCCTGGAATGGTTTCGGGGTTTGTCGAGGTTGAGGGGACTACTAGGACGCTGTGCGGGTCGGGTGGCGATGCTCCGGCACCGGATGGTGAATCCATGACGGATCAGTGATCCGGGATGCCGGCTTTTGTGTTCGTCGCTCTCTTTACCACTTTTATAGGAGTGAGCGGTAGAGAGAATCGTTTTCTGCTTGAAAGGAGAGGCTGCCGATAAGCGGATCCTTTCACGGGAAGGAACTCGCTCTCTTTTGAAGGGGGAAGCAAGGAAACGAGAAAGAAGAAAAGGGTTTGATGATGGGACGTAAAACGGGACACATTTTACAGGACTAACTAATGGTAATATAAAAAAGGAGATTAGCATCAACTAACAAAGAATGGCGTCCAATGTTTTGATCTTACTAAGCATGTGATGATGATCCAATACTGTGATTTAGTGCTAAAACTCACTGACCTTAAGCCTCGACATCATCTCGACCAACGCATTGACTAGACAACTCCCAGTCCGATCCCAAATTGCTGTTACTTATCTGTCATGTCTTTGAAAACCCCACGTCTCTTATGGATGCTCACGGGAAGATGTCTAAGGGACAACATCTCACTAACAACAAAACCGTACACCTCGATACTTTCTCTTACATTCAACCGTCATTTGTATAAGAAACATGGTTACATTATCTTTATTCAAAACTCGAAAACTAATGCTGCTTAACGATGAATTAGTTGTAAGTCTTTTCGCCGGGTTTGAGTGGAAAAAATTCCATGTGTGGTATTAATGCGAACGTCAACGGATATAGATCGTCAAATTCCAATAAATGTTTGGTGGGGTCTAGTAATTCAATGTAATTGATTTTACCCTTCATTACGGATAATTTTTCATTGGAGATGCTGGGAAGAAATGAATCATTGGGCCTTCATGATTAACTAAGAGATGTCTAGCAGGATCTAATGAAGACGGTGTCAAATTTTGGGAACGTGAACTGAACAGTGCGAGACAGTGTGAAGAAGGTGCTTTTTGATTGCGCGAAAGTCTTGGCCTTTTACTCCGGTCAAACGAAAAGTCAGGCACAGCCCTCATTTTTCTTGCCAAGTCTTTTTTCAAATAAGAAACGAACTCGTCTGCCTTCACCTCCCCGTGCGCACCAGAAATGACCCATGTCCTCGAGTTTCTTCCTAACAATGAGCACAGGCACACATTCTATATTAAAGGTATTTTCAAGTGGGATCTTCTGCTGATCATGCTAGATCTTAAGATTAGCGCAACCCGTGATTAGGGTTTTTTATATGATTAAGTGAAGACACTCAGGGGTGATTAAATTCGATACCCGTGATGTGCTGTGTAAATAGTGCTGACGTTGTTTATCAAATGACCGTATGTGGCTGTCCAAACTATGGGATAGTAGATTCAGGTTTGGGGTATTTTTTTTTGGTACATGAGTCCAAGAAAAGATGTTACTCTATACATGTATATATTTCTTCGGGTACACAATCACGATCAGGACACAGCATATTTCGTAATAATCCAGGAAAAACTTTTAAAATAAGAAAATCAACACCATTTGCAATTGTAGCTACCAACGCCAAATGAAATGCACTAAACATAAGGCACGAATATTCTAATGAAGGGTACGGGGACGCGCGATTCCTCCTTTAAAAATTCCTCAATTTCTCAAAAACCATACTTTTAAGATTTTCTTTTAGGAAATTCAAGACTTTCCGGATCCGGGCAGAATAAGAGAGATCGGTAGCGACCGCCCCGCCACGGCACCACCCCCATAGCCATCGGGGCGTTTGTCAAGATTTTTATAAATGTTATTGTTTTGAAAGTATATTTTACCAACAATCGGATCAAATATAAAGCGCGTCGAATTTTACGCCTTCTTAAAAGAAAATTTGATGAGTCCATCACAAATTTCAATTCAATTTCAACATCGAGGGTTGACTTGTGGGGAAGCCCTAGCGAGGATCTCCACAGCATGTATGTAGTGTTCATTGATTTTGAATCTTTTGAATAAAATTCATCACCAAATTTCGAGCCACACCTCCCAGTAAGACTACCTTGTTACGACTTTATCCCAATCACCAGCTCTGCCTTTGGCATCCCCTCCTAGTGGTTAAAGAAAAGATCCTCTTATTCATCGAATAAGCCGAGCAGAGCCTTTTTTTTTAAGGTGAGTGAGTGAGCATTCGCTTAAATGGATTCTGACTTTAGTTTCTTGAGCAAGAATCCTCCTTGGACATGCTCCAGAAAGAATTAGCTTTCAAGAGGGTTTCACGTCCGTAACTACGGTTGGACTCTTCCTCAAAGATCACGACAACTATATGAAGTTTATCCGCACACATGGTTTAAGCCTAGCCACATCAAAGATGAGCAATAGAAGCAGATGGAGAAGAAGTCACTGTTACCCAAAGTTCTCTTCGTGCTATCAACATTTGACATTACACTACTCATTAATTATTGAAGGGCGGATCAATACTTGATAGCCTGTAGGCTCCTCTGAATTCAGGACAAAGGATGTCACCTTCATGGCCCCGTTGTTTTGGCCCTTTTTTCGTCAATCATTTTCTTGTAAATTAATGACTTCCTATCTCCTAAGCCGGAACAAAAAGATAAATAAAAATAAATGCAGTTGACACCACATGGTTTACCAGAAGGATCGATTCGGGTTGCTAGAGAGAGCAGAACCGTAAATCTCCAGCCGGTCATTCGTATAATCGCAAGGTGAATCTTCATCTCGCAGCTTCTGTTGTTGCCCTCTACGTAGGCGGCTGTATCATTTGTTGTCTCCTTAGACGATACCAATTACCATTGGAGCTAAGATGATGGTGATTGACCTCTACCGTGAGGTTGAGTAGAGAAATTGCCGACAGACCCTGAAAAGGAGACGCGTCTTTAAAAATAAAACGCTGAAAGCGACGATTTGGGATTGAAACCGATGGAAAATGACATGGAAAGGCCAGTGGAACACATCTTGGTGGAGATATCAGAGTTACCCAACTAGCTTCTAGGAAATTTCTATAGCACGTGCCGAAGAAATACAATGCTGTGCTTCGTTAGAAAGCATCGATCCTCGTTCGGCCCCGATGACTCCACTTTCGATCCACGAAATCTCCCATCACAGTCAATGACTTGGTTAGATATTGGCCGTATCAAGTTGAATCATCCGTTTCCGCTTTTCTGACGAGGCAACAATTATTGAGCGGACAACAGCATTGGATTCACTCGTTTATGGCTTCAGTCGGACCCATCGTTTATTCCCCCATTAACTTTGCCAAGCCATTGAAGCTTTCAATTCAGTCGTACCTCTTTCTCTAAGTTACACAATATCATCAAGTTTCTGAATAAATAAAATGTTCCTTTCTCGCACATCAGCACACGGAGATTTAAAACTAAACCCAAGGCATTGTTTCCGGCCCCCAAGAGATGGAGATGTAAGATTGGACCATAAAAAGGCTCCGACAAAGGCAAATGCTCCGATATGAATAAGATGTCAGACAAAAATCAAGAAAAGGTCTAGAATGTCACGCAAAGTCAAGATGCTACAGCTATGTCTGAGAAACAAGAAGCATTCATCTTAGCCCATCCAAAGACCATCTAAATGCCACGCAAAGTCAAGATACTACAGCTATGTCTGCGAAATGAGAAGCATTCATCTTTAGACCGTCCAAAGATCATTTCAGGCCACCTAGTTGCATTCAAGATTGAAGGTGTCCTGATCTACTCTACCATGCAAGAAATTCTGTATCTTACCACCAAAAGAGAATAATCACGATTCAAACCGGTACCAGAACCTACAACCTTAAGAACTAGACATGTTTTTTCAGATAAGGATAGCAAAGAGTGATTAATTGTGCCCCATCTAAATGCACGTGCAATGACAATGGTCGAGTAAGTCCATCCCATGTGTGGATAGATGACAGTAAGGATACAATCAAATGGATAAATGGAGAATATCGGCACCCCCCATGGGGAAAAAACTAATCACATGAGGCGACAGAAAGCGCTACACGAAGATCGTTTGAGGTTCCACTTATGTACATTCGATATGTTTCTATTTCTTTGTTGTAACCTCTAGGAGTGTGGCTTGCGTAGTGATTGCCGCTCACTCGATCACGCTTGGAGAATATTATCTCCCTGACGATTGGTTCATGGCCATTGAGAAGATTGCCCATGCTTAGAACTTTTCTCCATGATTGATTGACAGTTGGAGGAATGAACAAACTTGATACGATCTGCCTCTCATGATTTCTCACCTGAAGCTTGATACTGAACTCCTGTGCAAAATGAAAGAGGCTCACGATGTCGTTCCATAATGAAGATAGTTTAGAAAAATCTAGTAATGAGTTCGACCAAACACTGAATTAAATCTACTAGCCAGACTTCATTTTCTTTAATTGTGCTTAACTGATAACTCTGCAGCCGTTGGAAATTAAAAACTGATCGGTTAGTAGCATGTTACCATATCTCCATTTTCTTCTACTGAACCTGTCCCCATTCGTTTTGAATAAAAGTCATAATAGCTGGTGAAAATAGCCTCTGACATGGATGGTGCTTGCAGAAACTTCCGATGAAGCGACGCAGCTATAGTAAGTAACTTCTCCACATGTCCAAAAACAACACTTATACGCCTTAGATCTTCAATTGCCTCACTACCAGCGGACAAGCAATTGGCTGCAAAAGTATGAAAGCTATAAGCAATCATGTGGATGTAAGGATACAGGAAAGCAAATAAACAAAATAAACTTTGGTCAAAATTTTATTGAAGAACACGATGAAAATAGAGCTGGATGTCATTCTGGTTTACAAACTGAAGACGGGGGAGAAATTATCTCATGTGAAAATGGCCCATCGCAAAGAGGAAGGACTAAAGGAAACAGTAGGAAGCATACCTTGCAAAGGCTTCAGCATAGACGCCATGGTAAGGTACAGTTGATCTATTTTGGTCTGCATCTGCTTCAAACCTCCAAAACTAGTTTGGTTTAATGTATCAGCTGCTGCCCTGAAGGAGGTGCAGACCATTTGCTCAAGCAGCTGGTGAGGCGGTATTGTCTCTAGGTAATGGAGGATCTATGCAACCAAACGCAATAATAAGGCACAAAGCAAAGTACAACTTAGAATGGGGCTAAAACTAAGTTCATCAGCACCAAAGATGCTTCCTTTTGTTCTTTTGGTATAGATATGGAGACAATTTAAGAAAGATATTTAGAATATTATTTGATATCGATAAGATACGGGGAATTTCTAATCATGCGATACTAAGAGGTTATCATCTTTGGCAGTTAAGCTGCTGACATCTGCTCATGATTTAACCGGCGAGAAAAAAGTTGAGGAGATATGCAAGGTAAGCAGATGTCCAGAAGTTCAAAATCACTCTTAGATTGCACATTCTTTTGTTGGCAATCAGATTTCATATTCCCTTAAGCACAATAATCCGAGTGCAATCAACCTTGTTTATTTTGACATGCTTCATTGCATCAGCAAAAAACTATTAAAAACACTCATCTAAAAACACTAAACAATTGTTTCGACATTGCATCAATGAACCACTAGGAAGTGCTTTAAAAGGGACCTCACTTGTGCCAGAAAAAAAAGGTCTGTGCCTACAAAGTGCGAAATGAGCATTCCATCTTTTCTTCGAGGAAAGTTACCTTCTCTCCTTCTCTGTTTGGATCAAGGAGAGGTTTCTGCTCAGAAGCTGGCAAAGAGGGAGCATCATTCCAAATCTTGCGCCACAGATTTCCATGTTCAGACATTCTCTGTGAAAGCCGTCCTCGAGGAGGCCAATCATCTTTTGAACCCACAGAAGCAAAGCCTGAGGATGGTTCGCTCTTAAGAGTATCATCTGTCTCCCAATCTCCCGGTGAATGCCATCGAATAAAATCTTCAAAAACAGCTTCCGGATTTGCCGCTTTGAATGCCGACATGTCTAGTTTTGGCATTTTCAGACCATTAAGTACCAATCATATGCCATAATTACTACATTAAAGAGAAAGTATAAGTGGAGTCAACACCTCCAACTTTACAAATATATGCCGTGCAGGAGCTCAATGTAGGCCGCTGTGTTGTGACTAACCTCTATATGGTGAATAAGAAGAGTCGTTGCATCGAATTCAAAAAGGATTCAGAAGTCAAAGTTGTCATGCTAGGAAAAGTACTTGCAATCGGAAAAATCTCACCTAAAATTTGATGTGAAAACATGATGACAGTTGGACACGGACATTCGATGCATGAATATGGACACTAGCCCTGAGTGGACATGATTTTTAGCAATTGGATTTCATTATCAGCAGGATGAGGACAAATAGATTTTGAGATAATTCTCCTCTCCCAACTTAGAAACAATATTGTCCAATCTTTTACGTGCATTAGTAGTTCCAAAAGTGCAAACAGCATGGATGATAATGATAGCCCAAGTTTTCATGCTATTAGCTACACATTTCATTTGCCAACATCCATTCAATGTCTTCCCTGCATATAGGATATCACAACAAAATCCTCAGATTTTTCATCAGAGACATTTGGCAGCAGCTGGTTAATGTCATTGTACATGCTAAATGACATTCATTAAGTTTAGCATGAGTGTTGGTAATCGCAATACAAGGCCAGAAATTTGTCAATATATTCAAGGGTAATTGTACCAATCCACGGAGAACACTTCATTAGGAGATAAATACCTGAAAATAAGATCTCTTTCTCCAACTGAGCAGAAAAACTCTGCAAAGAAAACAGAAGATAACTTAGTCCACATTAGTTGCAATTAAAAGAGGAAAATATATTAGATTAATATGGAAATTGGATTACTGAAAGATATGAACATGCAAGATTCGGAAGTAAAACTGACTTTTGAAATAGATGCAGGTGCAACAATCTCAGAATCTTCAGTTACCAGATCACAATGCAGACAAAGAAGATGACAACCCCTATTAACACTAGATACATTTCTGCCTTAGGTACATCAAAAACTTGTCAAGTACTACATAACTGTATTAATTCCACCTTTGTTTCCTTTACGTACAGCTAGACAAGCTATCTGATGAAATGAGCCACTCAGGTGTCCTCACATGAAGGTAAATTGGGGCAGGCTAACATTCTAGATAATTTAAGGATCTCAAGAGGATATTCACGATGCACGCAGCCGAATAAATGAGCAAGAAAACTTGTCACTGAAAGTTTAAGCACAGACTTACAAAGGAATCACCAAAAGCATCGACAGCTTGCAATCGTTCTTCATGCATATCTTCTGTCATAAGCGGTGCCTCCTATCAAGATTTCCAACGGTGTCATTACAGAAGTCATAACCAACCAAATGTGATGAGTTCCAATTAATCCAAGTTGTTGAAAAACCTGTGTGAACGGGGCATGCATGCTTTGATGTGACTTCAGAAGTATCATTGGACCAACCACACCAGCAGAACCTCTTCTTATATAATCAGAGGATTTAGAATCAGAAGAAGGAGTGACATCACCTGCCTTAGTACCATATCTTGGCCCACTAGTTGCAGAATTGTGAAAATTGGTTATTGTTGGAGGACTGTCAGAATAAACAAGAAAAGTAAAAATGTGCGCATAGGATGACAACTGAGAACATGCTTCTGATAACAGGCACTTGTATGTAAATTTCAAATCAAGCATAACAACATCATGTTGCTTTAAGATAACATCATCCTTCATGTAAAAGCCCATCAACTAGCGGCTTTACCTGAAGTTTAGTGGTGAAATAGAAAATACCTCCCCCAAGAAGAGAAGATAAGACCATTGCTCACTACGTTTCCAATATACCATCTCAGTTAACCAGATCATAAGTTAATTAAGGACATTCATACTTTTTAAACTCATTCAGCTTTTGCTAACCTTCATAGCAAGGAACCATTGTCTTGGAGACCAATGAACTGAACATAAATTTCTAAGATTTGACAGAATACTAAAGATACATAGTTTCTCTGCATGCACAGCACTGCTAAATGTGTCATTTGCAAATTAAAAAGTAGGATCTAAAATAAAGAATAAACCCACTCAGACAACTTGTTTTATACAACATTTTGTATGGACTTAATAGTTTTCGGCCTTCGCACTAGCATTGATATATCAGATGACGTCTCCTGTAACCCTAGCAGTTATTAAGAGATCCGAGATATCTCATGCAACATCTGTCCTACAGCTATAATGGAACTAAATTAACCATACAATTAAGGACATCCACAAACAATTCAATCACACATATGTCTGCCTCAAAAAAAAAAATGTACAAACTACAAACACAGCGAATGGCCAAGATGAGGAAGGGAATATAGACAGGATATCAGAATAGAGGGAGAGTAAACAGGCTTCACTACAAGAAACTAAAATTACTATAACTTTGAAAAGTTGGGTGACGGCTTAGAGCAAAATATGCTTAACAAATTAAAATATGCAGGCTTGCCTAAAAATCAGACATAACCTTAGAGAACTATTTTGGAAAAGAAAATTCAGCGATGTTTATCCAAAGTAGTTTTGCAGAGACCCTAGGAGTTATTATGTGATAGTGTTACCACTCAAGCCTTTATGTTAGGAACATCCATCAACCATAAGCTCACCCAAAACAAGAGCATGAAGGTACTAAGACTGTCGCATTGTTTGAAGAGCGTAGGTCAAATATATTGTCCTTATAAACGGAGCCATGTTCAGTCTTAACCTCAGCCGAATGAGCTAAAGCTTAATGATGCTCTCTATAATGATAGTACAAGTACCTTAAGGAAACCTGCAGAGCCTTATTCTGAAAGACAGCTAGTAAACAGATAACAGGAACAAGAAGCATCCTTCACTTGCTTACTTCACCTGTCGCATTTTTCATCAGAGAATTCGCCAGGGTCTGGTGTTTTCCATGAGTCGTCCACCACTTGATCATTTTCCTGTTTGTACCATCAGGAAAGGAAAGGACATGTCATTGACAAGAACAAGAATACAAGTATTTAATGAAATGAGACAAAAGAAGCACCCAATGCTATAGAAATTTCACCATGACTACTGAATGGCCATCCTCACTTCCAATACAATCATGATACTCTTCAATCAGTTGTTGCTTCTTTTCAATGCATATTGCAAGCTGGATGTCAAAGCAGCAAAGTTGAACAACTTTAATTGAGTTGCCAAAACAAGAATTGTATGCAGAATATACTTTCTCCCCAGTTTGATCATATGTCCCCAGAGAACTAGCTCCGTTTATATTAGGAATAAAGAATAAATGAATGAACAAAAGCATGGCAAAGATGAACCTGTATTTGCAAGCACAAGATCAAAGCCACAGCAAATAATTACCAGTAGTAAACCTAACCTTATAAAAACTTCAAAAGTCTGGGATGATTGAGTTATAAAAGAAACAGAAATATAAAAAATACAAGCAAAGCCAGCATTGTTTTTCCATCTTGAGAAGAATGCTTCGGAATAAAAGGGTCTACTATCATCACAGAAGGGATCTACTTGTTCACATTGATACGAACATTACAAAAGATCGACGATATCTTAATAAACACGAAAAGCCAGAGCAGCATAGTAAAAAAATAATAAAGAGATACTTGAATTGTTGATTCATCAACGGAGATGGCTTAGAAAGGGTCATAAAATTTGTCCATAAGAGCAAGATATCGAGACAGCATCACTCGTAGAAAAGCACTTGCAAGTTGCAACTTAAAGTTGAAAAACTAGCTATGGACGCCAAGAGCAAATCCCAAAGTAAAGTTTCACATGAAGGAGAAAGAGTTCATTTCCTCAGTGTTTTAATATTTAGTGCAAAGATTATCAGGCGATTGCTTCATAGACCTCCAATGTTTAACTGCCAGTGTATTTGATAACCATTCAAATTTCACCACAAGTTCCTCGTGTTATCTCATCTCTGTGGCACATGATAATTATTCTAGATTCAATCCAATCCATGTAATGAATCAACTTGTTCTGGACAGTCTCAATCTACAAATGGTGAAAATGATCTGACTAACATGATTAAGGAACATAACAAAACTACAATGCAAAGAATGTGAATATTATGGAACTTTAAAACATAAGCTTACTGAAGGAAAAAATAAACAAAAAAAAGTTTCCAATTAATGGCAATAATATTACCATTTGTAATTTCTGGTTAATTAAACATGTCGATAAATCAATTGAACTGCTGCCAGGCATCCGAGGCAATGGCTGTGACTCTTCCCAACACCAACGAACTTCCCGGACGAACTCTATCCAGAATGATGCAATAGCTACACACCAATGACAATACTTTTTTCAGAAAACTGAAACACATGATTTGAAAGGACACCCAACAATCTGAACAAAATTTTTGACAGCTAACATCTCTTTCTTTTGTAATGCTTTCTTCTATAAAATGTTTGCTTGTAACTTCGTTCACCAAAGTGCAACATATACTTCAAACTCACCACGAATGTTACAATTGCCTAACCACAGAGAGCTTAGACAATACTGAGCAAAAAGTGATTCAAGAGGTGCACCCTTTATAAATCGTGAATTCTTATGCTCGCCCTTTCTAAAACCTGAAAGTTTAAAACCTGCAGATAATGCAAGGAGAGCAAGTATAGAATGACTCAGAAATCCAGTAGATGTAGATCGGATCAAGAAAATTTATATAAATCACAGCAGCAAGAAGAAATGTAGATGCACCCCTTTGGTTGTTTTCTAGCTCCAAGCATTTGACAAGGATAAACTTAATGAATTTTCAGTAAAAGCAGTTAAGGACTTGTTTTATCAGGCAACTCCCCATCACTATTTATTCTACCCTTTTTTTTTCTTTTGGCCCATCAAGGAAAAAAGCTCAGGAACAAGAAATGCATTCAAACTACCAGTAACACTGATAGGCTCACCTATCTACCCAAGTTTGAGCCCAAGCTATCCTAGATTCAACAGTTCAGCTGGCTCCAACCAGAACAAATTCATCACATGTTCCACGACAGAGAAGACTTTTAAACTTTGTATCATCAGCTAGACTAGTGAGATGGACAGTTCGCTTGAGCTCACAATCAGTGAAACAAATAATCAGCTGAAAATGCAAACTAGGAAGTAAAACCATCTGCATGAAGCAACCCCCAAATACAAAATCCTGCAACAACCCCATCAAATACTACTTCTTTGAAGGTGGGTCATCTTGCTGATTGTATGTATGTTATTTTCACCCTATTTAACAACTCATTCCATTTATGCATGTAGACCTGTCTAAAGTGTCATTGCAATGCCTTTCCTTTAAGTATTAATTAAACAAAAAGATGAACTAGAAAATTAAGCTATGGTAATTATCATACTTAGCAGACATAAAAGTTTCAAGATAAAACATTTACAACACATCCCACCCCCCGGGCACAAAAAAAATTAAAAAGAGAGAGAAGAAAATTAAAATGAACAAAAACCATTTCACGTGTGAAATATCAGATACCGTCTTGAAATAGTTCTTTCAGCAAACGGTCAACAACTGATGGAGGAGGAACCACCATCGACGACTTTAAATTATCCATACCAGGCTTTTCCACTGCATTAAAGGAGAGAGGAGGAGAACAGTGGAACCTTTCAATAATATCATTCCCAGCAAAACAAACATAGAGTAGATTTTACAACTAAATGAGCATTAATTGACGAACCAGAAACAAAGTCTTCCATAAATTGAGCCTCAAAAGACATATTCAATGCCTCAACCAGTAAAGACAACTGAGAAGCAAATCCGACACTGTTTGCTCTTGATCCATCTCTTCTGGTAAAAAGTACTAGCTTGTAAGTGGTCCCAGAGTATAACACGTTAGGCAAAGCTTCAGAAATTGGATAGCTTACAAATCCAGAGCATCTGAAGATTAATAGTTAATAGATTCTTTGGTTTTGTAAAACTGAACTAAAGCTGCAAATGCATTTTTAGGTGATGAACATGACTTAAATACTGTAACAATAGGTCCATCAACCAGCAACGGCACATAAAACAGAAATACAACTATTCCCGTTAGCATAGAAAATAACAAGGAGACAGAACTTGACAAGTAAGCAACTTATGTTATGTTCCATATTTTCTAATAAAAACTACAAGTTGAAGTTATTGCATTGAGAAGAAACAAAAATGACAATGCAAGTCTTCTGAATAGATACACTTTTATAACTTTATTAAAATAAGATACATTGTGCAATAACTTTCACCACAAGTACTGGTAGGTTAGAAAAGCAATCCGGTCAAGTTACACTTCAACTGTAGTCTATATTTGGACTTTTATCGTCGAGGATCATGATTTACTAACAAGCCTCAACTCAATCCTCAAAATTAATGAAAAACAAGCGTAATCTTATTTTATTCTCTTTTAAATTCTCGAACCATCGGTTCGAAACCAGGATTACAGGCAGATCCAAAATTGACCAATATATTCTGTAATCTGTGTCTAAAGCCTGAAACAGATCAATCATAAATCAAGAACTCTAGTTATTACAACAACAAAATAAGTAGATCCTTACATTGTTGAAGAAATATTGGGACATAAAATCCACTTTTCGGCTTCATGAGGAGATGCATTCTCAAGTTCTGCCATTTCTGAAGAACTTTCCACCATCTTGTCAGTCCATATGGTGACCAATTGAATTCCTATAGACACAAATTAGTCAGGTTAGATTTGAGTTTGTACATATTAAGTATCCCATTAGCAACTAAAGACAAACCCCATCCCAAATGAGTGCCAGCCTTTCCTTGTTAATTCCAAGAGTGGGCTTGACATTTTAATATGCACAAAAAGATGTTCAGTTCTATGTTAAGATATCTTGCATTTGTACACTTGAGCGCCCCCCCCCCAACAACCCAAAAAAAATTTAAAAAAATAAAAAATAAAACCGCACTGCAAGTAGTGCTCTTAAGTCACCATGTATGCAGGTCCATGGGAAATTGGTGAACGTAGATCTTGTCAAAGAGGATTCAGTTGACTGCATAGGCTGCTTAGAGATTCCTCATAACCAGCAATAATGAGAGTAGTCTCTGGGTCTGAAAAAAAATGACTTCAAAGCATGTGTTCTAACTCCTCGAGTCAAATCTTTAGTTCCCCATGGACTAATAGCTAACTTTTACTCGTATGTTGATGTCAAGATATTTTGGAGCCTTTACAATCGGAAGAACAATGAAGAGAGCTCTGGATAATCCTGTGAGCATGCTAACAGATTTGTTACTGTTGAGGCACAGTGCTCTAAATTAAAAGCAGAGCAAATGTCAAGACACACTGACTAAAACGGCGGTTTCACATTTCAATTATTTATGTAATAATAGCATTGAAAATTTCCAAACTGGAAATGCACCTCTCACGGGGTCTTCCGCCGAGTACCACTCACTCCAAGGACAATCATCATCCCATTGTGCTCTGGTGTGAGTGTCACCTTTAGGACTCCCTCCAGATTCAACAAATTCAGCATCCACTCCACGAGTGGCATCGTCATCATCATGAGAAATGGTTTTGTAAGCTAGCTTCATTGTGAAATGGACTTGGAAAAAATGTGCGGAGAAGTCCAATGTCGAATAGGCCTTCAGTATGCGAAGATACACCAATTACTTAGTATAAGGTAAGCAACTTAGAAAGGCACAGAAGCGAAAAATGGTAAGTATTTCACCAAAACCAATAAAGTAGAGTGCACATAAAAAGCAGAACCTTCAAAGAGAGACAATCTTATAAATTATAGGCCTGGAAAAGTAAATATCAGGAATTTTTCTGATGAGTAAATGACATCATTTTGGCTTCGGCAATCGACCGTGCAACAACTGGTTGACCGGGCATCTCTATTTCATAGAGGACAGTCACAAAACTAACTCGACATCGAGAAGATTTTTTTTCATGCAAAGAAATGTTGCACATGGAGAGAATAGCAAGTCGCATGTTTTATCATTCCTGAGATTACTGAAATAATTTAGAGTAGCAACAAAGGGCCTAATGTAAGCAACATTGAATTGATAGAGACTTACTATCTGATTGAAAAGGAGACTTACAAATTTAGAAACAAATAATTCGAACAATCCTTCCAAATGCATCAGTTTCACAGGAACCTGACTGCTGATATGATCAGCCTCAAATCTTCTGGTGAAAATTGTTCCCATACTTTGGATTCCAATATATGATTTCTTTGAAGGATCGTGCACAGGAACAAAGGCCGGCCACATACTGCATTACCGATGTCGGAAAGATTTATATAGTGTCTACTTACTCAATTGGGAAGTGAAAGAAGGAGAAATGTGCATCACCAAGTAAGATGCAATGTGAATGAGTCATAAGTGCATAAGCATCAGTCATATTGTGAAGGGATAATTGTTCAAGGAGATAAGCTAATCTTACAAATTGGTGCCAGAGAAAATTGCACAACAAGTTCTCAACATTATGCACAAAATCCAATAGAGGCCTAAATTTTTTTCAATTGATCGAATAAAGTCCTAAACCTTCACCAAAAGATGTGACTGAGGCCTAAACATTTAAATTGTCTATTAAGTCCTGAACTTTTATTCAAAAATGTAACTAAGTCGCAAAACGTATGTTAAAAATTGCAATGAAGGATGCCACATAGGCAATTTTTAAGTGACACATAGGTAAATTTAGACACTATTCATTGAAAGGACTTGATTGCGCTTTTGAAAAAGGTTTAGGATTTGATTGAACCAATTGAAAGGATTAGGCCTTGATTGCATTTCTACACAAGGTTTAAGACTCACTATGCATTTTTCCAATTGATACCACATCCCAAAAAGTGTGCTCTAGGACAACTTTACACTGAAATCAAATGAGCTTCTTAGTATTTGTATACTTAAGGCTTCATCAAGAATCCCCACCTTGAGCAATTTGATAAAGCAATTGCGATTGCGCTCAAAAGCTTACTAGACTCTGGAGCATCAAGAATGACACCGCTAGCACTTTGAGGAGCAATGACCTGATAATCCAAGCAATGTAACATAAGCATAAGCTGCATAGTTATAATTTTTCCAGCAAGATCTATGACAATACCAAAAAGTCTTTGACACCAAAACAAAGTTGCAGATCGTGAAGAGACCAATCCCAGTCCGCTATTTTTCCTGCATTACGAGGATATTATAAAGATGGATTCATATTAACATCTTGTCATTGAATCAATTAAAGAGACTGAATTACCATCACTGTTGGATTCAAAGTGGTACTCCATGCAATAGCTTTTCAATGCATGCTTCAGCTCTGACTTCACTTTATTCAAGTTCATAGATGGACCCAAGTGAACTGCACCTTTTTTCTATATAACAACAAATCAGATTGCATTCTCTCAGCGAAGCTACACAAAACTTGCAAAAAGTTATCTACCCAACATGTGAGTAGAAGATAAAGATATTAATGTTCAGAAAATCACCACCTCTAACGCAAAGTATTCTTTGTCACAGAATATATTTAAGTGGAGACAAAATCGATATATAAAGTGACAAATAACCTTAAACCATTCAAAAAATCCTCATACGCCTGTTCTGCAAGATTATTTGTGATCCCAACTGATTTTTAATTGTGTTAAGAATCAGTTTGAACTATAATAGAGCTTAACCCAAAATGCAATGATTAAAGACTTTCAAATAGAGCATCGCTTAGAGCTCAGAGGGGTAACATAAGCTACATAAGCTAAAACTAAGTCTTAAGAGTGCCCCAGTCTAAGCAACCAGAAACAATTGCTTCAGTGACTTAGTCCATTAGTAGCAAGTGCCACAAGTATAACAACTGGAATATATTCCAATAGCCAGTTTCAACAATGTTCAGCGACTAACAACGCATACAGCTGGAATTAACAAAACACAATAAAAAATTGATGTTGTTGATATCGTTGAAGGTTCCCTCGATGCCACTTAAGAAATTAGGGTGCCATATAAGAACGATCTTAAAAATGTGAAATACAGATAGTACCAGAATCTTTCTTTTCAATGCCTCTAGAATAATTTTGAAAGTTTAATAGGAAGAAATGTAAAACTGTATTTTGAAACAATAGGCATCCACCTAACGAAAGAATGAAACCTAATTTTGTAACCAAAAGAGTAGACTCTGCTTTTGAAATAAAAGTTCAGTATCTTTGAATACGAATGGGCCCGATATAAAAGTTTGCCCATGCAAAGATAGGTTATATATCGAGTGCACATACCAACAAGTTTTTTGGACCATCAGCCATCCATTGTCGACAAACAGCCTCAATGTCGGATATAAATCTAGAGAGAATCAAAATTCACCAGATCAGTCATTTGGATTTTGGTAATACATCAAAGTAACCTGGTCCACTGGCACCAACAGACCACATCTTCAGTATGAAGTACCTCTCCCATGAAGAAGCCAGAGTGAAATCATCAAACCGTTCAAACTGTATGGGAAACAGACATAAATAGTTAAGAATCTACTCATTGCTACTGAGATACTCTCTATAAAACTGTCACAAAACGCTTCAGTGATTTAAAACAACCTAGCAAAAAGAAAAATTCTACAGTTATTCTGTTAGTTTGTGCCATTATAAACTTGGACTGCCAGTTTGTCTTGACTCTCCTGAATTCAACACTAACAGAACCATGGGGACAACCGGCATCTTCAAGCAATCATCGATAGCAATAGCATTTTGAGTTCTGATTACATTAATACAACGTGAACTTGCTTAACCATGCAGGGGCGACGAGCGTGGAAGCAATACAAACTATCGTATAGCCGCGAACTGTCACGGAACGCAATGGTCCATTATTCAGCAAATTCAGACTAACGCGGTATGAAAGACGACGAGGTGCGCCGTAACAGAAGTTCTAAAACCTGTCACCGAAGCATTGAGAATGATCACGTCACGAACGTACCTCCTCTTCCTGCGGCTCGTCGTCTCCATCGGACTCGTTTCTGCTAGTGGATGCCATGTGAGTTCGGCTGAATTTGAAGCTCTTACACCGACATCACCAGTACTGATCTGCAATCGCTAAATTTAGTCCAGCTGACAGCTGAGATAGGAAAAACCCACGCCTTCTCGATCAGCAGTGCGATCCGAAATAACGCCCAAACATCCGTCTCCGACGCGATTCCTTCGCCTCCCTCGAAAGACGGAAAACTGAACCACTTCGCTGGATTCGGTGAGATGAGCCCTTCGAAATCGAGACGGAGCTGATGAAATTCAAGTGGAGATTGCAACATATGCTTCGGTGGACGAGAATCGATGGCCACTGAATAAGTATCGAATTGGAGGGATGGCTGTTTCCTCGGCGATCGGATTACGGCCCGCCGAATGGAGATGGCTCTGAATCGGATCCAGTCTGATTGTATGGGAAGAATTTGAGAAATTTTGAAGGCGGGGCATGGTTTTGAGCTCCTTTCTTTTCTTTCCTTTCCCATTGTTGAGCAAAATTGTCCGTTTCCTCCGACAATTTTTCTACCGTATGGTAATTTTACCTTTCCGAAGTAATTAAAAAAAATTGCACGATCTCCTTTAATACGTGAAAATAAATAATTTAATTTTTTTTATAAAAATAATCATTTATATCATTTAAAATAATTAATAAAAAAAATATTTTCATTACTGATAATGATTTGTGCATATACTTTTTTTGTAGACAATAAAAATATTCTTCGTTCAATCATTTTTATATTATTTTTTAAGCGAGTGAAAGAAATTATTTTGAGAAAAATATTTTTTAAATTATTCATTAACGAAGGTCTAATGTTAATCCTTTCAATTTCAAAACCTCAATTCATTGGCTCTACTTTGTGATGACCGAAAGAGATAGATGAAATTTGCTTTTTTCAGTGTTAGGCTAGTGACCATAGTTTGGTAAAACTTACTAAATGCACATATAAATTGAGGGTAACTTAATATTATAAAAAATCAAATTAATAGTATGCAATTGAATTGTGGCACAATGCTAAACAGGAGACGAATCTTGGTCAGTTTTTACTTTTTAGGAAGAGAACATAAATATAATTTTTTTTTCGTCTAATTTTATCCTATCTTATTCCAATATATAAGTCATACTGTTTGTCTTATGTCTTGTGTTCATATTGTGAAACCTTGCTCCTCCTCAAGGGTCCCACTAGGGGTGAGCAAAAAGGCCGCCTGGATTGAACCGGAACCGATGGTGCGGTTCCCAATTTTAGAGGGATTCGGTCGATTCCCGATTCCTAAAATTGGAACTTATGATAGAGCGATCCGGTTTCCGATTCCAAGGCTTAGGACTAGACTAGACCAGCGCTTTTTTTATTTTTTAAAAAGTAAATCTAATGTTTAGTTGTGCAGGGCTTAGGGTTTGCTTTGCTTTTTGAGCTCTAGATGTTATTGTCCAATGCATTGTCCATAATGCATCCATCCTCATTAGATATTGTGAAATGTTATTGAATTCTTTGTTGAAATTTTAACGTTACGAGTGCATAATTTATTCACGAACATAGGTTCCTTGGAACCACCCCTGTCCGACCCGCGATTCCCAAAAATTGGAACCGGGATCAATAGTCCGGCTCCCGATTTTTTATGGGAATTGAACCTGGACCAGGAACCGCTCACCCCTAGTCCCCACTCCCCTCCTCCCTTCCCTCCCCGAGAAGGTTTTTATACATGCCACTCTTCACGTAAATATAAACTTCAAACGTGATATATGTGCTCCTTTAAAGTAGGAGATTCTTTAAATGACTATTTAGACTCTAATCGATTCACGAAAAACAACTTTCATGAAAATAAAGTTAAGGAAAATATTTTCCTTTCCCCAAAAAAAAACACACATTCAAATATGGGGAAAATTATTTCCTCTCTAGAAGAGGAAGATAAAAAGAAATGAAATTTATTAAAAGGAGCACATGAAAGAAAATATTTTCCCGATCATTTTCGGGTTTGAGCCAAATATAGAAAAATATTATCATTTTCATGGAAAATAACTTTTTAGAAAATATTTTTCAGAAATACCTTATTTTCTACGAAACTAACGGAGCCTTAGATATATGTAAATTTTCATTATGTTGTTATGTAATTTCCTTGCACATTGAATAGAAGATGGATCCGAGTTAGTTTTTGGTAAAAAAAAAAAGTGAATTTTAAATATCAGGTGTGTGCTTCATGAGAATAGGATATTTGTTAGATACCTACCTTTTTTTTGGGGGGGGGGGGTCAGATTTAGATGCATCGAACTTTCTATAGGAAGACTATCTGATTTGCTCTTTCGCATTCTTAGTAGGGAAAATAAAACCGAAAAACCGAAGAAAACGAAAATCATTATTTCGGTTGGGTTCGTTGATAATGAAATAAAAACATTCTTTTTTTTGTTCGGGATACTTGGCCTCGGTCGGGGCCGAACTAAAAAAGGCCCATCTTATAACATTTCTTCGCCAATTAGGTAGAAATGACAAGAATGAAAAAAAAAAAGGAAATGAAGCCAATATCCTACACAAAATAATTATTCTCAAGAAATTATGTTTGAAAATATTTATTTTTTGCGAAATAAATAAAACTTTCAATTATTATCGTCGTTCAACGCAAAGCCTGACCTTTTTCAACAAATGTAAGCATGTAAACGTTATTCTACATAGAAATGTGATTTACGAAAGCAAAAAGTTGAAGTGCTCACCTATGACGTCATTATGCATAGAATACGTGTGATTCATGATTTCTTCAATATTTTTCTCTTTATTTTCCCAAAAGGTATACGGATGATACGATATTTTCGCAGTTCTTTCTCATGATGCTTATAATAGGTAATATTTGAAATAATCGATTGATTACGGCATGCTTAGGATGTTGTTGTTCGTGCTCCGCCTAGTCTTCGTTATGGACTCCTCCAGGGTTGAGTTATTCATTTTTCGCCCCTTTTATTTTTCAGCATTTATTGCGCGTTCACCTCGAATTTGAGGGCCATTTGGAGAAAGTTATTAACTTTTCTTTGTCTAATCGATCGTAATTGTTACTTTTGAAGATGGAAGATGTATGTAGGCTCAAGCGATGAAAAATTTCCAAGTACTTTTTTTCTTAGTTTTGTAAATTGAGAATGGTGATCCATCTTTCCTTCCTCCTAGAAAAGAAAAAGAAAGAGGCAAATGTGCATTTGTAGCTTTGTTCATTTAGTTATTCAAATGCTTCACAATACTAGTATCCGGTGATAACAAGCGTTACATTACCCGGTTGTTTGTTTTGATGCTATGTTTTCACAATCCGTGTTCATTTCAGAATGAAGGTATAACTCTGAACTCGAGCGGATGGAGGCACCACGATGATGCATGTGTTGTGGTTGCTCACTGACATTATCATCCCCATAACACATGTTACGGTCTTGTGTTCACTTATTCAACAAATTGATGCCTCGGATTGGACACTATCCACAACAAGTGACATGAAAAAAATGCATTAAAAAATACCGTAACAAGGTAGCTAACGATCTCCAACCAAGGCTGGCTTCAAAATGACAAAAAAATAAAATGCACTAAAAAAAATTATATGATTGTTCAACCAAAGTTCCGAGATTAAAAAACTCCACTTTGCAAAAAAATAAAACATCTAGGACTAAATTCTTTTAAAAAGAAAAAAGAAAAAGAAAATCGAAAAAACCGCACCAAGAAGATCGTGCTATAGGGTGTATACGGGTGCGATCGATGGTTGGTCATACATTCACCATGAAGTTGGTCGGTCGGTTATTTAAAAAACCGAAAACCGCCTCCCTAATTCTTAGGGTGAAAATAATGATTTTGAGTAATTCGAAAAGAGAGGACCAAAGTCAAAAGTTGGCTTCTCGTATAATATAAATTAGAAGTTACTATAATTTTTTTTCCAAATTGCAATGTTCAAACTTCTGTATATTCATATTGCAACGAGCAAGTGGAAAAGATACTAACTATAGAAAGCAATAAATGTTAATTCGCTTAATAGAAAATTAGTAATCACATGGAAAAAATGAAGGAGAATTTCAAATAAGGGCCTCAATTAGATATCATTTCAAAAAATGGCATGAATGTCATCATTATTATATAAAAAAATGAATGACATTCTGGTTATTTACTTTTTCTTTTTCCATTTTTTTTCTTTTTCCCTTCCTACTCGCCGATAGTGGGTCTCAAGTGATGGCCGACCACTAGTGAGAGCCGAGCAAGGCTAGCTAGGGAAGCCCTTGGCTCTCCTCGACGAGGTCGGCGAGGCCCTCATCGGCCTCGCCTAACCTTTGCAGGTGGTCGGTTATCGCTTGAGATAGGCCATTTTGGTTAGATTCTTTTATAAAATAATAAGAAAGACTTCATATTTTTATTTGAAATAAGTTATGTTTTATGTCTTTATTTGATATAACTTTAAATTTTTATTTGAAATTTTTCCAAAAAATTACTAGTAGCACTTATAGGTACCACCCACTAGTCACGGAAGAAAAAGTCATATAAAAGGCTAGGTATCCATCTTATAGAGAAGTCACGTTGGGATCTATTTTTGGGGCCAGTTTCTATTGTTAACAAGATGCTTTTGGCACTTATTAGAAATCCCTATACGGGTTATTTATCTTTTGAAGTTAATAACATATTTTATTAAACACGATTACCAATGCTTGAAAACACTTCTTAATCATTGTCCTCGTGCTATTCATCGATGAGATTTTAAGCATGGATTTTCCCATTTTCATTCCAAACAAATTAAGTTGATGTCGCCCATTATTTGATACATGATGATAAACCGACGAAATTTTCTAAGCAACAAAATTTCAAAATGTTGAGATGCATTCTTAAGATTGATCCATTCCTTGCTACATGAACAAGTCCCTAAACTCAATTTATTATAGTTTTATCGTTATTATAAATAACAAGCATTACTAACAAACTAAAATTAAGGTTATTTACCTTTCATAAAGATTAGTCATAAATTTATCAATATAAGTTAATCTTGAAAGGAGTGTCAATTTGATTGAGCGGTCAATAGTTTGTGACATTGATTTGTGGTTTTATGAGATTTCTAGCGTGGAAAAGCAATGGAACTAACTGAATATATATGTTGAGAACAATACAACAAATTAGTCTCGTCGTTCGATTTTGGTAGACTAATTTTGTTCGCTGAAAATAAAAATAAAAAAGAAAAATTTCCACCAGGTGAATGAATTCTCCATCCTGCACAAAATGAACTTTTTCTAAGGCAACAGGGGCCCACCCTACCCAACGACGAGCCGACTTCTCAGGAAACCCTCATTTCTTCTCGCACTCTGCACAACACCGAAACTGTGTCTCCTTCCTTTTTCTCTCTCTTGCTGCTTGCTCCACAAGAGAGAGATGGTGCCGAAGCCGACCCCCGCTGCTCAGCACCTGTCCTCTCGTCTCAAAACCCTAGCGACCCCAATCTCGTAAATCCACCCCCCACCCCCTCCCCACCAGCGTCCCTCGTCTTTATATGAAGCCAACCGCACACCGCAATCTTCCCACAACCGCAGGCGCCATCGAAACCACTCCCGCACGAAACCCTCGCCGATTCCTTCCCTTCCCCATTTCTCACGGATTCCATACTTCCCAACCGGACCTAATCGGTGCGTTCCTTTTGTAGACCTGTTGATGTTTTAGCTTATACGTTGCTTCTTCGGTGAGATCGGAATTACGTGTACGTCTGGTGTTCGTCGTCGTCGTCGTCGTTTAGATGATGTGGTTTTGGGGTTCCGATCTTTGCTTGAGCTGTTTCTGCGAAGCTAGGAGACATAGTTTTGCCCTAGGTTGTGCGATTCGTGCTGTTTTGCTATGGTAATGGGTGTTCATGGCTGTGTCGGCAGGTTACTTTCCTATATGCTTCCTAGAAAGAGAACTGGTGAAGGAGTGGTTGTAGAAGAAGAAGACAACAGCGCTGCGAGTGCATCTTTTCACAAAAAGCCTCGGATCGGCCGTCTCGGATCTGCCGTGCTCACCGCCGCCAACACCAGCGATAACTCCAACATCGCTATCCAGAGTAGCAACAGCAGCGATTGCGATAGCAGCGGCGTGACTGGATCATCGATCATGGCTTTGGGCGACTTGAATTCGACGGACATCGATGAGGATCTCCACAGCAGACAGCTCGCGGTGTACGGCCGTGAGACGATGCGACGGCTGTTTGCTTCCAACGTTCTTGTGTCGGGGATGCAAGGCCTCGGCGCTGAGATTGGTACGTGCGTTTCGAAGTTGTGTTGTTGGTCGGTGATTTCCTTCTCTACGTTTAGAAGACTTTGGCTGTGACTTGAATCGATTGTTTCTTGTTCATCTGACCTTATTGTTTCAACTGGATTACTCTACTGTTGGGACGAGATCAGTGGGTCTAGTGGAGAACTTGGACTATGCTGCCCATGAATCTATTTCCAAAGTGATGTTGCTTTAGTTTGGCCTGATGTTAATGGTTGAACCCCTAACACCCTCACCCTCACCCTCACCAAACAAACTCACAGAACAGAACTCACAAACACATAAGTAAACCAAGGAAACTAGAAAGAGTAGATGTCGCAGCTGTACGCTAGGATGAAGTTATTCTTCCACTATTGTGTAGCACCAATTGGCCTTCCTTCAAGCCTTATAACTACCTTGTAATTATTCCAGTGTCAACGTATGAAACAATCTTTTTCTCTGTATGTTGATCTGTACAACAAGAATATGGTGTTGAGTGCCAGTTTTGGATCCACAAGCTGTTACCTACTCTTGTCTGACCTAATGAAATGACAAAGAAGGTGAGTTGTTACCTGTTGCCAGATTACTGACATTGTGCCTCAAACATTTGTTTATTAACTGTCGTGAGCATGATCTTCGTTTTTGACTGTTCTCGTGATGGGCCTGGATGTTGAGTGTCATGAATGGAGCTAATTTTGCTGCTCTCAAATGCCACCTATTTTTTGCAGCCAAAAACCTTGTTCTTGCTGGTGTCAAGTCTGTGACTCTACATGATGTGGGGACAGTGGAACTCTGGGATATGTCTAGCAATTTTATTTTCTCTGAGAATGATGTTGGCAAAAACAGGGCCCTTGCTTCTGTTCAGAAATTGCAAGAGCTCAACAATGCAGTAGCCATTAATACCATAACAACAGAGTTGGCTAAGGAACAACTTTCTGACTTTCAGGTATGCCTTATAATTATCGGTTCAACTTTTGTTCATATTGTTCATACCCATCTACGAGTTGAGAAGAACGAAATAAGATGCATGACATGTGCAGCGAGAAACCCGACTGCGCCATGGCTTAATTATTAGTAGCTGTCAGAACTATGTGAAAACATTCGCAACTGTTCAGTGTAGGTCATAGTGATGTAACCTCATTTGTATCTTTATCTACATCAACATGCTTATTTACCTTTAGTGTGGACCATACAAACTGTAAAACAACGACAACAAAATGAAGCTTTTTGTGCTAATAAGGCCTTTTTTTCAGGTATAAACTCAATGAAGTTCTGAGGGTTTATTTCTAGTAGTCTGGTGCAGTGCTTAGTGTATATTAGATTAAGTACCCTACTAATCACCATAATCAACCGACAGTATTTGGCAGTCTCTGATAACAAGCTGCTTTTGTCGTTAAGATTCTGACGAAACTCTCAGAGGAGGGAATGACTTTGAGATAAGAATGTTTTTACTTGCTCTTTTCAACGGAATATTATGCTATTCCGTAATAGAGGACGATAAGGAACTTCTATGTAAAATCAGTTATTCTTTTTCATCAAAGGATGAATTTACTAATTTCCCTGGTTTCACTGTCACTATTGGCATTTCGCAGTATCCTGTTGTAACGTAATAGAAACGTTGATCAGTCGAAGGATCAATGAGCTAGTTATTAAACTATGAATATTACAGTCATAGAACATAACTCTGCTGTCATTTGACCAAATAATTGTCCGAACCTTCTACTGCTCCTTCTGAAGCTATTAGATTACCTGCTGTCAACAGTTGCCTTTCGTTGTTAGTATGAATGGTTCAATTTTCTGTAACTTTTCGCTCTCATGTTAAGGTTTTGGAAGTTGCAGAGATGAGGGTTTGACCTATTGGTGATTTAAGCTAATTGTACCCTTCTGCTTACTTGGCATGGAACGAGCTTGCATTCTTAACTCCCATTCTTCTTCTTGTCTTGCGAATAAATAAGTTGAGTTCCTTGAGTCAACTTTTTTCGGTTCATCTTAGTATGTCCATATGATTTAAGGTGTCTTTTAAGTATCTTATTCCATTTCACATCTTGTGTGTCATCGCTGCAATTATCTACAATTGGCATGATATGTGATGTAGATTCAACATTGGTAATTGAAATATCAGTTGATTACTGAAAAGTCCTCCAAATTTTATTTGCTCTTATAGTGGCATTTATCCCATCTAATACCTAAAGCTGCCGATAGCAGATAATAAGTAAAACAGAACCTGACATTGCCAAGGGATTGATAGCAGATGACAAGTAAAACAAAACCTAACATTGCCTAGGGATTGTTGCCAAGTAAAACACAACCTGACATTCCTGTCTGTATCAGGAGTAATTTAATATGGGTCGAGTACTCTCTCTCTCTCTCTCTCTCTCTCTCTCTCTCTCTGCAACAACAAAAGGACACTGAAATCAAGAATTGTTAGTTGTGTTTTCTGAAGGTAATTGTGTTTGTGATTCTATGGGATTTTTGCATGCATTAATCACCATATGTTGCGGTGCAGGCGGTTGTATTTACAGATATCAGTCTGGAGAAAGCTATTGATTTCAATGATTATTGCCATACTCATGGACCTCCGATATCTTTCATTAAAGCTGAAGTTAGAGGCCTTTTTGGCTCTGTCTTCTGTGATTTTGGCCCAGCATTTACTGTCTTCGATGTTGATGGGGAGGAACCACACACAGGCATCATCGCATCTATCAGCAATGACAATCCTGCTTTAGTGTCCTGTGTTGACGATGAAAGGCTTGAACTTCAAGATGGGGATCTTGTAGTCTTTTCGGAAGTTCAGGGTATGAGCGAATTGAATGATGGCAAACCGAGGAAAATCAAAAGTGCAAGACCCTACTCATTCATTCTTGAGGAGGATACCTCAAAGTATGCTTCTTATGAAAAAGGGGGCATAGTTACACAAGTGAAAGAGCCCAAAGTATTGAATTTTAAGCCACTGAGAGAAGCACTTAAAGATCCTGGTGATTTTCTTCTTAGTGATTTTTCTAAGTTTGATCGGCCACCGCTTTTGCATTTGGCGTTTCAAGCCCTGGACAAGTTCATCTCTGAGTTTGGGAGGTACCCTGTTGCTGGTTCAGAAGAGGATGCTCAACGGCTTATATCTATTGCCACTACCATGAATGAGAACTTGGGAGATGGGAAGCTGGAAGACATAAATCCAAAACTTCTCAGGCATTTTGCCTTTGGTGCCAAGGCAGTTCTGAATCCCATGGCTGCCATGTTTGGTGGGATTGTTGGGCAGGAGGTTGTGAAGGCATGTTCAGGAAAGTTCCATCCGTTGTTTCAGGTAGTTTTTCTTTAGAAACCCCCTGTGATGTTTGCGTTCAAATAATTGCATGTTTAGCTGTAAACAGCTTTTATTTTAGCATCTAGGTGTCCACAATAATTAGTGATGATTTTGATGAATATCAGCTGATTCCTCTACTTTGGTATATCTTAAGAGCCCAAAAAAGTAATTCTGTTGAATCAGTTGCATTGCGAATTTGCTTCCATAATTGCAATGGAATTTCTCTACCACATCCTTGAGATATGACCGGCCTCAAACTACATATCCTCCCGACACTCACGAAGGTATAACCGCGGCCCTTTATCCTTGAGATATGACTATATCTCGGCTGTTCACTATGAATTTTGTGAATTTTTGGGCTCATACTTAAGAATATATTTCTTTTTTTTTTGTAGTTTTTTTATTTTGACTCAATTGAGTCTCTTCCTGTGGAGCCAATGGATTCCAGTGATTTCAGACCTCAAAATTGCCGATATGATGCACAAATTTCTGTTTTCGGGTCCAATTTGCAAAAGAAGCTGGAGGATGCCAAGGTATTCATCGTCGGATCAGGCGCTTTAGGTTGTGAGTTCTTAAAGAATGTAGCCCTGATGGGAGTTTCATGTGGCAATCGAGGTAAGCTGACGGTCACTGACGATGATGTTATTGAGAAGAGTAACCTAAGCCGGCAGTTTCTATTTCGAGATTGGAATATTGGACAGGCCAAATCCACTGTTGCTGCTTCTGCTGCAACATCAATTAATCCTCGTCTCAATGTTGAAGCACTTCAGAATCGTGTCGGCCCTGAAACGGAGAATGTATTTGATGATACCTTTTGGGAGAATTTGAGTGTCGTTATCAATGCATTAGACAATGTTAATGCCAGATTGTATGTTGATCAAAGGTGCTTATATTTCCAAAAGCCACTGCTGGAGTCAGGGACTCTGGGTGCCAAATGCAATACCCAAATGGTCATCCCCCACCTAACTGAAAACTATGGTGCCTCAAGAGATCCACCTGAGAAACAAGCACCCATGTGCACTGTTCATTCGTTCCCTCACAATATCGACCACTGTCTCACTTGGGCTAGATCTGAGTTTGAGGGTTTGCTTGAGAAAACTCCTGCCGAAGTTAATGCCTATCTATCCAGCCCATTGGAATACACAAATGCAATGAGCAATGCTGGCGATGCCCAGGCACGAGATACGGTGGAACGTGTTCTTGAGTGCCTAGAGAAGGAGAGATGTGAAACATTTGAAAATTGCATTACCTGGGCTCGTCTAAAGTGAGTTTCTTATCTTTTTCCTTCATCTTGGATCTCAGACTTGATTTGCACTATAAGATATGGGCTGACATTCTGCGTTATTGACAGGTTTGAAGATTACTTTGCTGATCGCGTGAAGCAGCTGATATACACATTCCCTGAAGATGCTGCAACCAGTACAGGGGCCCCTTTCTGGTCGGCCCCAAAGCGATTCCCTCGCCCTCTTCAATTCTCAGCATCTGATATTGGTCATCTCCATTTTGTTATGGCGGCATCAATTCTTAGAGCGGAGACATTTGGAATTCCAATTCCTGACTGGGTCAAGAATCCCAAGAAGTTAGCTGAAGCCGTTGACAAGGTGATGGTTCCGGATTTCCAGCCAAAGAATGATGCAAAAATAGTGACAGATGAGAAGGCTACAAGTCTCTCCACTGCATCTATAGATGACTCTGCAGTCATAAATGAACTGATCAAGAAATTGGAACAGTGCTATAAGAATCTGCCTCCGGGTTTCAAGATGAAACCTATTCAATTTGAGAAGGTATGCTCTCTCGCCATGCACGCTTTCTGCAAGGCGTTCTGGGACTTAAATTAGTCAATTATTATATTAATTAGTTTACTGAGGGAGAGCTGTGTGCGTTGTGCAGGATGATGATACAAACTATCACATGGACTTTATTGCTGGGCTGGCCAATATGAGAGCAAGGAACTATAGCATTCCAGAAGTTGACAAGCTGAAAGCCAAGTTTATTGCTGGGAGAATTATTCCTGCTATTGCAACCTCCACGGCAATGGCAACTGGTCTTGTTTGCCTGGATCTCTACAAGGTTCTTGCTGGAGGTCACAAGTTGGAGGACTACCGTAACACATTTGCCAACTTGGCATTGCCTTTGTTCTCAATGGCTGAGCCGGTACCTCCCAAGGTGATCAATCATCGTGATATGAGCTGGACTGTTTGGGACAGGTGGATCGTGAAAGATAATCCCACTTTGAGGGAACTTCTCCAATGGCTTAAAGATAAGGGGCTGAATGCTTATAGCATTTCTTGTGGAAGTTCCCTCCTGTATAACAGTATGTTCCCTAGGCATAGAGATCGAATGGACAAGAAGGTGGTTGATTTGGCTAGAGAAGTTGCCAAGGTAGAAATCCCTCCATACCGTCGTCATTTGGATGTTGTTGTTGCGTGCGAGGATGATGAGGACAACGATATTGACATCCCCCAATTATCCATTTATTTCCGATGAGCTGCATGTACTTTGTTAGACGCATATGATCCCTGTCTGTCTTAGACTCATTTCATCCTCTGTAATTGTCATTTTCAGAGTAGATATTAGCTGTTTTTTCTGGGGATGTTATGAGCATACAGAATTGGCCTTTGAAACCTTCCTTATCACACAGGAGAACATTTTCTTTCTCCCATTGTCTGAAAATCTTCTATAACGATTTTCATTTTTATCACTGCACTGTGACCGTGAATTTGTGTGATGGTTGGCCATTCATGATTGTACTTGAAATCTTGCACGAGATATCCCGTGCGATGTATGCTTTAATGATCTGTAGTTTTTTGTACCTCCTTGCCTGAGGAATTTTGACCTGTTAGCGAATGGCAACCATACATGAGTGAATTTTCCACACAAGGAGAAAGTGAACACCGTGCTCTAATTAGGGGTGATTGGTTTCGTTCCGGTTCAGTTCCAGTTCAGCCCCGCCCAGGAATCGTGACTTTTTTTTTGTCTGGTCTGATTCCTGGATTCCTGATTCGAGCAGTCCAATGGAACGGCTGATGACACTTTGAACCCTTAGCCACACTGGTTGGTTTGACAGCAAACGCGATGACGCTTGGATAGCAAAGACCACTTAGTTGACCAAAAAAATTAGAGCAAATATCACGGGCAGCGAGCTAACAGTAAATGAACTATTGAAACTGTGAGGGAAGGATCGTTGGCGAACAAGGATCAAGAGGGATATCTGGTAGCAAATCAAAGATTTGCCACTGGCTTGGCGCCGTCTCAAAGTAGCAGGGGAAGGCGGAGAATAGCAGACGTAATCACGGTGGAGCAGAGACAGGTTGTAAGGCGCATCTGGATGGGGCGTCGCGTGGAGTCGGAGATGAGCATTGAATTTGGGGTAGGACTCATAGCCCGAGAGATATAGTGACAGAGAGTCGCAGATTAATGGGGAGGTGCGACGAGTTTGCCGAAAGTTGAGTGTTCAGTGGGGCGGCTGGTGTTGGGAATTGGGATGCAAAAGAGACATGCTCTCGACTCTCTCTGAACTCTCAATTGTCTCCTCTCAACTCTCCGCTCTTTCTGCGTTTTTCTTGTGTCTGGACCGAGAGAGCGACTTTCATCTGTGAAGGGGTCCCTTTGATTGGTGAGAGGCCTGGGTCACAAAGAAAGGAAACAAATATTATTTCCTTCCGTGGTTGCTTAAAAATTACCATACTTTTGTCCTTTTCTTCACTTTTGTTGTTTTTGCCCTTTCTGCTCACGCCTATGGTCCCGTGAAGGCCTCCTGACAGCGCCCTCTTTCTTGTTTTAAAACAAAGACATATTGCTCAAATTATATGCTCCCACGGTTGGCGGTCCATCCGGTTCCATCTAAAATCGAGAATCAGATCACCCAGCACTGATTCCAATTTTATGAAATTGAGGACCGAGTCCGTGCTCTTAAGAAACGCGCAGAATTGGCCGGTGTGATTTGGTCCGAATGATTCCTGATTCGAGTGGTTCTTGTTGCACACCCGTGACTCTAATCACGCAGTGAGATAAATGTGTATCTATCAATATAAATACACGTGAATGGATTGGTAAAAGTAATTGAAAAAACCTACTCCGGTGAATTAGCGAAAGAGCCGATCAGTTTAGCTCTCACAAAATCTTAATATGTGGTCAGTATAGCCTATTAGCTCAGATACGCACACTGAATTCTGGGATTAGTTGTTGCCACTGTACCAAGTGAGCAGATAGGTAACAGTCATTCGAGGATCATTTACATCTAGATGCCCCGTGATACTCCTCTATTGCAGCAGCTCTATTGTAGACTGAATCCATATGGCACGAGTTTTGGCAGCATCTGTTCGGAATATACAAAATTTTAAGGTCACCATCACCACTTAGGCCTAGTAACAATCCTAAACTCAAAGCTTCGGTTTTGAAGTATAGACATTTTGTCATGATTAAATACAACACGTCTATTTTTTATTTTTTGAATTGTAGTGCAACAGTGATAGCATGAATCAAGCAATAAACCATCATAAAGCAAAACATTAGACGCCATGACATTATACCACAGAAAATCTCCTTTTGGAGTGTGCATCTTCAACTTTCATACGATCACATTCAACAATCCAGGCCAAAGAGCAAAGACAATTCCCGATAAAAAATTGTTGTTCTGAAGATAGAAGATCTTTCCTTTGTGAGCGTGCCTCTCATATATAATCCACGCATGGGAAGTTGTCGTTGTTCAATGGAAATCAATACTTCATTATATCACTAAGACAGTCGTCTTAAGATTAGAAGACATCTCCCATTTCCTAAAATCACAAGAATTGGACCATCACTTTTTATCAGCACTTTCATCAAATTCAGCAGAGCCCACAACTCGAAAATCTAGTTGTTTTTGATGCTTCAAGCGCCGGCGTTCATCAAAACCTTCCCATCCTTCAATCTGCCCACACAAGTTATTATGAAATGACCAGATGCCACTCATTGAACCACTGGAGGGGAGTGGTAAAGGATGGGTACATACCTGACGGAGAACATCCACCGTGATTTCCGTGTTATGGAGGTCCAATGTAAAGAGCTGGATGCATGTAGTAAATAGCGTGCCAGGAAGTGAGTGGAGCCCATTGTTACTAAGGTGCAACGCCTGCACAGCAGCATCCATGCGACCAATCATCAGAAAATCAGCAGGTAAAGCATGAAAAGGTTGCATAGAGGCTATCCCTTCAACTCACAGCCAAACATAGAGAAGCAAAAAGTGGACACCAATCACGAATAGGTGCCTGGAAGAACGCAAACTGACAGGCAGATGCTACTAGAAATTTTACTGAAGTTTCAAGGCAGAAATCCTTGAAAGGATCATACTTCTATAATTTTCCGTGATAAGCAGGACTCTTCAAGAAGTATGGTCGCTTCCATTCCGAATCTAATCTACCTATACGCAAGAATATCAGTTGCAAATGCCTATTTGGTGCAGCTTTTCCACAGCAGCTACAACTGTGGAAAAGGGTGCTATGGCTTTGATAGGCTTTGGCAATCTCCTTACGGCTGTAGCACCTTCACAGCTGCAGCAGTTCTTTTGGAAGCTGCCTCGCCCAGCTGCAGCACCAAACAGCGCAGTACAACTACAGCATACCTACAACTTAACCAAACAGACAAATGCATGTGACAATATGAAGTATATGCATCAAAATCCACCACCAAAGTCCAAAAAAAGCGAAAAAGATGAAGCATGATCTTTTCCTTGCTGTATGCAGAAAGACCAAGTTATATCTCCCCCATGTTTGTCTTCCATTTACATTCCTCTTAGGCAGGAATACAAGTAGATACCACAGTGGAAATGACTTTAAAAAGATATGTAAAAGTCTTGGGGAGAGAAGAAACAGTTGAAACAAAAGGAGGATAGAGACCTTTAGGTTTCGCAAGTTGCCAAGAGTCTCAGGTAGTTCTGACAAAAGATTTGATGAAAGGTCAACCTGCGATGTCAAACTTCGATCAAGAAAACCATACAATCTTACACAAGGAATGATAACCAAACTGGATGAGGAAAGAAGATACTTTAGAATTCAAGTTCTAGAAGAGATGAATCATTTGACATGAAAAGGACAAGAAAAGCCAAGTAACCTCTACAAGGGAAATGCAGTCGCCAATGTGTGTAGGCAGGGTGCTTATCCTGAAAATGTAGAAGATCTGACAGTTAAAAATACAGATCGAGTCCAACATCTTTTCCTCTTTATCGAATTATTTTGTGAGATGAAAATTTTTCCAAACAATTGATCTCAATTCCTAGCACAAAAATTCGAGGTTGCATTTGAGATGCGGTCTTTAAACTGAATCTGAAACAAATCTTAAAGTTAATTGAACCTTTTACTATGAAGAAAATGATGCACAGAACAGAATGGTGGTATATTGCCATCCCTAATTGATTGCAAAACAAGTATCTGCACAAGAGATTGTCGTTAGCATATTCACCTGTTACTGTTGACCTTCAGCACTTCGAGCTGAGTCAAATGTCCTATTTCCATGGGAAGACTAGTTAACTTGTTGTTAGCAACGTACAGTTGCCTCAAAGAACTAATAGCACCTAGTGCAGGAGGAAGAGCTGTCAAGCTGCATCAAACTGGCATCAGTACTAGACGCTGAAATCCAGAGAGTTGTAAAGCATGGAAAACACATAACAGAGATCAACTGCTACAAGGGGCAAAAAGAACTGCTACAAGTAATGTGGCCCGAACAAATATTTGAGGAATTAAATGGAAAGCAAGAACAACTATTTTCCAGCATCTATTGTGACGCATACTGCAGTAAGATAAATAAATCAAGCTCACATACAGCTACCAGTTCTATCAAACTGGATTCTCTCCCATCACTCCGCCTGTGACTGCTAAATGCTAAAGTCCACCTTATCTCATGTACGGCTGCTAGAATAGCATATGCAATGGACACAGCCCGTGCTCCAGCTCCTATACTACAGAGGTATCAAATGAACTTATCAGGAAGGGACTACTCACTCATTTTGATTCATGGATAGAACTGTCAGAAACTTGAGAGATGATAGACCTTCCCAATTAATGGATTGATCAGATAACCCATTACAATTCATGAACAACTTCTGCAAGGTGTAGATGCACAGGAAAGGAAGTTTTGAGCACTTTGAAATGTTCTTTGATGAAGAAATGCTACTGGAAATGGAGTAGAAATGACACGATAGGAAGATTTAAGTACCTGCATGGAAGTCAAACTACCAATTCGTGGAGGCACATATTCAACAGAGTTGTTAGAGATATCGAGGATCCTTGTAGAAGGTCCACAAGTCCACACCTCGTCTGGTATGAGCTTTAAGCTCCAAGCGTCAAGAATAAACTAATATAAGTTCGAGAGCTTAAATGTGAATCTGATTGGGTAAGTAAATTAATTAAATAATCTTGAAGCTTCTAGCCTCTTAAACAACATATTTTCTTCTTCAGGCAATAAGGGTGTTATCAATACCTCCAAATTGCGTTCAGCCAATGCAACAACTCCAGTGATTTTCCACCGTTCCAAATGTGTCTTATCAACAGTAGCCACAGCCTTTTCTTTTGCCACATTGTAAGAACGGTTTGTCCCCCTTATAATTGGCTGAGCTCGCGCTGCTTTCAAAATGGGACCTTCCTGATAGAAAAGAGTCAACCATTACAATCTCCAGAGACTCACTTATTGATAAATCGTGGGGACAGGAAAAGGGCTCCGTATATGAACGTATCCGATCAATGCTCCACATTTTTGTTAGCTGAAAGACAAAATTTTCAGGGACCCAAAGGACAGATAGCAACCTAAAGATCAGCATTTTGAGGCGAAAGAAGCTGAAAGCTCTAAAATGACTGGATTCACATGAAACAAAGGCAAGATTCTGAACGCTAAAGACACGATTAAAATCACAGAATTTTCAGAAATCAGAAGGGGAAAGTGGTACAACAATACCCCTTGATGTAGCCCCTGTGAAGCCATGAGCATGACCTTAGCCCCATTCTTCACCTCCGATGCCCTCAACGTCATCGAATCGTCCAAAATCTTCCCTTTAATTGAGCACGTTTAGTCATGCATAACGTCGAAGCAGGCAGAACGATGCCGTGGGTATAATTAGAAGACGGGAAGATGAGGCAAACCTTTGAAAATGAGCTTCTGCCCACGAGGGAGGACATTGGTGAGAGGTTGGAGGAGGGACTTGACATCTTTGATCGACGAGTCCAGTGACGGAGTGATAGGTATTGATCTTCCACCGAACTTAACCGTAATACTGATGTTGGCATCTGTATCCGAATCCTGCTTGCTACTCGGAGGAGTCTGATCGCGATCTCCCATTTTCCGAACTCAAGTTTGTGTTGTGGGCTTTCCGATTTATGCTCTGTATCTCTTCCGGAGGAAGAAGAAGAAGAGGAGAAAAGGACCAAAATAGGCTTGTCTAGTGATTTAATTTCCATTATTTTCTTAGCTCTGAAAGAACACCCCGTAAGACATTAGTGCGACATAACGTAAAGTTCCAAGGAAGATGAAATTGTGCATTTTTGTTTTTAACAAGTGTTTGCATCTTTTGAAGTTCTGAATCTTCAAATCCATATCGGCCGGGTATAATCTATACACGATATTACGTGAAATTAAAAAATTAATAAAGATAGTGTGTCTTTTTAATAAGGTAACAGGCTTTTTTCACTTCTTTTTTTGCTACTACACTCCATGAATTAGTGTTTTGACAACAATATCCTTTGCGGATCCCACTTTTTTACATTTCATTCCCATTACTATATGTGCTCCGCCGCGTCACCAACCCCAAGGCTCCATTGGCCGCGCTATTTGCTCGCTTCTCCACCTCACCGCTCTTCGCCGCCTCGAACTACCCTCATCGAGACCTTTTGATCATTGTTTACTCCAAGGCAAATGGGCACAAGATCGGCGAGGGGTAGCTCGACCCCATCGTGAGTCCGAATGATTTTGAAGACGAAGATCTAACCACATCACGAACTTAGAGAACTTGAGAGAGAGAGAGAGAGAGAGAGAAAAAAAAAGCGGCCAACGACAATGCTCTCAACGTGAAAACGTTGCCTCTTCATAGTGGAATAAACAATAGTCGAGAACATCTTGATGACGGCAAGTCAAGGCGGCTAGGTGGAGGAATGAGCAAATAGCGCGGCCAATGAAGCCTTTGGGTTGAGAGGCGCGTTGGAGGACGTATGCGACCAACACCCAAAAAATGAGAAGAGAGAGACAGGAAGAAAAAGAAAAAAAAAAAAGTAAACACAAAATGAGGCCCGCGTTTGTATTTAATAATCGAGAATGATATGCTAAAAGGTGGGATCCATCAGGGATATTGTTGTCAAAATACTAATTTAAATAGTGTGGTAGCCAAAGAGGGAGCGGAAAAAACGTGACTCTTTTACTATGATGATTTATTGCGAGTAAAGAAAATAAGTAAAAAATTAAAAAGATTGAGGATTTTTAGAATAGGGAATCGAGACATTCTTACATTTCAAGGACGAGGCATCGAGACTAGTCTCCGGCATGATTGTCCTCCTATCTATTCGTGTTGGTATTTGGACAACCATGAAGCCATTTTAGTGTTGTGGGTGGGGATAAGTGTCAAAAAAATCCTAAATCTATTGTATTAGTGCTACAAATCGATTCTAAACCTTTTTTTTCATTGTGCCAATTCAATTGGAATTTTAAACTTTTTTTTTTTTTTTTTTTTTTTTTTTTTTTTTTTTTTTTTTTTTTTTTTTTAAAAAATTAAGGGAGAGCATTCAGATAATTTGCATTTGTGACTAATAAAAAATCAGTAAAACCTAAACTTTTTATTGGTTGTCAGATTGCTCTAACCTCACCCCCACTAACCAACTCTAATTTAAATCCTAAACCTTTTGTATTTGTGCCAATTCAATCTTAAATTATTTGTATTTATGTAAATTGAATCGATTAGGCCGATTTTGGAAAGGAATTGCTATAAGGTGGTCGTTAATTGTCCAGGCCACTTATCAATATTAGGCAGAAACTTTTATAAAATCGGTGTGCTAACTAATTGATTTTTTTTTAATATTACTATAATTTTTTAATAATTTTTGTAAGCATTTTTTGGTTTTTTTTTTTAAATTATTTTTAAAAATTATTTAAAATATCAAAAAATATTTAAAAAATATCCACGCTTCAATATTGATGCTTAAGAGGTTCAAGTTAATCATGGTTTATTCATTGGCAATATCGCCCACATCAAATGAATTCCCAATCAAATATGTTCAATAACTATATATTCAAAGTAAAACTAGATGAAGAGTCTCATTTATTTACATAAAAACAAAATGCAAATTTTAAATTTATGAGGTCATTAAATTATGTCACATATCCACTTTCTTATTGACATAATCAATGCCAAAGAGTTCCCTACAAGAATAAAAATCAACCAAGAAAGACTAAAATGCCTAAAATACTTCCAACTGGATACGTAACAAGGTGAATTTGGAATTAGATTGCATCAAGTTAGGTGTCATACTGCACGGCCCCAACCAGCACCAACTTTTAAAGAATGAATTAGTATCAAAAAAGTTTAGTACTGAATTAATACTAATGCAATAGATTTAAGACTTTTTTACAATTTACACTTTTCCCGTTGTGGGTGTGAATCTTTGTCCCTTTTACATCTTAGATAGTAATTGAAGCACGAAGTTGCAATGATCCGGTCAATCTTATTAAGGCTCGGATTGATCAGCTACAGAGACATAAATCAGAATTTTCGCGTTGCTTCAGAGTCGTTCAAATGGCCAGAAAAACTCGAAGCTTATTAGGAATCATCAAGAGCAGAGCCAAAGCATATGTCGAATCAAGACTGTCACTGGGGGGATTCTTCAACTGGAATTGACCCGTGTTTTGACTGGTCATCGGTCAATCAGATTTAGGTAAATGGGTCAATCAGGGTAGTTCTCCGTTAATAGCGGAATATGCTCGAGTCAATTCAGGGGCAGGAGGAGATTCCAATTTCTAGCTTCCTGAGCGGGAAGAAATCAAGCAGCAGAGGCCTGTTTTGTGGTCAAAGACACGCCCTAGAACGTAGAAGGTGTGTCTGATAGGACAAGCATAAGAGACAGGACAGCGAAGAGACGGTTCTTTTCCGTGGCAGATACATGCCTCTGATTCTCTAATTGCTATTTCCTTAACCCGACGATCTTCTCTTTTTCCCCTAATAGGCACTACTTAACAGGGATGTTTCAGGGGACATATTCGTGGTGAAGAAATGAAAGCTCACCCGCGAAATCTGTGTGAGTTCTGGTGTCCAGGCTCATACGGGTTTTGCCCTTTCCTTCCCAAGTATATCACCAAATGATCGAGAACCCAACATACAATTCGTCCTAGTGGCTTCTGCATAATCATTTCCCCCTCGGATGAAGATGGTTTCATCTAAAATTACGTACTTTTTAGTACATTCCGAGCTTGAGTACTTCCATTAAGATGGTCCGAGTCAGTTACTCAAAACATCACGTTCCACCATTATTTTAATTCTCTCTCTTTCAAGGTGGGTAAGTTTTGACAGGATAGGGATCAATCATGCCTCTAATATGATACTTGAAAGAGATGTAGATGTTGAAAGGCTCGTCCTTCAAATAGATAATTCATGGTGGAATAGAGGCCTCGTCAAATGAAAGCATTCCATGTAACGCGACCTGTGTTTTGGCATATCCTGGTCGTAGACAGCATCGAGAAAAACTTCTCCTAGAAGCTGCCAAAGGAGGAAGATGCCTCGAACGGGGAAACATGAGTCATAGGAACAGAGTTATGGAGAAAAGTGTGGACGTGTAACGCTAACCGAAATATTTACAATTTTTTAGTGTTTCCTTTTCTATCAGCAATTTGGTTTCTAGTGTGTAATCTTAGCCATAAAACGTGCAAATCCTTAAGGCCTTGGTAGACCAACAAGCCCTTCTGATCAAAATCAATCAGCAAGAAAGATGGAGACCGAGTTCGTTCTTCCCTTGTGGCAGAACTGCGATTTCACCGCCGTCTCGCCTTTTCAAGCAGTGGAGCTGGGTTTCCAGGGCATGGATGCCGAGATGAGCAGATTCGAGTTTCATTCTCCGACTATTTCAATGGAGGATTTATGCGATACTTCCTTTTCTGTAACCCTCTCTTCTCCTCCGGGGGCGATTGGGGGGGCTTCTCCTTTCCAAGATGATGATTTTCTACCGGTGCTTCCGGTGGAACAGTACTCGCTGAACTTGCCGGATATTGATGGCAGTTTACCGGATACGTTATTGGTTGATATTGTTGATGACGTATGTGAGTGGATGCCAGGCGAAAGCAATTCTTCTTCACAATTCACTGAAGAAGATGATTCATGGACCCCGAACCTCCCATCAGTGATGTCCAGTGAACTAGCTTTAAGCATCATCTCAGCTGAAGCATCCATCGTTCTGCCTAGCCCAGATACGGAAGTTGATGACCAACTGAATATTTTCCACCTCCTTAAGGCCTATGGAGAGGCCAGAGAGGCTAACCAACAAGTACTTGCAGGAGAAATCTCGAGTCGATTGAGGGAAAAGTGTAGTCCAACCGGCACGAGCCTTGAGCGTGCCGCACATTACTTGATCAGAGCTTCAGATGGTCAGGGAGAGTACCTTAGTCAGTCCATGAAGAATTTGGAGGCCGCATTTCATGCCTTCTATCAAATATATCCTGTCGGTAGGTTTGCTCATTTCACTGCAAATTCTATAATTCTAGATGCAATTCCTGAGGATACCAATGAACTACACATAATCGATTTCGACATCGGCGAAGGGGTGCAATGGCCACCTCTTCTTGAGGAACTTGTAAGACGAGGACAGAAGGAGGTGCGTTTGACATCACTAAGGTGGATGGAAGGAGATTGCAGCTGTGGCTCGGTCACAGAAAGGCAAGGAGGGATAAACAGGTGGATGACCGAACATGCTCAGTCACTTGGATTGAGACTAAAGATGGCGGAAACCAACATACAAGGCCTTGTGGCAGAGCTAAACAAGAGCAGAGGGAGGGAATGGCTGGCTTTTAACTGCATGATTGGGCTCCCTCACATGAGAAAGAGGAGGGACGTCATCCATCATGCGACCGATTTTCTCAAAGTTGCCAAGAGTTTTATTGGTAGGAGTGACCAAGGGATCATAACTGTTGGTGATGGGATTGGCATGGAGGATGATGCAATGAGAGAGAGGAACGGATATGGAGCTTTCTTTGAAGAGAAATTGGTGGACCTCCAAGCCTTGTTCGAAATGATGGAGCTTCATTTTCCAGGTCCTGGCCAATTTACAGAAGCAAGAATGGCTTTGGAGTCCCTTTTTATGGGTCCTTATGCGTCTTCCCTGGCAAATTATCAGGATTGGGAAGATAGTGGTGAGACAAGTTGAGTTGCGGTTTCAGAGATGGGTTTGGAGGCTAGGAGAATTAGCAAAAGAGAGCACCATTTAGTGGAGGCAAAAGAGCTTGTGAGACTGGGAGGTGGGGAGAGTTCATGTTGGGTCAGAGTTGAAGGGGCTGAAGAGAACCTAATGGCATTGGGCTACAGAGGAAGCACTTTTGTTGGAATTTCTAGTTGGACATAGTTGTGTAAGAAAAACGCCACATTCATTCATCGAGTTAGTGGGTAAATAATGTACACAGGAATGCGTCAGTACACATTCATTTAGCAGATGATATTGGTTTTCTCACTCTGTTGCCAAATACTTTCAATCAGCAATGTTCAAGAGCCAGTAACTTTAATTGAACTGCAATGTGAGAAGGCAAGCAAAGCCCGTGGATCTTCGAGGCCCGTAGAGATCCTAAGCCTCAGGAGAACAATTAACACCTAGAATCCTAGATTTCAAGCTAGGCCCAGCAAAGATTTTCGTTTCACTAACCAGAAGAGATGGATGGGTACTCCTATGCATCTGCAGACGGGGAAGAACCACAAGCCCAGAAGGCCACAAGTCGTCAGGTGTGCGCATCAAAGAAGATACAGAAAGCAACACTGCAATGATTGATTGGCGTGGCCACTCTCTGTGGGCGTGTGTGTGACCCTCCAAAGCTTTGCTTTTACGAGCAGTCTCCCCAGACTAGACAACTCCCTTTCAGCGCCCCCAAAAGAAATGGAACCTCTACCGATTATTTGATTCTTGTACCTTTCCTTTTAGCTTTTTCTCTTGCTATGTGGAGAGAAATTCAGCTTCTTGTACAATCCCACCAAAACGACATTGACACAGCAATACTCAACGAAGTGTTAAGCCATCAAGATTCAAGAGTCGGCACACAAAATTACAGAGCAGAATGTTATGTCAAACAGCCGAAGTATGCCTCCTCTTATACAGCAAAGTTCTTAGAAATTCAGTAGACCGCGTGAAACTTGAGCCAAAAAGGTGATCAATAACTAAGATACAGTCCAGTTGGGATAAGGCATGACAGATTCAATGTCACAGGTTGAACAGGTCGCAGAGCACTTTCCAAATGACTTGATCATGTTATTTAAAGCGAAAAAACAAAAGGTTTGACAAAAGTGAGGCCCACATGAGATGAGGAGTCCCAGTCGTACTCATCATAAATGCAACACCTGCATTAAGAAAGAAGATTGAGTAATCAGGGGCAACCATATGTTAAAAAATGGTGGTGATCCGGTCGTGGATCTTGCTTGTTATTGCCCCATTTGTCGATTGAGTATAGTAAATTAGACGAGAGGAACAGAGAGGGGCCCTCATGAGATGATCCAACCATACGTGACCAATTTGCCCAACAGAAACCAAACACACGTGACCAAAAAGTTAGAGGAAACTGCTTCTGTTCTCAAAGTCATATATACCTGGCCCCTCGTAGCGAATCGGCCCCTCATAGTGCCTTTTCAACCTCATTGTATATCACCCTTTTTAATGCCTGAGCTACTTGTTGAAGATCGTGTACCATACGGCCGGAATCTGTTTCATTGCATTCTCAATTCAGAGTGAAGCCTAAAGGGGGAAACCATCGAGTTACAAATTTCGGCTGAAGTGTGCGCAAATGGAGCCCAATCTTGCCAACATTCCTGCTCTTTAAGACACCCTAATACCATTAGAATTGGAGCAAAAGGCACTAGAAAGATTTAATGAAGCATCTTTTTCTGTTTTCTCCTTAATTTTCTCACTGGGTATTGGGAAGCCTTGGAAGAACATATGTTGAAGCAAAATTTATAGTAGTGGATCTTAATCCAACGCAGTGGGAAGAGCAACAGTCGCTGTTGCTTGAATATTCAGTCTCAATCTCTTGCTGGAGAGGGAAAAGCATTCCCTTGTTTTCCTTCAAGTACTTTTTAACTTTGGCCCAGTCACAATGGGGTCTCATCTCAATCATACACTCTCAGAAGATTAGAAGTCAACATCGTCTCATTCCCTCTTCCGATTAAAGAGTAAAATCCGTTCTGTTGAATACTTCTCTTCCAAGCCATGATTTGAATACTGCAGTTTTAGATGCAGGGAGTCCACCATAATCAGCATACTTTGGTGGGGTCTTGTCAGAACTACCGAAATCCACGAGTAGACACTAGTTTTCATTCCTTTACTGCAACTCGATTGAAGCTGTCCACCGCTTGACTCTGTAGATGATGTTATACAATCATCTTTCTTTCTCCAGATCAACACTCTTGTGTAACTCTGCATGAATTATCGCTACTGCTATTCTCGACACTTGTAGTCGTGACCTGTCTAGCACAAATCTAAACTTCACAACTATTCTCGGAGCATAGTCATTTCTCTTGCATAACAATCGGTTATAATTACGCGAGACAGGGGAAAGTTTTGAGCTTGCAAGAGATTAACAGGAGTACATCCGCCGGATAACCCGCATGCAGGATTCAAGGAACGTTCCCATCTAACTTGAGTGGTGAGGAAGTATTGTCTTCCAGCAATCCGCAGAGCTCGAACCAATAAACTGAAAGGCGTCAGCAAGGAACAGGTTCAAGCTTTCTAACTTTCTCCTCTTTGGCTACAACTGAGAGAAAGTGATGGCTTAATCTTGACTTTTACAAAGTGAAAGGCACTTAAGATCTGTATCTGTCACTTTTGACATTATGATTTGTGCTGGCCAAGCTTGCATAATTTACCAGAGTTTGTAGTCCTTTTCCCTATACCTCAGTTGAAGCAGACCTGTTCCAGTAACCGTAAAATGCAGGATTCTACGGAATAAACAAAACCAAAGCCAATGAGTTTGGTAAACGAATGGTTCAAACATTAAAATTTCAAGACCTTATGGGAAGAGGTCAACCAAGGCAATGTAATGGAAAGGAAGTGCGACGTGTATTTAAAACCCCGAGTTTCTCGCATTTGACACCAAACACTTTTCTCTCCGCACCGCACCGCACATTGTTCTCAGTACCATTATGTCCAAGAATAATGCAGCGTGCACATGTACATGACCTGGTATGCTGCTTGCTGATGCAGCAGCAACAAATTGTTTCACTTTCACACTAAACTAATCTCGCCACCAAAGACTTTGATTGCATCCAAAGGCAGGCCCATTCGCATATATCCGCAAGAACTTGGCTTCGCCTAAATAAATTATATTTTCTCTCAATGAATTTTCCCTTTTTTCTTTTTCTTTCCCTGCTTTGTAGACCTCAAAAATGGGCAGAGGACGGGAAAGCTGAATAGCATGTGAGCGGCACGTGGTTGTGGGCTGGGTGGCGTTATATATATAATACAACACAGACTTGTTAAAACGACACGCTTTGGGAACGACACAGACATCCGCCTAATTCCGCCGCAGGAACATTAAAGCCAGTTTCTTCAGTTCTTTGTTCTTGGATTCACCCCATGAAGCGGTAGACGCGGTTTCTTCTCTTCTTCTCCAAAGCTAGCTTGCACCTGCAGAGACTCCATCACTTTCTGCTCCTCTTCACATTCCCTTCCGGTCTTCAGGCAGACTCTCGCCGACAAAGTTGGTAGCTTTTCAGCCCTCTTTTTGGTCCTCTTCTGGGTGTCAAAGTTGACAAGAATACAGAAGCTATCTTCCTCCATTACATTTTGGACAAATCTTGAGGGGGGACAACTAGGAAAGATGGATGGCGGGTTGAGAACGAATAGAGCCAAGCTTCGAATCGTGGTGTTAATGGCGGTGTTCTTAGTCTGTCTCGAAAATCTGAGCTTCTGTTGGTCTCTCAACAGTGAAGGTGCGAGCTTCATACATGTCCCTTGCAGTTATACTCTCTGTTCTTTTTTTTTTTTTGGTCGAAGTTATACTCTCTGTTATATTCTTGTCTTTTTCGGGGGAAATATGAACGGATTGAGATGTGTCATAACGCAGGTGTGGCATTATTAAGATTTCGCGAGGGAGTGTCGAGAGATCCCTATGGGGCTTTATCGAATTGGAAGGATGATGTTGGAGCTGTCGATTCCTGTTCATGGTTTGGTGTGGAGTGCTCGGACGGACAAGTAGTGGTCCTGTGAGTTCGACATAAAACTCTTTTGGCTTAAGGCAACATGTGAGGATTTGGGGTGCCATCACAATGCACGCTGATATCATACATAAATAAGAATGCTGCATATGTTTATGTAGCTTTCGTTCATACATTGAAGTAGGATCCAAACAGTTAGTTTCTTTCCCTAGGGATGATCATTAAGAAAAAGCTGCATTCTTTCCCTACGGATGATCATTGAAGAAATCTAAGCTGCATTTTCAGCATACTGGTTCTGGTAAATCTGGAATATGTCAACTTATGCAGTGGTTGTATGGTCACAATGCTTCAGAGAAAGGAAAAAAGCATCCATTTTAATCAGTTTTCTTCAGAGAAGAAAAGGTGGAAATTCTTCAGGTAGAATTTTTTCAATGGCGTTGCTCCGACTGTGCCATGGATGTTCTGCGCTTATAAAAGGATACCTGTACTTTTCGCCTTCAGAAGTGCAGATCATGGTCTAGCTAGACGCTGCAATCTTTCAATTCAGGCACACTAACAATCTCTCTGTATCCTTTTCAAAAATATGTCCACAGCTGGTCTGTTTATGACATAGTCAAAGCATTTACAGCTGCTCAGAATTTGAGCTTTAGATCTGGATTAAACACTTCGTTTCAATGTTCATCTCCATTTTTATGTTCATCTAATTACTTTGCCTCACGCTTCATGCAGGAACTTGAAAGATCTTGGTCTTGAGGGAATGCTAACTCCTGAACTGGGGAAGCTGACTCATATAAAATCCATGTAAGCATACACTTGCTGCTGGTTAGAAAAAAAATAGATACATGCTCATAAATTTTTATACTGGACCCAGAATATGGATGTTTATTCTAATTTTTCTCCTTCCTCTGCAGTATTCTACGCAATAATTCTTTCTGGGGAAACATCCCTGGGGAGATTGCAAAACTGAAGGAGCTGGAAGTGTTGGACTTGGGATACAACAATTTTAGCGGCTCTTTTCCTTCTGAGCTTGGCAATAATCTGTCCCTCACAACCCTGTACGTTCATTAATTCCCCGTGCCGTTCACTTCCTTCTAAGTCGGAATATGCTGGATCCTGATCAAATTGATTACTTCATTTCTAATGCAGATTACTTGACAACAATGAGTTCATGGGTTGTATATCTCCTGAAATAGATGAGCTGAAGATGATCTCTGAATCGCAGATGCATGAAACGCAAGAAAGTAATATTGCCATAGGAGCGGACTCTAACGGCATGTCTATTAACTGGTAAGAGAATCGGAGCTTATTGCTGATATGGTGGTGGTTGCTTAGCTTCATTTTTTACATAATACACACTTTTACATCAGATGTTCAATTGGAATTTGACATAAATCAAGTTCAAACTATTACTTTATGGAGTTTTGACTATCTTATTTGTATATCATTATTGGTAATCTTCGATATCCGCTTTAGGATTGGTGTGCATCCTCAGACTGCAACTTACAGGAGGCAGATGCTGGCGATAGAGGCCCCGACACCATCCCAAAACAGTGGGGAAAAACCTAATAAGAAGAGTTCTGAAGCATCGCCAGCTCCTGCTCCCATACCGTCATCACATGGTCTCAAGTCATCTTCACCATCTCCTTCACCAAATTCACATTCAAGAGCACCCTCAGGGGGCCCATTTCTCTCACCAAAACCATTATTTGCTCCATCACCCTCCCCATTGAAGCCTCTCCATTCTTCCCCATCAGAATCTCCTCGGAGCATCTCTCTGACTCCTTCACCCTCACCAATTATCACAACTGTTCATGCACCAACATTACCAGAGCATCCTGTTGTTGCGCCCCCAAAGAACTGGATCACTGCGCCTCCTCCTGTTTCAACTTCTGGTCCAAATCTTAGTACTCACTCCAACAGGAAGCATCAAATGGTCATCATTTCTGTTGCAGTAATTGCAGGGTCAGCAGTAATCTTAATCTCGGCTGCTGCCATGTTCTTCTTCCAACGCCATAAGGTGGTCACAGTGAAACCTTGGGCCACAGGGTTGAGTGGGCAACTGCAGAAAGCTTTTGTAACAGGTAATCATTGTTCTTGAGGGAAACAAGGGAATATGCCGATAGCTGTAGTAAAAGTAAAAAGTTCCAAGCAATTAGTGTAGCAATTCAGTAGAAGGCTAGAAGCATGAGTCAATCAGCAAGAGGGTTAGGATCTTGAATTCACTATAGAGAGTTCCAAGAATGTAAGACCAGGATACATTTGTAGTGATGGCATCCGAACTATTCTGACAAGAGAGTGAGAGACTAATCTTGCTTTCCCAAAACTATAGAAGCTCTAGCATAGAAGATTGATCTTGTGATAGCACATATTGCTTGAGTAACTGAACCTTCTGAGAATAGGCTTGAGAACATGGCAGTTCTGAAGAAAAGCCACTTGTCTTTGCCTGTAATATCTAGTCTTTTTCACTGAAAAAGGTTATGATTATCCTACTAGGGTCAAATTTTGGATTCCATAATCTACGTCATAGGAAAAGTGAAGGGGAACTCCCACCCTCCTTTACTGTGTGGCACATATACAGAACGAACTTCATCTTCCAGTCCTTCCACTCAGGTGCAACCGTGCAAGTATTACTCAACTTTTCCGGACCAATAAGTTTTTCTCGTCTCTTAATAGCAGGGTGTTTTCACTTCAGGTGTACCTAAACTACAGCGGTCCGAACTTGAAGCAGCTTGCGAGGATTTCAGTAATATAATCGGCACCCTATCGGATGGCACAGTTTACAAAGGGACATTATCTAGTGGAGTTGAAATCGCTGTGACATCAAGCGCGGCTGCATCTCCTAATAACTGGTCAAAAAACTTGAAGCCCAGTTCAGGAAGAAGGTAATTGAGCAACTCTATTTATCTGCTCCTTTTGAGCTAGAATCTTGTGGAAGTTAAACATTTACACTGAATCACTGAATATTTAGCTTTCGTCAATCCTCAGATAGACACATTATCAAAGGTGAACCACAAGAATTTTGTGAACCTCATCGGATTTTGTGAGGAGGAGAAGCCTTTCACGAGAATGTTGGTTTTTGAGTATGCCCCAAACGGAACTCTCTTTGAGCATCTGCACAGTAAGTACTTTTGACTTATGAACATCCTGGTATCCAAGTAATGAGATATCAACTAATGGGAAGAAGCATGGACAGATTATGTGGGGTCGGGCTCATGCATTGCAGAAAGTCAAATCCCGATAATATCTTGTTGGTTTTGATGATTCTTTTGTCCATCCTGCAGTCAAAGAATCGGAGCACTTGGACTGGGGGATGAGATTACGGATAATAATGGGCATATCTTACTGTCTTGAGTACATGCATGAGCTGACACCGCCAATAGCACACAGGAATCTGCAGTCTTCATCCGTGTACCTGACCGAGGACTATGCAGCTAAACTATCAGATTTCAGTTTCTGCAATGACTCAGTTGCCACAAAAATTGGATCTGCTGCTCTCGAATTCTTGGAAACACCAACAGTTGATCCAGAGAGTAATGTGTACAACTTAGGTGTCATTATGTTCGAAATAATAACCGGCAGGATCCCGTACTCGATGGATAGCGGTTTTCTAGTTGACTGGACATCTAAGTGTCTTAGAGGGGAGATGCCCACAAAAGATACGGTGGATCCAACTTTGAAATCTTTTCAAGAAGATGTTCTCCGAAAATTGCTTGCAGTGATGAGAGAATGTCTCAATCCTAATCGTCACCAGCGACCAAGAATGAGAGAGGTCATGACCAAGTTGAAAGAGATCACAACAATGGAACCTGATGTAGTTTCCCCAAAATTATCTCCCCTTTGGTGGGCAGAACTTGAAATTATGTCTACAGCATCAAGCGAAGAGGTGAAGTCTGAACCTCGGGGGTAAATTATAAGATATGCTGTAGGTCTTTAATGTTTTACCCCGGTTTCTCTGTGGGCATCGGAAGCAGCTTGTGCAAAGTACACACTAAGTATTTCTCTAGAGGTTTGCGGTAGTTGTAGATAAATGGAAATGAGTACAGGAATCACTCTGGTTTGCTTTACTTTCTGCAATGCAAAACCCGGTTTTTACGTCACTCGTGAGATCATGCCAATAAAAATCACCAAAGGTTGTTTTCTTATATTGACCCACCAAAGTCCATCTCCGTTGTTCTCGCTCCCTTCTGTTCTAATGCTTCTTATTACTCGGAAGCTCTTCAATTTTGGAGAGCATTTCTTCAGGAAAGACCAATATCTCTCTATGAAGATGCGCTGTTGCACAAAAGAATTTGTTGCCTTGGTTGCCATATACTCTTGCAGACTAAATAACAGGTGGTGAGGATAGTTATCTGTATCACTCATTGTACTCATATTAGAAGTTACTATAAAAAAAACACTCAGCTGGTTAGTCCTTGCTCAACTGCAGAACACATATCTTTGGTTTTGGATAACCAAGAAAAAGTCTACCAACTCAATTCCACATCAACTCCAATGAACATAACCAATTAAGTATTGTACACCAGATACATAGCTCTAGCAGGAGGACGGGACTTTATGAACAGACCAAAGTCATATTAGCTTACTAAGCATAAATTGTAATAAGTGAATCAAGAGAGACAGCGATGCAAATAAAAGCACCGCGGAGGACAAGTAAATATTAGAACCATATTATGCAAAAATATACTTGTAGGCCGTAGCTCATGTATTTGTGTATTAGACAAAATATATACTGAACAATTCCTCGTGTTTACAGACACCAACGTGTGAATTTACAAAGCGAGGAACTAGAGCTAAACAACTGGCATCTAGCGCTCGAGAAACCAGAGCTAAACAACTGGCATCTAGCGCTCTATCTTAAGAAGTCATCGACCTCAAACATAAAGTGGGATATAGGAGCCTCTGAGCTCTTTATCTGAACCATTTAAAGCATCCGCATGATCCAAAGCTTATGTTTCTTAACATAGACATACACCAGACAAGGTCCAATCAAATTGGCATCGGAAAGGCGCTTGCAAAGCTTGAGATAACCACCCACATCTCCTGATTGTTGAATTCTACTTCTCAAGCCCTGCAGCACAGCTGCCCGGTCCAAATAGTCTGGATACACACCCAAGTCAAGCATTTTAATTAGAGCATCGGCAGCGTCATCAAAGTGTCCACCTTTAATATAACCTCTCAACAACCACGAGAAGGTTCTTTTCTTCCGCATAGAACTAGCAATCTCCGTTCTAGTAAGCAAGCGTCCTATAGCATTGACCTCCTTCTGGGAAGCACAGATAGCTAAAACAATGTCGTGAAGGTCACTATCAGCTTCCTTACCCACAAGCTTCATTTCCCAAAGCTGTCTTTCTGCTTCAAGACCATGACCAGCACATATATACATGGCAAGAAGCCTTTCATGAACTACTCCACGAATAGAGGAGCTTCCCTCTTCTATGATCCATTGGGATAAGCAGGTGCCGTCAGCCAGGAGATCTGACTGATACTTCTCAATTAGCGGAATGTTTTCAACATCAAGATCAGCTATCAAACTATTCTTAACAAGTCCTTTCAGCCTGCGCAAGGCTTTAGCAAATTCATTTAGCTCTTTAACCACAGCAGTCATCGCAATGAGGTAGCTGTAAACCTCCGGCCTAAGCCCTGATTCTCTGAGATGTATCACCAATTTGACCGCATCCCTGTAGTTGCCGTCCACCTGACATGTACAGTTCAGGAATTAAAGTTTGCTAGAAGTCCAAAATTTGCTTGCCAACAAGAGTCACTGAGGTCAGGATTCCTTTGTGAAGGGCTTAGAATTCAGTTTAGTTCAACAAGGTAGCCAGGTAGGTTCAGTGTTCCAAGAACCTGGAAACCCAAGTAATAGTTAAGTAAAAAAAATTGATGAAAAATTACATGTTTGTTTTGCTGAGACTCAAGAACAGAGTTGCTGCATCTTGTCATTTCTCGAGTCGCCTACACCTAAAATATGTGTAAATGAAAAAAAAAAAAATTTTAAAGCCCAGTTCACATGCTGAACTAGGAACTGGCTGATTCCAGAACCAATTGCTCTAGTACCCTCTTCCAATGGCCATGAGTTGGTTAGGGCTGGGGAGGTTCAGTTCTGCCCTCAGAACCAACCCTGCCCAGCTCACAAGAACGTTTCTATGATAAGTGACATGAATAAGGCGCAGTGACTGTGTTACATGACCGCGCTATGTAATTTTGATATAGAACACAATGTAACCAGTCAAAAATACCACCCATCCAGCTACAAACTGCAGCAAGAAGAACTATAGCACCCAAATGCACTTAACAAATAACAGCCTATAGTTACTAATACAAATTTCCATTAAACAGGACCATAAGATCAGCAAAGTAAGGACACAAGCTTACCATCATCTTCCAAGCCAGATACCCAGTTGGGCCTCCTTTATGACCCTCACCATCATCATCGGAATAAGCAATGCCACGCCTCAAGACTTCCTTGACAAACAGAATTGCCTCATCCTTCTTTGCGACCTCCCAATACAACGAAATCACCTTCTCGATCATGCTAAAGCTAGGCTTTAAGCCAACACAGTCCATGTCAACCAGAAGGTCAACCACATCACCAACATCATGTGCTCCTTCAATCAACTTCTTCATCCAACTGCACATTAGCGCAACCATGAGCTCCATGGTCTCCTTATCAACCCTATTCTCCTTCTTCAACCACTCAAATACCTCAAGTGCACACCACGAGTCCCTCCCCTCTTGAGAGAAGTACACAAGAACCAACTGCAATTCCCTTGCCGAGAGACGGTCATTCATTTCCTCGAGAACATCAGATGGCTCCCTCGTCATCCGCTCTAATTCCTCGATTGCCTCAAAGAACCCATCGCTCATTTCATCTTCATCATCACTCGTCACGAATTGTTCCAATTCCAGAGACTTGCTCAGTGAAAATCTGGGGAACCTTCTAGTTCTGGTGGTGGAAAAGGGATGGTTTTTTTGGCTGCGAATTCCCGATCGTATTCTCAAATAACAAGCTATGGTGCAATTTTGCTTAGATGGAGTCGCAAAAAGCTGAAGGGCTGCCGATTGATGTGAAAAGGACAGGAAAGGTGAAAACCTCAATTTCGTGGAAGAAGCAAAGCCATATGCAGAGGCCATATTATCAGTCTTCCCCAGATGCAATTCTTTGAAAATAGAGATACGAACCAAGAGATGATCGAGCCACAGATAACGAGCTGTTGTTATGTCGACTTTAAGATTAGAGACACCAAGAGTTGAAGCTCACGTCAACTGAGAGGAATTCTTGAGACACTCAGTTGACGAGAGCTTTACCTAAAAGGAGACCTCAAAAGATTATGGTTTTTGCTCCTTTTCGCAGAGTTTCGCAGCACCCCCAAAGGCAGAAGTAACCTACAGTTCAGCCAATTCGAAGGAGGGACAATTTCAAGCAAATATTCCCTTCATCAATAAACAATCAAAGAATAACTGCAGCCGAACGAGAGAGAGAGAGAGAGAGAGAGAGAGAGAGAGAGAGAGAGAGGGAAATGCTAACGGACGGGATAACGCCAAAGCGAACGGTGAAACAGAGCCCGGAAAACTGACGAGATTAAGGTTCTGGTGGGGAGGTTGGTGCTCATACTAGTGAATAGTAAGGACTCGGTTTCGGTTGAGGTCGACGTCTTCGCTTCAATGGCTGTCCTTTACGCTTCGCTGCAAGACAAAAAACAAAAAAAGAAAATCGCTGCGACAGTGTCAGACTGCGGACTCCGACAGTCCAGTCCGATAGTTGGTCCGACCGACCCATTCTTATATCGGTTCGGATCCCGGTTCACTCGGTGATGACATCCATGCGGAGCCCGCCCATTCTCTGAAGCGGGCCAGGTCCGGCCCATCCTAGTAACGTGGCAGATCATGGCCCATGTTCTAGTTAGTCTTGCACTCAAGAATTTCGACAAATTGGTTTGTTGTCATCCTCTGTGGTTTGTACTTTGAAGCATTCGTCTGTTCTCAAAAGATGTGGATCCAATAAGACAGGGGAGAACACATTGGATGTAAACATTAGTTTGACCCTTGAACCCTTAAATATTTCCTAGTATATATAGATGATCGAGTCATCAATCTATTTTCTCAATTTAATCTAATCAAATCCATCTTATGAGGCCCATTTTATTTGTATCTCAAACTCAAAGCAGTCCCTGAAACAAAACAAAGTTGCCTTAGCCATTGCTGTTTTTCAAGCTGTTCATTACATCTAAATCGTCTTGGTTTCCTCATTTTGAAACTTAAAGCATGTGAGCATCGAACTAGTTTCATGCTTGATGCCCACTGTTCAGGTAATCTCACTACTAAAACTACTACTTCAAATTCTACTGGGTTATCTGTTTGGTGAAGTGGATCTTGCTAATGCATTGCAGTTCTGGGCATCAGGGTGCCTGTTAGCTGCTACAATTCCAGGGCTTATTGTCATACGCATGCTTCTTGTGGGATCTGGCATTTGGAAACTTTAGACAACACAAGTGAACTAGGTTTGATGGAATGGAATCGTTTATGTTAGCATAATCAGAATGTCTGCTTGTTACATCAGTTATTTGATTAGTGATCTACCCTGTCAAGCAGTTCAATCTAGTGGAGGAATCAGTTTCTTCATACTTTTGTTATTGATCAGCTGTCCGTCTCCTCTTCTATTTGGTTCCCACGAAACTTTGCTCCAGCTTCTGAAACGGACATCATCTTCATCTCCCTTCCAGAGAACCCCTTAAAGGGCCACTATTTTATGCTTCCACAATTAGGTTTGCTTGTGCATACATAACTGGACAACTTCGTCAATAGCAATCACAGTAATATGCAACCTCCGCGCTGGAGATGGTTTACTAATCTTAACTCTCATTTTTTTTTTTCTGGTGTTACGCCGGCATGTTCGTGCATGTTCTGCAAAAATTAATGGGACGGTGTTCTGCAAAAACTTAGACACCTGTTTTGCTTGTTTTCATATTATAAGGTGGTTTGGCCATCATAAAATTCCTTACTACATTAATAAATTGTAAGCTGGTAGCATAGCAATGGTCTTGGCTGCGTTTTTTGCATACCTCGGGTAGTCGTCCATTCAATTTTTTTATTATTCATCATTGACCGCAAACTAAAAACTGCTTGAGCGGTGGCCTGACTGGTACAATTTGCTTTGTTTACAGGTTTACGTCCTATTTTTCTTCATTTGGTTAAAACCAAAGAAGTTAGGAGATGCTTTCAGGTTTCTTGAAGGTCTCTCTTGCATCTGCACTGGTGGAATTACATCCTCTGAGCTCTGAGCTTGGTAACAATCTCACGTTTCCCTTAGCTTCTATATTGGTGGGGGCCTTGCTTTTTAGGTCAGGGATTGGCAATGCGTCTTGGCCAAGGTGACAATCGTTATAGCAGGTAACGCGAGTGGGTTACAGAAAGTGCTGTAAATTTTGCAGCATTCGAGTATTATTTACCCAGAAAATTTACTCTCACGCCATGTCATAGTTTTCGCTACTTTTGTGTATTTAAAGCAATTCATTCTGCCCTCAAACAGATTGGTACTGCATTGTGTTCTGGGAATTTTCATGTCTCCGTGGATAAAGGTTTCACATCACATCCTTCCATTCCAAGGTAGTAACCTGCTGGATATAAACCAAATTTGTGAACTAGCTTAATTATTGATTTTCCTTTCGTGGCCATGAAAGATTGTTTGTTAACTGCTTGGGTCTGAGCTGAAGTTTTTCAAGTTCTCGCAATTTGAACTCCGAGTACGAACAACTGGTGGACCTGTCATCACTGCTGCATGTGTTTTCCTCGGAAATTTAGACTGAACTTAGGTTCCCCGTCAACTTGAGAAGGTACAATGTCACTAAAAGTGAAAATTGTGATCGGGGACGCGATAAAAAATGATAGGCATGGGACTTCCCGACAATCTAAAACAGTTTACTGAAAGCAGTAGCATCTGTATTCATATGAACTGCTTTAGAGATTTTCCTTTTCGCTTCTTTCAGCAATCTCCAAATTTGCATATTTTATAGCTCATCAAGGTATTGGTAAATGCTTTGGCACCTGGAATTGAATTGAAAGCTTGATAACTGTAAGAGGATAAAGGAGTTCTTATCTCCAGAAAACTGTAAGGTGGTAGCAAGAATTGCTATGCTTAATTGTTGTTGGACTGTCTCCCTCATGAATGCAAAATAAGCTTGCACAGACTACATAATTTAGACTAACAAGAAGCCGTGCGAATTTTACCTTCACTTTCTGTCAAGCCAATGAGATTAATACTAGCAGAGTTAGTAGCTCTATTTAGGTAAAGTGAACTGACACACGTACAGATAACATCTAAGAGAAGCTGTAGCACCATATATCCGGCGAAAGAAAGAGCATGCTGCTTCTGCAGAAGGGTAGCATGTCCCCTGCAGCAGGGAAGCAACGGTCGGTCTGCATCCATCCTTTTATACTACTGATTACTGTGAGTATACAGGGGAGAGACGCAGCTCTGGATGGTGGATTCAGTGTATCCTGATTCTGAATTCCTTGCACTCTTGAGACGTGGAAGAAAAATGACGAAGATGAGGAGAAGGGAGAAAACCAGGATGAGCATGACCATCATGAGCTCTCCATGAAGGGCATATCGACTATCGGGTGAGAAGCGAAGTGCATCATGCGACCCTTGTGGTTGCGCGCCGGGAGGCATGGCTGGTGAGGTCCCGGGAATGCCGCGGGAGAAGAGGAAGGAGGTGGCCATGTCAGTCTCACTTGCTCTTGCTTCGCAGGGTCTTTCCTTTCCTTTTTAATGCGTGCTTTGACTCCATCAAGCACAACAAAACTCGAGTCTGTTTTCACATCTCACCCGAGCCCCCATTGAACGTAAAGTGGGGATTTAAAGTCCTGCAAGTAAAGCGTGGGCCTGTTGGGGGATGGACAGAGCTGACCCAAGGCTCTTTCGTTGCTTTCCCTTCCTTGTCTTTGGTCTGTTAATATCACAAATTTACACAATTCTCGCTCTAACCACCCATCCGCTCGATAGCTCTTCTGGATTGTGAGGTACATCTACATATGCTGTCGTTTTCATTATCGCACTTCTTGAATGCCGAACAACTCTCGGCGGCCTGTTACTTCCATAGGGGTCTGTCGTGACCGTAAAATGTGCCGCAGAAATTCACTCTGATGCCCCCGTTTACATTCGGAGGCACGAGAATTGGCTCTCCTCTGTATTTGTCATGTTTGGTCATGGATTAAAAGCTGTGAGAGATCATCAGATCGCAGTCGTATCATGCTGTTACACTTAAGAGGGATGACTTGATCAGGGACATCAAGCATTAAGGTCTTAACCTTAACGCAGTTTCCTTCATCTCGAAGAAAGGAACATAGCATGGTTAGAAGGAAAAGAAAAAGAAAAAAGGACAGCCTTTCACACAGGTGCGTGCTACTTTGAGTTCTAGCTTGTAACAGGGGAAAAGAGAACAGAACAGGAAATTTTCAGTGCGGATGAGAGGATGACAAAAGCTCTGTTTTGAGCAAGCATTCTTTGGTCCATTAATCGACACCTCTTATTCATGTTATGCCGAAGATTTTGCTATGCTAGTTTCCTATTCGATGGAAATATGTCAGAGAGCACGCTGTCTAGATTTGTTGAGCAAGGCGGTGGAAAACCTGATGGGTAACATGCGTGGCAGGAATGTTGTGATTGCGATGCGCGTGAAAACAAGGTCACGCATGGTGTGCTTTAAGAGAAAAAAGAAAACTTAGGGTGGAAGAGAATGTACAATTCGAAAGTCAATTTCAACCGTCTATGATGTGGTCCATACGACCCTCAAGATGAAAAAAAAGTAGAACAAGAGAAAAATGAAAAAAAAAAAAAAAAAAAGTAAAAGGCAAAAATGCCCTTTAGCTAAGTTTTTATTTGAAATAATTGAGGTACTTTAAGCCCTTATTTGTAATAAGATCCACTTTAAACTTTTATTTAAAAATTTCCATATGATTTAGCTTTTGCATAGAATGATTAACATAACAAGAACATCTAAATAAATAGAATAGGATCAAGGACGTTGCAGTAATAAAACATGGTAAGTTTTTTACCCGCTCTAGGATTAATTGTTTTTTTGTCAACTAGGATTGCGTAACAGGTAGGATTTTTTAAGCTTCCAACTCAACAATCGATGATGGTCGTGGTTTAATTCCCGTCTAAGCGCATACGGCAATACTTCTATTCTAGAAATCATATTTCCATTTGTGCTTACGAGTAGAAGTAAATTTTTCTATTTAGGGAGAGAAGTAAATTTTATACTTCGTCTAGTGGCTCGTAAAAAAAATATTCCAAAAGTAGAAAAATGAAATTGCATAATCAAAAAATTTTCTTTCTAGAAGTTGCGTTCTCAAAATAAATTTTTCTTCCAAAAGTATTGTGCCCAACTCCCCGTTAAGTAGTTGGCTAATTATGGTCGCACTCTTCACCATTAAAGGAGAAATTATGTAATGTATGTTGCATTGTTCAACTATATTATATGTACAATTTTAATAACTTTTTTCAATTAGTCTTTGCTAGTTGCCGAATGATTGGAGTGATATTCCGGATTTTCAGTCAAAGTAAAAAGTGTTCCTCTTCCTTGAGCTAGGGTATCGAATCGGACTCTTCTTTCGCCTCTTCTTCGTTTTGCTTCCGACAGCAGGATCGCTGGAGAACGCCACGCCCGCGATACAGATCGCCAGTGATCCGCGGCCAACGACCGATTTAGGTAACCATAGAATTATCTTCCTGTTGGATCCTATCGTAACATGTAAATTTCTGTAGTTGCATGATCTGTGTGAGTGAACTCAAGATATAGCTCAGACTCCTGTATGGATTCCTATTTGTAATGCCTGCCCGCATTTGGAAATCTCCGCATGATGTTCTCGATTACATATTCATAGTTTCTCCGCAAAAAGAAATAAAAAACCAGGGGAGGAAGAAGAAGATATTCTTGCACTATTCAATTGCTAAGATGGCCAAGTCTATTGCCAGCAGGTCGGGGGTAAAATCCCTACCTTCCCTCCACTTGCTTGTAAAAATGCCAGTAACAGAGCTTTTTCCTAGTTACTTTATCATCTATTGCCAACATAAGCTTTTCAACTGGCATAAACTGAGCTTCAGTTCGATTCTCAGTTCTCAGGTATCATGTCAGCATCGCGCGAGGATAATACGTCACCTGACGCCCAGGTAATTGCCTTTGCTTTTGACAGACGAATGTGGTACATGCAATTATCTCCACTGGACAATTATGCAGTGCACGATGAAGGGCAAAAAATGTGGTTGAAATCCGTAAAGTTTGTTTGGGTTTGTCAGTTCCTGAGGCAAATAACCACCTTTGGTGTTTGCACTATTTAATACCTTTTGATTCTCGCCATAGCTGGAAGATTGCAAAGAAGTCCCTTTTGAAATGAAGGATTGCATTGTTTGGGTTGTACTCATGCTTCACAGTGGAGTTCTGTTTAGAGTACTTGTTAGAAGCAACTCTTTGTTTGGTTTTGTTTCTTCTTTTCATTTCAATGCCAACTTCTCAAATGTTCAGATGATTTTGAGTCCTTTCAGTTCCTGCAACAGTTTTTCCCTGTGGCAGCACTATTTTTTTAGCTAAGATTATATTGTTCAGTCTCTCATCACATTTTTCTGCTCTTTCCCTCTTTCGCTCCAGCTTTCATCTCATTTTTTTGGAGATCTCCTCGATTCTATTATTGTTGATATTGCCTCCGAGTGTCATCGCATAGCAAAGTTGGGGCTTGATAGAAATTTAGAAGATGAAGAGGAAGAATTAAGGCTTTCCACCCAAGCTCGTGTAAGGGCAGCCGATCCTAGTAATAGCGGTGAAACAAATAGCAAGTATGTGGTTGACATTTTCGGACAGACTCATCCCCCCGTAGCCAATGAAATATTTGACTGCATGAATTGTGGACGATCAATTATGGCTGGAAGGTTTGCTCCTCATTTGGAGAAGTGCATGGGCAAGGTGACACTCTGTTCCTGAATATGCTTTGGGTGTAAACTGAATGCACTGAATTGGCTCTTAGTTTGAATTGCTTTGTATGTTTCAATGCTTGGGTGAGTTTATGGCTGAGCATCTTAGGTTGAATAGCTTTATGACATTTGTGGTCAGGTTCATAATTGTTTACTATCTAGCTTCTTTGTGCCTTTCAGGGCAGAAAGGCTCGCTTAAAGGCTGCAAGAAGTAGCACGGCAGCACAAAACCGGTATTCACGAGGCAGCCCTGCTTCCACATACTCCCCTTATTCAAATTCCACCAGCACAAATCGGTTATCAAATGGGTCAACCGGTGTTGCAGGTGAGGAGTTATCAAATGGAACCTCTGAAGAGCCATGAAGAAATCACAGAAGAAACTAAATGACAATAGAGTAGGGGGAACTCAAGACTGTCTTATGTTACACCCACTTGATGAATGGTTTGTCCATTGACATCATCACTGATCTGTATATGCAGTTTACAATCTGTGAAAATTATATTTGATAGATTGCATATCCTTATTAAAGCCAGTTTGAGAACACCTTGTGGTGGATCAAGAGTAAGCAACCTGTTATTCCACCCAGTTCTCCTTGCTTTGGCAATTTCTCTCTCTGGAGGGTAGGAGCCCCATCACATGCCAAGAAGGGAATTGATAAGTAGTCGTTTATTGATTTTGCATCATGTTACGGGCTAACAGCTGTTTCTGTGGAAAATGTTTAGATAGCAGTGAGTTTCTGGCTACATTTTGGGGCCATATGAGGGGTGTGTATGCTAACTTGGGAAAGCAATTTACAAAAAACATATGCAAGTGCTCAGTGTGTTCGCAAGCTTAAAAAAATTCATCTGTTGATATCAACCTTACGTAGACTGATTCTATGGTATTAGAAATGGTAGATTGAATAGGACCTTAGTGATAATGGCTACTAACTCTTAAGATTCATGTAAGCTGTTTGAGAGAGATTTTAGAAGTTTATGGTTGGTTTTTTAGGGTTAACTCACTAGCTGTCACTTTAGGATTTGTGGCTGCTCTGTCCCTTGCCCCCGGTATGCTAGATTATTAGTTTATTCTGTGCGCTCTTAAATTTGATGTAGTCAGTAGTGGTGTATGGGCAAATTGGCTGAGTGGATTACCAAAGACACATGAAGCTACAATTGTTAGGACCACTGAGGTTGGATCACTACAAATTCTATTCAAACAAGGCAGTAACTCTCTGAAGTAACTCTAGGAGCCTCGGCTACCTATTGGGCAAATATTTACTAATGCAACGAGTGGTGAATGTGGACATCCTGTCCAGATCTTCATCGCAAAGAGTCAGTCGTAGTTACATCTGACTATTTAGGCGTGTATGTATACTCTCATATATGAGCAGAAGTTAGTTTATGTGAATTTTCGGCAGTATCCGTTTATGTGAACTCTTAATGTTACAGCTGACTGAGTGTGTAAGAAGGGAATTGGATTGGCAAATACATGTATGTATATGAAATAATACCTCTTGGAATTGAAGCTCATAGGGCAGATGCTTCAGTGACATGATTTTCCCCCTTCTGGAATATTTGCTATCTTCGTTTGGATTTGTTCATTTGATCGTGTCTTTTCACTGCCGTCGAAACATGTTTGGACGATAGAACAAATAATGCTCGATTGAAGGTTGCTTCTTCTCTTTTCTTTAACTCTCTCTCTCTCTCTCTAAAGTTGGGGATGCTGATGCTTTTCACAAGATCTTCCTCACTTAGATTGTAGATATCTTGTGTTGGAATGTAGTTCATATTCCTCAATAATAGGAAAGCAAATGGCTCTCGCTCTATGCTAAGCGGGCGAAGGTCTCAAGAGGGCAGCCTCCTCTGGACACCAGAGGCCTTTAACAATTTAAGCTTATATTTTTTCATTAGTAGTGTGGGTTTGGGCTCATGGATAGCAAGCTATCGTATATATTCTTTTCCTCTTATAATTGAGGGATATAATTAGAGGTGCGATGTGCTAATTATAATGGAATTTTTGCTAAATGTAGCTCTAGCTTAAGTATGAATCAAGATAAAATCTCATGCCCGATTTTTCTTTCTCGTTATTATATGCCTTACTTTATTGTGATTGTGCATCAAATCTTAACATCTTGATGGGTTATCAGTTTCTTTCCTATTGAAGAACATTTTCATTCGTTTAACTCGGATTTAAATTATGGTGTATTGTTTACTTTGGTAAGGTTGAAGCAGGTGGTATTGAACCATTCGGCATTCCCGTGTGCTTACTACGCAAAGAATTCTTCGAATGAAAACGAACAAAGCCAATTCCACTCGTTATTGCCATCGATCTCCTTGTCCACTGCCTATTGAGATTCGGTGGTACCTGTAATGTTAACTAGATGTTCCCAGCAATGCGAGGTGGCATTGTGTGGCCGAAGTTGATGTTGGGCATGTGAGGATAAGGATGATTGTTGACAAAGTACTGTGAATACACGCTTGTGGCGAGTGAACTTTGGTGCTGAGATTTGAGATCTGTCTTGATTCGGAAAAAGATAGAATCCCCCCAGAAAACCTGGTTCAACCACTCATATTCCTCCAAACTCCCGAGGCTCGCCCCATACATGTCGGGCCTAGCTTTGGGGCAGATGTGGGTACTAAACAACTGACACGTATCGATGAGGATTTATCGTCCACCTTCGTTCCAATGTACTTGCTGGGTCAAGCTCAAGATCTATCCATTCGATACCCACCAGATTTGATGCAAGGAACGGGATAGACCTCACTACTAGGCGTAGGCGGCGCTTCATCACCTTTGCTCTCCACAATTTGTGGATTGTATCGACTTCCAACAAAATGTGCCATTTCATTCTTCGATTAAAAATTTTTAATTTTTTTTATGATTAATTCTGTCTCTCACACCACATAAGCGTTGAAAAGACCAAAAAAAAAAACATAAACTATGATATTGATGCCAATTCGGTCCTAAACCTATTACATTTATGTCAATTCAATCTTAAATCTTTTACATTAGTGCCAATTCGATCATAAATATTTTATTGGTGTCAATTGAGTCCTAAACCTTTTGGGTTGGTGCCAATTCGGTTCTAAGGCTTTTTGCATTTGTACAAATTCAATCAATTCGGTCAATTTTGGTTGAAAATCGCTAACGTGATTGTCCCAAGTGGAACTACGGCCCGACTTAGATATTATTAATATTATTTTAATATTTATAAATATTATATAAAATATTTAAAAAATCATTAAAAATGTTAATTTAAATATTAAAAGTCCACGCGTCAATACGCAGGATAATTGACATCCACGTTAGCGATTTTGGGCCAAAATTGAGTGGATTAACTCAATTTGTACAAATGCAAAAAGTCTTAGGACTGAATTGGCATCAACCCAAAAGGTTTAGGACTCAATTGACACCAATAAAAGGTTTATGACTGAATTGGTACTAATGTAAAATATTTAAGATTAAATTGGTATAAATGTAATAGGTTTAAAATTTTTTGGACACTTTTTCCAAATTTTCCACGTGGAAGCATCAGCATATATGAAAATCGTCTAGAGGAAAGCATGCAGTACAGTGCGGACATCATGATGCATGCAAGGAAAAAAACGCGGACGACAGAATGAACGCATCTCGGAGCACTAACTAGGAGAACAGGAATGCCTGTGTATTTCCCATTTTTCCCTTTCATAAGTGGAGCGACCAAAAGAAAAAGACGTCGCCATCGTTCTTTTTGGAGATAGTGGGAGGCCGTCCGGGCCTGATTCGTTCGTCTCGGGGCCAGAAAGGAATTTTGCCTTTCCACGCTGGTACACTTGGCGATTGGTCAAGGGGCTGCGAATCATATAATGGGCTTCTTCTTTTACGTGTCTTTTTCCGGTAACAATGGGAGGTCTTATGATTAGTGAACAAAGTGCTGGCGTGGGGTTGTTGGATTGGAACTAAGTAGGTTCAAGATTGGCCACGAAGAAGGGGGAGGATCGGACGGCCACGAAGCCTTTAGCTTGGACGTGGCGAATTTTTCTCATTCATTGCGTTAACTTAGGACATAATGGTGAATCGAGTCTAGATCACTAGAGAAGTAGATCCAGCTCAAATCTGACGGTTCTGGATTGAGTTTTGTAAAAGGATTAGGCCAAGTGTGAAGCCTTTGTCTTTACATGATAGATAGATACTAATGAGCAATGTGAGATAATGGGCGTGGATGGTTGTGAGGGAAATTTGTCCTGTTATGGGGAATTCCCATCCCAAGCCCAGCTGCATACGCAGCGCGTGGTGTCGTGCCTCTCTTTCGGACGAATGCCACCATAAATATGCGACGGATGTGATGATGATTCTCGTTATCTCGACAGCATGTGCATCCCATGAATTTGTAGATATTTCGAAGTTACATGGAGTAATTGTGAGGTGCTCGAAGAATAGGTGATAGATGAAGAATTCAATGCAAATGTAGGGTATCTATTCAGAAGTTTTCGCACCTCCATCATGTATGATGGAATCACTCAAGATTTGAACTTTTCGAATTTTGTTTGTAACTCACTCTAGACCGAAAACAAAGATATGATGGGTATGAACTCCCGAACGTTTGGATCACGTACCCTTTTCCGCGTTATTTATTGAAATAATGATCTCATTATTGCCTATTCTAGCAAACCAACCATCAGAGCCATTGTTAACCATTGGTCGTTCAGGCGTATTCTCAAAATACTTATACCCGATAGCTGTTTTTGTCTATCATGATGATGCCTCTTGTGATATGTTTCATGGAAGTCAAATTATGGGCCGGATAAGAAGGGGATTGGTCCGATTCCAAAAATTGAGAATCGAACCTATTCGATTCAATTCCTGACTCTATTCCTTGAATTGGCCGATTCTACTCGGGAACCCGGAACTTAAAACCAACAAGGATGGTTTCTAGGTTCTACGATAGAACCCGGAACCGAACATGTTTTGAACCGATTTTATTTTTTATTTGAAAAAAAAAACAGAATGTATTTGTTGGAATTGAATATATAATTCTCATGCATAATGAATTGTATTCATGCTAAACACATGCATATCCTATATATAATAAAGTGGAATAAAACATAAAGGAAAAAAAAAAGGCATCGACCTATTCTCCGATTAACCCTTGAAATTCCAAGCCGACTTGAGGGTTAACATGATCAGTTCCCAATTCCACAAAGTGGGAACCGAGCCTAGTATAGGTTCCAAGTTCAAGGTATGAAACCCATCCCCTCGGACCAATCATCTCTAAGTTAAATAGACATCTTCTCATGCTCTCTCCTCGTGTGAGTAAGTCCAACCCCAAGACACGGAGATCTTCTTATGCCCCAGTCTAACTGACAAAACCGATGCTTTGAGACAAAAAAAAAAAAAAAGCAGGACTGCATGGATTTTTTCGTCGCTAGCATTCGGGGCTACTTTGATTAATTTTAAGGGCCATGCAACAGTTCAACCTCTACCAAACGGAAAGACAAAGGGTAGTTGAACTAAGGTGAGAAGGTGATTTCCTATTTAAAATGCTCTCGTAACGCTTGAAATGTCAGACTTAATCAGAGTTCCATCCTTCCTAATGATACCTCTCTCGATCAATGAACGAAAACATGCGTGCTCAGTCGATTCCACCCCGCGCACAAAAGCACGTTTTGTCGAGAAAAATCTGGGTTAGATTCAATGGCATTTGGTGGTTTTTCCTCAGATGAAAAGCTAGGGGGAAACGAAAGTAATGGGGATTAATGACTTTCGCTTTCATAATCTAAGTGTCGAGCGGGACCGCCCCAAAGGCAATGCAGCAACAGCAGCAGCAGCAGGAGGACTGGAGGAGGAGGGCAAATCAAGAAATACAAATGGGCCACCTAATCAGATGCTCAATGTGCCCCGAAAGTGAAAGGGCCTCGTCCCTTCTCTTTAAACTAAAGAACAAATTTTTTAAAACTTGTAAAAGGAAAGGCTCAGAGCGGCAATTGGCCAAGCCTCGTAAACTCAATTATTTAACTCGGCACTTAATCATTGGCTGCTCCTGCTAACATACACGTAGCTTCGTTTCAGGTGGAAGAGAATCCGATCCTTCGGAGCCACAAACTCAGTGTTGCCTCGTGAATAGATTATGGATAATCTGGTTAAGAAGCCGTAATCCCGACCATCGTATATCCTGAGGAGATAGTTTTTTTTATGGGGGGCATCTGTCCATGGAATGGGTACGTATTCCATCTACCACATGAGACAAAACGGGATACGGGGAGATATAATGCATCCATTTCCACTTTTCTGCTTTTGATTTCTGGAGTTTTTAATGGTTATGGGGGAGGAGATCATGGGTTGGCCACCAACGCTCACGCCCCGGCGTGCACGGTGGCGTGAGGCTGAGGTGATCCCAACGTGGAAGTGGGGGCTTAATTGAGCTAATGATGGCCAAATTGCTAGCAGACAAAAGCACACATTCCCCTCATTATCAGTTACCTTTTTGTTGTCTAGGAATATTGTTATTAGATGCCAATAAGAACAGTGACCTTAGGACGAGCAAAGGCCAAACCGATTTTGCAAAATTGTAAAGCTTATTCCTAATGGTTTTGCACGTCATTTTGAATCATGCGGAAACTGATAACAGCCCAGTTTAGATGAGCAGAGAGTGATCACCAAAGCGAAAGAAATTGGATAAGATGCGCCGCTCGATAGGCTTCTAAGATGCTTATGGGACGAGAATGTATCGAATTAAGAATCCAAGATAGACATTATCGTTGGGCGGCACACGCCAACGTGGATGATGAATTTAATGCTTTAAGTGAGGGAGTTCATGATAATCCAAGTTTTAAATCGAATAGACGAGGCATCATGATAGTATGTGTAAATAAGGTCCACTCCCAAATGATCATCACCGTGAGTGTGGTTATTTTCGGTATTCTTTTGGAGTTTGGTCTCATCTGCAATGGATCGAGTCCATCAAGAGTTTTGTTTATATCTAACACAAGTAAATCACTATGTAGAAAATTACAACTTTCTCACGTCGCTTTTAGACGTTATTATCAAGATAAGTGAAGTCATCAAAACCCCTCGCTAGCTAGGTTTGATGAAGATAGAAAACACATCCTCTCTCTCTCTCTCTCTCTCCAATATAAATCCTAGCCAAAAGCTCTCTCCTCTTCCCTCCAAGTGCAAATACTACTTAGTCGCTGGCATTTAATCTCTCCTGAAGCTTCGTCCTATATCTCATCTTTATTATTTAATCTCACTCCCTCCCTCCCTCCCTCCACCTTCTCTTTGCATAGTCCAGCGCAAGTACACCTTCGCACAGAGTCCCTTCGCTTTACTGGTCAATATAATGGTTCAAGGACTGCACAAAGAACTCAAGATACGAAGCTATGATGGTGAAAAAGATTGCGCTCGTGTGGAAGAGCTCGAGCGAGGGTGTGAGATTGTAGGGCCAGCCGATCGCGTCTTTCTCTTCACTGACACTTTGGGTGACCCCATCTGTAGGATCCGAAACAGTCCCTCTTTCTACATGCTGGTAAAAACAAACCCTAATAATGAGTACATCTTTTCTCCGTTCCATTCCATGATGAACGATGGTCTATTTCCTTTCTCTTTATGTCTTATCCATGAGCTGACATTTGTACGTGGGTATCATTGTACGTTAGGTGGCCGAGTTGGACGATGAATTGGTTGGTGTTGTCCAAGGCTCTATAAAGTTGGTGACCATGGCGAGGCCTCATGGGAACTCAGGTTTAGCCAGGGTGGGCTACATACTAGGACTGAGGGTCGCTCCCCTCCATCGTCGCCGAGGGGTCGGCTCGAGATTAGTGCGCTCGCTCGAACAATGGTTCGTATCCAACCACGCCGAGTTCGCATACATGGCCACCGACAAGGACAACAAAGCCTCTGTCAAGCTTTTTGTCGACAGCCTCGGCTACGTCAAGTTCCGGACGCCTGCTATACTCGTGAATCCCGTTAGCCCCTACAGGGCTCTTCACTTGCCTTCGCATGTCGAGATCAAGAAGCTCAGGACCAAAGAAGCCAAGCTGCTGTACCGGAAGTTCATGAGCTCGGCCGAGTTCTTCCCCAGCGACATTGATGATATACTTGAGAACAGGCTGAGTTTGGGCACATGGGTGGCTTACTACAAAGGAGAAGCATGGGAAGACATGAGATACGAGAGCATATCGACCGGCTCGGAGTATTGGCGAGGTCCAAGGGACTGGGCCATGGTTAGTGTGTGGAACAGTGCAGAGGTGTTCAAGCTTAGGTTGCTAGGGAGAGCACCCTTATCATGCTTGATATACACCAAGAGTTGTAGGTTGATGGATCGATTCTTTCCATGCTTTAAGATCCCGGCGATACCGGAGTTTGTCGACCCATTTGGATTTTACTTCATGTACGGAGTGCACTGTGAGGGCAAGTCCTCGGCTCAGCTGGTTCGGACCCTGTGCCAATTCGTGCGGAACATGGCTCGCAAGTCCAAGGATTGCAAGCTTGTGGTCACGGAAATTGGAGCCAGAGACGAAGTGAGGCTTCACATCCCACATTGGAAATTGCTCTCCTGCCCGGAAGACTTGTGGTGCATCAAGGCCTTGAACGGTGAGGAGCAAAGCAGCTTACATGAGATCACAATGAGCCCCCCGACAAGAGCCCTTTTTGTAGACCCTAGAGAGGTATAAAGTACAACCCTACAAGAAAAACATGTAGGGCTCGGACACAAAATGTGCCGAGACAGCCATCCACAGCCTTGGCCAATGATGTCTGATGAGTAGTTTGTGAATTAAATCTTGGACATGGTTTTGGAATTCGACTTGGTTTATGAGATTATCGAAAGGAACACATAGACAATAATTAAACCTCTTGAGAAATATTGATAGTATGTCGACATTTCATTTCATGTTGAGAGCGCTACGGGACCTAGTATAGCCAAGACAATTCAATACCGTGTTTGCCGGCAACGTCGTACACGGTTTTTGCATCTTTCTATGGTTTCCAAGTACGAGCCAGAAACCCCAGGGCCCCCACTCCTCATTCACACGCGATGATGTTCCTCTTATTGTTCCTATCACATGGTCGACACAGAAACTGGAAAAAAGACAGGCACTACCGTCCAATGTTTCTGTTCTAAACTTCCTCTTTGGGCGCCAAGCTATGTACATGTATGGACGAATGTAGCCCCTCCTTAGTGGTCCGAGACGTTTTTGTTTACTTGTCCCCGCTTGGGAAATAGCAACTTTCGTTAACACTGCAAATTCGAAAGCCTGGTCTCTCATTTCTCCAAGACTGAAACTCTATCCAAATGAAGGAAAAAGCGATGTGAATTGAAGATGAAGTGTCCTTTTGAAATTTCAGGCCAAGTCGATATGTGATCTCATGTAAGAGCACACCGGTGCATCTTTGTAATTATTTATGGAAGACGTGGACTATATTCAAGGGGCAATAATGATTCTCCAATGCCCATTGCTTTCCAGTTCAAGGGGAAAAGACACAAACCGAGTTGGTTGTAGGCTCTCAAGTCATCAATAATACTTGAGATTAGGTAAGGCAAGTATTGATTCTTCTCCTGCCATGGATGGAAACTCTCCCTGAGCTGTCTTGTCTGATCCTTTCTTTGTGCTAAATAATTTAGGGTCACTTGTAGTTTGTCTCGACGATGATTAGAGCGACAAAAATGATGGAAACGTTGGGAACGCTTTGAATGGCATCGCCAGTGCGCATTAGGCTAATGAAAACGACGGGTAAATGAGGGCAAACTAAGAGGGTTTACGATTCGCGGCCGGACGGACTTTTCTGGGTTGTTTTTCGGGATCATTCTCAAGCGATCAATAGTGCGAGCCGCAGGCATGGCAACAATTAGAGGTTGATTCATGTTTCATGCGGATGGAAGGTCTAATCATGCAGTTCCATCTATCGGTGAATAGAAAAGCTTTACGAACAAAACATGAACGTCGATACGGCTAAATGTATCCACGCAAATTATGCAAAGTATATACACATCAATTTCATAATTGCATTTAGTCAAACGAATGATGATTGTGGTTTCGGAGGGGATCCGGTGAATTTTTCATATGTTTGGATTTGGTTTAGACAATACCAAAAAAAAAAAATCTAATTTTGCACTGAAAACTTGCGAGGACATACATCTCCCTAAAAGCCAAAAAGGGCACTCTAAAAATTAAATAAGAAAGCTTATGCCATTGCTGTGATCGACTAATTTTTTTTAAGATGGGCTGGATTGGATCTCTGAGGAATTTGTTGGTCTAAACTCTAAAGTTACAAATCTTCAGGGATTGAAAGCTATATTACGAATTAGGCCCATCAAAATTGGAGAAGTTCTCGGACTCTGATCCTTACTCCTTGCCTCCCGGGTGAAATTGACGGACCACAATCCAAAAATGATCTATGGGCTTGCCTCGAATTGTCTGAACCGTAAGTGTAGTTTTCAGGCATTTTCTTTTCATCGGTTCGATTAGTATATTTATGTGTGGTCTAGTTAATTTGCGTGTGAAAATTGAGACTTTTGAAAGAGATACCATCAGTGAAGTGCACGGAATCGATTGGTAATAATATTTTATCTAGAAGAGTTGCTAGGGATTAATAGTTTGATTTTGGTCTTTGATGTGATTCTAAATTATGGATTCACAGTGAATGATAGGACTTCAAAATGGACCCGCATTATTTAAATGAGTCCTCAATTGATCACCTCAAGCTTAAAGTATGGGTTATAATGTATTTTAAAGTTAAAAACCCAAAATATATGGGTTTTGAGATGTTTTTGATTCAGCTTTTTCAAGGGGCTTTGGGCCTCTAATTGTCCTTAGGGAAATAGTGGGGTTTTTAGCAAGCCTTTTCCAAGGGGCATTTGATCAAATGTCTGCCTTGGTAAGACTGAAAGCCCAATGTTATTCAGCATTTTTGGAATGTTGAAAGCCTTGCTAATGAAAGTTAGTCATTTGCCTATTTTGCTTATTGAAAATCCATTTTTACCCTCATAGCCCGACATACGAAGGGCTAGTGAAGGCCATTGGTGCTAGATTTGGCTCATCGGGGCCTAAGTCCTTGGCCGGCTAGTGAGGAGAATTGATTTTTTCAATCAAAATAACTAGCCAAAAGCCCTTTGCAATTTTTTTTTTTTTGCCAAACACTACTTAAGTCGAGTTGCATTTCAAAGCATTTTTTTTACCAAATGACATTTACATTTCCCCAAAGCCACTTAGGCTAAAAATATTTGCATTTGTTTAGAGCCTATTTCAGAAACCCATTTCCAAAACCGAGCTAAACGCACCCTTAGTGGGTCTATTGTAAACTCATTTTCAATTAATTTAATAAATAGGTTAGGCTTGGCCCACTTTGGTCCTTCTTCGCCCATTTCTCTTCTCTCCCTCTTCGATTTCGTGACATGCGACCTTCTTCATTTGTTCGCTCTGCTTCTACCAAAGTTAGGTTTTATATGGCCTCTGACGCGCAACTTCACATTTTTTGTAACAAATTGCACTTCTAAAGAAACCCAAACTTTCACCACCACCTTCATGCTCTGTCCATAGCCCGGCCACCGAGCTCCGTTACTAATTTTATGAGTCAGTTCATTGAGCAGCCCATTCTCTTAAGGCGATAATTTTAGGAGAAAATTATCTAAAAATGGATTCCGGATCAGGTGGGGTTAGATATGTGGGTCACTAAATTTGGATTGGCTATAAATGGGTCAAAATTAGTCAATCCGGACCGGGCCATTTTTAACCCGACCCGATCCATCCGTTTAACGGTCCCAGTGAATGATAAATTAAATAACTAAAAGAAAATTGAAAAGCATGTCGTATATGGGGATCCCTGTCAAGATGATCCCCAGCTAGTGAGTCTTGCAATTCTAGCCAAAAAAAAAAAAGGAATAGTAAGTATTGCAAATGTGTTTATGAACCCACCTTATCCTCCAACCACAAAATGGCTCGCTGAAAGCCCACGAAGACGTATCTGGACAAGGACGAAAGACTCATTCAATAGCATCTTACGCAGAAATACCTGCCCCATCTGCACTAAAATTAATGAACACCGTGTGATTGAACTCGGGCCTTAAACACGTTAGTCTTTGTTCACGAATAAATTCAAATCAAATGTCGATGTCTGGGAACACATATTAATGTAGTTTCAGTTTATCCCGTTGCCGCAAGATATAGAGAGATTGTCGTTATGAATGCACCATTAACATGAGAAGGTAAACACATGATATTACAAAGTTTGACCATAGTGAAATTCATTAGTCAATGTGGCCCCGAAACCGCCGCCGGAGCACGTCTAAACTGCCTGGCGACAGGCGATCGAGGAAACAAAGTCCGGTATGTCAAAAATGCCGAAAGACGGCAAGTGGAGCATCCCTTGAAGGGACATATATCAATAACATTCGCTGTTCTCACCAGGGTAAGCCGGAAGGTCAAAATTGGTCGTGCAATAGGTAAGATTCTTTCAGTTTCCCTTTTAACCATCACAATCTGACTTGAGAGACGGAGAGTTTCTACAAACCCAATTTCCGGGACTGACTTGTCTGTATATTTCAAAGGGTTAGTGACACTGACACATACGGGCCCATGCCTCTTTGAGCTTAAGCCCAACCCAATCATCTCTTTCTTCTTCAACCGCTTCAATGCAATTGAAGCTTAAAAGGGGAAAAGAAGAAGCAAGCCTATTATTCATTTAATCGAGTAATTATCGAAGTTAAGTCTTAATTTTGGAGTTATGTGAAAGCTGAACTGCGAGGTTCGATTGAGGAGCTATTTAGCCTTAGGTTTATATGGAAATGTTAGATAAGGGCGTTGTTGAGCCGTGGAGTTTGATGAAAATCAATTCCGAATACGGTTTAATAGGAATGAATTTCTGAAGTTCCGTGTGGGAGTTACACGTTTCGTTATAAACGAGTTTCTTCAATAGCGCGTAGGTTCCGTTTTATCGATGAATAAGGGTAGTTTAGTCATATCGTTCGTTAGAGTAGTGTATTACTCGATTTTTTATGTCGTTTTTTGATTAATTGATAAATATATGGGCGTGTCGGCTCGAGTAACTATGGTAGGTTGATTTTCTGCTTTCTCAAATGAGTGATAGTATCTCCTTTCCGAGTTTGTAAACTCATATTTTAAAAGCAATATTGATAATATACATTATAAGTTATAAAAGGACATTTTTGTTGCATAAAAGTCAGGATTGGGCATTTGCCTACCTTTCGGTTACATGAAAATGGCATAAGAGACATGTTATGAAAGGTGTCGTGAAATTTTATACACGTGTATTGCCATGTAGACGGGTTTACGAAATGAATTTTAAAATGATTTGATAAATCCCTTGTGAAATGTATCTTGTTTGATGAGCGGAATTGAGAAAGACTATACGGTTTGTTTTGGTGAAATTAATATGTGATAGTGATTCTGGATTTGAATTCTGTGGTATTGGAGGATGTTGGTTTGGTGCTCAATATCATTGTGAACCCAATGAGGGGTTTGTGGGTATGCACACTAGTTTTAGGACAACCTCGTGGGCAAGGGTGGAATCTTGATCGCTTTGTCACCAAGCGCTATGTCTTGATCATTGCTTGATATTGAGCAATTAAATGACTTATGGGATTGACCATTAATGTAGTTTTTAATAGAGATTAATCAATAAACTTGACCATTGATGATAATTGTGATGGCGGGTAAAATGAGTATTTTTATTTTGTACAAAATTTTATTGAAATGAAACCACCTGTATTTGATTCGGTACGCATATTATATCTTGAGTTTGAATTTTGAGTTGTTGGTGTTGCTTCATATATCCATAATGGATGCTCGACGTGCTTAGAAGAGATGCATTTTTCACTAGGTTGTGGCTGTTCATTCCATTCATCTTACTTTCGTTTCACGCTCTTCAACATATCACAAGTAGGATTAGAGCGTTACCATTATCGGGAAGACAATTTGATAGTGGAGATTTTGAGTATGAGTTGTATGATTATGGTGGACTCTTGAGTTAGTTGATCGTTGGAAATGTATGTATGTCTTTTTGTTGAATTATAGAAACTCTAATATTGTAACCAAATGCATTTTTACCAAATATACATGTGGATGTATATATTTTGATATTAGGTTAAGTTATGGTTATATTCAAGGTTGTGTACTTTGGGTAAAAGGACGATCGTGTCATTACCCTTATTCTTGTAAAGTTAGGGGTGTGACAATTGGAGTTAAAAATAGGAAGAAAGAATCGCATGCTAAAAGCTCAAAATCCTATGATGAACCTCGGAGTTAAACCTTGTATGAGGAATTGAGGGAAATTTTAAATAAGGGGATGCAATGCCCTCATTTTTCTCAAAAAAGGGCTTAGAGTCGATCTTATTTTAAGTAAGGGCTTAAAGTGGCCACGACAACTTCAAATAAACGTCCGAAGTGGCTTTGATAGTTTCAAATTGTCTACTTATTTTTTCTTTTCTTTTTTCTCTAATTTTTTTTGTTGCAACCCTCGTCGATCAAGCAAGGGCGACCCTAGCCCAGCCATCTCCAAACATTGCAGATGGTCGGCCATCGCGTGAGACCAACTATACGCTAAAAGGAAAGGAAAAAAAGTAGTAAAATAAAAAAGAATTCTTAAAAAATAAAGGATGAAAATGCCTTTGATTAATCGAAAATTTTGCGCCCTTGACTAATCGAAAGATTTGGCCAACCGACGACGTTAACCTTTTTTAAAGAATAATGTGGCAATTTCAAGCCTCTCTTTGATATAAAAATTAACTTTAAATCATCTTTCGAGAGCATTTTATATTGTTCTAAAAATTTTCGAGAAAATAGAGGGGAATTCGGGATTCGCAGCGAATGTCTTGAATGCAATGCTCAACTTTTCCATCATTCACAATTGCTGAATGACGACTTTCCCAGCCAAGAAAACTTCCATCGATCAAACCGAATATACAAATCAAGAAGTTGGAAATCAAAGTAGGCAGCACTTACTATTTGGAGGTCACGAAACGACACTGTTGTGTTGTCCTTCGCGATCCGAGGCACCTTGTTGAATCCTAGGGCAAGGAAATACGTATTCACTTTGCCTTGATTTTCTCCGGACTGTAATCCTCCAATTTTGACTTTTTGACACGTCATTACTGAAAGAGGCTTCCTTTAAATGCAAGGGGGTCCCGCTCCGTTTCTCTTCTTCATAGTTCATCCTCCCTTGACTCAGCACCACATGATCTCCCAGAGTCGTCTTCAAAAAATTCACGAGCTGTAACTGACTCGACCGACAACGAAGAAGACGACTGAATGTTAGCAGTAGAACCAGAATTGCACAGTAGCTGAATCCTGCAGGCCAGCAACCAAAAAAAGAAAGGAAAAGAGAAGAGAAGCTGAACCAGCGTCGTCCATCGGCCCCGGGCTGAAGAAGAAGAAGAAGAAGAAGAAGAAAATGGGAAGGTGCGTAACCGACACGGCACGAGCCCTCGCTTGCAGGAACACCTCAGCGGCGACCCATCTCAAGCTCATATCTATCCTCGTCATCTTCTTCACCAGCGTCGTCGGCATCTCCTCCCCTGTCCTCTTGGCGCGCTACTTCCAAGGCAAGCCCGCCTACGACAAGGCCGTCCTCGTCATCAAGTGCTTCGCCGCCGGCGTCATCCTCTCCACCTCCCTCGTCCACGTCCTCCCCGACGCCTACGACGCCCTCTCCGACTGCGCCGTCGCCTCTCGCCACCCCTGGAAAGACTTCCCCTTCGCCGGTCTCGTCACTCTCTTCGGCGCCCTCCTCGCCCTCCTCGTCGACATCACCGCCAGCTCCCACGTGCAGCACAGCCACCAGGCGCCGTACAAGCCCATCGGGACCCACGACGAGAAGAAGCTGTCCGACCTGGGGGTCGTCGAATCGGCCGAGCTGGGGGCAAGTTGCGGTGGCGATCAGGCCGAGGAATTGGTTAAGCTGAAGCAGAAATTGGTGTCGCAGGTGCTGGAGATTGGAATAATATTCCACTCGGTGATAATTGGGGTCACAATGGGCATGTCTCAGAACCAATGCACGATTAGGCCTCTCGTCGCTGCCTTGGCCTTTCACCAGATTTTCGAAGGCATGGGACTCGGCGGTTGCATTGCTCAGGTGGGTCGAAAATCTTGTTTTCTTGCTTCTCAATTGCTAATTTCTCTTGTTTGGATGCTTCACCTCATCGGATTTTACTAGCCGATTGTTTTGGTTGCGCGCGTGTGTGGAATTTTTGTGGACTATGACCCCGCTTGCTTATTATATCCTTCTTTGTCCGGCGGCGGTGTGATTACCGATAGATTCTTTGAAAATTAGCAGCTGATTATGGAAGGTACTAATAGAGTTAGTAAATTCTCGCTATTCAATGAGAATGGTAGATGTGATACTTGTAGGGTGGAATTATTGTGAAGGCTAATACTTCCACTTCCCATATAGGCGATTATGCGATCGAATGATCGCCAAATGTTTGATAATTTGTCGCGAAGAGTGTAGATCACTCACACTGACAAGTCATTCGAATGGTGATGTATCCATTGTTTCAATTGCTTGTATTCCTAGTTAACTCATCTCGTGGAAGTTGGGACATAGCCTTCGCTAGATCCTGACTGTGGAAGTGTGGATTATTATAAGAACTCCTCCTTTGGTCACTGCCATAGACCATACTCCAGCACTCCAAATCTATAGCTGTCGCTCCTCAAGTCCTCATGATATAGATACACAGACCTCACTGTTGTCTGCAAATTCGGAAGTTCTGATTTATCGCTATTTCTGAATAAGCCATCACGGGTTCTCTTCTCATGGCAGACCTCTGCAAATGATGATAATTTTTCGTTCATGATGGGTAATTACTTATAAGTTACGGTACTTCTTTAACGTTTTTTGGCAGCTTTCGTTTTCTCTTGGTTTGTTACTTCTATAAGTGTTGATAAATCATGGACTGGTATGAGTCGTCCACTTTTCATCGGTGCTTCTTTGTCCTTTCAAAGTGGTTGTGCGAGGCCAGCTCTAGCTCTGCATTATCATCAACTTTCTTGTGGATCCAGTCCAATGTTGCACACTAATTGGAGATACAACATGCTCCGTTCCTGCAACTTCCACTATTCCGTTTGGTGCTCAGTATGCATTTGGTCTGACTTATTATCTTACTTATGTGAGTCTTGACCCAGCAGATAATTCTAGATAGAGTTGCATGACATTTGATCTCGCATCTCACGTGTGTTTTGATCAATCATATTATCTAATCGATGTACGGACTTAAAATGAAGACAGGCGGGTTTCAACTTCGGGACAGCAGCCTACATGTGCTTCATGTTCTCAGTGACGACTCCAATGGGGATAATACTGGGGATGATCGTGTTCTCAGTGACAGGTTACGACGACAGTAGCGCTCAGGCTCTGATTATGGAAGGTCTACTGGGATCTCTGTCGTCCGGTATACTCATCTACATGGCGCTCGTAGATCTTGTAGCGGCGGATTTTTTCCACAACAAGCTGATGGACTCCTCCGAGCCGTGGTTGAAGAAGGCATCTTTCGTTGCGCTTACTCTCGGCTCTACATCTATGTCCATCCTCGCCCTATGGGCTTAATCACTTTTTGGAGATAAATTGGGCAAAGGAACAATGTCATCGTGTAAAATCCGAATCGCCGAATAGAACATGGATGACACAGGTAGAAGGAAAAAGATGTGTTCTTGATCTCTGGATTGAATCTTCATTAGGAAGTTAAGAAAGCTTATCTTGGATTTAAGCTAATGGAATCTGTTCCGGCATTATCTGGTGCTTTTATGCGTGCGCTCGTCAGCTCGTTGCTGAGACTGTGTATAGTCCCAGAGAAGATTGAGGGATTTGAGCGGAAAGCCTAGTAATACCAACGAAGTAATCCTGCTCTTTCTTTAGTTCTCTTCCATGACTTTATAATGTCTTTTTGTTCTAGACACCATGAAAGACCCGAGTGTAGTCCGACTCTGCATGGCACCCTTTTCTCTTGTTTTGAGGAACGTGCAGAATGCCCTACGTGATTCTATCTTTGGTTAGTGCGGCGTATATTTCTCATCATGTCTTTCATGCGAAAGTTTCTCTTTGTTAATTCAGGACTCTTAGCTTTTTGGATAGGTCCCGCTAGCTAATGCGACGGGCATGGTGCAGTATTAGGTACCGATCGGTGATATAAAGATTTGATTGTGCAGATTGAGAAAGTTAGATGTTTCGATTATGGAGAAACAAAAATCGTGCGAACGATATAAATTGGTAAACGGTTTGGAGTTTAATCCGAAGATATAGAGGTGGAAGAAGAGGAGGCACTGGTCATGTGCTATGAATGATCCAAAAACAAAATGCCCTACAGTTAAATTAGGTAGTCGCAAACAATTTAAGAGGCATCGTAAGAGGAGGTGACGGTCCTTATTAGCTGACCCAAGATGCCCACACGCAGTCAATTCTCGAGGGTCCAAACTGGAAAGGGTGAAATCTTGGTCTAATGAAAAAAAACAAATGCGATGAAATAATTACTGAGGCGAAATGAAGCAGAAGAGGTCCCGTAGCTCAGTTGGTTAGAGCGTTGGTCTTATGAGCCGAAGGTCGCGGGTTCGAGCCCCGCCGGGACCACCTTTTTCTGTGTCTCGCGCTCCATCTCAATGGTAGAGTTCTCTTAGCTTTGCCAGGATCATTCCCTTCCGTTAATTAATTCGAACACGACCCTCATCATTTTTTAGTTGTAACGATAAAGTCGTGTTCGCAGTTGGGAATTAGGATACAGTGACACTAGTTTTTCATTGGATTGATTCCCTTAACTTTATATGGAGTTTTACCCTCTACCAATTTCATTATACATGGGTTAGTATGATTATAGACATTTTTCGTCATTTATTTATTTGTTCTTTTCTTTTCATTTTCGCCGGTGGTCGATCGCCTCGCCTAGGACCGTGGAGTTGAGCCCTCGCTAGATCTAGGCGAGGGTCGCCTCACCCGCCGCTAGCAAGGACGGCCTTGCTCGATGGCCCAAGGCAAGGCTATCCTCGCTTGGGCGGGCGAGGTTGCCCAACCCTCGCTAGTGGCCAATCATGATATTGGCCGTCGGCGAAATTAAGGGGAAAAGAAAAAAGGAAGAAATAAAAAGTAAATGACGAAAATGCGCTTTTGTCAGTGGGAATTAGGATAGAGTGACACTAGTTTTCCATTGGATTGATTCCCTTAACTTTACATGAAGTTTTACCCTCTACCAATTTCATTATACATGGGTTAGTATGATTATAGACATTTTTCGTCATTTATTTATTTTTTCCTTTCTTTTCATTTTCGACGGTGGTCGATCGCCTCGTCTAGGACCGTGGAGTCGAGCCCTCGCTAGATCTAGGCGAGGGTCGCCTCACCCGCCGCCGCAAGGGACGGCCTTGCTCGATGGCCCAAGGCAAGGCTACCCTCGCTTGGGCGGGGCGAGGTTGCCCAACCCTCGCTAGTGGCCAGTCATGATACTGGCCGTCGGCGAAATTAAGGGGGAAAAGAAAAAAGGAAGAAAAAAAAAGTAAATGACGAAAACGCCTTTTGTCAGTCTTCTTTGAAATAGATATAAGACTTCAGGCCATTATTAAAGAAAAAGAGGAATATATGTATTTCGGTCCTTGAATGAAAATTAATTCAACTGGGTTATTCATCTGAGGTCAGTAAGCAAATTACAACACTTCACCTCCCACTTTTGCCCTCTCGATTGGAGCTCACACTGAGTATATGTATATGTCGCCTTTATGTGAGCTGAGCCTACGTTTCAGTTTGAGGGGGAAAAAAAAAGCACAGCATACCCACATTTCAACAATATGTCAGCTTATCATATTCTACCACTTCAACTTCAGACAAGCTTCCTGCTTTCAGGTTTCCTTGTCTTGATTTTCTCAACTTTGTTAGTGTCGGTCAAGCCCCTGAGCTCCTCGGATTTGTCCTTCTGTCTTGAGATCCCAGGGTCTGAGGCCAACTTTGATTTTGCCTAGTTGAAACTAGACATAGTAAACCATACCAACTTCCAGCAAAGACGTCTGAGGCACGTTCAGCACATCATCAGGGTCCCTGCAATTCTTGTTCAGGAAAGCATACACGACATCTATGGCTAATTTCTTCAGAATGGGAGAGGATTTCTTCGCCTTCGCATAGGAGTGCCCCATAATATAAGCAACTCCAGATTCTTTAGCCTTTAGTATCCGAAGCGTCTCCCCTTTTAGAGGAGGAGCTTCTGATTGGTTGATATCTGGTGACGTTCCTCCGACGTCACGCTGAGATTGCGTGCTAGTTTCATGATATAAGCCCAGCGAAGAGAGATCTCGAGTGCTGGAGACCTGGATTCGCTGGTTTCCAATCTCTCCTGATGATATTGTTGCTGGCCCTGAGCAATCGCCATCTTCAGTTTCCACAAATTGTAGAATTCCTGCAACCAAACTGTCGTCGAAGTTGTAGTTCTCTTGCTGTAAATCCTTGTAACCATACCTCACGATGCAACGAAACATGCCATACTCCTTTGGTCCGACCCTACTCACGAGAAACCGTTCATGTTTGCTGACATGGGGAACTTGAACAGATTTTCCACAAACAAAGACCAGAACCTGATGAAATGCCAGCAAGTTCGTCACAAAGTGTCCAAAGATGGCCGGTACGCCGGTCACAAGGTTGGTATATACGAGTCCAATCCCTGGGACTCGAACCATACCAAGGCTAGGCCCCAGAGAGATTATTCTGCTAATGGAAACCTTGTTCTCAATGTCAAATTGGTGTTTCTTCATGGTGCCATAATTCCATATATACATCACGGCCACAAAAAATGAGACACAAAGCAAGAGGGATCCATCCGCCTTCTGGGATCTTGCAGATGGAAGACGAGATGTAAAGCAGTTCGACTGAGCCAAAGATCACAACAAATGAGATAGCATCGATTATTCGCCTCTTCCACACAATTATAATGATCAATCCCATGAGGCAAGTTGTCACGAACATAACAGTGGTCACTGCCAGCCCTGCAGTGACATAACAAAAATGGTGACTCCAAACCAATAGGTGGCGCATATTGTGGAACATATTTGCAAATAGTTCGATCAGCGTAATACTGTAGACTCACCATATGCATGACCAATCATGTTAGTGTCCCTCAATCCTATTGTCACCGCAAGACAAAGAAACATCAGCATCCAGTTGACCTCAGGAATGTATATTTGGCCGTAGATTTTACTAGATGTATGAATGATTTTAACTCGGGGAAAGCAGTTCAATGCAGAGCTCTGGCTTACGATGGAGAAGGTGGCTGATATTACAGCCTGACTTCCTACCACTGCAGCTAAAGTTGCCACAACAAAAACTGGCCAAAAGACGGGTTCTGCGATAGACATTAATCTGAAGTTAAGATCTTTCAGAGATAACTGAACTTAGCCACCTGGACTTCAGTAATTCCTTGCCTGGTATGGCCCTGTAGAAGCTTCTTTGAATATCTTCATGATGCTTCGAGAGAAATGCTGCCTCCCCCATGTATGCGAGTATAAGAGAAGGATAGACAAGAATTGTGAAGGCTACCTAAAATTCATGTGATAAGCATTAAACACGGGGTGAATTGGAGATGAGAAAAACCAATTCGAAGAAGATCAGCTTTCAAGTTGCCAGAATGATAATGCCGAGTACATCAAGTTAAGGGACAATCACCCTAATTGAGAGAGGAGAGAAATGGCCCATATCAGTAAACATTGCCTCAACACCTGAGAAGATTAGCTTCCATTCAGCAGAGTAACTGCAAGTACTATATTTTATTCACCGTGAAAGAGGTGTACCTGTGATAGACAGAACCACTCCACCCAGTGATACCCATCCTTCAGTGCCTGTATTTCTTAGGAACCTCAACATATATACAGGAGATAGTGCGTGTATTATTTGTGTATTCCAGCAGAATATATTGTAAATCCCAATGCAACATATGCAAAGAAGCCATGCCATGACAACTGGGGCAAACAAGAAAGCAACTCTGTGCGTCCCATGGTGCTGAAGAGAGAAAAGTCCCAGCAAGATGACGCATGAGATTGTAACAACATAATCTGCAGAGAGTAGATGACCTATTCTCAGAGTTCATTCGCATAGTGAGAGATTATGGTAATTGTAGGAGGGCTGACTTACTTTCGTGAAGCTCTGGTATTTTAAGCTTGACTCCCGAAACTGCTGAAAGAACTGAAAACGGGAAAAGAGATTTAAATCTGAGTATTAGGAGTTGATCAGCCCAACATACATGGCCCCCAAAAAACACAATATTTCTGCATAAATTCACCAATCGAACTTAACTTCGTATTAGAGTTGAATTTATAAAATTAACTCTCCTCCTCTGGATGCACAACAAAGCCCACCAATTACAAATGAACACCAAAAGAGAAGCAAAAACTTCTACATAAGATCTTTATCCATCAGGAAGCATACTAAGTTCCCCAATATCATTATGAGTTAAAACCACAAATACTTCGGAAGTAGAAGCATGAAAACTATTGCTATCTCGAGGAAAACAGCAGTCATTGGATTTATTTTATTTGAAGTGCATATTCATGCATTGAAAAAGTAGTGTGCTTTGGGACAAAAAGCATGTAGAATTAAAAGGAAAATTGATATGCTATGACAGCTCTAGCTACCTGATATTGAAGGAGTCAGAATACCATCACCTATTGCCATACAAGTTCCTAGAAGAACAAATATCAACAGGCTTGTGCGAAAATTAGGGTGCTTCTCCAGGAAAGACTTTAGGGCCAAGCTTTGCTGCGAATCAGCTGATCTGTCCCTTGCGTAAGAAGACAGCTTCTCATCGACATCTTGTTGATTGGGTAAAATGCTCAGTCTTGCATGTCGACAAAGCAAAGAATACAAGGCAAATGTCCCACCTACATCATTCTCACATTGCTGCATCAGTTATGTGGCTTTTCAACTCTAGATAATGAGCAACATACTACAGCAAAGCAAAGTCTCACACTTTCCAACGTATCGACAAGAAAATGCCTTCTGAGTAATGCGAACATTTCTATGCTAATATGCCCTAATGCATAGCCACAGGCAGTACATAAGTGCCTGATTGTGATACTTAAATAGAGGAAAACAGATGGCACTGCAGGCAATTGATTCGTAAGGGCATTTGACCCGGCAAGGTTAGGTTGCTTAGCATGCATAGTCAAAAAGGGACTATCAGCAACTTCTGCTTTGCATTCCCAGGGCAAGGGAGCAAACATATTTCCTTTTTGGTCACTTGATCAAGATTCCAAACGTGAGGATAAAGCTCTGCTCCATACCTTCTCCGTTGTCATTGGCAGACATCACAATGAAGATATACTTGAAAAGCGCAATTAGAGTCATAGTCCAAAAGATAAATGAAAGAACACCGAAGATCTCCTCATCATTTTCGTGAAGGCTCAACTTTCCGGAGAAGGTAGTCTTGTATACATAGAGAGGGGAGGTACTGATATCACCATATACCACTCCAAGGCTTTGGTAAGCCAATGTGAGCACAGTTGTATATGACACCCTCTTCACATTCTAATTTAGAGAAACGTGATCATTACCAGATATATCAAGAACAATCACATGGATGAAAAGAACATAGAGAAGATGCTTCAACAGTTACTACGTCAGATACCATCATAAGTTTACCAGCCTACTACCATTACTAGATTACAAGCACAATCAATGTAAACCATCATGCAAAGCGCTTATGTAGATTAAAAACTAGCACCCTCAAAGATATCCTAAATGGAATCAAGCACAAGGCAGCCTGCAATTTCATAGAATCACATGTATCTATGGAAGCTAACAGGTGTTTGCCCTTTTGGGAACTGAGAGAAGAAGCTGCAATGGTTACTATGGATGCGTTTGGGAGAGCTTTGCCCAAAGCCTTTGCATGAGTTCAAAGGACTTTAGACTAAAGGGTATTGGGCAGATGCAAATAGTGCCTGGTAAACACTCGAATATTTTTAGTCAGTCATTATCCAAAAGACAAATGAAAGAACACTCAATGTTTTGCAGATACGCAGGAAAACTCGATGCTCAACGTCTTGCAGATACACAATCACTTAAACAGCAAAAGATGGCCTAATTCAGATAGAACCATACAGAGTGCAGAAGTTTCAAAACGTTAGCCTTAGGCTGCAGACTTGAGCAATTGCATATTCCCATGCTAATAAACAAGCTCTGGGACTGTAAATTCCTGTTCATGTGATAGATTTGGGTCATTCTGAACCATTCCCATATTGCTCAACTTGCCAAAGGAACATTTCAAAATGAAAAAATATCATCCGCCCCTCAAACAGTGGACCCCAGTATACAAGGCCAAAGACACTCGATTCAGCGCATAAAGACTCTGGTGAAAACATTAACTCAAGAAAAGTATTTCATCAGTTCACTAAAATTGGGCAATAAAGCAACAATACTGAAACTTTATGTATTTATTTTCTTTTTTAACCATACTGAAGTCGAATGCCCTGAAAATGCTGCAACGCGCAAGCGCAAAACCAGAGCATTGCTCTGGGCAATCTTGCTAGTACTATGAGTTTATGAGAATGAAAAATGGCAACAGAAGAAAGACACCATCCATGAATACAATGAAAACGGGAACGAGCGAAACTGAAAAAGGGTAACGGTAGAAAGATGACGGGAATAGAAACGGAACCTGTTGAGATACTCCCAATTCAGAAGCTTGTTCAGGTGCATTCATGGCGGACGGCTCTGCAGACTCGGAGAGCGGGGGAGAGAGAAAGAGGGGGGGGTTCAAAGGAATGATGGACAAGAACGAGAAGGTGCGAATGTGCTTATAATGAATGAGAGAGACAGAGTTACGAGCGACCAAAAATGCAATAAATGCTTTTTACCTCGCCCCCTACTTCTCCTCCTTGAGTATGGCCACCCTTCCCTTTCCGAACAGCGCTCTTGGCATGATTTTCATCTTCTTGCTCAACCATGGCACCCACCTTCTTCATCTTTTTTGGCAGCCGACGTAAAAGCGTAAACCTCGTTTAGCTTCTCCATTTTTATGCAACGGAGTCATGACAACTTGCTAAACATTCCCATGTCACAACTCAGGACCAACACAAGTACAGTGAGAAACCTACCCATCATTTAAAAAAAAAAAAAAAACCTGCTCTACTCCTATTATTAAACAAAGAAATCATTGTCTAAGAAGGTTACCCCAGCTTACAATAGAGCGATCCCTTGGAATTGTCAAAAAGAAAACTTTGCTTCCTTTCTCAGCACATGAATGGTTTTTCTCTCATTCATTCTCTATCTCTCCAAAATCCTTGGAGTTCTTTCATTTTTGAAAAGAATGGGGTTTAGCGCTTGTCTGAAAGTTAATTTAATTTAGTTTGGCGTTCATATTGGATGAACAAATCACAACCGCACTCGGACCGAACTATTACATGTTAGGCGAGCCGGGTTAGGCATTTAAAATATTGACCGAACTTAAATGCTTTAATGCGTTCGATTTTTGCCAGAGTCATGGCATTGGTAGGAAAGTTGACCCTGACTTAGGACCGACATTAATCACTTTCGTAGCTTGTAGTATTGGTCAGCCTAAATCACTGGGACCATGTTCTGGAGGAATAATCTCATCTTATGCAGTGCCTCTTCATATTAATTAGTTTTTTCTCGTTTGTGCTTAATCCTTCCTATGCGAAACCAAATGATCTGATTTGCCAAAACTAGATCGGGAGAAATGAAGGTCGTCCACTTAGGTGGGCATCACATGCAGATCAAAAGTAGCCATAGACTATGAAGCAATCTAACATCCAGTTTCTTCATTGATTAGCAACACAAACTATATGATCCAAAGCCAAGTCATGCTTTCGTAATATTTCGCCAACAGATCACATGAGGTTAAGTTTTTACACGGTTCATGAAATTATATCAGTAAATGGACATCGAATTTCCTTCCTTGGCTGCAACTAGACCATCAAATAGGTGGTAGGATTGGATTGAAAATGGTTCGATCCAAGTTGACACATTTATTCTGTTTTGATCCATTTATATCCAACTCAGATTTAGTGACTCGTACCCAATTCAACCCGTATCCAACACAAATCCAACCCGACCCGGCCCGACTCGGAATTCATTTTATCGACTTTTCTCCTTAAAGTATTGCCATTGAAGAATAGGCTGCTCTATGTAAGACTCATCAAGTTAGTGAGGGAGCTCACGGATGGGGTTATGGACGGGACGTGAATGTGGTGGTGAAAGCTTGGGTTTCCTTGGAAATGTAACTTCTAAGTTATAAGCCAGAGGCTGAAGAAAACCTAACAATGGTAGAAGCAGAGCAAATGGAAGGAGAAGGTCTCGAATCCTAAAATCAAACAGGGAGAGAGAAGGGATCTGTGAAGAAGGACCAAAGCAGGTTAAGCACGACCTATTTATTAAATGTGTTAAAAGTGAATTTATAACCAGCCCACTCAAATCTATTTGTTTTGGGTTTTTAACTTAAGAACCTATGTGATCATACTCTAAATTAGAGATGGCCCTTTTAAATAAATGTGGATTAGAATATGGACTTGTGATCCATTTTGATTGTCCTATGTGATCAATACGCAAGAATCGATAGTGATGGATCGTGGTTTGGGGGGTGAACAGTATGAGATACCAAGATTTGATTTTTGTTTTTTGGTCATTTACTAAGATTTTGTGTTACCTACTGAATAAAGAAGACCAAATGGTATATAGAAAAAAAACAAGGACTGAAATGAACGGATGCAATTACTAGCCTGTCACATTCTTTCGCTCTCTCTCGACCAAAACGAAATTTGTCAGTGTACCTAATAACGTCGATAAGTATAATTCAATACTGACGCACGTGTGACGACAAAAACCGATTGAACATTATGGGAAAGAGATTATACTTGATTCCTTACTCAACAAACATGATGGGAAGTGCGTCATCGAAATGAAATCCACAAGAGTAGCCCCACTTTGGCTCCATCGAAAATTCTCGAAGTCCCTTCCGTGTCCCATTATTGAGAAGGCGATTGATGATAGATAGTTCGAGACGCGAGACATGCATCGCTGGCCAAAACCCAAGAGAGGCTGTCGTATCGTCTGACCCATTTTCAACAACCGAATCCTCGTTTCGAACGTTTGTTTCTCCCGAATCATGACATCGCATGTCCCGCCCTACCAAACTCCATCGATGGATGTCACTTGTCGGTGCACCGCACGGACAAATTGTAAGCCCTACTACTACATGAAGATAGGTTTTGGTTGTGAAGTCTTTTGTCATAATAGTCTTTGCAAGTGGGTTTTTGAGAAACGTAAATACCTTTTAACCTAGGGAGCTTTGAAGAAATGTAAATAGCATCTGATATTTGAAAAAAATTATTTTTTTTAGTAGAAAATAAGAGATAAAATCGAATTTGAAAGAAAAAGTGAGGATAGTTTTGAAAAAAAAAACCTTAAACTCGGTATTTGACAAAATGTTGAAAGTTCAAAGTTGATCCTTATCAATATTGAGCTTTCAGCATTTCTAAGAACAACTTTCGTTCCAAAGCCTCTTGAAAATAATATTGACCAAAGTCAAAACCCTCAGGACGAAACCGGAAGCATAGCAATTCCATCATGCGACCCTTCCAAGTGTGCCCATCACTGCCCTTCCTTCGTTTGTTACATTTCGATTCCTTCCTATATGGTATTCGCTTCTGCGATTTCTCTTCTTTGATGAGCTACGCGCAGGGGGATTTGCCCATACCCACTCTGACGTTGTCCCAACTTTGACTCCCAATAATTCAAAGAAAACACGATACAATATATCTTGGAAGATTAAAAAAGGCTGCCAAAAAAGGTTACGACCATATGCCCATATGCGAGGGAAACGATGAACGTAATTAGATGTGTCAAATGGGTGGATTTGATCGGATTTAGGTCGGGTTAAATATGATCCGATCCATATTAACCCGTTTAATCCATTTTGACCCATATTTAATGACTCATACCCGATACAACTCGCACTGCACTGCACTCCGACCCGACCCATTTGACCCATATTATAAAAAACACACTAAAATTCTAGAAAACATACAACTTATTTAACCAACTTTAAATTCTTCACATGTACATATTACCTAGATAAAACTTTACATCAAATAAAAAAAGTTAATAAATAAAATAAAGAATATAAAAAATCTATAAATTGAAATATTTATAAATAAAAAACCGTTTTTTGAAAGCGAGATATACATGTGTTTGATGAATTTAACTGACCGTTAAGTATGTTCGACCCGAATTTCTTAACTCGCTTTCCGACGATTCTCAAATTCATGTCTCGGAGCAAAATCACTCACCAATAGACGATTCAAAGCGATAAAAAGATATGATTGGAGGAAAATCTCTCACCCACATGATAAACTTGTTCTTCCTAAACGAGAACAACACCGTACACCTTAAAAACATCAAAAGAACGTAACTTGCTATTCTATCCTTTCGTCTTGGCACTCGAAATGATCTGTTGAGCCTCCTGTTCTGCGGTCAACAGCATCTAAAGCCCTCTTTATCCCTTCATGGCATCCATCATAAATCCTAACGAGGTTGCCGAATGAAACTCGACAATGAAGGTACGACAGATCGAAGTCCCGAGAAAAAGATGAGCGCGAGTAGGAAAAACCTGAGAATGACAGTGGCAAATCGAAACTCCTAAGACTCTGCAACGTGTAGCTATATATCTCCCTTGAACCAACCCCACACTGTCTCCATTTCCACTCTTTAAAAGTAACAGAGAAACAAAGTACATGCAAATATGCAGGCATCAGCTGTACTCTCACCATCCCCAAGCCTCAGCCGCTCGGGTCGTCGATGAGCTTAGGCTCGATTCTGACCTGCTCTGTTTTTACGCCATGAATTTCGCTCAAGCCAGCACCGAATAGTCGCAGTTGCCGGGCGAAGAAGCAAGGGGCGAGGAAAGAAAGAGCACCCGGTTCGATAATGAGGACATTGAGTAAGCAAACGAAGAAGAGGAGGAATTCGCTTTCGTGTGCAGGGGGCTAGGCTTGTCTCCGATTTCTGCTAACGAGATCTTCTGCAACGGCCAAATTAGGCTTGTGTCCCTAGTCTTCAATAGAGAATTGCTTCTGAACAAAGTCTCAAGGAGAGAGAAGGACGAAGACGCCTTGAAGAAGATGAAAGCTTCGGCTGCCGCCTCTGAGCAAGGACAGGGAGTCGTTGTCGTCGTCTTCTTTCTTGAAATCAAACGATGGAGGACCTGAATGAGGGGAAGAGACACAACTGGAGGTGAGTGACGAAGGCGAAGGCCGCGACGAAGGCGGCAATGGAGGCAGGTGACGGCTGCTTGTGACTTTGCGGGTTGCCAGGGCAAGACGTAATTGCGAAACAAAGTTGGATGGGTCACGTTAGATGATTTTGATAGGTTGAAAATAGGTCCAAAGTGGGTCAAAATGGGTTTCATTTGTGGACCATTTTTAACCCCATCAAATTTACCTTCGACTTTGCTAGACCCATATTTAGTGAGCCCCTTAAAAGCTACAACCCATATAAGACCCATTTTATACAAAATATGGGTCAAAAACAGATTTTTGACCCATATTGACAGCACTAAACATAAGAGACGAGCAAACCTAAATTGGAAGGGAAGGATCCTCTAGATTTGCAATTTTTATATGCCGGAGCAAAAGCATAAATTATTTACATTACAGCTCCGTTGATTTTGCGAAAAGATAAGTAATTTGAAAAATATTTTTAAAAGACATTTGTTTGTCTCAATTATAAAAACTAACAAACGAAAAGTATTTTAATTGTACATAAGATTGTTTTAACCATAAATTGTTATGACAAAGAACAAAATTTATTGACTAATTATTTTGAGCGATGCAATCAATCATATTTAAGAAAATATTTTTCAAATCTCACGAAGCAAACTAAGCCTACATTTCTTGTATAATGATTTGATAAAATGACACCAATTATGAAGCGGCCATGGGCTACGGCCCCATGACTCCCAACCCTCTTGATCCATCGTTGCACGCGCAGATACGCAGGCACTGTATGCAAGTTAACGAAATTGGTCACATAAAACACTGATCTTTCTTTCAAAAGCAATGCCGGCGGCAACGACCCGATGAAAACCATGAAAATGCAGCCTCACCTGATATATCACAGGTTGCTCAATAATTTGGTTTATGAAATAACTAAACAAAAGATAACGTTACCCCATTGCATGTCTAGAAAAGGAATCTATCTGCATAACAGAGCGATTCTTCACACAGTACAGACAAATCCAGCATAACATATGCAAGTATGACCCAACCCAATTATGTTGGTGATACTGTCACCGGCTCTTACTGCAACTTCCACCAACTAATAATCAATTTCCAAGTGTTGCGAAAGTGAAAGGAAGAGTGAAAAGCCTCAACAAACCCAAGACCATAAACTGCCGGCAACTCCCAGCCTCGACTCTATTTGTCCGGACCAACAAATCATTTGACGACCAGAAACTAGAGGACCAACCCAGACAAATGCCTAGAGACAGGCTGTAAAGAACATCAGAAAGCCACTACCTCATTGTGCCCAGTAGATCCTGGTGCAAAAGCAGTATCCCCCTTTAAGCCGAGGAACCAGGCTCACTTTTCTTCTCCCCGTCTGCCGAGGCAGGTTCAGTTACCGTTTTGCTTGCTTCCTTTGATGCTGGCGCATCTTCACCTGATTTATCTTCTGTTTTCTTTTCCTCCACAGTCAGCTTATCAAGGAGCCCTGCAGTTGTTTTTGCATCTTCATTTTCCTCTTTCTTCTGTTGAGATTCAGCAACCTCCTGGAACATCTCCATGAAGTTTTTGCAATCTGATACAGCAAAGTGAGAAGAAACAATAAAGACCTCGCAAGCCAGGAATTATCTATAGCAATCAAAGGAGACATCTGCAAACAAAGTCAAGTCACTAGCGGATGCATGAAACTTTCTTTATCATCTGCCTACATGCTTTCACCAGGTGAGACAGCACCCGAAGGAAATTTCAGTACCATACTCCACCGCATTTCCAGATCAACAAAATTACGGCTTACTTAAATATCAGAAGAAACTTCCTTGGCACAGTTTAAGAGTACACTTCCATTTGGTGACTCAATGAGGAACAAAAAAGTAGAGACTGAGCGTTGAATTGTTCAACTTGTTCCAGCTGAAGATAATCTAAGGGCAAATAATGACCAAGAGAAACAAAAGACAACTACTAATCAAAGAAGGAATTCACTTTTCATGACACGTTGTTCACAACCGAGAAGAATTGATGCATTGCCGTAATATAGAGAAGACACTAGATAGAGCCTAACTGACCACAGCACTTCCAAGTTTCCATACCTTCACCTAAGCCATATAGTTTGACATAAGGCAGAACTTCCAAAATAAATGATTGGCCGTAGCATGGAACCTTATCTCATAGCATCACTAAGTAATCTTGTGGCACATCATCGGCGCACGATACATTGTACACCACAAATGAACTAGCGAAATATGTGGGTTTTGGAAAATCTCACAATTGCAACAGTAACATAAGTGATCTCAAATCCAATAAAATTTAAGAGCCTCAGTCGGCTTCAATAACTCTCCCCTTCTCATAGTGTTTTACTAAAGAGGAACAGAGCATTTTCCCATGAGTTCATTACCTTGTCCATCGTCCTTTCAAGGGACATTCACTCACCTAATAGGAGGAACAACTAATAGAGAAAGTCCTTAGATTTTCCCCCTAAAAATGCTTTTGATAGACTTGTGGGATAAACCCAATTTCACCAACCTCACATGTCAGGTTCAGATTATTCTACAGACAGCACCACTACCCAGTGTCCTTTGTAACGAAGTGCATATATTACTCACACTTCAAGTCTCGTAATTGCCTGATTCACTGGTTTAAACAGAACGAACCGAGGGTCTACTTCACCCAAAACACTAGCCAGGAACTGGATTCAGCTCGGGTCATACAAAAGAGATTTCAGTGTATCACATACTGTCTTTGCTCTGCATTGGCTCACTGCTCTTGGAGAAGCAACATCCAATATCCAAACCACGTTCCACCTATGCAGCTTAAATTAAACCTCCTCAGACACTAAGGGACCTTTAAATTAACCACACTTCTTTTTCAAAATAATAGAGCCTCATAGAAGGTTAACTGTCTTTGATGCATGACGGTGTAAACCCCATTGTAAATAGGTTACTGTCATGCCTGTCATATTAAGGGAAACCTCAATAATCATACTCCAATCCAAAAAGAAAATTCCATCAAATTCAGTTCCAAATCAACCATACTGAAAAATTAATCACCCACTTGCGAATAGGTTGTCAAAATCCCAGTCAACTCCAGCATTTAAACTAAACTCCTCTCATTTACCATCCTAAATCACTTTGTAGTCCATTCTGCAGCCCGTGAGATTCAACTTAAAACATCTCATTCGCCACAGCTCACTACAGCTGAACATCATTAATCTTCAATACTCGAAAGAAGGAGCTTCAAAACAAAGTTCCACTAGGCACATTTTCCGTATAATTAAGCCATTGAATACTCAATTAGATCTAGATGATCTCAATCAAAGCAGGATGATGGATATGGAGAAATCACTTTGTACATGGCCAAAGCAAATCAGAGTACATGAGGACACTGAACAACTGCTCCTATCTTATGATCGATTCCATTCATGATCACTAATTGGTTTTGTTTGAGAATTACAATAGCAGGTTCTATTTCCTACCTTTGGCAAATGAAACTTTCATACAGGAAAAAAGAAAAGGAAGAGAAGAGAATGCACTCACTTTCAACGGATGCAAATCTGATACAGAAAAGCTCATCCTTCAGCTCTCCATCGGCGAAGTCCCTTGCATGCCAAACGCAGGACTTGTCGTTCCCGGCATGTTCCTGGACCGACATAGTCGGAAGAACTGTAAAGATAGCCACATGACGCAGAGTTAAGAAGGGCAGCACAATTGCGAAACAAATGAAAAAAAATATATCAAAATAAAAGCCATAATCGCCCTGAAATTCACGCACCAAGATGATTGGCACAGATCTTGAGGGTCTTGGACTGTCTCATGACCAGCCGGACCTTCCCAGATTCCTTGTGCTTCAAAAACTTAACAGAGCCAGCACCTCTCTCTTTCCACTGACTCCCTTCCTTGTCGAATCGATAAAGCTTCGCTTTTCTGTGCATCCATACCAAGATAAACAAGAGGAGAAGAAGTGACTAAACCCTACTATCTCAAAAAGTGACTGATGAGGATAACAAAAAAAAAAAAAAAATATAATAGCGATGGAGAAATTAAACAGATAATCGGAGAAACACATACAAATCAAGGATAGCGTCTTCGTCTTCTTCGCCGGTGGTGACGGAGACCTCTTCAAGCCTGACGATGGGAGCAACTTGAGCTCCGGTGTCCTCGTCTTCGCCGGCGGGGGCTTCCTCATCTTCGCGGTGCTCGTGCTCGTGCTCTGGTCCAGTGGAGGCCATAGTAGCAAGCGAAATCGGAATTCGAGGGAGAGGGAGAGAGACGAGGGTGGCGCTGGGGAGGAGAGGAGCAAGAGCGATCAGGGAGCAAGACTTGAGGTACGAGGGGCGGCGAGGGTTTTTATAGTCGTGGAAGCGCAGGGGTGGCTTTTGCCTTTTGACGCTCCACTATTCCTATATATTTTTACCTCCGGTTTTCACCTTTTTAATAGCGGTCGGAAAAGTCTCCGGAGAATTTTAACGGCGTGATATCTGGCATCGATCTAGTACGTTCAGGATTCGTCGGAAGTTATTACATTTTGGCTATTTTCCGTTTGTCTGGTCAAGTGTTAACTCGCTGGGTACCTATCTCAATGCTCACGGTGATTCTAAGTTTCATCAGTTTCGCCAAAGATAAAACTTAAAAAACATTTTTGAACTTACCCAATCTCAATTTACCAAAATATTTAATCAGTCGAGAAAAGTATTTTTCGTCAATAGAAAAAATACCTTCAAAATTGAAGAGAAAATCCTTTTCTCTTCTCTTTTCTCTCTATACTCCTTTACATTCCTTTTCTTTTTATTATTTTTTTCTTCCGCTGCAGGCTGTTGGCGACTTACCACAAGCGTGGGACGAGCCCGAGCATTGCCTCACCTCGCCTAAACCTCACCCCAGCAGCAACATCACAGGAGTGTACTACTGTACACATCAACCTTTCTACCTTCACCTCCCCTAATGTGCTACTCCTTTTAGCGGATGTTACCGCAATTTGATTGACCAAGACTGACAAAATTCTCATTGAATAAGCCCCATAACCAACGAGCATCCCAAAAGATGGAATTTCTGTACAACAACATCGTCCAATCCTCGTGAATGTCTGAAGCAGAAGCATGGTAGCCTTAACTCTTAAAGCCCAATGGACAGGTGGTAGCTAAGCCGATTCAGTCCAGACCCGTGCACGACACCCGAGTCCCAACTCCCTTGTGCAGAGAAATAAGTCCAATTCTTAGCATGGAGCGGGCCTAAAGATCCCAAGCTCGGTACTGTGCTCGAGCTTATCCAAAATTGTTTTTTTGACCCGTTTTGGACATACATGAGCAGATCATTCAAAACATTAACATCTCCGACCCTATTCTCAGATGTTATGCACATGTCTAAGATGCATCGTGCGTCGCCGCAAGAGGTGAAAACACTCGGGGGATGGACGAATGTGACGACCTAAAATTCCGCCAGCGGAATAGTTAATTTGGGTTTGGATAAGTGGGGAAAAATATTTGGAAATTGTACTTTTGGGACTTTAGTCATTGGCGCGGAAATATATTGACGGAAGGACGAGGTCCCTATAATTAGTTTCGGTCCCATAGAGTTTAATTATGTGAACAATCGGTACAACTAGTGCAAATTACTCCTGTGCCTGGCCAAGGATGCATGTGTGCCAAGTATATGCTCCCATTTTGCATGAGCATCAAGTGGCACCCGTGCGTGAGCCCCCAAGCTCTATAAATACCCTTGATTTTCTCTCTCCTCACTATTTTGTTGCAAGAACCCAAGGGTCCCTCATTCTCTCTTCCTCTCTTTTCTCTCTCGGTTTCCCCCTCCCGATGGCAGTCTCGCTCTCTCCCTCTCGCCAATGCCTCTCTCTCTCTCGTTTCTTGCTCACGTCGTGTGAAGGATGAAGAAGGCAAGCTCAGTTATGGTGCGGCACGGTTTCGTGGTGGTATTCGTGTGTAGGATTCGAAGGCGAGTGTAATTCTAATTCATCAACCATCGGATGCTCAATTCTTGTTGTATGCCTTCGTTTTTAGTTGGGTAATCTTCTTTGAGCATTGGAAAAGCTAGATTCCTGAACTAACCGTCAATTTGAGTAGTGAATGGTGTTCGGTCGTGTAAGGGTCTCGGGTTTGGTGGCGCTCGGTGCGTACAATGGGTCTCGAGTAGTTGCATGTTACCAATTTAGAGCAGATTTTCCTCATTGAGGGCCGAGATGACTAGCTAGATTAGCAGTTTGATCTTGGCGAAACAAGCGACGTATCGTGGTTTGGGCCTGGATGACCCAAAGTAAAGGCATGGGTGAATGTCAAAATTCTGAGCTAGAAAGAGGTCTTTGACCATTGGATTGTTGGAATTTGAGGACAATTGGGCCAGACAAAAATTGAGTCTTGGATTGGTGGTAAAGGATTGGAGGCCGAGAGCTTTAGGGGGAATTCTGGTGTTTTGTTTTGTTTGAATGTTGATTATTTGATATCCAGTTTGTCATCTCTAGCTATGATTGTGAATGACGTTAAACTGGTTAGGTCGGATGGTCTGATTGGCTTGAATAAGAAGGTACCGAATGAGTTTGATGGTATGCCTAACTTGTGATTGATGTTTTCGTTAGTTGTGACGCGTTCGAGCCGTACATGCTGTGCTTTTAGCTCACTTTTATTGATTGAACTCTTTTCAAATTAGCTAGCCAGGATGACAGTGAAGAGTAGCGGATATGCCACGGCGGTAGAGCACCCTGTGATGCCGGATAGATGAGAGTAGATGATACCCTTTTGTGTAGATGTTTATGTTATCAAGTGCACTTGTTGTGTTTTGTATGAATGCGCATTATAGATTAGACGAAATCTTTATTGGCCATACCTTTAGGCGCGTGGCTATTGGTTGAATGTTAAATTTTATGGCCTCCTTAGTTGTTTATCAGTCTTCGCTTGCGCCTCATACGATATATGTAATAACAAATTAAAAGAAAGATGCTTAATAAACGGCCTGCAGACGCTATTGTTGACACCTAATTTTAATAATCCCATATTATTATTATTTATTTTATTTTATTTTACTCTTTTTATTCATTAAATAAGAATATGTCAAATTTGTTAAATATGCGTCTTTTCTTGTTTTATTACCAAATGAAAAAAAAAAAGAGAAGAGAACAAAAAAGTGTGTAAAACAGAAAATAAAAAAATCGGATCAGGCCAGGCCTAATCAAGCCACGCCTGTATGCCCAGTTAGGCCCTTTGGCCCCGCGGGCTGCCCATTTTTCCTCTCTCTTGGAGCTAAGTCCATTTCTCCTCCTTGGACTTATACGCCCAAGCCCAATTTCCTTTTATTTCCCCTCCATTTGCATAACCAGCCCACATCTCTCTCCCCCCCAACTCACATGGTCCTTCTTTCACCCACGTTACTCACTCATTCACTACACATTCTCTCATGGACATAAATCACCCGCATCACCCACTTCTTCTCAGCCACACCCGCTGACTTAGGGAGGAAGTTGGGGTTCGGCTATAAAAGAAAGGCAAAGACAGAGAAGAAGGGGTTTTTTTTTTTCTTCGGAGGAGGGCCTCAGCGGCCAAAAAATAGAGGGATGAGGACAAAACCAGAGAGCTCCTGGATCTCTTGAAGTTGGGGGTTCCACAGAGAGGGCACGGACCGAGAGAGCGCAAGGAAAGGAAAAGAGAGAGAGCAAAGGGAGGTTACGGCCAAACCATCTTTCAGCCGTGACCTCCCTATCCTTATTCCCAGCATTCCTTACAACAACAAAGCTGGGAGCAAGACCGAGAGCAGAAGCAGAGGCCGACCGAGCGGCGGCGGCGGCAAGCTGCGGCCAACGATCCAAGACCGTGAAGGCATCGCCCAACTCAGCCTCGCAAACTGGGTTGGCATCAAGAACTGCATCGGCGACCTCGAGTTGCTGCAGCTTGGGTTCGTCTTTGTGGAGGCTAATAGCGGTCTGAAAACGGGCACAATGGCCAGCTCAAATGCGACATAGTAGATCCCAACGTCGATGGTTTAGTAGCGGACGAGTGGACCCGACGTTTCCGACGAGCGAGTCCAGGCGAGAGGATCTTGGCGTTGCGGTCTCGGAGCTCGGTGAACAGAGCTGGTCGGCGTCCATGGGGGTGCATTCAGTGCTTTTAGTCCTGAGAGCCGAGAGAAAACGAAGAGCGTAAGCTGGCCAGCGAAGACGAGGCGACCTACATAAACTCCACAACGCCTTGCTCTCGTTGCTCGCAAGACATGCAGACCGACAAGAGATACGAAGTTCCTGCTCAACGACCCGTCGCGACCAGTTGGAGCCCGAAACAGTGCCCGAGCAGAACCTGCAGATCCTGCACTCGTTGGAGTCGTATCAATGGAAGCTTAGCGGCTGTCTGATTGCAGGCCCGATCCTGTGACGGTATAGGTGGCGGTTGAGCGAGGCTGGCGTCCGCCCGGCGGCCATGCGTGCGGTGTTTGAACAACAACTCGGAGGCCTCTAGTCGCACCGGGTCTGACCAACATGATGCCTGAGTTGGGCACGACGGAATCTCGGGCGCTGCTCGTTTCGTGGTCGTCGATGGTGAGGATCAATAAAGGAGGAGGAGGCTCCGATGAGATGCCTAGTAGAGCGTCGCACCGAGAAGACGTCGCAGGAGATGTCGGATGAAGAAGATGAAGTCACGAGTTAGTCCAGTGGAGGTCCAGCAAAGTCATCCTTCGAGCGGAAGGAAGGTTGGGCTGGAGGATTCTTCAGTTGGGTGCCCGTGTAATGGGCCTGAGTTGAAATGAGTAGTGTGTTTTATTGGTGGGCTGGTTCTGTTTTATTTCATAGAAAATGGGAGTTGGGCTGAGGGTTTTTTGGACTTAGTTTCATTTTCGTTTTAATACTTTGGTGCCCACGGGTTGGGCTCAAACTGTGAGCCCAACCTATGTCTGCACCCAGGCCATGGAGGCCCGAATCCTGCCCAATCCAGGTCGGGTCCAATGACCCGACCCGATCCGATCCGGATCTCCCCTTTTTTTAATCATAATCACAAAATAATAATAATAATAATAAGTAAAAATCAGAAAAACTCCAGAAAATGTCGAAGTAAAAATAAAAATAGAAGATAGATAGGAAATGCCTCTATTTGCCTATATATGTATAGCTAGGCTTCATAAGCTTGATCGTTGATATATTTTCCATGTGAATATTTTGAAGAAATATTTGTTTAGCAATGCATGTCTCAGTAAGTAAATTAGCATAGTAATTAGAGTATAATTCGAAATACTCGTTTTATTTTTTAATTGGCTGAACTTTGCTAATTGTCCGCTTTGAGTGAATGCATATGCTTAAATGGATGAGATTAATATTCCCATGATGATTGATGGCGATGTCCATGGAGCTAGCAGCCCATTGGGGCTTGGCGAGGACAAAGATCGACGTCCAATCCGGTCCACTTCTATGCACCCGATCTTCGTATCGGGGTTTATCTTTTAATATCGCCATTATAGATTTGGTTTGCATGTGTTCATTCCAATCTAGTATTTGGCATATTTACCTTATTGAGTGTTTACAACACTTGTCTTTTGAAAAATTGCCTCGTTAATCGCTTTTCCTATATTGTTAGGTTAAGGATAAATAGGTAATTGCACGAAATGATAGAAAAGCATTATGCATGATCATTTAATTAGATACTTGATAAGCTTAAAATGATATGCGGAATGTATGATCACTTTAGAGAATATAGACCGGTTAGGTACCGAAAGGGCGCTAATTATCTAGTTAGCGTAAACAAGTTCCCGAACCTAGAAGCTCCGGTTTCGTAGGAATCGAGATAACACTCCCGTGTCTCGATTGGTTTCTAGCCGACCCCAATAGGCTAGTGGCGACTCTTAATAGCATTTTAGTTTGCTAATTAGTAAAAAGAAATCCAATGTCACGCGAGGTAGGACTTGGGAGAGTTTGGGCCATTGACCTATGGTAATACCTCTAAACCCGCCGAACCCTCGTGAGAGGCCGAAGGCCGGTCGCGACAGCCTACAACGAATGAATGTGGGGGAGCTGAAATTGAATGTGCAACTTTGAGGCATGTGCACAACTTCTTACACCAAAGTGATATTTTATCTCCACTATGTTGCTCTTCAGATTGCTACAAAGTCACCATTAGGATACAACCAACCAAAGAGAAGCAAACACTTGAAATTTCCTCGTGATATTTTCTATGCTTCCCATTGCTACCCAAGAAAATACAAGGCAAAGATCGCTCGTCGAGCTTTTCATCCATGTAATTACGTAGATACGATAACGACGTGATCCAATAGATACGATAACGACGTGATCCAAAAACGCAAAGCATAGAATACTCGAACGGCTTGCAATATCATACTTCATATGGACTCTTCGTTTGTAGCGAGTTAGAAGGGAAGCGATTAATAGAAACAACATTTGAATCAAAAGATCGAGTAGGCTATGAATCAAAAGATCGAGTAGGCTATGTTACTAGAAAATTCACCCTCTTCATCTGATTGGAAAATCTTGATTGTCCACTCAAATTGATTTTCCACTAGTAATTGACATGACATACATATTTCACAAAAAAAAAAAAATTCCTCTCCCTTTTTTTTTGGTCGAACCAATTTCCTGTCCTTAGTGAATATAATCGACAATATCATTAAAAATATTCAATAAACACTCCATGGACCGAAACTATTGTATCGAAGTAATTGAAAAAACTACCAAAAAAATCTCAAATATATTGCAATTGTGTCAATTCGGTCTTAATCCTTTTTTCTTTACCAATTCGTTCATAAACCTTTTAAATTTGTGCAAATTCAATCCATTTGACCGGTGACGACTATGTAGATAATTTTTAGTAATATTTTTTAATTATTTTTTGATATCTTTTTTCTTTTCTTTCCACTCGTGGCCGGTGAGGATTGCTAGAGCTCACCAGCCTTGGGCAAAGGCGCCTATGGCCTTGCTAATCGCCGGTGAGGCCACCATGGTCACTGGTAAGGGCTAGCGACTCTTGCCGGCCATGGGGGAAAAGAAAAGAAAAGAAGACGGAAAAAAAAAAAAAAAAGAAACTAAGTAAATAAAAATATATTAAAATATTATTAAAAATTATCCACGCTCGGTCTGGAGTCCACCAAATGGATTGAATTGGCACAAATATAAAAGGCTTATGACCGAATTGACACAATTGCAATAGGCTCATGACTTTATTCACAATTTTCTCCAAAGTAATGGAGGCTAGTCCCATAATCGCAATGTTTCTTGTCCAAAACATAGGAACATCGAAAATCTGAAGAACGAAATGACATGGTAACACCTTTACTAATTTGACAGCAAGTGCAAGGTCTACTAGTTAGTTCATTGACTGAAATATGATTATTGCTTTCGAATTGCAAGAGTGCTCGATGTATTTCCTGTTAGACCAGAACCAATGCGAGCAATTGGAACATCATTACACTATTAGAGCCATGATGAGGTACCACGAGCATTCGCACCTGCTGTGCTGTGCATATGATGCAAGGGGTGGTCGAAGCATGGTGGTCTTGAAAGACAAGTAGTTGCGCCGACGCCTTCCAGCAACATGAAAACTTTATTTGCGTTCAAAACAGATTGAGACCAATAACGTTCAATTGGATCGCAGACGGTCTTGAATTTTCTAAGTTAGAATAGCTAAGGGTTTAGTCCCTTTTGCAATATGTTGCAATTGAGCAAGGAGGTTGAATTCCCCGAGGCGATTACAGCTTTAAGTGTAGGGTTCTAAGAGCCTGCCATTCCTTTGAAGATGTTTTAAGTGACACTACAAGTCTGATAACTTCTTTCGAGAGGGTACCGATGACCCAAGAGCTTCTTGAGCTCGAGACTGAATGTGTGGATCAACAGCGTGGGGTACTAATGCCAATCTTTTGAGTCCGGCTAGTCTGCACTCGCGCATGGACAAATACAGATCGCATCAAGAACTACCTTCCCCGTTTTCAGCAATCAATAAGGAATTGAAGAGATCAATGATCGCTCTCCGAGGCGTCTTCGGAATAGGCTGGAAAGATTGGTGATATATCCCACGTGGAGCCAAATCCAACATTGCTCTGCCTCTTGTCTGATAGCATATTAAGCCTAGTTCATGCTGTGAGTTTGTAAAATGACGTCTCTCTTATCTAAGTTCAGGCTTGAAAGATTGATGAAAACCACCAGCCGAAGGCATCATTTGCCCCATTCCAAAACCAATCTAGTCAGTACGAACTTTAAAGTGTCCAATCACTCGCATATGTATAAAAGAGAATCCAAAAAAGGGAAAATTAAAGCAAGGAAAAAAGGAATCGTGTTGGATGTGCATAGAAGATTCTTGACAGCTCTGTTCATCAGGCTGTTTAGCTGTAGCTGAATGTGGGATCAAGAATCGACAAGAAACATTGATGCTGTTCGCGGGGTGTTGGCAAAATGTGGTATTAACCGGAGCAGGCATAGTATTTGGCGATAAAGATCGTGCAGGAGGAGCTCGGGAGAGAAAGCTTAAGCCAGCTGCCTTAAGACAATAAACAAATACAAAGGAGGACGATGTAAGATTAGTTGTCAAAATGGTGTGTTAACAGGTCGCTGGTTAAGGCCAAACCCGAGGTTAAAGAGGAACTGTAGTTGGATTTAACTTAATAAGCGGCTATATATTCTAGGGGGTGCGACAGGCCATATGGGAAGAATAATGTTAGGAAAATCAGATTAGAGTAAAAAAGAAGCGACACGTGAAAAGCACACAGACCCAGCTGTGGAGATGTAATTGGTGAATTAATTTGTTGTAATGTAGCGCGAATCATGCGCGGTAGGTTTGGTCTTTTCGGTCACGGACACGGATGATAGGCATGAGGGGGAAGTCTCCCCCAATAAGACTTAGACACGGGAGAACCCAATGGCGTCAAACCGCTTTCAATGTCCATCCAACCACAGAAGTCCCAAGTCATCCTCCATACGCTCCACCCGTTCACCTGGGATTGGCCTTTGCCATAGTCTTTTACCACTTGGGCACGCTTTCTCTCCACGGGCAAAACAACAAACGAATGGTGTACTTGGCAATCCTAGAAAATAACGGGAATAGCTCAAAGCTGAGCTGAAGCATCCAGAAAATTAACCACTAACTAACCAGAGTCTGTCTGAATCAATTACAATCCTCGTATGTGTCCCGCTTATGTATTCCGATGAGCTCCAAACGCTAAATATCTAATCGCGGCTGGTCGCTGAAGTGCCAACGCCCGCACAGCGGTCAATCTTATCGAAAAACATTGCATCGCTTGAACTTTGACACTTGCTCGCGACTGCTCATGTTAAAGAGGGCGTTCCCAAATAGCTTCGCATACACGCGTCTATAAAAAGGAACGCCTCTAAAGGACGGGGGCACGTGGCTCATGCTGATGGATCGTGAACGCACCAGTTTTCAGTCGAAGAAGAAAAGCGAGCGAATGTGAAATAACAGAAAAGCGAAAGTATATTCCGCGACAAGATTCTCAACAAACAATGGCAATAATAATGTAATAACAACGCCACCGCACCACGCGAGCTGTAAAAGCCCATTTCTTTTTCCCCTACAGCTAAGTAACCGCCGCCGCCCTCCTCTTCCGACCCATCCCCACTCGACGACGAGCCGTCGCACTGGGCCTCCGTCGCTAAAAGCCTGCCGCTAAAATTTGAACATTCCACAATTCCACTCCCATTCCCCAATTCTAACCCCGACGTTTCGCGATGTTGCGAGCTTGTCCCCGCCTCTTCCTCCGCCTCACGCTCGCATTCTCGATTCGTCCTCACCACCGTCCAACCCTCCGATTCCCAATTCGCCCCTTTTCTCGAGCTCAGTTTACCAATCCTAGCCCTGGCATCGGCCACGTCCTCGTCGGAGATGGAATCTGAATTCACGCCCACCTCGTCCCCACCATCTTCCTCTTCCGCCTCCTCCTCCTCCTCATCTTCTTCGATTTCCGAGCTGACCCAGTCGAGCACGCCCCGCGGGGACGAGTCCGCCATCGCGTCCATCTGCAAGAATGGATGCTGCAGCAGCCGATCGCAGCTCCACCGCGCCTCCGGGTCCCTCCTCAGGCACTTGTCAAGGAAGTCGCGGCCCTGCTTCGACAGCTGGGCGGGGTACTCAGGCATCTCGCTCGAGTACCCTATCCGACTTAGCGTGTCGACAACGCCGTGATCCTCCCACGGGGGCCGGCCCGTGACCATCTCCACGACGGCGCAACCCAAAGACCAGACGTCGCTGGAGGGGCCCTGGCACTGGCCGCGGATCACCTCTGGCGCCATCCACAGGGGACTCCCGCGTGGTGCGATGCTATCCCCTGATTCGCCAATTCTGATTGCCGAGCCGAAATCGGCGAGCTTCACCGATCTTGGATCCTGACCCACGAGAATATTCCTCCCCTTGACGTCGCAGTGCACAATGCCTCGGGAGTGCAGTTGCTGCAGAGCAGAGACGACGCACCGGGCTTGGGACCTCACGACCGCCTCGTCCACGTCGGAGAACTTGCCCCCACGGCGGGCTGCCAAGTCAGCGGCGGTGCCGCCGGGCACGTGCTCCATGTGCAGGTTCCGGCACGTCATCTTCGCGGGACCGTCGCTGGAGGTGACGTCGTCGCGGAGGTACGCGACCACGTGAGGCGACGGAGGGAGCGAGCGGAGGATCCGAATCTCGTTCTCCAAGGACTCGATTTGACGGGGAAGGCACGAAGCGGTGTCGACGGACTTGACCGCAAAAACCTCACCGGTTCGCTTGTGGAAGCCGAGGGAGACCGTACCGAAAGATCCTCTGCCGATGCAGCGGCCTCTGACCCACGAAGCCATGGAAGATAAAGAGCTCCGCGAATTCTAAATTTGTCTGAATTGTGGACGGGATGTCTGTGTGAAGCAGAGTAGAAGAGAGATCGAAAGAAGGAGGGAGGAGAAGGAGAAGGTGATGGGAATTGGGTGAGGAGCGCGTGTGCTCTTTTCTTGAGGGGTCACTTTTGAAGGGGTCCAATTCCGAAAACGAGAATATATATGGGCGGGGGGCGCGTGAAAGAAAGAGAACACGGAACATGGAATGGAACGTGGAAGTTCTGTTTTTGTTTTTGTTTTTGTTTTTACTTATCCTTTCTGGAGTCTTACGTGGAATTAAATTGAAATTTCAAATAAAATCGGACATCACTTTTTTGTTTTTTGGTCGGACAAATCGGACATTACTTAATGAAGGAGAAACTCGGAAGTGAAAAGACAGAAGGGTCTGGGGGTTCGGGGGTGACGTCAGGGGAGCTGTTTGAGGGGGCGGGCAACTTAAGCTGTAACCGGTGGTTGACGTACAAGAGGTGGAGAGTGGACCGGAGGGACGATATGATCCTTCCTTTTTTATCATTATCCACCGCTTTCTCACTCCATTTATTATTATTATTATTATTATTTTTTGGGTTCTCATTTGGCAAAAGAAGTAGAGGAAAGATCTTTTATTACTGTTCTGTTCTTCTTTTCTTTTCCAGGGTTCCTTGCCGTGAAATTCTGAGTCACCCCCGTAATAAAAACACGTGAAACGTATGTAGGGCAATTTCCAGGAGAGTTGGTTAGGATTATGGGAAATGGTTTTCGTGGAGAACTGGGTCGTGGATCTGCAAAGCAGGCAGCGCATCCCCTCCATCGGATTCTTGTGTCCCGCCTCATCCGTGAAGTGGGTTTTAGCTTTTGTTCGTGAATATTAATGATCACGTGTCTTGGTCGTGAAGGACTTTCCGAAGGCTTGATCTAAGTTTTTCTTCAAAGGCCGAGAGAAAGATGCGATGGACGCGCGCCCGTCATGAAATAGGTGGGAAGTTAAAAAAAAGAAAAACTGAATCCAAATGGCAACCAAGAGGCGCAAGTGAATGCTGATGCAACCCACCCACATGATGGGCCCGAGGAGCGGACAGATTTCGGTTCGCTGCGACCGGTGTTTTGACGAGAACTGACATGTCGTGTGGGGGGGGCCCGCCCCCGCCGACGGGTCGGAAGCAGATGTGATTTTTAAGCGGCCAGCGGAAGAGGGATGGGGATGAGATGCCGTATGTGTCGGGATTCGGCAAACGAACGATGCTTGGGGGCGTGGCTTTTCGCAGTGAGAGGAGCTTTGAGTTGGGGAGTCTAGTGACGTGCACCACCTGCCTCCATAAGAAAAGAAAAAGGAAAACTACTAACTGAAATTTTCCATTTTTCATTTATTACGTGGAATTTGCATGATGGAGATCGACGGGCCCATCATCCCCATTATCGTATGTGCCGAGATTCGTATCTTTCTCTTTCTGATTGGCCGCTCGTAATTCCTAGAAACTTTTGCAAGTGAGGAGCACTTGGAAGGGCTTGAAATGAAAAAGGCAGGCTAATAAGTCAAACATAAAAAAAAGAAATTTTTTGAAAGGTCGACATTTTTCCTTTCACATGTTGACTTGATGTATATGAGGACGAAAATGGTCCGATAGTGTTATTTCATGGACAATAGAGAGAGAGACGCACACACAAAGATGCCAATTTTTGTGTGTTTGTGACTTGAAAAGGGCTATGGTGGCTGCCTTCATAGATAGTACTCGTCCGGTGAACATGATAGACGATGTGGTGGAAGGTTTTAAGAATGGATAAGGGCGAATGTCCATCATGTAAAAGAGGATGAAGCTTGTCCACAAGTTAAAAACTTATATATTGCCTGGCCACAACAAGACAGACAGCAGCAAGCAGAAGCAATTGGAAACTTCCGTGGATCAATCTTTTCGGTTCATTAAAAAAGGGGAAAAGAATTCCCCGAAATGGGTAACGAGGAAATGCACTTAAGACTTAGACTTGGCATACTGCTCCACGTGGAATCCCACCTGGCACGGAAACGACAAACCTTAAAGAGAGCTCGCGCGGGACTCTGGGATCGATTAACGTGGGGCAATTTCTTGGTTTGTAAACAAGGGAGGAATCGATAATATCTGTTCGCGATCACGTAACCGGTGACGACACGCATCGGGGAGGCGATTCGAAGATCGTTGAACAAGGCCTCTTCTTCTCCTCCTCCTTCTTCCGGGGTGCGCGTGGCGTACACAAGTCAATCTAAAAGAAAACAGGGTCCACTTGGCATTCGCTCGCAGCTTCCTTCCACGACCCTCTCCTCTCGCGAAGGAAGCTCGGCACGACTGTCTCATAATTATCCAGAAAGTTCCCGACCCTCTCCATCTAGACGAATCAGGTAGAGAGAGAGAGAGAGAGATGTCATCAAATAATGTAAGCGAGCTCATTAATTTGTACCTACTGTACTCGGATCGCGTCATCTCACACGCCATTTACGCAAACGCGGGACATACTGAAGAAACTTCTGTATTCACACCCCCACCTTGCCTCAAATGAAAATCTATCTCTTCCCGGGCAAAACACGTTTCCTCAAATTGAACACGAACGGGGAAACTCGCTTTGAAGCTTCCATCTGGGGCTTAAGACTTTCACGTTTCGCCTTTCTAGAAATGGCGGGGGCTTCCCTCGATCATACATGCAGAAACTATTCATCGCGATTATCTCTTTCCAAAATCCAATCCAATAGCTCTTGACCAAAAATGCGGTATATCTCTATTGCAGAGAAGCAGCCTCGAAGGGCGTCCAGAATCTTCAAGGGCAATTACAATCTACAGCCACACACACACGCACACAAAAATACATGCCTCGATCTTCCCATCACACGGATTCCGAAGAGGCCAACAATATTTAGAACCCTACCGAAACAGGAGTTACCAGCAATTTAACCGTCCATGCACCTGGGTTCCCACTAAATCACGAGTTACGCCAGCGTTGCCCAACCCCTTTCGAGGCCATAGACTTTGCCCACTATTAGATTAAATTAAAGTGGGGTCCACGGGATTATGGTGTGCGCCCATGCGGGTAATCACACCCCTTGAGCAGTTATTCGCTTTAAACGTGAAAGATCACGTTGGTTGAAATTACGTCAATAACCGACGTCCTCCCTATTATTCTTTGAGGTTAATTTCATTCTCGTCACTTTCCAAGAGAACAGAGAACGAAGAACGCTCCTCCCAATTGTTGATTGTCGTTTGACGAGAGAAAAACTCCGAGGTCGCAAAGGGCTTTTAACCGGTGATCAATAAGGTATGTCCTTGTGATATATCTTCGTCGATCGGTGAGTCTAGTGTTCTATTGGGCATGTTTCCGCTTTTAAGTCTCGATTAGATCGGATTGAGTATCCATCATTGGTATCGAGCCATGATTTACTAATTTCATGATAGTTTCCCTTTGATAATTAAGTTTAAAGATTGAAAGCCCCGTTTGTCTTCGTCGCTCTTGTTCATAGCGTTTGAGTTATTTTATGTTCGTCGAAAACGTGTTCGAAAATACCATGAGAATGGGCTCGTCGAGACGATTATTTCGAGTGGTCGCCGGCTCCGAGGCGACGCCGGAACCGCCGCATGCTCGTCACGCGCTACGACGGGGCGGAGTCCCACGAGGCCCCCGCGGTTTGTCCCTTTTGTAAACCATTTTTGTTCGTCAAATCTGAATTTTAAATATACCATTCTATTCGTCTTGAAGAGATAACGATTTTGATGGGTGGATCGACGCCGGAGGAGGCCGGACGACGACTCACGCGCCGACACTCGCCGGGGAGCCGCCGTCCACCCCCCTCCACGCGCCACGTGCGGCGCACGTGGGCGACCGTCACCCGCGTGGCCGACGTCACACCGACGTCGGCCACGTGCGATGCACGCGGGCGCTCGGCCCGCGTGGCTAACGTAGGTTGAGGTCAACGGATCGGGTCGGGCCCGACCCGCAATAAAGCCCAGTCCGGGCCCCTTTTCTTTAAAAAAAAAATTTTTTTGGGCCGGTCCATTTCGTTTTCACCGGGATTAGGCCCGCGACCCGAGCCCTATTACAGACCCGACCCGCCCGACATTGACCCGGTTGACCCGAGATTGACTGGACCGTTGACTTTGACCGTTGACCAATGTTGGCCGATTTGACCCAAAAAAAAAAAAAGAAGAAGGTATTGTTGGTCAATACTAAGGGGACTTATTTTACCTATTATTTATTTGTTATGATATGTTCATAATAGTTACAAAATCATTGGATTTTCATAATGCATTTATGTTCTGCATTCGTTGCGGGAACAATGACATGGGTAAGACGAAATGCGAAAACACCCCAAAGGCCAAGGCGAGCGAAGCTAAGCAAGCTCTTAGGGAGAAAGTTACAAGATTGGGCCTTTATAAATGGGATAATGCTTTTGACATTATAACCCATGTTATTAAGGTCAACGATATAATCCAAGAAATCATATAGGCTTGGACAAGAAATGACTCCAGTAGATGCATTTTATGCACTACGTAACACTATACCCGAAGAATGGCATGGTTTGATGAATAGCGCATGGTGGATTGATGCTACCACATATAAGAAATCCGTGCTACATTTCTTACACGAGATTATAAGGATCGGAGCGATGAAGACGTCATCGCTTGCAATGAATGTGTTTTGGCGCAGACGAGAATGCGCCTTGGCGTAAAGGCAAGGGTCATCAAAGGTTTTTTCCAAATGAGCTATTTTGGGCCCCGATTTGATTCATAATCCTCCTCAAGACCTTAATGATTCTTTTCCTTGTACCAAGGAAATTACATATGCTCATGTTCTAACCGGAGCTAGGAGGATCACACGTTATTACATTTAGACTTTTATTTTTTGGCTAGTTCCTTTCCCGTATGTCTTAGGAAACTTTTAGGGACTTGTGATTGTTGAATTGATGTTTTATGTATATACATTATGTTATGTGTATATATTTTGAGTGGGAGTGTTCACAAGTTTTAGTAATCGTATGATGAACACAAAGTGATGATTGTATTGGTATTGATTTTAGATAAGAAAATCTGGATGATGATGGAGAACTTAGTGAACTGTTTATTTTAGAATCTTTTTTTAGAAACTATATACTAGTTTAATCAAGATGCATGAATATGATTGCATTTGTTGCATACAAATAGACTTTAAACACGTGATAAATGTTATACTCGAGATACTATGGCAACGGCATCTAAGAATATTGTTGTTGAGCTCAACAAGGGTGAGAAATTGAATGGAGAAAATTATGAAATCCGGAGTATGAAAATCCAAGTATGTGCTTGAAGAACTAGAGGCACTGGAAGTTCTTAACCCGACCATGACCGAGCCAGGAGGATGATAATACTACATAGCACGAAAGAGACAAAGAAGCCTTTGCCGCCTGGAAGAAAAAGAACTCAACCGCTCGCATTACGTTGTTGAGTAGTATGGATAATGACATTATACGAGAGTTCAGGCAACATGAAAATGCTAAAGACATGTGAGATGCATTGAAAGCTAGATTTGGACGGACTTTGACACTAAGCCGAGGTAGCTTACAATCGGGTTCGACACTTATAAGATGCCACATGGACAGAATATAAAGCAACATTTAAGGAAGATGTCGAACATGATTAGTGAGATAAAGGATGCTGGTCATGTATTGTCCGATGAACAACAAGTGCAGGCTGTAATTCGCTCTTTGCCTCACAATTGGGAACACATGAAGGTGAACCCGACCTACAATGTGAGCGTCACAACTTTTGAGAATGTTGTGCACCATTTGGAGTTAGAGGAGGACCGCCTTCTAGCGGTTAAAACACAATCTAATGTATATGTTATTGGATCTAGCTCACATGGAGCTTCGGGCTTCAAGCGCAAACGTCCCGAAAAGTTCATGAAGTGGACAGGCAAAAGAGTTGAACCATCTGACAAGAAACCAAAGTTTGAGAAGCATGGAAAAGGGAAACGTCCCATGAAGAAAAATATTTCAAGGATGAAATGTTATAATTGTGGCAAGAAGGGTCATTTCGCTCGCGATCGTAGCGAGCCGAAGAAGGTAGAAACCCTTAACACACTTAAAAGTGTTTGTTATGTGTCAAGTTTTGTATTTTTAACTCGAATCTCATCCTTTGTGGACTGTAGACTCGGGAGCTACAAACCATGTAGCCAGAGATATAAGTACGTTCGTGGGGTTTCGACAAATTCCAAGTGGAGCGAGATGGATTTACGTAGGAAATAATTCCAGAGTAGAAGTGAAAGGAATTGGCACTTGCCAACTTATCATGCGTGGTGGACAGCAGTTTATTTCTACATAATGTTCGTACGTTCCGAAGATTCGCCGAAATCTTGTCTCTGTATTGGTATTAGTTAAACTTGATTTTAGTATGAATTTTCACAACAATGGTGTAGATTTGTTGTTAGGAACAACTTTTTATGGTTACGATTATTTCACGGATGGCTTTATTGTATTGGATATTGAACATACTAGTGTGAATGTATGTTATTCCCTGTTTGCATCTTCTAGTTCTAATGAGAATGATGTGAATACATAGCATGCTAGACTTGGTCATATTGGCCAACAAAGAATGAATAGATTAGCCAAAGATGATTTATTAGGTAATATTGAGAAAGTTGAATTGCCTACCTATGAGCATTGCCTAATGGGAAAAACAACTCGAAAGCCATTTGGAAAAGGGACAAGAGCTGAATTTCCATTGCAATTAATTCATACTTGACATTCGTGGCCTAATGAATGTTAGGGCAAGGCATGGTGCTTGTTTATTTCATCACATTTATTGATGATTATACTCGATATGGACATGTCTATATGATATCTTATAAATCGAAACATTAAGTTGCTTCAAGAAATTTATGACATTAGTGGAAAATCGGTTAGATAAGAAAATAAAAGCTTTAAGATCCGATCGAGGTCGAGAGTATTTATCCGATCGGTTTAGATATTTATGTGATGAAAAGGAAATAGATAGACAGTTATCCATTCCATATCCTTCTCAACAAAATGGAGTAGCTAAAAGAAGAAACAGAATCTTACTCGAAATGGTTAGGTCTATGATGGCGCAAGCCAATTTACCGATTGCCTTTTGGGGCGATGTTTTATTCACTTCGCCGCTTATATACTTAACCGAGGGCCTTCCAAATCGGTTTCTCCCATCCCATATGAATTATGGACATGTCGAAAATCCGATTTAAGTTTTCTTAAACTTTGGGGTTGTGTTGCCTATATTCATGAGTTCAATCATAAATATGGAAAATTGGGACCAAGAGGAAAAAAGAGTATTTTTATAAGATACTCGAACACTCAAAAGGATATGTATACATAGGTGAGCAAGAAAGTGGAAATGTGACTAAATTTGAATCACGAGATGTCACATTCTTAGAGAATGAATTTTCAAGAAAGGGCGAAATAAGTGAAGATTGTTCCCTCTTTGAGACATTGGATCAAGATAATGAGATCGTTGGACATAATGATCCAAGTGGAAGCAATGTGAGAGGTGTGGTGTTGAATACAAACCAATCTCCATCGCAACCACTTAATGAATCAATGCCATTATGTGGTCCGAGTGGGAGCGTATTGGAGGATGAAGTACCCTTGGTACAATCTTCTCCACGACGTAACCTGGTCGCAAAAGCATTCCTCGACGACGCTTTGAAATTGAAGGGGAAGCTTTCATGATCGCTCCATTGGATGAAGATGAGCCAAGAAATGTGAATGAGGCTCTATCTTACTCGATAAGGAAAAATGGATGAAAGCAATGAAAGAAGAGATTGAGTCAATGAAATCAAACCAAGTTTGGGAACTGGTTGATCTTCCGAAAGGACGCAAAGTCATTGGGAACAAATGAGTTCTCAAAATAAAGCGCAAGGCTGATGGCTCAATTGAGAAATATAAGGCACGCCTTGTGGCGAAAGGATATAACCAACAGGGAAGGAATTGATTATGAAGATACTTTTTCTCCCGTGGTAAGATTTATCTCGATTCGCCTCATTCTAGCAATAGTGGCTAGTTTGGATATTGAATTACATTAGATGGATGTAAAGATTGCTTTTTTCAATGGAGAATTAGATGAAGAAATTTACATGGAACAACCCGTTGGATTTGTTAAAAAGGGCCAAGAACAAAAGGTATGTCGACTTTCGAGATCGATATATGGCCTTAAGTAGTCTTCAAGATAATGGTATATACGCTTCAATAATGCCATAGTGACATATGATTTTGATATAATTAATGAAGATAATTGCGTCTATATCAAAAGGTCCAAAGGTCACTTTGTAATTTTATCATTATATGTTGATGATATATTGATTGCTTTGAAAATAGTATGGAGTTTGTGAAGACAGATCAAAAGTTGGCTATCTTCTAATTTTGAAATGAAAGATATGGGTGAAGCTACATATATTCTCGAAGTTAAGATTTCGAGAGATTGTTCGAAAAAGTCATTATCTCTTTCGCAAGAGACGTACGTCAATAAAATTCTCGAACGATTTTGTATGCAAGATTGCAAACCCATTGATAATCCTATTGCAAAATGTGATGGGTTGAGGAATGTGTCCTAAGACTCCACAAGAGCAAGAACGTATGAAAAGCGTTCCATATGCTAGTGCTATTGGAAGTCTCATGTACGTTATGATGTGTACAAGACCGATATTTGTTATGCGGTTGGATTGGTCAAGAGATACCAATCCAATCCAGGTCAAGCACATTGGATTGCCGTTAAGAGAATTTTGAGGTATCTCGAAAGCAACGCCGATTACTCGCTAACTTATCAAGGAAGTGATCCGCACCTTGAGGGCTACACTGATGCTTGATTGGGGAGGAGATTTGGATGAGAGAAAATCCACTTCTAGAAATGTATTGTTATTGAATAATTGCGCCATATCGTGGAGCAAGAAGAAACAACATTATATAACCTTATCCACCATGGAAGCCGAGTTTGTGGCATTATCGGCAAGACAAGAAGGTGTTTGGTTTAGAAGATTTATGGATCATTTGGGTGTTACAAGAGATGCTGCAAAACTTGTGAAGGTTTATTGTGATAGTCAAACAAAGAATGGCTTATACTAAGGATCCTAAGTTTCACAAGTAAGACCAAACACATAGACATTAAGTATAACTATGTCAAGGACATGGAAGCACGAAAGGAAGTGAACCTACAGTATATATCTATGCATAGAATGTTAGCGAGATCCCATGACAAAGCCAATTCCTAGAGATGCTTTCCTTGGTTATATAAAAACTCTAGGATTGCGTAGAGGTTAATGTATTGAATATTTGTAATTTTTTCCCCGAACATCAATAATTAATGATGTTGTTTATCAATATTGAAGTCTATAAGTTTATTTGATATTCATGCATATTAATGCTTGGTGCACTATATGTTGAAAAGGTATATCGGACGGATGAGAGGTTAGCCCACTCACACGGGTAACCGCCTCTATTTATTATGTAGTGAATATAGATGAGGCAATTTTAAGTTTATTATTTAGGTGATAATTGAGAGTTCAAGCCTAAAATACTAATACCGCCTTAGCATGATGTTAAGATGAGGACTTATTACTTACAATGTACGAAAGTGAAATAACCCACATATTTCACTTTTATCTGTCTTAAATGCCGGATGAGAGTTCCGATGAAAACTCTTGGCTTGAGTTGTTACGTGAACTCAAGTTAGACACTTGAGTGTGTCAAGATGATCATCTCAGACGGTATTAAAATAGAAAGACATATGCTCCATGGGGAAGGAGAACATATTGTAATACGTATTTCATATTACGTATGCACCTGTCGACCAATGAGAGTAGGTAAAAGTTTCGATCTCAACTTCTCTATGGCGTGTGAGACTCTCGAGGATAAAATTTCTCATTTTTAGTACCCTCATGACTCTTCATTATTCTCAAGGTCTTTATTTAGTGTTTGCTATCTTAGGGTGTTGCCTATGGTCATGAAATTGATTCGATCTAAAGGGATATTTCTAGAAAAGCGAGCCGAACCGAGATTAAGAGATCTAATGAATGAGGAAGATTGATTTGGAGTTTTAAGTCACATTATGGATTATATTCACGAGATCGGTCAATTATGATTATTTGGTGTGATCATAATTGTGAATATAATATGTCAATTTTAAAATGAGATCTAGTGAGAAATTTATATGTGACTGATCGATCTAGAGTACATCATCCAATTCATTTTTTTTTATGTCCAATTTTAGAGCCGTCATATACTCCCAACGGATATATGACAACGAGCTCTCAGTGTATGCTATCGCATGAGTTATTTGCCAATATGAATTTTGCGAAGATAAAAAGTTTAGTTGTAAGTCCTCCGTGGACAAATAGGAGTTGTTTGTCCCGCACGGCAGGCAGTGGGAGATATTAGATTAAATTAAAGTGGGGTCCACAGGGTTACGGTGTGCGCCCACGCGGCAACCACACCCCCTTGAGCAGATTATTCGCTTCAAACGTGAAAGATCACGCTTGGTTGAAATTACCTCAATAATTGACGTCCTCCCCATTATTCTCCGAGGTTAATTTCATTCTGTCACTTTCCAAGAGAATAGAGAACGAAGAACGCTCCTCCCAATTGTTGATTGTCGTTTGACAGAGAAAAACTCGGAGGTCGCAAAAAGCTTTTAACCGGTGATTAATAAGGTATGTCCTCGTGATATATTTTCGTCGATCGATGAATCTAGTGTTCTATTGAAGCATGTTTCCGCTTTTAAGTCTCGATTAGATCGGATTGAGTATCCATCACCCAAGAACAAAGCAATGATGATAGGCGATTCCTCCGATAACTAAAAACTTACGCAGAACGCATCAAGCTCTTTCGGTGACTCTCAGGTTTTGATTTATAATAATATTGCAATTAAAAAGTTAGGAACATCGTTGCTCCATGGAGACGCGAAAATGAGCATTCATGCTCAAGGACGCTACTACTCTTTAATTAAGCGCGGCGACACCTTCATTAAGAAGTAAGCAAAAATACCAAAAACCCACGTCTTCTAGCGACAACACACGAATCGTCATTGCCGGCTCCAGATTTCGTTCATATCTGGCCCGCGATTTCGGAGGGCACGAAATTAAAACAGGAGGAGACAACCGAACTCGACAATACGTGCTACGCGGAGCGAGAGTTCAATGTTGTCGTCTGGTACATACTCACGAATCGCATGTGTATTGTTCGGATTTGGAGCGCGATGCACTGGAAGCACCGCGGACATGTGATCAAGTCAGGTCGGGTGAGGGAAGGAAAGAGAGCCTGAACGCCAATCGAGCAACAGAAGCACCGTGGAGAACGTGACCGCGCGTGGGTAGGGCCCTCCCCCGCCGAGGCGCAGATCTGTCCTCCTCATCTGCTATTTTTCTTCGTGGGTCTCTGAATTTAAAACTTAATTTGTGGCGAACAACTTAAATGCTGGGATGGGCCTTTGATTTATGCTTACATGGGCAAGAAGGCCTAGCTGGTCGTGCTGGGTTCTCCTCGGCTCATCAACTTTTACTTTTTATCCACTGAACAAGTGGATTTTGGATTTTGGGGACGGTGGTCTACCCACTTTGTGTGGTGCATATCGTCTTCCTCGGGGGTCTATGTTCTATATGAAGGTGTGTTGGGATTGGCCTTTCTTTTTACATTATTCTGTGCTTATTGCATGGGGAAATGCTGATCGTTGGAGTACCGGTCATCTGCTGAACTCCATAACTCAATTTATCAATCTTTTTAAGTCCGAAGGAACTTCTGTCGATGGAGAACTTCTATGTGAAGATGAAAGGAAGGGAAAGGACGATTCTGCCTTGATTTGATAACTCCATAAAACATGAGACGTGCTTCATTCACGATGCCTTGGTTCCACTAGAAAAACATGAGGGGCGTTTCGGATAGAGAGAGAGTAGCAAGTATCTTTTGCCAATGGCACCTCAAACTAGCATGACATTGAATCGCAATATGAATCATGAAAAACCATCCATTTCTTGATATCCGGATCTCTCTCTCTCTGTGAAAAACTAACTTTTTGCAACGACTCCAGGGACAAAGGCGCACGCCACAGCATTAGGACCTTAATCATGTATGTTGAACTACGTCCACAGCGATGATAATGGAAAGAACATTTTTTCGCAGATGGACATGCCATGCTGATACAGCAGCTTGGTCCTTAATCTAGCTTTCATGAAATGGATAGAAATCTCACAAGCTTCTAACACAAGCAGAGTTTGGTAACTCAGGCGGTTCCAGAACGAAAGTGACGACTAAGGTAAAAGAACTTAATTTTATATAAATCTGCGACGCAGTATCTTTATACATATAAAGAATGAATAGAATGCTGTACTTGTCAGATAAATCCTATCACTGATGCAAGGGGTCGTAAAAATCCCTAAAAGAATGGTTAAACTGAAGGCACTATATCAGAGTAGCAGAAGCCTAAACGAAGGCACTGTATGGATCAAAAGCTATCGTCATCAATAATGTCGCCACCGGAGCTGAGCAACATGAAGAAGAGCATCATCTTGTCCAGAAGCCTAATCAGCTCCAGCAACAGTTAGGCAAATCTACATCAAATACTAGTCCAATCTCTCGGTCATAACTATGCAGTAAGCCATCACATGTACCGACCCAATTGAATCAGCATCACACTTATATCATCGCAAGAGCCACGGGAAGCAGAGAGGTCCACAAGCTTCCTACATGCGAGCATTGGTTCGGGCCCGTCGGTACCCATACATAAAGGCCGAGCAATATCTACAGCTTCCTGGTTACTGACCTGAAATCGAGTGCACAAAGAACTTCATCAGTTCCTTTACAACAAAGCTTCCAAATTCACAAATAATTAGCATGCCCATTTATTTTTTCCAGAAATTGGAGCTCACCTTGTCCCATAAACCATCAGACGCCAGAATCAGGAACTCATGCTCAGCTTCAATTTTTAACATGTTTGTCTCCGGCTCAGCTGTTACCCACTTTTTAAAATGCCGATCTCCAATTGCCCGGGACACAGCAAGAGAACCCTGAATTCTCCATACTCCATGGTAACTATCAACATACCCACCCTGCAAAGTAAAATGAAATCAGAACATTAAGTCATGAATTCTGCTGGGACATCTAAAGATGAATCTTCAATGGTACGCACGTAGATTTAGGAAATTAGATATTTTCTAAATCCTCACCTCTGCCTCGATGCGTTCCTTTTCATCTTCCCTATAAGGCCTGTGATCAGATGTGAGAGCCTCTGCAGTGCCAGCTCTACAAACAACAGCTCGACAATCTCCAGCATTAGACACGAAGAGGTTGCCCCTTCTAATCAAGGCAGTTACACAGCATGAGCCGCCTCGTGAGTCCTCATTTAGAAAATCCAAATCGGTCTTCAGGTAACCATGCTTCACAGCCGTCTCCGTTTCATCCTCGTCTCTTCTCATCACTTCATCTATAATATTCTTATTCAAGTTCTCAGCGGCAAATTCTGCAGCCATTACACCTCCATGCCCATCAAATACACCAAACAACGCCTGCATGTTGAAAGTAGCAGAATCAGGTTCGCGTCCTATTGAATGTTGACGAGGGCTACACAATGAACTGAACTGACTAAAATTCGTTTCAGAACAAAACTTTACTCAAGTTCATTACCATTTCTTTGATTCTAGCTTTTTCACATCTTAAGTCAGTAACCTAAGCTTCCCACCAGTTTTCTTTCTGGTGATTACAAATACCAAGCACAACTCATCCTTGAACCGTTCTAGAACGGTAGCATAAACCATTTCAGGGTTTTTATCACATCTCCAGATAAAACTAACGAACAGAATTTAATCCCAGGAAACAATATCAAGTAATAGTCACTAGGGCGGTTTAAATTCATAATGGGTAGGTTCAAATACATCTATAGAGAAATTGTTTAGGTGCAATAACGGTGATCCAACGCGAGCGCAAGCTATTCACAAACCATCTCGTCATCGTGATTAAGAAGAAGCCCTAACTGAGAACAGAAAGTTTTACCTGCTTGCTATCTCCATGGATAGCGACCGAAGCAGAATACCGATCCTCCATAGCTTCCCTCCTCCCTCTCTTGCAATAAACAGAGTACCCATACTCCTCTCTCTCCTCCGCCACAGTATCCGTGGCCGGGGTCGCCGGAACCCGAAAACTCAGGGCCGCCACCGGTATATCCAGCCTCGTAGGCCTCTTCCGCTTCAAAACCGTTGGCGATGCACCCGACCCCGAAACCGGGACCGGATTAGAAGTAGAAGACGAAAAGGAGGAGTTCGAGAGGCCAGTCGGCGGTTTCTGGAGCCGGAGCCGGAAAGGCGACGACGGCGACGAGGAGGAAGGCGAAGAAGAAGGAGGAGGGGAGGGCTTGAGGTGAGTGAGAGATAGAGAAAGGGAGTCGGGGGAGGAAGAGAGGATGGAAGCCTTGTTGCAGAAGAGAGAGGTCGAAATGACTCTCGACGGGGAGAAAACTGGAGAATTGGCAACTGCGACTGAACAAGACATCGTTTTGGGTCAATGATCTCGCGCACTCCGTGCCCTGGTCGTCCGAGGTTGCGCCTGTTGCTTGATCTCTTCTCTGTGTCGATGGTTGTTCGCTCCAACGTTCGATTTTTTGGAGAAGGAGGACGCAGAAAAGATGTCTTCTTTTTGTTGATAGAGCGCGTGCGTGAGAGAGAGAGAGAGAGATGGCAGGTATATAAACGGTAGGTACAGGGTCGCGGTTTCTGCGGAGAGTGCGCGTTTGATGGGGCGAGATTTTTTCACGTCCCGATTCAACCCTGGTTTGACCAGCGATGGAGACGCTCCACGTGCGAAAGTTCCAAATTGACCTCCCACGTTTTGCTGGCTTTAACCAGTGTGGAGGTTTTCTGTTTTATAAAGGAAAAAAAGAAAAGGAAATTGCCAAAAAATATCTTCTCTAGCTTTGGTATCGTTTTCTATGGTTCTCTTAAGTTGCTATGATATTTGGGCATCCAGTCGAATTCAAATTTTTGTCATGTTTAAATTTTTATTATCATGATCCGACGTTTTCAGAATATGCAAGAAATTTTTTTAAAAAAAATACACGGAAATAATAAAGCAAAACAGATTGAAAGAAGAAGGGGTGTGGGGGGGTAATAAGGTAATTTAGGATGGGGAGAAGGGAGTTTGCCTAGCACTAGGTGGGGAGGGGGAGTGGGGATAGCAAAACGAGGGTTCAATTGTTCAAAGTTGAAGCAGGGTCAAAGCACGTTACTTGGTTTCGATACGCTTTCTTCTCCATCCCTTTTGCAAGAAGGTCGCCTTCTTTTACTCCTTAATAATAATAATAATAATAATAATAATGATATTTTGATTTTCCTTTTTTTTCTTTTTTTATTTTTCTTCTTTTCGCATTTCCTCCGTTGTGAAGACGAGGACTGACGGACGAGGAACAGAACAAGAGGAGGAGCAGCCTCGACGACCGAGTGGGCCCCCCGGCCCACGACCACCTCCTCCCAGTGTTTTTTTGAATTGACTCGTTCGTAGAGCGGACAGCACAAGGAGGGAGGGGGGGGGCAGGCGCAGGCGCTCTGGAACTGGAAGTGAAAGTTACCGTTAGGCTCTGCGAAGGGCCAGTTTTGAGTTTAATATTCCTTTCCGCTTTCAATTGACCGTTGGCACTCCAGCCTTCGCAGCGGACGCCACCATTGTCTCAACCCAACTATACATACTATCTCCGTCGCAGCAGTCGGGTCACTGATATTAAACGCTTCTCAATCGTTTTCAAAATTGATGTCAACAAGCGCCCCGATGAGACAGTGAATAATAACTTGCAAAAAAGCCTTTCGCAGGGCTATATTAAAAATAGAAAAAATACGATCGTCCAGGTGGTAAATGATGTGCCGTCGGATCTTGTCTAACGGTATGCTGTCCCACCACATGCGAGGCCCCGCGCTTGAAACCTTGCTCTAGAGCGCGCTCTGAACTCCGGTTGCTTTGATCACTCGCTACTTGATCTCTCTCAAATCGAGTTGGGTTTATGGCCTCGCAAATTGGGGGTTCTAGGGCTTACATTGAGGTTTCATGGTCAAATCTCGGGACGCTGGGTCATTGGGTCAAAAATGCTTGTTCTCCTGGCGAGATGTGACCTTAGGGGGCGGTTGGCACGCATTCATTAGCTTCGTGGATGTCGGTATTCCACTCTTGAGGTGTTTTGAAATAAGTGTCACTTCGGAAGGACTTTGAAACTTTCTCTTCTCAAAATTTAGTAGAAAAACTGGAAAAAAGAAAACCCGAAAGAGTATCTTTCAAGCGTGTGAAAACAGACCCCTCGTGTTTTCACACACGCACACTCCCGCGATAGCAACAGGCTTGAAAAAAAGAAGAAGAAGCTGGTTGCTATTTGTCAATTAACACGGTTTCTCTTTGGGGACGGCATACGATGACATTGGGGATGGTCATAGGGTCTCCATTGGTCATAGGGTCTCCATCATATTTCGTCTTCCTTGCCATTAAGCAAATCCAGCGTCGAAGGGAACGCAGGAAGTATAAGCCAGTCCATAGTGGCCACTAGAAAGACATTTCTTGCTTCAATTCCAACACCCTCGTAGACCCCGACTGCTTTTGCCTTGAATTTCTCGAGGCCCCACTAGTTTGACAATTTGTAAATTGGTGACCACGATTCTCACGTGTCTGTGTCATTAGATTGATCTTCATTATGACCAAGATTCAAAATTGATCTTCATTACTTTAAATAGTTTTCAATATCGGAATTTATCATAATCAATTGCTTAGTAACGGCGCCTCTTATATTTCCAGTTCTCTATTTCTTTGTCCAGTCCATCTTCATTTGGTCCGCCTGGTATGCTAGTAGTATGCACTCCGCACTCTTCATGAAGGCATACCCTTTGTTTCTCTCCTCACGAACTGGAGATTCAAAGTCAAATGACGTGACCGGTTCACTCTTCTTCTTCTTCGTCAAGAAAATTACAGGGTACTTACGGGCAATCAGCATTGATCCAGGCTGTCGTGGACCGGGGGAAAGAAAAAAAAAGACTTCCTTTGTGGACCGGAAACATTGTCCAAAAACAAAGATGTAGTTCCCCGACGTCCGAAATTACTTCACCAATAATGAAGCACTGGATAGCGAGGGGAACGATTTTATCGGCTCCAATCTGGAAACTGACCCACACAACCACATTCAGTGTATGTAAGCCATTGATTGCTTCGACAGCAACATGAAGCCAAACTTTTAACACTAACACAGAATCAAATTCAGGATTGGAGTATTCAATTTGGATTTGGATTTGGATTTGGGAAAGAAACAATCTGCTTGGTGAGACTCAGTCCCTTAGATGTTCATAAAGAGCTGCGATCATTCTCGCAAGTCATTACAGGTCTGTAGAGCTCATCACCGTCTCACTTACAGAACACCAAACGAGAACAGAAAATGCAAGGAAAACGCACAGAAAAAGACATCAATTTCGATTGAAAGTGGGACATGTAGTTGCTCCAGTGTTTCTCCCAAAAGCAACGAAAGAAGTCCGAGGGAGTGTTGTAGAAAAAAAAAGCAACACGTAGTAATATTGCTTCAAGGGAACGAGTCTTGTGGGAATCGAATAACCTCCTCACAGACCAGATAGCGAAGCTCAAGATACAAAGCCGATCCTAATCTCACACAGATCGACAGACATGTCGACGTATACGAAAACGAGTTCACGCGGAAACAATCCAACTAATCAAAGCATTGACGCGTGTATCAAATCCGACAGCGACGGAGAAGGAGAAGAAGAACGCAAGAGCTAATTGAATCGAAGAGGTACATCGTGCAAACCGGAACCCTAGCTTCCCCCAATGTCTCGGCGCCGTGGCAATTTGGGAGGCACGGAAAAGGGGGCTCTGCCTTTATAAGAGAGAGGGGAAAATCCGACGGTCGAAATGATGTCTCGTTTCAGGAGATGAGCGGCTATCGATGCGTTTCGGCTACGAGCCTGGCCGAACATTTGCCCTAGCTCCCCACAACGAACAGCGTGCGAAGCTGTGTGCCATCTGTTGGGCCTCCAGGAAGCCCATAAAGTTGGCCCGTGTGAGAGTTTGTCCCTCGGATGGGCCATTTAATGTGGGCTCACTTAATTGAAACCTGGGCTTATATTTTACCCCATCTGTTTCGTTTTGCCCATCCCTTTCCCCCCACTGATTTTGAAAGTGTTTCTTTTGGGAAAATTTCAAAAAAGGCTCCAAGTGCCCGCATTTTTTTCAAAAAGGGCTCAAAGTAAACCTTGTTTCAAATAAGAGGCGTGAAGTGCCTAACCTGTTTCAATTAAGGACCTGAGCTTGCCGGCGGGTCAAATGTTCACCGGTCGGTGAGCATATCATACTTCCTGAAATCGGAATAGGGGCATTTTTGTCCATTTTTTTAATAAAGTAAAAGACTAACTTTAAATTAAAAATCCCAAAACTTTCACACCTTCTTCTCCCCATGTTTATCGACAAAAGAGACTGTTGCTTGAACGAGGAAGTGCTACCACAACAAGCACTGTTGGGCTTTGGTGGCCTGCAACCAGGTAGCAGCGTGAATCGGATGGCAGCGGTGGCGCCGGCGCCGACGACGGTCAAAAGGTAAAGGGTTTTGAAAGAAACTCTAAAACCCACGTCCTCTTGACCAATGGCTGCTACATCTCGCCTCATTTACAAGCTTGCGATCCTCGTTGGTGACTTCGAGAATGTACGCGCTTCATTTTCTCATGGTCCGGAGTTAGAAGTCCAGTTGTGCGAAGGTGAGTTCCATAGTGGCTATTCTGGTTGCTCTTAGAATGAAAACATACACTAAATGTTCAAGTAGTGTTGGTTTAAAATCTCATATGATGAAGGTTGAGTTGATGATTTAGATACATATTTGCTCTTATTGTGATGGATTGAAGCGAGTCGCTAGTTTAAACTTGTGTATAAACTACACGAGCAAACCGCACACAACATGCTCGACGGAATGCTTGAACCGAGTCTATGTAGATTATACATACTTTCTTTTTTGGGTATTTTTGTTTGCTTGTCGATTTGTTTTTGGCTTCTTTGCTGACCGAGACCGATTGGAACCTTCACAATGGGAAAAAAAGGGCTTGAACATCTTATCTTAATACATAATAGACATTACACTTGATCCGAAATAAGTTTTATATATTGATTTTAAAACCTTATGGATCCGTAAGTAGAAAACAGAAAATCACTACCGCATTTGGCCGAATTCACACCGGTTTTCCATTATAGATTTCTATATATCCGATTTTAAAATGATGTGTGTAGATAATTTAGTATTGGAGAGTCTATGCATTGCTTGTAGACTTTCCTTATTAGTGGTCATAACTTTCTTGTTAGGACTCTATAGAAACTTTTTTGTTTTGCTCTATTAGCTACAATCTATTGATGACAATTTATGATTTTGCTTGTGGACTCCAAAAGATAAGCCCACTTTTGCTTTAGAAGCAAAGTGCAGTGAAGTGCAAAAGGGACTTCAAGATTTAGCATCGAAGCATCATTGAATATGTCTTTAGATGCTAGTATATCTGCTTTTGGAAAAGTAATATCATCTAACATGGAGAAGACAATGTCGACTTACTTGTTTGATCATTGAGATGGATGCAATTCATCATGTTTCTCAAGCTATTAAATCGCAAAGATTGATGCGCTAATTCCAAAGTAATGAGGCAAAGCTGCTTGACCGTAGCATTGGAGCCGCCGAATGGAGCACCATTGTGAATGAAGTTCTCTATTTGCGCATGTGGTGATGTTGATCGTATTGAAGTTTGTGATATTCAATGGCTGCATGCATTAAGATTAGATAGAAACAGATCCATGAAGGAGCCGAGAATGTCACCCGAGGTTGTATTAGATTGGGCTGTGATTAATGGAGCTTTCGATTGAGTGTTGTGCTATGCACGCATATTGAAATTGTAAACTTATATGTGATTGTCTCTTTTTGTAATGCAAATATTAAAGTTCAATAAATGTAAGTGTTTAAAGATGAGTTGTTGATGATCAATAATTTCCTATCGTTTGATACCTTACATATTTCACAATCCTTTTTCGGTTGGATTCAATAGAACTCGTGTTCTAGCGATGCTTGTGAAATAAAATGCACAATATTGCCCGACAGAAATTCATTTTTAAGCACTAGGCTTTTTTTTTAAAGACTTGGGATATTATTCGCAAGAGAATTTAGTATTGAATATGTTTAACTCCACAATGCACTCCTCGGGCCACTAGTGAGCCTCATGATATAGCGAGAGGAAAGAAAGTTCAAGAAAAGATATGCAAAAAAATAGCACTTGCTTGCACATCATCCATCTTCACTTGCCAAACTATCACTCTAAATGACAGAACAATTATATATTCTAATACAAAGTTCACATAGGAATAGATACGTCTTACGCAAATACCAAAAGCACGTGTATACACGTATATCTAGCAAGCATTCCCCTTTACACGAATCTAAAAATGGAAAATCAAAATCGTCTCATTAAGAGTTCAATGACTCGAGGTAAATCTTCAAGTCTCTTCCCTTGCTCCGGAAAGACGAAAGTGGGAAAAGCGCTCATGCCGTTGTAAAATTTTAAATGGCATGTAAGTAAGTTACTTGAAAACGAACATTACTACGCAATAAGAAAACCGACCTTCCTAGATAAAAATCACTTGCACTAAAGTTATCCCCGCAAGAATGATCCACCAAAAACCCGTAAGTAAAGCATCAAAATCTTTAGTGTCTTGTATGATGTGTAAATGTTAATTTCATTTGGGTTACAAAGAGCAAAGAAAATTGTCATATCTATATAGTCACACATGTATGTTCCAAATTTCCAACTCATTAGGGATCTTTTTCTTCGATATGCAAGACATATGCAATATAATTCAAGTGCATAACAATGAAAATATGCAAATGTGCATAGGAAGGTTCCCGCAGCTACTTTAAGAGATTGTTAGCATTGAAAAGAGATCTTTTAAAGAATTGTCTAGAACAAAGCCACTCACCTTGCCAACAAAAGCCAGCAGCCCCAATTGCATATGCACATTTACATTTCACATCTCAACTACCTACTTTGCATCTTCATATCCCTTATCATGCCAAAAAAGAGAAATATGGCCCTATGTAGACTTACTTGTTTGATGGAAAAGAGAAACATCATAAACATCCCAAAAAGTTATTGATCTTGTTGGTATTGCATATCTCAAAAAGTTGCTCGTCGTTGACCATTTTCATGTTTAGATCTTCACGTCATCCTCTTTACCTACGGTTGAATTAAGAATTAAATTATGTAGTCAAAACAAAGTCAAGCACAAGAGCACGTTCATCACAAAGTCAAGCATAGATGGATACTTGCATCTTCTCTCTTCCCATAGATGATATTGAGCTTTCCATGTTGCTAAAAAATGACGCAAGAAGTTCGGCGGTCTCGGTTTGTGATGTTGGGGCTAATGGAGTGTTTTCTACCACATCTTGTGAGCATGAGGCGGATGTAGAAGTTGCTAGGGCTATTGATGTTGCTGCAATTGTTGTTGTTGATGCACTGATAGATTCTTGCAATAATACTTGTTATGGCCTAACCCACCGCATTTCCCACAAGTGATTGTGGTATTCTATCTCTTCAATTTGGTTCCCACGGGTTCTTGCACAACTTTCTTCTTCCTCTTCTTTAAATTGTTATCAGCTATTTCGACCGAACTTTGTTCGTTGTTTCTTCTTTCTACCAACTTTCTTAGGCACATCCGGTGTGAGTAGATGCTCTCTAGCGGGCCATGTATCCTTGGAATCTACAGCATGCACAACATGATTATAAGTTCGCACGAATATTTTCACACTTGAAACATGTGTGAACCCATTTTTCAGGTTGTTCCTTCCGGTATACAAGAGCCGCCATAGCATGACAACAAGGGATTTCACTAATGTCTCATCTTCTGCGCCTAAAAGTTTTGTGTCTTATATTAACTACCCTCTTGTCTCCATATGATCCACTCAATTCAAACTCATCCTCCCCATTCCATGTTGGAATCCACGAAGCTGAAATTTTTTTTTGAAAATCCAATGTATCTTGAATCTTAGGACAAATCACACCATTATAGTTGGCCACTCCATCTCTTTGCTTATGAATTCTTTCCATGAGTTGCACTCTTATAGCTTCAAGCAATGTGATGATAGGCTTGTCTCTAATGTTAATGATGCTCTTGTTGAAGCTTTCCCACCAATTATTCAAGGAAGCATCGCATTTTGAGCTTGTTCTAAAGTGGGACTTGCTCCATTGCACTGGAGGCCTCTGGGAAAACCAATCATAAGCTTTTTCATTAACTGCCTTAAGTTCTTCCATTGCCAAGTCGAAATCACATACCCTAGTTGCCATGGCTGCCTTCCAAACCAAAAGTTTAAGTTCTAGTCCTTTGTGATGTAACTTGAAGTTCTCATAAAGATGCCTCAAGTAAAATCTATGTTCCGCTTCGGGCATCAAATTAGCTAGTGCTTGCACCAATCCCTTTTGCTTATCACACATGAAAGTCCAAGTACTTTGAATTTGCCGGGTCTGTAATCCCCAAATTTTCTGCAATCATACTAATGAACCAATGCCATGTCTTGTATGTTTCTTGTCCCACGATTGCCCATGCAAATGGATACATATGAGCATTTCCATCTAGGCCCACAGCTGCAAGAAGTATACCTTTAGAGCCCGATGACAAATGACAACCATCAAACCCCACAAAGCGCCTACATCATTCTAGAAAACCCCTTCTCAATGCATCTAGACATATATAGACTCCTTCAAAATTGAATTGTTCTTGACATTGCTCACTCTTGATTACACAAGTGGATCCAACATTGGAATCAAGAAGTGCTTGGCAATAGCTTCTAAGCATCCCAAATTGCTCATTCTCATTCCCCGTGACCATACTCATAGTTGTAACCCTCGCTCTATAGACCATTGTCCTGGACAACTTTAAAACATTCTCGAGACTCCATTGTTTTCTTCATTGAAGCACTTGGCCACGTTGGATTATTCCTCAACCGATCACAATACTTGTTTGCCAGCTATTTAGAGCTCACTTGAGAAACATGTAGAGCTCTATTACATGTATGTACAGGGTTGAAGGTTTTAACTTGTAAAGTCTGCTCCCTCTCGTACTTTGGAGGCATATATAAGCCAACCACAACTATCAGAACACACTGCCCTCAATCTATTTGGTGCATTCTTAGTGAACCTCACATGTTTCCCATTTTTAATGGCATAATTTCTAATTGCTCCTTTAAACTCTTTAACATTGCTAAAGCACATCCCCAACTTAAAGGTAGGATTCTCCATATCCACCTCAACATCAAACTCAAGATGTGTATACTCAACTTCACTACCCGTATTTAGGAAATCTACATTATCGGATAATGTATCTACATACAAACCGATGTCTCCAACCTCCGTATCCCTTCGCATTGAACTACCTTCCTCCATATCCCTCCGCATTGAACTACCTTCTATACTTCATACATTTCTTCTGTATAACTCATTGAGATCAATAATTGCAAACCCATCTTCTTCAACACCCTCAGCACACCTATCGGACGTGGCATAATTCACTTCTTCACATCCATCACCTGGTGCAAATGGAAGAGGAAAAAACATCAAGTTGCAATTACAATCCTCATCACAAGAATGTGCAGATCATACAATGAATTAGCCTTTCAAAGTGCAATTTTCGTCCTTGAAACACTTCACCTTATCCTTATCATTCGTGAACAACATCCACATGAAATCTGTCAAAACGGTCTCATAAAAACAATCTCATAGCATGGCATTTTGACATATGCAGAAGAATAACATATTAAAATATTTGGACCATGAACAAATATTTGAGAAATAGAGACCACAAACACAAAAGACAAAATGAAAATAGTACATAGTGGACCACGAAGAAATATTTGTGTAAACGACAAAACATACACAAAAAAAAAAAACATGTTCAAAGTAGTAACTATTTGATAAACATGGACCACGAACGACATATAAGGACCACGACCACAACAAATACAATTAGAAAATGCATAATAAATACAACTTGTCACTAGAAAATGAAACTCACTTCCATCGATGCTGCTGCTATCAGTGTCACATTCCACCACGTGCCCACTCCTTATGCACATGTTACTCAACAGGTGTAATGGCCTTGTCTTGGACGAATGAAGTATCGATGGAACCAACTTAGGAAACTGACATTTATAAAAACGAATGAAATTAGAGGATTTAGGAAAATTAGGGTTTTTGATTCGTAGATCCACTTATGGAAGAAAACTGACCTTGATTGAATTACAAAAGCAAAACGAAGGACACAATCGAAATGATTGTTAAATTGGGAGGGCGAAGACTTTGTATGAACCCTAGGAGCAGAGATTTTTTCTTTCAGTTTCTTTCGAAAACCTTCACCCTTCGATCGTCTTAATCGTCGCCGCTGCTCGATTCACACCGCCTCATGGTCATAAGCCGCCAATACTCGCTAGTGCTTGCTTTGGTAACACTTTCTCAGGCAACAATTTCTTTCGGTGATGAACGTGCATTGGAGAAGAACGTGGGTATGTTGAAGAAAAGAAAATGAATGTGCATTTGGAGTTTTTTAATTTAGAGTTTTGGGTTTTTTATTTAAATTTGTCTGGACAAAAATTCCCTTGTTCCGATCGCCTGAAATATCACATGCTCACCGGCCGGCGAACATTTGACCGGCCGGCATACTTAGGCCCTTATTTGAAACGTGGTTGGACACTTCAAGCCCTTAATTGAAATAAAGTTAGACACTTCAGCCCTTATTTGAAACATACTCACTTTGGGCCCTTTTTGAAAAAAATGAGGACACTTGGCGCCCTTTTTTGGAATTTTCCGTTTCTTTTTTCACTTTACCAAGAGCGCGTTTGACAACGATTCGAGAATTAGAACGCATTTTATAACTACACAAAATTTTTATTCCTAAAATAGAAATGAATTTGGTAATCGTATAGAATTTCTATTCTTAGAAAAAATTTCTCTTCCCGATTTTTCTAATTTAAGTCAAATAATTACGTCTTGTCACTACAAAATTAACCTATATAGCATCACTAATTAAATGAATGCGGATCATGCATAATCCATAATTACTCTATTTATTTCATGAATCACAAAGACATATGCAAGGTCCTTAAGAAAAAATATCAGCTCAATAGGTAATTTGCACTTGAATTTTTGCTACGAGTTTACACTTAAACACTTTTATATTTAAGCAAAACCATGTCCAACCCGACCCGTATTACTTAAACACTTCTATATTTAACCAAATCATGACATACTTATTTCTTATAATTTTTTAAGAATGCAATGCAAGTCTAGAGGATTTTTTTATAATTGTTTTCAAAAAAAAATTTAAAAAATATATGTTGTTTTTTTTCTAAAATATAAATTTTTAAACAATTAATTTTAAATTATTTTATTATTATCAAAAAATTATTATTTTTATTGTTAAAAATTATTTTTATTTTTCCTATTTTCTTTTCCTTTGTCTCCGACGTTCGGAGGCAATCGGTGGTTGTGGTCTGCGACGAACAACTGGACGCGAGAACAAAGTGAGAGCCTTCTCACGTTATTGATCTTGTTTCCCAAAAGTGATTTTAGAACAAAGAATCGATATTTTTTATTTTTGTTTATGCTCCAAAAGTGCTCCAAATAACAGAATCATTAAATTGTAATATCATAACCATTTACTTTACCGAAAAAATTTCTCATCCTTTTTTGTTTTAGGGAATAGAAGTAGGGAATCAGAATCTTTGCCAAATAGTCCCTAAAGTTCCACATGAAACAAGTGCGAATTGAGAGTTCACATGCTATTGCGCTCCTTTTTGTGCTATTGGAAATTGGGGGTAGTTTTTTTTTTTTTTTTTTGGTTCAGAAAAATCGTAGGTGGTTTACGGCTAGCATGTAGTGGAGTAATGTTTCCCAAATGGACCTACCCAACAAGGGTGGGAGGCTATCATCTTTTGTATTAGAAACAGATAAGCGAAGCAAAAATTTGCGAGCGTTTATCAGCTTTTAGATCAGTGGATGAATGACATACATTTCGCTTTGAATTTTGTGGGTGGGTGATAAGAGTTTGATTTACATGGACGGATTTAAATGTAGTGACCGTTGGAATACGTATCACAATATTGTTTGTTGTAACCAGTGAATGAACTCACTAGAAACAATAACACTGATAAAGCGATAACAAATTAACTCTGACAAATGCAGCCATTGGACGAAGTGAACAACTTACTGCCTACCTTTGTGCTGGACATCGATTAGGAAATCCCTCGGGCCATCTTCTTAAAGAGATGCAGTCTTGGAAACGAGGAAATGCTTTGAGCGCGAGAGCTCCTTTGCTAGGTGAAATGAGGCAGAGACGCGTGCAAAGCCTCCGTGGACTCTTGCCAGAAGTTGCATTGTGCGGTCGCCATAGTCATTCGACTTTACCTCGCATCGCGTGGAAAAAAATCGAATGGGTTGTGGTAAAATTACATGGGAGGTGAGGTACGGATTACTGAATTTCTCTAAGGCAATTAGTTCCTATTAATGGCATTATGCAACACTTCGAACATGCTTGTATTAGCACCATACAAACATGACTCAATCGAACACTTCTTGAAACCGGCACGCCTAGAGAAAAATGATGTGAAGATTAGAGGAGAGCAAGATCGACCCACTGTATCGAGAATTGCCTGTATTGACCAAACCGTCTGGTTCCCGAGGGCGTCGATTTGGTTCTCGATTTCATGAAATTGAAATCGAAATTTTCAATACGGTTCCTGTTGTAGATGGAACTGGACCTATTACTCTATATCTATTTATTTTTATTCCTTAATTGTAAACCCAATTATAAGTCATATATTGAAATTAAAGTCCGTGTTGCTTACCGCCACTAATAATCTACCGGTTCAATTGGACAGGACCAGGAACCGGTCACCCCTAGTGAAGAGATGTGTTGTTTTCCCTACTTATCTCTAAATGAAGAACGATTCAAATCAATTTCTAGAGTTTGAGAAGCTATGTACTACGGTGCTAGACACATGAATTCAAGAGATATATAAACTTAAGGGATATATCTCATTTTGTTCACTTCGTTGATCCGTTAATCCATACTAACAACAGTAAATGGAGTTAGTAAACAAAGGGACCAACCTCAAATTCAAAACTTCGAACTTTTCAGATTTGGGTTGTACGCCATCAATGTCTATCTGATCAAAGTGAAGGGAAAAAGGTAGGCAAAGAGTAGAACCTGATTACAACTTTTAACTCGCAATTTTTTATGTCTGGGGAGCTAAATGGATAAGGCCGAGTGAAAAAACGTGACTGGCTCTCCCGCTTCTGAATACGGCCAGTTGATAAGCACCGATCTCAACATGGTCCCCGCCACGGTGAGACCACGTTCTACTGCCAAAGCTGAGAAAGCAAAGGACTGAATGAAAGATGGCAGTTTGTGGGGCGTTGATTTTTCTCCGCTTCTTATCCGTTCCCCATGGTTGATCATCTTGGACTGCTTAGCGAAATGCAGACAACCGTCCCGTGCGCACCTCTATCAATCTAGTCGCCGCGTAATTGCAAGAGTCGGACTGTTTTCTTCGCAGCTGGTCTCGATTCATAATTCATTTCCAGTTTTGGCCTGCCCCCGGACTGCGTGCTTTAGTTTGAGCAGTACCGTCTTACCGTTGAATGAATTCGGCCCCGAAAGGTTGAATCCGATCCGAAGATGCTCCATCCTATCATTTTCCGCACGACTAAAGTCAATAACGACGGCCCGGTACACATGCCCAATCGTTCTCCCACACCATCGTGGCTACCTCTCTCTTTAAACTGGATGTGTCCACGACACTGCCACAGTGCCACTGCTCATCCCAATCCACCAGTGCTGTTCTCATCTTCCGACTGGAAAGTCTTGCGTCAATTTCTGGGTCATCGTGCTCGGCCAAAACTCCAATCTTGTGAAACATATGTAGTTCGTGCAATTATTGTCCTCATCAGTGTCCCATCTGTCTTTTGTTTCCTTTCGTAGGAAGGACCACGTGGACCACATGGATTGAACCCCTCACCCTACACAAAAACATGGTTTTAGCCACGAAGATTCGTTGCTGATGGATTTTGAAACGAATTTTGTCACGAAAAAAAATTCATAGCTAATACGGCGTCGCAAAATTTAGCGACGAAAAAAATGAAATTTCGTCGCTAATTTGCAATGAAATTTCCGACGAACATAGTTCGTCGCCAATTTGCGACGAAATCCTATCGTCGCAAAGTTCGTTGCAAATGGCGTTCGTCGCAAACTTTGTCGCAAAATTAGCGACGAACTTTAATTTTTCGTCGCTAAATTACGATGACGAAAGGGATGAATTATTTATTCATCACAAATTTTGCCTAATTTGCGATAGAAAAAACTTAATTTCGTCGCTAATTTGCGACAGAAAAAATTGTCGCCAATTAGCGACGAAAATTAGTTTGTCGCTAATGTGCCATGAAAGTTGTCGTGGAAAAAGTCATCGCCGATTAGCAACAAATAATTCCGATGCTAATTTCGTCGCTAATTAGCGACGAATTTTGGTTTAGAAATGACATTTGCCACAAAATTTTTCATCGTTAAATCTGGTTGCCACGAAAATAGCGACAAAAGTATTTTTTCGCTAATTCGGCCTAAAAAATTTAGCCACGACAAGTTGTAACTTTCATCACTAAATTGGGATGAAAATTCGGAGGATTCATCGCTAATTTGCCACGAACGCTATTCTTGAAAAAAATCATCGCCAATTATTTGAAATAATTTAGCGACGAAATTAGCGATGACATTTTTTTTTTTACGATGTACTCGATAATATGGCTTTAACAACGAATTTTGGCCACGAACATTATTATTTAGCGATTTTATTAATCTTTAGCGAACTCTGTGACGAATATTGTTTAGGGACGAATTTAGCGACAAAATTTTATTTTTGCAATGAACTTTTATAATTTGTGATCATACGATAAAATTATTTCTTTTATTTTTCAATCTAATTAAAAGAAAAATTAAATTGTAGAACTTATATTTAACTTTGATTAAGCACTTAATAACATCAAAATATTATAATAATATGAAAATGAAATATATTCATCTAAATTAAGAATGAGACGTCATCATCGTATTGTTTCCCATACGGTATATGCAATGCCAAAGTCTAAGAGCATAATGAACAAAATGCACAAGGCCGAGGAGAAAAGCCAAGTAAAGCATTAACCAAAGCTAGAACTTGGAACTTTCAGCAGGCAATCCTTGGGGCGTGCTTTGAAATCACCCTACATAACTCCAACCAATAACCAAGGGAGCCGGAGTATACTTAAGGAACAATTTACCCTTGACTAACCTCGAATATCCCAGGTGTTTTACAACATTATACTGCAACAAGGAATTGTTGAAAAAGTGGAAAAAATATCTACACACTATACGGTTAACTAAAATGTTCAAGAGCAACCATAGCGACCAAGGTTTTGAATGCCTCGTTAAGGATATCAACAAATGTGACAATCACAATGATAAATCACACTCCAATTTCATTGATGACCTTGTCCACTGTAATCAACATCTTTGTTGAAAACATAAGAAAACCCTATAGATTAGTATCTTCAAAGTTTTAATGCAAGAATCACATGCAATTTCTCTACGGTCTCAAATAGCAGCACTATCGCAGCTATTTGAAAGGAGAAAATGAATATATACAAAAAATGCTGAAATGAGGAACCAATGTCCTCTTGGATGACATCTTTTTAGTATTTTAACTTCAATCTTATCTTATACTTTTTCCGATTGTATTTGGCAAGAAGTCAAAAGAGCTACGCATGGCGGGCTATATAAGCAAGCAACTAGCAGTGCATGAGATAGAATTGGAAAATGATTTACCTTGGAACTCGAATCTTCCATGTATTTCGTGACGAAGAACCCATTAATCAATGACTCGAGAACTTAAGCTTGTAAAGAGATACCACTCGTGCAACATTCAATCGACAAATTATTACCATGATTTGTGATTTGTGGTCGACTACTTTAGGTGTACTTGATTGTCTTTGCGGCTTCCCGATTCAATACAGTAAATCAATTAGTCGCCAAAGAGAGAATACTCCTATCTTTAAGAGAGAGCAATCGGTTCACCTTGTTTGCGGTCGGCGCAACAACTAGTCGAAATGATGCAAGGCCATTTTCGGCATCATGATCATAAGCGCTTTCCTTCTTTGAAGAGAACTGTTGAGACTCGTTCTCCAAGATTGCTAAGTTTTCGGGATCCCGAATGCCAATGCAAGAAACAGTATCATTTTCCTCATGAACTCGAGAACTCAACAAGACAAATTCATTGTTGGAAGTAGATCAACCACAATGACATAATTTATCAATCAGTAGCAAAGACAGACATAAAGTATGTCAAGAACTAGGACCCTTTCCACCTATAAGGAGAATAGGATGTGAACTCGGAATGAGCAGAAAATTGAGATGCCACGTAAGTAGTTTGCGCTTCTATTTCGGTGGCATCTTTCAAGATCTCCTGCGTGTATAGAAATCGAATGCAATCAATCTAATACATTGGGTGATGCAATACGAAATTGTTAACTATACAATAAATATTTCAACTCCCTCAATGAGAATTACCTCTAAAGAATTTGTGAATGAATCAATTTCAATGGCCAAACAGGACTAAGAGAAGCAAGAGAGGGGAACCCGAACGACAACCATCGCTATAGTCCCGAGACTACCAGAAAAGCCTACCAAAAGTCAAAAATCGGAGAATAAACAAATCCATTTCTTGTTTTTTGCATTCCAAATCAAACATAGCTTTACAAAACAAATCCGGATGTACCAAATTGATGTGAATATAAAACTAGCATAAAAAGCAATTCCATTCACCCCTCCAAATTGCTTTGCAGTACCATCAACCCAACTCCAATCTACACATCAAAGTTATCAATTTTCACACTCGTCCCTCCAAAATAAGTCAAGCTGCAAGACTTAAACTAATGTAGAATACCGACAATAAGTGAGTAGGCATATTTCCTCCGAAACAAGTCCGATATCCCGGCTTCGAAAGCTATTAAAGGGTTTCGTGTATTCCCGTAAAATATGTCAACCCATATCGGGATCTACTACCTCCAAGACAAAATGTATAATGATTCCATCCCGTAGAGCTGTTTTCCAAGAATTTAAAAGAGCTACCCAAATCTCAATCGCTTCCTAAGAGATATCGGCATTCTTCCCTCTCAAGCGAAGTAAGACGGCTTCACAATCTTTACTCCATCCTCTCTTTGCCCGAAAGACATCATCGCTTTGTTAAATATGATATTTTTGGGACACTTCAAACGTAGTTGTTAAATTCTTCTCCTTAATTGTTGATAAATGCGAAAAAAAAAACAAAAAATTGTGGGTCATCTAGAAAGAAGGTCATCGAAGAAAAGAACTTTCACAACTCACCAGCCATCAAGGAGATTCCGGAATGAAAGCCAATCCGATAACTTGTACAAGACATGGAATAATGCCCGAAATGAATTACATAGAAAATTGTAACACTTGTTATGATGAGATTAATAGAGCATCACCAGGTAACAAACTCACCTATGAGAGCCAATGCTCGCCAAGCAACGAATGCACCGATAAGGTAAGTCATAGAGACACCACAACAAATCATTAACTCGTGGAAAATTTAAATGTTCACGATTGAGTTAGGTGCGGGAACAACAAGAGTGCAAAGGTATTGCTAGTATCTATAAGCGATTTTGCATTACCCGATGTACGCTTGTAAATCCTCCACGAAGGTCTTTTGGGGTAATTTCTGCTATTTATATGGGGACCTGTTTCATCAAGTGAGAGAGATTAACTATTACAATAAGAGAAGAAGTTATACTTGAATTCGAAATTTCAACTATCATTACCACGTATGATAGGAGCCTTCACAAAAATAGAATAGATGAACCCGGAGGCAAGACTACTTGCAAATTCTACCTTCGTAAAAATTAATAAATGGCTAAAAAAAATCCAACCAAGCTCTTGATACGGGAAGTGGGAGCGGGAAGAGACGAACACGATGGTTTGGTGGTTCGAGTAGGCTTCGGGTTCACGAGCGAGAGAGCTCGAGATCGTCTTCGCGGCGGGCTCGGCCTCAAATCCGTGGGTCTCGGCCAGCTCAAGTGGCCGGAGGTGGCTGGGTAGCGGTGCTCTCGGTGGCGGGGGAGCCCAAGTGGAAGAGGGTGGTGGGGCGAATGTCCCAAGTTTACGGCGACCGGCGACTACGCTAGTGGGTGGTTGCGACAAGCGACTCAACCGGTTGCGGCTCGCGCGAGGCCGACCGGCGGTGAGGCGTGGTCGACGACGGGAGTGGACGGAGGGTGGTGGTGGAGGTTGTAGTGGTCGGTAGAGGTGGGTCGTTCGGATGAACCGGAAAAAGAAAGCAAGAACAAGAAGGAAAGGGGAAATGAAGGAGAAGCGAAGCGTACGAAGACGGTCAAAGAGTGAGAAGTAACAATGGATGAGGCAATAAGTTACTCGGAGCTCAACTTTGCGACGACAGCTTTTTTTGTCGCTAATTAGCGACGAACTATTAATAAATTTGCGAATAAAATTAATTTTGCAACGAACCTAGCGACGAATACTTTTACGATGAACGCCTTTCGTCGCTAATTTTGCAACATACGATTTTTGTCGCTAATTAGCGATGAAAGTAGTGACGAACTATTATTTTAATAATGAAATTTAATTTGCGACGAATTACCTTTTGCGACGAACATTTTCTATGGCATTTCGTCGCTAATTTTGCGACGAAATTGTTTTGTCGCTAATTAGCAACGAATGACTACTTTAACAATTTCGCGGATGAAATTTAATTTGCAACGAAAACGTTTGCAACGAACATTTTCCGTTTGTAATTAGCGACGAATTTAGCGACAAACACTTTTGCGACGAACATTTTTCGTTGCCAATTAGCGTACAACCGAGTTTTTCGTCGCTAATTTTGCGATAAACTTGTTTTGTCGCTAATTAGCGACAAATTTTTTGCAACGAATATTTTTCATCACCAATTACTAAATTCGTCACTAATTTTGTGACGATTTATTTTTTGTCGTTAATTAGCGACTAATTTAGCGATGAATAGTCCAATTAATGTCGAAATTAGCCACGACACTTGCCGTGGAAAAGAAAAAAATAAAAAAATATAGAAAAATAATAATAATCGACAACCACAATAATAATAACAATAATAATGATAATAACAATTATATTGTGTGGTTCGTCGCCATTTAGTGACCAAATTTCGGACGACCTATTATATTTATAATAATAAAAATAATAATATAATAATTAATAACAACCATAATAATAACACTAATAATGATAATAACAATATTAATAATAACAGTAATAATAGAACAACAGTAACATGCGTTGCAATAATAATAATAATTACTCATAATTAGTAAGAAGTCTCAAAAATCCTAATCTTCATCTTCCTTATCATCTTTATCTTTACCTTCATCTTCATCTTTACACATAATTAGTAAAAAGTCTCAATTCCAATAAATTATATCTTCTACTAAAACATTCGGTGAGGAAGCGAAGCCCTTTTGAAAGAAGCTATCTAGGAACATAAAGAACGCTTTCTACTTCAGGAACAAGGATAATAGAAATAAATAAATTGATTGCTCTTCATTTTTTCTTATTAATGTAATCTTTACTTAATTAATAATATATTCAGTTTTTTAAGTTAACTAATATTCGCTCTATTTTCATTTTCTATTAAAAAGAATGAATATAAATTAATAGAAAATAGAATATAAGAAATAACATAAATAAGCTAAGCTAATCGACATATTATAGGCGTTTCTTATTTAAATCATTCATCGTTTGAAAAAAGAAACGATCCCAAAGAATCGATCTTTCTTTTATTTGTTGAATCTCTCTTTGATTGATCAATGTGTGATATTCCAAATCTTCATTACTAATGGAATTGAAATGATCTCTGGATTGATCGAAGATCCTTTCAATTGGCTAGAATCCGTTACTTAAACGAAACTAGATCTTGTATAATCATATTGAATATTTGATGATACATTCCGTATCTTGCTAAAAATCGATCCTTGTTTACCAACCACACATTGTCTAACCAAATCCAATTATCTCTCAATACGTTCCTCAAAAAATCCGATTCGGGAGGATTCTTCCCCCAACTAACGTCTTTCTTAAGCTTTCATGATATTTTATTAGTCGAAATAAAAAAGAAATAATCTTTCCCAATTTTGAAAAAAACTTCATTTTTTCTGATAATGTTTTTGAAAACTTCATTAATTTATTTAGAACATTTCTTATTCGCCGATAGTATCTTATCCATCTTAGAAGAAAGAATCGATCGATTTCATTTTTCCGAATGACACAATTACAATATATATTTATGGTGATTTAATATTATGCAAAGCAAATTGTTTTCGAATAGATTCTCACTCTACTCTATTTAGTATCTCATAAAAGTTAAATATTTTTCTAAGCTATATTTTATATAAAAAAATTGACCTCTATTTTTTGTTTGTTCACTACCTTATATATGTAATAAATATAAAAAAAGGTTCTAATAAACATGGAAAAAAATATAAATTAAGGATAGTAATTAGTGACGAAAACAGTAGTTAGTCGCAAATTAGCGACGAATGAAAATTTTCCTCGCTAACTTTTAAGAAGAGAATTTGCGACGAAAAACATGGTTCGTCAGCTAATTAGCGACGAAAATAGGTTTTCATCGCTAAATGCTTAGCAACAAATTTGCAACAAAATTTGGTTTTCGTCGCTAAATGCTCAATAGGAAGTTAGAGACGAAAAACACTGTTCGTTGCTAATTATTTTTTTATTTTTATTTTTATTTTTATTTAAATCGTATTAGCGACGAATAATACATTTCGTTGCTAAATTATTTTTATTTTTATTTTTATTTATATAGTATTAGCCACGAATAATATATTTCGTTGCTAAATTAGAGACAAAAATAGTGATTCGTCGCTAAATTTAACATTTTTTTTGTTATTTTCATTCATAGTTCTAATTTTGCGACAAAAATAACAGGTTCATCGCTAAATTGAATATTTTCTTTTTATTTATATTTCTATCATATTAGCAACGAAAATCATGATTTGTTGCTACATAGTGCTAATTTTGTGACGAAATTAACGTTCGTCGCTAACTTCTAAAAAGAGAATTTGCGACGCAAAACATGGTTCGTCGCTAATTAGAGACAAACTAGGTTTTCGTTGCAAAATGCTTAGCAACAAATTTGCAATGAAATTTGGTTTTCGTCGCTAATTGCTCAATAGGAGGTTAGCCACGAAAACATTGTTCGTCACTAATTATTTTTAATTTTAATTTATATTTTATTAGCGACGAATAATACATTTTGTCGCTCAATTAGCGACGAAAATATTTATTCGTAGCTAATTTTATTTTTTTTTTGTTATTTTTATTCATAGTGCTAATTTTGCGACGAAAATAACAGTTAAATCGCTAACTTTTAAGAAAAGAATTTGCTACAAAAAAGACGTTCATCGCTAATTAGCGATGAAATGTGGCCTTTCGTTGCTAATTGGCGACGAATCCTATTTTCGTCGCAAAGGATATAGCAACGAATAATATTTTCATGGCCGTTTTAACGCTAATTTGGGACGAAATATTTTTTGTGGCCATTTTCGTGGTAAATTAGCGACGTAAATATTTTTCGTTGGAAATTAGCGACGAAAACTATTTCGTGGCCTTTCGTCGCAAATTAGTGACGAAATTTTTTTCCATCGCCATATTCGTCGCTAATTTCGTCGCAAATAGAGACGAATCTTAGTTTTGTCGCTATTTTCGTCGAAAATCAGCGACGAATTCTTTTCGTCGCAAATTTTTTGTGGCTAAATCCGTGTTTTTTGTAGTGTCAACATGATGCTGGATCAACTTCATGATTATTTTCTTTCGAGGTTTTTGATTCTGACTCTTGCCCATAATTTTGCTTGCTGTCTCAAATAAAGAGTTGGTAACACAAAAAACTAGTTGATCGGGGAAAGCTACCAAGGGAGTGGAGTGACTTGATCTATTGGACGAGCATTTACCCATTCCTGTAGATCTCGAGGAAGTGGCGTTGATGGTTGTTGAAAGGAAGAAAGCCATAGAGCAGCCCGCAATGAGGGCAATGTGGAATTTGGTGGGGGAAAATGTCACGAACCAAATTCTCCCCATACCTTTGTGAGCCGAAGAGTGGAGAATCTTTGAAGGCGGAGTTGGCCTCCCATCAATATATTAGTCGGGTGCCAATGCCTCTCTCCTGATGAGGCCACGTCAGCCAAAATCGGTTGTTGTATTGAAGTGTTATGTATGTGTTGCTTGAGGAACTAGATGCTCGAGCTAAATCGCTGTGCTATGATCCGATGTGAGGATACGATTCTCCATGTTGTTCTTAGGAATTATTTTTAGAAAGAAGGCTGGCATGGTGTTCTCATCTCATTAGGCACCGCACCGGTCATTCCGCACATAAAAATCTGTCAGCCGGTGATACATACATAACTGGTTGTTGACATTGCGTGATGGGCTTAAATAATGTGAACATGAACAACGTTGGATCATAGGATGCATTGTTTATTGCTGGAGGGATGGAACCGATTTATCCCACTCTCTTTCTTTTTAGCACATTCCCAATTCCCATGTGCACCATCGGGTTGCACGACTACCGGGGAAAACATAATCTGTGCCAATGTGTATCTATTTGTACAGAAGCAAACACATACTTCAAAAGAGCAAAAACTATGCAGAATGCTCATTTCATAACCTTCCACTTTGATATCATGTAAGATATTGTGGTAGTTCCGATAACTATTCTAAAAGCTTAAAACATTAAACGGAAGATGTGAACCACTTCAAATTCGAATGGGGCGAATCTTTCTCTAGGCATTATCTTGAATTAGTTTGACAAGCATATTGGCCTTCGTTGCCTATCAAGACACGATAAGAAGATTGTTTTTATCTTCCCAACAAAGGTCGCGTATCAAGTTTTATAAGCCATTACCAAACCATCATATTAAATTCAATAAACGGACTTGTTCCCACGCCTCACGTCGACCATTTCAACAGAAGATTGGATCGATGCCACCTCAGCTCAATAATGGTGATCCGAGTGTCGTCATCTTGAGCGATCTCTCAGACAATAGTGGCAACGATGAAATTAGAGTTTTTCCACATCTTTTCTTTCTTAATTGAGAATTTCGGGTTTCGTTTGCCTGTGGCATGTACCACCTTAGGGTCAATCCGACGCAAATTCTTCGGTCCCCGGGATTGTTTTCCAAGTCGAAGATGATTCTATGAAGACTTTGTTTTACGAAAAGAGTTGATTATGTAACAGTTTTTAATTGACTGTCAAATTAACGGTCTGTTTTGAATCACAAAACACAAATAACGATTGATTAAAACTTATCGCGGGATCTCCTCCTTCAAAAATTTGTGACCATTAAGGTATCGCTATTCTCATAAAGAACCTAAAAGATCGTTATGCTTTAGAAAATTCTTTTACAGACATGCCTCTCTCTTCGTTATCTTTTTTTTTTTCCCAAATGTCTGGTTCGATCCGGGAAATTAGTTGTCGTTGGTCAATGCGACAGCTTCGAGAAAGGTGGACGGACGAAGCAGCGATAAATCCGCCATTGCTGACCAGGAGTTCTGATCAAGAAGATGCGAGGCGATGGTTGACTCAGCTCCTCAGACTTTCGAGGAGGGATAAGCCCTGATGCCCCCGCGGAAAATGGGGCACGTCCCGTTATCCTCTTCGTCGCTGAGGGGGATTCGCATCACGTTTGACTTTTTGCCAATCAACATACAAAGAAGAAGAACCACGCAACTCGTTTGATGCTACATGTCAACTGTTATATTTTATATGGCGTTAACATTATTCTTTTAAATGAATTTGCCATGTGTGTTTTGATATGCGACATCAATCAAGTAGACCGAAAATCGGGATGACATTAGAATTTTTTAATTTGGTGCGATTTTGGATGCTCCTAAACAGAGAGTTTGGTTTAAAGAGAACAAGAAATGAATAATGTTACGTTGGAGATGGCCATGTCCCAAAATTCATGAGACGTGTCTATGCTATTTCTTTTTAGTTTGAGCTCTAATTTGGTGAAAGATTCGGAAAGCTCTTGTCGTCTTACCAGAATTGGATGGGCATGTGGGAAGGAACTTGATTGATAAGCTTTCTATTTCAAAGTCATACCGTGAAAACGTCTAATACAAAGTGAGATTTCCCCAGACGAAAAGATTATGATATTGCCTTCTTTAATTATAGATGGTGCTTAAATATTAATGGCATGGTCATTATGTAGATTGTCACGTCCCAATCCTCGGGCTCGCAACAACCTTACCAAACGCCTCGGTCAATAAGGACGATGTCCTGACACGTCATCGACCCATTATTTTTATCTTATTATCAAGTGCATACAACAGAACGCAACTCCTAGATAATTATAAAATCTACAGGGATAGAAAAGCGGGACGTTAAACAAACAATCACATCACTCAACATCAAGAATCGTCATTTTCATTTATTTACTATTAATCCCGAGAAGTATGTATATGCAAGCCCTACCTCAGAGCCACTTCCTACAACCCTCAAAGTTACCGGATCGGGTTTAGGGGTTAATACTACTCCGTACTACTCAACAAGAATCCACGCCCTCTTCCAGTTCTCCACACTAAGGACCCGAAAAAAAAAAAGTCAACAACAACTAGGTGAGATATAAATCTCATTGAGTTAACGCTTAAGTCCGAACAGGACACCGACTCGCTTAAGGAAGCCTAAACATACAGAACAATATCGGTGATAGATCAATAGCATGCAACTCACGCTACGCTCTAGCTACCACATGATAATACACAATACCACAATGAATCATCAATCACATGCAAGTTTATCCCGCCTTGGTTCACACATGAACAGTTCACATATTACATTTAATCATTTGCATACAACCAAGGCATGAAACTAGAACATTCATCACAATTTGCATGCACAATACACCACACGTGTTCCAATTATTAGTGACCATTTTCAATCATAACAAAATCATGCTTTTCAAGGGACCAAGCATCGTTCCATTACTTCGGCAACGGCGAACAACAAACCATGTGATTTCAAGTACCTCGGCATAGACTAACAGTTAGCCATTCCTATAGGAAGCATCAACCCGCACCTTACGGCGACCGGCATCTATTAAGTCATGTGGTTCCAAGTAACCTCAAGGCACAAACTTACAAGGCTCGACCCCTCTTCTTGGGGGATCGGCTTCGTCCTCACGTACCCGAGGGGACGGTATCTATCATGCGACCACACAAGCACGACAGGCAAGCATCTATTTTATAACTTTGCATTTAACCCAATGCACATACACAAATAGTCGTGCTCAAAATTTAGCTCAAGGCCATTTTCATGCTTCAAATGTCAGTCCACACATGGTCACATAAAAACATATATTGTTTATTAAAATTTACATCTATAAATAGGGTTATCAATCATATCAATTCAGGCACTCGATAGTCATAAAATAATCACTCAATAATAATCATCAAATAATAATCATCCGATAATAATAATCCAATAATTAATTATCCCGATAATAATTAATTAATTCAATTAGAAAATAATAAATCACAATTATAAATAATTAAGTCTATATTAATTAATTAACCTGACTTTAGTTAATTAATCCATTTTAGTCAATTAATTCGGGCTTCGACTAATTGTCACTCCAATATTTAACCTCCCGACTTTAGGCAAATAGTCCAACCACAATTTAAATAAATAAATCCGCTAGCCAATAATTAACTCAGTCAGCAATTATAACAATTATTCTAATCCTTGAACGTAATTAACACCCTAATTAGAGTTTAGGGGTCGACTCACAAATTAACTGTCGTTCAAAGACGACTCGGGCCTAATGACAACCACGAATGAGACTCGCGAAATGGCGACGGTATGGATCAAGTTCGAGTAACGAGGCTCCCGGGTCGGGTCAACTATTTCTGGTCAGGTCAAGCTTCAGATCGATTCTCGGGTTGCTGTTCCGATCGGGTTGCTAGATTTTGGGTCGGTTTGGATCAAGGTTGTGCCGATTTGGGTCGAGTTCACGAGTCCATAGGTGGTAGGGGTTTCAGGTCGGGTCGAACTCAACAGTTCGAGTTCATCACCAGGAGGGTTTCGAGCTCGTGGGGACGAGTTACAGCAACAGCAGCTCGGGGTTCTCAGCTTCCGGTGGCTAGTGGATCAACGACGATGTGGATTTTCAGCTCACTGAGACAGTAGCAGCAGCTCGGGCTCGGTTAGGGTTCGATAGGGGCTAGTCATCGCGGGGCTGGAGCTCGGGCAGGCTCACGACTGGCGACCGTCGGATTTGAGGGTTCGGTCTCGAGTTTTAGGGGAGTCTCGGTCGGGATCTGGGTGGCACGGCAGCAGCTCGACGGAGGTCTAGGGTGCGTGGATCTCGGGGCTGCGAATGGTGCTCGATGGGGGCTAGCCGAAGAAGACAGATGACGGGAGGAGGAGGAAGCAACGGCTGATCGTGCGGGTAGGGGCCGGCTCGAGCGACGAGCTCGCAGCTAAGGCCGGGCAATGGGCTAGGATAGCTTACGGTGACCGGTGGATGCAGGATGGCGTCGGTGGTACATATGGGGTCGGGTGAGGAGCTGCCGAAGAGAAAAAGAAACACGAAGAAGAAGGAAGAAGAAGATGAATAGTTAGGGAGGAAAAGAGGGAGAGAGAGAGAGATAAAAGTGAAAACTTGGGGAAGAGGGTTTGTGACCTATGTTGCATCGACACAATACGCAATACCCAACACGACACGACACCCCGACACGTAAATTCTTAAAAAATAAAAAATTTCGATACGTTAGACACGTTATAATTATATTAATATTTTTATGTACATTATAAATTATCATTTTTATCATTTCAATAATCCATACATTTAACACAAAGTGGGTTGTATAACACTATATGGATTCTTTCATTAGGAGAAAATCAACCCGATTCGCTTTGCCTTTCCTTACTTTCGGAAAACAGATATGTTTCTTTAAAAAAAAAAATTTGGAACAGAAAATAAATGAAGAGGTGTCTTTTTGCACAACAATCAAAAGCATGGGAAAGTGTAGTAGGTTGGGCTCAAGTTACGACAAATCTTTACGGTCCCTCCTTTTGATAGAGAAGTTAACGTTGACTGACTTGTCTCATCATAAAGAAATAAAAAATTAGCATCTCTCCTTCTCCTCCTCCTCCTCTTCTTCTTCTTCTTCTTCTCCATCTTCATCTCCATTTTCATCTTCTTTACCTCATGAAGTCTCCGTCTCCTCTTCGCCTCCACACCTACTGCTAGACATGGCCACAGGTCGTGAATCGCCGGTTCCAGTTCGTGGCCATGATGGAATCGGAACCGGAATCGGCCCTTGAAGGGGCGATACTGGGTTTCGGTTTCAATTTAAAATTTAATTTTAAATAATAAATTATGTAATAAAAAAATTATAAATTATAATCGAATTGTACATTATAATCAAATTTGAGGGGGAAAAAGGGAGAAGAAGGGGCTTGAATTTAATGAATTATTATTAAGCGTCTACATATCTTTTTGGGATAAAGAATCAAAGCCCTATGTAGTTCTTTTACCTTTGATAACCCTAATTTACCTCATCCTTATCGTCAATCGTCGCTACCCATTGTGTTACCCATGGCGGTGGTATCTCCACTATCATCATAGAAAAATTCTTCATCTTAATCCAACTTTTGTTGTCGAAATTTAATCTTTGTCCAATTATGGACACAAACTTGAACCTCCACAAAGATCCGAATTTAATCTTGAACAGCGGTCGTCCAAAATCAATCCTCCAAGGCTAAATGTTTGTTCAACCGCAATCGCTGAAGAATAGGTTCCTAACATCTATCTTGCGATGAGAGCGAAGACCGAGAATTGGGTTGAATAAGTCTTCCACCACTCCATAATTTTGAAATATGTGATGTGTTCGGAACCACGGAACTCAAAAGCAATAGTTAAATAGTTTTCTAATTCGAAAATATTACATATTACTTTCTTTTGTCTCTTTTACCTACTAATGAGCAGATTGTACCATCTACTAAGTCTACCACTCTCCTTCCTTTGTGAGGCAATAGATTGAGAAGATTCACTATCACCTAAACCATATCTACTACAAAATTCATTATATAATGCTATCATAGCGTCTTTAACATCTGCTTGTATAATTTAAATATCTACTATTTCATTAAAATGTAAAAAATCATAATAATAATCTTTCGGATAATCATACAAATTATCTAATTTAGTACGTGGATCGAAAACAATAGCAAGAAAATAAATAAGAGGAATGCAAGCATAATAATGTAGCCATTTTGCTTTCATTGCTATAATAGTTGGAGCTAATTGAGCATCATTTTCATATTCACAAAAAACACTAGCAATATTAACACACCTTATTAAAAATAAATATGTAGTGGGATAATAAACACCGAGATAAAGTATAAGTTGCATCATTAAACACTTTCAAAAAATCTAATTTTTTTTTCAAATAACCAAATCTTGCGAGAGTAAACTAATTTCGAAACATTATCGAAATAAACGTACATAATAAATCTTTATAAGCAAAAGATTGATGAAGCAATTCGTAGGTAGAATTCCAAAGAGTCGGAACATCTTTTGAAAATCTTTTTTATTTTTGTCCATATGATTTACAAAATCTGCCCCATTCTTTCATAACGTGGTGACGACTCCATAAAAATTTAATTGCTCTTTTTATTGAGGTGAGAAAAACCTCAAGAGTTCATAAATCATCTTGTACATATAAATTTAAAATATGGCAAGCACATCTAATGTGAAAAATTTATCCCCCAAAAGAAGGTTTACAAATATTTTCTAAATCGGACTGAAAGTGGTATTTAATGCGGCATTATCAAAACCAACTAAAAAAACTTTATTAATCAAATTATATTCTTCTAAAACTTGCCTAATTATTTTATAAATATTATTGATCGTATGCCTTTCATCAAATACTCGAAATGCAAGTACTCTTTTTTAATATTCCAATCATCGCCTATCCAATGACATGTGATATCCATATTAGAATAAGTTAGCCAAGGATCGCTCCAAATGTCTCTACTTATATGCACCTGTCCATTGAAATCCTTAAAAAAAAATTGTAAAGCCTTTTTTTGTTTTTTATAAACCCGAAAAATTTCGCTTGTAAGAGTAATTTTCGAACAGGTTTTGCTTGCGGAATACATGCAAGTGTTTATTAAGAAATTCAAACCAAAATTTTCACTAATAGTAAACGATAAATTTTCAATGGCAACATGTTGAGCTAATGTTTCTTTATAAAGTTCATCACTATAACGAAATAAAGGATAAGTGTTAGGATTGGCGTATTCGAAAATTTGTTGTTGTCTAGTGTCGATTCCCGCTTGGGTTGAATATTTTTGCGTCGGATGCCGACGATATGTTCCATAGCCGTCTCCTTTATTAAAATTGTATGATTTCGTACAATATTTACAGTTTATCTTGTACTTGTCTCCGCTTACATGTACTTTGTCGAAATATTGCCATAAGTTGGATGTAGTTTCCCAGGCTAGCCGTTCCGACTCCTTTGCTATCGACGTTTCTTCGACGCCGGTAGAAGGATGAAAACTTTCTTGCGTTGGGGCGTGCTCAACATTGGAAACATAGTTGATATTATCATCATCGTCTACCCAAAGATATAAACTCATGAGAATCATATTGATCATGAGGTTGAGGATAATTGGATTCCCCCATCGGATCGGCATCGGCTCTTTCCCTATCACCACTCTGCTTTCACTTATCATTTATGTCGAGAATTGAGCGAAAAGCTGATTCATAAAATTGACGAGAATTGAGCCGGGATTGAGAGAATTTGATAGAAATTGTGAGAAAAAATGAAAGGGGGAATGACATTTATAGAAAATTTAAGAAAGAAAAAAGGGGAGGATGTTTGGCCGTTGCATAATATGGCCGTCTAATAGAGGCAACGCTATTCCTGTCTCCAAGAGTAAGTAACTTCCCCTATATATCTTGCACAGAGCTAAAATTGAAACGAAAGGTGGGATGGTTAAGAAAAATTCATTCATGCCCTTGCAGAGGAGATTGGGGCACATCTCATATTAGTGGAGCCAACCCTAATGCTTTAGTAAGGCATCGCTTTTGGTCGAAGCCAGGTTTCATTCAAGATCATGGTTTGCTATCTTTCATAAGATACTTGCTAAATTGTTATTATGCTTGGTATCTTACCCTCCTAAGATTCAGTCAATCTGTTTCGACACGAGGTCAAAGGGTAGATAGGAGAGTGTTTTCAAGCATGAACAGCAAATGTTGAAAGAAGTTGTCAGTTAACAGATACAGTCAGGTAGAGGCAATATTTTCTCCAAACAGAACATTTAGCACCATGGCTATCAGCTCCGCAGGGAGGGAATCCGTTGCTGAGATCGTCACTTCTGTCTTTGTTGCTTCATAAAGGAAGACTATGGGTTATAAAAAAACCACCACCCTGGCCTCTGCCTAGCAACCCCAAGAAAAAATCAAGACATACCAGGTGTTCGTCAACCCAGGACTGTAACTGATCTTCTTTCTATCCTCGTCTATGATCGGATATTGAGGTCGTTCATCTTCGAGACTCAAGCATGGGAATTTGAAGTCATAGGTTCGCCCACCGGTGGATTTAGCTCAAGCGTCAATTTCGAGTGGAAATCGAAGTCTCGAATACATATTCAAATCTTAGGGGGCATTTTTTTATGTATATATTTGGACGGTTTGGAACCGGACCGGAACCGTCGGTTACGGTTCGGTTTCGAAATTTTCTAAAATCGTAACCAATCTATGAGGGGCCGAGCCGATTCGGAACCATCGGTTTCGGTTATTCCACGGGCCGATTCCCGGCCTAAATCGGCCCGTGGTCATGTTTACCTACTGCTGTTCCCCTACCCAGCACAAGGCTACATGCTTCCCCACTTGGAGCTGAGGTGAGCCGACAGTCGCGACAAACCGACGAGGGGAGGCGGCGAGCTGAGGTCAGCGAGGGAGGCTGCGAGCGATAAGTTGTTCGGGGAGGGGAGTTGCGATAGAACCGAGAGCGTGAGAGGTCGTCAGGTTGAAGAGTGAAGGTAGAAAATTAGGTCAGAAAAATTTGAGTTTTTCATTTTTGACTCACCTTATCTCGGACGCGCCCGTTCAGTTAACCGAGTGTCGAAGCTCGAACACGCGTTGACCGCGTGTCCGGATGTGTTCGAAGCGCAAAAATTTCCCTAGGAAGTGTGCGATGCAACACAGTTTGTGACATAGGGGATGACGTCATGTGAGGGGGGGGTGTTTTGAAATAAAAAGCAAGGTGGGGCCATGGGTTAGCCAAATCAATTCAAACTTCTTATCTTATACCATTAAAAATCTGGAGGCATTTTGGTAAATTGATAAAATGAGTATCGGTAGTCATTTGGCTCAACCGATTAAGGGCAAAAATGGTATTTTCATATTTAGAGTTCGATCAAAACTAGGTTCAAATGCGAAGGATCTCGGTATTATGAGTCAATATTTGACTATTCAAATTTGATTTTTTTTTACCGACGTATCGGAACAATCAATTATCGTCTCTTAAATTTTCAAAATCTAAATTTATTTTCTATGCTGAAATTTATAATTTTTTTTATGTACGTCAAAATTTCGGAACGTGGCATGGACATTTGTAAACCACTCACAAATCCTATATCTATTTATCCACTACTTGGCGTCACTAATTCCCAAGATGGTAATTAATTACGCACCAACCTCTTTTTCACTAATAAATGAAAATCAATTGATCCACATGACACGACAAACAATGTCGTCATGCCAGACAAAATAGATGAGCGACCCGACAGCGAACCAGGAGGGCACAGGTGTCCGCGACGAAACGACGCCGTTGGCCAGAACACACGGATGGCGAGGCAACTGGCAGTATAAGTATGCGTGGGGGCGTGGAAGCGGCGTCGTAACTAATTCTCCTCTCACCGTTCTCCTCGTCGCCGCTGGCTTCCCGCTCCAGACGCGTTGCTCCCTCTCCACCTTCCTCCCGGAAGATCTCTCTGTCGCTTCCTTTGCTTTTAACCCCCTCTCTCTCTCTCTCTCCGGAGTTTCTCGGCCGAAGCGGTTGCCAGGATGTGTGGAATCCTTGCCGTTCTCGGTTTCTGCGGCGACTCTCAGGCCAAGCGGGTTCGAGTGCTCGAGCTCTCTCGCAGGCAATTCCTCCTTTCTTCCTCTGTTACCCTTTTGCATCTCCCAGCAGCAAATGCGTGTCGACTTTTGCTTCTTCTCTTCTTCTTTTTTTTCCTCTCTTTCCAATATATTGCTTTTAGAACGTGGAGGAAAGACCCATTTGCGTCACGATCCACATCGTCTTTGTACGTCGCACGACGAGGGACATGCAAAGGTCCTGTGGTGAATTTGTTCCGATTCCGATAAATGCCTCGGAAGAGGATGGGCGTGGGAGATGAACGAGCGCATCGGACAATGGACTTCTTTAATTTCGATAATCATGATACGATATGAATTTGATGGATCAGAGGGAATATTCAGTCATCCGAATGTATCTGATCCTCTGTAGCTCTTGGCTGATTAAATATTTTGAATAGATCTGTTCACAGTCTCCGTCAGCACCTACATATCGCTTTAGAGATCCAGACGTGGCCGTGGGACCCCTAGCTTACCTACGTTATCCGTGGCGTTGGTATTATTCTTAGGATTTTTATTCCTTGTTGTTTTATTGTTTCCATTACTGTTCAAAACTCAATTTTTTTTTTTTTTTGGATGGTGGTGCAATTTAACATAATATGGAAGATGACGAACTTCTCTAGGCCGACTCGTATTGCTTTGGTCCGCATACGAGATTCCACTTAGTAATGAATGGATTGGAACCGGAATTACGGTTGGTTGGTTCTTGGAACTGATTTGCTTTGAAGTTGTTACTAATTTTTTGTGGAAACAGGTTGAAGCATCGTGGTCCCGACTGGAGCGGCCTGTACCAGCATGGAGACTGCTATCTGGCCCATCAACGGCTGGCAGTCATCGATCCAGCTTCCGGTGATCAGCCCCTTCACAATGAGGATAAGACAGTCGTTGTCACTGTATGTTAAGCTTACTTTCGGGCATAATTATGTCTAGAAATAAAACTATTCATGCTTCCAAATTTCTCCCCTTTGAAGTAAGGGGGTGTCAAAAAAGCCCGCGCCGACCCGGGTAGAAAATTCATGTAATTTTAGGACCTTTCGGTCCGGTCTTGGTACTGTTCATCAGGCGGCCCAGTTCCGGCTTTTTTGACACCCACGTTTTATTTTTAATTTAATTTATTTTTATTTTTTATTTTTTGTATTCTTTCACTCGATCAAGTGATTTTAATTCAAAAAAAAAAGACAAAAGAAAGAATCCGACCCGGCCCGGCCCGAAAAGTTGGGGCATATGTAATTTGGGCCGGGCCGGGTCGAGGTAGGTACTGTTTAGTTTCGGGCCGGGCCGAGACCCGGCCTGTTGACAGCCCTGCTTTGAAGGAAATGTGCTGGACAAAATCAGTAATTTCATCATGACACCAACAGTTGGATTCGATTTTGGAATTACAGTCACGTTCTTTCTCTGACTGTGCGGAAACTGAAAATTTTCGATCTCAAATTCAGGTGAATGGAGAAATATACAACCACGAAAAGCTCAGGAAGCTTTTGCCTAACCACAAATTCAGAACTGGTAGCGATTGTGATGTAATTGCACATCTGGTGAGCCCCTTGGCATACTTCCCACTTCCTCTTGTCTTTTTTCCTAGAAAACTAAGCTGCTATTTACGTCTTTACCTGATATCTCCTTATCAGTCAATTGCCTGTGTTACTACATTTACGTGTTGACTTAGCCCGTCATCTAATTTAAGCTTTTAAGAGCAGCCTAAAATTTTGTTTGGCTTGATTGCTGGATATCTTAGCAGTCCCTAGTTTGATTCAATATGGCACCATGACAGACCTAACAAACTACCACCTTTACTTTTATTGCCTCTGATAGTATGAAGAATATGGGGCGAGTTTTGTGGAGATGCTAGACGGAATGTTCTCCTTTGTGCTGTTGGATAAGCGAGACAACAGCTTTATCGTTGCCCGCGATGCTATCGGGATCACTTCCCTCTACATCGGATGGGGACTAGACGGTAAAACTTCGCAGAGAGACCTTGCGAGTTAGAAACAAGTAACAAAGGTCTGTAGATATCTAAGAACGGTAAACATTTTTTTTGCTGTTTATGTTCAGGCTCGGTCTGGATATCATCAGAACTGAAAGGTCTGAACGATGATTGCGAGCATTTTGAGTGCTTTCCACCTGGTCATCTGTACTCAAGCAAGCTAGGAGGACTTAGAAGGTGGTATAATCCGCCTTGGTTCTCAGAGGCAATCCCCTCAATTCCTTATGATCCTCTTGCTCTAAGGCGCGCTTTTGAAAACGTAAGTGATCCATTCTTTGTTCCAGTCATCCAATTGGAGATTTTGATGGGAGACCTAATCTGTGAGTGAATTCATAGGCTGTGATCAAGAGACTGATGACTGATGTCCCCTTTGGAGTTTTGCTTTCTGGAGGCCTAGATTCATCACTTGTTGCCTCTGTCACTGCACGTCATTTGACAAGCACGAAAGCTGCCAAGCGATGGGGGGCACAACTCCATTCATTTTGTGTTGGTTTAGAGGTATTTCGCAGATTATATCTCGGAAATCAGAGCTTGAGGAGATGCTTTTCTAGATCTCATAAGTGCTAATCTGTCGAGCAGGGTTCACCTGATCTAAAGGCTGCAAAGGAAGTTGCTGATTATTTGGGCACAGTTCACCATGAATTTTACTTTACTGTACAGGTACTTGTGCTAAACCTCGAATTCATTTCTATTTTTTTTCTCCTTTTTTTTTAAAAAAAATTTCTTGATGTGATTGGATAATATTTTCGCAACCTGTGATTTCCTCTGTATGAACTACGACAGGATGGCATTGATGCTATTGAAGATGTTATATACCACATCGAGACATATGACGTGACAACAATTAGAGCAAGCACTCCTATGTTTCTTATGTCTCGTAAGATCAAGTCGCTTGGTGTGAAAATGGTGCTTTCTGGTGAAGGAGCTGATGAGATCTTTGGTGGATATCTATACTTCCACAAGGCACCCAACAAAGAAGAATTTCATCGTGAAGCATGTCACAAGGTGACAAAAAGTTTATTGACAAAATCCTTGTCTATGTAAGTTTCTTGGAAAATAAGTTATGTCATAGATAATCCTACATGTGTAAATTGTCAGCAGATTAAAGCCCTCCACCAATATGATTGCTTGAGAGCCAACAAAGCTACTTCTGCATGGGGTTTGGAAGCCCGTGTTCCCTTCTTGGATAAAGAGTTCATCAATGTTGCGATGTCAATCGACCCTAAGTGGAAAATGGTACGGTGGTTGTTTGTTCATATTGTTCTTGAGAATCAGTTGTGCACCGAGAGATTGTACTTTGAAACGACAGATTGTAATTTGAACACATATGCAGGTGAAACCTGAAGAAGGACGTATAGAGAAATGGGTGCTTCGGAAGGCCTTTGATGACGAGGAGCATCCATACTTGCCAAAGGTATGATAACTGTAGTCTGAAAATTTGTTTCAACAAAAGCTGTCAAAACCTTTGGACCTTTGGGTTGATGTGTTCTGTATGATGCTCTGCAGCATATACTGTACAGGCAGAAAGAGCAGTTTAGCGACGGTGTCGGCTACAGTTGGATTGATGGCCTTAAAGAACATGCGGCCCAACATGTAAGTCTCTTCCAACTACTTTTGCAATGATTTTCTATCTTCTCGACTTTTTCCCCATATTCAACATTGTATACGATTGCATTCAACTGCTTAGGATCGCCCGCTTGATAATTTTGTCAGGTCACAGATAAAATGATGCAGCATGCTTCACATATCTTCCCGCATAACACTCCCACAACAAAGGAAGCCTACTACTATAGGATGATTTTCGAGAGGTTCTTCCCACAGGTGTTCTTTCTGAACTTTCTTAAGTTCGCTTTTAAGCAGCAAGCCAGTCCATATTAGCTAATGCTGGCGAGATCATGTTTTTCTGATCATGCAGAACTCAGCGAGATTGACTGTTCCTGGAGGACCGAGTATAGCATGCAGCACTGCCAAGGCTATAGAGTGGGACGCCGCATGGTCGAATAACCTTGATCCTTCCGGCAGGGCTGCACTCGGGGTTCACCTTTCAGCTTATGACGAGCATGTGGCTGCCGTTAATGGTGGAATCGTGCCATCGGATATCGGAGGGGACGTAAGGAGCATGATGGAAGTTACTGCTCCTGGACTGGCAATCCAGAGCTAGTATTTGCTTTCTAGGGGCAGCAGTCCTTCACCAGCTTCATTATGCTAGCTTTGCTAATCAAATCATGTTAGCATTATGTGAATAGTTGTGTTCTAGTTCAGATGGCAATGTAATCTTGGTATGTGTTATACCATTTACCTTCTTGACGTTTGTCGTGCTTTAAGCAGCGAGAGGTTTGTGTCATGGTATAGTCAAAGCTTGTATCTTAACTTCACTACAAACTGTGTTCCTGTTTACATGAACTAGCTCGGGTAAGTGTTATTGCCCTCCTGAACATGTGGTTTTGCACTACGATTCCCCGCTTAAGTTTTGCTTTCCAATCTTTACTTCTGTGATTTTCTCACACGTACATGTTTACTGTTAAGCAAGGAGGAGGGAAGAAACTAGTTCCAGCTTGTAAATTCGAATCCTATTAAAATCAACGGGCTCAGAACTCTCGCACCATGAAATTGTGGTATGGACAATATAATTCTTATACAATAAAAAGGAAAATCTGCCAAAATCCAACACAACCTAAGTAGTTAAATAGGTAGATGCTAAGTAAAAATGAGTCACCTCACTTCTCAGCAAAAACAATATGCTCTGAGTCTTCTTTGCATGACAAAAGGAGACATTTTCATCTTTGCACTCCCCCATAGAATTGTAGGCAGAGGCAGAGAATTAAATTGTTACAATCGCCAATTAGTGTACATCATAACAAGAGAAAGATCAATAAAACAAAGCTGTGTAAAAAAGTTGGTTCCAAGTATCAGGCAAGCCGGGAAGGCACCAATGGCTGCAGTCAGCATAACGATCTGGGTGAGCCCTTTGCTGTGGGCTCAGTTCGCCGCTGTAGATAGAAGGGTGTCCATCTTTTCGCAAAGCTGAGAGCATCGTTATGTCAAGAAGATATGCAGGACTATGCATGTCTTTAAGTACTTCATCTATGACTCTCATCTGCTCTAGGTATTCACCAGGATATGCAGTTCCACTCATCGGCACCGTCTCGCCGTAACAGTTTTTGGTGGTTGTGCTGGCTGTTACTCCAGCGCTCCATTCAGCAGGGCTGCACATGTCATAAAGTCACTTGGTTCAACCACGTTTTTACTCAAAGAAAAGAAACAGCTGAAAGGAGGAGCTAGACAGAGGTTCATGTTTGGCCATTAATTTTTCCAGTTGGATTTCATATCAAGGATGGAGGAAGCTGGCTTCAACCTTATAGCATTTTTTTTTATTTTCTTCACACTCACCAACATGCTTAAGGTACAATAAACCTCAACATTATCGAGTTAGGCATGCGAAAGACACAAGTTGATGAGCCGGCTTACAACGGATTATAGACTTACAGAAACGGGGAAGGAGGGCTGGCAAGGACACAGACGAGCCTAATACAAGCTCATGCGCAACCTGCATAGCTTCCACTCACATCACTCCAATATCCAACCAGTTTTTCTAATGCTAGAATCCATACTTTTTCTTCGGTTATTACGAAGGAGCTTAGAAAAATTGCCCAGAGTTGAGTACCTTTTCTTTTGCTTGCACATACAGAGAACTGCTTACAGAATGCCAAAGCAATAATTCCAGAGAACATAATAGATATTTTACACTAATTGTTACACCCATCTGATCAGTAGACAGATGGTTTGTCTTCCACAACTGCTTGTACAACGAATCATCATCAGTTGAGTTGTTCTTCCCTAGTTCATTTTCTACATCAATTGCCATAAGAAGCAGGAGAGAGAGAGAGAGAGAGAGAGAGATATACTTGTAGTGAGTAGGGGAGATGGCGAGAAAGAAGAGGCTGGTTCGAGTGCGGTCAACATTGGCATCGACCCACTTGGCCCATGTTCGAAGCGCTCTCTCCATGGCCACCCCACGATCCATGTCTTGGTAATACGTCCCTCCTGATTCCATCACATCCCACCTGGGCCCATCCACCATTTCCAATCCACTCATTATCCCAAAAAATTCTCCATCTTCTCTTTGTTTATTTATTCGGTTGGAAGTAACAAGTCCAAAACAATCATGCCGCAAAATCATGAACAGGGAAAAAGGGAAGGGAAGAAGCAGTTTTTTGCCTACTCTTGGAGAGATCCTGTATGGCTCCACCAGTGACCCGTGTTGAACGACAGCACATCCGCCGCCCGCCAAGCGTTGCCGTTGCCGGAGATGTCGTCAAGCCGTAGAACTCTCCGACCTTGCACCACGTCTATGTCCACCAAGTACCGGGCTTTATAGAACGATATGGTCACGCCATAGTCCTGCCTTGTCGTTACAATAAACTCCAATTAACAAAAACGCACAAACTTGCTCACCAAACATGACATACAGGTTTCGACCAAAAAAAAAAAAACATAGTAATACTAAAATTATTAATAAAAGACCAAATCTTGATTTCTAGGGGAGGTTCCACTGCCAGGGTTCAGATCTTATGTATTGCAGCTGGCAACAACTGCCCTGAAAGGTGATGAACCCCAACGCAGCTTTTTGGGTCCCATGCGAGACATGAAATTTCAAATGATTCCTTGGACCAGATTGAAAAATCCCCATTTTCTTTATTTTTTTTTTCCTTCCCAAAACCCTCCTGATTTTCTAAACTGGAAATGCAAATAAGAGTAAATCTTCAGACATGGGTCGGATGAAAATGGAAATGGAGGTGAGATTAGATTGAGGGACATTACCAAGAACTTGAAAGTAGAGAGAGGATCACCTCGGGCCATCTGAGTGTGCGTCTGAGGAGCATCGGCATAGATCAGACAGACCAACGACTCCCATTGATTCTTACCCAGCGAGTCGCCCACAAACATCACACTCTTCCCTCTCATTCTCTCCAGGAACTCAACCCCGCTGAACCTTCGCACCCATCAAACCAGACCCTCCATTCACTGACCACAGACAACAAATCCGAAAAGGGAAACGGGAAAAAGGAGGAGGAAGTGGTAAATGAAGTACCTAGGGAGCTCGCAGTTGAGAGGCTTCCACCGGTACTTGAGATAGCCCGAGTCGGGTCGGCCGTACAACTGGCAGTTGAACTCCGGGTCGATGAATGGGCAAGTGTATTGGTAGAGAGGGAGGGAGTCGTCACGGACCCACGTGCCGGAGAAGATCGGGCACGTGGTCTGGTTGGCTCGGAGCGTGGGGGTACGGCTGTGGTGTGTGGTACGGTGGTTCTTCAAGCTCATGAGTATAGCTGAAGATGATGTTCGCCATTGAAGCGAAACCAGAAGCAGACGGAGGAGGAGGAAAAGAGGTAGAAGGAGATGGATTAGGGAACTGGGAAGAGTCATTTCGGAAAATATCTTTCTGGACAGAGAAGTGAAAAAGGCGAGAGAGAGAGAGAGAGAGAGAGAGAGAGAGGGGGCCTTTGATAGCAGCAGCAACGGGGGATTAAAAAGGACAACGAGGGATGGAATCTCGTCCCTGTTGCTAACTTTCAATTCGTCAATCACAAATATAGAACAAATAAAAGACGTTCTTTTAAGTGACACAACTGAGAAAAAAAACTTTTTTTTTTTTGCGTGACGTAACCAGGTGGATGAATTAAAATAAAACAAAGTTAATTTGTTTTCCTCATGGTAATGTCTATGTAAAGTGCATCTAGATTTGCAGGGATGGGGTTCACGGGGTTGGAACCGTTGGGTTGACTTGGACTACTGTCGGAACCTTAAAATGCATGGGCCAGACAAATCTCCAGTTTAAAAAAAAGAGAGAGAATCATCCAGTTTCTAAGGAAAAAGTTCGAGGGGGAAAAATCTTAGCTTGGTTTATTTATGCAGATAAATCAGATGTCTTTACAGACCTACTGATCTATCCCAAGAGAGTTTGCTTTTGTTTTGGGTGTACATGGGATTGGAGACTAATGCCGAGACCCGTGGGTCTCGTAGATTCGCATCCATGTTCTCTCTGGCATGAGAGAAAAGATTGCTTGTGGCTCAGGGAAAAAAGTAGGGATTTTGAGCTTTCTGTCCAAGGCCAAAAGGCACATATCTGGACCAAATGTTCTTTGCTTTTTCTTCTCAAACTTTGCATATCGTAAGTTATTCCTCATATAAGCATACGAGCAAACCCATCCTTGATGAAAAAGGAGTCCCGTTTAATACTCACAACCTGGAAATCTGTCCACAAGTGAAGCACGTCCTCATTCCTTGCGGAACACCAGATGGCTTCGTGTCTAGTTCATGGTAGAAAGGTTGAGATTTAAGTTTTAGATTCTGCACTCATTGACAAGAAACACTGAACCACTTCTGCCCAGATTCATGGGCCAATTCGTGTCGGCTTATATCATAAACAATGCGCAACTTCTTGAACAAGCTGAGAGAAGGGAACAAAGCATGTGTAACTTAAAAATCTCTCCAGCAAATCAAATTGTCCATTAAGGATTAGAGGAGGACTATGGTCAGTCAAAACAATGTAACACAGAGAAAGGGCAGCAATCAATGCTCGGACTCTTTACACCACATCGAATGTGAAAAACGAAACCGCCACCCTTCATACCCAATGGAAAAAGAAGCAAACAACAGACTTCTGGGCTATGAGGATTTTATACATAGGAATGACTGATGAAAGAATTCCTTCCATGTCTATCTCTATCGTTCTAATTGAAAAAGGACAGCACTTTTTGCGCCAAAATTGGTATACTCTCTGCGCATCGTTCTTAATTTCACACAGGATCAATTGACAAGATAAACAATTTATCAGAGGGCCAACTGACTTCAGCTTCTGCTTTACAATTTTCTCCTTCTCTGGTAACACTTCAATCCTCCATCACTGAATTCTCCACTTTGTACTTCCAATGCATTCTCATTGGACAGTTTAGAACTGGCTTCAACACCACACTGTCTGTAATCAATTATCTCCTATAAACATAAAAGAATACATGAGCCTTTCTGGGCTATTAAGGAAATGATAGAGATCGTTGAAACTAAAAAACAAAACGACATACCGACAATAAAAAATTTTCCCAGCTGGAGCTTTGAGCATGGTCAACAACAGAGCCAACAGCAGAACTAGAAAAAATCACAGTTATAAGCAATAGAAGCGGAGCCTCCATGATACAATTATAAAGAGGGCACCTTCAGAAGCCCAAGCAAGATCACCTTTAATAGAACAGTCCAAGACTTTCATTCCTTTCTTCCTCCTCTTGATGTAATGGAAAGGGCATTCCTAATTTACAACCAAGGATTCCAAATTTTACCAGATGGACGAATAGAGCATGAGGATTTATCTGCTTCATTTGTCCTGGAAAGGTTAATCTATTGTCTTTGTTGTCGTTATCATGCATCACTAATTTAGGTTTCGACCAACTGTTAAGTCTGATTACATATTTTCTGCATTATATTGTCTAACTGCTGACGAACTTACCGTGGAATTGTGGCTGGGGCACATGCTTCAACCACGTCATTTCAAGGCACCAAAATAAAGACTTTACCATCTCATGCGAATCATGCAGGTAAATTACAATCTCTTGATTCAGTTTTGCCTTCCAAACTTAGGCCTTGATAACTGACAGTGCCTTGTAAGTTATAATATTGTGTGTCATAGTGCACATAACTTCAAGAAACCATGCCAATATTTGCAGGCGTTTTCCATTTTTTAAACTACAAAGCATCGCACATTCTTTTTCCTACACATAAAGCATTTTTCTCTGCAAATACTTTTGCTTTTCCTTTTGATCCTTAAATCCTTCCGAGTTAGCTTAGTAGCAAAGTGAGAGGTGATGCGTACCTCGACTGGCCTTCAGCGACAGTTTCACTCCCCTCGGTGGTATCTTCTCGAAGAATGTCAAAGACAGCACTGGAACCCACCAAATCAACTTCATCAAGCTGACGGTTTGCATCATCTTCAAAATTATGCCGACTCCCTGAAATAAGGCATGGATGATCAAATCACCGGCAGAATTACGAAATACACTGCTTTTATCTGCCTGAGGTTCCTCTAAACTTACCTCCCAGTGAGTTTGATTCTGCCGATGTGATATCGACTAAACGTTTCTGACACATGACTGTTCCCTGGAAATCCAAGAAGGTGTAACCAAGAAATCGTGATCTTTCACTATCTGTCATCTTCTTGAATCCAAACGAAGTGGTCCACGTGTTTAGGACACTAGAAACAGCAGGTAGAACCAGCGTTTCCACTCCTAATTCCTTCAGCCTCTGTAACGAGGAGCATATGGATCACAACAGCAAATTTAGAAGGCAAGACAGTCAAGTTTCTATTCAGCGTCTGAAAGTTCATCCGCTGGACATCTCTGTTTTCAATTACATGCTTGTCATAGAAGTTGTCCACTTGCCAAACATCAAAGCCACATTCAAAGTTAAACTTAGCAAAACAAAAATGTCACCCAGATACCATCTAGGAAATGAAACATCCCAGAAATGGAAAACAATGAATCTCATAAATAATTGATAGCCAGCTACACAAAATATATGAGCCTAAGACGCATTTTCCAGTTGTCATATAATGATACATCCTTGGTCATAACTCTGCAGATGGATTACGATTCATGAAAAAGTCAAGCCTCCGTACTTGCATTATTCTGAACATGGGTTTCCGGATTTGCTCCCCTAGAAAAATATCTCATCAATAGTTCCGCGAAATTGACAAAAGAAAAGAATAAGATCATAAAACAATTGAATCTTAACTAGTTTGGTTTATCTTGGGAGCCAGACCTCGACAAAATAAAAAGAAGAGAAGGTTTACCACGGCATCTATTTTATTGTTAGGAGACATATAGAATATGCACTAATGGCTTATCTATAAAATGACAGAGAGACCTGATGTTGTCGTTAACAACTGATAACCAACATGATCAATAAGCAAACAATTTCACAATGAAACAAGATGGATTGGAAACATCCTATTGATAACATATGGAAGATTTAAAAGAAGCTACTTTGCAATTGCAAAGGGAAAATGAAGGAAACTCAAACGCACAGGGAATGGAAAAACACAGACAAAATCCTGGAAAGAGATAAGAACCATTAGGGAAGAACAAAGGAAAATAGCTTGACGCACATCACGTTCATGGTTTAACATGGTGAACATTGAGAAGTACCTTTTCAAGCTCATCCATCAAAATGCGACACATTCCAAGCCGACGGTAGTGGAACCTTGTCCCAACCAAAGGCACTTCAGCCACTTTTCCACCATAGATCCTTTGTTTTGGGAAGAGAGAGAAAGAGATGTTCCAATCATTTTGCGGTACGTGACAAGTAAAAGTTGAAAACGGAAAGGACTTATTTAAAAAGCCTATAAGCCGACAAACTTTATGGTGTATTGAATGTATACCTTACAGTTGCCACCGTGATCAACTCATCATCTTTTTCAAGAAGTACTGTATAAAATCCTTGGAAGTTTACACGATTCAACTCTGATCTGTGGAATGGCAAAACACAAGGATTTACACACTGGGACATTTATGGACACTGAATGAGGAGTGCGTGAAAGGCTCTAAGCACATCCTGCGATGCTGCATATTTGATAATGCACGTTTTCGCAATCATTTGATCTGCATTTTCAACATCATTTTGCTAATATCTCCCCATAAAGAAATTTAAGCATGGGATGCAACAGTTACTAATGACATGCATAAACCAAAGGACTTCGGTTGGAGAAGTAAACTTGAAAAGTATGCTAGAGCACAGGGACTATCATTACGAAAATGAAGAACGACTGTGGAGGAAATTAAGACGTTTCACCTCCTGTTGAAAATAAGGTCCTCGACAAGATCACTATTAGTGTAAGGCTCTTTAACGGGCTCAAAGCATTCATGCATCACATCGAGCGCAAGGTTTAGCCTGACGTAATTTTCTGCAGCAGCCTCAGCATCAAGAAAATTGACACCATTATAATCAGGCTTTACACACTTTAACAATGTCCAGGTCAAGCTATCAGTTCCCAATCTTCTTGGCTTTCCCAAGAGCTCGGACAGACCTACAGATACCTGCCATTACAATATAATGTGATAACACAATTTCATGTCAGACAACCTATATTTCATGTTACTATATGATGGCACCCCTTTATAATGAGCACGGAAAAGGAAAATGGAGTTGAGTGATTACTAGGTTGAAAGAAGGTGCCAACTCCAATTGTAACGAGAAGCTAGAAAATGTGAAATTGGACAAAAGTCCCAAAACTCTTGTGAGTGTTCGGAGACACCTTTAGAATTTGAAGAAAGTGGCGTTTAGAAAAACTTCTAGGGTTTCTCTACATTGAACTTTCCATCCATAGCAAGTAAAAAAGTGTCATCGAATAGTAGTTTTCATCAAGATCTTGCACCTCTAGAGCATTTAGACTTCATTGAGTAGTAACATTAAATACTGAATCATCAAGTAAATGAATGTTTATTTCCTTTAGCCCCTTGTTACAGGTCAATCACCTGACTTAAAAGGAAAACAACTATATTTTATTCTCAAGATTCGAATGAACTCTTATTGTCTAATTTAAATCTTGTGTGAGAAGTATCGGTACTGAAATTATTTCTAGAAGAGGAAGACACCTGTGCCATCGAGTATCCACCTTACTAAAGAGAACCGATCTAGTGATTTACTCCTCAAAATACTGGAGGAAACTCAAAAGGAAAACAACAGCAGTTTGACGTACCATTTCACACCTTTTGCTACAAAACCAGTTCATCTTATGATCCCTTTCCAAGTTAGTTACCCCTCTGGTCCTCAGGCACCCAATGTGGTCTGCAGCATTTAATCAAGCAGAAAACAACAGCAGTTACAAAAGGATTCAGTATAAAAATAGCAATTATATAGCGCTTATGTACATACATTTACGCTTGCATTGGTCGCAACGTAAAACATGGTCATCCACAGAACAACCAGCATCTTTTCTGGACTTGCATCGGTTGCAAATTGCACAGCAACATGAGGGGCAAAACCAGTTCCCATCTGGTACATCCTATAGATTTGAACATAACCAGATGTTATCGTGTTGTCATTTTAGAAGTTTGCTCATGCATAGAAAACAGACAAACACATTTATGGAGGCCAAATTGCATGAGTCCGCTGCAAAATAGTTAAAATGATCATGACCAACCTTTAGACCAAGGCAACCCTCAAGAAAAGAGGATGGACACCCGTCACATAATATCAGTTCACCCCCATAATGACAGACGGAGCAAATGTAGTCATTGTGGATGTCGTGAAGACTACTGGTCCTTGCACTTCTTGCTTGTCTCATGATGCGACTCATGCCTTTACCACGAAATGCCTGTAGCTGGCAGTCTAACAGAGACCTGCCATCTCCTAGAAAAATTGTGGCAACTGGCTTCATATCGGTGATGTTGGCACCTCCAGCATGATTCACAAAACCGTTTAAAGTAAAAACATTGCCACAACAACTGCAATTGATCCCATCACGTCTTAGACGCCCGTTAGCCAAATTACGGGAATGCCTCCTGCGGCGGTAAAATACTTTATCTCTTGGCAACACTACGTTGTTGTCCATCAACCAAGACAATATAGTTTTTGGGTGATGCTGTGATAGCCGGGGAACCATATGGCGAACTCTCTTTCTCGACACTATAGTGGGAGATGGCTGACTAGCTTCTAAGTCATCTCCTGAGTTGGACAGAGAACCAGAACACCTCGTCAGTCCCTCTCTCATAGCGTTTGAACTGACTTGCCCTAGACTACTACTAGTTTGAGATTCACAATGCATTACTAGATCTTTCTTCGATCGAAATGTTTTTCTCCCTTTAGAATTGACGAAACTGAGGTTAGGAACTTCTCCTAACTCTGATCGGCTAGTATTTTTGTCACTTGGCACCAAGGTTTTCTGAATGTCCTGACTGCCAACTAGAGACGGAAGTTTGTTGCTCGATGACTCACACTCCATTTGCTTGCTGCTTTTTGCGGTTTTCAGCACATTATCTTTCATGCAACGTTTGCAGGCTATTCGAAGTGAAAAATAAGGGGTTCCACTGGGTGAAACATACTGCTTGTGAAACCTTCCTCCCTTATACACCTGACGGAATGTCCATCCAACTGCTAAGAGGTGCATCTTGACCTTCACTCTCAGTTCACCTGCAGCGTTGCTACAGTAGCTGGGACCTCCCTTGTCTAATTGAAGCGTGTAGTAGTCAACAACAGCTTGAGGACAGTAGATAGGTTGAACATCAAATGGGATGGCAGAATTAGGGCCACAACTGCTGTGATCTTGTGAAGGTGAAGACATTGCCAGATCCCTAGTTGAACTGACCAAGCTCTTGTCAGCATCTTCAGATGTAAGTGATAAAATCTCTCCATTCTTCTCCATTACATCCTGGCAGACTCGCAGAAGAGAATAGTAACATTTCCCATGAAGAGACACGTATCTTACTCTGAGTGGACCCCCTCTTCTCGTGTACTGCATTTCCCACCCCAAAGATGAAAGATGTTTTCTAACATTCATTACCAGAGAATCTGTAGCATGTCTTCCTCCTACCTTCACGTAATTAACAACAGCATCGGGGCAGAACTGAGCTCCTGGAAGCAAATCAGGACCAAGCGGTAGCCAGTTTCCGGAGTTCCTGCCTGTTGAATCGGATGTAGTGTCAGAGTTTTGGTTGGAGTTCGTTGTAGAAGAAGCTTTAGCAGTGATTCGAGAAATGTTGCAAGAATTCCTTTCTGGATTAAAGGGTGCCAGGGGTAAAGCCTCAGGTAACATAGAACGCCCTTTGCTGTCCCAAGAAAGTTCTTGTTCATCGTAAGGATTCATGATTGGCACACCATGTACCGTGAAAGAATCCACTGTTTCCGGATCACGCACCTTTTGACCAGGTTTAACACTGAAACCTGAGCTATGAAATCTGGCAGCAGTTTCATCGACATCATCTACAACGCGATTTGCCATGTCGGTCAAATTGGTGTCTTCATGAGCTCTTTCCACAGCTGATGGCTCATCAACAGGCAGGACAGAACAAGGATCATCCGTATCTCCCTTGGGAAGCATTTCAACATTCACAGTCGATGCTGGTAACTCAAAAACAGGACAGTCTTCTTCTATTAGGTCACTTGCAGAGTCCAAAAGGGGTAAAACATCCCTTAAGACTATTTGAAGATTTTCATTAATGACTTCAAGCAACAGCTTCTTCCACAGTGATTCATCGCGAGAAGTCCAATCGATCGTCCTGTCAAGGCCCCATTTCTCTCGCAAGTCATACCAAATTTGCTTCACAGAAACAGGGAGGGGCCACTCTTCCTCAAGGGCTTTTGTCATCTGAAGAAATGACCAGAAGCCACGAGTCCGCCAATGGCATGTGCTCTCATCCCAATCCTGAGTAATGCGAATGTCCGCCATTGCGGTAAACTGTTCATCACCTAAATCTGGGAAGAAAACATTTCTTTTCTCTGCGCCATCCTCATTGTCAAAAACGACTCCCTCCCACCAAGCGTTCTCGTGATAAACATCCACGCACCACCCATAAGGAAGGTCCCATGGACCAAATACCACCACCGGAGGCGAAGGTCTTATATAACCCCGACAGTTGTTTTGGTCAACATCACTAGGGTATCGGCCATCAAGGAGCGGCGAAACATGCAAAACTTCGGTGAGCTCACCAGAGCCATCATCATTTAAAATACGATTGTACTGAACCTCCCGTATTTTATCGTCACATCCAATGACCGTTGCTGAGTGCCAAGAACCCAGAAGGCCGTCCTCCTCGCTCCTTATCTGCACAGAAGTCAAACCAGTTTACTCGCACGGAGATAAGAAAAGGTATATTCGATCAATCAAAGGGTCCCAGAGAGAATTTCTTGCACTTGGGAGGACAGAGAACAAACTTGGTCACAAGCCGCCATCTGCGCTTGTCGAACTGATACATAAACTACGGAACAACCACACAAAGGCGCCGAACAGAGTAAACAGCAAACCATAACGTGGAAAACGCGCAGAACTCAACAATGCGGCAATCGGCAAACATGAAAACCTTATCTACGACAAGCGACCCGATTAAGGAATAATGCCTAAGGACAAGCGAAAAGACGGTGGCATAGTAATATATCACCTCCACTTTATCACCGGCGACAAGCTTCCTCCTGGAGTCCCCCCTCTTGCGCTTTCTAATCCTGCCATCACCACCCTCCTGCTCCGCGAGCGTCATCGCCATCGCTGCAGAGGAACCCTCAGACAATTGCCTGCTGCAGCGGCGAGAAACAGAGAGGGAATCGCCAAGAAAATCTCCCTTCTCGCGCTACGCTCAGTTGCGAGTCGCTCTGGAGAATACCTTGCTCGCCAAGCAAACACGCGCAAAACCCACAAACACGCGCAGAGCGAGGCCGCCTCCCAATAGAACAGTCGCCGAGACCCAGAGCGAGTGAAGTGAGTAGTGGCAATTTGACTTCGGTCCTCTCTTCTAGAGAAATCGGAGCCGTCCCTTAGTTTTTAGCGACTGGCTTGTTATGCGAATCCAGCCGTCAGAGATTTCCATTGTCTTTTTCTCTCTCTCTTTTATTTTCCCCCGGAGTGAAAAGGCATGTTTGTCCCGAGAAGGAAAGCATTAGCGCACCGTCCCGTGGACAAAATTGGAGGGGCGAAACAGCCAGCGTGTTCGTATTTTTTTCTGAATTTACAAGGTTAATTAACAAGAGACCGTACCATCTTTGTGAAAGATGATGCAACGGCATCTCGAAAAGGTTAAGATTGAGGACGGTAATGTTTGTTTAGCGGCCTAAGTACAGCTATTTGCGATCATCAACGTGCGATAAGATAATCACATCGGACCTCGATAAACAAGGATTTTCGCGAGAATCGTCTTTTGGGTCCGACAATCTCGTTTTTGACCCGAATTTTGGAAATCGTAAACGAGCCAACTTTAAAATCTTGATTTCGTTAGAGATGAGATATATAAGAAGATTGCGAGAATAATTTAACGAGATATCTTGTGATATCCTTTTCCTTTTTCTTCGGTGTGTGGCCCCCAAGGAATAAGAAACATTGTTGCGGATTAACTCCAACTATAAATCCATTGAGATCATGTGTTCATCATGCGAACCACGAAGTTATGCCAGACCACGACCCGTTTTGAAATTTGGGTTAGAGAAGGAGCATTTAATTTGCGATAACCGAGAGGAGATCACGATTCCTTTAAGTACGTTTGACTTGTCTGTCTCGATCACATCATGCCCGTTGGTTTCCTAAATAGACATATTTCTCGCCGACGATGATACGAGCAAGTCACAAATTTAGGGAGAGAACATTCCGAAGAACTTAGCGATTAAACTCAAAATGCACGTTGTCGAACAATGCGAAAACTAAGTAATCTTGCAATTTAAATCGAAAGTCAAAAGAAAAGAGTTATCGAAGAAATCAACAGGGAATGATGGTATAGAACTTACTGGGATGATAACCTTTCTCCGTTTTTCAATTTTTCTATTCCCGAAAACAAGTTTGGAAGAAAAATCAATTTGATAAAACAATTTCGGATAAATTTTTAGCCTAGAAATAGATTTGAAACATAAATAAGAAATTCCATACTCTTCTATTTTTTGAATAGAAATAAAAGTTCTACTCATCACTCATTCCTTTTCTCTCGCATCCCTAAAAACAATTATCAAAAAAGCCCTAAATTTATTGTAATTATGCCAATTCAATGCTAAACTTTTTTTTGTGCTAATTCAGTCCTAAATCTTTTACATTTATGCCAATTCAATCCATTTGTCCAGCCAACATTAATGTGGCAAAATTTTACTAATCTTTTAATACTTTTATTTCTTTTCTTCTTTTCTTTCTCATTTTTCCCTTTCTCCCCTATGACTGGGAGGATCGCCAAAGCTTGCCGGCGATGGGACAAGAGCCGCGAAGCATTTGCCCACCGTCGTCGCCCGGCCCTAGGCGAGGCCATCGGACCGCAAGCTCGCCTAAATCTAGGCGAGCCCACCTCGCCAGGACAAATGACAAAGGTGGTCATGGTCGCCACGAGTAAGGCCACCTTCCTTGCGGCCGGCAATGCTTTGGTTTGGCGAGGCTAACCTCCGCCATGCGGCCCCAATGGCTTCGTCCAACGATCGGTGAGCTCCGATGAACTTGCCGACCACAAAGCGAGGGAGGAGGGGAAATGAGAAAAAAGAATTATTAAAATATTTAAAATTTTGTCAAATTAACATCGATCGGCTAAATAGACCGAACTCGATAAAAAAAAATTAAAACTAAATTAACATAATTACAATAAATATAAATTTTTTAAAATAATTTTCCCACGTCCGTATCTTGTTTGCTTTAGTGCGCAATGACCCATGACCAATGACCGAGTAAGAATTGCGCTTTCAAGTTCAATTTGACTTGCCTGACTCAACTGCGTGTTTAGATGTCAAACCACGAGTTCTATTTGGACATTGAGTTTCTACATGGATCGAGTTTTGAAAACTGTTCGTCACACAAGGCGAAGGCATGAACAATTCATTAGTACTGCCGAGTGCCGAGCTTTAATCAAGCTTGAATCGAGGGAGCCCGACTTTGAACCCGAGGGTCTTGACATCTTGCTGCACTTGTGTCTGGTAGTCGGGGTACGTGAATGGCCTGTGCTTTACGCTTCGGATCACGCTATCCTGGTCTGGGAACACAAAGTAACGTACCGAGATACGATCCTCTTGTTTCTTTGCCTTCACTCTGTGCTTCACACTCACGTACTCGTCATCGCTCACAACCTGCCAATTCCGAAAGAAAGTAGAGCAAATCATGCCTAACCAGTATTGAGCTTGTTGCGTGAAGAAGAGCTCTGGTGAGAGGTTATGTCGAACCTGCAACATGTCGCCTACGTTCACGATTAGAGAGTCGGGGGCAGGTTGTACTCGTATCCATCGCTCGTCCTCGTAGAGCTCGAGCCCTCCCCCCCCCACCCCCACCCCCAACCTCATCCTCACACACGATGGAGAGCACCGAGCCATCACTGTGGGCTACCATATTGGGCACGTCGCCGTCGGCTTTCGAGCAATGCGGGTAGAGATGCAAACGAATAAATCCTGTCGGCTCCAAGAGATGACTCTTCGAGTGTGTCGGATCAAGCCTAAGGTCTTCAGCCATGGCTTGAAACAAGAGCTTAGCGATTCTTGCTAAGTGAACCGCATACTCTTGTAGGAGATTCCTAATTTCTAGTCACATAACTTTCTTCTTCATAGATGGAAAGTTGCAAGACAATTTATGGTGATTTAATATCGATTGTTCAACGATATGGGGAACCATCCAAAGACTTAATATAAAGTCAGTCGAGGACGAGAAGCATTCGCCTCAACCGTTTAATGAAATTTCATCCACGGGAGTATTCTTCCTTGACTTTTAAGCTAATTCCATTTCGTTTGCTGACATCATGTCTTTCATTTGGGAAAATCAGACTAGTACTATCGGATAACCAATTCAATCACAATGGATGGATCGCGGGATCTAATTATGCACACGATGGGCTGAACCTAAACCGGTCTCTTTCAATAGCCCTAAAAAATCTCACCTTTCTCCTACGGCTCAGTTCAGTGGATCCAGTTGGAAGATCCTTTCATCTTATATCCCCAAGTATTTTTCATTACATATGAACGAATGTTCTTGTCAATCGATCTATTTAATGTTGGAATCAAACTTGCTATTAATGTGAGTATTTTTGTTTCTAGATTAAGATTTGCAACTTAAATTAAATCCATGAAACAAGTAGCGAAAATATTAAGATTGAAATTAGTGCAATTCACGAAGCGAAGCTTTTGCAAAATTCGCTTCGATCTCGATAAAGCTACCTAAAATCAATTGGCAACAGGTCCACAATTACTGAATTACTTGAAAAATCCTAATCAACCCCTTTCACGGTGGAAAGACAGACAATGACAACAATTCTATTTTTTTATTTTTCTATTTTGGGGAATAAATTTGGAACAAAAATCTGTTTAATAACATTATTTCATTTTTCTATTTTTGGGTTAAATTTTTTGCCTAGAAATAAGAAAATAAAATTTTGTACATTTCTATTTCAGAAATATAAATTCTTTTTATTGCTTATTCCCTCACTTTCGCGTGTGGTCTCCTTCTCTCACGTCCCTGCAACTTGTCGGCCGCCCACCACTAGTCACCTCTCTCGCATGCCCTACTGCAGCTTGCTGTTCAGCATCCGCCGATTGCTGTCTGACATTCTCCATCCGGCATTCGCCCGTCTCCTATCTTTGGTCCCCAGCTCCCATTTGCCCTTTGTCGTTCATCAACGGCCCATCTCCGATTGCCCTCTGTTGATCAAGGCTCGCAAAGTAAAAATTTTATTTTATTATCAAATGAATTTTCAAATGTTATCAAACGTATATCTCTGCTCAAAAAATCTATTTCTGGCCATAAAATAAAGTCAGATTGTCATTCGCTCCCTGAACTCAAAATACATGTTGTCGAGCAACGCAAAAACTAATTAATCTTCTTGCAATTCAAATCTAACGTTACAAGAAGAAGTTATCAAAGAAAACAACGAGGAATGATGGTACAGACCTTACTCAGATATTTATCAAAGCTCAATCGTCTCATAGAGAATTCACTTAGAAAACCCATATAAAGAGAACCCAGCACTCATTTTGTTTGCTCCAGCGCGCAATGACCAAGTAAGAATTCCGCTTTCAAGTGTTCTTATGTGATTTGCCGACCCAATGACGTGTTTAGACGCCCAAACCACGAGTTCTACTTGGACATTGAATTTCTACTTGGATCGAGTTTTGAAAACTGTTCGTTACACAAGCAAGCCGAAGACATGAACAATTCATTAGTACTGCCGAGTTTTAATCAAGCTTGAATCGAGGGAGCCCGACTTTGAACCCGAGGGTCTTGACATCTTGCTGCACTTGTGCCTGGAAGTCGGGGTACGTGAATGGCCTGTACTTTACGCTTTGGATCACGCTGTCCTGGCCTGGGAACACAAAGTAGCAAACCGAGATTCGATCCGCTAGTTTCTTTACCTTCACTCTGTGCTTCACACTTATGTACTTGTCGTCGCTCATAACCTGCCAATTCCGAAAAGAAAGTAAAGGAAATCATGTCTAACCGGTATTAAGCTTATTGCACGAAAGAGCAGCGCTGGGGAGAGGTTATGGCGAACCTGCAACATATCCCCTATGTTCACGATCAGAGCATCGGGGGCAGATTGTACTTGTATCCACCGCCCGTCCTTGTAGAACTCGAGCCCGCCCACATCATCCTCACACAAGATGGTGAGCACCGAGCTATCGCTGTGGGCTTCCATACCGGACACGTCGCCGTCGGCTTTTGAGCAATGCAGGTAACGATATAAGCGTATAAATCCCGATGACTCAGATAGGTAACTCTTCGAGTGTGTCGGATCAAGTCTCAGGTCATCGGCCATTGCTTGAAATAAGAGCTTAGCGATTCTTGCTAAGTGAACCCCATACTCTTGGAGCAGACTCCTTGTCATACAGATTACAGAGAGAGACAAACAAAAGTGGTTTACTTTTCGATTTCCAGTCACTTAACTTTGTCGTTCACAAATGACGAATAACCGCAAGACAATTTATGATGATTCAATTTGAATTGCTCAGCGACATGGTGATCCATTCGAGGGATGCGGCGCATGCGCCTCAACCGCTAACTTCTCTCGGTGAAAATATATCCACCAGAATACTTTTCTTTCCTATCAGACTAATCAATAATTATTTACCCATTCTATCACAATTGATCGATCAAGGGACCTATTCATAGATACAATCATTGCATGGGTCGAGCCTAAACCGCTCTCTTTCAATTGCCTTTCCTGGCGGGGGACCATCCAATGAGTAATGCGACCGTCTAATCCCAAGATAAAAAAAAGAGAAGGGCCCAAATCCAAAAGGCCCCACCAAACCCCACCACAACAATAATACCAAAAATGCAATCGGACGGCGAGATCGAAGAGACGTGCGTTAGCGTACCTCAAACCAGCAAGCACAGTCACTACATTGTCATCACCATCGTCATCGTCGCCGTCAGCGTCTCCCAACAGCGAGAGTTCACCAACCGGCACGTGCAAACCCTCCACCCAGTTCACGCTCTGAGAGCCTCGCGAGACGGCCGACCCGGACTGCGTGAGGACCGGAGTGCCCCAAAAAATAGGACAGCGGGGCCGTGAAGGAGGCCTGCTTGGACTCGAAGGGGAGCGAGAAGAGCCTCCTCGCATGGCTCCTGAGTCGGGTCAGCAGGTCGAGAGGGACCCCGTGGTTGACCACCCGAAATATCCCCAACTCTCGACAGGCCTCTCCGAGTCGCTCGGGTTCGACGTCCAAGCGCCGGAGATCTATGAGCGGGATCGGGTGCGGCTCAGGGATCGGGTTCGCCGTCGGGGAGCCGTTGTCCAGGTCGACGGCTGGGGCCGAGTCTCTCAGCTGGCGAAACAGGGGAGGATATGACGACTCCAGCTCCATGGTATTGCTCGGCAGGGGCGGCTGAAAGAAATCTGGGCCAACTCATGGATTATGCCAATTGAAATACTATAATAAATAAGGCTCGAGAGACAAGACAGGGACAGAGAGCTGGTCGAGTTAACTTCTGGGGACGGGCCCACTGACCTTTACGATCCGATTAGACCTGTCAAAACGGATCTTAAATCCGTAAAATTGGGTACAGACGTGGGAAATTTGATGAGATCCAGATCACCATTTAGTGTGCGACACGTGGCGAATAAGGGTTCCACCACTCAGAAAAATAAAAAATTTCTCTCCCCTCTCTACTGTCTCTCTCTGGCGTTGCATATCGACCGGGAAATCAAAAAGACGTCGGCCGCCATGGCCATGGAGCTCGAGCTCCACAGCCATGGCAGCTGCGACCTTCGCGGCCGAGACTTGACGATCTCATGCCACCATGAGTGCAGAGCTCGAGCCCACTGCTCGTGGTCGCCATGGCCACGGAGCTCGAGCTCTCGAGTTGCACAGCCATGGCCGCCGTGAGCCGTGGACTCGAGCTTCGCGGCCAGAGACCCAGAAGACGTCGGCCACCGCCGCGGAGCTCGAGCTCACAGCTCGCGGCCGCCATGGCCACGGACCTCGAGCTTCGCGACCAGGTACAGAGAAGACGTCGGCCACTGTAGCAGAGCTAGGCTCAAGCTCTGCGGTAAGACGTCGGCGAATGAAGGGACAGAATCCATCAGCGCCAAGCCAGTTGCCGAAGACTCCGAGGGCGCTCTTCGACGAGGTCCGTAACGGACGTGGCTCGGCTCGAGGTCGGAGAAGGGAAAAGAGATTGGGCGGAGGAGAGAATGGGTAAGAGGTCAGACCGTCAGATAGGTCAGGCGAAAGAGAGAGGGGCAAGACAGAGAAAGGAGAGAGAAATTTTTCTTTTTTCTGAGTGGTGGACCGTATGCACCACGTGTCGCACACGGAATGGTGGTCTGGACCACATCAGATTTCCCACGTCTGTACCCAACATTTTCTCTTAAATATATTTGCTAAATGGGTCATATATTATGAGTCATATATGGGTCACTTCACATTCAAAAAACCCACTTTTAACGGGGGTTTGAAATTTAAAGCTTAAAATAAATGGGTCAAAATGGGTTCAGTTTACAACACATTTGCAACCCACCAGGCCTGACACTCTTCTCTCTCCCTCTGCGCTCTCTCCTTCTCGCTAGTCGTCGTCTTCTCTTCCTCTTACCTAGCTCCACTGGCTTCTAGCTCGCGCCTTAGCCTCGCCGTCTCTCGCACAAGCTTGTGCTCGAGGATGAACGGAGGAGATCGGAGATTTCCGGCTGGCGAAGGTCCTCGACGAAGCATCAATAAGATCTGGTGGAAACCCAAAAGCGAAACAGACCCTAGATAATTTGGGGCTCGCTCTCCGCCTATAACCGAGTCTTAACCTTTCAGATTCGATCAAGAAGTTGTCGAAACAATATATTTTCCATTCTACATTGATGATCCGAAGAGCCACTCAATAGAAGAAGGGAGGAGGGGGAGGAGGACGACTAATAGGTATACTCCGCTCCCCAACCTGGATTTGAGCGCAATGCTTTTACAATATACATTGGGCATCTTCTTTTGGATTCCAAGGGTTGATTATTGCAGCTTTCCTTTTGATAATTCATGGATTCTGTCTCAAGCGGCAGCGATGGCATGAGTATGTTGTTTCTGCTATTTCAGAGTCAATGTTGTTGGTCGGGGCTGCGGCGGTTCAGGGTGGTGCCGGCGGGAGAAAGTAGCAGAGGGAAATTTGTAAAAGTACTAGTCGAGAGTGTCTGCGGCTTGCTGGTTGCCGGAGTGGTGCTAGTCGTGGAGCTGTTGAGCCGGGGTGGTTCAGGGTGGTGCTGGGGCGGAGGAAGGGGCAGAGGGAAATTTCTAAAAGTACTGGTCGAGAGTGTCTGTGGCGTGTTGGTTGCCGGAGTGGTGCTGTTGAGCCGCGGCATGCTGGAAGAATGGCTGGCCTGTGACTGGCGACCCTCGCCGGACTCAGAAGGAAAAAAAAAAGAAGATAAAAGATAAAGAAAAAATAAAAAATTCAAATTCTTTTATGTTGTTTTAAAAAAATATAGTCTAATTTTTAAAAAAATTATAAAAGATAAGTTTTTCTAAATTGAATTAAATATAAAATGTTTTAACAATATGGGCTTGAGTTGAGTTCGGGTATAGGTTGGGTTAGGTATGGGTCGGATGCAACAAATGGGTCATAAACGGGTTAATGAGTCAATTTCGATCAAATTATTTATAACTCGATCCAAATTCAATTCAACCCACTTGTTTAACAGGTCTAGATCCGAACATGTTCACAAGTGTAGTATGCATGGACATCTTCCTTTGCCATTTGACATTTCATGTTCTCCACACATCCGCCACCGAGAACTCGTCTAACTCTCAAGTTGCTTCGCAAGGAGGCTTAAAGCCCATCGCCGCCGCCGGGCCCGGTCATATTTAGGCCTGCCCTTCAACTTGTGGGCTTAAAATGCCCGTTTATCTCTAGATTGTTTTGCTTCGCTAAAAATCTCACCTTTCTCCTGCAGTTCAATTTTTTACCAATAGTGGAGACCCATTTGAAAGATGTTTCGGCTTTTACATTTATATTAATGCAATTTCCATTACAAATGAAAAAATATTCTTATCAGCCAATCTATTCAACGCTGGAATCATGCCTACTATTAATGTGGGTATTTTTGTTTCTAGAGTAGAATTGGCAGCTCAAATTACGGCCATGAAACAAGTAGTTGGAATCAATTGGCAAGAGATCAACAATTACATGGATTGTTTAAACAATACCAATCAACCACTCTCACGATGGAAGAACATATAATAGTTGTTTATACGAGAACGAATGGTTACCTTGATTTATTAGAAATTAGACATGTAATGAAATTTCTCGTTGATTCATGCACTTACTTTAAAACGAATAAACTTTAATTCCAAAAAGTAATATCTTTTACTAAAATATTCACTGATAAAGCAGATATCCTATTGAAAAGAAGTTATCCAAGAAGAGAAAGAACATTTTCTACTCCAAAAACAAGGGTAGTACAAATAAATAAATAAATTGATAACTCTTCATCATTGCTTATTAATTTAGTCTTTGCCTCTCCTTTGACTTTGACATAAGTACTCCTACTTCAAGTGGACAAGCAACCTTAAGCACGGAATCAAACTTTGGTGCTATCATATAGAAAAGAAGGGCTGCATTGGATGAACTTGTCTGGCTCTCTCCGCTTAGCCCTATCCCTTTGTAGGGTTATTTTAGTGATAGATTCGGTAGAACTGGACAATCCTATTTGATCAAATACATAGCAACAAATTCTTATATTCCTTTCATCATAGTATTTTTGATCAAGTTCCTGGATAAAAGGCCTAAATGTTTTATTATTTGATGTAACAAAATAGTATTCATACGAAATCATAGGAAGATGCGATGATTTTTTCCAGGAACTCCAATGAAAAATACACTCTATTCCTTTTTTTTTATTGAACCAATCATGGCCACCAACTACATTCCATGAAATTGTGTACCACAAATAGGAACAAATAAAGAGATCCACGGTACCGATGTCGAATTTTTTTTTTTGTTGAAATATAATTAAAGATGTCAAATTATTACCAAAATAAATGGAAGATCCAACTAATACGAATCCTAGTGAACTTGACAAAAGAATAAAGGCTCGAAAGAGGAAAAATTATCAAAAAAGACTTAAACCTTTCACATTTTTATCAATTCAGTCCTAAATTTTTTAAGTTTGCATATTTAGTCCTAAACTATTTCACTTTATGCCAATTCAGTCATATTCGCTGGAAATCGCTAATGTGAACGCCGATCGTGCTACGTGCCACCACTGGTGCTAACGTGGATAATTTTAAATATTTTTAAATATTTTTATTTGAAAAAATCTATTTAATATGTAATTATCTTGAATATATTAACTATTTCTTTATTTTTTTTATCTCCTGGAAGGGACAAAAGAAACATCTTGTTCTTGCTTCAACAATTTCTAATCTCTGTTTTTTCTTTTGATGGCTTCAAGGCCGGCGACCCCAACCGGATTAGGGCCGGCGGGGGTCGCCGGCCCTAGGCAAGGAGTGGCGGGGTCGCCGGCCCTTGGGCAAGAACCGTGTCGCGACCCGTTTTTATCGAGACCTCCACCTCGATGGGATTGGTTACGGGCTAATGGATTATCGACCGGGCCCCCACTCACGAAATGTAATCACGGCCTTCTAGGCACGGGCCCTCCTGGGACCTATACCAAATCGCGGTGCGAGTGTTTGAATTTTTCGACAATAAGAGTCAATCGCGTTCAACCTTACGTAGTCGGGTGGCATGTGCAATGTGTACATGCATTTGGAGTCATCACCGATCTCTCTTAAAAGGTAGACCGAAAACCTCACCGAGCGATTAGGAGAGATCGTTCGGTTCTACGAAACCAGAGATTTTGGGTTCGGGGATTTGGTTACGTTGATATCATTACTAACGCCCTTTCGGTACCTAACGTGAGTGATTATCCTAACTAAGATTTTATGCATGCGTGAATTTCGGGTGAGGTAAGTTCGAATTGGGTTTCCATGCAAATCGAAAGACTAATCCTATCAATTACAATCAATTAGATAAATGCGCAATCAAATGCACATATAAAAGCAGGTCAATACAAATCAAGGAGTCCCTAATATAGCCATAAAGGCTTAGAGAATTGGTGATTAGGGCTCATGGATGATTTTTCGGACCGGGTTGACTTAGCTCGCGCCTCTAGGGCGCCCGACCCAAACCATATGGGTCCAAACCGGTACTAAATGACCTTGTTTTGGATTCTTTGCAAAAATTTTCTATTTTTTAAACAATTTTTTAATTATTTGAAAATTACCCATCGGAGCTTTAGGATGTGCCACGTGGCTTGCCCTGGTGCATCCGATCTTATTTTATCAATTTGAAAATAACAGGCCGATCGCACGGTCCTCGGCATGCCACATGGCACAACCACGGTCATCGGATCACAATTTTGTTATAATACCGAAAATAAATTATTAAAATCCAAAATCTATTTTAATTTTCGAAAATGGTCGATCACGATACATGGCTAGCCCACGGCTGTTCGATCCGGCTCTTTATTTTTAAGAGCCGGCGCCACTGTCTACGTGGAGTGCCACGTTAACGCTAACCGGTCAACAAAGGTTGACTGGTCAACCCCTTATTGGGGAAGATGACCGGCGCCAACGATTATTGCTGGCGCCTCGCTGGAGGTCCAAATCCGATGTCGAAACATCGTGGAAACACCACGATTTCAACACTAAACACATCCTTAGCCTTCCCACATCAACATATATCAAATGCACAACATAAAAACACTTCGAACTTACCTATCCCGACCGACACCGTGGCTATGTCCGGCGAGGATTGACCGAGAACATTTTTACGCATAAACATGCCATGTAAACCATTGAGCATTATCAAGGGAGCATGATGAAACTTACCTGCGGGCCAGATTGGCCCGGTGATGTCTATGGAAGCTGTGAGGTCGAGTTGCAAGGAGGTGCGTGGAAGTTGAGTCGAGTTTTTTTTAGCTCAAATACAATGCAAGACAAAGTATATACGAGCTTAGCACATGTTTTTAAGCGAGTCTCGATCAAAAAAACTTAATAGAACAGTGTGTATTCAATGGGTGTCATTAATATCGAGCTTGAGTTCAAAATGGAACTCACCTATTTCGAGGGCTTCACAGAGGGCTTCACTGGGTCAAGTCGCTCCCTCTCGTCAAGATGAGGCCGGTGGAGGCTGTGGCGTCGTCCGGCATGGCTTAGATTGGTGAGGAAAGGAGCTCGAAGCTCTCGGCCTCTTGCAACAATAGTGGGGGTTGCCCTTTTTTTTCGGAATTTTTTTTTTTTGCTCTCGCCCCCCCTATTCCTCTCTCGTATGCTTCCCCCTTCTTTTTTATGCCAGCGAGTCCTCGTATTGTCCTTGCGTCTATCATGCCCGATTGCCCGGGCTAATACCCGGCTGCCCTAAAAAAACATCGTCCGGCCAAGAATGGTGATGCAAATAATGGCCGCACCCGCTCGCGTTCATACACGTTGGGATGCGCGAATATACCCAACGCGAGCGAGTGTGAGTTGTCCACAATGCCCATCACTCTACGCCGTTGATTAGGTCTAAATCAGTGGTCGATTTTGCCCTTTTTCGTTTGAGGGTCTGCTTGTGCGCGTATGAGGGCTAGAGGTTGAAGATGAACAATGCCGGGTCGGTCGGGTCGGATCCGCCCGACCCAAAGCCAGACCTGATCGCGTCTAATTCATCAAAATGAGCTAAAATTCGACCACTTTTTATAAAATTGAAGTTGAAATTGGGTTCCCCAATGTGTTTTACATACAAAATGGGCATTTTTATGAATTTAGAGCTTGAATTTTAATGAAAATCCCAAATTTGAAGTAAGATCTGAAAATAATTTTTAAATTGTTCAAAGCTCAAATGACCAAATCAGTCCAAACCAAAGCCACCATTGGGTTCGGCATGATGAAAACTATAGGGTAGGGGGTTTGGATTTTCATGGGCGTCGCTTGGAAAAAGTTTAATTTCATTTGGAACGAAACCAGGGACTAAAACGAAAAATAATTGTGCAAATAAGTCCTCTATGTTAAAATTAAACAAATTAGTGAGCAAATAGACCCAATTAACATTCAAGGCTCTAGATACCAATATCATAACTCATGAAAAGTGAAAATTGAAAATTAAAAGACTCGAAATGAAATTTTTATGCTCGATTTGGGTTTATATTTGTGAAGGAACATAGTGATCCAAATCAAATTTTAGAATTTAAGGTGACCAATCTGAAAAGGGAATTAAAACAAAAATATTGACTATTTTTGGGTATATTTATGATCACGGATGCTTTTTTTTTTTTATTTTTTTTGGCTATTTTTATAATAAAATAAATTCAAAAAATATACAAAATTACGAAAGATGTTTTTTTTGTTCAAAATTAGTTGCTAGGCCAAGGCTCCCAAAGTTTATGTTTTCAATTTTTATGATTTTTTTAGCTATTTTTAAATATTTTTTCAAAAATAAAAGTGATAAAAAAAATCATGTGTTAATAGCCGACGATCCCCACGGGTCCCCGGGCAAGGGCCGTGAATTCCTCGAGGCCGAAGGTGAGGGACCGCGACCTTCATCCTCGCCATGGCCGGATCTAGCGAAGGCGAACCCCGCACGACCGGATCCGGCCACACCGAGGGCGAGCGAGGGCCGCAACGCCCTCGCCGTGGCCGGGCAAGGGCCGCGACCCCTCTCTATCGGCTCGAAGGGATTGGCGGCCCTCAACCAAGGACCCGTGAGGGTCGTCGACCCCCGCCGCTCTCGCCTAGGGACAGACGATCTATGCTCGATCCTACTTGACACCGCCAAGGATAATTTTTAATAATATTTTAAAAATTTTATTTGAAAAAATCAATTATTTTTTATTTTTTTGGTTTGCTAGCTTGAAGGACGGGCATCCCCGCCGGATAGCCGGTGGTATTATGTGGGACGACCGACATCCACGTTAGCGATTTTACGTAAATAGGGCTGAATCGGCACAAAGTGAAAAGATTTAGGATTAAATCAGCCAAATTAAAAGTTTTGGGACCGAATTGGCAAAAGTATGAAAGGTTTGGGATTTTTTTGACAATTTTTCCTCCCTAAAGAAGTTACTTAGTTTTCGAAACCCCACTAGAAGTTCTATCCATATATGTTCTTATTTTTCAATTTCGAATTTAATATTAATTTCGGACAATGAAGAGTTGCAAATTTTCTGACAAGATAGTTTTCGGACAATGAAGAGTCGTGTCCATTTTTTCGAGCAACAAAGAGTTGTGTCCGAAATTAACCGTTCTTCAAACATGAAGAGGTGTGAGTCTAAAATTAACTATTTTTTGAACACGAAGAGTTGTGTCTGAATGATAGTTTTTGAGACATGAAAAGTTATCTTCCTTAAATTATTATATATTGAGCGATTCTGTTCATTTTCAAATTTAACTTATATTTTCGTTTTCTCAAAAGATACACAACCATTATTCTCAATTGTTTCTTTTTAGAAATTCCGAAAAATTATCGAATTGCCATACGTTATTCTCATCGAGATTTTGTTGTATCTTAAAGGATATTTTTGGGAAACCATTAGCAACGTTATGGGGCAAATAAATCCTTAAAGTAAGTATTATCACGCCTCAAATTATGATTCTATTTCATCCCACTCCGATCTATATTTTCCAATAGGATAAGGGATACAATCAATACAGTTAATCATTCTTTCACACTTTTTGTTGTAGCTGAAGTGAACAGCATGATTGAAGTTACAATAGGTCTATTTTCAGAGCCATGTGTTTCCAACGCAGTCCTTGTTTTTTCGCACGATGCTCTATGAAGCAATTAGTGTACTAAGGTTGCGTTTGGTCGTTCCGACTTTTTTGTTGGATAGGATAATGTCGAATAAGATAAAGATATGATCGGATTTTAAAAATCTCATCCAATGTTTGTTGACGTCCGGATATAACATGGATTCAAATAAATATTATCCAAATTAGTATTTGATTTACAGGTTTAAAATTGAAAAGTAAATCATAAAAATCTAATTATTATTCATCCTTCTACAGTCCACCGTCGATGTCCGACACCGACGAGCATGCCCTCTCCTTCTACGACATTCCTTTCACGGCCCTCGACCAACTCAATACCTCTGACTTCGCTACTTCAAGACACCGCCGAGTTTGAGTTCTCTGTCAGTCCTGCCTTCTACACCTTCCTCTTCTACAGCGAATCCATCCCCATTGAGGAGTGCGAATATCACTTTGACAGCTGCCTCAACAGCATCCGTCGAGAGGGCACGCAAATCTGATTAAGCCAGTCACTCAGCGAACTCCCAGGCGGGTCAACACCTTGAAATAGATGACGGTGATCTTCTCCAGCACCTATTGGCGCTAAGCAGTCTCCGGAATCATCTTGCCATTAGAACAATCACCACCAAGCGAACTGAAACGAAATCACAGATTTCTGGTGAAGCAGTCCATCATGGGTGAGGGCATCTCCAGCCCTGCTCAATCACAATTCGGCAGCCTGTTAGTGATCTTGACCCCCCACCCGATGCCCAGCACTGGCGACCTTTCAGCAATCGCAACAAGCAACTCCCACAACCGCCAATAGCAACCAATGTCGTCGCGCCCGAAGCTTCATAGACAAACTTCAAGCGTTCCTTGATCTCCAGCAAACTCACGATCAATTTACAGGCCTCACCGCTCAAATTTAGTTCAGTTTCACGGATTGTTCACGGAGTTGAGCGACATAAGGAAGAGGTAGGGCCGGCAAGCTTCGGCATCGCTTCTCCCGGAGGCCGAAATCGAGAAGCAGGTTGTTGCCGGTGGGAGGAGTAGTGGCCATTGGAGTTGACGACAGTGGTTCTGGGAAAAGAGAGAAAGAGCGGTGTGAGGAAATAAAAGTGATTTTTTTTTTGTGTTAATTTTTTATATATCACATATCCTATCCAGGTCTATTCCACCCCTAGTTTAGATTTTCTTATCCAGACTATATCTAGTAATATTTGAATTTCGCATCACTCCAAATATCGGATAGTATAAAAATTATTCTCGGAGTTTTATCCGGCCCACCAAACTCAACTTAAGTTATTAAGTTTCAATGTGAGTTGTGCTAAGGCATAGCTAGTTTCCTTGCAAAGGTGAGTAAGGAGTCAAGGCGCCTAATTACATGGATGGAGTATTTGTGCGCTAATGTGGCCCGGAGTTTTTATTCGGATATCAAAGAATCGATACGGCTTCTTCAGCATATCTACATTGCTTTCAATTGGGTTCTTTGTTAGTTGCCCATGTTTCAACCATCAGAAAACGAGTTGCGTGTTTCCATTTTAGAGTCTTGATGGTGTGAAATTACCCGATATAGTTAGGGTCAGCATGATGAGGCACTTCTAGTTCTACACCATGGTGGAGTTGACGCTGAAAGCTTTTGGTGCTTTGACTATGGCACCAGCCGATTTAGCCGCGACCCAGATGGCTTTTCTTAAAATCTACAGCTGCAAAGGTTGGGAAGATAGCATTGTGGCCCAGAACTCCTGCTTCAGCGAGTCAACGGCGTCGGCAGTACTTAAAATAAAGTTCCCCCAGATTGAAGTGAATTATATATTTGTAGGGCACGAATCCTAAAGTAGAATGGTTCATGCGTGATTTTTCCGATGCAAAAGTTGGTATTTTCTGGTCTAACAGTCGTAGGCTGTGAGATAGGGTTTGGATCTTTGCCAAAGCCTAAAAGGAGAAGGATGCATGAATTATGGGGTTTGCTTTGTGATTGGTTTTATTAGTCTGTCCGTGAAGAGTGTTGGAAACACGGAAACTTTCTAGGATAAACAAATTATGGGGCTAATGCCGCCTGTAATATTAGCATTCTCGATGCAGATGCTACGTAATGGTTTCCCATCCTTCAGAAATTATGAGTGTAACGTTGACAAAAGGATCGTGCTAAGAGGACTATTTCCTGGATATTGATAATAAATTAAATCAGGCGGTCCCTTTTCAAAATTTTTTACTTGTTCCAACAATTTTGCACATGATTACGGCAGATAATTCAACAATAGTGCCTCTAGTGTCTGCACAGGACCCCTTCACGTAGGATTAGCCGCAGGAGCAAATGTAACTATATCAACCGACTGTGATTGATATGTTTTGTGAGGACAAGCCCTAGACAATGTCAGCATAAGTTGGTTCATACATCAATTGAAGTGGAGATGCAGCGTGGCAAATTGCAATGAGGTAGCCGGCCCCCACAAAGGAGATCGCGTACCAAAGGCCGCCTTTTTCCGTTGACAGCAACGCCGTTGACTCGATGGAAATGGGCGGCCAGGATGATTCGGGAGGAAGCAAAAGGGGCTTTGTGTCCATTGATCCCCAAAACGTGGCAGCCACCCCGAAATTGGCAAACGTCAACTGCTCATATCCCCACGTGCCTTGTCAGCTACAACTTAGCCTATAAAGTAGTAGCCTGGTCTGGTCTCTCGTGACCAACTTGCCCAATCTTGTCCTGGTCAGGCGATCTCTGAGAGAGAGAGAGAGAGAGAGAGAGAGAGAGAGAAGATGTCCTTTAGAGGGAGCTTGTGCTTCTGCTTGCTGGTGGCGTTGCTGCTGCAAGATTCGCCGACGCTGTGTTGGGGACGGCGCACCGTTTCGCTTGACATTGCATCAGGTAAGCCAACATGCATTGAATTGAACGAGCATGCTTTGATTTGCTCCCTCCTTTTTTGGTTCGAAAAGGTGATTATTTTGCCGCTTAAATGAACAATCTTTTGTCGGGGATTCATTTCTTTTTCTTCCCTTCCGACGTTTCGTCTGTCTGTCTGTCTGTCTCTCTCTTCTCTCTAGTAAAAAGAAAAACAGCTTTGTTTGTTCTTCAGCAGACTGATCTGAAAATAAATCGGCCAGTGGCCAAACGCAGCCATAATCTTGTGAAGCAGAGTTTTTCAGTTTGAATTATAAAAACGTTTCTGAAGATGATGGTATGAAGCTGTCGACTGCTGGAAGATCTTGCGCGAGAGCGAGATTGCGTCTTGAATGATGTACATGGCATGTGGGCATGTTCATCTTGAGAACTTAAATACGAAAAAATAAAAGGCGGTAAATATATTAAGATTGGCAGGTTCGGTCGGTACGTGCGTGACACAAGGTCATTTGAGTTTTTTTACGCGTTCTTTGTTGCGATTGGGCTCGAGCGGTGCCTCTTGGTATTAATCACTTCTTTATACATGGTTGGACTTGGACGCTTTCTGCAAATTTCAGTCGTATAGAACTACACACACTCTCTCTCTCTCGGCGTTACTTGTTGAGATTGCATGGCACGTACTGCGTGCATTACAGCTAGGTGTAACCTGGAAGGAGGCTTAAAGTACACGGGGCCACGAGGGCATCGATGCCTGTCTTGTCTCGTAGCTCGGGCATGACGTTTTCATTTCGTCTTTTATTTATGGGGGTGTTACTGGCCTAAAACGTTTTCTTAGTCTTCCTTTTGAACCACTCCGTTGACCAATTTGTCTCATAAAGATTTTGAAACAAATGAAAATGAAGGGGCACATGAAACGGTTCTGGTAGAATCTGGCTTAAAAAGGACAGAAAAAGATCACTTGCAGAGAGCTCATTCAATTAAAACCAACACCGGAGCGGAAGATATCAACCGCCCAAAATCATCAGAGACAAAATTAATCTGAATCGATGCGAGTGGAATCTTCACGAGGAGCAAGTTGCGGCGTTTATCGCATTGGATAGGACATACTTCTGCTAACATCATCCTCATAAAATCCTTTCTTGGGTTCTTCCTTTTCACTCCAATGAGATTCATGGTTTTCGTCAGCAATAGCCATAACTTCAAAAAGGCAACGGTTGGTCAAAAGGACTCAAATATCTTAACGATTGCAGGGTATGAAGATGAATGGGTGGCGGAAGGAAGATCTTTGAAAGTGACAGTGAACGACTATGGTGATACATCAGCAAACCGTGGCCATGACCCTCCAACTCCAGCTAAGAAGGTCGGCAACGGCAATCGTGGTGGCGGCAGGAGAGGCTGATAATGGCCGAACTCTTTCTTACTTATTGACTGCTGGAAATTGTATAACTTTACCCATCAGTTAGCGCACATACTTGAATCTTCCTTCTCCTGGGGGGTGAAAAACTTGATGCGGTGACTCGTTTGAAATGTTGTCTTTATGATTGTATTGTTGCAACAGTATGCTCTGCAAGTACTTAACATCACTCATCCCACACCAAGCACGACGCATTCAATTTTGCGAGTTAAGTTGATTGGCTGGTGTTTTCATCTAATCACGCATGGAAAAAAATTAAGCATTCATGCCGAAAAGGTAAAAAAGACAGAGCCAGCATGAACTGTTCATAGCTTATAAATTTATCCAACAAGTAAACCAAAAATTCTGAATCAAAAGCTCAAGGCTTTCTAGTAGCAGTGGCAGTCCCCATTGAAAGAGATCCTACAAGTCATCTCAAAACTCTCCCGAACTTCTCCTATCGCCTACAAATCGCACTGAGCGTCAAACAAAACTTGCAAAGAAGCATCGGTGTTCATTAATTTGAGTGGGAACAGGACAGTAAGCAATTACTGGCCCCAAGAGGTAATCCTGAATGTAGTTTTGTTGATATCGCAATGATTGCCTGACATATGCTCTATGAATCTGGCCATATCATGTTGCCTTTTCATCACTACCATCCTCTCCATAGGGGTGAATGTCACAGATGAAATTGGCCATACGGAAATTGGCCCTACTTGAAGTAAGCTTCAAAAAACAGATCAAGATCTTCTATACTTCCAATCCCAAATGCATTTCCAGCGCAAACAAACTGCTGATTTAAATTCATACGATCTACAACTCTGAATTCATGTCATGCCACCCTTACTATGACTCTAGCTCTCTTATATGCGTCATCATTTTCCTTGAGGCAAATGCATATTCAACTGCAAAATTGGCTCACAACAGAGCCCATGAAGGCTCAACCATAATTTAAATTCGTCTTATTGTGGGCAGAGGATCCCCGCAGAGTGCTGTTTGTTTATTTTCGTTTCATTTGTTGTTTTAGAAGAAAACTTAAACAACTGGAGCTAGTCCAGAAAAAAGGAAGTTGGACTGTGATATATATATGACACTAAGTGAAGGGCTCTAAGATTAGAAACACCGAAATTACAAGTAACTTTAAGATGAAGATAGATTCGGTGGCTAAACATGCGTATAGGTGTACACAGAATGAAACCTGCTGATAAACGGGGGTAACAACTGGTTCTTTAAGATTTCACTGGAACAACAGATCAGCTTAAAGAACTAGGACCACAAACCCCCAAGGCCATCTGTAACTCTAGAATTTGCCAATCTTCTGCCAACCAAATCTTTCAATTCGATCTCACCAGGAAACCTTCCCTCCTTCAATTTTGAGAAGACCTGGGAAATGCAAGAGAGAAAAGGAGTCAAGGTCAAAATAATTCTTTGGTAGATTGAAACATACAATATGATACCAAAGTAGAAAACAAATGCCAGTCAAAATGAGGGCATTTCTCATGACTGTTATAGTTCAACAATTCATCCATGGATCTAAACAATCTCCAAGAAGAAGCCATAGAATTAGCAGGGCAACAGAACCTCAAGAGCTATAAGACAAAAACACACCGGTGTTGTAGATAGCTCGTATATCAGAACTCAAAAGTATCATGACATCTATGTCCTGCAACAATATATTTCAAAATAGATAAAGTACTTATAGATAGGAAAAACGAACCAGCTCATCATTGCAGTAAACTTCAAAAGCACCAGAGCTTTGCAGGAAGGACTGGAACACATTGCCAAGAAGCCAAGTTGAAGCAATAGTCCCAAACCTGTTTGCACGAAGAGAATAATACCAAGGTGGAGGCACTGCAATCCCAACCATCGGAAATATATGCTCTCCAGCCATGACGATAGCAAATACTCCAATCTGAGCGACTGGCACCAATTTAGCCAAAATGCGCTTTGGCAGTGGTGGGGGGTAATTTGCAAGAACAACATCAATACCAGGAAACTGCGTCTCCAGCATCTTCTTCATTGTCACTGCAGTACCCCTGACAAAAACAATTCATAAGATCAACAACTATGGCAAGTCATAGTCTTCAAGAGGTTATCAATTGGCATCATCCCAAGCTTGTTCCTTCCAAGCACAAACAAAACATATCCCACTAAAGGGAGCAATAAGCAAGATCGCCTGTTACCAAACTTGTTACCAGACGTGCGCGGACGATCATATCGCGACTAACACATACACTGTACAGCGGCATTCTAGCACTAAACGGAGACGCGCATGCGATCAAATCCAGGCAATGCAGGTAATCGTGAGCAGGAGCAACCCATCACTACAGAAGATAAATCCATATCTGAATAGAATACAGTGACAGTACCTATATGAGCAAGAAGAACAAAAATTGATGACGACTGTGCTCCCCAGACCAATGCCACCAATAGTGCTCGGCTTCTGCAACTGAAAATCCGGATGGACAAACGATTAGAAAAACTAAACAAACCCCTCTTTCGAAGCAATCGCGCGATGAGCTCAATCACCTGAGAAGGGAACTCTAGGGCTTCGGGAGGATTGTGATGGTGCGGCTGGGGGTGGCGGTGAGGGAGAGGAGGCTTAGGAGGTGGAGGCGTGAATAGGTTGACGAGGTCCGAGCATAGCAGGAAGAGTGGGAGGCCTAGCAGCAGAATCTGCCCTCGATCCATTTCCTGGTTCTTGCAGGAGTTCTGAGGAACGACGATGGAGGAGCGGCGATCGAATAATTTTAGCTTTTAGGAGGTCGACGCTGAGGCTCGACCCGTTTGGCTGCTTGGATCTAGTCGCTCGGGTCGCAGATCGATTTACCCTGAGCCGGAATTAGATCAACTAGTCGTCCTTGCTGTGTAAGTTATAGAGAAATAAAAAATTAAAAAATCAAAAAAAATATTTGCTTCACGAGCGATGAAAATATTTTTCCTATATGTTGACCTCGTTCATTAGCTTTCTTTCCTATTTGAATTCAACCTTATATTTGAATTATCATTTTATCCCATCGGTAATCTCACGAAAATAACTAAAACATGTTTCAATGCACACTGCTAGTTTAGTGATATTTGAATAATTATTTGACTTCGTTAAAATTTCAAAAGTATATTGATTCACAGAAATAATCTTATATCCAAATAGTTATTTTTTTGAATTACTTTCCGCGGTTGCATTTGAAGAATTCTTAACAATATGCATAAGATTCAATTATATGAAGTTGAGGATCTTTTTTTCTCCAATAAGAGTACCCAAAGTAAAAAATGTCAGAAGATTAACTTATATGAAACAAAGGTTTTGATATGTGTGGCCCTTTAATAATTACTGAAGTACACACTCGAATAATAGATAGCAATTTTACATCATCGAATGCTGTAGGTCAACGGGCGAGAAGACTAGTGCCTTCTTTCAAAGTCACAAATCCAATCCTCACGTGAAATAGCACTTTTCAAGCTCGGAATAACAGAGTTACATTGATATTAGGGGTGAGTAAAGTGGACCACCCGAATAGAGAATTGTTCGGATCCGATCGAACAGACAGGACCGGACCGACGGGTTTGGTCCAGTTCTCAAGGTCCCCGGCTCCTCAAATTGGAATAGGTGTTCGGGCAATCGATTCCCGGTTTTACGGACGGATTTTTTATTTTTATTTTTTAAATACATAAGTTAATTAAAATAAAAAAATAACTAAAGTCTAATTCTCTAAAAAAAAGATAGAAGGAAATCTAATGGTCATTTTTTAGGTCACTCGTGTGGCCCGGTTATAACATTCTTCTATTGAGCTTTGGTTTCCTCTATCTCATTTTTATGCATGCATCTTTCTAGGTTTTCTTGCATGTCCGAACCGTTTTGTGGGTTTCATATTTTTGTTTTTATTTTATCGGTTCCATTGGATCGCTCGGGAATCGGATCGGACTAGTGGTCCTGGTCGGTTCGCGGTTCCAAGGACATTCGGTGCAGTCCACGGTTTCGAAATTGAGAACCAAGTACCACCAATCCTGGTCCACGGTTCTTGAGGAAACCGAACTAACCCGGACCATGCTCACCTCTAATTGACATGATTGCCTTCCTCGACCCTTGACCCTGGGACAAGTTGTTGTACATGGGCCTCACGAGGAATCACATTCCGATTGATGATAGAGATGGATTTGATCTATAGATTAGTTGTTTTTTTCCATTTTATTTTGAGATTCCTTCTAGGATCGAGACTTGCAGACTAGTCACAAGACTCACAAGAGCATAATTTTAGGATTTGGTCACAGATAATGTTTTATTTTTCCAATTTGTGTTTTTCCAAAAAAACACAAATTGAATTAGTTAAGATTACTTTTCGCGATACCGTTATTGGTAAGAAAGGAAAAAGATTTTAAAAAAATGACATTACAATGGTGAAAGTGGGAAAAAAAAAACAAAGGCTCAAAATGCTCACGTTTTCTTTAGTAAGCGCATGAAGTGACTCTTATTTTAAATAAGTAATTGTTCTCAAAGAAGGGCCTCAATAGAAATATTTTTGTTTTTTTTTACATTTCTTATTTTCTTCTCATTTTTCTTTTTTTCCCTCTCGCCTCGTCTTTTTCCCAGCAATGTCTTCTTGATTGTCCAGCATCTCGGCACCCTCTTCAACCTCCTCACCCGCCGCTATGTGGTCGCCTCCGGTGCCCAAGCGATCCTCCTTCTCCTCTCCTTGCCAAGATCACCAACCCCTACCGAACACCCGGAGCCTCGCTAAGGCCCCGAAAGCCCAAGCAGTTCTTCTTTGCCTTCGACATGGTGGTGTGGGGCATGATCGCGCCAACCTACGTGTGCAACCGGGTGTGACGCAGGGAAGTAATAACCGAAAAACTTTTCCAAAGGATTGGCTGAAATTTGATAGGATGAATCATCGACATTACATAGGTGGACGTCCTTTTTATGGAGAGGACTCTTTTAGGGAATTAAAGATATCATAAAACGATATAATGAGAATCAAATCAAAATAGAAATCAAATCGGACATCTCGCAAAGTTGCCTAAAATCGAAAAATGCCTAAAACCTATCTAAACGAATCGAAAAGTGAAAATACGATGTCGATTACAGATAGCAAAGTAAGTATTGATCGGCGGCCCGTTTTCATATAGCGAGACCAAATTTGAATGCATTCCGAGCTCGCTAATCCTAAATACACATTAGCGGTGAGTTCGCCCTAATTTCGGCGATTGCGTTTTCCAGGAAATTAATGGGCTCATTTACTACGGAGATATTTCTATTCACGTTATTAGCTATCGTCGCAGGGAGAACCTTGCTCCGATACCAAATGACGTAGGGAAGTAATGATTGGAAAGCTTTTCCAAAGGATTAATTGAAATTTGATAGGATGAATCATCGACATTACATAGGTGGACGTCATTCATATAGAGATGACTCATTTAGGGAATTAAAGATATCATAAAACGACATAATGAGAATCAAATCAAAACAGAAATCAAATTAGATATTGCGATCGGATATCTCGCAAAATTGCCTAAAATCGAAAAATGCCTAAAAACTCATCTAAACAAATCCGAAACATGAAAATATGACGTCAATCACAAAGATAAAGCAATGAGTATTGATTAGTGGCCCGTTTCCATGCAACCAACTAAACTTGAAAGCATTCCGAGCTCGCCAACTCTAAATACACATTAGCAAGTGGATTTATCCCGATTTCTGCGATCGCATTTTTTCAAGAAATTATATGTCAATTGTTCTACAGCAGGGGAAAGAAAAAAAAAATATAAAGTAAATAGCAAAGGAAAAAAAGGATAAAAAGAAAAAAATTATAAATATAAAAAGACGAAAATATTCTGATCAGAATTTTTTTAAGATAAAAAAATTTCAGATTTTTATTTTAAAATAAAATTTATTTCAAGACCTTGTTTGATAAAATCACGGGACTTTAGGCCCTTTTTGCGAATTTTCCCGTGAAAACTTGAAATGGAATCCGTTAATTAACTGTTAAAGCTTCTCCGTCGCAACGGTTGAGAGGGCAAGTCTGCGCCGAGTCAAGCTTTGGACTCCTTCTTCTTCCATGGCCAAGGCAACACGGTGCTCCTCATGACCCATTCCCAGCACAAGACCGAGTGAGACCTCCTCTAAAAGGCGAATGAGATTCCCGGCAATGTCGACCGCTGACCGCCACCGCTCACTTCCTCCGCGGTCAGCCATCCCCGCCTCCAGATGACGCTATCCGCCGCAGCCGCCGTGGAGTCCGTCCGCCGATCGCTCGCCCGCCTCTCCTCCTCCGACCACCACCACCAGTTCGAGAACTCGAAGCGGTTCTGCGCCTTCGTCCCGCGGCTCCAGCTCCTCATCGACCAGCTCCTCCTCCCTTCGCCGTCAGCGGAGAACCTCCCCGCGTCCGTGCAGACCTCCCTCCGGGGGATCGCCGTCGATCTGGAGAGCGCGGCCGAGACGGTATTGGCGTACGTGACCAAGAGCAAGGTCTTCGTGCTCATCAATTGCAAGTCGCTTTTAGCGTCAATTCAGGAGCGGACGGCGGCGATTGGAGGATGGCTCGCGTTGCTGGAGTCGGCTATTCACGAAAATCCTGATCTCAAGAAAAAAGTTGCCCATCTCTCCAGAGACATGAAGCAGGCTGAATTCATAGTACGACCCCAATTTCTGCTTCATCCTTTCCTACATAAGTAGCATAGCAAAATCAAGATTCTTCTAATTCTGACTGATGAATATCATGTTTTGCCGATGTAAAAATAATTAAAAATTATCAAAACTCCATGGCAGGTGACTGAGGATGAGGAGAGAGTGCATCTTAGTCTGCAGAAGGAAGGAGAAGGGAGAAGAGCAAGTAAAGCAGTGCAAAGTGCTATAGTGATGGAGCTAGCTAGAGCATTAGGGATGGAATCGCATAAGTACACAGAATTATCTGCTCAAGTTAAGCTCCTGAAGAACGACTTAGTTCGCTCAAACTCGATAACAGAGAGGCGGATTCTGATCTCTCTGGAGAAGATTCTGACTAACTGGTCTGTGGAGCCCAACACTCAGACCGGCAACATGGATCTCGACTTTGAAGAAGGCGCACAGATCCCGCCTTTCAAGAACTTTCTCTGTCCCTTGACTAAGGAAGTCATGAAGGATCCCGTGGTGCTGGAGTCGTCTCAGACGTATGAGCGGGAGGCAATCAAGCACTGGTTCGAGCGGTGTATAGACGATGCTCGAGACCTGACATGCCCTCTCACAGGTCAAGTGCTCAAGTCTTTAGAGCTTAAACCAAACATCGGACTGGCCGGGGCAATTGAGGAATGGGTTAATAGGAACATAGAAATCCAGGTCAAATCAGCAGTGCAGTGTCTTAGCGAGGAACCTCTTAAGTCAGAAGAGGTTGAGAGAGTACTGGACAGGATATATAAGATAGCAGAAGATTATCCCTCTAGCAGATACAGAGTGAGGAATGCTGGTCTGGTTCTTATCATCATAAAGTTGCTTAGGAACTCTTCAAAGAGTATCGGAACACACTTGAGAAGCAAAACTCTTCTTGCCTTGCTCGGCATGGCAAAGGATGAAGAAAGCAAGGTTGCATTCTTTCCTCTCACTGTATAACTCTAGTTTGATTGTGTTGTTTCACTTGATTCAAGCTTGATTTTTTTGCAAAGAATTATAGGTAGAGTAAGGATGTATTTTATACCAAATCTTGAGAGTGACTGTATTCATGTTTCATAGTGATGGATTGAGTTCTGGAAAAATAAGTGCGAATAACCCAGTGGAAATTATTCTGGTACTTGCTTGGTCTAAGGTGTCTCAAACATGTCCAAAATTAGAGGATGGTTGTCACCTCAAACTATCAATGTTTATCTAACCGAGGAAATGGAGGCAGAGGGCATAATATGCAACTAACTGTTTCAAGCGATTAAGCAAGACATGTTGTTCAGTGGATGGATTTATTACAGATTTCTAGTTGTGGGCAACTCTATCTTGTATTATGCATGTACCCTGAGGAAGAGATTAAGGCTCCTTGGAAGTTCCATAATTGTGGTTTCATGACATGGTTAGATTATATCATGCACAAATTTTTGCAAGCCTTTTTTCCTTCAATTGGAAACTGATATCTCCGTGAACTCGTTTGCTTCTGCGACATCACTCAGAATGCCAGACACTGTTGAACATTGACACTGCTGTAATTTCTGATAGAGTATGTCGACTATTCCAGAAAATAATGCTTGAGGAGGGGATGACTAGATTGGCAATACACAGTCTTACTGGGAGCTCTGAAAAGGAAAGAGAGCATGCTATTAAACTGTTGCGCGCATTCTCAAATGATGAAGCTTATTGCAAAAAGATCGCGTTGGAGAAAGGGGCACTAGTTCTCCTCACCGGCTTGGCAGGAAATCTTGAGCATCCCACTTTATCCAATCTAGCAGAGGAGGTCTTAGCACGAATTGAGACCATTGAGGAGAACATCCCATATTTAGCAGCAGCTGGAAGATTTGAACCGCTACTGAGCCGGCTCTGTGAAGGTACATCTTTGTATGAAGCATGTCTCCTTTCTCATCACTCACGAAGAGTACATGCGAAAGAAGAAAAATGAACTCTGGAAATTGCTTACCTTTTAGCAATAATAGACTTCTAAAATTTAAGCTTCCGCTTGTCCATCTGGTGACAATTTTTCCTGTTGTGAGACCTGAGTTGTACTCTCTGGATTTCTGGGAACAGGGAGTGATGAGGTCAGAATACGGATGGCTTCCATTTTGGGAAGCATGACCATGACAAGTAACAGCAAATTGCTTGTTGCCAGGCAAAGTGCTAAAATACTTGTTCCAATGTTGGCGAAGGAAGAAGGAAAGGCACCTAGCTTGCGGGTATTGCATAACCTATCAGGCGTTGATGATAATGCGAGCATACTCGTTAATTCTTCCATGCTCCCATCTCTTACATGCATCCTCTTCGACGATCAGGATGCTTCACTGGAACTGAAGGAATTAGCAGCCTTGACAATGGCTAACGTAGTCTCGAATCCTGGGCACTGGGAATTAGCATGTGCTGACAAGAAAGGCCATTTACTGCAGTCTAAACCAATTATCACGAAACTTTTGGGGCTCTTATCTTCTGCCTCTTCTAAATGCCAAGCTTCCACACTTCGCCTTTTATATGGCATGTCATCGTCTCCACAGGCATCAGGTAATTTTGCTTTTACATTCTTTGATTCAGTGACTTGTATGCTGTTTTTCTTTTTGGCTCGTGCCCCCGTATGATTTTATCTTCTGGATGATCCCCAGCATACTAACACATATCTGAACATGCCTCGTGCTGTGTTCATAGTCAGATATATTATAGTTACTCACCAAAAGAAGTGTAGAATTTTAGAAAGTGCTGCTGGTAACACTGCCTATACTAAGAGTATTTTGCATATTATAAGGGAAATGAATTTCATGAGGCTTTCAAGTTCTTTTATTTAGAATGAACTACCTTCATATAATTACTGCTTAGCTAACTTTGGTCCAGAAGATTGCTATCAAATTTGCTGCTTTTCAATAACTGGGCATAAAGTCATCTGCACATTTGTATTTCCATGTCCTGGAACATGAAGAGGCAACTTTGAAACCAGTAAATGTTTATTTGTAAAGGTTTAACCCATCTTAATTTTGTCACCACAATATCTGTGTCAACCAAGTATGACTGTAAATGGGTTCCCCAATCTTCTAGTTAATTATGCCAGCTTATTCCTCTCCTTTTTGCAGAGTCTGTAGCTTCTTACATAATGGACGACCAGGGACTCGAAAAGATCATATCGTTTCTAGATCACGCAGAAGACGAACTGAGACTTCCTGCTTGCAAACTTACTAGACTGCTCTCTGAACGATTTCATCAAGATGTAGCAAGTCAACTGAGATCTTCCGACAAGATTCCTCTTCTTAAAGAGAAGATTTTAGATGCAAAAACAATTGAAAGTGAAAGGTCTGATACAGCATGCATACTTGCTAATCTTCCTCTATCCGAAGAGGATGTGACAACTCTCCTCGGAGCTAGTTTCTTGAGATGGTCAGTCAATACGATAGAGAATAATCATCAAAAGTCTAAGGGGAGAACTTTCAAATCTCAGCCAAGCATGGTCGAAGGACTTCTTGGCCTCTTACTTCAATTTACAAGATCCACTGACCCGGAGATTCTATCTGTGATTAGAGAGTTGCGCCTGATGAGCGTATTCTGTGAGCAGCTCAACTTTCCTTCAAAACCCAGAATGAAGCAACTCGCTGCCCTTGGATTGAAGAATCTGTCGGAAACTGGAAGGGCGGTTGCTGCTGGACATTTAGAACCACCGCCACCTCAGCGGTTGTGCTCTTCCTTGGTATTCATGTGTGGCTGTGGTCCTCCTGAACCTTCTCGATGTCCCATACACAACTCTCTGTGCGAAGAGCATGCTCATTTGTGTTTGCTACAGTGCAACTGTATCAAGCCTCTAGTTGAGCTCCTTGATGATGAGGACACTGATGTCCAAGTCGCTGCAGTGGAGGCGCTTTCCACTCTCATTTTAGAAAGTTCCGGGAGTTTGAAGAGAGCTGTCGAGGAGTTTGAGAGGCAAGATGCCGTTGGTGCTTTAATTAACCTTTTCTCGGAAGTTCGAGCTGGTGAACTTCAGGAGAGGACGGCTTGGATGATAGAAAGGATAATTAGAGTGGAAAGCCAATCCTCTCGCCACTCGCTCAATCAGAACCTAGTTAGGGCCTTGATAGAAGCCTTGAGGCATGGGAATGCTAACACAAAGAGGCATGCTCAAGATGCTCTTACCAATCTAAAACAGATATCAGGAGTTAGTGGAAGTTCCTCGACTCAGATTCAATTAAGAAGGTAGTTATTTAGTGACGGAAATTGTATTTAGATGCTATGCATTCTGTCTGTAGATCTAGAAATAGGTTCTTGTTGTACAGTAGGTATTGCCAAATTTGGCATTCAATGCTGTACTTGATCAATAAACGCTGCAATGCTGAAGGCAATACAAATGTACCAACAGCAAGATGTTCTAATACAAGCAGTAGGTGTAAGTTACGCACCAGTAATTCTCCAGGAGCTACATTTACTACAGTCAGCACAAGGACTGAGGTTTCACATCGGTACTTACGTCTTACCTCACAGTGTTTAGTTGATTTTGAGAGAAGTTTTCTGAATTTAATTCCATGACCAGAACAAACGGAGAATCGAAACAAGCTAGTCCATCCAAGTTCAATGCAGTAGTAATGAAATGACGATGGAATAGATGAGACTTCGAAAGAGGTAAGGATGGTTATTCTGATAAGTTCTCCTGCAAGTTCGTCATGCGCATTATACTTGACAAGTACTCCTGCACCAATCGCAGAGTCCAGAGGGACGATCCAATGCCATTTAGCCCGTCATACCCCATCATAATGTCTTCAGTTTGCATCTTTTTTTTGTGTTTTTTTTTTTTTGAAGAGATCAGAATAAGTTATTTCACAGGGAGGATACGCATTAGATTTTTCATTTTTTTTTGTTTACTTTATTTCACTGAGCGAATTTGATTATGTACTTTCAGATACCTTGTTTTTTAAAGTGGGAGGTTCACGTGAAAGGCAAGCAGACACCATAGAAAGAATCTACAAGTATCTGCAGAACATCAAGAAAAATTTCGAGCTAATCAGCAAATATAAGTTAACTTGGATGTCTCATCAGGAAGTACTGAATTGCCGAGTGGTTGAGGCGGTAGTCTTTTTTGTTTGTAAGTAATACAAAGTGTATTGAAGCTAATTTGCAAAGTTCGTTTTCAATATGATCTAACTCCGTAAGGGACGTAATCTTACAAAAGTGCGTCGCGTCATTTGATGTACCAATTTCTCATGGGATTGTCCCATGAAAGGTTCAGTTGAAGCTATGCAGGAGATAGGATGGAGTAACCAGTAACCAACCCCAACCTATTCAATGCGATGAAGCCCCAGGTAGCCCTGCCCTGCCCTGCCCTGCCCTGCCATGCCATCAACAGGCAAACAGGGACTCCTCCATTCAATAACTCATCATCCTTGCACTACTGGAAAAGCAGAAATTCCCACTGACAAATTAAATAAAGCCCAGGCAGTTTCTTGTTTAAATGTACAAAATTACCGAAGCAAATACTTGCAGTAAGTTGAATTTTCAATGCCCAACAGGAAAGCAGATGGAATCTGCAAATGGCAGTCTGGTCAGTAGGGAGCATTGCGTTCATCTCTTGGCCCTGTCTCTCTCTCTCTCTCTGTTTCTCTACTCCTTGTCTTTTTCGTTCCAATTTCTTCTGTTGTTTTTTTGTTTAATTTCATCTTCATTCTTCTGTCTCTTCTATCTTAGTGTGTCTCAGCCACGACTGAACAGAAACAGAGCCTGTTTTCGGCTGCAAATGGTGCAGATCGAACCCGCAAGAATGTCACACGCACCTCCACATTTTAAGACAAGGTCCCTGACTCACTTCTGACACGCTTGAACTCGCGGTCACACATCCCCTTCAATGTCCCCTCCCCACCATGTCCAATCAACCTCAGACACTTTAGCCCTCTTTTCTTCCCCGGTGCGTCCTCGAATCTCAGAAGAGAAACCAGCCAGCTTCTTTGCTTGTTGGACTTTGGACCATCACCGCACCACACACCCACTGCCACAGGACAATCTCTGCTCAAAATTGACTTCACACAAGCGCGTGGAGACATGTTCTCTGCAACAGCTCTTGCCAGTTTCATCAGCTTGACCACATTTTGAATACGAATCCCGCCACCACTCTCTCTCTCATCAACTTTTTCTCACTTTAGATCGTCACAACATTCAAAACCTCTCCTTTTTCCCTCGGTTCACTATTCCTTTTTCAGGTCCAAAGCAGAATTGCAATAACTACAACTCAGCCCTCTCTCTCTCTCTCTCTCTCTCTCTCTCTCTCTCGTCAACAATGAAGTTACTATCATCATCGCCTTCCTTTTCTTCCTCCACTATTTGCACCTCCTCTGATGCATACTTGTGCAGTCCTAAAGGTTCAACAAGTGGTGGATGCATCACAGGAGTCTTGCGCAGAATCCTCTGCTCTCGCAGCCTCCCCTACTCATCCATTTGAGTGTGACAAGGACAGAGATCAGTTCAAGCCCAAAGAGAAGAACGAACCAAACACAACTCCAGGAATCGTCGCGAGGCTCATGGGCTTGGAATCTTTACCGAACTCCAGCTCAATGCACACCCACAAATCCCCTAATTCAATTTCAAGAAGCCGGTCCCTGAATTACTTGGACTTCAAAGAAGATGAGCGCGAAGATGACGAGACGAAATGGCAGCATCTCCGAGTCAGTTCGACGCTGTCATTCCGGGAGACGCCGACGTACCTCGAGATAGAAAACGAAGAGTTCTTGGTTTTGAATTTCGGAAACGGCAGCGAAAAAGAAGGGCGGAAGAGAAGATCAAGCAAAAGCAAAACTCAATGTGAAAAACCGAAGGGGGAAAATGAAAGAGGCGGAGCTACAGAGTCAAGCTCAAGCGATTCAGTTCTGGCGAATAATGATCTGGGCACACCACAAACATTACGTTCTCAGGTTACGAAGGCGTGTCAAAGTGCTCGTTGCTTGGAAGCAGTGTGCGGCTCTGAAGAAGATTCAAGCCCAGTTTCAGTTCTTGATTTTGGCGCATTCATTAGTGACCCTCAAGTATCCACATCAGGTTCGCGTCATTCACATCAAGTTCACACTGTTCCTTTTTTGTCCCATCATGTAACTCGCTTGTACAAATTATTCGTGGGTTGCTTAAAAGGATTTTTTTTTTTTTCAACAGATGACTCGAGATCGGAACATCCAAGCTCGAGGAAGAAATTGGCACCGGAGCTTGAAAACAACGAGCACTCCTCTCCACGTAGTGACAGTGATCTCCTAGACGATCAGCCGAAGCAAAGCGAAGGCAAGTGTCATGGATCAAGGAAACGAAGACAGAGCTACTCGGAAATGTGGAGCCAGATCTGCAAGATGAGCGAGGAAGAGACGATTGAACTCGATTGGTTGGACCCAAGAATGGTGAAGCGTGACGACATTGAAGGCGTCGGCCAAGATCTTGAGCTGCAGATCTTTTGTGAGTTGCTAGATGAGCTACTAGATAATATTTCTTCGACTTCAGAATGAAAAATTGTGAAACTTGACTTTGTACATTGACAATAGATAGTGTAATAAAATATTCTGCATCAACTTTCTGCAACTGGAGTTCTTCCCCCGAAGCAAAAGAGAGAAGAAAAAACAGCCGAATTCTGGAATTACGATGCTTTTGGTTAACCGGAACAGGGGACTCTGGATTTCAAATTTCCAGGGTCGGCTGGTCGGTCAAAGGAAGTGCAAATTTTTAAAGCGATTTCAAACGAATGTTCTCCTTTTTCTCTTTCACGAAGCTAAAGCCGGAGCGGAGCTAGTTTTTGCTGGAGAAGGAAAGATTCGAGACTACTCAGCCCCAAAAGTGCTGCTAAAGCAATTCTTCGAACTCACTTTCTTGGTGGGACATTCAAACTCTTTTTGACTTTTGGTGACCAACAATGATTGCTTCGAGTTATATAGTCGCTTAATCAATGAACAATGTCATGATGCATGTGGTTAACTTTACGCCGAGTGTGGAGGCTTTTTGTCCTTCATAGGAATCGACCGGTCATTAGGAATTCAGTTCACGAAGGAGAACGGGCCATTGCTTTGCTTGGGAGTCAGTCCGTCAGAGACGGGCCCCCGTCAACAAAACTAGAAGTGGCTGTTTGGTTCGGGAGCAACGATCGGAGCCCATCTTTTAAATTAAGTAATCACCGCTGAAGGCCTCTCTTTTGGGCCTTAGGCACGCAATGAGTTGGAACTTAGACGACCAAATTCAGTTCTGACTTTCAGATTCACAACAAATCAGCACCGGCCGCAGGAATCCTTGTCAAGTAGAGCGAAACCAATGAATGAAAAAACTGAGTCCGAGGAGTTCGCTTCCTACGGGCATTGTAAGTCCCGAGAAGAGAACCACCGAATCCGATACTCACGAAGGGGCGATCAAATTGCTGCACAAAGTGTCATGGCGTCAAGAACAATAAAAAGGAAAAAAAGGGTGGAAATCCAAAATAATATGATGAGCAACGACTGGAGTGCGCGTGAAGGAACAGGTGAGGATGAGGTGGGATCCTGTGGCCATGTGACGTTCCCATTCGCGTTCATCATGGAATTGAGAAGAAGGCGTCGGGCAATTTTACCCGTGACTCCACAGGAAGCAGAGACTGTCCGAAATCAATCGCCTGAACTGAACCCAATTGAGAATCCACACGTCAAGTCCATTCCTTCCCTCCTCTCTGTTTTGATCGAGCAAAATCCGGTTTAAAAATCTTTCCTTTTTCTGGCCAAAAAGCTTTAAAAAAAAAAGCCCATGCCGCCATGGAACTTGGTTTCTCCGAGGTCAAATCCGTGGTTAGGGAGTCGCAGAGGAAGTCTCGCTGTCTGGAACAGTGAAGTGCGAACCCCTGAAACTCGAACATATGAAAAGATTGAATAATCCCCAATTTGTTCGCCAATGCTCGCGGGACCACGCTCCACGTATATAGAGGCTAGAAGCAGAACTACTTGTTTCATTTCACTCCCTTATTCTCCTGTCATTCCCCTCGTGCTCTGTCTCTGTCTCTTTTCCTCTCTCTCTCGCCCTCTCGATGAAGTAGATTGCAGAGCCAGACACACCTCTCTGCTCCCGCTCCAAGCCTTCGCCTTCCCAATGACATTCTCACCCTCCTCTCTTAACATCGCCGTTGCTTTCCTCCTCGTCGCCTCCATCACGTCCCCGCCGCGCGCCGCGGTCGACGCCCTCGGGTCCTCCTCCACCGCCGCCGTCGTCTCCGGCACGTCCACCGTCTGCGGCATCGTGGCTGGCCAGCCCACCCAGAGGATCGAGTGCTACCAAAACAACCGCCTCTTCTCCGTCGAGCCCAACACCTCCTTCGAAGCCATCTCCGGCGGCTCCACCTTCTTCTGCGGCCTCCTCTCCGGTGGCTCCGCCGTCCTCTGCTGGGACACGGCCGCCACGAGCTTCCCACCGAAGCGTATCTACTACAGCGAGACGGTCAAGCTGACCGATCTGACCGTGGGCGACGATCATGTTTGCGCATTGGAGGTCAACACGAGCATGGCCAGGTGCTGGAGAGGTGAGAGGAAGGGGTCGAAGTTCCCATCGCCGCCAGAGGAGTGGGGGTTCCGTGCGATCACCTCCGGGAGTGGTTACACGTGCGGGATTCTGAAGACCAACAGCAGAGTCGTGTGCTGGGGGAACAATGCAGCTGGAGCGGAGATTCAGGGGCAATTCGGTAATCTGAAAATGTCGACGTTAGTCGCCGGAGTTTCGCACGCCTGCGGATTGGCATGGAACGGGACTCTTGTTTGCAAGGGGAACAACGACCATGGGCAGTTGGTCGTTCCTTTCAACTCGGCTTTCGAGTTCTCTGGCATCGCATTGGGGGCGAATTTTAGCTGCGCAGTCCGGCGAACGAACGGCCTCGTCATATGTTGGGGAGGAGAGACCAACAGATTTGAGTATGATAGTGATTTGGTGGAGAGTGTGTCGTTTGAGACAATTGTGGCAGGATCAGATGTAATTTGTGGGCTGATCACTTGGAACTTGACCATGACATGTTGGGGACCAGGTTTGTCCAACGACTCTAGCTATAATCTCGGAAGTGATCTTCCTCTAGGAATGATCATTCCCGGCCCCTGTGTGAAGACTATGTGCACCATGTGCGGTACGTATCCGAATTCCAACACGTTGTGTCACGGGTCCGGAACCATTTGCAGATCTTGTCAAGTCGAGCTTCCAATTGCATTGCCGCTTCCGCCAATGGAATCCCCACCTTCCCAAAATCTGCAGCCGCCTTCTCATCCTGGAAGATCCCTGAACCGGCTGTCTCTGGCATTCCTGATCGTTGGGTCGGTTGGGGTTTTCGCGGGAGCCTGCACGATTCTCTACTGCTTGTGGGCTGGAGTCTGTGGTTGCTTTGGCAAGAAGATGAACGACTCTGTGCAAGTGCAACAGGAAGTTTCCGGGGCTTCTTTGGATTCAACGGCTAATATCGATCCCAGTGCCCAGCATTTGAGATCGGTTTCCTACAAGGGCCAGAGCTCCGGTTCTTTGAACCGCAATATAAGCGGATCATGGTGGTCAAAGCGAATAGACAAGACTGAAGTTTTCTCCCTTTCAGAACTTGTGGCTGCTACGGACAACTTTTCACCAGAGAACAAGATTGGCAGCGGCAGCTTTGGCGCGGTCTATATAGGGCAACTCGCGGATGGTCGCCTAGTGGCGATCAAGAGGGGCGAAACTTACATGTGGACGAAGAAGGTCCGGGAGAAAGAAAGCGCATTTGGCTCGGAACTAGCGCTCCTTTCGCGCTTGAACCACAACCACTTGGTGGGCCTAGTAGGATTTTGCCAGGATGAGGACGAGAGGCTTCTTGTTTACGACTACATGAGCAACGGTTCGCTCCATGACCACTTGCATAACACCGAGGCCATCGGAGCAAGCAGTGAGATTCTGAATTCCTGGACATTGAGGATTAAAGTAGCTTTAGATGCCGCTAGGGGCATCGAGTATCTCCACAATTATGCGGTACCGCCCATAATCCACAGAGACATTAAGTCATCCAACATTCTTTTAGATTCGAATTGGACTGCCAGAGTGTCCGATTTTGGGTTATCTCTAATGGGGCCGGAATCGGACCAAGAATACGTGCCGAGCAAAGCAGTCGGGACAGTTGGGTACATCGATCCTGAGTACTACGTGATGAATGTTTTGACGACGAAAAGCGATGTGTATGGTTTAGGGGTAGTGTTATTGGAGCTCTTGACAGGAAAAAGGTCCGTATTCAGGAGTGAAGACGGGTCAGGACCGACTGGGTTGGTGGAGTACATGAGGCCACGTATAGTAGCCGGAGAGCTAAGGATGGTGCTCGACAGGAGGGCGGAGCCACCGTCAATAAATGAGGTAAGAGCAGTGGAGCTGGTGGCTCACACTGCCGTTCGGTGTGTGAGCTTGGAAGGCAAAGAGAGGCCTAACATGACCGAGGTTGTCACCGATTTGGAGAGAGCAAACTCTCTGTGTGAAGGAAGCCACAGTAGCTTCACAAATCCAACATCTCCCACTTCTTCGGAATGAATGAACTTCCAATTTTTTGCGAGACAAATTTCGTTTAAATCCCAAAGGGAGAATGGGCGATTCTTTCAATTTCTTTCTGTGTAGTATCTTTCAGGGTTCTTTTCCAGAGCTGCAATGTCAATACTCTGTAGATTTATCATCTTTCTTCCATCGACGTAATATCCAAAAGGAAATTCCTTGAAAACGGCCTAGTTTAGAGTCATTCTCACCCTAAGTTTGACTCGAGTTATCATCGAAGGATGGGGATGGGAAAATAATCTATTCAAGATAATCGAATCAGCTCAGATGGAGCACGTCGAGAGTCATTGTCCATTCGATCTCGTTCATCTTTTTCAGTAGAACTTTTCATTATGTAAAGGTGATGGTCGCTGGACGCGTTTAACTAAATTAATCCCATATCAAATCTTGTTGGGTCTATGGTATGGACTGGAGACAGTTGGGATCTCTTGACTGATACGAAGCAAATAAATTACAGCAGAGCCGTGTTTGTCAACTGCGGAGGATGGGGGCATCACCTATCACGTTCTTGCAAGCAATTAACAATTGCTTGTTGGTTGGTAGGTTGGTTGGTTTGCTTATCATATGTAATCCATGTACAGGCCAGGCCCTGTCCCAACATAGATGGACATTTAATGCAGCCATGTCAGTTGGGTTCCAAGCTCGATAAGCATCTCAAAGTAAAACTAAACGGGGCACGATCCCGCAATCTGTTGATCCATTTATGATGGTGTGATCCACGGGACCAGATTTCTGACGGATCAAGTAAAAACCACCACCGGTTGTTTCGCATCAAGGAGAGGAGAAGGCAAATCTCCATCTGTTGAGGTGGTGGACTTTTACCCATCCAGACAAATGTTGTCGGTTTTCAGGAGAAGTGCATCCGATTTGTAAATCAGATTGCAACAAGGAACAAATTGTTGGATTATGCCACGTCAATAAGTCGTGTGCAGACTGCAGAGGCATCGTAGGATAAATGGTCCTCCTCTCCCTTCCCTGACCTGAGTGCTGTCTAAGGTAAGAAGGACTGACTCAATGTCCGTGCGGAGGGGGACTGACTAGCCCAGTAGTCTTATGATTTGAAAAGGCCATCATACATTTTCTGCAGAACGTGAGGTCCGCTTAGAGAAGGGCGGTTCATCGGAACCGGCCCCCCTTTTAGGGGCCGGTTCCGGCGGGTCGGTTCCGAACCGCCGATTTCGGGCGGTTCGGGGCCAATTCCGGTTCCGTTTTTTAAATTTAATTTTTAAACTAATAAATAATAAAATAAATATAATAAATTATAAATTATAATCAAATTGTATATTGTAATAAAATTTGAGGAAAAAAAGAGAAAGGAGAAATGGGCTTGAACTTAATGAATTATCATTAAGCGCCTACATATCTTCTTGGGGATAGAAGAATCAAAGCCAATGTAGTTCTTTTACCTTTGATAACCCCAACTTACCTCATCGTCAATCGTCGCTACTCCGTTGTGGTACCGTGCCGGTGGTATCTCCACAATCCTCGCTAAAGAATTCGTGTTTCTCGATCCAATTCTTGGTGTTGAAATCGGCTTTTGTCCAATCGTCGACACAAGCTTGAGCCTCCACAAACTCCGGACTTAATCTTGAACGGCGAGAGTCCAAAACTAATCCTCCAAAGACTAAATGCTTGTTCAACTACAATCGTTGAAGATGAGGTTGCTAATATCCGCGCGAGCGATGAGGGCGAGCACCGGGTAGTCGGTTGAGTGACTCGCCACCACTCCGGGATTTGAAAATCATACTATTTTCCGTATCACGAAACTCAAATTGAGTGGTGAAATATTTTTCTATTTCATAAATACTACTCGTTGCCCCTTTATGTTTTTTTTGTCTACTCTTGAGCATATCATAACCTCTACCAAGTGAACTACCGGTTTCGTTTCTAAGAGGCAGTAGATAGTAAAGATCCACCATCATTTAAACCATATCTATTACAAAATTCTCCATGTAATGCTATTATAGATTCTCTAACCTCTCTTTGTACAATTGAAACATCTATCATATCTTCCAAATGTAAACAATCATAATAATACACATTCAAATAATCTAGTAAACCATCTAATTTAATACGTGGATAAAAAACAATACCAATTAAATAGACAAGAGGAATTTTGAAATAATAATGCAACCATTTTTCTCGCATTACTGAAATAGTTTGAGCTAATTCATTATCTTTTTCATATACATTAAAAACACTACCAATATTAACACATTCTATTAAAAATAAATGCGTAGTAGGATAATAAATACCGGATAAAGCATTAGTAGCATCATTAAAAATTTTCAAAAAATCTAAATTTTTTTTTGCAAACGTCCCAATGTTGCGGAAGTAAAGTAATTTCGGGAATATTTTGCGACATAAACGTACATAATAAATCTTTGTAATCAAAAGTTTGACGAAACAACTCATACGTAGAATTCCAACGAGTCGAAATATCTTTTGGAAACCTTTTTGCCCTTCTCCCATATTGTTTACAAAATTTTCCCCATGCTTTCATAAAATGGGCACGACTCCATAAATATTTAATTGCGCCATTTATTGGGGCGAGAAAACTCGAGAGTTCGTAAATCATCTTGTACACATAAATTTAAAACATGGCAAGCACATCTAATGTGAAAAAATTGTCCCCCAAAAGAGGGTTTGCAAATATTTTCTAATTTAGGAATGGAAGCGGTATTTGCGGGTGCATTATCAAAACCAATTGAAAAAACTTTATTTATCAAATAATATTATTCTAAAACTTGTTTAATTATTCTATAAATATTATGAGCCGAATGCTTTTTCATAAAAAACTCGAAATGCAAGAAGTCTTTTTTGAATGGTCCAGGTCATCACCTATCCAATGACACGTAACACCCATATAAGAATGAATTTGCCAAGGATCACTCCAAATATCACTACCCAAATGCACACGTCCATTGAATTCCGCAAAAAATTTTACTAAAGTTTTTTTTTTGTTTTTTATAAAGATGCAAAAGTTCGCGTTTAAGAAGCACTTCGGGAATAGTTGGTGCTTGCGGAACCAACGCAAGATTTATCAAATATTTCATATTAAAATTTTCACCAAGTAGTAAATGGAGCATGATCAAGGGCAACATATTCGGTTAATGTTTGTTTATAAAGTGCATCGGTGTAACGGAATAAAGGATGAGTATTGGGATTGGCGCACCCGGAAATTTGTTGTTGTCTAGTGTCGATCCCCGCTTACGTTGGATGTTTTTTCGTCGATGCCGACGGAATGTTCCATAGCCATCTCCTTTGCTAAATTTATATGTTTGGGAAACAATATTTACAATTTACATTATACTTACCTTCGCTTTCGTCATATACCTTGTCGAAGTCTTTGCCACAAGTCGGATGTACTCTCTCGACCTTTCCGTTCCGGCTCATTTGCCGTCGACGTTTCTTCGGCACGAGTAGGCGGATGAAGACTTTCTTGTGTTGGGACGTGCTCGACGTTCGAAATAAGAACAACGTTGATATTGTCGTCATCGTCTTCCCAATATGCATACTCACGAGGATCACATCCAGGAATAGGATATTCGGAATCTCCCATCGTCATCTTACCCTTTCCAAAGATTTTCTTCCACTTGCCATTTTTGAGAAAATTGAGGCGGGATTCGGAGAATTGAGAATTTGAGAGAATGTGAGAGAATTTGAGAGAATTGTTGAGAGGATTTGTGAGAAAAATGAAAGAGGAAGGATATGTATTTATAAAAAAAAATTATGAATTTTTTTTTAAATTAATCTTTGCAACGGCCTGCAGGGCAGCAGAAGAGCCAACGGCTCTTTCGGGCCACGGCCCCCCTTTTTTTTTTTTAGGGCCGGTTCCAATTTTTCCCAAACCGGTTTGGGCCCGTGGATCCTGTCAACTGGGCCCGTGGGTCCGTCAACGGGCCGGTTCCGGGCCCACGGGCCCAAATGGCCATCTCTAGGTCCACTGTCTGATTACTCCAGACTGTTCGAAACTATGCTCACACTCCGACGACAAATTCATGGACTTTGGCCCGAAACCTGATGGACAGGGACTTGCAGATTTTCCCTTTGGCCCTGCTACAAAAGACCACCGGTCAAAACCTTCATTCCCACGAGCAATGAGTTTGAATAAATGCTATAAATGAGAAAAGTCAATGAGAAAATCTAATCGTTCTATGCCCCAATCCCCTGAAAATCCTCAATTTTAGAAGAAAAAAAAATAAAAAAGTTATGAACTTATTAATTGAACTCATTTAATACTAAACATTTTTGCATTGGTAATAATTCAATCCATTCGGCTAATTTAAGCCGAAAATTATTGACGTGGATGCCGAATATCATAAATGGCAATACCGGCGTTGGCATTTTTAATATATTTCCTCGATAAATTTTTGTAATTTTTTTGTATTTACATATTCCTTTCCCTTTTCTTGTTGCCGGTGGCGGTGGCATTTTGAAAAAGAATGAACAATTAAAAAGAAGGAAAACGTAGAAAAGGCAATAAAATCACAAAATTACTCAATGAAAAAGACAGTAGTAGAGAGGAAAAAAAAGTAACAACAAAAGTTAGGAGGGGAAAATGAACGGATAGACAACTGAAAGATAGCTGACACCCCTTGCTTCCCTGTGACATTCTTACAGTACTCCGTCTTGCTAATTCTTACGTTCTTGCATAGAGTCCCATATGACAGATTATGGGCTTCCAGACTTGTCTGTACAAATTCAAATGAAGAGCACAACAGCACAGAATATATACATTCGAATGCCCGTTTTATTTCGATCTTTCCAAACATCTTGAACAACACACATCTCTACTCTGTTTTCGAGATCACACACAAGGAGAAACGCACAACAGGATCACAAAGACGAAGCTGTGACGACCCAGCTTCGGGTGGGTGGAAGAAAACAACGGACAAATGAATAAAAACCACATCGAAAGGATGATGAAAAGACAAAACTCGGCGAGAAGCAAACGAAAATTTAGAGACTACATATGCTACACTAAGACGATGTGACCTGAGCGAGGGAGAGTGTTCAATCAAAGTCAAAGCGCATAAGCAGCCTCACTGAGTTCATCTTCTCCCCCTTGCGGTCATGGAGTGCGATGGCCCGTATCCCCGATTTCAACTCAGAAACTGGCAAACAAGTCTGGCCAGCAAAATCATCTTTCTCAGTCATATCGTACTCATGGACTTCGACCCGCAATAAAGCCAACTCTGGAACAGTCAATGGAAATGAAAACTCCTGATCCCAAACAGGAGTCCAGTCGTCTTCTATTTTCTTGGTTTTCTTCATCCCCGTATCAGCCGGCACTCCTGCTATGCCAACCTGCACCAAAATGGTCGTAAGAATTAATCCCAACGCCCCACCCGCCACCCCAAACGGAGAGGAAACATACAAAAAGAAAGGCCCTTTTGCATCTGCCTTTCTCATAGTTTAAGGATACACCACTTTCAACAGAGTGTTCGAAAGCATCAACAAAAACAAGGCAACAAAAAAACAGGAGCTTGGAAAAGCCCTTAATATTTAGATAGAAAACACCACACACTAACCCTTATCCACTACAGTCTTTAACGTATTCAAAGTAATTACTTTATGTTGTCCCAAGAGTGGATGATGTGGGCAGAACACCTTTACTATAGAACTTGCTTAGAACCAATTCATTGGACAAATATATTCCCCACAGCACAAGACATTGCCTCATGAAGATGCATGTTAAATGACAGTCAACCAGCTTAACAAAGCATGCATCTCATTAACTAAAATAAAGATGCTTAAAGGCTTACGCGAGCATAGAAATCCGGTGGTGAATACAAATCGAAGTGCGTTTGTTTGAAGTCTAAATGCCATCCATCTCCCATGTACACTTTCACCTGTGAACAAAAGAATACACTGTCTTTGATCCAAAGAAACAGGACAATATGCGGACAAAGACCAAGGTACAAGGGTTGGAACAGAAGGAGATCTTTGCTATGGTACCTTCAGAGTTTTCTTCACATCCAGTTTTGCTTTGGGATCAAAAACTTGATTATTTGGGCCCACTCTCATCAGAAAGTCGGGTTTCTTGACATAGCCACACCCCCCATTGCCTCTAAACATACCATGCATCAACCAAAGAAATCTTCCGTAACCCTGCAATTGTCGATTAACATGTAGTGAGCAATCGCTCTTGAAGCCCATGAGCTATAACCCCTTCGAATTAAGAGTTTAATTTAAGACGAAACTAGCTTATATTTCCATCTCGCTACAGAATTTGGACTACTAGCCTTTTGCTAGCAGAACATATTCGGCAATTGATTTTTTTCGCATAAGCAGCCTCAAAACAAAGACAACTACTTCTATTGCAAATTATGGCAAGACCTTTCCCCTACATAATGCTGGGAGCCACCTGAAACACATTCCACCCACGCTTAAAGAAATTCGAATTACTGAAGCAAACCTGCATGTTAAATGCAACCATCTGAGCTCCATGCATCCAACCAACTAGCGGCTTGTAATTGGAGGAGTTAAATCGAGTACCCTTCGGGTAGACTCTCAAGAAATTCTTCTGAGTAAATCTGCAATTAGCAGGCAGAAACATCATATGCAGTGGACTTTGATAGATCTATTAAAGAAAAAAACAATAACATGGATATCAGCAGGACGGCCAATAATTTGTACCAAAAGTCCACTCAACAATGTTATCTTGGGTATAAGTACCTCACAACGTCTGTCGCATGAGACTCGGCGGCCTTCTCAAGTGCTTGTTCGCTCAGACTGAGGCGTCTAACCTTATCAACCTCTACTTTTAGTGCTTCCTTTAACCCACCCTTTGGTTTCCCAGCACATATAGCAATTAGTCGCTTGTAAATAGGACCTCCTGGTAGACATGATTCAGTTTCACAATCATCGCTTTCTTCAGTGTCAAGATCGTGTTCATTAATTTTTCCCTCGATCTAGGAAAACGGAAAAAGAAGCAATCAATCCAAAAGCTAGGAAGTTGAGTATTTCAGCACCATTAAGAAGATATGAAAAGTTGCATATGGGTAAGTGCTATACTGAAAGCCCAGCAGACCTTATCATCTTCCTGTTGAGTAATCGAAACATCCATCGGATCATCCGCCCATATATCATCCTCAGAATCCTTCTTCTCCAAATGAGTGCTATCTTTCATACTTTTAGCTTCAAGGTACTCTTTCGGTGGTTTGGTTGATATAATTACACGATACTTTAACTCTTCAGGCGAGAGAAATTCCTTTAATTCAGCTTCAGGGTAATAAAGCATATCTCCAAATGTTTGGGTGACCATCTGGGAATACAGATTTCATCACTAAAGTGCAAGCAAGAAAGGGTGATGGGATTATAAGAGACTGACAAGAATTCACCTGAGCTACTTTAGACTGGAGATCTGGAGTTAAGTGGTCCTCGAGTGTTATTACAACAGGATAAGGAGATGTTACAAAAGCATTCTCTTTTATAGATTTTAAACATTTGATGAGTTCCACTGGAGTTGTCAAGGTTCTGCATCAATACATAAAACAAACTCAGATGAGATTTGGAAAGGCTGGGTGATGGAACCTGCCCTGGAGTTGTAATGCTCAATTATTAATTGATGAACCAATCAGACGACCTTTTCACATCTCCATCTTAGATAGAAGAGTTGATCTACTCATACATTGAAAAAATGGGGTTGGGAATATTGATTACGCTGTCAACTCTAATACAGCACAAGGTGCTGAACTGATACATACCAAGGGTTAGAATAGTCTGATAACCCCTAATAACTCTGCACAGCATTCAGCATTCCTTGTGAAAGTGGAGTCATTTTTTATGTTGGGCTTTCCTTGCCAGAAGAAAAGCTATCCTACACATAATATGCTCTATGAGAAAAGTGTGGATGTTTGGATTCTGCGGTAATTGCTCTGCAACTGCAAGCAATTCGAAAGGGCTAAACTCAAAACATGCAGCCTTGGTTTGATGGATTTTCCATTATGGCATCTAGCTTTGGTTGGACAAGTCAGATAGCATATTTCATTTGCGGAACATGCATACATCAGTACTTTACCAATGGCGATTATTTCAGCCCATCTCAAGAAGTAGAGGCAAAATATTTTTGTCAGGCAAAGAAAGATGCCAAGGAATTGGATGCAAACCTTCCATGGAGAACGTGCACATCGTCCTTTGCTGAGTTTGGCCATATGTCAAGTTCCACCACTCTCACCCCTCGCTTCAGCGCCTTGATGATCGGGACATCACTGCAATCGCTGCTTAGCTGGTTTCCCGTGAGGTACGAGTTGTGGCCCGTGTATATGAAATAATGGGACAAGGGAGCTGTCATATCTTGGTGAACCTGAAAGAAAGACGAATTGAGTTGATGACCTCAAAGATCTCACCTTCATGACAAAGTTGGTCCTTATGGGTCATTACATCTATTAGAAACCAACGCATAGTTCAAGAGTGAATTAGCAGAGAAATACTCATATGGATGCACTGCTAATTCACATGGTTATGGAAACTAGTAAATTCGAGATCTTTCCTGGATCACAACACAGCAGACCGCGCAATAGTATTGAGAAGAGTACAACAACAAACAATAATTCCCCAAAACCCATAAAAAGCATTTCATTCCTCTTATGTCCACTCAGTGCAGATGCAGTAGAAACTCTCACGATCCTCACCAACGAAACCAGGAGAGCTCCATTTGAGGAACGAGTTAAACCACTTGCGATAAAGAGCTCGCTTTTAGTACGAAACCATACAGCCGATGGTCAGCACAGGGCGAAGACTAAGATTGTCTGCTTCATTCAGCTCAAATCAAACCAGAGTAAGAACGAGCTGATCATACCTCAGTTCCAATAGGCGGGTTGAGATCGGCGGAGAAGAGAAAATGGTGGAAATCATCGAGGGTGAGAGCGTGCCTCGCGAACTTGGCAATGTGGTGGCGCTTCTGGATGACCTGGTCCACGACCCTCTGCGCGTCGGCGACCGAGGCGCCGCCCTCTCCCTGGACCTCCTCCAGGAAGCGCCGGAGCTGCTCCGCCGACATGGTGGCGCCGCCATCGGCGTACTTCTTGAAGGCCTGCTTCACGTCCTCCGGGGGCTCCGCCTCCTTCACCTTGAACTTCCTGGTGAAGCACAGGCAGCATCTGTAGCTCCCCATAACGAGAACCAACGATCAGAGCAAGAGGGCTGCTGGTTCGATCTGGCCCTTCACATACTTGGGGAGACGAAGACAACGACCGGAGAAGAGAGAGAGAGCGAGAGAGAGGGGGGGAGAAGGAGAGGAACGGACAGAGCAAGAGCCAGTTAAGAATTAGCAGGACGACGGAGTTTAATATGGGAAAAGAAAACGTTGATTAGGTGGTCATGATAGCCATGGATTCAAGCAGAGAGAGAGAGAGAGAGATGTTTAAATTAAAGATTGGAGATAGTAAATTCTTGCGGGGGTTGCGCTCGCTCGTCTCCTTCGCTTAACACATGCAATCGAACTTCTTCGGTTCATCGGCCCTTCTTGCTTTTTCGGATATTTTATTCGATCCATTGCTTGTGGTGGGCGGAGTTGCATCGGACGTGATTAGAGATCATTGCCTTTGGTTCCTGACGAACGCCCGTGACGGAAAGCTAAAGCAGGGCAGCCCAAGCTGTGAACTTGCTCCATTTGCAAAAAAAAAACAGAAAAAAAGGGTATTTCAGCCGGTATTTACATGTTCATGCGAATTTGTCCTATCAGAAATAGTAAATATTTCGTACGATGCTTTGTGACCCTCGTATTGAAGGTGACATTTGTCTCGCCAGTAGGCTGTCCGCCCCCATTTTGCATGTTGACCTCCATCATCAGTTGACTTGAAGGTCTCCTCCTATCTCCCACGTGGCTAATTTTGCATTTTTCTGTCTTCCCTTGATCGAAAAGGGTTTCTGCATCTGCAAGCCACGGAGTTAAAACGAGCAAGGTCAACGTAATGTCCATTCACATTCTCCATCCCTAGGCGATTCGCAGGGGATTTTCACGCTTATAAAATGTAAGACCACGATGATTCCAAGTAGTTGTTCTTTCCTATCCAAACTTCTAGATGCTTACCGACGTAGAAAAACTTCGGCTAAAACTCCCACAAAAAAAAAAAAGGAATAATGACACAAATGGTCATTGAATTTTGATTCAACATATAATAAAAAAATTATCAAAAAAATTCTAAAATTGTTGTAATTGTGTCAATCCAATCTTAAAATTACTATTTTTTTTGCCAATTGAGTTTTAAATTTTTTGCATTTATGTCAATTTAATATATTTGGTTGGTCTTAAGACGACGTCGATAATTTCTAATAATATTTAAATATTTTTGCAAAATTATTTTAATATTTTGTAAATATTTTTTGTTTTTTTCTTACTTTTTTTCCTTCTTCCCCCCACCGTGGGTGGCTAACTAGACCGAATTGGTATAAATATAAAAGATTTAAAATTTAATTGGCAAAAAAAAATATAGGATTGAATTGACACAATTACAATAGATTTTTAGGACTTTTTTTGTAATTTTTTCATCTCGTAATGTGGTTATTGACTTTTCATTTGTTCAATGTGCGAATTTTTATCCCAATGTGCAATGCCGTCCTTAAATTTTTAATTTACTCGACGTGGTTCCCGGACTTTTTGTACATGTTCAAACTAATCCCCAAACTATATGAGATTATTCGATATTATCTTCCCATTAATCTAAGTTCGGTGACAAGCATCTAATATTTTCATATAGTTTATAAACTAGTTTCAACATGTATTAAAAAGTTCATAGACCACATTACATATTGAATCAAAGTCAAAGGATCGTTTATGTCATTTTTCCAAAATAGAATTCGTCTTCTTTATAAAACAGTTGGGAGCCTCTCACATGGTTATTTATATTGATATTCCTCTCGTTTGCAAAAAAGCAACACTAAAATTCCAATGTGAAATTATGCAACACTAAAGTTTCAGGAGCACTATTTTCTCTTCAATATGTGATTCCATTTGTTTTTGGTCGTATCGTTAATCGAAAGCACGTCAAGTCGGGTTGGGTTTGGTGGTCTAAATTTATAACTAGGATATGATTAGATATAATAAAATATGAAATCTATGGACTTTGCCATATCATATCCATTGTTTGGAAATCACGGTTTTAATCGAATTGTTATTTGAAAAGCATGTTCATATCATTTCATGTTCATTGTTTGGTATTTACAAGCATCGATGTAAATGAACCCGAAAATACACAAACATAAATTACAAGAATCTCTCATAATTCATTTCCCACTATAGTAAGAGAGATAAAATATGATCATTCACATTTGCAATTACGAGAAGTTTTCTCTTTGCCACTTTCGTTAAAATTTTAACATGAATCATAAAGTTATAGAGGAAAATGAGTTTTGGCTCTATTTCCGCTTTCATAGACTTTTTATGTGAACTAGAAACCTACGCAAGAGAAGAAGCTTCGGCTCAAATGAGTGGTGAAACTTCTACATGAACTAGAGATATACAAGAGAAGGATATAGAGATTTCTAAGTTTTTTTAGAAATTTCATCGCCCCGCATTATTTGAGAAGTAGAAAGATCATTTTCAAGTTCGAGATTTGTTCATCTAAAATCTGGGTTCTTTTACTTCGTTTTCATCTACTTATTTTTTTTACTTGTATATCTCATTTTTTTTTCATTTTTTTATTCAATTCCATCATTTCTTAATAATTTTTTTATTAAATAATAAAATATACTACCATAACTAAAGTATGTAATGATATAGATACAAAGTATATGTGTATATATATATATATATATATATATCAATATATAGCACAAAATATATATTATAAGTAGAAAGAAGCTAAAATCTACAAATACATATATGAATAAATAAAAAATTTATTTTTTATTTTTTTAAATATTAGAATTCAAATATAATTCATATTTAGTTATTATTGTAATTTCATAATTTAATAAGTTTGTTATTTTAGGAAAATAGCTTTTATATCATGAATATACAAAATTTTATCCATCTTTATCCCACGTTTTTTATGGGATAATTTTATTCAAGTTATATCTCTTCTTATTATACTTTATCTTATCAGGAGCGGAAGCCAAATAAAGGATAGAAATAAACGATTACCGAACGTGGCCTCATTTGCTTCGTTGGGTCCGAACGCATCTTGAACGAGAAAAGCCACCGAAAAAACAGAATGACAAAGCGATCCTTCGACCGCCTCTTAACCAAAAACAAAAATTGCCTCCAACGGGTATATCCTCGAAGGACATCGAAGAACGTCATCGCGCTGACGATTCGAGTGACCCCCGATTGCCAACTCGCAATATAAATCTCGTAAGGTCAGAACGAACACTTACTAATGACTTAAGATTCTTTTAGATATATCGCGTGAACGTTGTCATGTCAGAATTGACATTAACTAACGTGCATTCATTAGTCGTACGTGCACCATGTTCCGTTAATAAAATGTGTACGAAGAAAAATAAAAATATAAATGTCGTTGCACCAAGAACTCTCGACTTTGAACTTGAATTATAACATTATGGGACACGTCTGCATCACTCGACACTGTCGGTGGGCAAAACGTGCATCAAGACCTCGTTCATAGGACGAGTGGACCTTAAACCATATTCTCATGGCTCCGTCGGCATCATGGGCCCAAGGATCATTGGGCCGAGGCTTTCTACTTTGGCCCAATTGACAGGCTCGGGCTGGTCCACAGTGAGCGCGCCGAGAACAAGTTCTCTCGTCTTAGTCCCAATTCGCCCAAGCCCAGTAATCTCTTTTGAGGTCCTTTGTTGTTGACTCTGCCACACGACTTGTGCTTCTTGAGAAGCTACGGGTCATGCTGCATTGGAGTTTAAGCTAGAGCCGTCGTCGTTCTACTTGAGATGTTCTCCGCATTTGATTTACCAGATGGGTCCAGCAGCATGCGGAGCTCCAGTTTGAATCCGGGAACCGCTCAGCTATTTGTATCGAAGCACTACAGGGCCTTACCGTGCTCAACTGTGATATCCCAGGGACGAGGCTTTTCTTCGGCGGTTCTCCGACGAGTTTATTTGCAGAGTCTTCCGGAGAAGCTCGATTTCAGACATCGTAAAGTCGGGCTGATCGGTAAGGTATCTAAATGATCTTCACCATTTCTTATACTGCCAAATGGTTAATCATCGATGGATAAAGATCACTCGGCATCTGTTATGCTCTCTCTATGCCGAAAGAGCCCCGTTCAAAATCAGTCTTGATCGCTCGGAATTTTACTTAAGAACATGCGGGTGCTGAGGAACAAATTTTGTCGTACATTATCAATGGCAACATGTATCAGAAAAGTGACTATTACACCACAATCCAGGCTCTGAAATCTAGACAATTACTGGAATGGACATAATGCAAAAGCGCTAAAATGCTAATTCATTGTCACTCCGATCGATTCGCGTACCTCTCGACCTTCTCATCGTTCAAATTGATGCCAACCATGGCCTCCCCCAACCCACAGCTCACCTCCCCCAGCAACTCCGGGTCAGTGTAGTGCGTCACCGCCTGCACGATCGCCTTCGCCCTCTTGGCCGGGTCGCCGCTCTTGAAAACCCCCGAACCCACGAACACCCCGTCGCACCCCAGCTGCATCATCAGCGCCGCGTCCGCCGGCGTCGCCACTCCTCCCGCCGCGAACTGCACCACTGGCAGCCTCCCCAGCTGCTTGGTCTGCATCACCAGGTCGTAGGGCGCAGCGATTTTCTTCGCGAACGCGAACACCTCGTCGTCGTCCATGTTGCGCAGCACCCTTATGTCCCCCATCACCGACCTCACGTGCCTCACCGCCTCCACGACGTTCCCCGTCCCGGCCTCGCCCTTGGTCCTGATCATCGCCGCCCCCTCGCGGATCCGCCGCAGCGCCTCCCCGAGGTTCCGGCAGCCGCAGACGAAGGGCACCCGGAAGTTGTGCTTGTTGATGTGGTTGTCCTCATCGGCGACGGTGAGGACCTCGCTCTCGTCCACGTAGTCGATGCCAAGCGCCTCCAGGATCTGGGCCTCGACGAAGTGGCCGATCCGGGCCTTGGCCATGACCGGGATGGTGACGGCGTTCTTGATCTCCTTGATGAGCTGAGGGTCGCTCATGCGGGCGACGCCGCCCTGGGCGCGGATGTCGGCGGGGACGCGCTCCAGGGCCATAACGGCGCACGCGCCGGCTTCCTCGGCGATGCGGGCCTGCTCGGCGTTGACGACGTCCATGATGACGCCGCCGCGGAGCATCTGGGCGAGGCCCACTTTGACGGAGAAGGTGGATTTCTTGGTGGTCTCGGCTATGGTGCCGTTGCCGTACACGGTGACTACGCCCGAACCCTCCATTGGATATGGACGATGAGGATGATGCTTATTGCTTAGAGAAGGTTGAAGATGAGGATTGCTCAGAAACTCAAAGAGAGAGAGAGAGAGAGAGAGGAGAGGGGTGAGAAACGAATGAAGGAGAGAGAGATGAGAGAGATTGAGAGGAGAGGGATGACCGGATCTGTAACGAATATAAGCAGCGATGGGGCGAACAAGTGGGGTTGGGGAGAGATTTCTGGAGATTCTATCCATGGGCTGAGCAGAACCGGAATTAAAAATCACATCTTTCATTTTGGTAATACTAAATAATTTATAACTTTAATTTAATATATATTATAATCATAAATTTTAAATTTATTTAATATGATCCATACTTTTAATTTATTAAGCGAACTAATGAAAATATTTAATATATATTTTATTAATTTAAGACGAAATAAATATTTTCATGGGCTGAGCAGAACCGGAATTAAAAAATCACATCAATTAAAGTTAAATATATAATAAATTAAATTGATATATGTTTAATCAAAATTATTTGTATCATTTTTCCTTCTATGTTTGGCAGGAAAATCTGGAGGTCTTCATTGTACCATGGATTCTGGTTTAATGATAGCTACTCTAATTCCAAATTTTTCTTCTTCTTCTTCTCTCGTTTTTTTTTTTTTGTCCAGACCTTTAATTCTAGATTTTTTTTTTTGGTTGGAAAATTCTAGTTTAGATGCTTAAGCAAGTAACAAAATGAGACCTATTTGACTGGCCTGGCCGCTTAAGAAAAAAAATAAAATCTCCGCAACATATCATTTAAAAGGTTATTCAAAAGTTTTTATAAAAAAATTTATATATGTCGGAGGGAATATATCCTAACAGACAAGACAACCACAGTTGCCCGCATAGGATTAAGGTACAATGAATAAATATCTTTCACCGGTTTTTAATTTAATTCGGTTTCTTTTAACCAATTATTTAATTAGTTCTAACGAGCCCAAAAATTTTACAGTGGAATTATATCAAGTGTTGATCTACCCATTAAATCATATCATGTTATTTATCAGCAGTTCAGTCAATTTATTTAACATGAAAATGAAGATAAATCAACATATCGGGGCTAATCAATTTTTAGTGAACGGCTAATTAAATTTTAATCAACATGAAAATTGGCATTGGGGGGTGGGTGGGGCGTGGGGGTGTAGGGGCTGATGACCATATTGGCGTCCACGCCTCTCCAGCCAATAGGATCCAAGCAGATCCACGTGTCTTTCTCCTATTGGCGATGCTTGTTCACTAATTAGGTCTGTTTTCCTACTTGATGCACTAGTTGCAGTCATCGGCCTCTACTCAAACATTCTTCAAGCGTGCTCCGTGATCGTGGAGATGGCGACGGCGAGATCGTGCTTCTTCTGTACTCTACTCCTCTTCGCAACCCTATCTCTCACTCAGGTACTTGGGATTCGAACGGCTGGCTCTTAACATCTGTAGATTGTCGCGATTCTCCTCTGTTTTGATTCCGATTGAATTGGATGGAACTTGATTTGCCACGAAGTAGGGTGAAGTTGATACGAGACAACCGAATCTCTTCGTCAGTTAGATCTTAACTCTTAAGGTCATCTAGCTCTTTTCAATCACGAGTCGGTCATCAATCCTTAGTTTTAGACGCAGTATTTTCGAGGTTTCTGGGTGTGTAGTGATGCACTTTGCATTAATCAGTAGGAAACGAGGTGTTTGGTAATGCCGTGAGCTGCTTAATGGTCTGTTTGGTGCAATTGATCGAATCTGTTTGGTGTTGATTTGGTGTTGATTGTCGCAATTCTTCTCTATTCGGAACTCGAATTGAATCGCGTCAAACCTATAATGCCACGAAGGCGTTCAAAGTTGATCCGAGATAATCGAGATTTGTTTGTCAGATCTAAACTCACAACGCCTTGTGAGTATCTTCACTCATGAGTCATGATCAATCTTAATTGTTAGGTGCAACATTATGGAAGCCATTAGGCATGTAGTAATGCGCTTTGGGTTGCTCAGTTGGATACGGGTAATTAGGTGATGCCATGAGCTACTTACAGCATCTTCTTGGTCTAATATTTTGAATTCCCTGCTTTTTCAGGCGAAGAAGTCTGAGGATTTGAAAGAGGTGACTCACAAAGTTTATTTTGATGTGGAGATAGCTGGAAAACCAGCAGGTACACTCTGCTTCACTTGGATAGCCTGCCTGGAGTGCGACACAGGATTAATTACCTCAAAACCCATACATTCTCATAATTTTACTTTAATAGTGTAGTTTCCAACATTTACACGTCTTACTAGTTGGGATTATGAGAAGTCAATTCGTACTGTATTATGACACGTGAATTGCAATTATCCTAGTGGAGATCACTCATGAAGGCTTTTTTCCAAGTGTGAAACGAAGCTTGCGATTCTGTGTTGACTACTAATGCTCCTCTGATTCTCTATACACGTTAGGCAGTTGTGTCCTCTGACATAATCTATTGGAGAGGAAGGTGGCCTTTTCTGTCAATTATGGGAAAACATAAGAAATCTAAATGACGGTGCTGTCTATATTCACTGGTGCACGTGATTTGAGAATGTTATGTAGGAATCTTCTGCATAAAGGATAGTTCTGGCTTGCAATTGCTGACTTACCTTGTGTTTCTAGGTCGAATTGTCATGGGCTTATTTGGAAAAACAGTTCCCAAGACTGCTGGTACGTAATGGATGCCATTTTTGCTTATAAGAGAAGCATATCTATATCTGCTTTGGTAACGGGTTTTTAATCCAGTTGTTGACTTCAACGTATGATTTCTTTTCCAGAAAACTTCAGAGCACTGTGTACTGGTAAGTGGCTCGTTCTGGCCCCATCTTTGGCATTCGTACATGCGTCAGTCCCCTTCTTATACTCTACCACAGTGTCAGATTCAGTTTAATGCTTCAGTCCTTTTTGAAATGTAAATCATTTCACTCCTAAAAATTTCAGGTGAGAAAGGCATTGGAAAGAGTGGGAAACCTCTTCACTATAAGGGAAGCAGTTTCCACCGGATCATTCCAAGCTTCATGTTACAGGGAGGTGACTTTACTCTTGGTGATGGCAGAGGTGGTGAGTCCATATATGGAGAGAAGTTTGCTGATGAGAATTTTAAGTTGAAGCACTTTGGACCAGGTAGGTTTGATTTTATCCTACTTGGATTGTTGGTTAAGGGAGAGTTTCCAAAGTCAGTGATTTCCGTTAGCTGAATGATGGCTTTACATCTCTCTCTCTTCAGGGCTTTTGTCTATGGCAAACGCTGGTCCTGACACCAATGGTTCACAGTTTTTCATCACAACTGTGACGACTAGTTGGTATGTAAAATCCTTAATGGAAAGATTCTTGTTTTCTGCACTTTTATGTAGAAAAGAGCTAGCTATGTAAGTAGCGATGCGCTTGCCGGTCGATGTGATCTCTTTGGCTAACGATAGTTTCGGTCATTGAAACTCGTCTGAAAATAATTCGTAGTGTTGGTTGGACTGAAAAAGGGGAGGGGCGGAGTTGCTCTTATTTTTCCTTTCAATTTCAACCATGTTCGGGACATTTTGGGTAGTGTCTTGGCATTTGAAAAGTTCTGTGGGGTCGATACACAGTGGGTACCTGCCGAAAGGCTAACTTTTAATTGTGTCACAGGCTTGATGGGAAACACGTTGTGTTCGGGAAAGTGTTGTCTGGAATGGATGTGGTTTACAAGATTGAAGCTGAGGGAAGGCAGAGCGGCACCCCCAAAAGCAAAGTCGTGATTGCAGACAGTGGTGAACTCCCACTGTGATCGACCTGATGCCAACAAGTTTACCATGGCTAGCTCTTAGGCAGCAATTAAGAGAGACACGAAAACAGTGAAGGTTATGTGGAACCGATATCTGGATGTGGAATTAAAGCTGTACTTTCTGTTTTGGCATTCGGCTCGTTCTAATGTTCTGGAGTCGGGCTTTTGAACATGATTTGATTTCGCCCTTGTATCAAGTAATGTTGCCATTCGACTTGTGTTGTCACAAAGGGACGGTTGTTTTGGGCCTTCATTGGGGCCGCGAAGCCTAGAAATGCCCCATCTGCAGTGGCCAATAAGGCCAATTTATGGGCCCATGAAGGCCTATGGGCTGGCCTTTATCCTTAATGGGCCAAGGCCTATGTTCAAGATTGAGTTAAGACCCAAAGTTTGGGTCCTTGACTAGGCCAAAAAAGTCGGCCATTGGCTACACACGTGGCGTTGGGCCTCAGTGGGCCACTAAGACCGTTTCTCTGGGCACAAGAAGGCCCAGCATCCTCATCACTGAGCCTTAATGGACAGGGGCCCATTGATTAGGCATGCGAGGCTCAGTTTTGGTCCGATCTTGACCAGTGGGATTTGCTAAGGCCAGAATAATGCTAATTTCGGTAGGACGTGTGCCGAATACATCTTACACTGGTTTTGGTTATTGTGCATTTTCCTTCACCTTAATGGATGTGGTTTTGACTCATCGTTCTCATTCACGGCCTTTCGCAAGTATTCAGTGAAGCTATGGATGGCATGGATGATGCCTGTCCCTCCTTAAAGAAGCGCAGCTTCCAACAAAATGCTTAACTCGGTCTTGACGTCGGCCATCGCACTTGGACTTGGGGTGCTGGAACAGTTCTCATTGTCTAGAGTAAAAGAATATGACCAGTGCCCTCTGCATAAGCAGCACCAGGTACTATCCCAAAACAACTTTGCATGATAACCGAGACAATAAGCAGCCTCTCAATCGGAAGAATGTTGACAACCATATCGAGGAAATATACAGTTGCGGCTCGTGGGTCTCTCGGAGGCCTCATTGCTAGAGTTAGTAACTAACATATCTCAGACTAAATAGTACTCATAGCACCTGTTCAAAGCAAAATGGGTCTCTGTTTAGCCACGTTAGTTTCAATTAAACTAGTTGGAGACGCACGCTGGGATGTTCGGTGCCTTTGCCAGGACTCGACAGTTCCCTCGGTGGATCATGGATCGGGTACTTGAATTGAAGTTTCAATGCACTAAGGGATTCATGGAACTGATCATGTCCTGCCGGCTTCAGAAACTTCGGCTCATCATTTATTCCATTGAGACAATGCATGCATTGCATCTTCCGCCTTTCTACTTCATCCTTGACATCCTACAAAAAATATTCACAGAAGTAAAGTTTCATCAACTCATGGAAACAGATCATGGCCAGGTCAACGAGGTCATGGGGTGAACATTGTGATTGCATAAGGTAAGAAGATGCAAATACCGAGAACAAAATTCGCAAAATATGAAAACAACAGTGTCCGAAACTTCTGTTAAGGAAAGCCTAGATGATGCTTAATTACACTATGGTAGGTGGATGACAAAACATGCATCGTCCAACAAAGTTCCACCTTCGACATTGTACGAGAAATTCCTGACTAGGTAATATCCCAGCCTAGTATGTATTCTTACGTTGTAACCAGGAAATTGAATCAACAACAACAGAATTAGAGCTTTCTAGCCTGAGGGATATCTAATTGACATTATCCAAGTCATGGTTTGATCAACCAAAGCAACTAGAATGCCATCCAATGACAATGGAGTGTTTTTTGATTAAGTGGAAACCTAACTGAAGCGAACAAACCTAAACTAATAAACTGTCCCCCATGGATCCGGCAAAGAACAATGACATTTGACCGTTTGATTGGATATTTACCAGCCTTAAGCCTCATCAAATTTCCTTCCAAGTCAACCATATCATTGCTGACCAAAAAAACTAACTCATGAAACTCTTCAGTGGAATGAATATTCACAGATTCATCAGGGAAGCCTCCGAAAAGATGTGCCTCCCTTACCAAGTTCAGCTAACAAAGTTGCAGACTTCAAGGGAGTCCTCTCTTTGACATTTAATTAATCGCATGACATCCATCCACATATAGAAGCTTACCTACCACTGACAAGACGGAATATCTGGTGCGATACATGGGAAAATCTACATTAAGTACAGGTGCAGTAGCATGAACTCACAAAACTCGTGTGATTCCAAAACCATGTCCACTTGCTTGATCTTTGGATGAAACAATTATCAAACTGTCTGGAGACCTTAAAGAAACTCTTTCACCAGTAAATTGTCGAAGGACAAAAGTTGCTGCACCAGTTTTGTGAGGTTGCCCGTCTAATATCATGGCAACAGAGCAATCTTCCCAGCAAGATTGCTAGTTTTAAAAAGGGATAATAACACAAACGGTCCTTGAAATTTGATCCAATGTGCAATGTAGTCATAAATTTTTAATTTGTGCAATATGATCCCGAATTTTGGCCCAATGTATACGGCTGTCCTTAGACTTGTGATCCCTAATCTATTGGTAAACGTTCATTGTAGTCTCTAGACTATATAAAAATGCTTAAAAGTTCAAGGACCACATTGAACATTAGACAAAAATTTAGGGATTACATTAAAAAAAAAAAAAAGTTTAGGGATCACATTACACATTAAACCAAAATTCAGGGACCATTTGTGTCATTTTTTTATTTTAAAGGTCTCTCTTTTCGGAGAAAGTATCTAATGTATCCCCCACATAATTAAAACAATCACTGAGAAATAGGAATTCAATTTTCATTCAAATATCAAGTTACAAGGTGGTTTCTTTCTGTTACACATATTCATTGGAAACTGGTTTGACATTGCTTCATCATGCAAGCACCATAACTAATACATGGAATAGTATCCCCCTTTTATTGGCATGTTCCAAGAAGTCTGCCACTACATCACATAACAGGGGTCATAAAAATGAGCAAATTAACAAGATCCATGCATCAATCTTTAAGTTCCAATATTCTCACAGAGACATAACATGCAAGCACGATCCGAAATCAATGCTTAGTTTGCAAACATAATCTTATTTTTTACCATCCCTGCTCTCAGAATCTCATTCCTCTTATGCAAGACATCATCCCACCTACGAGCAACATGCCAATTGTAAGCCAAAAAACAAAGCCAAGAAAGTAAACCTGCAAGAGTCTCAACTCAAATTTGGGAAGCCCAACTTGCCCAACTGTAAGAGAACCAAAGAAATTCCCCAAAAGAGCTGCATCAGGAACAGTCAATCCCTGCACAAGCCCGGCAACTAACCCACCCAAAAAGCTATCACCAGCACCTGTTGGATCAACCTGACTAGCGACAAAGGGTTCAATCTTCATCTCTCCATCTTTCCAGTACAAAGTACACCCATCCTTCCCATTTGTGACCACAACGCAGCACCACTTCCTCACCTCCTCCACGTCCATACAAGCCACTTCTTCGGATGATGCCTTTATGAACCCAATTCGAGGCAAGAGGTGATAAAAGCCACTCTCTTTCAACTCCACAAGCCTCACTGTTCCATCAACACCATCAAAGACCCGAATCAGGGCCTGAATATCTACAAACACCACGTTACACATCTCAATCAGTTTCTCGAGCGTCTCCACCAATATCTCGCCCCCAACGCCAACCGCCATCCCAAAATTAAATTTTGCTTCGGGGAGATCCGAAGGTGCAATCGGGTCACAAGAGCTGACCCGTTTCAGGACACGGTCCACATGCCCGTTCTCGCCCGAGCCCGAATCGAAATATGCATGGAAGAGAGTGGTCTTGCAATTGGGCGTCACGATTGGGCAGCGAGCCGTCGAGTACTTAAAATCTGGACCCACTTTCGACACCGAGTCGAAGGGAATCGAGAGGCCGTCGAGCACGGCGGAGATGAAGGAGACGGCGCCTCCGAGGGACTCAGCCTCGGCGGTGCCGCCTCGGAAGAGGACGTCGTGGCAGTAATTCCCGGCGACGAGACCGCGGGGAGTGGGGGATTGAGAAGGCTTCGTCGAGTCTCTCACCATGAGGAGCTTGGTGGGCAAGGGAGAGAAGGATTGGAGGAGGAGCGTGAGACGGCGATCTAGTAACGATCATGAGTGGAGAAGGAAAGGAAAATAGGAGGGCTAGGAAGGGCAAGGCTCCATGGGAGGAGGAATGAGGAGGAAGACAAGAGGAAGATCAGGGGCAGACTGTGAATCTGAAGGTGATGAAGACGAAGCAAAAACAAAAGTGAATGTTGTTGCATGGAGGCTCCATCTCGGGGAGCGCGTCGTGTCGTTGGTACGAACTCGCGCCACAGAGGAGATTTGCAGAGCAGGGGACCAACATTTCCATTTTCCACGGTTAAAAGATGAAGAATTGAGGTCTACTTCGAATTTCTTTTCTTCTTCTTTTCACATTTTATGGCTCTTATAATTTTGGATTGATATAAACTAGTATATTTATAATAAATTTATTTCAAAATATTTTTTCAGCCACAAAAAATTTCAAATTGATATATCCGTGATAAATTTACCAAAAACTAATTTTTTTGACTTAAAAAAATCTCAAATTAATATACATATGACAAATTTACCATTCGTTAATTTTCATTAAATTGAATTAATACCATGAAAATCTCAAATTGATACACATATGATAAACAGAGTAAAAACCTTAAACGCGTACACCCGACAATTGACACTTGTTATCCAACTCAACAATTTGATAATAAAATTTAACGAAAATTAACGTAAGATAAATTTATCAAAGATATACTAATTTATGGTAAATTTGTTAAAGGTGTATTAATTTGAAATTTTTGGTGGTAAAGAAAAAAAAATAAATTTGGATAAATTTATTATAGATATATCAATTTGAAATTTTTCATGATATTAACCCTATAATTTTTCATAAAAAAAACCCTTTTCAAGTATATGCAGAGTCATACATGTAATGTCTCATAATTCTTCAAAGATCATAACTATTTTCGTTATTTTTAAAATTAGCGCAAGGAGAGCTCATTAAGCAAACATAAATTTTAATTTAAAAAGTGCGTGAATCTAAATTTCTTTCCTGCCTAAGAGAAATGTCTCCATCGTCGCTAAGCGAGTGACATACATTGAATTAAAAAACTTTCCTAATTAATTACACGACACTCTTTAACAAAATCATTAACAAAAAGCTTAAAATTTTCATTTTTTGCCGAACTATAAGACTAGTAGAATCAAAAGATTCCGGAGTTGACTTGGTGGCTAAAAGGACGCACGCCTCCGACCCACCAGAAAAAGGAAACGAGAGAGAGAGAGAGAGACACGCCCTCCGTCGAGAATAATGCTGTGCTGATGGATGGCATTCCGTGGGAAGAACAATATTTGGCAGTGGCCACCAAGGAAGAAAATATGAAAGACGCCCTATAAAGTTGCCGGTCTACAAAGAAAACGATTCTTCCGACGTGATACGGTTGATTCTTGACCGTGCTCAGAAGAACCAGATTCCCACCACTCTCTGCTTTTTGTTCTTCAGCAGCCAAGGGCTAAGCAATATTATTCATGCAACATGGTGAATTCTATGATCAGACGTCAGCAGGAGAATGGAGCAAAGACGGCAAAAACACCAAGAATTCACAGCTTAGAACTACTTAGTTGCAATCCAAATATCTCGCTTTCATAATCCCCATCTGCTAATTTCCTCCATGCCTCAAGTAGGCAGCATCCGGAAACACATAAACAGATTCAGACCACTAAGAACTCGTCTAGGCGACACAATTCTTACATCTCAAGCTCTACAGAAGAGATTCTTCTACTCCTCAAAACATATGTCTAATTAAATCTGCTTGTGGTCCTGGTTCGCTTATGAGGCTAAATTTACCTTCCCCGATCCTATGCAGGTTGCGATTCAATAGGAGAAAAGAATGATTGCCATCCTTGCCTGAGAAAACCAGCAAACATAAACCCATGAACATTCCAAACGAAGACAGTCGATTTCCAAACCCAGCATAAATTCAGTCTCCTCTTAAAACCAGAGAGCACCATCCTTCGTGCACCAGAGTTCTCCAAACAGATTTCTTTACGAGAAAGGTGGTAAAATCAATAAACCCATCCCCCTACCAAGGAAATAACCGAATAACCACTCTAATAACAGAATGACATCGAGTACAACAGCTTAGTCAGAGCTAACCATAACAGCAGAAGCACGACTTGTCATCGCTGCAAGTGCATGAGGAAGCAAAGACCAACAGGTGAAACACAGAACTTTGTCACTTACTAATTGTTTATGCATAGAGTTGCATAGTGACAGAAGGCAGACAGAAGAGTGTCACCTGCTTTATCACTCACTAATTGTCTCCAAATAAAATTACACTTGACAGAAAACATTATCCAGAACATGCGCGAATTATCCAAGCGCTGCAGTTGGAAATGGCGCATGATCTAGGTTAGATCATTTTATATACCAGATTGTTAGAAGTTCATATGGAAGCTAATAAAAGTAGCCATCATGGTAAAAAGATTGTCAACCAGACCGAATACCACCCATAAAGGTCCTTGGATCGGGACAGTTGCCAGTGAATTGAGCTTGAGAGAAGTCAAATCCTGGATTCTGCACAAAGAGATCACCTTCATCAAGGGATAGTTCATTAGAAAAATCTTTGAATATTGAGTAGAGCAGTACAAAAAGGCTGGAGCACCGAAAAACCAAGTTGGTCAACCAACACGTCATTATTAGGTAGCTGCATGTAGTAGAAAAAGGAAAAAATTCACAAAGTAAACTAGAAGATACTTGTGACCGAAAAAAAAAAGAGAAAAAAAACAACTAGACGATACTTGTAGACAATTAGAGGACTCCGAAAAATGAACTCATTCCACTCGGAGGGTCCATGATTTGTTACTCAGAGACAAGGCTAAGAAAACATGAATTCTTGAGCTCATTCTAATAGCAATTTTCATGATTCACCTTAACAGCAACATTCAGCAGAATCACAAGAATCCTCTCAGAAAAGTACATTAACAACTAAACACACTGGATTGAAAAACTTATATTATCTTTAGGCTCTTAAGGAATGACAAAACTGGTAGGCTGAAAAAGGGAGGAATAACAAGAATTAAAATTTTCAGCCCAATTATACAATTTTCAAGCAGGGTTTCAGTCACAAGACAGAATAAAGGAGCAGAAAGATTTCCTAGAAGATTGTCTATAAAAGGAAGACAGCAACAAAGCTTTCTCCTAATGAAAGACAGGCATAGATACACTAAAACCATTTTCTGGTAAGCTCGCTGGTATTGGACCATCCAGTCTCTTTCTTTGGGGCAGCAGGTGCTAAGGTCACGCATCATCTGTGGAGGGGAAAGGGAAGGGGGGGTGGCACTGGCTAAGGATCCCAATCAATACAAAGCCAAAATAGCTGCCTTTTGAGAATCCAAATGTAAGGCAATCTAGCGGAGCAACCCAAGTGCCAAAGCACTACTACGCTGATGCAATAGGATACAACGTGCTGCTAAGCATTATGAAATGCTTCACGTGAGGAAAGGATACATAATCAAACAACAAAAGCACATAAAATTCTCAGTGATCTTTGCAACTACTTTCTTGCGGACTATTGCAGTTCTAGCATCTTAAACTTCAACATGCATATGAAACTAGTATAGATGAGCATGTTTGACCAATAACTTTCTTTTGCTAAAACATTATGCTAACCAAACACTCACAGCTTAACTCATTAAGTATATATTTACCACAGAAGGCCTCGTAACATTTATAGAATAAGTGGAAATAACAACGACTTATAAAACAATGAAAAACTAATTTGACTCGAAAGCCATAACAAGCACCTCTTCTTGAAATCTCTGGAGCATGAGACGCTTCTGCTCCATGTCAGACGCATACGGATCTAGCTGACCCTGGCCTTGTATTGGAGAAGACCATGTTTGACCTTTGTCCCTCTTCTGAAGGGTTATATGCATTATATCGTCCTCTACACCAAAAGAACACACAACTAATCAACACAACACGCAACAAAATGATTTTAAGCTGATTTGCATCTGCTGCTGCAGTCTAGCAAATTCCAATCACAATAGCACTTCAATTATGTGCAGTCACACCAACACATACTGAAGAAAAATACTTTTGTCGGTTTCTCCTGCAATGAGCAGCAACCATAAGCTGGGCTTGACATAAACTTTCCTATTTTTTTTTTTTTTGGTAATCAAGGTTTCCACATGCAATGAATTATTCGTCGGAGTGGTGGGGGTATGAGCGCTAATGCTACCAATTAAGTCCCCCAAGACACGGCCGGGGAGATTCGAACCTGGACCTCGTCAGTTTAACTGTCTAAGACCTAGGATCTCACCAACTCACCAACTCATTGACAAACTTTCCTATTATGTTCATGCCGCAAACAATCATAAAGTGCTCGAGTAAGAGGGAAAAAAAAAGCAGTACCGAGAGTCCAGAAAGAACAATCTGTCTTCACGGGGCTCGTCAGGTCGTGCTAACAAAGCAGGAAAGCAAAAGAGCATCAATGGAACAGCACAACTTTATTCCAAAATACCTCTAGCATGGGGACAAAAAAGATCGTGAGAATTGAGGAAGAAATGGCTGACATTGAGATAAGGAGGGTTGCCTTTGATCCCAACTTCAACGTGCTTGGACTGAATCTTGCAGTAGAATTGCTTGGGATGAACATTCGGAGGCAATTTTATATACATGTTAACCTCTTCCAGGGTCTGATCCCATTCGAACACCGTTTGACCTGCAAAATGCAAGGCAGCGCACCATGAAGCAATCAAAAATTGAAGTCTCCGGGCACTCCAATATCCCCAAAATTCGACCCCGAAAAAAAAAAAATCCCCAAAATGAAGAACACAGAGAGAGTGAGAGAAAGTGAGAGACGAAGCGGAACACACCGTTGTGAGAGAAGATGTGACGCTTCTCGGGAGCCAATTTCTCCGCCATGATCTAGTCTACAGAGCTTCGGCTGCTTATCGTCTCCACGCTTTCTTTCCCGTTTTGCTATTCTGTTGTGTCGAGTTCGGTTCACACGTTGCCGTTTCTTCTGGAAGAATCGTCCGATGCCCATGTCCCGAGCTCCAGCGACCAGTGGATCTCTGTCCGGCTAACTTTCGACCACATATAAGGTCGACCCATTACATGCAGATCCGAACAATCTTGGGCTTTGACAGATTTGAGACCATGATCCCCGACAATATGGCCCGGATTTGAGTGGTCCTGGGAGCCCATTCGCAATTTAATCAATCCTATTTGGGATAATGATACAAATGACTTTTAGACTTTGACTCAATATGCAACATGGTCTCTAAACTTTTAATTTGACTAATATGATCTCTGAACTTTAATTCAATCTGCAAAGTAGTCCTTGAACTTTTAATTTGACCATTATGGTCCTTGAACTTTTGAACATAGTCGACTTTGTCCCGTTCAAGAACCACATCGCATATTGGATTAAAGTTCAGAAAGATATTGATCAAATTAAAAGTTCAAGACTTACATTATACATTGGATCAAAACTCAGGGACCACTTGTGTCATTTAACCATCCTATTTTATTAGAAAATTTAAGTTATGGGCCAAATAAAAGTATTTATGGCACGGTTAAGCTTTCGACATTCAATGTATGACTTCTTTGTTTCACACCCCTCACATGGGCACTCAACACATCCTAGCTTCAGTGACTCATGAAAAATCAAAGACTAAAGCTTCGTATACTTCAGAGAAATAAGTTTCGATGCACGACACAACTGATTTGTTGCTGAAAAGCTTGATTGGTACTATTGATTTACATGATTGTACTAATGACATTACTGTTACAGCAACACAATGTGCTATGGTGAAAGGCGTTAGGTCTCTCGAAATGAAGCTTACTTTTATTGTGATCCGATGATATGTTCCGTAAACCTCGGTTGTAGATACCCATTGGATACGTGGCTCGGTGGTAAGGGAATTAGGAGTATCATAGATGCATTATTCGACTTCTACACTCTACAAAGAAACAAAGCAAAAGATTGAGAGAGAGAAAAAAGTTAGATCTACCACAAATAACAAAAAATCACGGTTGTAGACGAAAGAATCGTGCCTGAGCCAGGGCAACCTTTTGCTTTCAAAACAAACAACTCATTTGCCAATGTGGGCAATTCCACTTCAATCGTCTTAGCTATTCAAAGCACACAAAGAAAGAAAGCTTTAAATTTATTGCACTTGTGTCAATTCAGTCATAAATATTTTAATTTGGCCGTTGAGTCCTTCCGGCCAATTTTGACTTGAAATCTCCGACGTGGATCCCGCTGTCCTACGTGGCACAATCCGTGCTGATGTGGACAATTTTTATAAATTAAAAAAAATAAAAATTTCCTTTTTGTTTTATTTTTTTTCTTTATCGTTTTTTTTATTGTGGCCGATAAGGGTAACTGGCAACCCTCACCGGACACAAAGGACTCGCCCAATTGCACTAGCCACAATGAAATAAAAAAAATCTATTTAAAAAAAAGATTAATAAAAAATTATTCATGTCAAGACTTGGCCATGCCACATAGAGCGTTCACGTCGGCAATTTCAGCCGAAAGGACTCAATTAACAAGTTGTCAAAAGATTTACCTTGGTCAAAGTAAACGATTTATGACTGAATTGGGACGAATGTAATAGGGTTAGGAATGTTTTGGTGATTTTTCCCCACCATAGATATTTCTAGGTACAAGTAATTCAATAAGATTGGAGAAGGAGTAGTGACAAGCTCCTGCAACCGACACAGCATCCGTGAAACATCAATGTCGTTCGCTAATTTTAGAAAGAAGTTCTCCACTAATCTCACGACAAGTACTCAATCCTCGTATTGCCGTGCAATTCATATATCTGTCGAGACGTCGTTGCTTCGCGGAGGTTTTGCGTAACTAGATTGGGGAAACCATATAACCCAAGCTAGAGCTTGCAAGAAGCGTGAGCACAACAATGCTTAACTTAATTAAGGCCTCACAACGATGGATGGAACGTGAGAGAGAGAGAGAGAGAGAGGAAACTTCGTCCAACTTACTCTTCCTTCAAGTCCACAAGCAACCAAGAATGGCAGCTTATGCAAACCCCTTTTTCCCACTTTCATTTTCTTCTCCAATATCTTGGGATAAAGAAGAGAAGCAAACAAAACAAGTAAGTCTCTACAGCGTTTTGATTCGCTTTGGACGAAGCCCGCCTGAAAATTTCCGGGAAAGTTCTACATCTGGTGTACGGGCCTGGTTCTTCCTCCCCGCATAAGCTCCCAAATAGACACTTCCGCTCCTCTCCACGAGAAAATACACACCTTCCCCCCTTGTCTCTCTCGCTCGCCCTATCTATCTTCGTATCGACCAGATAATCTAGGGCATGCAGTACATGCAAAAAGAGATAATCTATATTTTATATTTTCCTATAATGTAGCGAAGTATATCAACAGAAGATCCTGCTCTTTATAATTGTGATGTGAAGCACACCCAAGTTGGAAGTGTTTGGATCTTTAGGTTCTGCAAAATGATTAGCTGATGGTCATACTGTGCACCGTGCTATGCTTATTTACCAAAAGTTGTAATTTTTTTTTTTAGCTGTTATGCGCCAGTGGCTGGCATTGCACGGTCAGCATAGTAACACCCAATGCTGTATCTCCCTCTTGCGATATAATACTGATGCTTTCATTAACGCCAGAGAGAAATTCTAGGTCATTTTCCTCGATCTGTATCGTACTACGTTCGATCAATGCAGGACACCTTTATACTTTGTTCAATGGCCATTTTCGCAAGACAGACGTCGTTAGTTATTGCACATGCACACCTTGTTGTTCGAAAGAATCCTTGATGTGACCATTGAACGAGTTTACGGGTCGAATTAGTTTGCAAAACGGATTTCAAGTAGTCTCGCTCCTTGCCATATTCATGCGTGGATATCATGTTGCAACAACAGCTCGATTACAATCTTTTAGCACTGTCAGGATCTCATCACGGAGGTTTGTAATTTTCCGGTTGATGAAATAGGCCTGCCGACCTCATGGACCCGGTTAAACACGTGCCCTAAATAGAGGACTGATGGCATAATGAATTGAACAATGCGTCTTTCGCCTAATGCACTCACATGTTTGTTCCTTAATCACTAAGTCAATTCGAACGATTTGAGTCTAATTTTTTTTCGTGAGTGTGGATTTGTATACATTTGCACGTCATAGACGTTTCTGTACGTCTGTATACCAGATGCATATAAATACTTTCGGCGCACCAAAGGAAAAGATTTTGAGGAAAGAACATATTAGGTAAGTCGTGATCATTATGATGATGAAATAGTTTTTAAAACTGTTGTAGTTTTAGATGGGTGCAAAGATGATTTTGTACATCTAGTTGTAGCTTCCTGTGCCGTGTCAGTTCATTCGTGAGGCAATCGCTATCCTTCCAAAGTAGTTGTCTCCTTTGATATGCGGAACCATTGAAAAGAACAACGTTAGGATGGACAGTACTCCTTAATGAAAGTGATAATTGACATGTTATTAATGACTGCTTCAACATCTAGTACACTAATATTGCGGGTACAAGCCGATCTATAAAGTTTTATTTGCCAGACAGCCCGCCGAAAGACTGTCTACACTGGTTCGGTTGGATTGACGACATGTCTCATTTGCAATAATTATCTAAATCTAAAGTTATAATTTGCATAAACATATTATGAATGTGTCAATTCAATTTAATTTTTTTTTATCAATAGAATATTAAATCTTTTACATTTGTGTCAATTCAACCTATGCAGCTTTAAAATTATTGACATAGACGCCGGCCATTTTATGTAACGCAAATGCTGACGTGGATTATTTTTTTTATAATATTTTTATATATTTTAAAAAATTATTTATTCTTTCTTTTTTTGCCCCTTCTTTCTCTCGCTGGGAAGGAAAAAAAGAAAGAGAAAAAAAATATAAAAAATAAAAAGTTGAAAAATATTAATATAGTATTAAAATATGTTCACGTCGCGCCATCCGCTCTACGTAGTACTATCGGCATCCACGTTAGTGATTTCCGATCCGATGGAATGAATTAACACAAATGTAAAATGTTTAAGTCTCAATTGGCCAAAAAATTTAAGACTGAAATGATATAATTACAATAAGTTTAAGAATTTTTTGGTAACTTTTCCCGCTAAAACAATACAAGTTTCCATATAACTTCTCTAGATTGAGATTGACTTTGTCCACCAAATCACTAGTAAACTGATTTAAAGTGAATATAACAATCTCGAAGTCCCAGCGTTTGTCAATTTTCATTCGAAGCACTCGATAAAGCAGAAATTTCTTCTTCTTCTTCTTTTGTTTGAAAGATTTTTACTACTTTTACAAAAAGTTGCTGCCAAATGGGTATACCTGCACCCACAGCAAATTGACGCATCCAAATTGATTTGGTGTTTTCAAATTTATTTTCTTATCTGTGCGCTACAAATGTAACCCTTGACACACGTAAATGACACACAACAATATGGCCAACTTCATGTGTGCACACTACCAAAAAGTCCAGGCCTTCATCCTTAGGTACGTGTAAATTCATGCAAGAAAGAAAACAAGGCTGGAAAATTCCAGGAAGCTGCTCTCCCTGATCGGTACTTCGCTTCTTGCATCGCCGTTTCTATATATAACCACCTCAGCAGTCCGTGCCACAAGAGAGCCTCTTCGCATTTAATATCTCTCCATTTATTCTAATTAAGTACGTATAAAGGCTGAGGATTATTTCCATGGATTCTCAAGAGCCGTGGAACTTGGAAAACGGCGGCGCTGATGTGAAGGGTTTAGAAAAGGAAGCATCCTTCGCCGAACGGCGCGCCCTGCACAGTACCTCGGCTTCTTCGGCCCTAAGGAAGAACTCCGATCTGATGCTTGTGCCGGCCAGGGTTCGATTCCCAGTGCTTAGACAAGTGTTTGCCAATTTGCAGGAGGTGATCCTTGGGACCAAGCTTGCGATACTCTTCCCGGCGATCCCACTGGCGGTCGCGGCAGACTTTTACAAGTTTGGAAGAGTGAGTGCAGTGTTCATGAAAATGGTTGAAAAGAATAACAAGCCACTGTCTAGATGGTCTCCACTGCGAAGATTGGCAGTGCATTACAATGTGTCTCTTAATGCATCCATCACCAGACAAAATGAAACTGCTTAGTGATAACATTTTCCATCTCTCCTAGGCTTGGATATTTGCTCTGAGCTTGCTCGGCCTCACCCCGCTCGCCGAACGCGTCAGCTTCCTAACCGAGTAAGCGGATCTTTACCTAGAGTGCTTACAGGAAAAGATAATGACAATCGACAGTACACTTACGTTCCTCTAACATTGTTCGTTATGGTTGTCCTTTCAGACAAATTGCATATTTCACAGGCCCAACAGGTACATGTTTCTCCGTTACCAACGGTTGATTAGCGAACTGTAGCGATTTCTTCTTTCTTCTTCCTTAAATGCGAAATAATTTTTTGACTTCCAAAGTGAGGGAGAACAACTGACGTAAATGTGATCGATGGGCTTGATTCTAGTTGGGGGGCTACTGAACGCGACATGCGGGAACGCGACGGAGCTGATCATCGCGTTATTCGCGCTTCACCAAAAAAAATACATGTGGTGAAGTACTCTCTTCTGGGCTCCGTTCTCTCTAACCTCCTCCTCGTGCTGGGGTCATCTCTTCTCTGTGGAGGCTTGGCCAACCTCAACAAGGAACAGAGATACGATAGGGTAACGTAACACCCGCATTGATCACATTGGTTCGATCAAGATGACAAGTTTGTCTTACCAATTATGCTTTTGCTCCTTGGATCATTGTCTGAACAGAAGCAGGCTGATGTGAACTCGCTCCTTCTGTTACTGGGATTGTTGTGCCATTTGTTGCCGTTGATGTTCAGATATGGAGGAAGTGGCGGACCCGGCGCGGCTTCGATTGCAGATTACACGCTTCAGCTGTCGAGAGCCAGCAGCATTGTGATGCTTCTCGCATACGTGGCTTACATTGTCTTCCAGCTTAAAACTCACCGGCAGCTGTTCGAGTCTCAAGAGGTGACTCGCAATAAACATTCTGTCCCGTTGGAGGGAGCAAGTATTATATGGTACCCGATTCCTGTGAGCATAATTTTCGTGGATCGTTAGATCGTGTGGGTCTCGTGCGAGGCTCATCCGATCCGATTCTTGTGAATTGGACTCCACTTCGCGTGAACTGGCCCTCAAGTTCTTAGCTATATGTGTACATGTGCATGCAACAAGTTCTTAGCTATGTACTAGGAGAACACGGCTTTTATAGGCTTTAGGTAAGCTCTCGTTGGATATGTGTGTACATTCTTGGCAAAACTATGATCCCATAAATTAACAAAAACTCGTGCTAAGTTGTAGTCATAATTCCATTTCCGCTGAACTTCACTTGTCCATACGTAGTCTCTATATTGCCATAAAGATACGTATTTCAAATGCATAATCCTTCTAAACTTTCTTTGAACTGATGTACCATAATGTTCCGATGGTTAATTTGTTTAGTCATCGTGATCAGGAGGACGAAGAGGACGGGGAGAAGGCGGTGATAGGATTCTGGAGCGCATTTTGTTGGCTGATCGGCATGACGACGATCATAGCCTTATTATCCGAATACGTCGTAGGCACGATCGAGGTAACCACATATCATAAAAATGAAACCTATGAAGGACATTCCATACATCAGTCGCTTTCATGTGTCATGTGTTTCCATCCAATTCCTGTCGGCCGTCACGAACGCAACCTTGCAACCACAGGCCACGTCGAGCACCTGGGGGATTTCAGTCAGTTTCATCAGCGTGATATTGCTACCGATCGTTGGCAATGCTGCGGAACATGCTGGTTCCATCATCTTTGCCCTCAAGAACAAGTTGGTATGTTTTTATTGTCGCCAAGTTGGAAATTCATCTGAAGAATATGGTCGAGTTGGTAGCACATGTGTATAGGCGTGCACGTCTTTTCACTTCTATTTATTTGTTTTGTGGCAGGATATATCTTTGGGAGTGGCTCTAGGATCAGCAACTCAGATCTCCATGTTTGTTGTAAGTAGTGAAAAATCCTAGTTTCACACGATTTGCGTACTAAATAGGATTTTGAAAATCCTAAATTTTTTGCAAATTAGTCTAACAAAATCTTTGTCCTTGAAATTGTCAGGTTCCGTTCTGTGTAATTGTGTCCTGGATCATGGGCACGCTTATGGATCTTGATTTCAGCCTCATCGAAACCGGTTGTCTGGCCTTCACCATCTTGATCACCTCCTTCACCTTACAGGTTTTCTTGATCTGTTCCCCCTTCAGCTTTGGTTAAAAACAAGAATTAGTGACCGGGTCATAGATTAAGACATTTAAAGTGACCGTCTTGGTTCCGTTTTCGCAGGATGGAACATCGCATTACATGAAGGGGCTGGTTCTGTTCTTTTGTTACATCGTCATCGCGGCATGCTTTTTCGTCCAGAAAATTCCCCAGAGTAATTTCCTAGCTGAAATCTCGCCTCGACCAACATAGTTTCTCGAGTTTTACTCCCCAAGCGGTAACAATTTCGCCTCCCAAATTCTTATGATGCAGGTCCAATGAATATCTCAAACTTAGGAGTCGAAGCACCAGCTGGAGTCTCATCAGCTTAGTCGGATATATTATCGGAGCATGAAACCAGAGACCGAAATAAACTGGCGCATTTATCTTGTAGATTTTGTTGATTGATCCATTCGTTTTCGACCTGACATTGTCATGTCTATCTCTTGAATGAATTTGGCGAGTATTTTGAAAAGGGTCTCGACCCGTCCTTGACCTTGCTAGCAGAAAGACCGAAGGACAGACGCGAAGCATCGCGTGTTTGTCCCAGGAAAAGGCGAAGAGAGCTCCATCGGAAGTGTACGTAGGATCTGTCATTTGGCAATAAAAAATCGATCCTGATTTGCAATAACCAGATGAAATCGATGCCAAGTTGGACATCTTCTAATTTCAATCCGGACCAAATGACAGCTCTTTTTCCTCTTTCTGTTTAATTGCAGAGCACCAAAATCTCCTCTCTTCGTCTACTCTATAATATTTGAACGACTCTGGCCAAATCCATCAGGAATATATTCAAATGTTCTAGAGATTCCACATGATGACTAAGAAAATGAATTAGGTGAATCAGTTGTATTTAAGAATGTATTGATGGAGATTACGCAGTGTGAAGAGAATCACTGAAGCTCATCAAGCAAGAAAGGAAGAGCACGTGTGTCCAGTCCAGGACAGCTTCCTTCAGGAACAGGGCTTCGATCTTTCTAGTTTCAATACAATCCACGATGCCCACGCACGTATATTTTACTCAGTTTATCGCTTCAGGCATCGTATTATGCGTAGTACTCGTTTCCTCCTTTCGTTGGAATGCGACCCAACAACGTGAATCGTTTATTACAGCGAACGCGATCTTCACATGTATTAAAGAAACAGACTTGTTCTTAAGGCAGTACATGTGCCAGCGTCGTCCAAGACATGGACTTCCCGAACTCCAAGATCGTGTTAGGCAAGATGATATATTTTTTGTTCTCGTTTCTAGGAAATATAACAACCGTGAGCTGATGGGCAACGGTGTGGCTGCAGCTTATTGCCGGATCCTCCACGAAAGATATCCTCACATAGATCTATCAAAATGAGTCGTACGTATGATGGGTTGAGTTAGTTATATTGAATACGTGAGCCATAAATGAGTTTAAGCATAATATGAGTGTTAAATGATCCTAGATGGATCATAAATGGATCCAATTCATAAATGAGTTTACAACTTACTTAATCCAACTCATCTTTATGACTCTTTTTTCATTTTTTTTCGTCCTCATTCGATCTTGCGATCAATCATCCCACACTATAGAAGTACAGGTCGAGTCGAATATGAGTCATTAAATTTAAATAGATGATAAATGGATAAAATGAATTTGTATTAATTGGATCATTTATTAGGGCAAACTAAATCTGAATAATTCGTTTGACGGATCTACGGTATAGTTATGTTGACCCTAGATGCATGCCGACTCAATATGATTACAGCTTCTACTTATATTAAAATTCTTTCGTACCCATAAAGCCAGCAAGTTTCGCGGCCGTCCTCGCTTTCTGCCGGCAGGGCAAACGTTTTAATCCACCTCGGAACAAGCGCTTGAAAGATGATCGAGATTTAGTCAAATCAGAACAGTTCATTTGCACGCGAATCAGGATGCGCATAGAAAAGACTAGGCCTAGCTTACGTGCGAAACCGTGATTGACTAGTCCATCCCACCACACCAGGAAACAGCTTTGCCTTGGAAAGCGTTTTTGTCATAACAAGAATGGTATTGATATCTGAAATTGCAAAAAAAAAAAAAAAAAACACGCCTAAGAGTTGCCGATTAGAATATTCATGTGGAATGATGAATGAAGCAAGAGATGTTGCTCATCTTAGCAACAATTAGCATCTTATTTTAGTGGCAATGCGGAAGGTGTGATGGACAATTCTGGAAACAATCCTGAAAACCCTACCTCGAAAGAAGATAAAATTTGTAAATTTTGATGATGTGGCGCTTGTCAATCACTGAATATTGTCTCCTCTAACAGGCAGGTCCTAAGCCCCCTACAAATATGATGTTCACGTCCATGAGTCTCTCCATGTGAACAAAAGCTCATAAGCTCATATTAAACCCCCGAGTATTGTTTGCTGTTTCTGAATCACTTGCTACACTAATGGCATCTGATAGATCTCAAAGAACACATTCAGTTGCCGTCATCTTTGGTGTCACTGGGCTCGTGGGCAAAGAACTCGCCAAGAGATTGATCTCCAAATCTGAATGGAGAGTCTACGGCGTGGCTCGCCAGCCGGAGACCACGTCCATGCAGAGTTGCAATTACCGCTTCATCTCTTGCGATCTCCTGAATCCCTCAGACACCCAACAGAGGCTGTCGAGTTTGAGGGATGTGACTCATGTGTTTTGGGTCACTTGGGCTACTCAGTTCCCACTGGACAGCCCAGAATGCAGTGACCAGAACAAGGCCATGATGCGCAATGCCTTGGATGCAATCCTCCCCAATTCTCCCTCACTCAAGCACTTCTCGCTTCAGACGGGGATGAAGCATTATGTGTCCCTGCAAAACCCACTCGATGGCCAACGAGTTTGCTACTACAATGAGGATTGCCCAAGAGCGAGCGACACATACAATTTCTATCACCATTTAGAAGATTTGCTCAAGGAGAAGTTAGCCGGCAAGGCGGGTTGGTCCGTGCAACGGCCCGGTCTATTGATTGGCAGTTCCAGAAGGACCTGTTATAATATCATGGGATGTTTGGGTGTGTATAGCTCCATTTGTAAGCACCTTGAGCTACCCTTTGTTTTTGGAGGGACAAGAGAGTGTTGGGAAGAGGTCTTCATTGATGGCTGTGATGCTGGTCTGGCAGCTGAACAGCATATATGGGCAGCTACAAGTGAAAGCATTTCTTTTGCCAATGGTCAGGCGTTTAATTCCATTAACGGGCCAAGCTTCACATGGAAAGAGGTCTGGCCTGCTCTCGGCGAGAAGTTCGGAGTGCGAGTTCCTGAGGAGATGTTCTTGGAGGATCAGTGGTTCTCCAAGGTCATGGCCGATAAGAAAGGTGTGTGGAGGGCCATCGTAGAGAAAGAAGGGCTGGTGCAAACGGAAATGGAGGATTTGGCAAATTGGGATTTCCTGGACATGGTGTTCCGGTGCCCGGTTAAAATGCTCGGGACACGGGACAAAGTCAACCGGCTTGGATTCACGATGCAGTGCAAAACATTGGATTCAATGTTGAATTCCGTTGATTGCATGAGGCAAGAAAAGCTGATCCCTTAGGCTTTGCTTTGGTCCTTGGCAAGCAGGGGAGAATGAGGTGCGCCGCTCGCTAGCTGTGCTGCTTCAAAAGAAATCTGTAAACGAGTTCAAAAGCCACTCTCAGAATGTGCTGTTGACCGCTCAAAGGTGTTCCTTCGCAAAATTGGTGGTCTTTTTTATTTTTATTTTTATTTCCTTTTTTTGTCTGTAAGGCGTCTTTTATTTAACTTGGCTCAAAGACATGCTTGTCCTGATGTACTGTTAACAAGCGTACGATTGTAATTTGTGGATCCCACATCCTATTTGGATGGTTTCTTTCACCCCGCACGGGTGAAACCAGCCATATGTTTTACGTAAGGAGTCTTCTATATCCATCCTAGCGAAAGCCGATTCATTTGAAGACCGCACAAATATGGCTTCATACTTAATTGTTGTGAAAAACAAGTGACCGAACAAAAATGTCATTTCCTCCTCCGACAGTCAATCAAGATCAAAATTACAAGTCGCCCAAGCCAAACAGAATAAGTCAAATTTTACCTGGAGAGAGGAAGGCGATGAGCTAAAGCTACCTGCGTCAGGGAATGGGAAGAAACCAACAGTGAAGAGTCACAAGTTAATTACTTTTACTTGCCCGTATGGGGATGGATGTAAGCTGACAATGTAAGCTGTGATTAATTATTTTACGCAATAACTCAAGATCATCACGTATAGATATGTGAATCATAGATTCACAAAATTAAAGAATTGACGTACCTTATTTCTAATCCATCGTTTTTAATGCGGAATTGCAATGATCCGACGCTCAAAAGCTTCTCCTCTATGAACCCTCTTTATCGCTAGCTTCAATAAGACGGCCATTTACGTATCGCTTCTAACGACTCTTTATGTGAGGTTATGCGGATATTAGAGTTTAGAGGAGGGACTTAAACTCTATTTATAGAAATTGAACATATCCACTTATTAAAGATAAGGTTTATCTCGGCCCACACTATCCAACACTATGTTAGACTAAATAGGAAACTATATATATATATTTACAATAACAATTAATAAAGTCCACATTGAATATTAAAAATACATTATAACATTCTCCCACTAAGGCTATATTAATTGAAATTGTAGTGTATATGCGCATCTTTATAGTGGTCTAGAGATAATTCATAATAATCAATCCGATTCTATAAAGTCTTAAGCACCAAATCATGGCAAGAATCGCATCAAAAGACACGGAGCCACCCATGGTCACAAATAATGCTCTTAATTTTACTGATATAGATTCAAAATGATAATGTGGCAAATGGATAACATCTTAAATAATAGATACACCTTATATGTTATCCTCTTCGTCGCCGCCATTCTCTCACTTTATGTGTTACGAAACTCGATGTATTACAAGAGAATATTCTTATGGTTCCATCGAACCAAAGCATATGTCGTACCTTTATAGTTAACTATACTTTATATGTAACAAGACATATGTTTTTGGCTAAAAATAATGCCCCAACCATCACTCAAGGTTTACACGATGCCTTGAGAAAATCTTTAGATATGTATTATATATAAAGATAATACATTCATTAATACTTTATTGAATGCAAAACAATCATTCCATATAAAAAAACTGTTACTAGATGCAAAAGAACACAGATGTAAACTTTATTAGAGCAAAAATAAAAATAGCTCCCACTAAACAATGCATCTCATGATGCTACTTAGCCCATCAATTAACATGTCATAATAGCATCCCGTGATGCTTTTAAGTCTATGACATGTTATTCAAATACCCAAGGGCAAAGACCTTTAGTTAGTGAGTCCACAGCCATATCATCTTTGTAATAAGCTCTCTGTAGTGTCATTACTTTCATCTATTACCTTTATGGTAAAAAATTTGACCGCCGAATGCTTAGACCCCTTGAGACCCCTGCTTGTTGTTAATGAACAATACTTGCAGAGTTATTGTCGAATATAACCGTATGGGTCTATCTATAAAATTAAGTATGATCAACTCTTTAATGAGATTCCGAAGTCAAATAACTTGAATAGCAACCGAAAAGCATGCTACAAACTCCGCTTTCTTGATAGAGGTTACATAAATTTCTATCCACACTTTTCTACAATACTACACTTATCTTTAAACTTACAAATATATGTAGTGGTTAATTTCACATCATCCCGACACTAGTAAAGTCCGAATTCGAAAACCCTACAAGTTGCGGATTATGAAAATGTCTATAAATCAGAATGTATTATTTTGTTCTCTTTAAGTACCTCAAAACTGTCATAGCAGTAATTCAATAATCGTGTCCTCAATTTAACCGATATCCGCCTAGAAGTCTCGTTGCAAAAATAATAACCGATCTAGTGCAAACTTGCGCATACATGATACTTCTATGTGCACCGGTATATGATACATTCTTTATTTGGGTTTGTCTTAATATTTATATAAGCACATAGTGATAGATTCAGTTTATTGTCATTAACAACAGGAGCAATTCCCGATTTGTAATACTTTATCCCGAATCTTTTGAAAATACGTTCAACATGTGTCCTCTAGAATTAACCAAATATAAGACAAGAACGATTCATATGGATCTAAATGCCTAGGACAAAATACTCATTACCAAGGTCAATCATGTCAATATACTTTGACAACATCCGCTTTACCTTATGCAATAATTCAAGAAAATTGCTCTCAAGCAAGATATTGTCTACATAACACACAAGCAAAATAAATTTTCTCCCACCGACCTTATAGTATATACACCAATTTACTTTGTTCTTAATAGAACCAAATAAAGCAATAACATTATGAAACATCAAGTACAATTGTCTAAAAGCTTATTTGAACCCATAAACAGACTTATTAGTCTAGAATTCCAATGAATATAATCAAATCTTATTACATGATATGGATACGAGATTCCTCTTTCTCTAAACAAGCTTGCCTGAATCATCCGTTCCAAAATATAGATTGTCTTATTAAAAATTCATTTAGAAAAGAAGTTTTAACATTCATATGGTAAAGCTCATTGTAATAATGAGCTAGTAATGCTACAATCATTCAAAAAATATTTTTTAGGAGAGACTAAAGGAAAAAAAAATCATTTTAAGCCTACTCCTTCTCTATGAGTGAAAAATTTGGCCACCAATTTGACATCCAATTCATGACTCAAAAGAAGTCAATACAACAATTTTGGTGGAAACGCAATTCATAACATAAAGGGCCACTTTAAAATCTTCACCCTACGTAAATCGAGCAAGTCGATTTCATTAACCACACTCTTCATAATATCCATATGGGTGTAATTGCGCCTTTTTTAGTTCAAGACTACCAAGAATACTAAACTAAGTTACTATCCCAAAATCCTTTACGTATTTGGTAGATGGCTCCTTAAGCTATCCAAGATTGCCATGTCGACTATAACACTTACCACCGCAGCTTAAAACCGACAACCTTTATGATTTTTTTTTCTCAACTGTTTCTTGACTTTAGTCCGAAATATCTTGAACTTGTCAAGAAACCCGGACTTTTCTTTAATCAAATACAAATAATCATATATGGAATAATTATCAATAAATATGATAAAATAAAAACTTCTATACAATGTTGCTATATATGGTTCACTTATATTTGTATGGATGATCTCTAGCAAGTGAGAACTACGGACTGCAATTTTACTCTTTATTTTAGTCATCTTGCTTCTACAAAGAGCTTCACGCATGTATCTACCTCACTTTTAAGAGTGGGGAGAATACCTTTATCGCTCTTTCCACTCTTTTCTTAGAGATGTGATCAAGACATTTATTCCATAATGCGTATGACCTGTACTTTAGGCGGATGTCTTTTGGAAATAACTTTTTCAATTGTTTAAGCGACGTATAATTCGTTGAGAGAAAAACATAATATGTACAATCCATTGGATATAGTGCAATACTCAACTTTATTTGAATTAAAAGAAAGAGAAATTGCATTATTTGAAATCTCAAAAGAGCAACCACATATGTTCAAATTTGATACGAAAATTAAATTCTGTCTTCATAAAATATGTTTCTCAATGTCAATTAAAACCAAAATCTAGAATGACATTTCCGAAACTCAACGTCGACTTATAGTTGTTTCTACAATAAACTTGATTCAACCTCGATTTGGTATATTTTAATTTATGAATCTCCATATGATAAACGCAACATGATTTGTTACATCGCGATCTAGCTACCACGAACAAGATGGGGCTTTTGATAGATTAGATTCACAAACAAATGCCAAAGAATCATTACCTTTATGCTCACATTTAAACAACCAAGTTTTATTTTTGAAGAAGTAGCGATCACCATGCTTCTTAAAGGATGCTTTTAATGTACCCAAATCTTCGAACGACCGGTAGTTTGGTGATTTCCTTTATGAGTATGATTTCTAAACCTTTTAACATGCAATTCTACCATCTTTAAGACGTAATCTATAATCTTACAAGAACCATCACACATAATGCTTAAAGAGTCATTGCATATGAGTACAACTTTCAGCATTAGATGATACATAGTTCAAAGCCTCCAAAGCTTTCATCATTTATTTAACAGGTGCGATCAACTAGCAAAGAATATTTTTCAAGTGTTCCTTAATGGATTGCTTCATACAAAAAAATAAGCAGATTCTATTGCTCTTTTTCCTAACAACGTATAGTGCTTTCCAGGATTCCTCACTAATAAGAGTGAGATATGTAGACTTATACCTAATAAGAGCAATGTCTTTAATATTAGCCAGTTCATTGTAAACAGAAAATCCCCATTCAATTCTTAAAATTTGAATCAATATGAATCTCAATTTTAACATAGTTGCCGTTCATAGAAATGGTGATAAAAAAAATCAATGTTTATAATTAGCATAATGTGAAAATTTACCTTGAGAATTACATACATCATTATATAATCACCTTTGGGTAGAAAATATGATATGCGCTTATATTCTTTCTACATTACAACGGTCATAGGAATTTACTTTAATCTTCGTTAATCACCACCTTTCGGTGTATGAAAATACTAGGACTAGTCAATTCTCAAACATATGGTATACATGTAACCCTCAATGCAACAATACGCAATTATCTCTTTTGGGAGTATAACTATGCATTAAAACAGGAGACATCACAATACTTTATCAACGGTTATTTATTAAACTCAATCAAGTGTGCCACTTTGGCGGTTACAACCCAATTGAATTTTTCTAAAATTAGGATATAAAATTTATATTTTACATTTATTGTATGCATGTAATTCAGAAATTCGAGGCGCTTATCAACAAAATTACATGCCATGCTAATTTACATTGATACAATCAACAATACGTGTTAAACCACACATATGTAATTGATAAATTATGCTTCACATATCTATATGTGGTACTTGCATGTGAGCTTGCACTTGTATTTTATAAAAATCGTATAGAAATATGCCAAAAATACCCCAAACAATACACCTATTTGGAGTTTCATAGGTATTTTCTATCCATAAATGCATCAAACATATAAAATAAATATACCACCTTATAGAGCATGAGCATACAAGCACGTTGGTACCCGGAACTCGCCGATCCGACGTCGCATGCACCTTCACGGGCCACCCGAAGCCTCGACGCGTGAGGTCCACGCGCCGACACGTGCATGGCACATGTTCGGTTTCTCGATGGGTCTTCAAACTAGTCCGACAGTTCAACCAATCCGACCGCTCCCCGACCGAACGGGTGAACCTAATCAAGCTTAATCCGGTCCGATCGATCAACAATAGGTTCGATCGGGAAGCCCGAGTCAATGGTCAATTAATTTGGGTCGGGTCACAAGTTGGGTCGGGGTCTCCGAGTCGGGTCGAATCTACCCGGACCGAGATGACATAATGCTAACGTCAGCCCTACATGTGCATGCAGGGTCGGGTCTAGCAAGCGCATAAAGAATCATCGAATTTTCCACCCCACCACCCATTATCAGTAGCTATATGCTTGATTTAGATCATGAAGTGTTCAAAAGGGGAAGCTTTGTATGTAAACACGGCATGAGAAAGTAAGTATGAGAAAGAGAGTAAGCCCCATCATTTCTTCCTAGCAAATGTAAAGGTCTGACTCACGCAGACTTGTTCAGAGAAAGAAAAAGAATAGCCCGCACCACGCCCTGCACCAAGCCCACTTGTACGGATTCTTGTGCAGAAAAAGCCAAGAAAAAGAAAAAACTTTACTGAATACTCCTTGGCCCAACGCAATATGAAGATGTCAAAAAACGTGACTCCCAATTTCCATTTTTCTTTTTTTAGTTTTCTCACTCTGACCGCCGCACACTGCTTCACGAAGAAGCAGAACAAAAAATCGCCGAGTAAATCGTTGAAGGCGTTCTTGAATCCGAATAAAAAATTCCAAAAAGTAATCAAAATCGTGATTCGAGATGTAATATGCGTAAGCTCCGATACCATATGTAAGTTGTGATTAATTACTTTATATAAAGCAACTCAAGATCACGTATAAATATACGAATCACGTATTCATAAAGTTAAAGAATCGACACACATTATTTCGGATCAATCGTTCTTAATGCGAAATTGCGACAATCCCCGATACTCAAGAGCTTCTCTTTTATGAACTCTTTTTATCGCTGGCTCAATTAGACGGCCCCTCAAATATCGCTTTTGACAACTCTTTATATGAAGTTATGCGTTCATTAGGATTTAGAGGAGGGACTTGTTCTATTTATACAGATTGAACCTATCTCCTCATTAAATATAAAGTTTATCTCGACCCACATTATCCAAAGTCTATATTGGACTAAATAGTAAATTGTATATATATATATTTTATTAAATCAATTAATATTTATAATAACAATTAATAAAATCCACATTGAATATTAAAAACATATTCTAACAGACAAACATCGGAAACCAGCTCCAGGAAATCTTGAGCTTAGCGTTTTAGCTTTCCGCTTGCTCTTACATAGCAACTGTTTCATACTGAACATGGATCTTTTCCCCTCAGAGCTGAATCCACCGCAATCAGAATCGTCTTCACTTTCATCACCAACATTCTTCCCCGGATACTTCCTCTCCGCCTTGCTTTCTCCCTTCCTTCTCCGCAAAATCGTACTTTGCGTTTCGTCGAAATTAATTGATTTGAATTAAGTAATCCATCACGTTTAATGCCCACGATCCCATGAACATGTGATGCACGGTAGTATTCGGCACGCGATGGTTCAACCCTGCGGATATTTAAGCGGCGTTTTCCCATTTTCGTGCAACTTTGCTTGTAGAGTACTCGACAGGTTTTTCCTTTTTCTTCTTTTTGGAAGGGTTTCGATCCCTCCTTGTCCTTGCTAGTAGAAAGACCGAAGAACGGACACTACGCATGGCATGTTTTTCTCGGGAAAAGGATCTCTCTAGCGAAGAGAGCTCCATCGGAAATGTACGTAGGATCCGTCATCTGGCAATAAAAACGGATCCTGATTTGCAAAATCTAGATGAAATTGATGCCAAGTTGGACGTCTTCTGTTCAATCCGTACCAAATGACAGCTCTTTTTTCTCTTTCTGCATAATTTCAGAGCACCAAAAGCTTCTCTCTTCGTCTACACTATAATATTCGAATGATTCTGGCCAAACCATCAGAGAAATATGTTCAAATGTACGCATTTCCTCCTTTCATTCGATTGCGACCCCACAACATAAGATCATTTACTAAAGTGAACGCTATTTTCACATGCATTAAAGGAAACACTTGTTCTATCTTAAGGCAGTACATGTGCCCCCGTCATCCAAGACATGGACCGTCTAAACCCCAATTTTTCAGGAGATAATTTAAGCAAGATACTACTTTTTTGGCTTATCTTTTCTAGTAAATAAAACGAAGATGAGGTTATGTGCAACGGTGTGGCCACAGTAGACTCATCAAACGGGTTGGTTGGGTAGGGTCGAAAATGGTTTGACACGTATAAATCTACTTAACCCATTTTGATCCATTTCCATGCAATGCAAATCTAGTAACTCATACCCAACCCTACCCGTATCTCCAAAACACTTTTCATATTTGACCAAATTTAGGAGAACTCACACACAAACCGAGGTGACAAGAGATCGAGTGAGTGCCGGATCGAGAAACTATAAGGAGAGAGTCGTAGAAGTCGCTTAGATCTAAGTAAGTTGTAAATTCATTTATGACACATTTATTAAATGTAACATATTCCTATTATAACTCTGTTCATTATATATGGATTAAGAAATAGGTTTATGACCCATTTTGCCGCATCTAAGGTGCAGCTATTGTCCGATCCTACGGGATGGACACTCCTGTGTAGGGTATAGGTATGTCGACCCTAGATGCATGCTGACTCAATATGATCACTACTTTTACTTATTTTAAAATTCTTTTGTAACCATAAAGCCAGCGAGTTCGCGGCCATCCTCACTTTCAGCCATCAAATGTTTTGATCCTCCATAGAATAAGCGCTTCAAAGATCATGGAGATTTAGTCAAATCAGAACAGTTTATTTGCACGCGAATCAGGATGCGCATAAAAAAGACTAGGCCTAGCTTACGTACGAAACCATGATTGACTAGTCCATCCCACCACACCAGGAAACAGTTTTGTCATAACAAGAATGGTATTGATCTCTGAAATTGCAAAAAAAAAAAAACAGACACGCGTAAGAGTTGCCGATTAGAATATTCATGGGGAATGATGAATGAACAAAGAGATGTTGCTCATCTTAGCAACAACTAGCATCTTATTTTGGTGGCAATGCCAACAGTGGAATGGACAATTCTGAAAACAATCCTAAAAACCCTGCCTCAAAAGATGTTGAATTTTGTCAATTTTGGACTCTTAACGGGCAGGTCCTAAGCCCCTATAAAATGTTCACGTCCATGCGTCTCTCCATGCAAGCAAAGCTCATAAGCTCAGATCAAACCCGAGTTTTTTGCCCTTTCTGAATCAGTTGCTACACTAATGGCAGCTGATAAATCTCAAAGAAAACAATCAGTGGCCATCATCTTCGGCGTCACTGGGCTTGTGGGCAAAGAACTTGCCAAGAGATTGATCTCCAAATCCAAATGGAGAGTCTACGGCGTGGCTCGCCGGTCGGAGGCCGTGCCCATACAGAGTTGCAACTACCGCTTCATCTCTTGCGATCTCCTGAATCCCTTAAACACCCAACAGAGGCTGTCGAATTTGAGGGATGTGACTCATGTGTTTTGGGTCACTTGGGCTACTCAGTTCCCACTGGACAGCCCAGAATGCTGTGACCTGAACAGGGCCATGATGTGCAATGCCTTGGATGCAATCCTCCCAAATTCTCCCTCGCTCAGGCACTTCTCGCTTCAGACGGGGATGAAGCATTACGTGTCCCTGCAAAACCCGCTCGGTGGCCAGCGAGTTTGCTACTACAATGAGGACTGCCCAAGAGCAAGTGCAAGATATAATTTCTATTACCATTTAGAAGATTTGCTCAAGGAGAAGTTAGCCGGCAAGGCGGGTTGGGCCGTGCACCGGCCCGGTCTATTGATAGGCAGTTCGAGAAGGACCTTATATAATATCATGGGATGTTTGGGTGTGTATGGCTCTATCTGTAAGCACCTTGAGCTACCCTTTGTTTTTGGAGGGACGAGAGAGTGTTGGGAAGAGGTGTGCATTGATGGGTCTGATGCTGGTCTGGTAGCTGAACAGCACATATGGGCAGCTACAAGTGAAAGTATTTCTTTTACCAATGGTCAGGCGTTCAATTCCATTAACGGGCCAGGCTTCACATGGCAAGAGATCTGGCCTGCTCTCGGCGAGAAGTTCAGGGTGCGAGTTCCAGAAGAGATGTTCTTGCAGGATCATTGGTACTCCAAAGTCATGGCTGGTAAGAAAGAGGTATGGAGGGCCATCGTGGAGAAAGAAGGGCTGGTGCAAACGGAAATGGAGGAATTGGCAAATTGGGATTTCTTGGATATCCTGTTCCGGTGCCCGGTTAAACTGCTCGGGACACGGGACAAAGTCGACCGGCTTGGATTCACAATGCAGTGTAAAACATTGGATTCAATGTTGAATTGCGTTGACTGCATGAGGCACGAAAAGCTGATCCCTTAGGCTTGCTTTGGTCCTTGGCAAGCAGGGGAGAATGAGGCGCGCCACTCACTAACTGTGCCGCTTCAAAAGAAACCTGTAGAAAAGTTCAAAAGCCACTCTCACAACGTGCTGTTTACCGCTCAAAGGCGTTCCTTGACAAAGTGGGTACCGAAGGTGTCTTTTGTTTAACTTGGCTAAAACATGCTTGTCCTGATGTACTGTTATACCTAGTGGGTCCCGTATCATACGATTGTAATTTGTGGATCCCACATCCTATTTGGATGGTCTTTTCACACCCCATGGGTGAAACCAGCCATATGTTTTATATAAGGAGCCTTCTATATTCATCCTAGCGACAGCCGATTCATTACTAGAACATACAAATATCGCTTCATATTTATTGTTGGGAAAAACAAGTGACCGAACACAAAATGTTATTTCCTCCTCCTCGTGAAGTAGGTCACGCCGACCGTTTCTCGCAACAATATATCTTTATATAGATGTTCTCATGTGCGTACTTAAACATCACACACCAAATTTGAGAGACGGGAGAACAGACTCGAAAATATCAAATCGGACTAGCGTAATGTGAACCTGTAAGCACATCATCAGAATACTACTGTCCCTCCAGATCAAAATTACAAGTAGCCAAAGCAAAACAGACTAAGTCCAATTTTTATCTGGAGTGAGGGGAAGGTAATGAGCTAGGCTACCTGCGTTAGGAGGGGGACACCTGACAAAGACCGAACAGTTGGAGAGTCAAAAGTTAAACTGCGTGTATGGGGATGGATGTCAGCTGACAAAACATAGGAAATCAGCTTCAGGAAATCTTTCTTAAGCTCAGCGTCTAGCTTTCCGCTTGCTCTTACATATCACCTCTTTCTTACTGAACTTGGATCTTTTTCCCTTAGAGCTGAATCCACCGCAATCGGAATCGTCTTCACTTTCATCACCCACATTCTTCCTCAGCTTCTTCCTCTCCGCCTTGCCACAGAAAATAATTTTCCTTTCTTCTTTCTTTTCCGCAAAATCGGATTTTTCTTTTGGTCTCCAAATAAAAAGAGACCTGCAAATTCACCACAAATTGTGTTGAAGCAATAATATACCTAAAGGAGATATTTCAATACACGGCCTCCTAATGGAAGGAAAAGAGGAGATACATTAGTACAAAACAGTGCAGCAGTTTTAAACTTCCACAATACTATTAACAAGATAACAAGTGTTGTGCAAGTACAGACAACATAAACATTTGACGAGGGAACCGTGACATCAAAAGGACTGATGCAATGATTCCAAGTCCATCTAATTTGGTTCATTGTACATAATGAAAAGTATAGATGATGGTCTCAACTCCAACCGGAAAAAGGAAAATAAAAAACAACCAAAAAAAAGCGCAACATAAGATGCCAATGCAAACAAAGCCTGAAAGCATGAGAAAGATTTTGAACTGATCATCTTTAATCATGGTAAGACAAGTCAGACAACCAAAATAACATGCATAGCCAAACCATAAAGTTGATGTGAACCACACTTTTTGGAGAATTATTCCTACATGTAAAATTTGGGAACTTGAATCCAAACCTTGAACTACCCGACGCCAAAACATCATCCCGGGGATGGAGCTTGTTCACAGGACTGATAGTTGTTATATTTGGATCCATGACCTCGGCAACTAGTTGTCCTGTGCCAGTATCAATGAAATCAATGGGGTGAAGAGCAGTTCCGTTGAAATTCTCACTTATATAGCGGCCAATGACTGCAAGAGTCTCTGATGAATCCTGAATGACGAAGTTATATCAATCTCAACATTGGACTGAAAGTGAATAATGTAACAAATAAGTGCTCTGAAATTGAATTTGACACACCTTTGGATCCCATTCAGCTCGAAATGGAGTCAAATGTCTGTTGAAGTCATGACTATGCACTATTTCTCTGCTTGGCAAATCCATATCGCCAAATATTGAATCCCATATCCGGAGTCGATTATCCTGGGCAGTAGTGAGGATTTTGGTTCCAGATATAGGAGAGAAATACGCAGAGTTGACAACGCGTTTGTGGGCGAGGTCATAGAGTGAACCCCCTGCTTCTAATTTACGCATGTCCCATAGACGAGCCTGATGTGAAGAAGCAATATATCATGAAGAGACTACATACCAATAAACCTATAGAAGAATCATATTGCTAGGAGTCTAGGATCTCAAGTGCTAGGAGTCTAGGATCTCAAGTGCCTAATCCAATTTGACAGGTCTTTTACAAATTAAAGAGACTATCAGCTTGCTTGTAAGGAAAAGAGAGCAACATCAACAAAATGGTTAGAGTACAAACTCACAAAATGATCATTTCCGCAACTCAACAAAAGATCTGGTTGAACAGGATTACAGTGCAGTCCAACAACTTTGCTGCCTTTCTTGTGTATCAGAACTGCCTGTCCAGTCTTGTTGTTGGAACGGGTATCCACCCTGTTTATGGCATAAGAAGAAGAAAACCGAGTTCATGCCGTCCCTAATGAAGGAAAAATATCACATCATAAACTACAGTGACCATATTCCTTGAGTGCCTTAGAATGATCTATTTCTTTGATATGTAACCATTACCTTCTCAAATTGTCATCTCTGTCAGTGACCATATATTTTAGCAATAAAAACTTGTGATGGTTTCGCGCAGTTTCAGTAGTTCTTCCGCTTCCAAGATAAATTCTCCCGTATGTGCCTCATAAAACTAGTATTTACGCATGCATATACATGTGTACAAGGAAAGAAAGAGAGACTGCTGCAAAGAGGGGGTGAGAGAGGCGGGAGTGGTGGGGAAACCAGAGAGCATTACTACAACACCCTTCAATTGAATCAACTGAGTTTTTATAAGGGCTAATGTAGGAGATTTCATGGACAAATTCCATTATAAATAACCGCTTACAGTTCTTTCAATAAATATAAAGACATAATCTACAAGCATCATTCAAAGCGAATTCTAAATTAAAGGCTGAAATCACCCAACTGATTAACAGGCCAACTTCAAATTATACTAACAACAAACATAGATACGCCGTCATGTATGGACCTTCCAGGGACCCTAAAGTGCTTGTAATACACAATGGTACAGATATGCATGAAGGACACAATAGGAGCACATGAAGACATGATTAGCAATGGAAGGATATGGGAAAACCCCCTTTGTACACTGTAATAAGAATAATACTTACAAATACAGGAGACCAAAATTATCAGCAACAAGCACAAGACCTCTCTCTGCATTCACATCCATTCCGTAAAGCATCCTCCAACTGCTTGGGCCCTACAGTGAAAAAAACTGACTCTTGCCTTATATGTTTCACGCCAGTTGTTTCAAAGTTTAAGCATTCATAAGATTCACTTCTCTTCTCTCTTCTATTGTTTCTTAAGAACATGCTAAATGGACCTGAAGATTCACAAATTAACAAGCTGTTCACCTGCCATCCATCAGGGTTAAGGTTCATCAGAGATGATGAAATTCCAGTCTCAAGATCAGTGTAACTTATAGTTCCATCTGAAGATGAAGAATAAATCATACCATCATTTGTGGGATTAAACCTGTTAACATTAAGGAAATTAGTATCTCAGTTAAGGTACTACGAAGAGAATAAATATTGAACAGGAACAGATAAATACAAAACCTCATGTTGTTGAGTATACAGGAGTGAATGGTCCCATAAACGACTTTCTCAGACACTTCATCGAAATCCCAGACTCCAAGTTGTCCTTTCTTTCACAATGAACAATTAAAAGAAGGTATTATCAGCAGCTAGAGAAAAATAGTCCAAAATCCAAACAATCAAATTTTTCGACTAAAATTAAGCCTGACCTTGTCTCCAGATATAAGAAGGTTATTGTTTCTTGGGTGAAACTCCAAACACGTGACGCGTCTGCTGTGGTATCTGATAACTGCACAACGCACTTCATCGGGGATTACATAAGCTGGTTTGCACTGTGATGGCACATAATTGGACACACAAAATAGTTATCAGAATTAAATGACGAGACACCCAAGCAATTGCGAACGTGATATGACATATAAACCATCAAAGGCAAAAAAAAAAAACATGGGAATCATTACACTGCATTCAGATGGCATACAACCTAAAAAACTCAGTTAACACTCAATATCCAGATATTGACTTATCCCCACGCTCAATTATAGAAAGGCCAAAAGCAGATCATTTTCACAAGCGGGAAAATTGCACTAGTACACAAAAGGCAGGCAGATGAAAAGAAGGCATCATTACTGCCTTAACTTGCCAGATTGAAAAGAATTGTGAAGCCACCAAGACACCGCCAGCTCAGATATATTAAAATTTGAGGATGCTGATTGGCATAGATAATTATGCTATTCCTACTTAGGCTACTTCTGAAGTTGTACCATTCCAAACAGTTCCCAATCGTACCTTTCTTACCAGTAAACCCATGAATCAATCTTAATAGAAGACTACATAACTTACAGCCTCAATTGTATCAAATGTTACAGGAGAAAGAACAATTCAGTACAAAGAATCATGATTGCTGTATCATTGCTATTAATTGCCATTCCAGAACTAAAAACCGTTAGAGGCATACACGATAAGTTCTATCTCATTACTTACTTGGCGAATTCTCGGAATGAGCTGGCGCTCAAAGACATATTCCACAGGATTTTGGGTATTTCTGTGTGGTGCTGGGACAACCCCATGCTCAGAAGCCACTCTATGAGGACATGCCACCGTAGTGTGGCCTTCAATTAATGCAATTTGTAAATAGTATTATTACGCAGTTACGAAAAGTACAAAAAGAATAATGTTAACAAGGAAAAGTCGAACATTCAAATCATGTCAAATCAAGACTAAACTATCATAAGTTAAAACGTCAAACAGGGATGTGCATGCACCTTTAGTTGAGAGAGAGAGTCAGTTTGCAATGCTAAATCGAGGAGAAAAGAATACGAAAATACTAGAGAGCTTGCTTGAGGCACTAGTACAGATGCGTTGATGAGAAAGCTCGGGGAGATCTTTTCAAATTGAAACAGAAAAACAGGACAGTAAATGCGGGAAAAACTCAAGACAGTTAGTTTAGGTTGACAACGTGCATCACCACATACAAAGATAGAAGCTTTCGTTGATTAGCCGTAACCACTTTATTCTTTGTTGCTGGAAAAATCTACGCACTTGTAAGGGAGAGTCATACAGAAAAACTCACTCTAAGCATCCACACAAAATTGTCTGGACAATCCGCTGTCACGGGGTGCTTAATTTTAATGAGTCATCAATAATAAATAACTGTGAAAACATTAGACAGGACAACCAGCATGTATTAATGACTAAAGAGAAGGGGAAAGAAACCATTTTACTGGTAATGAAAAGATAAAGCACACTGCACTGACTTCTAGATCAATAGATGATCCTAGCACTACACAATCCGAAAGAAATTAGAGATTAGAATATATGCAAATACAGGAAGGAGAACAATCACCTGGCATTTTGCAAAGAAAACACGGTTTCATAGGACAATCAATGTAAGTAGCACCCTTGAATCCTGCCTCGTGACCCGGCCTTTTGCAAACCTAATCGCACAAACAAGAACATATACGATCGTGTGACAATCAAAAGCTTTGATTAACTGGGAAATAGAGTGAGGAAAACGAGCAAGAAAAAGCAAAAGGGGCTCACTTTGCAAACTTTCTTGAGACTAATGGTAATGGGTGCTTTGATTTTCCTCTTAGCATCCATCAAAGTCTCTTCCTTTTTGTCTCCATTTTCACTCTCCGGAAGTTCTTCTTCTTCTTCTTCCGAGGTTTCTGGTTCAGGGCCATCTTCACCTTCATCGTCTTCGGAGGAGCTTTCTTCAGAGTCTGCGTCCTTCTCAATCACCACCTTTGGAAATGCAGAATTTCTCCTTCTCGTCATCATCCTTCCGCCAAATCAATGCAGAAGAGAACGTGTGACGATGCGTCCAAGCGATAGGCAGCAAGTGCAAGCGAGGCAGTCGCAGATTTTGAAGCGACGGAACCGACTAAACGAATTGAAAGGGAAAAACCGAAGGAGAAGAGAGAGCGTGTGTGCGCGCTCGCTTCTGATTGATGGCCGACGGGCGGGGAACACGGCGGGATGGTGACGTGGCCTTTCATGCGCCGTTGCTTTCTCGTTTGTGCCTTCCAGTGCAGTGGCACGACCGTAATAAAAAGAGTCTTCGATGGGTGCACATGTATAACTCACTCCCAGTCGAATGACGGTTGATATGACATCCATAAATGCTCTTCAGAAAGAGCACGAATGGCGGCAATAAAACGGCATAAACCTTTCGACCAAAAAAAAAAAAACAAAAACGACATAAACCAATGAAAAAGCAGAACGACATTTGTTTCTTCCTTTATCACATGGGCGTAAATCCCTCTAACAGCGCTAATTCAGGTCGGATTTCAATTACAGCACAATTTTTTTTAGGCTCGCCTTTTTTCCACTCTACCTTTAGCGAATGCACTCCCTTATTTAGTATTTTGACCATTTTATCCCTTACTTTTCCACCTTTCAGCATGCTTATACCACGTAGACTCAAATGTGGGGCCCATTTGTTGTCCCTATTAGGCTATTTTTTATTTGTTTCTTCTTTTTTCTCTTCTGCTCTCCATCCCGATACTTTGTTTCTGTGCTTCTAAAACTTCTCTTCTCCGGTCGTTGCACAAACGAAATTTGAAACTTTCTTCTCGAACTCTATTCCACGATCTTGTGCTTACCGACGAGACACCACGGTTCTTCATGCTTCAAGACTCGTGACATCTCCGGTGCTTAGCGAGATCCTCCTTTTGGGTTTTATGACCAACTCCACCCTCGGTCGCAAAACCCATCTTGTTCGACCTTCTCCGTCGTCCTCATCTATTGGTTCTATGGTTTCTTTCTTCAAATCCGCTGTTGTGCCAACCAAGTGTTTGATAGAATTCCCCTTGAAGTCTTTACTGCGTGCTTTTTCCTAGTTTCTGGGATGGAGTTTTTTTTGTTGTTTTTTTCTTTTATTTGTTGGTTGCTAGTGTTGTTCTACTTGTATTGGAGTCTTTCTCTAGTGCGGGGGCATCTTCACGGTCGTCTTCCTTTGCACTCCGACGGTGTTTGCACGAGCATAACCAGATCATGGAATAGTGAAAGCCAAGCGGATGATCTCAAATCGCGTTTCGGCCCACCGCTCGCAGATGCGGAAGCAAAAGCACATGAACAACCTAATGGTGATCCTCAAGCCAGCTTTGGTTTCGGCCGTAACTGAGTTTCTCGGGAAGCTTGAATTGCTTTCTCGACGCCTTGTTCAGGGTCGCCAAATACCTCGAAGTGCCCAATGGGGCTTAGTTTCGAACTAGGATAACTTTCTTACTGTGGTGGAAAGACTAGAAAAGCACGAGGTGCAGACCAAAACCGCCCAGTTGGTGATGTGGATGGAGGTCTAGGAGGATGGAAATGAAGAAGGTCGGGGAAAAAATAGATCGAAATCGTATCCCTAGAGAAAACGTCCAACACATGAGAAGAGCAAGAAGGACATTAAACCGAGAAGAAATAAATAAAACAAGAGGGACAACAAATGGGACCCACATTTGAGTCAGCTTAGTACAAGGATGCGAAGGGTAGGAAATGCAAGGGATAAAATTGTCAAAACACTAAATAAAGATATTTATTAGCCAAATACAAAGTGAAAAAAGCACGACTCTGTTTTTTATCCTATTAAAAAGTACAAATTTTTAAATCAAACCCAAATCCTAGATTAATTAACTTTTTTTTGCCGCATAAAAAAATTAACTCTAGATCAAATTTCAATTCTGACTCATTTTTTATTATCTTATTAAAAAAACGTAAATATTTAATGAGTACCCTAATCCAGCCTCTATCAATTTTTTGCCTGTTGATGCCGGTCAAAATTCTTCCACGTGGGTGGACTTAGCAAGAACTTATCGGAAACTTGACAAGGGTCATACCTAGGTACCAATTAAAAGTTAGTGATTTTTCATAAAATAAAAAAAAGTTCTAATTAGACTTGGGATATATGTTAAAGCTACTTGTTTAGCAAATAATTTTTTTCAGAATTCAGGCACGAGATAAAATTAATTTTTTTTTAAGAAACGGAAAAAAAAATCGAATCAGAATTAAAATTTGAGTTAAAATTGTTGCTTTCTAATGGAATGGGGCACTATCACCTAACACATGACTGACTTTGGAATGGAAATAACCCAACACGGTGTGATTCTCTCTAATGGAATGGGAAAACAGAGCAATTGCATCTCACTTAGTTTTACCAAAAAAAAATCTCACTTAGTTTGGCCTATTCGTAGGATATTCACGATTATCAATTCGAGATTGGACTCCTCGTCATCTGAACATGCTGCTAAACGTGTATGGATAAATTCAGATTCATGCCCTGATGTCACTAAATCTGCACTGCCAGTATGATTTATGGGTACATAAGATGGCAACTGCAATTTCTCGAGTCTCTTTCATGGTCTCCATTTGCCAGTAACCGACTATACTTCTGATTTCACCTGAATCTAGTAGTAACCCAGAAATGAGTAGATCCCTTTGTAGCAGGATCTCATTGAACTTCATACATACAACAGAAGCATCACCATTGATCTGGTGGTTATATACAGACAGCGATCGCAAGAAGAATCCCTTCACAGTTCTTCACACCAACTTTGATGTCCTCCTGCGCTTCGGCTCATGAGGGATGGCCTCATCTTGATGATCGCAGACTCGTTGGCTCCAGCTCTTAGAGCAGCCCTTCCAGCTTCCAGGAACCTCTTCACCGCGTCCTGCACATATTTGTTGGCTTGGCCCACTGTCATGGTTTTGCCAAGGTCCGGATAGGTGTTAAGCACGTAGTCGCCATTCAGCTGTGATGCGAGTTGGATCAGTTCAACTTGGAACTCGGAGAGTTTAGCATCTTCCCTTGGGCCCCATGGCCGAAGTTGAGTTGTAACCTCTGGAAGGGTTTCTGCATAGACAAGTTTGGGTTAGATCAGACTCCGATTAATTGTTCTCTCAAAATAAGAAAGTCACAATTACAGTTTTACAATTGACTGTCAAAATGTCACAAAGGCTTATATTCCGAAAGAAACAAAGAAAATCCTCACAGCTGAAATTTTTTTCTTATTCCAACAATCATCTAGGAATGTCACTTAAATGAGCAACTCAGTCCTAACAGCAATAACTTATTAACACAGACAGCCAGCGGAAATAGGTATACTAAGCTGCAATAGAAAGGCGTTGACTGGAGAGTTACACTCCAAAGCATGTTGAAATATGGAAAAGCCAGCAATACCTCATAGAGATATAAAATCGTACTTGTGATGTATGTGGAATCCACTCCAAAAACTAAGAACGGAGGAAATAAAACATACCTGGACAATCGTCCCGAGGAGTGTCACGTAGGTAGAAGTACTTCTCGAAAGTGCCAGCCCATGCATCTCTCTTTGTCAAGAAGTTAGACTTAAGATTGAAAAGCTTCTTGACAGTTCCAGGGATGGATGCGTGTTCAAACTGTGAATGTGGTGTCGGCCCTTGAGGCTCATGTATCACTGCGCCAACCACAAAACAGTTAAATCAAATCCTCGAAGGATAAAAAAATCCAACATAGAGAAGATCCTAGAACAATTTAACATTGGATGATCAAGCTCAATCGCGGCAGTCTCAAAGGAGAAATGCAGCTTAAGAAGACAGTTCTCACCAAAGGAGCTCGTAGCTAAAGTCACTTTATTATGTGACGGGCAAACTTACTCATTGAATCGCACATCATCCTCACTCAAGCCTCATATTTTCTGAGCATTGTTATAATATACAAACCCCTAAGTACAGCTCAATTGGTGAGAAATTTGATAAAGATTCAACTCCAACACTGCAAATTTGCAAAAACCAAATTACTGCTTCAACAATCATTAGCAGTTCTATTACAGTTCAGCTATCTTTGGTGGAAAGAAGTACGTAACTACCACACAATCCTGAAATGACATCATCAAAATGACCCCGGATAGTCATCGAAGGTCTGTAATGATCAGAACCAGCTCATGATGACCAATCCGAAGCTAGTTGCAAAGGACAGGCAGCATGAAAAGTGAGGATAGCATAGATCCAAACCTATATGTTCAAGACAAACACTGAGCTATTTAGCATCTCATCCACTTTCGCTCAATCTGAAGTTTCAGTAGAAATTGTATGCCTGCGTTCTCTTCCACGTGATTGCTTAAGCTTTTGATCAAAATCATTGTTTTGGTAATTGATTAAAGTTCTTTAACTAACACCTAAAGCAACGGATAAACCACGACAGCTTATTTCAATGAAAAGAAAACCAACACCACATCCCCATTCCTATGCACAGAGCTAACGTGAAGCAACTTCAGTGACGAAACTCACCAGTACCCTTGTCGACCCACGCAGAGATCAAGAATGTAGGTACCCGAACGCCCAACCGGTCGAAGTGGAAGTAAAACGGGTCGGGCCCGACGATGCCATCGGGACTAGGCACGTGAGAGACAGGCGTGGGCACGTGATCATAGAACCCACCATGCTCGTCATAAGTAATCAACAAGGCCATCTCTTTCCACTGCGGGCTTGCCCTCAGCGTCTCGTACACCTCCTTCACGAACTTCTGTCCGATCGCCACGTCATGCGATGGGTGATCGTCGTTCGCAGGATCGATTTTCACATCGAAATAACGTTGCTCCAACACCACGTAATTAGGCAGCTTGCCCAATTTGGCGTGCATTTTGAACTTCAATGAGTAGCTATGGAACTTGGTTACATGCTTCAGCTTCCTCAGGCTGCCGAAGAACATGGTCGCAGGGATATTTTGGTAATATATCCCAAAGCTGAGCCCATTCTCGTCCAGAGAGTCAAATATCGTCTTTTGAGGGAACCCGTGTATCAAGTCCTTGCGGACGTTGCTGGTGGCGCCATGAGAGGTCGCCGAATGGACGTAGAACCGGTTGGGCTGGGTCGAGGCCGGCACGGACGCGAACCACCGGTCAAACACCGCGAACTCGTTTGCTAACTCGGTGTAAACCGGCAGAAGGCCCGGTTTGAACCCGCTCATGACGGTCTTGGACTTGCCCTCTTCCATTATCTCCGCTTGCTGGGCGAACCCGTCCATATTCGGTTCCGACGAGCTATCGTTCGACCCGAATATCTGCTCTCGGATCGCCTGGAAGGAATGACCCGGGTCCCAATCGACGAAGATGGCGTCGTCGGCGACCCGAACGGAGGGCGAGCTCGGGTCCGACACGTTGAGGGGGTTCGACTCTTGGCCCGTCAAGCCGTCGATGTCGGGCCGGGTGGATTTGAGCCAGCCGAGGACGTGGTCAAAGGAGCGGTTTTCCATTACCACAACGACGAGGGTTTTGATGGGCCCATCGATCATGTGCTTCTTCTGGCGATTCAGGTCGAGAGATTGAGAGGAGATGACGAGGAAGAGGAAGAACAGTGGAGCGAGCGTCGATCGCCGCAGAGACTTCATCTTCCGACGAATGAAGAATAAGGAAGAGAGAGAGAGAGCAAAAGGTAAAGTGGGGCTTATCGCCGGCCGAAGAAAACTAGAAAGGCGTCTCGGCCAAGAACATTTAAAACGTAGACGACAAGAAGGCAAGTGCACTCATCGGAAAAGCCAATTTTAAAAGTGCCACGTGGCAGTTGGTGCAACAACTGGACCCCACTCTGCTCAAAACTAAAGCCACGTTCCTTGCGATATTTCTCTCGGCCTAGTACCGAAAAAAAAAATCTCAAACCTTAATATTTTTTTTTTTGGTAAGAAAACTCCAACCTTAATATTTATAACAATTATATTTAAAAAAATTATTTCATAAAAAAACTTCAAATTTTATATCTTTAGCGTCTATTCCAATTATATTTATAACTTTTTTTATCTCATAAAAAATTTATAACTTTTGCTTTTATTCTAATTTTATCATCGTTAACATTTTTTCCATAATCAACGTTAATTAATCTTATGTGGTTGGAATTTTCTTGCTAAACTTACCATTGAATTTTTAAAATTTAAAAATAATAAGTTTCATGGACGACGAGATTTTAAATCGTTCGTCCAAATATTTACATGTCTAGATAATCTTTGGGTCGTTAAATCTTTGAAGAGAATACGAAACGTGCATTTTGATTAACTATGTGTCTCCCGACAAGTATGTAAGAAAAGTAAATAATAGAAGAAAAATTTGGGATTTTTTCATCTCAGCTTTGTTGAGGTGTAACTCATTAACGACATGAAAATGCCACGTAAGATTAATTAATTATGATTATGGGCGAAAAGCTAACGGTGGTAGAATTTGGACAAAAGTAAAAGTTAAAGATGTTTTATAAGATAAAAAAAAGTTTTGGATATAATTTTTTTCTCGAAATTTTGGTTATAATTGAGACATATGCTAAACTTAAAGTTTTTTTAGACTAAGCAGGTAGAATTGGAGCAAAAGTAAGAATTTAGAATAAAATTAAGATAAAATTAAAAATTTGAGATTTTATATGAAATTAAAAAAATTTAAATATAATTATCATAAATATTAAAGTTGAATTTTTTTTTTTTGTATTGAGCCTATTTCTCTCCTCCAGCACGCTTCACATAATTTTGTTGCAAAAAGAGGGCCACGTCACGGTCGCAGGGAGTAACTTGAAGATCAGGCTCTGATGACGCAGCAAGGTTCTGGACCGTAGGAGTTGGACGCTGACGGAGCAGGTGAGCCGCCACTCGAAGCAGAAAGATGGTATTTTGGTTTGGGAAGAGCATATTCTGGGGTATGATTTAACGGTGGGAACTCGAATGATTCCCTGTATCAGAAAGTCAAAAACGTCGGGCCAGCAATTGGAGAATGGTCCGCATGGAATGCAAGTTGAGCCTGAATTGAAAAGGGTCTCAGACACGATCCTTGTCTTTTCTATAATGAAATCAGATTACACCCTTCAGCCATGATCAATCAACAACTAAAAACTGGCCAGGTCATCGCAGTCGAATCTTTTGTTTTTTCTAACCCTTCGGCCATGATCATACAATAACTAAATTTTGGACATGTGCATTCAAAAATCTGGCTCCCGGATGGAGCCACCAGATGAAAGGAATCGTGCATGCAGGGTAGCATCCGAGAAAGATGCTTACGGTCCAGCTTAGCCGATGTCCCAATCAGTTTTGCGATCATGCAAGTTCGCTATCGGGGTCTCGCGGAATTCCACATCAAATATTATGTCAAGGATGACGGAATGCAAATAGGGCTCACAAAATTATTTCAGACTTGCTCTGAAGATTGCAGCTCGGAACCTCTTGTTTGTTGTCAGTGTCTTTCAACTGCTCCGCTTGGCATCCAAAAACATCATCTAAGAACCTGAAACCCAAGTTGAACGACCGAGCATCACCACTCACAATCCCTCCATTACGTCCCTATAAAAGGACAGGCTTGTTGAGTCAAGACCCAAAGAAAATTCAACCGATCACATCGTACATTAAAAATCCTTAAAAAGATAACCACGCTAAGGAGGGGTTTATCCCGACAGATTAAAAATAATTAAGAGAAGTAAACACCGTCACTTAATTAATCTAACTAGACAAAACAGACATCGTCCGTGGGCCAAACAATTCAGCTTCTCAGGTTATAATCTTCTAGTGTACTGCAAAATGAAAAGAATATTTTGACAGTATAAGCAAATCTACCATTCTAATCGATCTCAACTAACTGTCCCCTGCTAGTGCGTGTCACCTAAAAGTAAATGAGAGGCTCTTCTATCCGATATCCAAATACATATTAATCATCAGATGTTCATGGGACACTGATCCTCAAGCTTAATTCCAGACTCAAGTGAGTAAACCATTTGATACTATAATCTGTGCGCAGCCCCACCACTCCTATCAGAATATACTCTGGTGTATCTGCAACAGTTAGAATACCTGCAAGTGCGCATCTAATGTTTGCTGTCTAAAACAGATGGAGAGACATCTTTAGCTTATTCTGTCTCCACTTAGGGAGCTGATAGAAAGCTCTTTTCGTGATTCCAAATACCCCTCGGAACTCTTCTTCAGATAAATATGCCTGAAAATCACCAGAAAGATCATCATGCTTCAATTCTGAGACTAGCTTGATTCATACGTGATAGCAAAACTATATAGATGATTAGAAAAGCGACATGTCAAACCATGAGATTGAGAGTAGTAGAGACATGAATAACTGCTCCTGATAGAATATTGTCATGTTTCAGATCATACAGACAGAAAATCACAATAGTCGTGAAACTATGTCTAATTACTTAGAATAGAGCGTTCTAGTGAATGGCCAAAAGGCAAATACTTTTAGTAATAGCTCCAGCCTAAAGAAAATAAAATGAGAAGAAGAAAACTTGTGTATCTTATAGCATGTCAAGAGAAAGAAAGTAGGATCTAGGTGACAATGGATTAATAACAGTCTTTTAGTGCCATTGAGTAGGGCTGACTTCACCTCTCTTCTTGTGACATCAATGCCTGTAACTGGGTCCATTGATCTCACTTTCAGGCGTTCGTATGGGTATCTTAACAAATTGTTGGAAGCATAACTTCCTTCAACCTGATCGACACTAATATTGTCAGGAGGCGCCATTGGCTGTAATGCAGGAGAACTAGCAAATGCCGATGAATCATCTGTCCAGACATGTGGAGAAGCTTATCAAAGCTTAGAAGAAGAAAGGGACAAAAACAAATAGATTCTAAGTTCAACTAATGAATATGCGGAAAAGAAGTAAATCGGCACCCAACTTTAAATATTGCAAGTCCACGATTTAAAATCACAACGAAGAGACCACTTGGATAGAGATTACCAGCTCAAGTGATTAAAGGGTCATAAGCTTTCGTTTCTGGTGGGAGTTCATAGGTCAAAAACCACTAAGAGGGATCCATCTACACTCATGGCAGCTCATGGCCAGGTCAAGGCCTTTTCTTTCCTTTCCTTAGCGCATATCTATTAGTCTTTGGTAAAAGCACATATTCAGTATCCTTTCTTGGATTATTTCACAATTGATGCGCTGCCATGAACTTCAAAAAAGGTATAGCTACTACTAAGCTTCATGATGCAGAGGGTGCTGAAACTTCTAATACCAGAACTTCCATTCTGAGGAGAAGATCCTGCGAACAGCTTCACCTCAACTGTCCTAGGGCTGTAAGGAAGCTGGTTTTCTGAAGCCCAACTTTCAGTGCCTAGAACATTGAGAATAGGTGATGCACTTTTCCCCCACCCATTAGAACTGATTGAATTTCTTCTAGAACTTTCCAGGGTGCCCCCTCTGGAGCATGCTGGCCATGAATTTCTCACAGACCCCTATACAAGGTAGAAAGATCAGTGGATTCTCAACTGCAACTGTTGGTACAGAATTTGAAGACTATTAAGAGCAAGCAATCCCAACTTTAAGAACGTCAATTTTTTTATTCTTTTATTTAGTCCCTGCCCCTGAGAAAGAAGAAATTTGTGCATACAAAAAGTTACAGGCCGCATAAAATTGCAACAGGTCTCGCAACAGACGTACTTCTGATTGTGGTGATCCACCCTTGAGTAGAGCAAGTTTCCGCTCAAATGAGTTGCCATGCATCTATGGAAGACATTAGTTAAAAGCTGAAAAGTGACTATGAACATCGTAATGATTAACAAGTTGAGTTTTCTAATGTGACAAAATCACCAACATTTGCTTTTGACGGATCCCATGAGAAGTAGCGAGTGAAAAATGGAGGCTCCTGTCCTTCAACAACCATGTACATCGGAGTCTCCCGAGGAAGTCCTTCAGACAGAATGTCCATCTCAAGAAATTTCTGCCATTTCCAAGTGAGAGGATGGTGTTGATGAAAAGATCCGGGACATGCAATATGCCATTATTATAAAAAGCAAGTCAGTAAACTTGCAATACTCCAATGTGATAGAAGCACAAAAGCAGGATATGAATTTCACAATCCAAAGCACTGCCACAACCAGCTACATCTAAGCTGAATTGTGCTGCAGGTTCTCGACATAATGAACCCATGTGTGAAAGCTACAAATGCAATTAGTTGGGAGAATGCACCATGGTGAGCACGGGCCTAACACATTACAGCTAAATAACGTTACATTTGAGATTATCTGATTCAAGAAAGTAAGTACAAAGCAGCTAACCTGGCCAAGAGTATGGGCTTCTTCTTTTGATGTAACACTAGACAGGCGCCCAATCCAAACATATAGTTCACTTTGGCAGTCCAATATGAAAACATCCTCAGTTGTCAAATCACCTTGTGTGAAGGTGTATATTTCCTTTAGCTGAAGTAGAAAAAGCAAATTGGAGGTTACTCACAATGTTAAAAGAACCTGTGTGTGTCAAGAAAAAGCAATTCTATCTTTCTGCGAAGATCAACATTAATGCTTAACTAAAATTAAAATCACCATAATCATTTTGGCATCTGCTGGCTCACCTAGAAATTTCCTAGGGCTACCTAAGATGCTCTGATCTCCAGAAGAAAATGCCACCAATGAGATTTTCTCAACTCATTACGTAGCAGCGATTTCCGAATATGATTCCTACCTTGTTTTGATAATAAGCCATAACTAAAAATGAAATACTTATTTGGTATTTGTATGTTCACTTAGCATCCACTGTCCAAAAAGAACTTGAAAATATCCCTCAAGCTCGGAAAGAGTATAGGAAACTACCATACAATAACATACTCCAAAATACGTCAAAATTGAATTTGGATGTCTTGTGCTCCAACTCAAAAGCCATGTAGTAAGGGTGTTTAGCTTCTAATATGCATGTCGAAGAACAAAAGATCTCGGAAAATGGAGACAATCTTGGGATAGATTTCTTTGTTTCCATTTATTTTATTTTCTTTATTTCTGAATCCTCAAGATTAGGAAGTAGGAAATCTTTTCCTTTTCTGTCTTTATTTCCTTTCTTTAGCATAGTTGTCCAAAACTCTATTTATGTGTAATGTTCTGAACATAGAGATTATTAAGAAATAGAAGAAACTACTTTTCTTCTTTGAAATCAACATGGTATCAGAGCGGACATTTTGAATCCAGCCCTACTATGGTGAAAAGGCGATACCGGGCTCGTAGGGACACGATTCAGGTGTTCTGCCAGAGAGAATTTCAACTGATTTCTCTGGACAATCGAGCAATAGTGGAGAGCAATTCTCCCAGAATTCCAGCCTGCTATTAACAGTTCACCGATTGAATGGCGAAATTATTTGGAGTGGGCTCAATCGGTGAAACTACAATCGATGGCAGAGGAAGCTGGCCACTACAGGCGAGGAAAAGAACTACAAAAGCGATCCAAGATGGAAGGCCGGAGATCGGAGAACTCCTTAGTAATTGCCTGGTTGATCAATTCTATGGAGGCTGCAATTGGAAAACCGCATCTATTCCTTCGACCGCTAAAGATGTGGGACGTTGGAGAGAGACATATTCGATTTGGAGAACTCTTCCCAGATCTTTGAATTGAAGACAAAGCTATGGCAATCAAGGCAAGGAGATCGTGAGGTCACTGTTTACTTCAATGAAATGGTGACCTTATGGCAGGAATTAGATCAATGCTATGATGATACATGGGAAAGTCCGGCTGATTGCAAGAGACACATGAAGAGAGAAGAGAATGATAGAGTATACATGTTTCTAGCAGGCCTTAATCGAAGCTTGGATGAGGTGAGAGGCAGAATCCTTGGTCAGAGACCTCTGCCATCCATCCGCGAGGTTTTCTCTGAAGTTAGGAGGGAGGAATCTCGGAGGCGAATCATGCTACGTGATTCGGAAACAAATGATAAGTCTATATTCGAGAATTCTGCGCTTGTAGCTCGGGGCTTGACTCAAGAAGAGAGGAGGAAGAAACCATGGTGTGAACATTGCAAGAAACCATGGCATACCAAAGAAACCTGCTGGAAAATTCATGGCAAACCGCAGAATTGGAAAAACGAAGGCTGGAAGAGAAGAAGCAGTGGTAATGGTCGTGCGTTCCAAGCGACAAATGAGGAAGAGCAAATCAAGTCAGATTCGGTTCTATTCACAAAGGAACAGTTAGAGCACCTGTACAAACTCCTTCAACCTCCACAACCTTCTTTAAATCCTTCTTGTTCTTTAGCCCATCAAGGTAATCATTTTTCTACTGCTTTCCTCATAGAAAATCTGCACCAAAATACACCATGGATTCTTGATTCAGGAGCAACTGATCATATGACAGGCTGTTCAAAACTCTTTTCTACCTATAATCCATGTGCAGGAAATAAAAAATCACAATTGCAGATGGTTCTCTTTCGGCCATAGCTAGATTAGGATCCATCAAGCTCTCCCCTGCCCTCACGCTCATAATGTCCTTCATGTTCAAAAGCTATCTTGTAACTTGCTGTCCATTAGCAAAATAACCTCTGATCAAAAGTGTCGAGCTAATTTTTTCTCATCTCATTGTGAGTTTCAGGACTTGACCTCGAGGAGGACGATTAGCAATGCTAGAGAAAGTGGAGGACTCTATTTCTTTGAAGATGGAACAAGCTCAAGTAGACATCTTCATGGTAGTTGTTTCGAATCTGTTACTATTTGTAAGGATGATGATATTATGTTATGGCATTATAGGCTAGGTCATCCGAATTTTCAATATTTGAAGTTCTTATTCCCAAAGTTATTCTTGAATAAAAGTCCATCTTCATTTCAGTGTGAATTTTGTGAATTAGCCAAACATCATCGAACCAATTTTCCCTCTCAAACCTACAAGCTGTCGAAACCATTCTCATTAATTCATAGTGATGTTTGGGGTCCATCTCGAATTCCTACACCCTCGGAAAGAAATGGTTCGTTACATTCATTGATGATCATACGAGAGTGAGTTGGGTGTACTTGTTAAAGAAAATCTGAAGTAGAGTCTGTTTTCAAAAAATTTTACACCATGATACAAACACAATTTCAAGTACAAATTCAGATTATCGGAGTGACAATGGGAGAGAATATTTCAATAAAATTTTGGGACAGTTTTTCTTGGAAAAGGGAATTGTGCATCAAAGTTCTTGTCCCGACACTCCTCAACAAAATGGGGTGGCAGAGAGGAAGAATAAACACCTTTAGAAGTCACTAGAGCTCTACTCTTCACAACTAAAGTTCCAACATACCTATGGGGTGAAGCTCTTCTTACATCCACATATCTAATCAACAAATGCCTTCTAGAGTGTTAAACTTTCAAACACCCCCGAGAGTCCTTCAAAAGACCTATCTAGCCTCTAGACTTGCTGCAGCCTTACCCTTAAAACTATTTGGCTGTACCTCCTTTGTCCACATCCATGATAGAAATCGGGGCAAACTTGATCCTAGAGCAAAAGATGTGTGTTTGTTGGTTATGCACCTAACCAAAAAGGTATAAATGCTTTGACCCGATTTCCAAAAAAATGTTCGTTACCATGGATGTCACCTTTTCGAATTCACACCTTTTTTGGAGCTCATCTTCATGGGGGAAAGAAAGTCAGATTCGCCATAATAGAGTCTTTTCATCTTGCGAACCTGAAAATCCTCTTCCCGCGACTCTTATACCTGATTTTGAACCATGTTTTTCAAATAATGAAAGTTCGGGTCCACCTATTTTGGCATCTCATCCTACTTGTGAGCATAACGGATGCGAAACTAGTACCAAGAACACCGAGCTCCCATCCTATGCTCAATTCTACAGAGAAGAAACAAAACTCAAAGAAATGAGTCTTCCGCTTCCTTAAGGTGCCATGAGTCCGAACCGGCCGACCGAACTCCATACAATCATCGGTAATGTCCCAACTCAATCTGTCCAACCCGATCATAGTAAAAAAATGAGTCTATTGATGAACTTGACATACCTATTGCTATCCGAAAAGGAGTTAGGTCTTGTACCAAACATCCCATGTCTCATTATGTGTCTTATGAAAACCTCTCACTCAATTTTCGTGCCTTTACCTCAACCTTGTCTTGTGTGGAGATTCCAAAAACTGCGGGATGCTCTACAAGTTCCCGAATGGAATGAAGCAATTCTTGAGGAGATGAAAGCTCTAGAAAAAATGGAACATGGGATGTGGTGGATCTACCCAAGGGAAAGTCCACGGTTGGATGCAAATGGGTATTCACAACCAAGCATAGGGTATGGGTCCCTTGAAAGGTATAAAGCTCGGTTGGTTGCCAAAGGATTCACGCAGACTTATGACATCGATTACTTTGAGACCTTCGCTCTAGTTGCAAAGCTAAACACTATCGAGTACTCCTATCGCTTGCATCAATCTTGATTGGCCTCTGCAGCAACTAGATGTGAAGAATGCATTTCTAAATGGAGACTGGAGGAAGAAGTATACATGGATTTCCCTCCGGGCTTTGATAGAAAGTTCGGATCAAAGGTTCGTAAATTGAAGAAGTCGTTATATGGTGAAACATCACCAAGGGCCTGGTTTGAGAAGTTCACTCGGTCATAGAAGGTATGTTCAAGGACAAGCTGATCATACCATGTTTGTAAAGCATTCTTGTGATGGGAAGGTTGCAATTTTGATAGTGTACGTTGATGACATCATTCTCACAGGGAATGATATTGCCTGAACAAGTTGAAAGAATGTCTTGCTTCGAATTTGAGATCAAGGACTTGGGAACTCTAAGGTATTTCCTTGGAATGGAGGTGGCTCGATCAAAAAAAGGAATTGTAGTTTCACAAAGGAAATATGTGCTGGATCTTCTAAAGGAAACTGGAATGAGTGGTTGTAGACCGCGGATACTCCAATAGATCCAAATCAAAAACTTGGAAATGACAAAGATGAGGTTCCTGTTGATACATCGAGATACCAAAAGCTCGTAGGGAAACCGATCTATTTATCTCATACTCGGCCAGACATTGCCTTTGCCGTGAGTATGGTAAGCCAATTTATGCATTCTCCCTATGAAAGACATCTTGAGGCTGTGTATAGGATCTTGAGATACCTAAAGAGCACACCTGGAAAAGGATTACTATTCAAAAAGTTTACTCAACAAGAAATTGAAGCATACACAGATGCAAGGTCAATTGCGACGGAAGGTCGACTTCAGGATATTGTACATATGTCCAGGGAACTTGGTTACTTGGCGAAGTAAGAAGCGAGAATGTGGTGGCTCGAAAGTGCGGAAGCAGAGTACCGAGCAATGGCCCATGGAGTCCGTGAGATGTTGTGGCTAACACGAGACTAGAAGAACTGAGTGCCAGTGAAAATGCCTATGAAGCTGTACTGTGACAACAAGGCTGCAATAAACATTGCACATAATCCAGTGCAACATGACAGAACTAAGCATGTTGAGATCGATAGACACTTTATCAAGGAGAAGATTGATGCAGGGAGCTATTTGTATGCCATTTGTGCCAACAACGCAACAAATAGCTGACATTCTTCTGAAGGGACTATTCGGACCTAACTTCGAGTCTCTCATAAGCAAGTTGGGCATGATAGATATTTACGCACCAACTTGAGGGCGTGTCGAAGAATCAAGAGAAGATCTCGGAAAATCGAAAACAATCTTGGGATATGATTTCTTTTGTTTCCATTTATTTTATTTTCTTTATTTCTGAATCCTCAAGATTAGGAAGTAGGAAATCTTTTCCTTTTCTATCTTTATTTCCTTTCTTTAGCATAGTTGTCCAAAACTCTATTTATGTGTAATGTTCTCGTAACATAGAGATTATTAAGAAATAGAAGAAACTACTTTTCTTCTTTGAAATCAACAATGCAAAGATCTCTAATTAATATGTCAAATATGTTTAAGTATATTACACTAATCAGAGAAAACAACTTGTTCATTGTTTAAGCTTCAGTTTTTTGGTTCCCACAATGGAGCTGTCAGCTGTACCTTTCAAGTCATTTTCAAATAGATATTTATATCCGATTCTGATAGTTCTTTAAGCTAGATGAGTTCGCAGGCTAGTTGCATTATTCCTTTAGGTCATCATTAAACTAATAAACTGACAAGTTGTGGTTGTTATACTTATTCAGTTTGTGCTCAGATAGGAACTAGAGATAATTACCCAAAGGCCTAAAGACTGAAGTCTGACATGTAATCTGCAAAACAATTTTTCTGTACTTTTTCCTTTTCTTTAATGAGGTTTCATGTGCAAAAGACATATTCTAAGAAGGGAAATGGCTCATTGAAGGGTTTAATAGATTATGCATTTTTAGAGACATACGGCTTGCATACCTTGATATCACCTGCCAGGAGATTTTGCATCCAGCAGCCCAGAACCATGAATGCAATTAGACATGAAAGCCAATGCCAGGATAATCATCTGAATAACTTTTCTACTTTATCTTTACAAGAATTGAGAGAACAACACACTGCCTACCCTCAATTAGAGTCACTGCGAACAAGTGTGGACCTTCTACGTATTGCTTCACCTTTTTTTCCCTTGGGTAATCAGTCTTTCCCCCAATGCTAGCCAAAATATATCAGGTTCACTTCCTTCCCTTATAGACACAGGTTGCCAGGTGGGCTGCAAATGGAAGCAGTATAAATGGAAGAGAGCATGTCTTAACTAGCATTATTTAAACATCAGAGAATAAGAACATCTGCCTACATTTATGATTTCAATCATACGGTCTAGGAGTTCATGATCTTCAGTTGAAGATAAATTTCCAATCCAAGCAAAGACAGATAATCCAGTCTGGAGGATGTAACAATAAGATGAATTGAGGGAGCTTGAAACCTGCTAAGGCACATGTCGTCAATACGTAACACTTGAAAACAAGATCAAATGCAGCTTCACGTACTGACTTACAAAAGAAAAGTAACTCGTGATCAATATGAGGGGCAAGATAGCTGGATACGACATATACACAATTCTTAAAGAAAACCACAAATCCGTTGCAGTTCGCATTCAAAAGCAAGATCAATTTGTTTGTGTATGCTCAATTCAGAAGGTAAATTTGAGTACGAAACCAAAAGGAAAAGGGAGAGTCAAAATCATTGCACAATTTTAGGTTAAGTCGTATGACATAATGTTCGCATTAACTGCTGCTTTTACAGAGCCAAATCAGAGGGGAAAAAAAAGAGAGAGGAAGCAGTGAAATCTTAGACATGGTAGGTAATTAATATACATTAACAGGATGCAGCAGTGACAAATTCTTGTGCTTAGGATGTGCATGAGGATGAGGAATGTTAGAGAACCTGGTGTTAAAAGGAAGGAGCATTAAATACGTACATTAGCATTTTTCCGTTATACATATAACTGTTTGTTGTCAAGCAAGACTGATATACACAAACACATACACACACATGCATGCGCATTTAAAGAAAGGGCATACCCCTCGTCATACTATAGGCATGGATTACAGGAACTGGTCTCTGACACCATCAGAAAACTTCAAAAGCTTAAATTTACCTTATCGACTTGCACGGCTTGCATATTATCCAATATATTTTTTGAAAGAGCACTAAAGGCATGGATTACAGGAAACTGGTCTCTGACGCCGTCAGAAAACTTTAAAAGCTTAAACTTGCCTGATCAACTTGGATGGCTTGCATGTTATTTGGATTCTTTCCTTGGACACGGAATAGTGCTGTCTTTGTCTCATCAAAAGTTTCATCAGGCATGCCGGTTTCAGCTATTAGCTTCCTATACCTTGAACTTTTACCTCCCTAGTGAAAAGCCAACAGGTAAATAACAGAAACTGGCGATGATGGATTATATACAACACCAACCTCAAAGAACGTATTATGCAAACTGACAATATGGAAGACTGAGGTGTTCTGACCTTGAAAATAATTAATGTTTGAAAAATCAAGAAAAATTGTTCTGGCTCATTATCCTGATAAACCTGAGCCTGTCACATAAAAGCAAGTTAGAGGTGAATACATGACCTAAAAGAACTAAGGGATTGTGAAACGTTTGATACTTTAATAAAGACTCAAAATCTGTATGGATTAAGGGTACTATATCATGGAGGCACTTTAATTTAACACCACAGCACCTCTTATATTGCCTGCACTTCTAGTTGAATATTTGTGCAAGAATATGTGCCAAGAACTGAAAAATCATCACGTCCACGCATTAAAGATCCATAGTTAGGCAAAAAAATTAGAAACATGTCCTCTTGTGGGGTCAGGTACTCATAGTTAGGAAATATATAATAAGATGCAAATTTGTTCCTCATTTAAGTATTCCACATTTTCATCAAAGAAATTCAACAGGTTCATAAGCCATCATTTGTTACAAGTTAGAGATGGCAACAACTTCAAAATCTTTGTTCCAGCATCTGTCTTCTTGATGCTGTGATCTTAATACATGAAATTTGCTTGTCTCTTAACCTCAAGATAAAGAGAGTACCCCTGTGAGATTCAGCGAAACTGTGACCTATGTCATGGGTTAGTTAGCTTTCTTTTCCCTTTTTGTATATGAAGCTAATTTAGATTCATACCCTTATTGTTGTAAAACAGTTTTTCTATTAAGTATTCACACTAGATCAATGTAGATATTATCACCTTTTGTTGGCCAATGTTATTATCTTAACGCGGATATTGTGAGGGAAATTTTCACGAATTTTACGTTTCTAGATGATAACTTTGTTTTCCATAAGACAGCTTCATATAAAACCTATTAATCTAGATTATTTTAGATATTATCCTCATGGTCAGCATTTTTTTTTTTGTTGGTCGCCTCACAATTATTATATAATTCAGACATGTTAGCATATCCTAGACCAACTAATCGACAAATAAGAATCAAAAGTTGCCTCAAATTTATAGTGACGTGTATTGAAGAGCAGAACAAATTGAGTGTTAAGCTTTACCTATAGCCAATTAAACTAATATTTCACGCCATACCACCAACTATCTTAATGATTTAATGACGTAGTCAATTGATCACCTTTAAATGAAAAATAAATAATGGGTCCATGTTAGGTGAACAATAAAGATATGTTAGCTCCCTTTTCTACATTCTTCATAATGATTGTGTTAGTTATGGAAAGTATGGGGAAAAGTTTTAGAATGAGACAAGCTTAACAGACTATGGAGTGTCAAATAAGTAAATTTTTCACTATACTATTTGCTAAGCTTCTATTATGGGACTAAAACAACAACAAGCGTTATATCTTCACAGATGAAACTAGTTAATAGAACCTTACTCGTATTAGAATATAGCAACTGTACATGGCACGGGCAATCTTCTAGTAGTAATATATTTTAGATTAATGTAGATTAGTTCTTTGTTTGGAAGCCAAGTAGAGGAAGAAAGCAGATAGGTGGGAAAGGTAAATCTGGCTAATTTTTAAATTTCCCTCCCCCTCCATCTCACATAAATTTGACAAATTCTTCCTTTTTTTTTTAACCCACCCCCTATTTTTCCCATCTTCCCAAACAGAGGCTAAGGATGCAAGAATGAAGAATTGAAGCTAACCAAAGTTGGAAATCCCCTGGTTGAATCAGCAATGGCGTACATATGAGAAAGAGCATCGACTCTATCCTCCTACAAGCAGCAGAAACAGTTACTTAAGGAAGAAAAGGAATGTCATTTGTACTTAAGGACAGAGAACGAAAGCTCTTGTATAGCAACTCCAAATAAAGGATGAGACAGTCTATAACACCAAAAGTTAAGCAATCAAATGCTCACCATTTGACTAGCACGTCCAAACCAAGCATAGAAAAGATTTTCGTCCCTTCCTTTTCCTGGGAAAGTGTACTGCACGATATAGCAATCACCACTGAAAAGCTTTAACTGATCTGGAACTGGAAACAAGGGATGCCTCCCCGCTATTGACCTGCAGGACCTGAAGCGTATAGCAACAGCAAAGGTCATTGAAAGAAAACACATTGGACCATGTCAAGTTTGTGTTCACAATCAACAAGGGGAGTCAAGCTTCTCTTAACCCAAAACTTACTTTGGTTGTCCCTCTGCAGTTTATAAGTGGCTCATGGTCATCTTCTAAAAGCTCCTTTACATCATAACCGTGTTGCTTGAACATTGCTAAACAGGAAAAATTAGAGTAAAGGTTGGTATATCTGAAGAGCTTGAATGCTTACTGCAAAACAATTTTTTCATCAGGTATCTAACCTGCTACTTTCCCTCGACCTTCTTCATACAATTTCAGCTCCTCTTTCTTAGGCCAATTCACAAAGTGTGACTTGAACCTGGCCGTTTCTAATCCTTCAGTTAATAAAGTCACATGAGTCTTTGTTGATCTGCCCTCATTTCGGAGAAAATCCTGTAACACGCGTTCACTGATGAGTTGTCTCAGCATATGGGGATAATTGTGAGCAAGCATCTTTTAGTAGTTCCCCAACCAAAAGAGCAATCCTTTTCTGTCTCAAGAACAGCACTGGCTTGCTAAAGGAATTTTACTTTTAAATTGATTAAATAAATCAGCTGATCGATGGTGCGTTGAATTAGGTTGGCAAGAGGGAATGGGAGATACATCTACAAATGTGATAATTTGGAAGTTCTATGCACAACTAATCAAAGCGTTTTTATATTTTTCATCCTATGTCCATTTCGAATTTTCATTAAATTTCTATAATTTCCATAGAGTTCTATTGGGAAAAGAAGGGAGGGGGGGTGTTTGTGGAATCAGACATAGAGACTAACTTCCGTAGCTGAAATCGATGACTTCCGTTCCATCATTGAGGTGCACCTGCCCATCCATACAAAAATGTCGGTGTGACAGTCCAACAAATAGCACTTATCTGTGTCGAGCAATTCTTGGTTCAATAGCTCCTTTGCCACTTCAAATAGTTTCCCTCGAGTCATTATCCTGCACTAGGATGCATGAGCACCACGTAGGGAGTTAAAAATGACAAGAAAGACAATTGCAAACAATTTATTGGAGATGACACAACAGAATGCTTTTTGCCACATATGTATATCTTTATGTTCCTTTTAATACTTTCTGATAATTCACGTAAGACATTCCCATTACAGCAATCTGCTTCAAGTTACAACACTTCATATGTATACTTTTATTTCAGTGGATTTTACGGTCATATAGATAAGGCTATCTCCTTATTAGCATGCTCATGCTATTTACATTATAGTTCCCAACCAACACATGACTTCTGTTTTGTTCAAATTAATTCATTTCATCGTTCATGAAGACTAAAGCGCCAAACAACTACGTGTTTAGTAGAACATGTTTGCACACTTAGCTAGTAAATTCAGATGGTTCATATACTATTGCTCTCAGTTACAGATTTTGTGCTAATATTTGAACCAAACATACAAGAGCAGAAATCAGTCATGGTAAAAAATTCTCAAAATCACTGCACTAGTTACCTGAATAATTTTACAGATTCAACAATTTCCTCCTTCTGGAATGCAGATGGCGAATCTCGAGGAATAGGAGCATAGCCACCAAAGAAACTCCAGAACTCACCCACATCAGCATCACCAACAAACTTCCCATCCTCTGCAGCATGAAATCAGCTCTTGCTGGCAGCTCATTCTGAGTGTGTGTGTGTGTGTGTGTGTGAGAGAGAGAGAGAGAGAGGGGAGGGAGGGAGGGACGGATTGTAAGTAGATCTAACCTATTGTTGCCACCTCACAGTTTCCATGATGCTTATTTTCCCTAATATAGTGAACAACTTCCAGAGCTCTAGCTCTTTCTTGTATGCTAGAGTTGCACCCACTGAAAAGAAATATTTTTGAAGCAGTGTCCAATATGAACACATCATAGTGATTCAAGGATGACCGCCCAAATGCAACCTGCCCAAAAAGTGAACCAGGAGAGAGATTTGTAAATTAAGAGTGGTCACTGCACACAATGGAAGCTTAAATTCGACACTAGAGTGCACAACACATGTGAGAATATTTGCATACCCAGGATGAAACATGCCAGTAAAATACTGCAACAATGGAAATTGGTCAATTCTTCTACTGTCCATGTCCCACTAGTCCCTTATTGTGAGCACACTATCACGTGATATGCTAGCTAATATACATGGCCCTTGGGATAGTCTAGCCGTCATTCCCAATGACAACATATCTGTTATAACATGACATTGCTAGTTTTGCTATAGCTTATTTCTCATCAAATGAACAAGAATGGGCTTAAATCTTAGGTCAGTGCAGCTAATGAGAATTTCAGCGTAATTGTTCACCAATTTCAGCAGAGCTTACCTCTTTAACATGAACAACATGCTCTCCCTTGCACGCAAACAAGCTGATGCAGTAACTTTCCCCATTCAAAATTCCTGCTTCTGACTTGTACACTCCTTCGACGGGTATAATGCACGGTCTGAAAAAGGACAAGAACTTCTCTGTTTCTCGGCCTTGAACTTCCCTATATTGCACAGCACAAGACCCCAGTGCTTCATCTAACTCAAGGGCTTTGTCTGATGCCAGGGCCAGATCATCCTGCAAAGTTGTAAGGAAAAACATGACACAAAACAGGGATATGAGAATGGAAACACTAAGCCTATTTTTGGTTTGCAGGTGTATCTTCTAACAGTGCCATATAGTAGAGATGGTGTAGATGAACTCAAATACTTTCCCATCATTCCCCACTTCTAAACATTGTTATAGCCCACAGACCAGGTCTTGGAGTTTCTGAGCAGCTTCTCTCATATTCGCACAACCTCTTCTCATTCACTTGGAAAAAGGCAGGGGAAATCAGCTGGCCTACTCAAAATATCATACTTTCATGACCTTTGAAGGTGATTGGAAATCCTTCTATGCATCCTAATTTTCTCTACCAGCACATAACAATAAACCACCAAAAGTGAGATTTTCAAACTTTTGACAAGTAAGAAGATTATTAGTACCTCCTTAACATCAGTTCCTAGCCAGTAGTGAATGCTATGCTGAGGAGAGCCACTCTTTCCCACAACTGTCTGTCTTGTATGAAGGGGAGGAAAAATGTCAATGCCATGATGCACAAATGAAGAAGACGAATGAATAACCATGTTGATGCCTGGCTTCTTGCAGTTGCACATGCCAGGGGCAAAACATTTCAAAATTAAATATAAGGGCATTATTATTTTTCTTGGAGAGTACGCAAACTACAAGGAAAAGCTGCTTAAGTCCTCAAAATTTTTTAAAGGAAAGGAGGAAATTAGGTTCCATCCTTTGTTCTATCCTCAATTCCCAGTGGTCAAAGATTTGAAATAAGTTGCAGAAGAACAAGCTCAAGAGGGTAAACGGCTTACATTCAATACTATGTACGCACTCCCAGAATAGAATTTCCCATGTGAAGCCCTTGGGACGCGAACTAAGTGAAAATTCTCGATGCACCAGATCTCTAAACCACTGAATATAATGCCATTAAGGATGATACCAATTATTCAAACAAAAAACATGATCACAAGGCACTAAAACAAACTTGAGGAATAGTAAACTCCGATGTCCCTGAAGAGTTATATTAAAAAAATGAAACTAGTGACACTGGTAGGTATTTATCGAGCAAATTGGAAAGGAAAATCAACCAGCAGAATGCCTGGAATCAGCAACATCGCAAAATTTGTAAGGAGAAACAGCGCATGGTATAGATAAGGATCTTCCAAAACTAAATGCTTTGTAAGGATACCCCTTCGTTCCTGCACCTTGGAATGCCGGATCAATATCTTTAGACAAATGAGACATTTTCGCTCATCAGAAAGCACTCCACAAAATTACCTGGCATGGGCAGTATATCGTGCAATCAGTATACTTACGCACATTGGTGCCAAAGTCGACATAAAACTCATGTGGTCATCCATAACTCAATTGCTGTGTATAATGAAAGGAATTCGCCCTCAAAAATCAAGCATCGCGTAATTCATTAATCGTGTTACGACGAAATTAGGTGGCCCGAGTTTTTTCACTGTAGATATAATTGTGGGGTCCTACGGCGCTCTCCCGGGGCCAGGAACATACACATAGTGCAGCTCACTTGGCAGTTGAATGAAGCGAATCTGAATGTCACTGACGTCTAAGACTATAACAGGGCTCGATCAATGACACTGTTACCCTGAGACACGCAGGTCATAGTGTCCACAGCCAAAATTATCTGAGAATCGTAACTGAGGAGTACAAGTAAAGGAACGTGCTGGCAAATACGCATACGATAATTCTTTAAAGCGCCCGGTCACCGATGCTTGTCTGACCCGACGGAGCACCAATAGGAGAGCCCCACAGGTCACATTACCTGGCCTTGGACAACTTTCCCATCCCGCAGAACAGCATTTCTTACAAAATCCAACCATCTCTCCCTCTCTATGCCTCGCATAAACGCAGTCATGCGCACTCGTGAATCTATCTGGGGACAAGAAGCATGAAATGGAGGACGGAACTCACGAGAATCGCGTCGGAGTTCAGCGAGAAAGACGCCGGCCGACAGCAACAGAGGAGCCTGATGCCAGAACTTGAATCGAACGGAGAAACGCGTCTCTGAATCTGGAAGTAGCGAGAGCGAATGGCAAAGTAGAAAGAAGAGAGTGGAGGGAAACAGGAGGGCCAGTGTGTCGAGTCATCGTTAGGTACAGAGAGAGAGAGAGAGAGAGAGACTTTTTGGGTAGTACAGCTAATGGAGGGCCAAGCGACAGGTGAAAGCTCGTGATGATGATAGTGCTGGACAAAAAGGGCAGAAGAAGATGACAAAGAAAAGCGAGCATGCCATTGCCATTACTATTGCTTGCCATTCCTGCCAAAAAGGAAAAGGGGAAAAAAAAGGAAAATGAAAAAGCGATCGGGTTTCTTGTGTTCCCGCCGGATCGGCTCCTTGGATGTTTTCAACTTTCACAAACGGACCCAACCGTCGGGTCCCATCATTTACTTCCGGGCCCACTTGATGTTTATGTTTTTAGGACCATAATGAGTAAATAGTTCGACTTGAGGGGGTAAATGGAAAATTGTGGTGTTCCACTCGATCTGGAGTTTTATATTGTAATGGCATGTAAAGACATATGAAGTGGCGGATAGGCTAGTTGGATAGTCCTTGGTCAATTGGTTAGTAGTTCATCTTGGGTGACCCGTTTAGTGAAAGCCGTGGCTAGAGGATGTTAGGGACTTAGCCTAATGATATGGAAGACTTGCTCGGTGAATTCGCGATCGAAGCCGCTCATGTTACGATTTTGGTCATAGATTTTGGTGATTCCTTGCTAGATCGAGAATCCGGATCACTGACACGTTGGGGTTTTACGTACGCATACCATTATTCAAAATCGGCACCGTCCAAATGAAAATGGACGGTCAAAAAATGAGCTACGTTATTTGTTAAGGGGAGGGAAAAAATTAAGCGAATTTTTTTTTTAGATTTAAAAAATTTTGAATCTCAATCCTCTCTTAAATCAAGCCGTCCATTTTCATTTGGACGAACCGATTTGAATAATGGTAAGCATGTCACGAAAACCCTAATGTCAAGTGATCCAAATCCCTAAATCACACCCGGATCAATGATTCTGTTTTCTTGTAATTGTTGAGCATCGTGTCCTTGGTTACATTTGAAATCATCAAAACTTAATGGCGATATCATATTTATTATGCCTTTAATGGAGATGTTGCGTGGTGACTTGCTTTTCAAAGTGGACTATCTGCCTTTGTTGTGGCGGCGTGAGGAATATTATCCAAAAATTCAAAGTTATATGCTTTTTGTTTATTTATTGTGAATTTATATTCTAATATGATATTGTGTGAGGATATGATTAGTATCTTAAGCTCCGTTTGTTTCGTTAAAAATGAATAATTTAAAAAATATTTTCTTAATAAAAGTCTATTTATATTGTTTGAAATAATTAGTTAATAAAAAATTTTTTTTACTGTTGACAACAATTTATGTCTATATATTTTCATGGACGACAAACATATTTTTCGTTCATTCAATATGACAAGCGGTACGCACTGTTGTTTTTTCGGAAAATGTTATCCAAATCAATCTTTTTTGCGAAACACACGGAGCCTTGATTGCTCTGTGGCTTTTATAAGGCTTGGCATGAGTTAGAAGGGGTAAAAATGGTATTCTTTATCTGTATGCATGTGTTTGGCGTGTTCATTTTCACCTACAATGTTGCCCTTCCAATGGTTTTGGAGCGCCAAACTGTTCACCTTCAAAAGGTACCTTCTTTTTCCATTCAGGATGCTTCTTTACTAGCTCTGGAGGTCTGCGGAGTTATTAGCACCCACGGAGTGAGGTGAAGCCGGTTCCTAGGGTCGACAGCTCTGGCCAAGTGTGCGTCGCTACATTCAAAGTGAATATGTACACTAAGGAGGAATCCAGCCTGCCTAGATTTTGGAGTGCTGCGAACTGTTATGGCCCTTTATTGGCCACGCCATTAGTTATTGAACGGCCTTCTATTGCTTATAATTCATACATTGACAATTTTCAGCTCTATTGATTGAAATGGCATTGCTTTTATACAGGTTGTATATGTTGCTTATAAAACCAAGCCTTTACAAACCTAATATGCTCTGTGCAATAATTTCTGGCACTTCGTTTAGCCATCATGCAGAGTTTGTCCAATGTTATGCCTTTTTGCTTAGTTGTCTCTTGGATTACTGATATCCCTACTAGTATATTAGACCAAAATAACTTTGAGCATGCTATTTCCCATATGGAAATCAAGTTAGCCCAATTATCTGAACTTTAATAACAGACAATCATAGAATGTTTGAGGTAAGGCTAAAGCAGCAGTCAAGTTATGCTGTCAACAGGAACGTGACGCATGCCGATACAGACTTAATATGAAGGAAAGATATAGGAAGCTGTCAATATTATAACTAATGTCAAACTGTGTTTCACCAAAGAAGGCACTTCTCCTGGCCTTACTGTTCTGGTTGCAGAGACCTCTTCAGTCCTTTGCATCAGCTATGCCTCCTGGTGTTATCTGAAAAACGTGTGTTTGTTAAGTTTAACACACATGAAACAAATCCAGTCTTCTCTTTTGACATGGCGAGCTCTTGGTAAAGTTTCTGAGGGAATCAAGTGATGGTATTGGATGTGCGTTCTGTACATAGCACAGGCTGTGCACAAGAAATTGGTATTTGACATGTTCATAGATCTCCAAGCAACATCAAGTATTCTTTAAGCGTGGTGCTTAAAGTCTGATCTCCACCCATCCACATGTAGACCTAGTATTGACTTTCTCTCCGATTTTGACACAGTTTTCTAGATATTTCATTTGTTCTCTGCAGAATTATCTGGTAAGTTCAATAGATTTACGTGTATAGCTAGATGAAGATCTGGTGCAAAAAGGATATAGCTTCAGCTTCAGGTAGGTTTGGGGCATCAAACACCTTGCAAACACGCTGCTCACCTTTGCCTTTCCTAAACATCAACCTAATTGTGGCAGCATGAGCCAGAACATGCCCACCTGCAGGTTTCTTTGGGTCTGATATGAAAACGCCACCACCTGGATCAGCTACGACTGAAACAAAGAAATCAAAGACAAAGTCGTCAAAAAATCATCTCTTTTCCTAACTCATGGACTGCAGCTACTCTATGTATCACTGGTTAACATTAAATAGCCGTTTCTTGAGATTTTGCGAATTAGTATGAGCTCAGTGCATTCCCCAAATTTCTATCTTTCAGTGCAACCATCAAAGGGCTAAACTGGATAGGATCTTTTAACACATGCAACTAGTAAGAGAAATGATATGTGATGAGATACCTTGGTTGGTCATGTAGACTGCGACGTTAAACTCCTCGGCTATCTTAATTAAACGTGAGAGCATTTGCGCCAATTTTTGCTGCAATTCGGAATCTATTAGTATCTGACCAGATGAGCTGAAGGATCAACTCACATGATTTGATGGTTTCAGGATCAACCTGGCGCTCTGCAAGTTCTCCTCTTCCTGTAAAATCCACTCGGAAGAGAGCAATCACTGAATCCACAATCTGAAAATGGTACTCGCCTATGGTCAACCATTCACACCTCACAAAATCTGCACGGTTTAATTCTCGAGCATTGCCTTACCAGTAACCTAAATGGTTCTTCAGACATTTTGGCAGCCAAACCAAGAAGCAAGTTGTACTGATGCTCATAAGTATAGGCACGAGCATAAATGATCTGAAATTCATGGAAAGACAAGATTATAGCAAATACACTATCCAAAAAGAAGGAAGAATTGACATCCGTGTAGAAAGCATTGCTTACATTATCTAGGACTGCACCAGGATCCATGCCAAATCTCTCGGCTATTGGTACAATACGATCAGGGCGACTGCAGGTGTACTAAGTTAAGAAAGTTCATATGCCCTTACATGGACGTAAGACAATGATGAAACAAAACCAGCTTTGTCGAGGTCAAGAAAAAACAGACAGATTATAATAGGATACAAAGTTCCTTCTGTGTCTATATAAGCTACCTTCCCATTCCCTCCTCTCATGTGAGTTGGCAGCTGGAAAGATTGTTGGGAACATGGAATCCGTAAACCACAAATAAAGAGTCATAGAAGAGAGAGGAAAATGCTGTTGTAAGATTTGCAAATAAAGTAGAGTATCTTCAAGGATCACATTCGACTGATGATTAACCTGAGTCCGAGTCTGACAATGATTCAGGCTTTTAATTAGTTATGACGTAGTATACTGTCCTGGCCTTTTTCCTACTTGGTTTGAACCACTGTAGATTATGCATTCCAGTGTACAGACTGCCATTTGCAGAAATTGAGAGTGCCAAGCTTCCAGAATCAACTAATGCACACGTTCTGATGCCAAGATCACCCACAGCTTTATCCTTTACTAGAAATTCAATCAATATCTTGCTATTTTGTGTTTTTCATCTAGGAAACGTAAAACGCAATAGAAGTTAAAGCCAAAACCCAATATGCAATTCAGACAAACCTGGGTAGAAACACACAGGGTATGTGCAAGCTGTGTTTTTCCAGACCTGAAGTGATGTTAGCAGCATTTTCTTAGATAGCCATCTAACAAAAGCAATTAGAAGTTCATTAAATGTAACGTTGTTGGACTGTGATATTTACCGAAATTCACCAAATGTTTCTGTAATTGCTCGAGTTTCAATACCACCTGTTTAACATTGCCAAATAAGTGAAAGTTGTTTTCATTGAAACGCATGAAAAATAATAATACAGTCAGCAAAGGAAAGTTTATTACCGCCTAAAAGCTCATCGAGGGCTTGGCTTCCAGTTGTTATGCGAACAACTGACTTTCTCTGAAAACAAAGCCATTAAAAGTACTTTGTGCTGTAAGGTCGATAGTGTTTTCATGCAAGTACAGCTATCTACAGTCGATACACTAATATGCAGGCTTTGCTTCAAGGGCCAATGACTCATCGAGGTCTTCCGAACAATTTTAGCTCAAAGTTTGCATAATTAAGAACTTACTCTGATAAGAGCATCACTTCCAGTAATATAACCAAAATTCTGGTGAAAACAAAGGGAAGTTAATGCAAGATCCATTATGAAGTTCCAATTGCAGTTACCATCCCAGCATAAGAAGAATTTAGACTCTAACCACTATCTTTTCAACTGCTTCACATATCTTGTCAACTTTTGCTTCAGATAAACCTTTGATTCCAGTTAGGTGCTGCAAGAAATCAGAACCAAGAAAAAGAAAATCACCTTGGCCAAATAAGAAGAGGTACCTCAACTTAATTTCCAGAACTGAAGAACAGTACCTTCTTTGTATGCATCATCAAGCCACTGCAAGTGTAGATTCCTGCATCCTGTAGCTTTTTCACATCTCCAGCATTTATTCCCTGAGATATAACTGCAAGCAAAAGAACGGGAATGTTTCAGAGAAAGAAAATGAAAACAACTCAGCCATCATGTTTAACTACATGTTTCCGGTGAATGTGGAATGTGAAGTGTTGCAGTAGTGATTATTGACGAACTCAGCTTAGGAGATTCGTTAATAATCCATCTATGCCACAAATACGTGGAGAACAGACGTAAGATTGTGCAACTTCAATGTGACGCAGCATAACAGAGGCCGAATTGCTCGTCTGATTTAGAAGACATACGTCAAATAGGTGAATTAGACGTATCGTATTCAAGTAGCAGCGAATTACTCCTCATCATTTAAGGAAACAAACTGAAACTATCGTATGCGCAGAAAATCACGACAAGTAGAAGAGAAACGTTGAGATGTAGAATACTAACGGACGCACGGAGTTGTTCCAGGAAAATCAAGCTAAACTGACAAGCAGTATTCAGAATCACTAAATATGGATATTCAAAGAGATTTATAGGCATAGCTCCGTCGAACCATTTGCATTCTATTTGCATTTCAGAGCAGAAACCGAGCAAACTGCGTAGATCACAAAATTAACTGTCCACAACGAGACAATGCACTTGAACGAAACTGAATGCGACAAAGTCGAGAAGTCAATAATCACCTAGGTGATCAGAAAATCACGACAATCATCTCAGAACCAAACCGAATATTCTCTCCCAAGCCTAAACACGATGCACCAAAACTCAGTACAAAGCGGCGACACGAACTTCGGTTCTTACTTACGTTTGTCGATTGTCTCGAGCAAGTCATCTTCGTCGTCGACGTCTTCTCTTTCCACGATCTGCAGCTGGTTCTGCTCTTCAGCTCTGAAGATCAACGAGAACGCAAAGTCGACTCAGAATCATCCTCGGCGATCACACCACGAAAAGGAAATGATAGAAATCTGTGGAGCTCGTGAACTCACTTGAAAGATGAGTTCATCTTCGACGATGGAGTGTGGAGATCGGCTATGGATTTCTCTGCGTCCGTACGTTTGCAGGTTGTCTTGCTCCGTGAAGAAGAAGAGAGTTTCAAATTTTTGCGGATGCGAAACGATCGGGATTGGAGTGTAAGTATTTATATGAAGGCGGGAAGCGGGATTGATTTGGCCGGGTTAATTCGAGTTGAGTAATGGCGTGGAATCGCTATTCAACTTTTTTCACTTGACGGGAGAAAAACGGCCCTTGGTTTATTTTTCATATCGTTCTTTTTTTAAGAAAGAAGAGGTTTAACTAATAGATAGCTTTTAAGAATTTATAAGATCCATTTTATAAGAGGGAGAGAGAAAATTCGGTTTGATTTTTGGCCTATGTTGAATAACTCAGCTTGATCTGATTTGGTTTCGTTCTCGCCTCGTTCCTCTCGATTTATAATTTTCTCAAACGATATCAAGTAAAAATCTTTTTAGAAAAGAAAAAGAAATAATATGCTTAGTAATCAATTTTTTGTTGAGCTGCATTGGTGCTCAAACTCCACGTCAATCGCTTGAAAAGTCGTATGAGGATATAAACCAACAATTAAAGCCTTTTAGAGGCTCAGCAAACTTGTTTTTTAATAGGCTTTATTATATTGTGTTTAGGTCAATATCCTTCTTAACACTTACAATTTGATGATTCAATGAAAGGCGAAGGGGATTTTACAAGGTAATTATAGAGTTTTAAGGTTTTTTCCTTTGTTAAGATATTTGAAATTTGATTTTTTTTTATTTGATATTGAATCTTTCCGACTAGAATTTGCAGAATCAAGCAAATTAGTCTTGAAAGTTACAAAATTAATAATCTCTTGCGTGTATTTTCCTAAAATTTGCAGGATAAGCTAATCAATCTTAAAATTTGGGTTCTAAGGTTTCTTTTCAGATAATTTTCTGGACTTATATACAATGTGAAGATGTTTTTTTTTTTTATTGTCTATGGAGCACAACGTTTCATTTTGATATAGGTCATTATGAGTTTATATCATAATTTTCGGGTAATCCGAACATCTCAATTTTATAAAAACACATAAGTATCACTATTTAAAAGACCATCGAGCTCTTACCACGAGTGTTATCATGACGATATGTCGGGAATAAGAATAAAATTTATACGACGAAATATATAGATGGAATCGCGCATGTCTATATATTATTGCACGAGTTCGTTGCACAAAAAAAAATTACATGATTTCCAATAATCTAATATCGATTTATATTTCTTTGATAAAAAAAGTTATTTATTACGACTTAATTGTATTTTTATGAAAAGTCTTTAAAAAAATGTTGTAATTTTTTGTGAAAATTTTGCGTAATTAGTTTTATACTTACGTTATTTATTTTTTTCGATGCCTGGGGACTCTCCGGGGACCGGAGCTCTCTCTCTCCTCTACTTCCTCTGGCTTCCACCGCTCTCTCTCGCGCACGAATCTCCGCCGAATCGGTGCGTGTTCGGCCTTCATCTGCACACCGAGATTGGTGGTTTCATCGCTGTGTAGCCTCACTAGCGGCGGCAACTCGGCCACCTCGCACCGTAAGTCCTGGCCTTTTTCTTGTACTCATTTGAAACCCTAATTTTTCATCCTTTCTTCGTGTTTTCACCCCCCTTTCGCCGTGTTTTTGTATGTCCTGTTGTGGTTCTGCTGCTTCTCGTGATCAATTTCGTTCGATCGGTGTATTCAGTGAACTTAAACAGCGAAGGAATTGGGCCACAGAGCTGAGAGGGGGAGAGAAGCGCTGCTTGTTCCCGAGATATCACCAGAAACGACATGAATCCACTTACCTTAGTGAAACGCATCCAGAATATAAACTCTAGGGAAGCGGCCTTGGGGATATCGGACGAAGCTTCATGGCATGCCAAATACAAGGACTCTGCATATGTGTTCGTTGGTGGCATTCCCTTCGATCTCACTGAAGGTGACCTCCTCGCAGTTTTTGCCCAGTAAGTTTGCCTCTTCTTTGGCTGCTTTTTGTTTCCCACTGGCATCTATTTCATCTTCTTCGTGGAGTCAAAGATCCTTGATGACCTTCAAAACAAAACAAATGAAAAAATATATATGTATATTCCCAAACTGTTGTCCGAAGGTGACTTGAAGTTGAAACGACCAAATTCAAGTAAATGACTCAAGTTTACTACTCGTGAGGTGTTTTGATTTCACTGTTTGGGAAACTACTTTGACATGCGAAGCTTGATGATTGGATAGGATCGGAATTTCAGACTTGCATGACGACATTTTTTCTGAGCACCTACACATATCACATACACATTATAGCTCTTTCCTGCATTCTTAGCTGATTTCCAGGCTTTAAGATGTTGTGGGTTGGGAAATCACCAGGTGCTGCAATGTTTCAATTCTTTCTATGAGCTGGCATACTCAGTCCAGGTTGCGGAGACTCTGGAGTTGAGGAAGTTTTAGCATTGGGTGCATATTTAGACAGCCTATGGTCTCGAATATTTTGATTTCCCAAAAATTGTAGTATTTACTGTTTTTGAAGATTTAATCTGTGGGATTAATATCTTGCAATTTGTGAAATCAAGTTTTTAGTAGAACTGTGATTGAGATTTGCTTTTCTTCAGTTCCTTTGTCGAGGGGTACAGCAGATAAAGATTTTTCAACGTGATCTCTTTCCTCATCATCTTTTTAATGGATACAGAAATTCACATCATTCATGTTTATTTTTAGTCTTCATTCGCAGCTTTTGAAATTGATTTTGACATTGTTTACTTTCCATTAATTAGTCTCCTAATTGGTTTCTGAAGGTACGGAGAGATCGTGGATGTAAACCTAGTTAGAGACAAGGGTACTGGTAAATCAAAAGGCTTTGCATTCATTGCATACGAGGATCAACGGAGTACAAACCTTGCCGTAGGTCTCTCTCTCTCTCTCTCTCTCGTGTACTTGCACAGTTGTGCATACTGGATGGTTGTCTTGACGTTTAGTTTAGACTGATTGTTTAAGGTCTCATGATTCTGATTTAGATAATCTGAATGGAGCATCAATATTGGGTAGAATTGTAAGAGTAGACCATGTCAGCAACTATAAGAAGAAGGAAGAAGAGGATGAGGAGGAAGAGCAGAGAAAGAGGGCAGAACGGGGTGTGTGCCGTGCTTTCCAAAGAGGCGAGTGCACTCGAGGAGCTGGGTGCAAATTTTCACATGATGAGCAAGTAAGAGGCTTTAATGTCAGTTTAGTGTTACCATTATAGTGCTTTCTTGGAACATATATGGATGCACTTGAGATGCTTATTCTTCTGAAATCTGGACGAGGAAATACGCTTGAAGCACCTTGAATTCAAGTCCGATGTTAGCATTTTTTTTTTTTCTGTGCTTAAGTTGGTTCAGACTTTATCTTTACTGAGAAGATGTAGATAGTATAATTTCTTCTGTGATCCCTTTGCTGTAACACCAAATTTACTGGGTGGAGCTAGAAAGTATTGGAATTTTTTAGTCTTTCTTGTTTCTGTGGTTTGGTTTAGGAGGCAAGGGAATGGACGGCTTGAATTGAAAGGTGTTCTTCCTTTCTTTTCTGATTGTTAGATTGCAATGACAGTGTTCCTAAATGCAATGAGTTGGGATCTGGTCAGACATACATATACATATCTACGAGAGTTCATGGATTGTCTCTTTGTATATAGTATATTCAGTTGGTAATGTACACATTGGTCAATAAACTTTTTATAGGGCTCCTCATTCTGAATAATGTTAAAACACCTTTACATGACTGCCGTTTGTGCGAAGCTGGGCCCGGTTAATCTATTTAATCAGAAAGCTAGTAGAGATAGTGACTTGACTGTTGTGTTGTGTTAAGTGTTCTATTTGGAAGCAAATTAAATGTTTTTTTTCCAAGCATGCTTACTACTGTCTATTAATTGACGGGTTCATTTTTGTTTTTCTTCTATTATCAGAGAGCTGCTAACACTGGCTGGGGTGCCAAGGATGAGGACGGGCGGTGGGGTCATGACAAGTTTGATGGTCCAGAAAGGGGAGAGAAAAGGTCTAGTGGTCTCTCACGCAACGGTCTTCCTGGATCTAGAGCGCAAGATGGCCATAAGTCGCGAAGTATGGATTCGAGTTTCACTGCGATGGAGAGAGAGGCTGACCGTCAAGGCGAGGAGCACAGGAAATCAAGAAGGCACGACCCTGATGATTTTGAACAAAAGTCAAGAGGGAAGTTTGATAGGGAGGATAAGAACTTCAGGAGGGACTGTAATAGTGACGATGTTGAGCGAGGTATGAAAGACCGGGACAGGAAAGAAGGAAGGACTAAAAGGTATGATGATGATCACGAGCCCAGGATGAGAGAAGATTATGACAGGAGAGAAGAAAAGAGATTGAGGCGGCATGATGATGAGGATACGAAGCCTAGATCAAGAGATGGTTATGAGTGGAAGGAAGAGAGTCGATCTAGGAAGCATGAATCGGATAGTAGGTTTACGTATGATAGAGAACCATCTTCTCGCCCTCGGAAGGAGAGATGATAATTGTCATGAGGGGTTGTCGGATGGGCGACTTCGCTTCTGTGAATGAACCTTGTTCTTGTAGGCTTCCGAGAGAGATGGATTCCTATCCAGTTGGCAGTTGCTGTGGAGTGGACGAGGACTTTTCATTGTGCTTGCATTAGCTAACCAGGATACTCGATAGCTCAGTTTTTTCTTATCAGAAAGCAAATTTGATGGAAGAGTCGAGAGATTACTTGCACATGCAAAAAGTGCCTGAATACTGCATGGATAGACTAGTACCAGATTTGATTAAAAAAAAAAAAAAAAATAGTACCAGATACTTACTAATTCATTTAAGAATCAAGATGGTAGTCACTACGCGGTTTTGTCATTGACGAAGTTGTCGTAATTATTTTCCACTCTATTCACCCGCCAGGTAGGCAAAAACCAGGAGAATCCTAACAAAAGATGGAAGCATGGTCAGGGGAATTATTCATTGAAGTTGAATCTATGAAGCTGTTTTACGCTCGGCATTTAGCTCGTCCAATGGAGAATATGGATGGTAGACTTAACATGGAACGGTAGAGTTAGAATGGCCATAAGGAATGATTCCTGACATGAGAATTGATTGGATTGCTTTCGACTTCCCCTATTGACAATTCGTGTCCATTTCTAACCTTCGGAGATCCAATATTGAACAAACCACCCCACTCTACTCGGCGTGATAATTACACCCCTTGCATCTTAACCCTTATAGCCCGGACGGCGGACACGTCAAACTGCACATTTACCAGTATTTACTTGTCTATAGTAACCATGTATATTGCAGAAATTAGAACCTTATTCTGAGCGGGAGACTAATCCTCGAGGGCATAACATTCCTATTACTCGAGACATTAATCACCTCTAGCTCTCAATTTACTGATTCTTAAGCACGAGAGACAAACCATTTTGAGAGGCACCGAGGAAAACTTCCCATTGGATTATTAACTAAAGTGCCCATATTTCAAAATTCATCTCAGCACTGGAATTTGCACGTTGATTATGGAAAAAATCTCACAAAATTGAGCATATCAGTTCAAAGCTCACTCTTCCTAGTTCCTTCTTAAAACTTTGTTCTAAGACAATTAGGAAGTCCTTCTAAGGTGTTACGTCCATCCTAAAAAAAGGGTAATTCTTGTTTATATCCGGGCGAGATCACACCCGTCGGTCACACATCACCCATATATGCGGCTCATATAGCGCTCGCATGATTGACGATTTTGGCTGATCCGATCTAGTGGACCCCACACGAGCAAGGAATTGCCTCGGAAAGGAGCGAAAAGCATTACAAGTCATGCGAAACTGGTGACCGAGGAAAACAATATTCTTCTTCCGTCGGGAAAGCCTGCTTAGTTCCTTCCTAGCAAAGGGTTGACCATCACTCGCATAAATAAAGTCGATGCCCCACCTTGCACAATTGCAAGTGGACGAATTCTAGGTTGCAAAAGCTCCAATAGGTAACAAATACCGCGGTAAAGAACCTCACATAAACAAACAAGTCCCCCTCAGCGCTATGGCATTTCAAAGGAATATTGACCTACTATGGATGGAGAATATCTCAGACTCGAGCATCATATTAATTGACAGTCGCCCGTAAAATAAGCGCCTCATTCCTCCACGAGTCTCTTAGATTGGAGACTAACCTACCACCACCCAAAAGAAGGTAGGAAGATCATAACTACGACCATCCCCTTCACATGTACATCTGAGATCCACATTACCTGAAGTAATGCAACGTTTTTGGCGAAGTGCGATCCAGCAATGTGTGCCGAAGCGGAAGAACTAGAAAGCATGCAAGTAACTACAAGAGTTTGCAACTTCTTGATTTGCCATCTATCAAAAAGGTGGACCATGCCGCTTACATGCTATGGCCACAGCTTTCGTTTGTTTGTAGCTTGTTAGAATCGAGCACTGATATTGATAATGTATCCTGATGTAATTTCGATATGTGCGAGTCCTTTATCACATTAAATTATTAAGATTTCCTAATGTACCATACATTACCGTCATTCAACGGTTGAGATTTATTAACCAATTGATCCCACAAGGCATAAAGCTGTAATAAGAAATGCCCCTATCCCACCTTATCCAACTGGCAAAGTCAATGCCATACCTCTTTCGTGCAAATTTCAGTATGACTAGTAAGTCCTCGTGCGCATTGATTGATAACACTAGTGTGACATGAACAGAAGTGAAGGGTAAAATTTTACTTTTTTCCTGAGTCATCGATTCAAATTGCGGTCAGAGCATCGAGTCTCCCATATGGATGTTTCTATTGCCGTTCGGGCGGCATGCAAAGAAATTGCGCTATATTCAGTTCCCCGTGATGCCCTTGGCAGATCCAATAAATATGCCCATCCAATTCAATGTCCCCGCTCGACCTTAAAACTCCCTTCTCTGTTGCAATCTTGTATTACTCACAATGAGAGCACATTTGTTCACAAATCTGCACCAGATTATGCATTCCCATATTTCTGAGCATTCTGACCTGCATGATGCCCCCAAGATGCATGTCTTCCCCGGCAACGGCGGCGTACTCCAAAGATGCACCCGACAAGCTCGCATTAATCTCCCTCAAGAACCATATAGCTCACGATTCATTCAGGGTTGATGAGCTCATGGAATGACTCTCTGCCTTTCTGTAATTGGACTGGTGTAAGATGTAGCCGTCGGCATAAAGAAAGGGTCACCTTTCTGAAACTAATGGATCATCAGTTGGTTGGCTCGATACCAGCATCCATTGGAAATCTCACCTTCCTCCAATATCTTTACCTCGGCAGCTATGGCACCCAGGGTAGGATCCCTCCGGAGGTTGGTCGTTTATACCGACTTTAAGTACCTCAACCTCAGCTATAAAGCAATAGAGTGAGAGCTACTATCAATATGACTTCTTGTTCAGAACTTCTGGGCATGGATTTGACAGGCAACAAGTTAACAGGTAAGATCCTAGTCGAACTGGAGAGTATCCTAATCAAACTGATTAGTTTTCAAGTTCCAGATAATCTAAAAGGGCTTTATGTTGGAAGAAATAGCTTCACAGGTATATCTGCTACTCAATGCAACAGGACTGCTAGAACTCGACTTTGCCGACAATAGTTTCTCTGGATCCCTACCTCTAAACCTTGGAAACTTAAAGGGGTTTGTCAGATCAGTTTTTCCTAAGAACGAGCTGACAAATTTGAAGGACGACAGCTTCAGTTTTATGACTTCCTTAATCAACTGTAGCAGACTCCAATTATTGTAGATAAGCATGGACCAATTTGAAGGTGAATTACCTCCTTCAGTTTCCAACTTCTCGAGTAAGCTTGAATGGCCAATATTGGGATCAAACCAGATATCTGGCAAAATTCTATGTGGACTGGAAAGCTTGAAAGGTAAGACTCACTTGGACATGTCTGGGAACTTCGCTACAGGTGTAATTCCTGAAAACATTGGAAAGCTTTACAAATTATTAGAAGTCGACCTGTCCCACAACAAAATCTCTGGAGTAATTCCCCCTCATTTGGAAACATTAGCCAGTTGACAAGACTGTTCTTGCAAGAAAATAGTTTACAAGGCAATATAACTTCCAGTCTAGGAAGCTGTCAACAACTCCAAACATTTAACCTGTCCAGTAACAACCTCATTGGCACAATACCAGCGGAGGCCGTTACCCTTCCTTTCATGTCCATTTCATTTAATTTGGCTAGAAATCTCTTGAACTGCCCCAAGAGTGGGGTAATATGAAAAACCTTGCAGAATTGGATGTTTCTAACAATAGGTTGTCGGAAGTTGTTCCTACTCCACTGGGGGAATGCATAATGAGCGTCTTGATCTGGGAAACAACCTATTTGAAGGAAACATCCCTTCATCTCTCAGTGCTTTAAAAAGCCTCACCTTCTTGCCCTAGGAAGGAACAAGTTATCTGGTCAAATTCCGAAATATCTAAAGAATTTCACTCTCCTGCAGGATCTGAACTTGTCATTCAATACCTCGAAGGAAAAGTACCATATGATGGATTATTTCCGAATGTCAGTGCTATAACAGTTACTGGGAACAGCCACCTCTGTAGGGGTACACAGGAACTAGGACTACCACCTTCATGCAAAATCCACAGAAAGAAGAAGCAGATAACTCTTAATTTAGTGACTCCATTAACCATTTTGTGCTTCCTCCTTTTAGCGTGCTTTGTGATTCATCTGATCAGGCCAAGGAATCTGGAAGCAAACGATCTTCAGCATCATCCATCAAATAAGTTTCGTATCTTCAGATCCAGCAAGCCACAAATAACTTCTCATCTTTGAATTTGATTGGAGAAGGAAGTTATGGCTCAGTATACAAAGGAATTCTAGGGGAAGAAAGGACGATGGTAGCAGTGGAGATACTCAATCTCAGATGAAAGGGAGCTTTCAAGAGTTTCAATGCAGAATGCGAGACATTGCGAAGTGTCCGACACTGAAATCTTGTCAAGATCATCACCACATGCTCAAGCATTGACTTTCAGGGTGTCGGTTTTAAAGTTCTAGTTATGAGTTAATGCACAATGGAAGTTTAGGCAAGTGGCAGCAAAAAAGAAGATCAACCTGAAGTAAAAAAGTCTGATGTTCGACCTGATTTGAGGAATCTTAGCCTTGTCCAAAGACTGACTGCAGCCCTTGATATGAGCAATCAACTATCTTCACAACCAATGCGAAACTTCAGTATTTCATGGCGATTAAAAGCTGAGCAATATTCTGTTCAATCATGATATGACAGCTCATCTAGGAGATTTTGGGCTAGCAAAATTTCTACCATGAGCCTTACCAGATAAATGCTCACCGAGTCAAAGCAGCTCAACAGGAGTGAAGGGAACAGTCTGGTATGTTCCTCTGGGTAATAACTTCACCATCTTCCTCTATATTGACCCTCCATAGATAGAATTGCCTCAACTTTTGGTTTTATAACTAAATAGTAAGGAAAAATGACTCTTGCATATAACCAAAGCTTCTCTATGATTGATTGAGTTTCATTGCATTTTGTTAAGAGGCATAGGTGGCAAAGCATCCATGCCTGGAGATGTCTACATTTTCGGGGTTCCCCTACTGGAGATGTTCACTGGAAAACAGCCCACAGATGGCATGTTTATGGATGGGACGACCTTCCAAGAATATGCTAAGACAGCTTTGCATGCAAAAGTGGAAGAGATTATTGAACCTTCACTGCTACAAGAAGCATCATCGGAGTCACAGAGAGGTTGTTGAGAGCAGTAGAGCCCATTTTCATGGAGAAAATGTTGAGAACAGTAGAACCACAACAGGAAAAATTGATTGCTTTATTGCTCTTTTGAGGATTGGAGTCCTATGCTCACTGGAAAGTCCTAAGCGCATGAAGACGAAAGTTGTTGCGACAGAACTTACTGAAATGGGAACGTCCTTGGCTAGAGAACATGATCATGATACATTCCTACAGCTTGACTAAGAGTAGTCTTCGGTTCTTGGCTAGCACCAATTGCATCAGTAAATTCACCATAGCCAGTACCTTTATGACCACTGTACTTTTTATGATACTAAATGGTGGAGCGCACTCATTCCATGGTAGCTTCTTCAACGTCACCCACTCTATCTATCCCCTTCCTTAATATTTGCCAATGAAATCAATATCATAAATTAGCTCGCACAAAAAACATGTCGATCGTTTGTTACTGGGATGTCCTAATCCATCTCCATACGCTCAGACTGACCCAGATACGTAACTCAATACTTCCTAAGATCATCGGTAAAGCATAGATGGTAGCATGATTTACTCCAATTGATCAATCTACAAGGTACCTAAATAGCTATTAGGTCAGTCGGAGCGAACCATCAATGACAAGTAAGCTTCAATTGATCAAATCTAACATTCAGAGAATTCTAGGTGCTATCGTGAAATCAAGGAACTCAAATACTCAACTTCACACGCAAATTAATAAGGGATGAATGGCTGGCACAGGCAAAATCAAGGATTTCCTAAGAGAAAGTAAAAAAGATAACTCCTTTCATTGGCAGAAATCAGAAGGTAATCACCATATCTTCATTCAGAGGGGCCTAAGAGACCAACTGAATTGCATTAAATTCGACGACAGATAAAATCAAAGACACGATATATCAAAACAAAACATGCAAAATCGACACCTTACATTGTACGCGTAATAATCCGGGTGAAGCAGTCAGAAACGAGAACCACCGACTATAAACACACATATTCCTCAAGCGGATCACAGAAACCTATGTCTAATGTACAAGCAAAGGGAAGGGAGGGACGGAACGATTACAGGCACTACCGCTTGCTATCATAATCAACTACCTCCGATTCAGTCACCGACCGTGAGTGCTGCACGATCGACCGGCCGATCGAGTTGATCCACTCCTCCTTCTCCTTCTCCGAATCGGCGATGAAGAACATGGTGTCCTGATTGGTCGAGACCTCGAAGGCGAAGGGCTTGTTGAGGACGTCCTCGGCGCCCTTGACGGTGAGGCAGCGGCCGACGGAGACGACGCCGCGTGGCTCGGAGAGGCGGGTGACGTCGGAGTCCTTGAACCAGACGAGCTTTCCCTGCTTGAGCACGAACCAGCGGCGGCGCCACGTCTTTATGTAGTCGCCTTGCTTGCTGAGCCAACCAGCTCGCTCCGGGTCGGCCCAGAACTCGATTCCGGCGTAGTCCTCGGGGTCCGGGGCTTGGAAAGTCGCGGCTCGCCAGAGGCTCTCCATTCTCGGGACGGTCAACGGAGAGAGAGAGAGGGGAAGTTTTGCGGAAGGGTTGTTCGAGGTGCTGCGTTGCCTTACACAAAATCGTTAGTTGATCTTCGGTCAGCTCAGCCGCGGGAACGATGTCGTTCGTTGCTGAAAAAATAAAAATAAAAAACCGTGCTTAGGAATTATCAGTAAATATGTAACAATCAATAATTTCTTTTAATACGATTATTAACTTTGCAGGGAAAATTAAAACGATTCAGCACTTATAGTAACTTTTTCGCGCCACGCTATTTGGCAGTAATATTTCCATAAAGCAATAAGTAGTTAAGCACCTTAGATAATTTTACTTCAATGATTAATAACTTTTTGCGTTGACAGGTTAAATTTATCACTAATGTATTTTTCATGAAATTAGCAGCTTACTACAATGATAAGTTACTTTTCAACACATATGTGGCTTGTAGCTTATCCACATGGATAACTAGCTGAGTTTAATATGGAGAAGTAAATTTGAGACCTTCGAAACTTGTAATTTCTCTATTTAACTAGTAATTTTTTAAAGTAGAAGAATAAAAACTACACTCAATTACAAACTTTATAATGTAAATAGTAAATTCCAAGACAGAAAGTAACCATTTATACAATTTATAGTGAGCAGTTTTCTTTCACATAATTAGTGGCATCTTCTATATGCATCAAGGGCTTGGTCAATCAAGTAAGAGCAGGATAAAAATATAATCTTTTTTTGTTTAGTTAGGCATCAAGATATTAATCCCCGAAGAACAGATAAGAGCCACGTCGAGGAAATTACTAACGATTATTTCCTCGTTTATCCCGATACAGATTGTTGAGAGACCCGCGAGAAAGGAGGCTCGGTCGGTGATTTTTGTTCTGGTGCAGTTGTCTTTGCTCCTGCGGATTGGCGCGGGGGATGTGCCCGGAGATGGAACCTTGATGAACAACCCGACTTTCTGTTCAACACTACCACCTCCTGATCATGTGCAGTTGTCGCCGGTGAAGGTAGATTAGCGTCTGTTCATGACGGAGTTACGATGATGAAGGAGCTCATCGCATGTTCTGTTCACAAGACACGTTCCCAGATGCGATGTAACTGAAATGGGAGAAGATGTTCACTTACCCCCCAATCAGCTTTGTGAATCAGACTCGTTTTCTTTCATCTTTCTTTTTGCTGGACTAAAGATCTGGTTTAATTGGATCATGCTCTTGGTTTATAAGCTGGAACATCCATACTAAATTGCGAAGTTGTTCCCTCGGCTTTAAGTTCATCGATCTAAGCCATCGCATTGATTGAACCGGCTAATAACTCAGACTTGCTGAAGAAGCAATAAGGAAATCCGTGGCAATAAGCAGCATGGACATGTTCAAATCACGTCTGCATGAATTAGGCAATCCTGTCTGAACCAGGAACTGTTCCTAAATCAATTATCCTGACTGACCATTCGATCAAACAACTATGAGACTACTTAACCATGTTTCTGATCCAGAACTACGAAAGGGCAGAACATCGATAAAAGGTAAGAACTAGAGCTGTTTCTTCACATCTTGTGCATTCAAAACCACCTTTCTGAAATCCCCCTCATCACATGCTTCTTTTCGGGCAGACTTTACCGCCATGTCCGTACCCACGTAAGGGACAAAATGGCGGGTCTTGTACTTGAATCCACATGAAATGTCACACTTACCAGCTTATATCAACTATACTCTACTAGAACTTTGGAGATAGTTTCCACCATTCAAATGTACAAAACCAGCTTATATCAACTATACTCTACTCGAATTTTGGAAATAGTTTCCACCATTCAAATGTACAAACTACTTGCTTTGTCGTTAGGTCTGAGGGTTTGGGCGTTTGAGCTTCCTAGCTATTTCAGCCACATACTTACCCTGGTGAAAAGCCTGCTTAAGTTCCAGTTCCGTGGGTTCCCGTGACCCATCGGCTGCATAGGTTCCAGCACCATAAGAAGAGCCGCCTTTGACCTCGTTCATCTCGAACATGCCACTACCGAACGTGTATCCAAGGGGGACAAATATCATTCCATGATGGGCTAGTTGCGTAACAGCGGTTAATCTGCAAGCACGAGCGGACATACTTGCATTAGCCAGGTATTTAAAAGATTTAATGCTGTATGCAGAAATTCTAAAGATTGCTGCATCATCAAATTCCCATGAAGTGAAATCGGAAGAAGAAAATGCACTCACGCCGTAAGCTCTTGGCCTCCTCCATGAAAACCGGTGCTCCAGAAGATTCCTGCAGGCTTGCCCGCTAGTGCTTGAGTCTCCCATATTTCGTGAGTGGCATCAAAGAAGGCCTTAAATTGTGCCGCCATGACTCCGAACCGAGAAGGAAAACCGAACATGAAGCCATCGGCCTCCAAAAGCTGTTCTGGCCTGATCTCTGCCACATCATCTGCTTTAGTGGGGGCCTTCATCTTTTGCAATATCACGTCAGAGAGCGTTTCGGGTACCTGCTTCATTCCATCAGTTGAAAGATAGGCAGAAAATCGACATTCAGTATTTCCGAGACGATCATTTGTCGAATGACAAATACCTGCCAAAGCGTTGCTTCAACACCTGGAACAGTATTTGCTCCTCGCTGCACTTCTCGTGCCATAGTCTCCACATGCCCATATAAGGAATAGTACCTTCGATTAACATTCATAGTTTTTAGGCAAGTCAAAACTCATTACATGTAACTTCATTAATATGAATCTGTGCCAATGAGAGGGCAGAGAGATCAATAGACTTACACTATATAAATCTTTACAGTTGTCATCCCCAAAAGCCAAATTCGCCGTCAGCCAGCTAGTGGCCCAGAAAAACCACAAAAACACAAACATCAGTTCATGGAGTATAGCTGCTTCACAAAAAGTTCATAAAGCATATCAAGCATGTTTCTTTTAAGAATAATTGGCAGACAAGCAGCATTGTTTATGGAAGATCTAAACCAATTGGTTAACTGTAAACAAATTTGTGGTGCAATTTCTCGCTTCAATAAGAAGGAAGCCCGATCAAATTGACAAGGGGCAAGAGTTGAATTCAGAGTCCTCCCCCAGACAACTTAAGGCAGTCAGATTCCCCTGCATGCTGTCATCTAAATCTCCTTCAAGCTTCAAATCACTGCAACATCAACAAGTATCACGCACCATACCATAGAGTGAGAATGGCCCAACACATGATGAGGTCGAAACTCATTTCCAAGAACAAGATCAAACTCAAACTACTTCATCGTTGAAAGCAGCTGTGGCCCGTGGAGAATACTTTAGTAGGTCTCATTATGCATCCATTCTATGCAAGAGACTCGGATAACTAATCAAAGACAAGACTGAAGTCCCAAATGTCAAGGTAAACAGCCAACGATCCCTCCACTACAAAGGAAAGGGATAGAAAAACACAATGAGGTATGCTCCCACACGGAGCATGCCGACAGCAGTCAAACAAAGCCCATAACAGTTTGTTCTTCATAAGCAGTCGTGGCACACATTTGACATATCAATCAAGGACATTGAAGTTTCTGACGAATCTTAACTCCCACATTGCAGCCTGATGTTACGCTAATAGGAACAAGAATAGCAATCACGAAAGGCTATCAGACGACAGAAAGAGGGTGTATAGGAAACCTATAGGCAGCATGAACTGGGAAGCCTCCAGAACTTGAAGACGAAAGAGGGTATTCTCAAATCATTCAGAACCAAAAGAGGTTCGCAAATTCGAGAAAAAAAAAATCATAATTTTGATTAGAAGATTGCACATAAAGAATTCATCCAACAAACCAGCAGGTGGGGGAAGAGGAGGAGATACCCGGTTTTGAGGTTCTAGGGAGGGTCGCCTCCAAACGCTCTCGGAATGAAGATGGCGAATGTAAACGGTATTAACGCATGATGCCTCTCGCTCTCTCTCTCTCTCTCTCTCTCTCTCTCTCTCTCGCCCGCCTCTAACAATGCTTTTGGATTTGGGTTCTCGTCCTAGCCAGCGTGGCAGCAGAAGCAGAGAGGCCTTATCTAAAACAACGCACGTGTTTAAACAAATATTTTACAGCTCACCGGCTGCCTTGTGCATGTACGACAATGTTATATACTCCCGTCATCAGGGCAGTCCTGCGTCGTTTTGCGTTTCCCTGGAGAACAAGCGGCTCTTTACGATAAACTGACGTCAGGAAGGCTATGCAATTATTGAAAGCACAATAATTGAAATAGGTAGTCAATGGCTCAGTATTGGTACCATATCCGAAGAAAAGCTAAGAAGACGTTTCACTTCCATCTTTTCTTTGGCCGGACCTGGGCTCATAAACTCAAACACACCCTGGTCGACGATTCTGTGGGGTCAACCTAATCGACGGTCATGATGGGCTTGATTCGTTCGGATCTGGATTGGGGCGAGTATTTGCCTTGATATTAGGCTGACTTAGGCTAAAGCAATTGGGATCCTTGCGCTCAATGCACGATTTTCGAATGGGTACGAGATAACTTTCTCGCGTCTATCATCATATGATTCGTAACTCCTAGTTCAAGGCTTGCTGACAGAATTGCCTTCCGTTGGTGAAGTTGGTTGGCTCCATGACATTTACTGAACTTCAACATCGCCCGATTCAACACCAGGAACGCGCCAAAGTAAAAAGAGTTGTTGATCCTATGTTGGTCCCCAATGTCAAATTAACAATTCATCAGCCTTCCTGTCAATAGCCAGCTGGTTTTTCTTTTTCTTTTTCTTTTCTTGGTCAGAATAGCCAGCAGGTTAAGTTGGTTTACTTTGCAGTCAAAGCATAGTGCCGGAGGCCATCGACATTCCTCAGCTATCTCATTTATGTAATAACTGATTCGATCATTTTAGGCTTCTTCCTTTTTCTGGCCAAGATCCCATTTTCTTGGTGGGTAGCGCGCGTCGTTCTATCGTTTTCCTTTCTTAAGTGCAGCTCTTAGGAACTCATTTGTGTTTATTCCGTCACACGTGTTGATTTGTAGCGGAATCGTGTTTATTCTTTTTTTTTATTAGCATTGAGCCCCTGTTCCCAAAATTGAGGTGCAGAGGAACATCTATCTTGAGGTCAATTAAGACCGTTTCCAAAATCTCGTCCACATGACAAGCCCAACCTACAAATTTTGCTTGAGAACGGGGTGGATTCAAAAGAAAACAACTACTTTACAGCAGTAGGACTCTAAAGTCAGATATCGACAAAAGACGAACAAAGACGACTCAGCAAGATCAATAGCACGGGCAAGAGCAGCAGCCTTGTTCTCGCACTCTCTCTGCTCATCAGCCGGATCGCTGTCAGCCACAACACCTGCACCAGCCTGAAGGTGAGCGACCCATTCCCGACGCTTGTTCATGTCCTTGTACGAGTACATCGTGTCATATCGGATTCCTGTAGGGAACACAATGGTTCTCAAAGCAAGCGCGATGTCCATATCACCTGAAAATGAAATGCTTCCAAATCCCCCACTATAAGGCCCACGCCTGGTGACCTCCAACTGATCAATCAACTCCATGGCTTTCACCTATATGTAAAAAAATGAGCAACATTGTAACATGACTTCTGGCAGAGAGAAGGCCCAGGTAAATAAATGAGCAACAGAGTAACAAGATCAATCAACTCCATGGCATTCACCTATCTGTAAATAAATGAGCAACAGAGTAACATGACTTCTGGCAGAGAGAAGGCCCAGGTAGGTACACACGTTGATATAACTGTGGTTTTTTTCCCTTTTTAATAAACAGGAATTGAGACCATATTTGCACAATATCCTGGAAATACCGAGATGTCTTTATATGAAAAGATACATTAACTTTTAGCACATAGAATACTATGCTTTCTCGACATCAACCTGCAATGCTACTGATCCTATTGTAATGTTCACGTAGGCAGTCCAATTGATTCTTCTCTTACTAAAGGAAAAGTAGTAGGAGGTCTGTTAAAGCAACGCATCAAGAGTTACATATGCCAAGAATCTGAAAGTAATCAATAAATCTTTACATAGCTCGTGCTCAATCGGGTCAGTTTTCTTTCAAATTCTCATCTTAACTTATGCATAAAGATCAACTACACCTTTGTAAGCAAATTGCACAGTTGGAAATCCGATATGGTAGTACAAAAAAGCAACCTGGATATTAAAAACTACTGATAGGTCAGAAGAAAACCTTTGGTGCACCACTAACAGTTCCAACAGGCAATGCTGCACGCAAAGCATCCCAGCTGGATAGATTCTCAAGCAACTCCCCGGTGACCTAAAATGGCAAGCATGCTACTATGTGAGACAGAAGTCAATAAATAAGAATTTATTCCTTTGCTTTCGAGGTGTGGAAGAAGTACCACATATACAATATCATAATCATAAGAGCAATTATCACGGTGTGAAAAAAATAAGAGCGGGAAAAGAGCAGAAGTTCAGTTAAAATTGCAGAAGGCATCCACTGTAATTCAAACAGCAAGTCGGATATTGACTTTCCCACACATAGGAATACAAAATAATGTAGATAAATTCAGGAAAAACTTGGCATGATTGCAATCGATCATAAATCTTCAAAGCAATGGGTTTCTAAAAGCTCAGTGTGTTCGGTTCAAGATAAAATCAAAGTCCAAATGCTAAAAACCGATAAGTGAAGAGTGAAAGGAACTGCAAACAGAAAGAAAACATCGATGAAAATGATGTTTAACTGGTTCCTCTTGTGTCAATTGCATGAAAACATGGGAAGACTTTCTTTTCAGCGATCCTCTAGGATACAAATTTAAAAGAACAATTACCGTAGAGCTTATGTGCATCACATGAGAATAGCGCTCGATATTCATGAGCTTCTCAACCTCGACAGAACCAGGTTTCGATACCTGAAAAAACATGGGTGTTATCTCCATGCATAAGTAAGCTATAGTATGCCGATCGGGAAATTCACTAAGCAGCACACTAGCTAACTGTCTAGCAAACAAACCTAACGCATGAGGAATATCTTGGTAAGCAATAGGAATGACATGTTCAACATTGGTTAATTTGTTATAACCTAACCAATAAAAGCAAATGGCACTTCAACATAGGCCTGAGTATGAAACTTTCTTTCTCATATTTTGTGAGTATATTAGATACAAACCACGAACATGAGAACATGAGTGAGAGCACTCAAGAGGCAGTATCTGCCAGAAGTTTGCAAAAATCATCCATGGTGAAAGGTGTTGAGAAAATGAAGATGAGTGCTTTCATGGGCACTAATACACAAGTCCACCATGGGGAGCAAACACTAGCCGTGCATTGCCACAACACACTGATTATGCATAGTTGACCAACCGAAAGGATCATCAAAGAAAGGAGTAGCATCTGCACACTACAACGCTTTATCCTGTAGAAAAGGAAAATACAAAAACAAAACAACAAAGAAGGTGAAGCATTGAACCTTTCCGACATCGTTTCTACCTAAGTCCACAAGCATAATGTGCTCGGCACACTGCTTTTCATCATTCAAAAGCTCTTTTTCTAACATCAAATCTTCCTTTGGTGTCTTCCCTCTTCTAACAGTTCCAGCAAGAGGTCTATTAGTAACCCTTGTCTGTCATGAAGGAAAAGTACCAGGAAACTCTTAAACTCCAAGTGCAGCAAAAAGAGGGTATGAAAAAAGATGCTAACTAAAAATCTAAAGGGAAATTCCTTAGTTTTTCTCATGTTTACCTTCTTCACCCGTGTAAGAATTTCTGGACTTGAAGCAACAAGTATAGAACCCCTAGCCTGAACCAAATGAAAAATATAATTCAGCTTCCACAATAACTCTGTACTATTAAACAAGCCCAGGGAAAGGAAGGCAGACTTGTAAATAAGCCATGTATGGGCTTGGATTAACAATCCTCAATGCTCTATAGACTTCAAAAGGGTCTGCAAATGTTCTTTGTTCAAAGCGCTGGCTCAACACAATCTGAAAGATATCACCAGCCAGAATATGTTCTTTTGCCCGCAGTACCGCCTTCTTGTACTCCGCACTTGTCATACTTGATCTCTCCAACTTCGGACCAAACAGGCGAGTGAATAGCTTTATTGAACCGGCTGGCAGTCTTGGACTGAAATTTGAATTCATCAATAAAATCAAGCTTTAGCAGGTCAATTAAAGTACTTTACATTCTGCTTGATCATAATAAAAAGCACTTACTTCATTTAGCATGTAAAAGGAAGATTACTCACGGATCTATATCATGTACTCTAGATAGTAAAGTCTCCAATCGATTCATTCCATCCTCGAACGCCTCATCAACTGAAGGATATTGATCTAATCGAACCCAATGAATAATGTAAGCTTTCTGGCGGCAGGGAAACAAAATGAAGAATCAAGTACATTAAATCAGTGACGAAATCATCAGCTGTATATCATTATGCAAATATTCTATCACCTATTTGTGATTTTAGAGAAAAAAAAATAAAAAATTGAACTCTTACATCAAAAGCCACCATGCATGAATATTTCCAAGTTCATGTCTTCTGATTTCTTTATTCAGAATTTTCAGCTACAGAAGGTAATTTCACGCCAAAAGAAAAGCAGGCACAGAAATTAAACTTCGACTGAAATGATGCTTCATGAACTAAGAGATTATACCTCCTCCACGTGATCAAATACAATAATTATACCTTCTCCACGTGATCAAATACAATAACATCATCATAAAGGCCTAGATGAACATCAGGTAGGTTTCTGTCATCTGATGGGGCACTAGAGAATGGTAGTTTTCTCTTCTCCACATAGCGCACCGTATCATATGAAAAATAACCAACCCATCCACCTGGTCCAAGAGGAGTTTCTTATTTCCAGACGAAAGATGAAAACTTGTTCAAAATTATCAAAACACATAAGACTTTGATATCATGAAATAGTTGAACAGTCCAATTCACAATCCATCGTCACTCGAGACTAAATATTTTCATAATGATGACACTGTTGTCCAGTGAGTTTTGCTTAGGAGAACAAAGCTGCAATAAAGCAAATCAATATGAATATCAGAAGATTAAAGCCATCGTATCAAGTTTCTTACCGCAAAATGCTTCTGGAAGTTCATCAATCATCTGGGGTTTCCATCCCTCCATAATTCTACGTGGAACAACCATTGGATCCTCCACAATTTCCTCCGTTCTGGACCCCTCCTCGTGGTCCATGATTGTTACCACATTCTCTTTAGCCACAATCTCAATTGTTGGCTGAGCTCCAACAAAACTGTACCTCCCCTAAAACAAATAATACAGCAGAATGAGCTCCTAACAGGAATATGCTCTCCTCACATAGAGAACAGCTTACTGCAACAAAATCCAAAAGTCATGCAATTTACGTGGGTCGGAATAAGTGCACAAAAGAAAAGGTGTTGAAGACTTACAATGCTAGAAACCTGCAAACCCGGCTCAACGGACTCAAACAAAAAACTAGGAGCATCTCTGTCATCCTCCTTCACCAGACACCGGTAAGCAAGCACTGGAGTGAGATGATCAGAGAAAATACATCTGTATAGCGGAACCAAATTGCCCTTCTTGGCGGCTTCTTGGAACTTTGCCGACTGGTCGACTAGAAATTAAATGTCAAAAATCACAAAGCGCAGAAGAAACATAATATTTCTATTACAGAACACAGAAAAAACCTATTAGTACTGAACCAATATCTAACCTTGGCCAAATCAAATAAGCAGATCACCTCATTTGAGAGTAAAGTAGTCAGCCAGATTCAATTAGTCGAGCAATTCAGTTGCTAATAATTCATACATAAAGGATCCACAGTTCAAAACCGGTCGTCACTTTCTACCTAAATTTGCATATCCAGCAACAAAGCTCGAGTTCATTCAACTCATGGACCCATTTCTCAGCTATCCACAAGCCTTTTCAGCCATGGAAATCGTTGTCAGAAGATAAACACGTGCCCAATCGCATTCTTCCGTTACTTCAGCCTACCGATTCCCAAGCAATCAATGCACACGCAAGTCGGATCCCGACTTCATGTCGACAGCTTCCTAATACAAAACATGAAAGGAATGAAGACGGACCTAATGACGGAGAGGACTGAGCCGAGCATCTCAGAGTGGGGAAGCGCGAGCGCGAGCGCGAGCTGAACAGAGCGAGAGAGCTGGAGACTCCGCCGCCAAAATCAACGGAGGCCGCATTGAGGCGCAACCTGGGAAGCGAAGGGAGCTGACGAGGTGCGACAGCTAGGGTTTCCATGGGAGTCTTCAGAGCATTCGGTGTCGGCGAGAGAGAACAGAAGAGAGGAGAGAGGCAAAGAGTTCAAACAGAGACGCGGACTTACGGCTCCACAGTGTGGAGGCCGTTTTTGAACGGATGATGATCTCCCTTTGTCTCTGCGGGGCGTGTGGCTTGATGGCGACCGGGAAATCCTATCGATAGGCCCACTGTCTGGAAACTTGGGCTTGGGCTTGGGCTTGGTCTTGGGCTTGGGTTCTTACCTCGATAATTATGGCCCAAAATATTTGTATGATCAGATGAAAGAGTTAGTCGAATGAGTGCTTCTGAAGAGGTTCATAGAGTGGAAGTTTGATTTATAACATGGCATGCGGAATCCCCGCATCGCGAGAGATTGTATATACTGTTAACGGATTGATTGTTCTTATAACCCGTACAATCAGCACTTTAAAAGATCGAGTGATTTCAAATAAAATATATTTAGGAATTGATCTGGAGTGGAGCATATATATATATATATATATATACGACTAATAAATTTAAGTGCCGTTGTTCGGTCAACGGGAGAGATTTTGCGCGAAGTAGCTAAGGGCAAAAGACAGGCTTCGTAATTTGTGGCTGCCCAGTTGCCCTGCTAAAGTCAAACATTTGTCCCATAATCTCGTGCGCCCCACTGATACAATAGAACAAAGGCGAGAGACGAGACTGGACTGACCAGAACCTTGTGGGACCCATCCGAATCATGCAGAACCATATAGTAGAAGTAAATTGCTGACTTTTTTTGGCATTTTATCAGCACGAGGACTCGATCAATGTTGTCCTAAGAATGTTGCGAATGCGGGTGAGTTCTCCAATACCCGTGATAAGCGGGATTTTCATCTGATAGTAATTTGTCTAATCTTCAGTACAATTATAGGAAAAAGTGTGAGAAACCATGACATAATGTAACTGTTGATCTATTATGATCTTCTAGTGTTTTGTCTCACACCCGATTCGTCGTGTCATTATAGTTTCACGGTGGTGGAAAGTGATTGCGAAGAGATTTTCCTTTTTAAGATGACTTTTTCTCAATGATTTCCTACTCTCTCTTTTTTTATATATAATAAAAGAGGCTGAAGCACCAAGTATTATACCAAAAAATTGCCTATCAAAACTTGATCCAACCGATCTCCTATCAATAAAGGAACCAACCCTCTCAATAGCCTATTTAAAACTAAGGTGTCATTCCCATTACACGAGTGAATGAACTAATTTGCTAACCAATGAGCACATGAGTTTCCTTCTCTAAATGTATGCAGGAATTTGACATGTTGGAAATACATTAAAAGCTTATGAATTTGAAAAATGAACATCTCACCAAAATTGAGAGAGGTAGTTGATTTTTGGAGTAGTGAAATAGCCACTTACGAGTCCACCTCCACATTAAGTTTAGGGATGCCCAAAGAAACAAACCTTTAACTCCCCCGGCTCTGTTTTGAGCGAAGAGCACATTCTCACAATTTGAGCAAATCCAATGAGCCAGTGCCTAATTCATTATGCAGAAGCCAACCTATCGAAGCAAGGCCCGAGTTGCCTTTTGAGGTCTTGTCGAATTGAGCCCAATCAATTGGAGGGATGGTCCAACCCAAAAGCTTATCTCGTTTCTCCTATGAGGAGATCATTTACATTTGGTTACTTGAGCCAATAGAATGCCCTTGACACAATATATAATTAGGCATAAGAGTTCTCTAGTAATACAAAAGTCGTTCTTAAATACTTGTTTATTTCTCCAGTTCCCGAAATGCCAACAAGCAACCGCAAAAATAAGTGATCAGCCATCTTGAACACTAGTTGAAGAACTAGATAGGTTTGATACAAACCAAGAGTGTAGACCTTGAGTAAAGAAATCACACTTAGAACTTGCAAGTAGAAACTTTTGCCAAACTGCCTTTGCGTACTTACAGTCTCTAAGTACATGCATGATTGTCTCCGGTGAGTGTGGGCATACCACACAGCAAGAATCCGATGTGAGTTTATGTCAAAATTTTCATCATTAGTAAGTAAACACTGGTAAGGGACAAACCACAAGGAGCTTTTGATTCTTTACGACTCATCTATTTTTCACACTAAACTCTAGAGTCAATTAGTCGGCATTTGTTGTGTTGGTGCCATTAATTCATATGCTTCTTTAATTGTGGAGGAACCATTGCTTTCAGGACTTTGTTTGCAAACAACCATTGGAACCTTTGGAATTGGTTCATCGAAAGAAGTGGTTCTCAAATGATTTCGTACTCTAGACACGTTACATCTTATGTTCATTTTTTATTGCCTTACATGGAACCGATGAATAGAGAAGAATCCAAAAAATGCCCGTCTTTTAAGTTTTGAGAAACACACAGATCGATCGACACATGGGGCTGCTGTATTCATGCTAGCACTGTTGCTTAATTTTTGCAAAGGAATATAAGCTTGCTTCACATTGCAAAGGTGCTTTACGCAGAAAACTCTGATTGAATCAGGGAAATGTGGGGCTGCTCTTCCAAAGAGATAGAACTAAGAGGTTGCCAAATATAAGGTATATCTTCAAGAGATATAAAATTTTCCTTCCCATAATATCCTGTTTTGCATTCATCTTGCTTGCCATAAAATCCTTCAGGAAGTTGTTCTCTTTATCCCCACGGAAACACTTTGTTCAGATAAGCTATTTTACTTAGTGCAGTAAATCTTTTTTATTTATCTTAAAATTTATTCATCTAATAGCTGGCAGACAAAATTTAAACTTTCATTAGAGCTCTACTCAAATTTTTGATTGATTTTATCTGGTACGATTTGGGTTCTTCGATCCTGTACGTTTGAGATAACTTCTGTTCACGATCTGTTCAAGCTCCACTTGATGCTTTTCCATTGAGCTTCTTGATGGAGGAAACACTAGTAACAATGATCTCAAAGGGGAGAGAGAAGACACCTGTCAAAAATTTTGAATGCAAAGAAGAATGTTAGAGCTACTCCATCGTTGAATAGAAGAGGACAGGACGGAGGGAGTCTTGACTTGTCCACACAAATTCAAATCATTGACACTATGTTAAGATCACTATGAATAACTCGACTAGTTGCAATTTCTCATCCTCATAACGCAACCTGAAGAGCTGATGCTAACCTTGAAATCCGAGTGACCAGATAAGTGAAGAGCGTTGAGTCTGTGGCCTTCGTTTGTAGCACTACTGAAGACAACTTCGGAAGAAACGAACTCCCTGTTCAGAACATAGCAAAACGTGAAAGTTGGACTTTGGAGATATCATAATGGAAGAAGCTATAGGTAGACGATGAGGAAAGCATCTTGTTGTAATACCTGCAATGCAAATGCAATATCTGCTTCATCAACTTTTAATGCTATTCTTCGCAATTTATCCTCTCGAGATTGACCTAGTTTGAGAAGACCCTGCAAGTTCAGTGATGGCCATCAATTAAGCAGATAGTATTTGATTTCAAAGACCAATCTCCGAGGTAAGGACAAAAGAAAAATTGCGCATTTGGGATGGTATATTACCTGATCACTAAGGACTCTGCACATACCAGAAAACTCCAGAAATCCAGTCGCAGGTATGTGTGTTGACTTGCAGACATCCAGGTAACTTTTGTATAACTGTATTTATATACCAAGTAGCTAGCAATCTATACCAAGTTAGCTAGCAATAGCAACTGCAAAATACTTCTGCAGTCAGAAGTTGAAAATAAGACACACCTCTCCGACTATTGTATCCTTCTGCCGACCACGGAAAAGTTTCACAGCAGAGCAAAGTATAATCTGCAGCCCGGTTGTCAAGCAAGTAACAAAAGTTTTAATAGCGTGGCCAGCTAATGACCAGTCAGGAAGAAATGAAAAGCCATGCCTATAAATGGCTAAACTCTGAAAACATCAAGAATACATGAAACTGTACATTCAAGCTGCTAGATATATGACGTAATTTGATGATACTCGGAATTTGCTTAAACATACCTGTTGATGTTGTGGAAGACTCTGAATGGTATCCACCACTGGCGACCTGAATGTTCTGGATAATGCAAGAACCATGTGGTCTATCCTAACCTGTCAAAAGTTTTAGAACTCAGAAATGGCTAAAAAGGGGACGGACAAAAATATTCTTTAGCAATTTTAGACAACATAGTTTTCAACCTGAAAAAGCTTAAGATGATAAAATGACATAGCAACAATTATAAAAGTTAATCTGATACTGGTACATCCCCACTCCTAGACAGAAGAAAGGCTTCAATAAAGACAAATTAAAACCACTGCTCTTTATAAACTAAATGCGGCATAATTTCCAGTTCCCCATATACATTATTTTTCTTCTAAAGTTTATCTGCTCAATGTTCTTACAGTTTATGGTCTATTATCATTACAACAATTTTATGAATGAGTTATTTGTAGGACAACCCCCAGTGGTTTTAATGCGTCTGAATGGCTGACGAGAGAATGTTACTTTTCATGAACATAATCCTAATTCAGATATGCAGAAGGCAAATCTCTTCCTCAAACACTTGTCATCAATTGACAGATGTCAAAAGCCTTCACTTTTACACATATGTATGACTGGAGCTAATTAGAGAGGTCACAGCTTGGAAGAGGAATGCGAAGTCGCTACAGCAGACACTCACAGCATCTATTTCTTGCAGTTTTGAGAATTCAGGCGTTGTGACTGCTTGCTGACCCTTGTCCTCGTTATGCATTGATAAATATGGGCTTCTTGTTGACCCTTGAAGCTCTGCCTCTAGCATATCAATAGCAGCCCTGCATCAATACCTAACTTCAGTTACTGTTTATGGCAATGGAGGAAAACTTATAACAGAAATCATATAATCGATTGCAATAACTGGTAAGTTCCTTCACTGGCATTGTGGAGAAGTTAACAGACTGAGAAGTCAATTTGCCAAAACAAGGAAAAAAATCCTCATTAAATACTAGTAATTCCTACAGTGATGACAATGGTATGGAGGCTTTTGTTTATGAGATATAGAGCTCGCAAAGACTATCAATTTCTGCATTTTTTATAATAATATAAATGCTTTTGTTCTTTAAAAATACAGTAACAGGGAGAAATCATGGCATTAATGCTGGCAAATCTAACAATCTACTATAGGCTATGAGTGAACTTGTCTTGTGTTAAGTTACGAACCTGCAAATACAAAGAGCTTTCCTCATGTCTCCAGATGCGGCTGCAACTTTCTGTTACATCTCTTTCACTTAGTATGCATAATTACCAATAATTAAAGAAAGAGCGGACATGATGCAGAAGTTTCAAACTCAGGAGGAAAAAAATTACTAATGGACTCACTCTGGCACAGAGTTCCAGGGCATGTGGTTGAAAGACAGGATAAGGGAGCACCTGTCAAATAAACAGCCCTAAATGAACATCAATGGCTCTTAATTACTGTGATTTCAGCAAAGTCTACTCATTAAAGTCCTTAAAAAGAATTCCTCAAAAATTTGTCTCCCGTAAGAAAATTTTGTGTGAATTTCACCAGTAAGTTCCAAGGTGAAAAGTAAAATGTGCCATATGCACAGACACCAGATCTTCAATTGAAGGAAAAATGGAAAAAGGAAGACGCATCTCATGAAATGACACATAGAGGTAGATTAGGCATCATGACATTGAAGGTCAAACACCCAAATACTCGATTTCAAAAAGGCAACATATCAGGGTTTAGCGTTCAGATGTTGCATGGCACTGAGAACACAAGAAAGATTCTACTAGGGAAAAGCATATAATTACCTTGAGTCTCTGTTGAAGAATCCTGACGATCTGCTCTGGGGAGTAAGCCCGAAAAGTTACAATGATAGGCTTACCTAACAGGAACGAAAGTACAAAGATAGGAGTAAGCACTATATCCAGATCAGAGAAACCCCAAGGGCTTGTTTGTTTAAGATTCAGTAAAATCGAACCATATTTTTTGTGCTTCCCCTTGAAATCAAAAACATTATCCAAATTTGAAATTTTTTTGAAGGAATTATACATGAAAATGGGTGGCAATATTTATAGGTTGCAATAGCTTCAAGTGTTTTAAATTTAAAGAAAATGGAAGTGCAGGAGCCGCAAAGTTTAGATTAAGCAAAAAGCAAAAAAATAAAATTATCAAGACAAAACATTTGTATCTTATCAAATCAAGAAAAGATGGCTCACAATTTAAGGATTGAAGCCTCGGTAGAAAACGATCTGCCAAGTCTATGGCATTTGCTATTCCTGCAAGGAATACAGCAAAACTTGCATCAAATTTCGTGTGGCATATTGCTTTGTAAAACCATTAAGAAAAGTAAAAGATATAGTACAACCAGATCAAGCGAGCAATGATAAGTACCTACTAATATACATTTAGAGAATGGGAAAGTGGTGAGCACGAAAAGATCATGAAGCACAGCACGGTCTTTTGTGATCAAATAATCCAACTCATCTACAATAATTAGCCTGCAAGAGGAAAAATTAGTTCACTAGAAGCATAGACTCATATGCTCCTACTGCCATAAATGTGAGCAACTTAAAAGAATTAGCATCTTCTTGCAAAGTCGAACTATATCAGGATCTACATGACTTTGGGCCAATATTGCCTTATGGTGTGATAGTCAATGAAATTGCAACTTACATCATCTTCGTGGATTGTTGCTTCTCTGAATATAATTTCTGAAGCCGTTGCAAAGCTGAGGTACGATCATTTGTCATTTTTGGCGATTGGCACTTGGATATTATCTGTCAGCAAACATGGCAGATAAGAACGTGCAGGTTCTAACAGGCAAATATACATGCTTCCAGTATAAGCACCTTGCTGAAGATCTCTGGTGTGCTGGATAGAGAAGTGCAATTTAAAGTTAAAACTTCTGGCTGCTGAAGACCTGCCTGGATACATTAAAAAAAAAAATTGTAAAGAGAGATCCCAAACAGATCAAAACTTGAGATATATTAGAGGAAATCAGAAATGATTGTCACTTCTGGTTCTTGATTCACTCCTAGCAAAGATGCTTAAAAAAAAAAATTGACTTGCCAATTTTGAAGACGAGCAAAAAACTCCTATAATTTAGTTTGGAGACCTGAGTTTCTATGTGCTGATATTCAATAAAGGTAAATACTATGTGATCAAACCATCAAGGAAAAATGTGCACGAATAACATTGAGGTCCTGTGAGAAGCAATGACACAATATCATCATCTATGAGGCATGTCCTAACTCCTTAGTGAAGGTGTTCTAACTTGTGGAAATGCAGCTGTTCCAAAATTTGTTGAATCTTTTCATCTAAAATGATCAATGGTGGTTCTTGGGATCGTATACACAGCAAGAAATATTTAATATGGCCACAGCATCATGAAGCAGTAAAGAACGGCAAGGTAACCTCCTGCGTCCAATGCAGTAAGAGCTCCTTCACTTTTTCCATGGATAAGGACTTTCCTGTCCCAGGGCATCCACAGATGTATAAGCTACCGGGTTTCTCCAGCTTGATGCATCCCTTGCAAAAATCCACTATCATCTTTTGTTCATTTTCTCGGCAAGAGACAAATGGTGGCAGTGTCGACATGTGAAGAGCTTCCTTTGCTGCGCTCATCTGCTGAGGATCTATCGTCACATTACAGAAACATTAATTTCCATCGTTGCAATTAAGGTCTGTGCTGCTATGGTGTTCAATGTATCTTGATATGTTCTACTTGCCTCTTGGATTCCATTTGCTATCGGCGACAAGACTATCAGGCAATCTCTTCACTGGTGATTTCTTCGGTTTCATGGGCTTATCACCAACTGCTGCCTCAGTTCTCTGCAGATAATTTTAGATTAGCAAAACCAATGGTGTTTCCAACTTCCTAATCAGGCGTGCACCAAAATTTGCATGACTTAACCTCAGTACCTCAGTACAGCGTAAACCCAGAAATAGTACAAAATTATGGCTGATATTAATCAATGGAATCTTACATAATGGCATAACTACGTGATTATCCTTAAACGAAAGTTTAAATTCGCCATAACCAATCCACTATCTGAATCACTTTTTCACTTCCTAGTGGCTGCAATAAACGCACATTCAATTTGATGAGTACAGAATTGAAGAAAATGATCTCGCCATCAGCAAATCAGTGTCCATTCAGTTGTAGCAATGAACCAACGGCGAAACGTTGACTTCAACAACGGCATAACTACAGAAGTATAAAAGAGAAGCTTGAGCTGACCTTTGGAGGAGTATTTGGGCTCTGATTCAGGCATCGACGAGGCGACACTCTCTTCCCTGGACCGGCGACTCCGCTCTCGCGAAGTGCGGCCGGCGTTCCAGGTCTGAGCTTCCGCTTCTGAGGAGTGGAATCGCCATCGGATCCAACGAGAGTCTGCAGGAGACCTTTGTTGGCGGGCGAGATCGGAGAGCCACATCGTTTGGCGATGGAAGGCATTGTGTATGAGAATTGAGAGCGAAAGGGGGCAAGAGTGTCACCGTCGGGCGGAAAAGCTGCTGCCGCCGAGGAGTAAGAGAAGAAGGAAGAATCAAATGGCGAATCGGTAGGGTTTGTCGGCCTTGGGGGAGGAAGAAATGGAGATGATATAGCGCGGTTTGTTTTAGCGGGAAGGAACGAGCGCGGCTTCGTTTCGCGCTAGCACGACTGAAGACTATTGCTTTTAAAATCCTCTACAGTTTTGACTATCGTTTGACCGAAGCCTTTTCTTTTCAATCCTTTATTGTGGCTTTCTTCTTTTTTTTTTTTTTTGAGTATTTTCAAAATCTTTGGGGGACTTCAGGTCCCTCCGAATGTAGTATGATCCCTTTTCGACCAAAAAAAAAAATGCATGATACCTTCGAAAAAAGAAACCTAACGGAAGTTCAAAGTATATTAAAAAATAAAAAAATGATCAAAAATAATAAAATAAACATTATTAACAAATCGGGGAGGGGCAAGCCAAAATAAAATTTTACCAAAACCAAAATCAAAAACAAAAATCACCAAAGATTTATTTGAGCTTAAACATTTGCATTTCATTCTTTCGAGTTCTTAAATTTCTCTTATTTATGAATAATATCCATCATTTTTTTATTGAAAAATAATATCTACTATTTTAAAAATTACGATTGAATTTATTATATATTACTTGTTGTTCGAATATTATCACTCTAATATTTTTAAAAATAAATCAAAAAATCAAATCTCAATTGTTTCTTTTTAAAAATAGTGAAAACCCCACCAATTGGTTGGAAAAAAATATATACAATCGCACTGTTCATTTTGTAAAATGACCGTACGGTCATGAAATAAATTTTCTATGCTTTTTTATTGTGATTATCAATATCATGGTAACTTACGATACGTATAATTTCCCTTTAAAATTTGGTGCTCTTTGTGCCTATATAAATCCTCTAATCCTAAGTTAATCCAAGAGAAAAAGGAAACTAGGGACAGTTAAAAAAAAAAATGAAACCGGCCAAAGCATTGTCCTGGTTTCCTCCATTCAAAGTTTTGGCTGATATTGGACGGTTAGAAAATTAAAATTACAACACATTAAGGTAGCCGAGCCCAAAAAAAATCTGCCGTCTCTGTTACTCCTATCAGTGCCCATTTGATCCCGCAAAGTAAAATCTGCTCTTCTTTCTCTCTCTCTCAAAGTCCAACCAAGAGCAAAGCAGACCAAGTCCATTCTTGCTGTGCTGCCGGCGACGGAGGAAGAGATGACGCTGATGGTGAAGTGGAGAGGCAAGGAGTACATAGTTCAAATTTGCAACGACGACACGGTGGGTGAGCTAAAGCTTCACGGGTAGAAAAACTAAGGAGAAATAAGCTCTCAAATCCCTCGTCCATTCCGCGAAACTCGCCATAGGCTTGGGTTGTGGCTTCGAACCACTTCCCAAATCCCTCATTTGTTCCGCGAAGCTCGTCACAGGCGTGGGTTGTGGCTTCGGACTTCGGACCAGTTTCAGCCACCGAATTCAGAGCTTTGGCACTTCCTGAATTGGGACTCCATCGCTCCCACAAACCACCCTACCCAAAATTCGACTCACCGACATGCTAGAATACGCTTCGATATGCCCCCAACACGCAGTCAATGCGAATCGGTGCTTCTAACACTCGGGACACACTTAGACTTGCGTGTCTCGAAACTAATTTGATCAAATCTTTATACTTTAAAACCCAAATCTGGCCCTAGATCCATGGGCCTTTCGGAAGACCCATTGCCCGACCCAACTCGCCACATTGTTTCATGAACTGAGGCCCCATTTTATAAGGTTCTTTCCCTCTCTTTCTCTACTTTTTCGCCAATGTGGAACTAAAGAACTGGGCGGAAGAAGACAGACTTTATGTAGAGGAAGGGCACCATCTCTGCAATTTCCTTGAGCTCTGCACGTAGGAGGGTAAACCCCGAAGTCAAAATACGGTTTTAAAGAAAGCTTGGTTTTAAACACGGCATTAAGTATATAGATGAGGCAACGTACATTTCCTCTCTTGCAGTGAATAAGAATAGGATGATTCTTTACATCCGCAATAAAAATGGCAAGAAGAAACATTAAGTAAGACTCTCAAACAAATTTTGATTATTGCATTTAGATAAATATAAGAGGAGAGTGGATCATTGTCATACCAAGTAAAATATTCAAACTCACGAATTGTCTCCTCTCGTATATATACAAAAGTTTCCTCGAAAGCACACCCATGTGTTTTAGCGTGTCGAAATTCTCTATTTTTTAAGAAACTACGTGTCGGCGTGTGGTGTGGTGTAGTGTCCCGTGTCCCGTGTCCCGTGTGGTATAGGTGCAACATAGGCTATGATCGCTTAGCAGACAGTGCATCGATTACATCTTTTGCAACCTTTGCTAGTCCATATGACAAATATGGAAGGCATACTATTTTATTCCGATCTGCAGCTTCTTTTCGTTAGCAAATATTGTAGAACTTGCCAAGAGAAAAATCTGGTGCTATTTGTTTGGTTCTCTGTGAACTGTTCCGTAATGTTTATGAAGCAATGCATTTCGGATAGATAGTAATTTTTTCTTGGCTTCCTTTCTAACGCGAGAAATTTTATTTTGCTCTTCTTTTTTTATATACAAAAACGTGTTTATAATTCTACTTTATTTTTCCTAAAGGATTTAAGGCTCTTTGTTCATAAAATAAAAAAGTTAAACAGAAACATCAATCAAATATTTGAAACGACTATTTACTTTCGAAAAATTAAACACGTGGACCAATCGGAATAGATTGTAAACTCGAATAATCGAACATGCTACGTGGTCGGATATATAATGAATTAGACCAAAATTGACATCCCTCACCCACCATTGCTAAATAACGGCTAAAAAAATTAGATTAAAACACAAATGAAATGATTGTTTGGTTTTTCCAATTTTTTTTTGTTGTTGTGGTTTTACGACCCTTTCGGTTTTTTATATACAAAAAAACCGTGTTTCTAATTCTATGTTATTTTTTTATAAAGAATTTGAGGCTGTTTATTCATAAAATAAAAAAGTTACAAAGAAACATCACTCAAATATTTGAAACGGCCGTTTACTTACGAAAAATTAAACACGCGAATCAATCAAAATAGATTGCCAACTCGAATAATCAAACATACTACGTGGTTGGATACGTAATGAATTAGATTGAAATTGACATCCGTCACCCTCTGTTGTGAAAACGGCTAAAAAAATTAGATTATAGCACAAATGAAATGATTGTTTGGTTTTTTTGAAATTTTTGTTGTTGTTCTGTTTTTATGACCCTTTCGGTTTTGATATAAAAAAAAAAAAGCGTTTCTAATTCTGTGTTATTTTTTCATAAAGAATTTGAGGCTCTTTATTCATAAAATAAAAAATTTTAAAAAAATATCAGTAAAATATTTGAAATGGCTATTTACTTACGAAAAATGAAACGCCTAGATCAATCAGATTAGATTGTGAACTCGAATAATCGAACATGTAATATGGTTGGATATGAAACGAATTAGACCAAAATTGACATTCGTCACCCTTCGTTGCGAAATAACGGCTAAATGAAACACAAATGAAATAATTGTTTGGTTTTTCCGAATTTCTTTTTGTAGTTCTTTTTTATGTCCCTTTCATTTTTTTATATAAAAAAATGCATTTCTAATTCTACGTTATTTTTTTGTAAAGAATTTGAGGCTCTTTATTCATGAAATAAAAAATTTAAATAGAAACATCAGTCAAATATTTGGAGCGGCTATTTACTTAAGAAAAATTAAACACGCAGACCAATCGAATAAATTGCGAACTCGAATAATTGAACATGCAACATGGTCGATACGTAACGAATTAGACCGAAATTGACATCCGTTACCCTCCGTTGCGAAATAACGGCTAAAAAAATTAGGTTGAAACACAAATGAAATGATTGTTTTGTTTTTTCAAAAAATTTTTAGCTATTTTGTTTTTATGTCCCTTTATTTTTTTTATATACAAAAAGGGAAAGCAAACAACTATGCGCACATAATAGTTTAAGTTATGTAACAATAGCTATATCAATCGAAATCATGATGAAAAACCAACCCCTATGTAGCGAGCTTGACATGTTTCAAGAAAAACTGGGTTTCAACCAACTTGAATCTCAATCGTTGATACTCTTGTAGCCCTGTTCAACCATTATACCATGAGAGAAAAAAAGGAGCAATTACAAGCCGGGATTCAATAAAAAATATAGCCACTTCACATATATGTTTGGATTCAACAATTTTGAACCCTTGTTCCATAAATGAACCCGATACAACGAAAAGAGCAATTACAAGCCGGAATGACGGATTCAACAAAAAACACGTGAATCACATCGAGTTGACGGATATACAACAGGGTAACGAGAATTATCATCTTCGAACCACAAACCCAAATCTTTAAGCCATAAGATATAAACGAAACAGATAGTAAAGTTATCGCCACCTCCTATGCCCTCTTGTCCCTGCTAAGGATTCATCCCGACTATTTATGCTATGACCATGTATTGTCGATGCCCTCCAAATTGTTCAACTCATTTATCTCAGGTTGTTGCAAAGAGTGTGTTGACCCTGCACAAAGAAATCTCCACTCCCATCAAATACCTAAGGAAGAATGACACTGACTCGAAATAGACGGGTTTTCTTAAATAGTTCAGATATATTGCTTTAGAGAGGGGAAACTGACCTTGACTAATCTACCCGTCTTCTCAGCTTCCGCTTATTGACTTCTTTATCTTTGATGTCACAACATCATCCTGTCCAAGCCTAAAATCATCAATTATTTCAGGAGAGTCAACTTCATCCACAAGAAGATCATCTTCAACAGTCTTACAAATAGAAATCAATAGCCATCCAGCAGAGAGTCAAATGAAAAAATCGAATTTGCTATATGAAGGCTTGTCTATGTATTATGAAACACATTTTCCCTTTCTTTTATAATCTAATGAAACAAAGTGATATTTGAACAAACACTCCAAATATTCAGGAAAGTTGTAGTTTAGGGGGCTAGCAAATCAAATTTGCTACAGAAAGGTTGGTCTTTCCTACATGATGCTTGTCCATGTACTGTGACAAGCCAACACATTTTTACTTCTACAATCTGATGAAATAGTATGCCTGTGAACTAAAACTCCAAATAGTCATCAAACATGATCTTAGCATAGGGGAAGGCCCGACTATGAAATATAGTAGAAGAAAGTCGGTAATAAACAGGGCAGGCTAAATGTAGGTGTACATTAGACAACAAAGAGACTCTTTTTAATTTATGCATATGAATACACATTAATGAGCTACTTTAAACCGTTCAAACCTATCTTTCATCCCGAGCTCAATCACGACATTGGTCGAGAATACATAAAAAGTGAAGAATCCAACCAATGAGGAACAAAACCTCACAAATGACGGACCCAAGGGGGCACGGGCCATTGCCTCAACCTCAGTGCAATGTTTGGAAATTATTTCCTTTAATCCTTGAAGTTCTATCAGAATCTTCCTCCGGACATCATGAACTGAGAGTTTGCAAACATCTTTCATCTCCCCCCAACCTAAGTTTCGGCATTCGCCACTACTTCACCATTTATTCAAATTATCATTACTTCACAAAAAAAAAAAAAAAGTCCAATTCCTCGTGGCAAAAATGGAAACCACCACCCTTTCTGCTATTGACCAAAAAGGATTTCCTAAAAATTGAAACACGAGAAAACCGACGAAAGCCAACAACCATCGCCTCATATGGCACCAAAATTCCAAATCCAAGCATCTTTAAAACACAAAGAATCCAAGACATTCTGTGAGAAAAAACATGAAAAGTCTAAAGCTTCAGAGAGAGAGATAGAAGAATAGCTACCCATGGTCATCTTGAGGAAGGACTTAAGAGAGAGCTGGGAGAGCAAGAGGGAGTCATCGACAAGCTTAGAGCCGCCGACTTTAGGGTAGAGAATCTTCTGGCACTTGGGCAACACGTTGGTGAGCTCGCATATCCCCAACTTCTAGCCCTTGGGCAACATGTTGGTGAGCCGACAAAGAATCCACCGCATCGCCACCGCAAACTCGAACTATTTACTCCTTATCGCTCCACTTCACCGTCAGCATCACTCTTCCTCCGTCGCTGGCAACAACGCAAGAACTTCAATGGTCTTGGTATGCTCTGTTCTAGACTTTGAGAACACCGCAAGAACTTTGATGGACTTGGTCTGCTCTCCTGTTTGTTGGACTTTGAGAGAGAGAGAGAGAGGGAGTGAAGAGCAGATTTTACTTTGTGGAATGGGATGGGCACACAGAGCAGTCATCGGGAAGAGGCAAAGAGAGAAAAGGGGGAAGAAGTGAACGGGAGTAACGAAAACAGCAGACTTTGTGGATTTTGAAATTTGTAGGCGTGTGGGCCCCGCTTTGCCATGTATCGATTTCTGGGTGGTGTTCCTCAGAGATGCGCTGGCACCATGGGTGCACCCAATAATTTCTCAAAACAACTCCCACATGAAGCTCGTGATTGCCGCAAATAAGAAGAAGGCCCCGTTTATGATGACTGCCTTGTAAGTCGATAAGATCATGATCGATAATGCTCCACTAACCACGCGGTACTTTGTAACGCCGATTACGCACCCCTACGTACGTAGCCTCTGTGGGAAGATTTCTGAGATATACACCATCCCGACGGAGAAGAAGGCTACATAGGAGAACATTGAGATGATGCATATGACCATCACCCAATGAGTTTCGTGGTGGCTATGGTTGATGATGATGAGGCACAATTCCGTGATCTCGCCTCTCTTGGAAAATGCCTCACTATCGTTGACCACAACCTAAGGTCGTATGCATCACCTAATTATTTTTCTACGTGGCTTTCTACTCTTTTGGGATGAGGCCGATCATGTGGGTGCACCGCTCAAAAATATTCCCACTAAGGCTGCGGGCGCTGGGCTATGCAATTGGCGTCGCCTCAATTCGAGTGGTAATTGAGTGGTAAGTGAAGTGTTATCAATGACGCTCTTATCGTTGTATAAGGCAATCGCCATTGGCGTGCCATCTTCTTGTTTGCGACGATTACTAGTATTGCGCGGGTGTTCTTCTACATGATGATGTTGGAAACGCAGGGCAAACGCTGGAGAAAATGGGGCATTTTTTTTGTTAAATACACCGAGTTGAAATCAACAGCGAGGGAGATAGAGATGCAAAAAAATAATAGGGTGGACGATGATACGATGGAGGCAATTGCGGTGGACAATGAGGAAATAATTTTAAAGCAGCGGGTATTGGGTAAGGATGGAAGCCTTCGTTAGGATCTTTAGAGTAATTACTAATTAGGATCTTTAGAGTAATTACTAATTATACATAATATAAATGAGTAATGTTTGCTAATGTAGATGAGGACAAAAAGAATCACGATAAATTTTCAAAGGAAAAATCGACAAAAAATTCTCAAGAAATTCTATCTTTCTGAAAATTTCCCTTCCCCCCACTACAAACAAAAAAAATGTTTTTTTTTTTTTTTTTTTTTTTTTTTTTTTTTTTTTTTTTTTTTTTTATTATAAAAAAATAAAAAATTTTTTTTTTATAATATTTTTTTTTTTTTATGGTTAAAGAGTGTGTTTGTTTTCTTTTTTTGCTTAAATTGGAAGGAATGTTGGGAAGTAGGACAACATAGACATGCAAAAAGACAAATTGAGGAGTTTGCGAATACGACCCATTATAAAAATACAAGGCACGACTAAAGTGTTCGAATTTTTTAGTCTATTATTAGGATTTAGATAGGGAGGATTAAATTTTGTGCTTTATGCATAGATTATCTTTTTTTTTTTTTGGTCGAACATGTATAGAATATCACTTCACAAAGAACTTGATAAATTTGTGTATTTTGAGGGAAAATTGGAAGGCAAAGGGATTTCTCAACAGCATTGATACACACGATAAATAATACAACACATTGCATAATCCGAATATATACATAATGCAAAAGTTCAGGCACCGAAGTACGTTACCAGAGATTTGACTAATATGCATGCCGATAACTCTCGCTCATTTTCTTCTCCGATTACCGCCGCAAGCAGGATATCACCAAAAGTGTCATACATAAAACACAAAGAACACAAACTCAGTAAAGCATTCAGCAAATCCCACCATGTGTCAAGTTCATGCTTAATATCTGACCACTTGATCTATTTCGCACGAATCACAATCAGATGAGACCAAAGCGGAAACTATTTTTTAAAATCCACTCTGAGGGGCATTTTGTCGAACACGTGACGTGCAATCACTGAAAGAAGGAAACAAGGCACGAAACATTCAGATTGAAGATGTGATGCACACAACGTCAATCCAGAATACTTACAATCCTAGGCACGAATCTGAACCAAGTCGATTTAAGCCTAATCGACAATCCATCACATTCGGTTCCATTTTTCTGAAAACAGAGCATATCATAGGCGAAAGGTCACTGAACTTTACCTGGACAAAGCTGGATTTCTAGCCCCGAATAGTGAGATGATCCAGGCGCGTATGTTCCAAAAAGTCTCAGCTGAAGGAGGTCGGTCGTCGTTGTTGGCGGATGTAGCGGCTGAGGAGCATAAAAAGGAGGAGCAGTAGCCTCAGGTGATGACGCTGAGATGCGAGCTATAAACTTTCGCTCTATTGAGAAGAAATATCTCCAGGATCTTCTGTAGCGTCCCGTTTTTCGCTCTCCTTTGTTTTTAGTGTATCCCCGCTTTACCCGAGAGCCAAAACGGATTCTGTTTTTCTGCCCCCGAGCGCTTCGCCAAGTTGTTAGATGAGAGAGAATATCCATAGAACGTCCAATTGACCTAATCCTTTTAAAAAATTTTACATTTTTAAATTTTTACAAGAATGGTCACCTGATTTCATGGCAAAAATTTGAGGTGTCAACGTCGTTTAACGTCATTGTATAGCAATTCGGTGTCATTTGATTTTGGTAGGTTCAATCTTTACTCGATTTTCTGGCCAATACTTTGTCGCATTGAAACAAAACTAGTTCAAGCTCTTCATATCTTAACGTGTAGTGCATTATATTAATACCGTCATTGCGCAACAATCTATATCGATATTGACGTTGAAAAGCACCCGAAAAAGTGAGATCCGAAGAACTACACGACACACGCCGATTGTTACACAATTTAAATGCATTCATATCGACAATGTTACTAAATTATTCTTCTTTCGATGAAAGACAATTCAAGTGCATTCGTATCGACATACAATAATAGAAACAAAAAATTTCAAAGGAAATGAAAAACACATGGTTGCGATACTGATTATAGGATCCATGTGGCTATTTTATTTCCTATGTCCGGCAAATTTCAGAATAAATTAAATTTCGCCTTTTGCATCAAGCGATAGAAATTTCGTGGACCATAGAACATCGAAGAACATGCATGAATGATACAAAAACCATCTACACCCATCGTAAATCTCTTCATTCATAGTCAATTTGTCGCATTTTATGATGGTCGCAGGAATGCTAGTGGCTAGCACTGGCGGTCCACTAATTTAATACTAGGAATTTCCTTTTTAAGGCAACTGAATGGATTGGGGCTAGCTTACCAAAACAAGAAAAATCCAAAAATGGGGAATTCAGAGAGAGTTTGGGAAATAAGGATAAATGACAATGTGATACACAATTGAATCTTGATCCAAATATTAACGAATTAAACAAAAGATCTCAAAGCAAGACATGTTATTAACCCATTAATAAGTCATTCACTCTTATTTTTAGCCAAAAAAAAAAATTTATTAACTCTTATATTAAATTATCAACATTTGTTTGACCGTTGCTAATTGCTAACCGTTTTAATAGATTACCAACTTTTACCTACTTAAGTCCAACGTGCTAAAGTTACAAACTTCATACAAATTACATTATCAACCTTAGTTTGCGTCATTCATGACTTTTCTCCAATTAAGTTTCCGATTACATTTAGTTTGTCAAATTTCAAATACCAACTTTTCCGTATAATTTACTCGCTTCCATCAAAATTACACCCTTGCCTTTTTCGAGCTTAATGAAAAGGCTGAAATCCGCGGGCGCCGTTAGGTATCCACCTTGAATTCAAAATCAAAATCGAGCAAACTTACCGCCCTATGAAAACCACTAATTTACTATTTTTTAAACGAGTGCTATTCAAAAGAACGGACTCATCTCATGGTGAATTAGGACCCGGATTTGTGTGAGGACAGACATTTTCAAAGGGTTGCAACCAAATTTATCAATTATTCATCTAGAAGCTAGACCATTCCGAGTAGCTAAAGCATAACAAATAAATGTTTTTTATATATATATATTTCAATGTTTTTTTTTTTCAGGTAAGACAAATACAACCTGATGGCAAGAACATAAATGATTACATCCATCAACGTCCCCCATGCACACTAATCTTTAAGACCAATGCACACGCTTCCTCGATCGCAAGACCCATTAATCTTCCTTACTTATTTTCATCATGCAGCCTCAGCAAGATCCCGCGGATGCAGATAGACCCGAAGCCCGTTCTTCATGAATAGAGTGAGCGACATCTTCTGCTCCACGCGGTGACCGGGCACCAACGACAGCCGGTAGTGCAGGAGCACCGCCGAGGCCACGGACTTCATCTGAAGATACGCCAAGTCCTTCCCCAAACAAGTCCTCGGCCCGGCGTTGAAGGCCACGAACTTGTAGCTGTCTTTCGGAGTCTCGAACCGGCCCTCGCTCTCCGAAAGCCATCGCTCCGGCCTGAATTCCATGCAATCCTCGCCCCATATCGACTTCATCCTCCCCACGGAGTATATCGAGTATGTAACCGTCGATCCAGCTGGCACGTGGGTCCCGTCGGGCAGGACGTCGTCCGCGACCACGTACTTGAAGTCCTCCGGCACCGAGGGGTATAAGCGCAGCGTCTCGGCTAGCGCTGCCTTGAGATACACCAGCCTGTCGGCCTCGTCGAACACCAATGGCGAGTCCAGCCATTTGCTGCGATCATCGCCCCGGGTGTCCTTGAGGACCTTTACTATCTCATGCACGATCTTGCTCTCAACTCGCGGGTTGTTCATGACGAGCCAGAAAAACCAGCTCAGCGCAACAGACGACGTGTCGCGCCCTGCGAGGACGAAGTTCAACGCGATCCGCTGGAGGACGGAGCTCTGGAAGAGGTTGCCATCAACGTCCCGCTTTTTAAGGAAGCGCGAGAGGAGGTCGTCGGAAGGAGTCGCTTTGCGCGCATTGATGGCATCGTTCATGTAGTCCTCGACGACTTTGAGACTCTTCTTTAACCTCTGCTCGGCTCCGACACCGAATATCTTCTTGAGCCTCCATAGAAAGCCGGGATATAGCAGACGCTGAAGGGTCGCTTCAGTGGCCTTGTCGAAAGCTGTAGCGAAAGGGTTTTCTGGTAACTCCGGCGAGAGAGTCTCCGGGTCTTTACCGAACGTGAGCCCGCAGATGTTGTCGAACGTCAGGCGAAGCAAGAGGTCTTGCAGGTCGACAGAGATGCGCTCACTCGCGGCCTTGTCGAGTATCTTCCAGAACCGGGTCTTGATGGTCCGGTTCACCCATCGGTCCATCGCCTGCCTCAGCGTCCTTGTCGTGAACTCGAGGGCCGCCGTCTTGCGCTGCAGGAGCCACGTCTCGCCGTCGCTGTTGAAGATTCCCTCGCCGAGCAGGTCGTGGAAGGCAGTCTGCCACGTGGGGCCCTTAGGGTAGTTGTTGAACCGCGTTCGGAGCACATGCTCGATGTTCTTGGGGTGGCACGTGACGGTGTAGAACCCTTGCTTGCGGGCCAAGAAAGGGAGAGCGATGGTGCACGTCTGGTAGGTGGCGGCGCCGCCGGTGTCCCGGAGGTGGCCGGCGATCCAGTCGTGGAGCCTCCTCCGGTTAACGAAGAGGCCCGGCAGGCTGCCCACGACCGGCCACGCCTTTGGGCCGGTGAGTTTCCTGGCCAAGAGATAGAACCAAATGAGGTAGGCACAAGTAAGAGCGGACAAGTTGAAGAGGAGGAGCGACATTTCCATGGTGTGGTGCGGACGGAGGGTCAAGAGCGAATCTGAGAGAGAAGGTGATGAGAGTTGTTGTGAATATATAGTTGGGACATGCGTGAGGAAGATGTAGGAGGAGTTGTTAGGAAAAATCTTGAAGTCATAGGGGTTGATAGGAACCAAGTGAAAGGAGAGAATACAAGTAAGCTTCCCTGAAAACCTTTACGGGGTTTGATTGAGCCGTTCATATAGTCGCCTAAGTAGTTGCTAGAGTACAACGTGAAATTAGGGCCGTTTAATTTGCTTTTAATTAAGATGATGGAGTGTGATTTTGGTGTATCAACTCATAGATAGTGAATTTCTTTTTTCGTCCCATTAGGTCATCTCTAATCTTTGCAGTTACGTGGCATCTTCTTATTACCACTAGAACTGAGAAGTCAGTGAAAACTTAGCTTCGAGAACACATACAATTCTCTAGCGTGGGCTTCATGTCGGTTGATGAAGCTATGTAATTTATCCGCCTAATGTTGTGGGCAATTCACATGTCACAGTAAATTATGAGTTCTAGGACTTTTATGCGTGATTTTATATATATATATATAGAGAGAGAGAGAGAGAGAGACGTAGGAAAACGTTTGGACGTGTTTAGCACATTGCTAATACGATAAAAATGGTCGGACGTCACTGTCACTTGGAAATCACCTAACCCTCTTTCTTATTACTTGTTAGTCGAATCTAAGTTTCTTTTAAGTATGCTAATTGCTCACCCAAAAGGGATAGCGGAGTCTTACCATTTAGACTCCAGTTTCATACTACCTTTGTTTCTTCTTCGTCTTCCTCTTATTCTTCTTCTTCCTCCTCCTCCTCCTTTATCTTTCTGGGCTGTTGCTGTTCACATGCAGCGATCATTTTCATACTTGTTAAGATGTTGTTTCTGTTGCTTTCTTAAGACACGGGGATTAGATATATAATCATCTGTCTAAGCAGCTGATGCATGAGTAAAGATGTGGGTATGCCAGTGCTAACTTGGCTTGAACCTGACCCCTTAATTAAAGGGCCAACAACAGTACACAGCTAATTACCTAAAGTTGAAGACTTTCTTGCCCCACATACCCAATTAAATTAAGGGCATTGTCTCTTCTTGGCAAGTCTTGATGTACAATATATATATAGAGAGAGAGAGAGTGGTTAGAGGAGGGTTACCGGCAATGGGAAAATGGCATTAGATATGAGGGAGAGAACCTAAGACGTGCATGAGACGGAGAAGAACAGCAAGTGATCCCAGCGGTTTTTCCTTTGGGGGAAATATAAAGAATTAGACCTTTCTTGACCATGTGGACCTGTGATGGTTGATTTTTTTTATTACTTTTTGACCTTTTTTTTGGTTGGGATCCGTCTTGGCCAACTCATTGCATTGTTGCATTCGTCAGAACAGGCGTTACGTGAAGAAAAAGGAGGATTCTCGATTAGGGTTTTTTGGATTTTCTTTACAAGCCTCACGGTTAAAAGTTGTGTCCAATTATAGACAAGGCAAGAGAAGTTCGTTTTGCATAGGGATTTTAAGTTATTTTGTTTGGATTCCCTGACAACAACATGCTTGACCTTTCAAATTTTCATACGGATAAGGATTAGTTATTGTTATTCCCTCTCAATTGAGAAAATTACCAAAGAAGATCTAAACCTATTATAATTGTGCTAATTCAATCGTAATTTTTTTTTTGTCAAAAGGAAATTTTCATTTCACTTAAAAGAAACGTACATGGCATCAATATAAAGTCAATCACAAAACGTTACAATCAAGTGCAAATCTAAAAAATAGATCAACTTGGTAGTAGTTATAGTAACTTCCTCCTTCTACAAGAACAGATTTGTCATAATATCATAGCACACTCGATGGTCGATCATCGATACTTGGATCATCATTAGTGATGAACACGCCGAAATTTTCATCTATAATAACTATTTTGCCAAAAGGCGGTGCGCGGCTGGCGTCTCCGAAGACCATCATTGTACGGAGATAACAATAACACTAATATGTTGAAAAAGCACAAATAATGCCACGTAAATCCCAAATCTATATATAGATCGGGATAGAAGAACTTTTGGATTTAAATTTAAATCTAAATCGAGAGAGAGTTACAAAATAATTATAGTTAATTGAAACACTTTTGGATAAACTCACTTTTGAATGAAATGAGAGATGAGCTTGAGAGACTTGCGGAGCGCTCAAACAATGTCTACGAAAACAGCGAAGAAGTCTTGAAGATTCTTAAAGATGAAGAGATGGGGAGATAGACAAGGACATGGAAAGGAAAGAGAGGAGGGGAGAGGGAAGAGGGAGGGAGAGAGAGAGAGTCTCCTGCTCTCCCAAGAAAGTTCTGCAATGAGACCTAGATTTGTTTACATTTTGTCAATTGAGTTTATCTAATCAATTTTAATTGAAAATCAATTATATGGACATCGACTGTCCGTTGGCTGTCCTGCGAGACATTGCCGGCGCTAATGTGAAATTTTCTCATTTTTTGAACTTTTTGTCTTTTTACTTTGGTTGTTATTAAGGCCGCGGCTAAGCTCTGATAAAAAAACTCCATGGCCACCATGACCGAGCTCTATAGAAGAGCTCTCGCAGCCATAGCCGCCGTAGTCGAGCTCTGCTATGGAGCTCACGTGGCCGACGGTGGCTCTCATGAGCACGAGGCCCACCTTGCACAGCTCTCGGGGACATGAGCTTGGCTCCCTGTGAGGCGCGAGCGAGCTCCTCACAAGCAGAGACACGGGCGCAGGGAGAGAGGTGGCGGGCGGCGAGAGGATGAAACGGTAGCGTTGGTCTACTTCTGTGACGTCCATGTCGGGGTGGCGGTTCAGAGGTTCTGGGTGTCTTTAGGTGTGTGTGGGACTCGGAGAGAGATTTTTCAAAAGAGAATAAGAGCTAATAATCACATGTAATGCGAGCATAGACTCATGTCTTGAATCCACGAATCAGAGCCAAGCTCAAGCAGCAGCTTATTTTAGTCCTTTCATAAATCAATTCGAGAAATTTTCTTCTTATGTGAAGAAACAGTCGAGCTAAGCTCTCTATTTGCTCGGATGCAATCCAACAACTTCGACATGGGCATTATTCCAATCGGATTAATTTCTTAGGCCCAAATTACCGCGATTCATAAAATTCACATGAGCGATTAGATCTTATGGATTTTCGCGCCAAAGCCTAGTTTTCCTAATAGAAGTATAGTATACCAAAAACGACTCTCATCCACTCACCACTAAGTCACACTCAATTCAACGTCAACAAATCAATGAAAATGTTTAGTGATAGATAGTTTAGCAGGTGGACTTCTCTATTCTTCCTTGTTCTCACGCAGAGGAGGTTTAATCCTTCTTTTATTCATAGGTAAGTCAGAATCCATTGCATCACAAATCAAGAATGTAGACTAAGCCGACTATAAGCCAAATAGAGTATAAACTCAATTCAAACCAGCTTGACCGCTCCATCAACAAGAAGAGCAGCGCTTGCCAGAGGCAGTAAATATTAAATAATCCATTCCAGGCTGGCTTGCACTATCCAGCTATCGTCCACGGAAAGCAATGAACAGCTTATTCCAAACGTGGGAAGAGAAGCTGCAGGCCAAAGACAACGATCTTAGTTTTTGTCAGCCGGCACATGTAAGAAGCAGACAGGAGACGCAGCCGAGGTTGATGCCCAAGCACTAATCCTATCCAAGTTTTGAAGCCTATTCAAGAGAGACATCCAGGAAATCGTGGCAAACTCAGGTACAAACAGTGTTTCCTTGTTGGTGCAAAAAATAAAGCAGCCGATTCAGTAGAACGGGCTGCAATGAGGGCTCGGTGTCATTATGCTATTAAAACGTGGCTCGGGGGTACGCCACCGAATTGGTCCCCTTCAGAAACTTCAGGGACTTGAGAACCGGACAGGACGGGGGCATTCAATCTGTCTTCCATAAAGAGACGCAGCGGGAAGAACCAAATCAAGCTATGCCATTCCACTCGATTACCAATCATTCTCACAAGATTCCAAGCAGTAGCAGAATGCAAAGTGTCACATTTAGGAACAGTACACAATACTCCAACATCAACAAACAAAGTTAGGAGTGGAATTGCCACATAAAGCAGCCCGGGTGGCTACAAAATCATCCGATCTAACACCAAACCCAATGCCAGTCACTGTCTTGAATAATCTCAGCTACTTTAGCATAGAAGACAGAGCGGCACATTGTAAAGAGCTCTTCAAGAATAACATCCGACAGGACACCACGAGGGAGCCACTTGTCAGGACACAAGTATGTCGACTTACCATTCCCCTGGAGCGTACAATATGAGGTTTCAGCACATCACAGAACTTTTCTTAACTTCCTCCATGCATAAGCAGAGAGTTTGTTCCGGCTTTATTAGTGGATAGATGAAGACAGGCCGATGATCCTGTAGAGTCGACTCGAATGGGATGGATTCCATTTGCGAGTGCTGAAAATCAAGCTTGATGGATGTTGCGGATGGCTGCATTGATGCTCTTGCAATCATAATCCATTATCTTCATCCAGTTCTCGAAGTCTCCAATTTCCTGTGCCCCGCGAATATAAGTAACATATCAAGACGTCACATGTTCTTTGGCTTAGTTTGGTAAAGCAATCTGAACTTGCCAAGGGCCAAAAAAAAAAGAGAGAGAGAGAGAGACCTTGATGGCGGAGTTAATAGCATGAGTGGAGGCAAGCCAGTGATCGGCCTGCTTCATGAAGCGGGAGACGGTGGCGGCCAAAGCTCGAATCTCGTGCTCGATGCGCTTTTGGTTGATGTAGGCCTCCTGCACCCCTCCGTTCACCGCCTCCACCAGCAGATCCGACACCGCCGCTGCGCTCCTGATTGCATCTCTCCGGGCTTTATCAGTGCGGTCTCGGAGGACGACCGAGTGGTGGTGGTGACGTTGCGTTAGGCTGACCAGAGAAGCTTCCAATCCCCCGCCGCTGCCGCCAACGGGATGGCGATCGGCCTGGGATTTCTCCGATTCAGAGGGAGAAAACCCGCGCGTCCGAGCAAGTGGCAGCTGCGGTGAATACATTCTCTCTCTCTATCTTTTTCTCTGTGGCGCCGCGCCATTTCGCTTGGTTGAGTTGGGTTGTGTGGATTGGGGGCTGGTCGGGGCCGTCGGGGCAGTCCACTTCCAAGCGTTAAAGGCCCAAATAGAACACTAGTAATAGAACACTAGAATTCTCCGAAAACGTCTGTAGACATTGCTCTACAGAATGGGATGGATTCAGAAAGCCGGGTCATCAAATCAAAGTTTCCAGAATTGGGCCGAACCATTTGACTAACCTCAACTGAACTCGCAGACAATATCTTTGGCTTTTTTGATTTTCTTTCATAGCAGCTGTCCTAAGTGTTCACGTAAATAACGTTACTCCTTGTCGGTGTATTAATCATGGAATCTCACCTTTTCTTCCCTTCTTTTTCACATGCTGATTAAGTTCAGGCTTATAGAGCTCGGCAGCACTTGGCTGAGTCTATAAAGCCAAGATCTGAGGGGTACACTTGTATGTTACCGTAAGAAAATGGACTGAACTCAAGGCATAGTGGACGCACGTGCTGATTTAGGCACAAAGCCTAATAGCAGTTGCATTGATCTGTTGCAGGAGCTTGGATGAAGAGAAAAAAATGAACTAGGGTGACTCTTGGATGGGGAAAAATCAGCAAGAGTATTGCCGTCTTTCTTCTAAAGTAACTCGAGATACCGTCCGTTCTAATATATAGAAGCTTTGCAGCATATCATTACGCATAGGAGCTGCTCCAGCCTTCTACTTGGTTTGATGTCCAGGGCAACGCAAAGATATGAAATGGTTGATTGTGTAATGACGAGCCCCGGAATCATCGACTTCATTTGATTGAAACACGATAACTAAACTCCTTGTTATTACCGTTTCTTGTTTTCAGTTAGTATTTCTTCGATCTGCAAGGGAGTACAATGCAGGAGTCTACTGTGCTACGGATTTCAAGACAGAAGAATAAAGCAACTAAGAAGGCAGTTTCATTGTCAAAGAAAAGTATAATTTCCTCTTTAGACTAGATCTTCTTGTTTTGTTAATCTAGGAGAGATCAGAATTGTCCACTTCAATTTTGTGTGGATTCCTGTACCTTTCTATATCATGTCCATGCAAAGTGGACGCATATCCTGCTCCAAACACTTTAAACAGCATGGACGGGAAGTCCCTTTCTTTCTTGCAGTATTCCACAGCTTTCATACCATCCCCAAATACTATCACAGTGGTCATCATTAGCAAGGAAGGTCATTAAAAATCCCATGTGAATCTTTCTCCAGAAGTCCCTCTGGTTTTTGCAGCCTTGGTCGTAATTTGACCAACTCTTCGGATCGGATCTCGGGTTTGGCCAAGAACCCACTGTTCCTTCTTTCAGTCATTAGGGATTTGACAGACCATAAGCTTCTATCTTTAAGCCTAAGAAAAACTCTAAATTTTTATGGGTAAACATCAAGAAACACTTACTAAGGGCAGCAGGGTTCTACAAGCATTTACAAAAGAGCACAAGGACAAACGCAGAGTTCCTTTACAAGATTCTGTCTCCAATGTCAAGCAATGTATTTATATGCACATAGAATTTTCTGCTTCACCAAAAACTGTAAACTTCGAAGCAATTTTTAGTAAATGCAGAAACAAGAGACTCCTCTCCTTCAAAGGCTCTCTAATTCAATTCTTTCCAGATGCACCAAAAATCTGCATTAGAAATTTCAACGAATAACTAAGTCATGTCATCGTGCAATGATGTATGTAGAGGGGACTGGTTCGCGTCAAGCTATTAAAACCAAGGCTGAGGTAACCCACGTTATGGAGGGGGATAAGCCTTGTGACCCCAAGGTTTGTTATAGTTGAAACGGTAAAACTCTCCAAAGTACCATCAGAAATCTCAAACACATCAATCAATCTGCGCATCCATAAGAGCATATGCCACAATCATACCTTTCTCCAAACAAGCAATTGCACCTAACCATTTCACATATCACAGAATATCATCCTAAAGAAATGAAACGGCATTAAAGATGCACGCTTTAACCGTGCCTTGGCGCTCCAAGTAGGATAATGTAGGAGAAAAGCAAGCCACACAATATGCAAATAAAGTCAGGTGGCAACTTCATACAGAATATGACTGCATATACAAAAGTATATTACGAGAATCTGCATATCAGTTTAACTTATTAGCCACATTTACCCTCTTTTGTAGAGTTCAAGAACCCCAAGCATCATTGTGCTTCAACAACCACTTTGGTAATGGCCATAGCCAGGAGCATTCCTCGCTGCATAATCAGTCTCACGGGCGTTTCCTTCTTCCAAATTCAACCTTCCCAACACACTACCAACATCTTCACAGCGTGGCAATGGCCTCTGCTCACACCGTGATGAATCGCATGGTGCTGCAGGCTCATTTGGGACAAGATTGTCTGAGCTCCGACTGTTTGACGGTGCAGGATAGACAGGAGCTGATGCCCTGTGATCGAAGATCCAGCGTGGTGTAGGAATCAAATGCTCACTGCTCAAGGACTCGCCAGGAGCAGACGCAGTGTAGCGAGGCGGAGGAATCGGCCGATGCTCTTGAACAGGATAGGAAAAATCGACTGGGGCGGACGGGCAATATGGGGAACTGTAAACGCTGGGCACCTTCGGCTTATGATCGACAGCATAAGAGGAGAAATCAATTGGAGCTGTAGGGACACTTGGAGCTTCATAATTCGAGGCGTGACCAAAGAAAGGTCGCATTGGAGGGGTTTGTGGCGGCCGTGGCGACGGTGGAGGCCGAGCATAATAATAATGGCCATAAGAATAGCCAGAACACGGAACCGAGTGATTGAATTGCGAAAAAGGAGGTGGAGTGAAGTAGTTACCGCGATCCTCCGGGGCAAAGTCGTGATATCGAGGCGGCGGAGGACGAGGCCGCTCTCGGACGGCGAGCTTCACGCGGAGCTTCCCTGCGGTCGACCAGAAGGGCGATAGAGGTCAAGCGCGTAAACCCTAGGGGCGTCACCGTCCGAGTCGATCAGGTCAGAGAGGGGGAACCTCGAGGAGCCGACCAAGGGTTTGGGGGTTTCGGAGGGCTTGGAGTGGAAGACTTCGACGGTGAGTATCGCATCGGCCGGCGAGGCGGCGGTGAGCGGAATCGTGAGAATCTCGTTCCAGACGGGGCGGGTGGAGCCGGAGTCGTCGGGTCGGGTGGAGAGGCGGAGGTGAGGGTCGTGGTCGAGGGAGAAGGTGGCGTAGGGCTTGAGGTCGCCGTTGCGCCAGTTGACGTTCTTCAGGTGCTTAGCTGATATGACCGTGATCTCGAGGTCAAGAAGTGCGGGGGAATACATGGTTGGCGGCGGCGGCGGCGGCCGTGGAGGCGGAGGGAGGCCAGTGGGGGTCTTGAGGGGAGGGGATTAGTATAGATGTCGGAGGCTAGGTCGACGCGAAGGCGGACATATTTGGGAAAGAAAGAGAGAATGAGGATAACGCAACCCATTGCGGAAAGTGGATTTGTCACATGTGGGTCCACAAATAGCGGACGCTTTTTAATTCTTCAATCATTTTTCTAATTTATTCGACCAAAAAAAAATCATTTTTCTAATTGTTGTTTTTTTGGAAAAAGAAAAAGGAAAAGGAAACGGATGGACTGCCATTTTTTTTTTTTTGGTTCGAAAGATTGCCATTTTCGTTTAAAAGATTGCCATGTTTGAACGTAGAAATCTTTTTTTTTTCAAACATGACAAAAAAAAAAATTGCCATTTTTGGACGTTTGTGCTTTTGTTCTTTGACTTGATGAACATTTCTACTTCCCTCACCCTTTAGGGCTACATGACAACACAACTTTTGAAATAGAAATTCATTTGGTTACATAACCTCATTATTCTAATTTTGAATTTTTTTTTACTATAGAAATAATTTTAAAACTACTTGAAAAAGTAAAAAAATTTACTTCTTTCTAGAATTAAAAAAATTAACTTCGATCAAAAGTTAATTTCCAAAGATAAAAATGTTGCCATGCACGCCCATATTCGACGAAAACTTAATTTCAAAAAGATCTTGTTGGAATTATTTTTTAGGGCAACTAGTATGAAAGGAATTGTGCAAGCAATTTTAATACTTAAACTCACTCAAGTACTGATTTTTTAATTGATTTCACTTTGCGTACTATTTGGATTAGAAATATCCGAACAAATCTGAAATTGCCCACATGAATTTACTCCTCTTAATTAACGCGAAAATTTGAATTGTAGAGAGTATATAAATGAAAATATGAGTCGAACTGAGTGAAAAGAAGCACAATGTCAAGGTGCCTTCACATGGATTTAGCAAATGTAGTTGCTAATTAAATAAAGTAGGACCAAAAGACACTTTAATGTTGTCTTTTTGGGCATGTACATCCAACGATTCCAATTTTGTCTACGCCTGCTAGTTCGATTGTCATGGGCACCAGCCGAGGTTTCAAGGGAGGGAAAATACTCGATGCAGAAGAAAGCATCTTTGTAGTAGAGCGTTTGTTTGGCGAAAAATTATATAATTTTAAAAAATAATTTTGAAAATGATCATTTATATTATGTAAAATAATTGAGTGTTAGAAATATTTTATATAAAATATACAAGCGATCAGTTTTTTTAATTTTCACGAAACAATTAGAACCCAAATTTCAATGGTAATTTTGAAATGTTGCCGTTTTCTGTAATGAAATTTGCGTGTGTAGGACTTTCAACACGTGAAATATCGGCTATCACACTGTTCAAAATAGTAGCCGTCATTGAGTCCTCGACGATTACCAAACATTCGATTTCCTGGAAATCTGAAGCTATCGGCTAGAGGTCGTCGCGTCGGTGTCGGACACTCGGACACCGATACGTATTCGACACGCGTGTCGAACTCTCACGAGATCCCTTATTATAAAATTTTAAAAAAAAGGGGGGGAGGGGTAAGTCTGAAGCCTGCTAGCGATTGAGGATGAGGTCCGGCTACTCTGAAGTCTTCCCAGAGAGAGAACAGAAGAGGAAGTAACGATAGAGAGAGAAAGAAGGCAGTGACGAGCAGTAAGCGAGCAGCGAGTGCCCCAGCAGAGTTGAGCTTCGTGTGCGTCGGAGTCGTGAGCGAACGAGCGGCGAAGTACAGAGCAAGAGAGCGCCGGAGGAGAGACGAGGCAGCCAAAATCACGATCGCCGCGTCGTTGACTTCTCGAGATAGAGCGGAGAGAGGTGAGGCGCGTGCGTTCTAAAAGTATAGAAAGAGAAGAGAGGGGGAAAGATATCGTGGGGAAGAACAGAGGAGAGAGGAGACTAAGCTTGGGGAAGTGCGATGATTTTTTGAAAAAGTAACGAGGGAGATAGAGGAGAGGAGCCTGGGGAAGACGCAAGATGACGAGGGAGCACAGAGGAGTCTGGAGAGAGAGCGGAAGTCACGCAAGATGACAAGAGAGATGGGAGAGAGAGGTCGAGTAACATCAGGAGTATTCAAATCAAATGATTTAATTTTTTATTTTATTATTTCTTGTCCTAATAAAGACCGAAATACATGAAGTGTGAGTTCGACAAAGCGAAGGGGAGATTTAACCCGTCAATTTGCTTCTGGACAGGAGGTACCCAAGAAAGATACTTTCGATATTTAGGATCAATATTGCAAAATGGGGAGAGATTGATGAGGATGTAAGCCATAGAATCGGAAAGGGTTGAATGAAATAAGCAGTGCATCATGATTTTTGTGTGATCGCAAAATCCCTCTTAGGCTAAAAGGAAAATTCTATAGAGCAGTAGTAAGACCCATGCATGATCTACGGAGCAGTGTTGGCGTAGAGAGAAGGCAACATGAGCATAAGATGGAAGTAGCGAAATGAGAATCTTAAGGTGGATGTGTGGCCATACAAGAATGGATAAAATAAGAAATGAGGATATTCGACGAAAAGTTGGAGTAGTATCGGTGGCGAAAAGATGAGAGAACATCGTTTGAGATGGTTTGGACATATTCTTCGAAGACACCCTAAATCTTCCGGTAAAACAAGTGTGTTATAGGGAGCATGACGTGAGGAAAGGGAGAGGTCGGCGAAACTTACTTGGGGAAAAGTAGTAAGACAAGATTTGTTGGAGTGGGACATAGATTGGCGTACTTATTTGTCTTAGGACGAGTGGAGGAAGCGATTAACATTGTGGAGGGGCAAAAATTCCTATGTTCACGATTGCTTTTAGTCCTGCCCTTTATTTTCTTTATATTCTTTATAGTTATGTTATTGTATTTTGTTTTATTTTATAAATTTCTTTCGGTGCTTGTTTTTTGGGTTCATCGACCGCGACCCCAACTAGTTTGGGTTAAATGTGATGTTGATGTTGATGTTGATGTTGTCCTAAGCCGGCTGCTGTCGATTAAGGGAAGTATCCATGCTAGAAAATTTCTTTTTTATTATAAAAATCTCTTTTTATAAAATTCTTTATTTTTATGAAAAATTATAAAAATGATAAATATATATATTATATGTAACGTGTCTTTAACGTATCGAAAAAAATTTATTTTTTAAAAATAACGTATTAACATATCGTGTCCCGTCGCGTATCGATATCGATGCTACTTAAGTTATGGACACAGGAAAAAGCCAAGAATGCCTGAAAGGGACAGCATCGGAGAAGCGAGTTTCGAAGAAGTTGAGACTTGGCCTTTTGGACAATTCACTTTGGACACGCAACTTCTCCGAACTATAGGGCGCTTTTACTCGCGATAGATGTACTCAGTCGGACGGTCATTTTGGGAAACGAACGAGCTAGTTCCTGAGAATCAAGCTCAAGCCCAGATTGCACGAAACTCGTAATTCATCACTTCCACAAGCTCAAGAGTACCAATTTTGAGTTTCCAGCAAACCAAAGAAAAAGAGAGTACCGACTTCGAGTTTCGGGTGTCGCTACATCTGGATCGGTTTCTTCTTTATTGGGAGGGCTATGGTGCTCTTTCTGTCCATATTCCCAATTCAAGATCCGAAGCATCCTCATTTATAATCAGAGTCAAGCTGCCTGATGATGGACGACCCATCCATCACCTAAAAAGCGAAATCAAAGATATTGATATCTGCCGGGACTGTTGTTCCAGGCCAGAACACGAGGCTCGGCTTAAGACATCGGAATTACCATGGGTGGTCATTTCTCTCGAGCACAGATGATATTGAACTCATATCCACAGTGAAGTATTGACATATCACAGCGTACCGCAATTTCCAACACGGGTCCGCTTTATACATTAGGCACAATTATGAATTATCTCCACTGAGACCCACCAATTCGCTTGGAGAGAAGGAAAACCATTTTCTGCCCATCACTAGCAAGCAAACTATACGTGGACTTCAACCCACCTCTTCGAGAGTCTGTTCTTTTTAACTTGACATTAAAACAATGCATCCTTACCTCATTGAAGTCGGTTAATTGGCAGATGAAAAAAGGAACCCCAAGATGATTAGCTCTTGTCAGCTTATTAATCTCGGGGTGAAGCAGTGAACATTGTGGGATATCCCGTTATATATAACTTTCTGCTCACGGGAATGATAAGCGAGCTATTCTGCGGAAGTTCATCTCGCATGGGTCAACTTGTCCCCAACCATTTCTAAAGGCTCTGTCCCTGTGGAAGCATGCAAAAAAAACGAAAAGAAATCGCACACTCCCTACGCAGGTATTACCCTGTTCAGGTTCAAAGGGACTTTCTCAGCCTGACATCCCCCATCCCAGCTAAACAGCTAGGCTAGGGCAGATTCAGACACCCCTGGTGCTTTTCTTTGTCAATGGAACAGTCCAGGAAATAAATTAAAGAAAGAAGTGCTAAATGGAACAATCAGCAGAAAGTTTCTTATTGACTGAGACAGATAAAACAAGCAGTAGACATCTAGAAAGATGTTTGACTAAACTACATACTCACCAATAGCATGAAACTAAAACCGGACATCGCAATCCTCAATAAGTCTATGTTGACGCATTTTCAATTACTTGACGTTCCCAAAACGATATGCCTATCACACGATCCTGCAAGGAGTTCCCATAAAACATCATAAGAGAGATGATTTAATCATAAAAAATTAGTGTAGGTTAGATGGAAAATAAAGCCAGCACCCTGTGAGTGCTAAGCTTAGCTCAATTCGTTACAACACGGAATGCGGAAAAGAATGAGGGGATTCTTACCTTCATCTCTCGGCTGACTTTGCATAGTCAACTGGCAAGTATATTTCTCCACCCACTTCACCATGTTGCTCCCCACTGACAGTTTTCTTAGAAGCAAGAAATTCAGCACTCATAGTATCCATTCCACGCTGGATGGCTTCCTCAGTCCCATAGCCATGCTCTTCAGCATACTTCCTCACATCCTCTGTTATCTTCATAGAGCAGAATTTAGGTCCACACATTGAGCAAAAATGTGCAACTTTAGCTCCTTCTGATGGCAGAGTTTCATCATGAAAAGACATGGCAGTCATGGGGTCCAATGACAAAGCAAACTGATCGATCCACCGAAATTCAAACCTTGCCTTGCTCAGTGCATCGTCCCAGGCTTGAGCATGTGGGTGACCTTTAGCTAAATCAGCAGCATGGGCAGATATCTTATAAGCAATAACTCCGGCCTTTACATCATCCCTATTGGGAAGTCCAAGGTGTTCCTTCGGCGTCACATAACACAGAAGTGCAGTACCCAGAGCCCCAATATTGGCAGCACCAATCGCGGAGGTGATATGATCATATCCAGGAGCAATATCGGTTGTTAAGGGACCGAGAGTGTAGAAAGGAGCTTCATTACACCATTCCAGTTGCTTTTGCATATTCTCAGGGATCTTATGCATCGGGATATGACCAGGACCTTCATTCATTACCTGAAAAAACAAGACCGACAAGTTTAAACTCTTAACCGAGACTAATAAGTGAAAAGAACCACCAATGTTAGGGCCATTGCAAGTTAGAACTCCAAAGCCAGATTATCTAGTGCTACATGAAAGAAATGACGAGCTTTATAGCCAGGATGCATTTATCCTTTACATGCTTAGAGATTAAGCGCTAACTTCCAAAGAAACATTGAAGTGACTGTTTGGCAAGATCACATGAAACAAGAAAGAAATTCTCCATGCATATAGGTCTTAAGGGTGTCTTAAAGTTAAGCAGTCCAGCATATTGGAATCTGTTCTCAGCAAGAACTCTTTTAGGATCCTTCCAGTATTTATCATATTACCTGGACATCCTTTTCCCAAGCTCTACGAGTCAGTTCCCCTTGAGTCAGAAGCTCAGCAAATTGCGCAGTGTCATTAGCATCATATATCGATCCAGGTCTCAGACCATCACCTATTGAAAGTGCCACATCGTATTGATTGCAGATATCCAGTATGTCATCCCAGTGCTCATATGCAAAATTCTCTTGGTGGTAAGCCAAGCACCACTTTGCATGGATAGATCCTCCACGAGATACAATCCCTGTCATGCGCTTCGCGGTCAAGGGAATGTACCTGAGGAGAACGCCAGCATGAATGGTGAAATAATCAACCCCTTGCTCAGCTTGTTCAACCAAGGTATCCCTGAAAACCTCCCAGTTAAGATCTTCCGCAATTCCGTTTACTTTTTCAAGTGCTTGATAAATTGGTACTGTCCCTACTGGCACAGAAGAGTTACGGAGTATCCACTCACGGGTCTCGTGGATATGGCGACCCGTGGAGAGATCCATCACAGTATCTGCACCCCACATGGTTGCCCACTGAACCTTATATACTTCTTCCTCAATGGAACTTGCAACAGCAGAATTTCCAATATTAGCATTAACCTTTACAAGAAAATTTCTTCCGACAACCATAGGCTCCAACTCTAAGTGCTTCTTGTTGGATGGAATGATTGCCCGCCCTCGAGCAACCTCTGACCTTACAAACTCTGGGTCTAGATTCTCGCGAGTGGCACAAAACAACATTTCCTCAGTTATTATTCCCTGCTTAGCATAATACATCTGGGTGTATCTTGGTCCACCGAGCTTCTCCCGCCGGTCAATCCAATCTTTCCGCAACTTGGGCAGCCCTGTTTGTCAATAAAAATCCCATCAACAAATGAATAAGCAAAGCAAAGTTCTGGGATATTTAGGCACCAATCATCGAGCACCAACGTGACAACCAAGATATAATACTATAACTTCAACAAAAATGTCAATCTACATGCCACCCATAAGGTAGGCCAGCTCCAGTTCAAAAAAGGACAAAAAAGGGGAAAAAAAAAACAGGCATAACCAAACTTCCTTGGTGCTTTGCTCCTTGTTTTCTGAGGACAATCATGACTCTATGAAATCGCACTCTGAAAAATAGTTGCAGCCCGCTCCAGATAAATAACGGTGCCTTAAGAGGAATGAACTGCCCAAATAACGATTTTCCTGAGTTTATCTTTTTGGAGTTCAGCCAGAACAAAAGTGCAACACAAAGACCATCACGTACATCAAAAGAGTTCTTCCCTATTCCTTGTTCGACTGAATGGCGAGGGCAACCGGATAACAACATCTCAATGAAAGAAAATAATACTCATGAAGCGAAACCTTCAAACAAAAAACATGTTTACGATAATCACATAGGGGAAAAAAGTAGATGTTGTATGATAAGGATTAATCTTATACCCATCTCAAGGGATTATGACAGCGGACAGGACCGAGGTCCTAGCAAGAAGCAAGGAAAATGCCATATACATACCAATGTGAGGGCTAACGTTTTGAGGTCCACTTGTGTCATAATTGTCGAAGTCCGGTTCATTTCCACTGAGGTGAACACGTCGGAAAGGCACTTTCAGTACATGACCAGTTTGCTCATGAATGACTTCCCTACAAAGCAAATAATACATATGTAAATGTCCATGTTTCTTCTTGCATCAGAATGCAACTCCACGCTTTAACTTTTACCGTGACAAAATTTCCCAGTAGCTGAAACCAACAAACCTGTACTCTTTTGAGCTCTTTGGAAAACACTGCTCAAAGGAAGGAAGGGGCAAAAAATCAGGAGCCGCAGGGTCTAGTGTGTGCTTCTTTTGTTTGGTTCTCTCAGAATTCGATGTTGATGGATCAAAGGTCAACGTGGCTTTAGGACCCGAGCTTTTTGAGGCAGGACAGAATTCCTTTTTGCATGCACTTGAAGAACGGCCCAAGGCATCAAATCCCGACAGGAAGGCAGAGCTCGGAAACTTTACAGCAGAGTGACTGCATTTGTTGCATACAACCAACGCAAAGCTAGCATTTACTGACGCCATGTCTGCACGACAAACCGCAAATTGCGAGTATTCAAACAGTCATCTCAACAAGCAACAGAAATGCAGCATCTACTCGAGGCATCTGGACAAAATCGAAGAAATAACAAGCACCAAAACGAGATCTCTCTTGCGAAACACTGCATCAACAGGACGGGAGCAAAATTCACAGATCATCTCCTATCCAAAACTAGTTGTGTGAAAAGGCCAAACAGTCCCAAAAGCAGGCAGTGTTTCGAGGTAGTTAAATTGAAACTCCATAGAGATAATAATATGAGATGCGGAATTACTATCGCCTGAAGGCTGAAGCAACGAATGTACCAGAGCGAATCTCAGACCAAAAGCTGTACTGAACTGCCCTTGAATCTCAATTTCACGATGATATCTGCATCTCCGAGGAGGCAAACATCAACATAGAGATCGTGTGATAAAGAACATCAGAAACCACAAAAAGAACCCAACACGTAAAAAAACGTAAGAAACACAACTTCCACGCATCAAGCCTAATGAAGACCAGAAAGGTGCGACAAATTTCATTAAAAACGTCAAAATGCATACATGTGAAATCATCCTGAAACAGTGAAAATACCAAATTTCTGGAACGAGAGAGAGAGAGAGAGAGAGAGAGAGAGAGAGAGAACCTGGTAGAAGAAAGTCGTCTTATCTCTTCACAGTCTCACACTCAGAATTTATAGGAAGCCGAAAAAGGTAACCAAAAAGCGAATGACCGCGTGGCACTCGGGGCAAAAAGATATTTGTAGAATCGCCAGGAAACAGTCAAAACGACGTTTAAATCACTTCCCGTTTAAATCACTTCCCACGTCTGAAATGGTGCCACACTGCCAGTTAATGGATGAGAAATGTTTGCTCGCTACGAGCTTGTTTGTCGGTGGACTCGGCATTACTGCCTCATTTGGCAGAAACTATCGAGCCGATACCATTTGAACCGTCCATTATATTGAATGTGTCCAAGGCAGATCACGGTTGTGACGTCCTTGGACGAATAGATCGAGCTCTAGACATGGATCAAAACGCCCCTATTCCATGCTCAAATCCTTGCTCTCTTTTCGCTTTTCCTTTTTCCTTGGGAACAGACGATCCTTTAATTTTGGTTCAATGTATAATGTTATCCTCAAAATTTTTAATTTGTTAAACATGATTCATAAACTTTTAATTCCTTAAACTTTAATCCAACGTATAATATCGTTATTAAAATTTTAAATTATTCAATATGATTTTTGAACTTTTGACTAATGTTTAATCAACTCCCTATACTATATGGAAGTATCTATCGTTATCTTTCTATTTATTCAAATTTAAAGACAACATCGAAATTTTTATATAGTTTGGGAACTAAATTGAATATGTATCAAAACTTTAAGGGACCAGTATGGAACAAATTAAAAATTCAAGAACAACATCGCATATTGAGTCAAAATTTATAAATCATTTGTGTCATTTTTCGTATGATTGCAAGAGAAAATAGAACCGATTAATGAGAGAGAAGATAGAGAGAAATGAAGAGATCGGAACACTTCAACCAATATATAGCCAGGCGCGGCTGCACATAAGCTAAAATCGAAAGAATAGACTGCTGAGAGCAATTTTGATGGTTACATAATGGGGAGCAAACGCCAAAAAGGAAGTCGTTTCCCTTCTCTCCTTCTTGGGAGCACCATAGCATTTGTGTACACAAGAGACTATTTCTTTCCATTTTCACCGACTCAAAGACGAGATAATTGCTAACGGAAGCATTCGCTTGAAAAAAGCAATTTAGGATCAATACTTGTCTATCTAAGAAATCAGGTTTGCTAGCTATACTGCAACATTGCGCCTGTTGTAATTTTTTGCGAACATTAAAAAAAGCGTGTCTTTTGTTTAAAGACATCACAACATTACAAAGTAACCATGAAAAAAAAATTGCGCAGCATAAAATGTAGACCATATAACTCGGAGACGAGAAATTTCTCCAACCACTCAAGCCCAACACGGCTAGATACTTCTCTCGCTGATGGGAAAAGGCAAAAACCTCGAGTACGCAGCTTTATAGACCGGTCGACTCTGCCCAAAGCCTAGTGGTCCTCCCCAAGCCACCTATTCAGGTTGATCGTGTCATTTTGTTCCCATAGCAGAAAACAAACGTTGGCTAGCGTCTGCTTTCAGAAGGCAACACAGATATTTCAGTCCCACATGCAAAAATATCAGTGAATCACATGAAATCGACCGTAGAGGATAATCGTATGCCGTTGCGAAATCCATGTAAAATGTCCTTTGCATGTTAAGCATGGACGTGGCTGCCTCCTTCCTAGTGCCCACCAATACAGGATCCCATACTTCGCCCATAGACAAAAAATAAATTTCAATGAACGTTAGAAAAGGGAGTCTAGTCTAGTCTAGTCTAGTCTAGTTCCGACCACGGAGCTTTTTATCGCGTTTCGCACGTTTAAAGCCACAAAATCAACCAGCACTAAGAGGACAATGTTATGAGTCCATCAAGCATAACCCCACTTGGCCTCCGACTCTGTAAAAACAACCTCCAAAAATTTTCAATATCCAACCCATAACAAATTGGGTATCCATCCAAAATCTGCTCTCTTGATTAGACATTTGTAAACAAGTCCGTGTGGAAGTATATATACACATCACATATCTACATATAGCCTCTATCAACACACTGAATGCCTATTGACAGAATATATCAGGTGTACATCTGAGAAGGTATGAATTGCAACAGCCATGATAGTAAAAAATACCCAAGTATAAAACAGTCATTGCACCTCGACCACCACCAGCCAAATAAGATCTGGGATGCGGCCATTCCTTTACTTTCATGATGGCAAGGCACTGCAGACTGCTCACAGAGCATCCCGCCTTCAACTTCGTCACTGCCAATAACATTAGACACTCAAGGAGAGGTGAAAACCAAAGTATATGCTGGCCCGTGTCAGATTGACTCGAAAACTTGTGGTTACTCTGATGTGTACGTAGTTGCAAGGTTAAGCTGACTCACTGACCACGTAGGCGTGGAAATAAAAATCTGCATCTTCTGCATTTGGGTTGCAATAAAAGAGCAGATAGACCGTCATCAAGACCCCATCTCCATCTGCAAAGGCAGCAAAGACTCTTGCTTGCACTGGATGAAAGTGGTAAGCTCGGCTGGTGCAACCACTGCTTTCAGCCATTCTTGTAGATCTTCACCCTCTACTTTTTCTTTCTCTGATGAAACGCAAACAGTATGCAACCAATAAAAGATAGTTATGCACCGAAGAGCCAAACCTCGACTGATTCTCAATATAATCATCATGGTGGAGACATGCAATAAAGCACTAACAGATATGACAAGGCAGCATAAAAAAGGCAGAATGCACAGGAAAGGACAAAGAGTCAGGTGGTGGGAGTAATTACCTTCCAAATGGGCACCAAGCCCCTCCAATACTGCAGGATTAGCACGAATCACAGAGAGTGCTACATCCATTGCAGATTTCAGCAATACTTTCACCTCTCTTTGAACAAGATCAACAAGATGCCCCTGTCGTTACAATAGCAGATCAATCACACTGCAAAAGCACATACCTTCTTGAACCAGGGTTGTTGGGACTGGTTTCTTGTCCTAAAATGAGTCACTAAGAACAGAGCAAGATAGAAGAGAGATAATGTACAAGACCTGATCTCTTCCCCAGGGTGCTCCTCCACCGAACTCATCGATCCCACCCCCAGAAAGTGTTGCCAAAGATACTGGGCCTATTGTCTCATTAAGGCCATACTCAGCTATAGCTTTGTATGCCATGTCAGTTGCTCGTCGTATATCATCAAGTGCACCTGTTGATATCCGTCCTGCATAAACAATCTCTTCCGCTGCACGTCCTCCAAGAAGAGTGACCAAGCGACCACGTAGCTCATCTATAAAGAGTAGATATCTATCTTCGCTTGTTGGGGGAGTATAAGTAAATCCAAGTGCACCACCTGATCTAGGCAAAATGCTCAACTTCTGAAAGAACATGAACGGTGTATGTTATTGTGCCATATTGGTCTTCAATCCAAAATATGTACATCATTCAAAATATAACTTGAATGTTTGGAGCTTCTTTTTCAAAAATTGACAGCAAGTATCAACATCCACTATAACTTTATAGCTGACACCTAACTAGTCACAGAAAGAATGATGAAAAGTTAATCAACACAATGCATCCACTATAAATGCAGGATAGATGGAACAAGCAAAACCACCAAAAAGAAAAGGAAAAAGAAAAGGTAAAGGGGAAAAACAGAAACATACACCCTAAATAACCCATTAGCAATTCCATTAGAAATAGCCTAGGAACTATAACTCCATTGCGAAAAACCATAATTTTAAATTTTCCCTGAAACTTCGATTGAAAGAACTGACCAATATTAAGAAAGAAAACCCACTGCATGCAGTACAATCAAATTCTAAGACACCACACATAACCATGCAATTTCATGACAGCCAAGGCCTTGACAAAAAGAGCAGAAGTAGCTAAACCATAGCTAGAATATACCTCGACCCGTGGCTGTCCAGGAAGCAGATTTGCTACAGCAGTGCCTACCACTGCATGACCAGCTTCGTGGCGTGCAACAACTGCCTTCTCGCATCCTTGCAACTTTACAGTTTTCTTCTCGATGCCCTGGTACAAGTTAACAAAGAGATCATTTATCTTACCAAACAATTACAAGCTTCCACATGCTTGTTGGTTCATTATCCAACATTATTGCAACCAAGAAACATCTACTGAATCAATTGCAATCTCAAAGGGAAATGAAGTATGAAAGCCACGATTACAATAAAGCAATAGATCTATTAAAAAAAAAATTTAAGACAAGTAATAGCTCCACTGTGTGCATACTCCACTATAGAAGTGTTTACATGTGAAAGTAAAAAAATAATAATAACCATCTAGAGACACATTAAACCGTAGACTAGTAATTCGGCAACCTACTCCACACAAAATGAGGTGAAAGATGTTAGATTTGATCAAATACAGCACCTATGCTGCACCAGAGAGAGAGGGGGAGAGAGAGACTTACGGCTATTGATCTTTCTACCGCTTGAATGAAGTCAACCTTCTGCACAACAAGTTTGTTCTGTCTACCTGCCAACAAAGCGGCCTCATTCACTAAATTTGCAAGGTCAGCCCTGCACAAAATTCAAAAGACATTTTAATAGGTTAGGCCATAATTACAAGTTGGGCCTTTCTATAGAATGGCACACCGTGAGGAGAGTTGAATTGAAAATTACCCAGTAAAACCAGTCGTCATAGAAGCAATGTCAGTGAGGTTAACATCATCTCCAAGAGGAAGTTCTTTCTTGGAAACGTGAACTTTAAGGATGGCTTCCCTGCCTGTTCTATCAGGTGCTTCCACCTAAAGAGTCCCCGAAAAAGTTATTTCTTGAAGTAAATATTTATCACTTGTTCGATTAGGGGATAGAATAACCAACCGCAACCACACGATCAAATCTCCCAGGTCGACGAAGAGCAGGATCCAGGACGTCTGAGCGATTGGTCGCTCCAAGAACAATAACAGAAGAACTGCTGTCAAACCCATCCATCTCCTGCAATTAGATTAACAATAACTTAACCTCTATATGATCTTAATATAAACATCACTAAAAGGAACTTAATAAAACCTCAAATGAAGCTTACAGTCAGCAGCTGGTTCAAGGTTTGCTCTCTTTCATCATTGCTGACAATGCGAAATTTACCATCACGGCTTTTTGCCACAGCATCTATCTGCAAGACAGAAAATGTTTCCAGACAAACGACCAAAGAGAAGAGGGTCGAAGATGTTCATGCAGGAAATATTGCAGACATTTACCTCATCTATGAAAATTATAGATGGAGCCTCCTTCTTTGCCCGTGCAAAAAGATCTCTCACACGAGAGGCACCCATGCCAACATACAGCTCAACAAACTCGCTAGCAGAACAACTTATGAAAGGCACTTCAGCCTCACCAGCCACAGCCTTAGCTAGAAGTGTTTTACCAGTCCCAGGAAGACCTACCTGCTCAATAAACAAAGCCCTAAAAATCATCCACCAAACTTCAGATTAAGAGAATGCATAACTGTCTCTATAGACATAGAGAAATAACACCGACAACACCGTAATTCCCCATGAAAAGTACTGGATAGAAAGTGAAAGATTTTATGAGACCACAACCAACTGTTTTAAAAGCTTAAGCTGATAGAAGAAGGTGTGGTTTAACATTTATATATTCCAACACTCCTCCTCACGCTTAGTCGAGTATTTTGCCTAATACTAAGCGTGGACATATTCATTGGGGAGGCAAATAGGGGCCTGGAAAGGTTTGAACTCAGGACCTACTACTCACGATACCATGAAAGATTTTATGGAACCAAAACCAACTGTTCTAAAAGCTTAAGCTGATAGAAGAAGGCGTGGTTTAAGTATTATATAATCCAACAGAAAGATATGATGATAACAGAACGACATCAACAAATTTTCCTTAGAGTTGCAAGTTGTTCGCAAAGAACATATCATAAACACTTGTTGATGAGTTAATGACTCAAATGAGATGAGACTTCAGGTCCAACGGACTAATAGGGATCCCAGTCAGTAATCACAGCTGCTGCCAACCATACAAATGAAATAAGTATTCACCATCAAGTCCTTAGAAAAGATATACAGCTATCATAACTGCAGATAGCATCAACACTAAAAGGAAGCAACTTCAATCTCATATGTCAGGAATTGTGTTGGACATCAGTTGATCCAAATTTTCTAAAGTAATGGTGGACATCGATTATATTCAGTGAAAACTCACCAAAAGGACACCACGGGGAGGCCGAGCACCAACCCGTACATATCTGTCTGGATTCCTCAGAAATTCCTGAGCAGTAAAGAACAGCAATAAATGACATTTCCTGAATAAATATGAAGCCTTCAGGATTATGACTAGATTTTGATTGCAGTACCACAATGAACTGAAGGAGGTTTGACATACCACAATTTCTTCCAATTCCTCCTTAGCTTCATCGACACCTGCAACATCTGCAAAAGTTATTGTCTCCCCCTGCTCAGACATTTTTGTACCAGCAGCACCCCCGACTTGCGACTCCTAAGCTGACCAGCGGTATGCTGCAATTAGATGTACCCAATTAAAAATTATCAAAGCATTAGGTTCAACGTACAGAAACAATAGGGAGCTCGCACAACCTGAGAGAAGCTCACAGGAAACCGGTGCAGAAGACCAGCAAGCACTGCTGCGTAGAATAGAGTTATCTGAAATATCAAAGTAAAATAAATGAGGAGACTGTCTCATTCTGTACTGAAAAGAGTAAAAACATTAACATAAATTCCACTAATGCAATTATGTAATTTGATTCAAAGATAACATTTAGCCTTCTCTGCAGTTTCATAAAGCCTATATCATCCATCCATACTATCTTCAACAAATCAAAAGAGAGAACATCCCTTCACTATAGTGGAACAGAGAACATTGTGAACTTCTTTTAGAATGGAAGAGAAGGAGAGTACAAAGGCTGTCCAATAAGTCAAGCTTAGCACTAACAGCGATAAACTGTTAAGACCATTGGACGGATATTGACTCTATCAGGTTGATCAACGACAGATCGCAGAGCACTCATTCTATTCACCAATAAGTATACGCATTCTTCATCCATTAAATATTGCAGCATACATGCAATTAATCTACAAGAGCATGAGTTGCGTGTCATAGTAAAATAGATCAAGTCTCAAAGCTTATAGTCCATGGAACAGAAAACAAATTTTCCATCCAAAGAAGCAGTCATAATAATCAAATCATTCCGTGAACACTAGTTAGCGAGATATAACAAACATTTTCAGTGTGCAGAACATCAATGAAAATAGGTAACTTTTTACTGGAAAAAACCAATTGATGTTAATCATCTAAATCACTCATAATTCGACAACTTCATGGGACTGTAAAGCAATGGGACATCATACACCTAAAACTTACCAATGCTGAGTTTAAGAATCCGCCAGACCTCTTATCAGGTGACCCAAACTCGACCTGATTCTCGAGCATTTTTTCATAAGGAGTTTTAATATCTGTAGGCCTTGTCGTAGTGAAAATGATTCTCTTAGTTGGAGCCACACTTCTAATCAATGACTCCGACTCCTGCAACCTACTTACACTTCCCACCTCACTTTCTCCACTGCTAGCCTCGGATTTCAGCTTAAACATTATGTGCACTCCATCAACCTCCACCTTTTTCACCTGATCGGTATTAATTTTGCTCAAGAATTCACTGTACGGAACACTAACATAAGCTACCGGGGCTTTCGGGTCCGAACCAGGCAACGGGATCCCTGGTCTAAGCAACCGCATAACAAACATAACTATTCCTAATTGCAAAAGTAAGACTCCAATCTCCTGCGCCTGAATTATCGGCTGCCACCGCCATTTCCCGCCTTTAGACCACCACCACCAATTCCCCTTCCCTTGCTTCTCCCTCCTCTTATTCGAACCCGTTCCCGGCTTCTGATTAACATTAACTCCAGCCCCTTCCCCCGACTTGGCTTCACTTTTCTCGCTCGGGCTCGCAGTCGAGTCGCTGTCCTGAGTGCTCGCCAGAATTCTGGAATCCCTCAACCCATGATTGCCCAGAGAACCACCCGATAGGCTCAACCTACTCGAGCCGGTCGGAGCAATCGAAAGCTGCCCACAATTCAACGAAGCGCTGGACGGGGAATTGAACGCGGAACGATTCGAATTGTGATAGAACCCCGGGATTGATGTAAGAACAAGCTCAATCCGCGCGAGCAGTGAAGCACGCCGGGAGCGTTCGTGTGAAATCGTCCATGGATTACAGGATGGAGGGACTCAATAGTCATCATTTCGAAACCCTAGAAAGGGCAAAAAAAAAACGAAACTTCGTAAATATCTTAGCTTGCCTGTGTGATCGCGCGTCGTTTGTGCATAGTGTGGACGCGAGCGCGGGATTAATATCTGGGTTTTGTGGGATCAACGAAGCTCTGCGACAAAGAGGGGAAGAGGGGGAGAAGAGAGGAGAGCTTCGGGAGAAGATTGCAGCTTGAAATCTGGGCCGTTCGATCGGATGGACGGATGAGGCTAGTTGGAAATCCAGCAGCGGTGCGTGCTGTTTTCCTTTTCTGGTGTCAGTTGCTCCATTCCGGTGGGCTTTGATTCGATATCGATACGTTACGTCGGGAAAAAATCGTCCATCCCTTTGGCCGTCGTGGGTCCTTGGGAAAATACAGTTAGATTAAAGAGAGAATGGTTTTCCGACCAAAAAAAACAAAAAGAGGGAGCGCTTTTTTTGCCAACATCAATTATAAAAGCTAAGGGTTTGCATGACACCGATTCTAATTCAAAAAAATTATTTTAATTAAAATTATTTTTTCTAATTTTTATTTTCTAGATGAGTTTTAGAGATCGAAACATATTTGATAATCGCATAAAATTTCCATTTTCGAAATAGAAACGCGTTTGTAATCGCATAAAATTTTTGTTCCCGAAAATAATTTCTCTTCTCAATTTTTATCATTTAAGTAAAATAATTACGTAGTTACTTTGTGAAATTTCATCATACATTTTGAATTAATTGAAAATTAATTCGTAGTGATTATCTTATATAATATATTGCATGCTGCATATAATATTTTTTCCCGCTATTCCGTCTAATTGTCGTGTCATAACGAGTCATTTTAAACTTAAAAAATGATAGACTATATTGGATTAGTATGTGATTTCGGATTAACTCGGGCCTTGGCAAGCATATAACAAATCGTAACGAATGAATATCAAATTATATCTTAGTGCGATCGATGACATGTGTTTGTATACATGCAAATAGAGTCGCCACTAGTCTTTGAGTAAAGGCGGATAAATAACTTTATTGAACGGTCGAGAGAAATCGTTTGATTCTACGCAACCAGAGAAATCTACGTTCGGAGGATTGATTACATCGGTGTTCCCACGTACACCCTTTTGACATCGAAGTTGAGTGTTTCTAAACATGTCTCATGCAAAATTTTAATTCATTTTTAAACTTATGAGGTAAGCCAATGCAAAGTGTTTACGCGAGTTATTTTTATATTTTTTTCCAATTTTTTTAAAACTATATTAAATCTAAAGTACTTAAACCTACGCAAATCACAATTAATGAAATTAGGTGCGGAATCAAGGAATCATGACATTGATAAATTGCATCATAAATCCCTAATAAAACCTTGAAGGCTTAGAGAAATGTGATTCGGGTTTAATTTCAAAAGTATTTATGATTTTCCTAAAAAGAATAAAATCCATGAAATCCATGCCCAAATTCATCAAAATGAAGTTAAACTAGCCTAATCTAAGTTTCTTTTATTTTTTTTTAAGGGTTTTTTGAAATTTTTATGATTTTTTAGCTTTTTTTTAAATATTTTTATTTTAGTTTTTATTATCTATATATTTTTCTTTGAAAATGAGACATTGTTATGTTTTAGGTCAGTGAAAAGTGAAAAGTGAATGTGAAAAGTGATGAGAAAACTGAATGGGAAAAGTGAGATATGTGTGACTTCATTCTATTTTTATAATTCTTAAAAGTGATTCTTTTTCTAAAACCAACTTTTTATTTTATTTTATTTTTTGCTCCAAAACTATTCCTGGATGACGAAATCATAATCAAAATCATTTACGTTATCATATATGATTTTCATCCTTTTATGTTATAGGGAATAGAATAAGAGAATCGAAATTATTGTCATGCAGGCCCTAAACGTTTTGCCTCATACGCAATCAAATTTGTGTCGGAAAAAAAAATTTCAAAATTTTGTATCCAATAAACGCAAGTCATTTCGACGAGGTACGAGGCTAGATTACTGGCGCGGCGTATCCCACTAGGCACTTGTTTTAATTATGCGATTTTATGTGTCGGTGACATGGCACCACATAAAAAAAATCAAGCATAAACAGAAAAAATATATAATAGAGAAAAAAAAAAAAGTAACCTTACGATGGTAGCGATGCCAGGTCATTTGCCCTCTCCAAAATATGGCGGTGGTGGTTCAGCCCCCATTTTTCTAAGCAAGGTCGTGGTCCCACTCTTCTCTCGGGGTTAGCTGATATTCCCTTTTGTAAGAGATTTTGGGCATTTTTTTGTTTTTTGTCGAATTGGGGTCTATTCTGATGTAGACTATGTCTGTAGCACAGCATGTCGGACGTATGGCTTGCCATAGCAACAACTTTGCCAGACACGTTGGAAGAAGATTGACTAAATAGAATGGCCAATAACAGAAACAAATACACCGAAAGAAGGAGTCATCGACCGGAATGATATGTTTCCCATGTCCTTACTCTTTCGAGTAAGCTGCTTAAATTATGGATAATGCAAAAAGTAGTGTTAACTGATAAAGTCAAGCGAGGCTCTTACCGGTTGGGGAAAATATTGATGTGGGGTTAGAAGAGGGTTCGAAGGATAGCTATCAACGGCGGAGGAGCCAGTCCTAGGTTTTTAAAAGAGGCTAGGCGGCTCTTGATTACACATTCAAAGCATAACATTTAGTATTATTGGTGCACTTCTCTTATCGGCTTAAACGGAAAAGGGGAAACCATTACAAAACTGTGTAGGGGTATGCAGCATGAATTGGGTTGTTGAATGTATAGCAAGTTCCTGACCCCCAAAAAAAAAATTTATAATAACTTCGCAATGAATGTAAAAGAAAGAAATGTATGAACCAATATAATTGCGGTTTTCAACAATGACCGGTCCCGAGTAGGGCCGATCATCGGGGGATTGTTGGCCCATTGGGCTTGCTAGTTTGCTAGGCCGGCCCAGCTCATGTTGCAACCGAATGGGTTTGTCATGCGATAATCTCCCGCGAGATTTGCGTCACTGTGTAGGGCCAAACACAAAGTAAACAAATAAGTCCAACCTTGTAATTACAAAGCAGAATTTATATTATTGAACCTCTCCGAGTACAAGTATCCGAGCATTCACGTTCTAAGCGGCAAAACACTCAAAAGCAAAGAGAGCTCGCATTTCAAGGAAAAGATAAATAAATAAATAAAAACTACCTCTCCTTTGAAAAAAGAGAAGAAGAAAAAAAAATGATCGTATATCTTTTTCTGTAAGATTTCATTTATGAAAAAAATTAATGAGGAGAAAATTTTGTCAATAAAAAAGTTACATGTCACCCGATTTTCAATATTCCGTCAATAAGTTACCGACTCTTTTTACGACGTTTTATAAATATGGATGTTTCGTATCATAAGTCAAATTTATACACTCTTCAACGACTTTATCAATATCTACTAGAGTGACTCACCGTCATTCTTTAGATGAAATTATCAATTAATCTTAGTTTACTCGTTCTCATTTGAGCTACTACTTGCCAACGTTTACTTGATTTCATTGGAGCTACCTACTTTTGTTATCATTTAACAATTTTTATTTGTCACTCATTTTAACTTTATATTTGCTAATTTTCATTTATTTGACTAACGAATTTTCTGTGCGGTTTCATTTATGAAAGAGTCGATAAGGATGAAAAAAATTACCGGTGAGAAGTTGCTTGTTATCTAGTTTTCAATACTTTGTCGACAAGTTACCAATACTTTGTATGACAGTTTAAAAATGTTGATGTATCGTGTCGTTTTTTTAATTTTCTTACAAACGCGTCAAAAGTCGATCAACTCTTAAATGACCATATCAATATTTGCTTGAGCGACTCGCCACATTCTTTCGATTCAATTATCGATTAATCTTTTAGATGACCGGTCCTCATTTGAGTCACTACTTGCTTGCGTTTATTTGGTTTTATTGGAGTCGTGGACTTTTATTATCATTTACCAACTTTTAGTTTCATCTCTTACAAAAATTCAACTGTATATTTGCTAATTTTCATTCATTTGACTAACCAATTTTCCCACCATTAGATTATAAACTGATTTTGCTTTATTGAGTTTATTCGATTCGAGGTGCTTATCTTAAAACTAGTTTATTCTAGGACGTGTCAAATCTTATCTTTCCTTCGGAACAGGATTCAGCAAGAAGAGAGGGTGCGGGGTCTCTTCTTCCTCGGATGCGCACGCTCACAGCTTTGCAGAGCGCGGAATTATCCGTTACAGAGAATCGGGGAAGAAAGGTTAAACAGCAGATGAGTTTTCAGCAAAGAGGCGAGCGATTTTAGGATCTCGTCTGAGTCACCGCATCCGAAACCCGAGTTTTTCGACGAGCAATCCAACCCAGATAACGATTCGTTTCAGCACGTTTCAGATGGCCACGAAAATCCTGAAACTGATTCCTCTGCGTGTAGATCCGCCATTGGTCTCGGTCCGAGTATTTATTGCCTCCATGCCGAGCGAGGATGTCAACTTATCCGTAACGCCATTGATAACAAACTTTGCTCATTTGCTCGAGAGAGAGAGAGAGAGAGAGAGAGAGAGTTGCCAGTGAATTGGGGTTGCTGAGAAGATGCCTGCCATGGTGGTGGTCGGTTCCGGCGGTGGCTTCGTCGACGGTGGCAAGCTCACGGGCCAGGTCTTGATCTGCAGCATAATCGCTGCATTCGGTGGTCTCATGTTCGGCTACGACATTGGCATTTCAGGTAAAGTCAGCAATCACGCATTTTCTTGGCCCACGAAGTTGGGAAGATGGAGATAATGCGATTAGCTGGACTTTCGTTACGCCTGTCTGACTGGTGCTTCCATTGCAAATTCTGTAAACTTGTCAGATCGTGTCAGCAAACGACCTTGACTTTTGCTGCTATGGTGGTTGCAGGAGGAGTAACTTCCATGGACGATTTTCTGATCAAGTTCTTTCCGGGCGTCTATGAGAAGAAGCACCGCGCCAAGCAGAACAACTATTGCAAGTTCAATGACCAGTATCTTCAGCTCTTCACGTCGTCGCTGTATCTGGCGGCCATCGTGGCCAGCTTGGTTGCTTCGATGTTTTGCAAGAAGTTAGGCCGGAGGCCGACTATGCAGGCCGCTTCCATTTTCTTCCTGGTCGGCGCCATTATAAACGCTGCTGCTAGGGACTTGGCCATGCTGATCATTGGAAGGCTGTTACTAGGTGCAGGAGTGGGATTTGGCAACCAGGTCAATTGATATATTCTCATTTGTGCAAAGCTTCTCTATAACGGAATCCTTCTGATCCATTTTGACATTTATCCATTTTGAGATTTCACTACCAACAATAATGCCTCCAATCCTTCTCTTGTACATACAGGCAGTACCACTGTTTATATCAGAAATTGCTCCTGCCAACTACCGAGGGGGCCTTAATATTTGTTTTCAGCTACTGATCACCGTCGGGATTTTGATCGCCAATGTCATCAATTACGGAACGTCTCGGATGCATCCGAACGGATGGCGGGTATCGCTAGGCGGAGCAGCAGTTCCTGCCATAGCTCTTATGATTGGCTCCCTCGCCATAGTGGAAACTCCGACTAGCCTTATAGAGCGGGGAAATTAGATGAAGGACGTCGGGCACTTAAGAAAATTCGGGGGACGAATAACATTGACGCCGAATATGAAGAAATCTTGCGGGCCACGGAGATGGCCAAAAAGGTGGACAGCTCATTCAAAAGTCTCATGAAACGCTCGAGTAGGCCTCAGTTGATTTGTGGAACCATCCTCCAAATCTTCCAGCAATTCACAGGGATCAATGTTATAATGTTTTATGCTCCGGTTCTGTTCCAAACCATGGGTTTTGGCAGCGATGCCTCGCTTCTATCTGCCGTGGTCATGGGTCTTGTCAATGTGGTGTCCACCTCGGTCGCGATTTTTACGGTGGATAGATTTGGGAGGAAGGTGTTGCTCGTCGAGGCGGCAGTTCAGATGCTTGTTGCCCAGGTCAGTTCAGGCCGTCCAGAACAGTTAGATCTAGTTTTCAAAATTTCATCTCACCACCTTGCTAACTTGCTTGAGTTACTAAACAGAAACGTCATTTGCCGGTTTCCACTTTCTGAGATCATTGCTTCCTTATCTATGGCATTATGCTCCTTAGGTTTGTTTTTGGCATGAATCAGCATGATCTTTTCTTTTTTGGTTGCTTACAGTGTGCCATGGGCATCACTCTCGCGATCCAACTGAAATCCACCAATGAAATACCTAAGGGGTACGCCCTTTTCGTGGTCTTCTTGGTCTGCTTCTTTGTGGCCGGCTTTGCGTGGTCGTGGGGTCCTTTGGGTTGGCTCATCCCCAGTGAGATATTCCCGCTGGAGACGCGAAATGCCGGCTTCTTCTTCGCAGTCGGGATGAACATGCTGTGCACTTTCCTCATCGCTCAAGTGTTCCTGACCATGCTCTGCACCATGAGATCTGGGACTTTCTTCTTCTTCTCCGCCTGGATCATTGTGATGGGCAGTTTTGCAGCCGTCATGCTTCCCGAGACAAAGGGCATACCCATTGATGAAATGAATGTGAGGGTATGGAAGAAGCACTGGTTCTGGAAGAGGTACTTCGACGACGAAGATGATAACCAAAAAGTTCGGATTTAAACCCATGTACTTGTTTGTTAAGGTTCTAGTGTTGGGTCCGAGAGTAATGCAAGGTCGCTCAGGTTCACTAGTCTTTAGTCCTTCAATTGTACATTTTGGATTGAAGAATAATAATCCCGCGCCTTGACATAATCCGCCAAGCCGAATTCTCTTTGTTTGCAATTTAAGCCTGGACAACAGAATACCAAGTTCGATAGGACGCCGCTATTGCCAGGTGAAGATGAAGCTTTATGCTCTTTGAGTACATGTAAATCCTCATAAAAAGAGACTGCATCGTGACCGGTACTCCCATAATCATCTTAGGCTTCATTCGCCGAGTTAGAGAGGAGACTATGGAGTGCTGTGAACGGTTTTGGATTATTTCATTCAATAGTGCCAACTTAGGGCGCGAATGATAACACTTATTATGCAGAATTTCCGTTTGAAAACGCTTACGGGAGCAGAAATCCGTTTGGAATGTATGACTTAAAGTAGAAATTAGTTTGGTTCACAACTTTAAATTTCTACTTTTAAAATAACTTTTTACTTCATAAGTGATTTTTGCATCACTTTTGAGAAGTAAAAAAAAGTTACTTCTCACCATCGAAGTTATTTTTTTTCTTTTCACTCTTTCCTCTTCATATTTTCTTCATTTATGGGGCTTTTTCTCTCTCTCTCTCTTCGCTCGTTGTGTACTCACTCTCGAGAGGTGCGGGTCGAGGTTGACCCAATCCAAAAAATATTTTTAATAAAAAATTTATTTAATAAAAAGAATTAAACAAAAATAAAAAGGAAAATTTGAAAAATCAATAAAAAGTATAAAAAAAATTCATAAAAAAAAACTCATGAGCTCTTAAAAAATCATAATAAAATAAAATAAAATTCATAAAAAATCATTAAAAATTATTTAAAAATCTGAAAATTTTGAAAAATTTCAAAAAAATCTCAAAAAAATAGGAAATGGCCACAATCAACTGGCCAAGACCTATTTTAGATTTTTTTAACCTCAATCTTTTCAAATTGATGATTTTGTCCTTTCTTGACAAATTGGTTCCAATTTCTCCCAAATCACCCATGAACTCGATCACACATTTTCTAAGCCCTTAGGGCTAAATTAGGGAAATCTTGATTTGCATTGATGTGTTTTATCTATGCATTTGATTGCGCATTTATTTTATTGAATGTGATTGGTAGGATTAGTCTTTCGACTTGCATGAAAATCCGTCGGTATTTGCATTTAACTTTTCTTGAATAAAATGCATTTTAGGTTATGATCAATAATTTTTCGTAGAAATTTTGTCACGTTATCAAATCTTTCTTTGATCGAAATTAATTTACGAAGTAGAAGTAAAAAAATCAACTTCTACTTCTAAAGTTATTTTGAAGCGAAGTGTTGTCTTGTGCAACCTTAACTGCCGTCGCTACCCGACGAAGAAAAATCCGATTTCTCACATTCCCTAATGAAATTCAATCCTGCTACTTCCGCCAAACCTCTCGAAGGCCAGCGACCCTTTCGCCAATGATCCCACCTGATATGAGTTTCGGGCATCGGGGACCATACTTTTTGTGTTCTTCCCTACGGCCAACAGTGAGCGAAAATGGACCCAGCACTGGCTCTCGATGGAACCAGATTAAACCCAACCTTGCCGCGGGTCTGAAGTTGTCCGCAAACATTGGAAATCACCGGAAATTGGAAAACCGCGGCACCGGCAGATCGCACGTTCCATTCGATCATCAATGAGTAGTCCTGAGTATAGTGTGTCCAGAATCGTTGACATCCTGAAGATAAGGCACGTAAAACATAGAGCACACATGCATAACTAGCAGTCTCCCGCAAATCATCTGCCAGAATCAAAAGCCACGCATTGTTTGACTTGGAATTTACCAGGGCGAATGTTAGCTAGCCACATTGTTTGTTTGCTGCGCTTTCTTTGTGGGTCTCTTTCTCTCTTTTCCATCTACCTTCTTTTCCTGCTATTAAAAATCATGTCTTTCTCAGTCTCTTTGTCACGTTCTGCACTTCACTTCATCACCCAATCCTCCCATGCCAAACACGCCGATCATCATCATCATCCCTCGAATTGGATAGTTTCAGAGTCCTGTTTCTCGATCGATTGGATTCGCGGGGTTGGTTTGCTGGAGCTGAAAGATGAGTTCAGTTGAGGAAGCGAAGTGCGTGTACAAGAACCCCGACGCGGCCGTTGAGGATCGAATCGCCGACTTGCTCTCTCGGATGACCCTGAAAGAGAAGGTCGGCCAGATGACCCAAATCGAGAGGCGCGTCACCACTCCCTCCGTGCTCTCCGGCTTGTCCATCGGTAATCTTCTCTCTTGACTTTAATTCGCTGTGCCTAGTTTGAATCGCCGATTCTTTGCATGCATGCGCGCATTTGTGGCCAACTTCATGAGCTTAAAGTGGTTCTGGTCTGGTTGAATCTGAACGATGCACCGACGCTTGGCGTTTCTGTTGCTGAAAGTTGGTATCTTTGGTCCGGTTTCGCTGTTTCATACAAAAATTCAAGCAAATGATGAGGATTTGGTGCAGGGAGTATACTTAGTGCTGGAGGCAGTGGGCCATGTGATCAAGCATTGTCCTCCGATTGGGCTGACCTGGTTGACGGATTCCAAAAGGCGGCGCTGGAGTCCCGCCTGGGAATACCGCTTATTTACGGGATTGATGCAGTTCATGGCAACAATAGCATATATGGCGCCACAATATTCCCGCACAACATTGGCCTTGGAGCCACTAGGTCAGTTTCATTTACTTTCTTTCTGAGGCCTAAGAGTAAAGATTTGGACTCACTGTCCTCTCTAATGTTACTACTATTTCGGTCAACTAAGCATTTGCTTAGGGATGGATGGAAGGGAGACGGAGGAAGGGAGATGGAGGACTGGCAGTTTTAAGAACAAAATGGCGGTTGATATGCTAGGGCATTGACAGAAAAATGGGTTATAAAGGAACTAAACTATGTTTTACAGTGGTACATGGGTCTTTGCTATGTTATGGTCACAACTGGAACGCATATTATCATTTTGTTGTCGAACAACCTAATTTTTTTAAACGATTGATAGAGATGCAGAGCTGGCTCGGAGGATTGGTGTCGCAACAGCACTTGAAGTCAGAGCAAGTGGCATTCCTTATACTTTTGCTCCATGTGTGGCTGTAAGTGATTTCTTTCGCTCTATTTCGACACTCTAGTATTCAACTCTCTATAACATGGCTTGCCAGCTAAATGAAAAATTCTTGTTTAGGGGGAAAAACTATGACATAGATGATTTTTTTAGCTTGTGTAGCTTCGAGAGCTCACTACTCTAGCCTATTGAAGTTTGCATGGATGAATTGAAAAAGGGAATGTTGTAAAACCCAAGATATTTGTTATACGCATGGTCTTAAAGAGTTATGTTACTAATATTCAAATGAGCGAGTTGCAGTATTGCTGTGGTAGGATTTGGTAAGATTTGGTTCCATTTTAAGTGGAATGGATCAGTTATACAGTCGAGCTGTTTTACGGTAATCCACAAATACATGTGACATCGAGTTCAAGCTATTTGATTTGGTTCCAGTTTTGTAATGGTTAGCTCTTCTCTTTTCACAAATCTTCCGTTCTCATCAATTTTTTTTTTTTCTGTTAATCCTAGCTTGTTGAGAATTTTAGTTGAATGGCTTCTGGCAGGTGCTGAAAGATCCCAGATGGGGAAGATCTTATGAGAGCTACAGTGAAGACACTGATATAGTTAGAAAGATGACTGCTATAGTAACAGGTTTGCAGGGCCAGCCACCCCAAGGGCACCCGAAGGGCTATCCTTTCGTAGCTGGAAGGTAAAGATAGACCTTTATCTAGTATTTGAACCTTTCCAGTTTCCGTGATGATCTACCTACGCCAAGTCAGTTTGGAAAGGCAATATAGACCTTATGATCATAGATGCTTTTTGTGATTTCTAATTTTTTATTGGCCCATGATAGCATTCTAGGATGTGGCTTAAAATCTGGTAGTTGAGGGATGAGGTGTCGTTCGTCTTTACTTTACTGAGTTGAAGTATGTCTGCCAGTATGCTGTATGCAGCTTTACCTATTGTGTATTCTTAAGCATGTGGAGGAGTGGCATTAAGCACTTAATATGTTATCTAATTTTCTCTCTCAACCACCTTTTCGCGTCCCAGCCATAATTTCCTGGAGTTATTTTTGTCAATATGCTCTTTAGTTCTCTCACTTCTTAATCTCTCAAAACTTAATATATCTCTATGTTCTAACAAAGACATCATCTCTTGCTTATTTGACACTAGAAACAACGTTATTGCTTGTGCCAAGCATTTTGTTGGAGATGGAGGAACTGAAAGAGGTGTAAATGAGGGAAACACTATAACTTCTTACGAAGATCTAGAGCGGATACATATGGCTCCCTATCTGGATTGTATCTCCCAAGGTGTTTCCACAGTCATGGCGTCCTACTCTAGCTGGAATGGTCGCAGGCTGCATTCTGACCATTTTCTCCTTACTGAGGTTTTGAAAAATAAGTTAGGTTTTCAGGTGAGCAATTCCAGCGAATCATTTACTGAAATTTTGTCAATATGATGGTTGAGCTTGTCAATCAACACAAATGTATCGGAACTGTATGTGGCTGGATTCTGTTGGAACAATATGGCAATTCCCTCTATTTTCTTTTACCACGTTGAGATTTGTAAGTGCGATCACTCATCTGACATGACAGAAATGTTGATGCAGGGTTTTGTCATTTCAGACTGGGAAGGACTTGACCGACTTAGTCAACCTCGCGGCTCAAACTACCGTCAGTGTATTTCTCTCGCAGTTAATGCTGGGATTGACATGGTAAAGATCGATTAGTAACTATGAAATTTCTTAAGTGCGATCCATACTGTCTGATTTATATGCTAACTAATACATCCCTTTTTCAGATTATGGTGCCTTTTAGATACGAACAATTTGCAGAGGATTTGATGGCGTTGGCTGAATCAGGGGAAGTATCAATGTCCAGAATAGATGATGCCGTCCAACGGATACTGAGAGTCAAGTTTGTATCTGGTCTATTTGAGCATCCTTTTTCTGATAGATCATTGCTCCAGATTGTTGGTTGCAAGGTAAACTTGGGAGGAGTGTTCGAGTTAGACAAATACTTTAGCTGTCATAAAATATGTTGACTGTCTCATCAAGGCCAAGTTTTGGGCACTCTAGTATATTTCACACACATTACAACAGTTGCATATTAAATGAAGTTCTAGGCTACTTGTTCCAAATGGATTTTTTTTTTGCATTTTAAGATTTCCGGTGATAAATTTAAAACTGTTCAGCCATGTATTAATAAGGATATATTACTTTCACCTGGACAAGCAATCTAACCTTAATCATCTGTTGGCAGGCACATAGAGAATTAGCACGTGAAGCAGTTCGAAAGTCATTGGTGTTGTTGAAGAATGGGAAGGATCCTAAGAAACCCTTTCTCCCATTAGATAAAAATGCCAAGAAAATTCTTGTTGCGGGAAGTCATGCTGATGATTTAGGTTATCAATGTGGAGGGTGGACCGGCACTTGGCATGGAAGCAGTGGCAGGATCACAATCGGTATGCATCCTTACTGATATCTTCCCTGTAATTGAAATTGCACTCCACATTTGCTTTGGGTGAAAGAGATTTACTTTGGCATTGGGTGAAAGTGCATGCGCGATACATGGAAACAGTACATATAGCCCCTAAATATCGACAGAGTAGTGCATGAGCACCGACAAAGAGAACTCGGATATTCTTCAGTATCTTTAGTGCGTTCAGCTTTCTTTTCTTCACAATGTTGAGCTCTCTTTAGGTTTTAGTGATACGATATGCTGTTTTGGCTCTCTTTAGGCCGTAGTTATACATTGAATCCACTTTTAGCTTAATGCTTGAGAAGCATGAGGAAGATTTTAATCGCTAATTGTGTAGTGCTCTTTGTTAAAACTTTTGAACCTGCCAACCGTATTTCAGACTTCTATTGTTCATATTGCCTTCACTCAGAGTGATTTTACAATTATTACCGATGAACACGAAACATTTTCTTTTATAGGTACGACTATCTTAGATGCAATCAAGGAAGCAGTTGGAGGCAACACGGAAGTGATTTACGAGCCAAATCCATCGCCTTCCACATTAGCAAGTGGCGATTACACTTTTGCTATTGTCGCTGTTGGTGAAGGCCCTTATGCAGAAACTCTTGGCGATAACGCCGAGCTCGTAATCCCATTCAATGGAACGGACGTGATAAAGTCGGTCACCGAGAGAATCCCTACACTCGTACTTATCGTCTCTGGAAGACCTCTGGTCATAGAACCACAGGTTTTGGAGAAGATGGATGCTCTTGTCGCCGCTTGGTTACCTGGAACTGAGGGAACGGGCATTACGGATGTGGTCTTCGGTGACTATGATTTCGAAGGTCAATTACCCGTCTCGTGGTTTAGAACGGTTGAACAACTGCCCATGGATGCTAAAGCTAATTCTTATGATCCCTTGTTCCCCTTGGGTTTCGGATTGAAAGGCGAGAAAGAAGCCTGATGAGGCAATTCAATGAGCAATGAGTGAATGAGGATGTTATTGACTGAGGGAGAACTAGCTGGTCCGGTTGAAAAATGCCCTCTGAACTAGGTATTAGTGCTTGGAGCCACGTATTTTCGACCAAAAAAAAAAAAGATATTAGTGTGCACTTGCGTGAATAGTTACTTCAGATCCAACATGGCTATTTTTGTTTTGCGAAATTTGTTTTGCAAAAATGAATGATTCAGAAATCATTTTCTAAAAAACAAACATTTGTATCGCTTATGAAACGATAATGAAAATATTTTTTACAGATTACTTTTTTGAAGTAATACGAACAGTTATGTTTTTGAAAAATGTTTTTGAAATTGTTCATATTTCGCGAGCCTAAATTTTTGTTAAAATTCTGGAAGCCTCGAAGCAGAAAAGTGGAATTGTATAATTTGTATGCTATTTTTCCAGAACAGCCGATATTTCTGTGGATTGATTGTAATGATGACATGGATAATGATAAGCAGCTAATGCAGTATGGTTGCAGTAAATATGAGATTATGAATTTGCGATCTTTACGAATTTATCGAGAGAGACTCGGTTTCGACGGGACCCCATTTTACGTCAATCGAAATTGGTTGGAATTGACTCATTTGTATTCATTTTCAATGAAAAATCGCTTGGGGGATCCATTTTTGGTCTGCCCCGATGCCAATGGACGTTCCAACTGGGTCATCAAAAGACTGATACTTTCCAATTTCCTACCATCGTCAGTTGTTTATCTCTCTCCGCCTCCTCTCTCTCTCTCTCTCTCTCTCTCTCTCTCCGATCTCGTCGTACGACCTTTGTTTGGGAGCAAACCATAACAGCACAATCGAGCTCGTTGAAGATTTTCAGTTGCACTCGTAAAAATGGTTCGTAAACGATTCCATGAAGCCAAAACAGGTGGGCTCTCTAAAATTTGATTTCTTTATCGTGGCAGATTCCGGTCTGGTTGGAGCCTCTTTCTTCGAGGCACACCACGCGCCACATAGATGTTCGATGGAATGCTCAAATGAGTCTATTTTGTTTGGACAATGGTTATTTACAAAAATTCTTCCTTTCTGACGTGACGATACGATTATCCAGGGCTTCAACACATCAAATCGCTCGATGCCGAGAAGGTGTTGAGCAAAATAGGAATGGGCAGAGAAGACCGCTACTTCTGGAAGGAGATAGGCAAGGGGTTGTTAGCCACATCCACACTCGGGGGCGTCGCGTGGCTCTACAACGAAACGTCACCCCTAGGGTGGTGGACGCTGAAGCCTAAGCCAAAGGAGGAGAGAGAGCTGGCGCACTTGTATGAGCGGCGACAGTTTCCGTACCCCGGTGACGAAGAAGCCATGGAAGAGTTCATTGCCAAGGGGGTATGATCGGCACAACCATTGGGCCCAAGGGGGTTGTTGAAACTGACAAAGATGCTTACAACTACCAGAAGGAGTTGCAGAACAAGAAGTTTGAGCAAGAAGCTCAGAAGCTGTGGTTTAGGATGAGGAATGAGGTCATTACGGACCTCCAAGAAAAAGGATATGATATTGAGTGAACCAGGACAGGAGTGTTTGAGAGCATGTCATGAAATAAAAGCACTGTATGAGCAAATTGGGAGTGTTGAATTTGCTGACAGAGTTTGAGCACAATGTGGTTCGCCTCTTAACTAGCTTTCACACTTTTGCTTTGTTTGATACCTTTGCTCTCAATAAAATTTGGTTGGTGTCATTTTGATCACTACAGCCTCGCCGACCGACTGCATGTCCGGTCCTGGGAAAGGATTGAGGAAGCTTTTCTAAAATTAAACAAATAAAACATTGATTTTTTCTCTTTGAGACGATGAATTCCAGAGAACAAGAGCAACAAGGAACTGCATATGAACTCAAGCTTTCATGTTTGAGAAAAAGTGCAGTTTGTCTCTGTTACATTAAGTGGGGACAGCTTCATAGTACTCTTTCCGGCAGACGGCCTTCATCCTTTCTGATTTACTTCTAGAAGTCCTTAATGGAGCAAGATAGACCGGTCGCAGGACATTGTCGATGTCATGCCCATAAGACTCTGCACTCTTGCTCCTAGCAGTAACGCTATTACTCAGCTTAAGCCTCTGGCTAATGTTACCAATTGGTTCATCATTCTTGGCAACATTGTTCCGCTCTTGCCGAGACTCAGTGACCACCAACTTCGTGTCCAACTCTCCAGCAATGCAACTAATCCTTCTATCGACATCTGCTTTCTCACCTCTAGAGTGCATCAAACTCCACGTATTCCAGGCCTTCCGCCAACCCAGCAACTGCAATTTCTTGCACCGTTTTTGGTCCTGCCTGCCAACAAAAGGATCAGCATTCTGAAAAGCGGATTCAAGCGTTGCCAGATCATCTTGTTTGACTGACTTAAGCCTCCAATCCATTAACTCTTGCTCAGTTATCAGCAATTTCGTGCCATTAAACAATTCCATTGCAGCGGGTGAAGGTTTCAACCTTGGCAACAGCTTCGCCTCATCAACCTCAAATTCATGTTTGGCCCTCTTGTGCGAATTCGATCTTTCGAAGCTCCTTCTTCGCCTTTGCAATGCTGGTGGCTCCTTGTAGTAATACCTAGTCTGAAGATGCCCACCCGGACTCTTGCCATTCTCATCGACATGGCTCAACTTCTCCTCAACCAACACTCCATCCTCAGATTGATTATCAACCAACTTCACATCATTAACCGCAGAAACCGCTGGATTCAGATGCTGATACATGGAACTCCTACCGGTCATATGGCCATCCAAAGAAGCCCTAGGCACATCATAAGAAATCCTACCACCATTAACCAGTTCCAAATCACAAGATCTCCTCCCAATTCCACATTCTCCAACCTCAATTCTCATATCTCCTAATTCCCCCACATTAGCCTTATCCTTATCTACACCTTCCTCTCCAATTGCCACATTGCCACCGTTGACAAGTCCTATTGGACCTCGATTCGTGACCTTCTCCGTCCTTCTCCATTTCCTCCATTTGTCGGTCAAAACCGCAGCGACCCCCCAAAACCCTCTCAAATCCTTGTTCCTGCGCTTCTTCCTCTCCCACTCGAGATCTATGAACTCCCTCACCGTCCTTAACTCAGCTCCTCCTTCGAAATCATCACGGACTCCTCCATTATCAACCTCCTCGTTCTGCTCAATATCGCTATCGTAGATCCGAATCCCTCCTTCCTCGTTCCCCTCCCCGGACCCAGACCTCCCATCCCGACCACCCGGTCCATCCTCTAGATTGAAGAGGCCGATCGGGCTGGTCCCGCCGACAACTTCACACGATCTACGCCGCGGTTCGGCCGAGCTGCCTGCGGCGGCGCTGCAATTGAACTGTCGATGAGATTTGCTGCGGTGGAGATTGTCGGCTACAAAGCGAGGGATCGAATGATTGGAGATGCCTCGGTAGTTGGTGGCGTCGAAGCCAGCAAGGCGTTCTCGGAGGCACGAGGCGCAGAGGCCGCCGGCGGTGGTCGGCCTGGTCGTGCGGCGGTGGCGGCATGAGGAAGGTCGGTGTTGGGAATAGAGGGTCGTTGATGGCGATGGAGGTGATTGCGTTTGCATGGCGATTGAGTGCAGGGTGAGCGAGCGCTCGAGGGAGAGAGAGGCCTGTAGCAGCAAACTGCAAGCGAAGACTGAAGAGCGAAGTGGCACTGGGCAGACTCAGGTGGGAGCTGTGGCAGTTGACGTTGACCCCCACCGTAACAAAAACTAATTCCAAATTAAAATGAAAAGGAAAAACCCAATATAAACCCCTCTAGCTCTTAAATTAGGGAAAATTACAAAAAAAGCCCTAAGTGCCATTATTTTCTTAAATAAGAACATGAAATTTTATTTCAAAAAGACTAGTTATTATCTCAAAAAATAGCCTAAAGCGATTATGGTTGTTTCAAATAAGGGTTTGGCCTAACCTAGCAGTGGTCGACCAAATTTTTCTACTGATCAAGAGTATTTTTGTAAAAATATAAATTTAACCTAATTTTTGAAAAATTAAAAGTAAAAAAAGAAGAAGAAGAAGAAAACAAGCAGGAGGACTAACCTCCCGCTTGTGGTTGCCACCTCGCCGACCTAAGCCGCGAGGGCCGCCGCCATTGGTCGAGATTGGACCGGGGTGGGACACGCCGAGTGGGTCGGTGGCCCTTGCCGAGGCGCCAAAGACTTCGACGGCCGTAGCCATTGCCCCACCCGCCGGCGAGAGGTCAATAGACCTCCCGCCGGTGTTCTTTGTTTTATTTTATTTTATTTTTTTTTCAGTTTTTTTTCAAAATATATTTAAAAATAGAAAAATGAAAAAAAAAAAACAAAACAAAATAGTAAATTACCAAAATGCCCCTAACTATAATTAACTCATGCCCTTTTTTAGACTAATATAGTCACTTGGGCCTTTATCTAAAACAATATGCACTTTAGGCCCTTTTTTAAGACAGTGAGAGTATTTCGGACCTTTATTTGAAAGCAGGCCTACTTCACGCCCTTACTTAAGAAAATGAGGGGCACTTCGTACCTTTTTTTGAAAATTTTCCCTTAAATTATTGTTAAAACTATGTTTATTCCGAGATCTTTTGCATGTATACTTATTTCCGCTGCAATAACCCATGATGAAAATGGACTTTTTCTCGGAAAAAATTAATAAAAATGAATGATCATTTTCAAATTCATCTGTCAAAATAAATCAATTTTAAACTTTCGATGGTTTGGATGCGACAATTATTAGGTTCAATTTGTTTTCTAAAAATAGATAATTTGAAAAGTGTTTTTCTAAAAATTATCACTTATGAAAAAAATGAACAAAAAGTACTTTTTATCTTCCATAAAAATATTTGAACATAAATTATTATTGATAAATAAAGATATTTTTCATCAACTGACTATTTCAAGCGACACAAATGATCACTTAAAATTTACTATTTTCAAATCATTCATTTTTGTGGAACAAACGTGCCATTAATGATACATTGCTTTCTTAAAACTTATTATTGATTGGTTAACAATCAAATTAGAAATTTTTTAAAAGCAATTAGCCAGTTCTTTTGTGCTCTGGTAAATAGAGAACCATTAACACTATTAACATATCAAATCCGAGAACCATTAACACTATTAACAAAGCAATTAGCCAATTCTTTCTGCATTTAGTTATATGATTTCAATCCACGAGGCTCGTTTGTATTGACCAAGAGTCAAATTTCTACCACATTACCAAGTCGAGTCACGATAGAGAAGCCAATGCAAAATGTTTACAAAGTTAGGGATGTGTTTATTTCAGAAAAAAAAAATTGACGATGAATGATAAATTATTTTTTAAAATATCTTTTAAGGAAAATATTTTTCCTTTATTACGCTAACTTTAATTATGACTATTTTCTTTGACTGTAAATAATTTTTTGTTAATTTATCACATGAAAGTTTAAAAATTAATTATCAAAAATCTCTTTCACTAAAAAAAACGCCCCTTAAATGTAAACAAGTGCTGTGAAATTATAGTAAAATAAAAGTAAGATCATAACCTTTCTCTCGAATGATTGCACAGGGATAATCTCGAAATATGTTGGGAACTAAGATTACAATATGCAAGAATGATGATTTTGATTCAATGCAAGTGAGAGTTAAATTATAAAAGCACGATGATAAAGTTTTATGGATTAAACACCAGTTTCTTATTTATTTTTGTTTGGGCCGGGCTTTTAAAAATTCAACTAGAATCGAAATTTATCAATGATTTTCTCTCTTCTATTATACTTTTCTTTATATTTGGTATTGGGCTGGGCCTCTTTAGTCATACAAGACGGGCCTTCTAGTTTGGCACGTTTTATGTAGTCAAATAAGTTGGACCATTTGGTTGGTGCGGTCAAAGACCATATTTTTTAGTGGTTCACATTGATAATATATTTTTTTCCAAATACACATTCAAAGCTACAAAAAAAAAAAAAAAAGGCGTGGTCAATCGTACCTGGATAAATGTCCTGGATATTTTAGTGAAGTATCAAACGCACTATTAACCATAGCACTTACGATGTGTTAGTAATTGTCATATGAAAACCGGGTGTCCACTTAGTTTAGAATTATGATTTATTCGTTCATTTAAGCATGGTAATTAAAAGGATAAGATACATGAATACTATAAACGTGCACAAGCGTTGCTGTAAATAAACAACCGATATGTCAAACACTTTGCAAAATCTCTAGCAAGATCAGCAAAGAGAAGCACCAAGAACAAAACAAAAAGCGTATTGCCTTTAACTCAATGTTCAAAATAGTCCTTCAATCAATTCAAATTTAGGAACGACATTGGACATTTCCTTATGATTCGGAGACTAAGTTGAATATGTTCGAAAATTTCAAGGGCCGTATTAAACAAATTAAAAGTTGATGAATTATATTGCGATATCGGTTAAAGTTAATGGTATATAGGTCAAATTAAAAATTCAAAAATCACATTACATATTAAGTCAAAATATAGAGACCATTCGTGTCATTTTTCCGAGAAGGAAAGAGATTTATCGCTTTGTCCCAATTTGCCTAGTATTCTCCTTTATTTTTCACTTTAGATTGGAATTTATTTCAAATAAAGTCACATCATACTAAAAAATTTTAATTAAAAAAGCAACACATAGCACGAATTATCAATCTGTCGCCGAGTTGACCCAAAAAAAAAAAAATCTGTCGCCGAATGCACTTAAATACTTAAATAATTTTTTTCCACCAATTATTCAACCGATTGTCTGAAAATATTTTTTACGTTGGGTTGAACACCAAAGTTATGGTGCTTTTAATGTCATTTTCCCTCTCCTTCTCCTTCAGGTCGACCGTGATGTCATTGCAATCAATCTGACCTGCCACGCCTTTGCAACCATCATCATTGGTGTCATCCTTGGTGAAGCACTATTTATCTCTCTCATTCGAGCTAAGGCAATTCTTTCAATTCGTAGTTGGGGTTGGGGTGGTCACAGCTGCCGTTATCCCTCTGACAAAGGTCACGAACTCGAATTGGAAGGTGCGCTCTGAGCTCAATCCCAAATGGGTGTGTTTGTGTCGTGGACCAAAGAGCGCTACGTCATCAATCTAAAGGAAGCTCATGGAAGCCATTAAATCGTAAAGGGACTTGATCTCTACCATCAAATTTGATTGATAAGGATTGATGATCTCAACCGTCGAATAAGATAAATCTCCACCGTTGGATGATGTGATAGGGATCACTATCCTCCATCGTTAGATCAAGTGAATCTTTGCCGCATGGTCGACTAGACAAGGATTGATATTCCCTATCGTTAGATCGTGTAGTAGATCAATAATTGTAATTGAATGAACCCTTGTATAAATAGAAGAGCCATTCTCCCTCATTTGTATCATTCACTTGATATGAGTAATATAAGTATTATAGATCTTCTATCTCTACTTTCTCTCTCTAGGAATTCTCTTCTTTGAGCATGAGATGCTTACTTAGGCCGAGCCAAGCAACTCACAGTTTGAGCGCCGCTCGATCATGATGTAAAGAATCAGCTCGTCATACGTGGGTGTGCGTCGGAGAGAAACCCAAGATGTTTCGACCTCAGACCGAGTAGATGTAGTGGTCTTCATGCAGATGGTGATCTTTGATTAAATTTGTCCTTGGTGGAGTTATCTACGTAGTTGGTGGTTTTAATGGCGGCACTTAAGCTCGTGGCGGCGATGGCGACCGTGGTTCTCTTGAGGCCCTAGAAGGAGCAATCAGTTGGCGTGAGGTTGTGGCAGCGGAGGAGGAGAAAGAGGGCGAGGGAGGAAATAGCAGCATTCAGCCCCCATTAACGGAGTTCTTCCGTGTCCATCTCAGCAAATTCCTTTATTTTTTTCACGATTTTACTTAACAAAATATATAACTTATGTCGGCAAATTCCTTCCACATTTTTAATAGAAGGACAACATTAGTCCATATCCTAAAAGTTTCAAAATTCTATTGAACAACAAAGAGTTGGAAAAATTATATTAGATATCAACATGTCGTCCGTCGCTCTGATAATATTTAATGACATACGTTTATGAATTCACAAGTAAATTTCTGTAGTGCTTCTGGGTGAATCGATTCAACCCGAGTCCAGCTCGCTTCTCTGCAATTAAATTTGATGCATGTGGAATCAGACAAATTAATTGCACGAAAAAAACGCGCTCGCGCACACTACGCGCACACAACGAGACAAGACATAATGAAATCGAGAATTTTTTAGAAAGATGGAAAGCCAGATTTTTTCTCCATCGTTCCTGTCAGCATCCAATGCAAAAAGGAGGACCCAATTTGTCCTGCTTCTGCGACGATGGATGCTGAGTGGGAACAAGTCACGAAGTAAGTTTTTTTCCACCTAAATTGAAGGAGAGATATCAAATAAAGAATATAAAGTGTCATTATTTTCTTAAATAAAAATATGAAGTGAACGTTATTTTAAATAAAATCTTAAAATATTATTATTTTCTTAAATAAAGATATGAAGTGGAGTTTATTTCAAATGATGATCCGGCCTTCGGATTAGTAAGGACATTTTTGTTATTATATTTTTAATTTTTTTTCGTAGATGGCGATCAACGACGATACTCGAAAAGGGCTAGACGAGGGACGGCCTCGCCTTGGCAAGGTCGCCCTTGCTAGCCATAAGTGAGGCTGGCCCTTGCCATCGCCCTGTGATGGTCACTAAGCCCTGGCCGCAAAAAAAAAATGAGAAAAAGAAAAGAAATAGAGCAAGGTTGATCAGTTTAACTACTCAACGTTGCCGATATCCACTTATTGAGAAATATACAATTTGAGCCACAATTACCTACTATTATCATCGATTAGGAAAGTTCATCTTCATTGTGATGCGGAGCAGGAGCCCATCTTCATTTGCCCAGAATCGTAATGTTTTTCTTGCAAGCAATTTCGCCCTTGCGATTTCACGCTTTCGAGTCGTAGCATTAGGGCCATAAGAAAATAGTTTTTTAGGGCCAACATAGCAATGATTTTGATCCGAAAAAATGATTATGATTGGAATTGATTTTTTCGATTCCCGTTATTTGGATAAGTTTTTAGAGAATCGGAACGTGTTTGATAGGCATACAAATTTTCTCATTCTTGAAATAGAAATGCGTCCAGAAGCTATCAAAAATTTTTATTTCGGATAATAATTTCTCTTTCTAATTTTTGTCACTTAAGTCAAATAATTATATAGTTACTTTGTGAAATTTCATCATACATTTTAAATTAATTGAAGATTAATTCATACTCGATTCTCTTAATATAATATTTTTTCTTGTTATTCCGTCTAATTGCCGTGTTATAACTAGTCATTTTAAACTTAAAAAAGGAGAGTCCATGTTGGGTTAGTGTGTGATTTCGAATTAGCTTGGGCCCTTCCAATCCTGTACCAAATCGCAATAAGGGAATACCGGATTCGATCTTAGTATGATCGGTGGCATGTGTATGTGTACATGCAAATGGAGTTGCAACAATCTTTGACGAAGGTAGGCCGGAAACCTTATTAAGCGGTCGGGGAGAAATCGTTCATTTTTTCGCAACTAGCGAATTCTATGGTCCGAGAAGTTGGTCATGTCGGTGTTTCTACCGACGCCATTTCGGAACCGTAGTTGAGTGTTTTCTAAACGTGTTTCATACAAATTTTCAATTCATGTTTAAACCTATGAGGTAAGCCAATCTAAGTATTCACGCATGTTTTTTTTTTTTGTGTCTTTTTCCCCAAAATTTTTAAAATTAGATTAAGTCTAAAATATCTAAATTTAGGCAAATCACAACCAATGAAATCAAGTGTACAATCAAGAAATCATGGCATTGATAAATCGCATCATAAAAATCCTAATGAAACCCTAAAGGCTTAAAGAAATGTATTTAGGGTTTAATTTCAAAGGTGTTTATAATTTTCCTAAAAAGAATAAAATCTATGAAATCTAGGGAATGTAGGTTCAAATTTATGAAAATGAGGTCAAACTAGCATAATTCAAGCTTTTTCTATTTTTAGGCATTTTCTGAAATTTTCTGATTTTTTTGAATTTTTTTAAGATTTTTTTTCATTTTTATTTTATTTGTTTATTATCTTATTATTTTTCTTTGAAAATGAGGCCTTTTAACTGTCTTAGGTCCGGAAAAAAGCGATGAGAGAAGTAAAGGAAGAGTGAGAGAAGTTGGACTTCATTTTGTTTTGTGATTCTTATTTTTTTTCCAAAACTAATTTATTATTATTATTATTTTTGTTCCAAAACTGTTTTCGAAGATAAAATTAAAATTAGAATTATTTACGTAACTAAATATTATTTAGTTTTTTTTATTTCGGAAAATAAAATTAAAATTATTGCCATGCATGCCCTTAGTATACTAAGAATCGATTCTCTGTCATGCATGGTTGTAGACTCGCATTGGTGTTTTCCTTATGAGGTGGGACACCAACGAACAAACTTGCCCAAAATTCCAGGGGACAAAATAAAAGTGAGTTGATAAATCTCGTGGACGCCTCCGGCATCATGGCGCCGGCCAATAATTCACTCCATCACGTGCGCCTCGTCCCGTCCCAAGACTCCCAACCTCTCTCGCAGCAAAATATCACGAGGAAAACAAAAGAAAACGAAAAAAATCCAATCCCGATGCTGAACTCGCACGTGCCATGTCCACCTCTCGCTCCCACACTTTCCCACTTCCCCGTTCCCAGTCACGTGAACTCAATTCATACTTTCAAAGCTCAAACTTAGAATTCACTCAGGCTCTCTGATATTTTTGGCTCCAAATCGTCTCCTTTGATAAATCGTCTCTCTCTCTCTGCAACTTCTCCACCGCCTTTGGCTGTTTTTTTTTTATAGCAGAAGCTCCAGTTATGTCCATCTCAGCCTCGCCCATCCTTTGTCCCTTTTCGCTGCTTTTCGCTTAATATCAGTACGCATATTCTCTCTCGCTCGCTCGCTCGCTCGGTCGCTGCTTGAAAAAATATCTTCTCCTCTCTTTGCGATTTTTCCTGCTTTAAGGTAACGAGACGTTTCGGATTTTGCTATTCACTCGAGCTCTTCGTTCGAATTGTCTCTGCGTTCTCTCTGTTTTCACTCGGTGCGTATAGTCGAAGGTGACTCGCCGGAGCTTCTCCGGCACAGTTGTTGGTTGAAGTCATTGCATGTATTTCTGCACAATGTTCTATCGAATTTGACTTCTGACCCGACGTTAAATTGACTCATATGCGTCTTTTGGAAATTTTGATTTGGAACGGGTGGATATCAGCTGCGGAGGTGTCGCCGGCGATCAATCTTCGCTCTGGCATTTTTTTTTATTCTTTACAATTAGGTCAGCTGATCAGGGATTCGAACTCATATTTTTCGAATGTAGAGAGTCAATCAGCATGATTAGTTTCTTGTTTTTCAAATTGCAGTTATAAGAGTTCACCGTGTAAAATTACTCAGTTCCGATATGATACTCGTTAGCAAGTATTAGGGAGCACTGGTTCTTGTGAAATGCTCTTAATGATGATTCTAAGATGGAGTATGCTGATATTTGTAGCACAGAGATAGTGAGGAAGGACTCGGTATGGCGTCCACTACGGAGACTAATGGAACAAGGACGTATGGTGTTTCTGCTGAAGTACCTGCATCTGCATGTCCATTGGCCGTTGAGCCGGCTTCTATAGCGTCAAATATCAATTACCATGCTAAGTATAGCCCTCATTTTTCTCCTTTCAAGTTTGAGCCGGAGCAAGCATTCTACGCAACAGCTGAAAGTGTCCGCGATCGCCTCATCCAAGTTTGTACCCTTGACGAATTTCTGTTAATAACTCTGTTCCGGAACTTTTTACAAAGGAAGACAAAAACTCTTATCATGACTCTAGTGTGATTGCTTGGGATTGTGCTTATTTCGCAGTCTGTAATTACTTGTAGACCTGTAGGCGAGAAGCATGACAGTTTGTGCTGATGTTTGGATGTCTATTACATATTTTATCGAATAATTGTCACATTCTGCTAATTCGATATTTGCTCAGCAATGGAACGAGACCTACTTTCACTATCACAGAACTGATCCAAACAAATATATTACCTGTCAATGGAATATCTTCAAGGAAGGGCATTAACCAATGCGATTGGGAATCTTGACATCCATGATGCATATGGTGATGCTTTGAAAAAGTTGGGACATGATCTAGAGGAGATTGTTGAGCAGGTAATTGATTTTCCTTTGAGTTGCCTCATGCCTTCGAGTACTGTTTTTGAGGACTCCAACTGATGCAACTATGCTCTTTGACGTCAGAGCTTTGTCACTTGAGATTGAACTCTGATAACTGTTTCCTTTAAAGGAAATATTGTACATCGGAGCCTATACAGCTTACTTGACTGTTTATATAGCAGAGTGGTCTTGATCAGATCATAATTGTGTAATTTCAGTGAATAATTGAACAAAGTTCTTTAAGGTGATTGTATTTGACTCAGAGATTATGGTTTTCAATCCAACATTTTGCCCTTTCATTTGAATTGGGCTGTGGATTTTTGCCTATATAAGCTGGATCTATGCTCTTGCAAAGAGAGCTTTCTAATGAACATGTTTTTAGGAAAAAGATGCTGCACTTGGCAATGGTGGCCTGGGGAGGCTTGCCTCCTGCTTCCTGGATTCTATGGCAACATTGAATCTCCCTGCATGGGGATATGGCTTGCGATACAGATATGGCTTATTCAAGCAGCGGATTACTAAGGACGGACAAGAAGAAAGTGCTGAGGATTGGCTGGAGGTTCTTTTTTGACCAGTCGATAACTTTTTAAATAATTTTGGTTTCATGGAATTTCGTTGAGATCTGTTTTTGCAAATTACTACAGAAGTTCAGTCCTTGGGAAATTGTCAGGCATGATGTGGTTTTCCCTGTTAGATTTTTTGGCCATGTGGAGGTTACTCCAAATGGATCGTAAGTGTCACTTCTTGACTTCATTTTGGGGTTGGTTGAGGAAAGCATGACAATTTTGTTGATGTGGCTACAAGTCTTGTGTATACTGCATCATAAATTCATAGGCAAGTTAGGTGTTCCTAAAGTATTCACTTAGTATATGTGCATTGCAGCCGGAAATGGGTGGATGGAGAAGTTATACAAGCTCTAGCATATGATGTCCCAATTCCCGGCTACAAGACCAAGAACACTAATAGTCTTCGTCTCTGGGAAGCAAAAGCTTCTTCTGAGGATTTCAACCTTTTCCAATTCAATGATGGACAGTATGAATCAGCTGGACAGTTGCACTCTCAAGCTGAAAACGTGAGTGACGTTTGGAAAGTGGTAGTCTTGTTTCATTAAGCAAAAAGCATACCTCTTTGATTTGGTATAGGTTATATGCATTGGCACATTCTACCATCTCTTTTTCCCTATTGTGATTAATTTCTTAAAGATTCTGGCCTATTAGATGCTGTAAGCAGTTCACAATTCTAAAGTTATGGCTATGAACAATCTTTTTGCAGATTTGTGCTGTTTTATATCCTGGAGATGCAACAGAGAGTGGAAAGCTTTTGCGGCTGAAGCAACAGTTTTTTCTCTGTAGTGCATCACTGCAGGTTTTCTTTCTTCTTTATTCTCCTTTTTCTAGAGGGAATTATTATTTGTGGCTGCACTTTCTAACCATATATAGATCCAAACTTACATTCTTCTGTTCAACAAATGTCCTAGCATGATTAGTAACAGTATATTTATGTGGTGGTAAGAGTTTCATTTTTCTTCTGATGGTATTGGCCTTTGGAGGAAGAGCCAGAGACAAGTTGATTCAGCTGGTAATTCAATATTTTTGGTTGTGAGGACAGCTATCTCCTGGACTAATATATAAACATGCACAACTTTTCAAAAGTACCAGAATTACAGTGACACTCCTGATGGTTTGACGCAGCATCATGACTCTCGTCTGTCTTTTATTAAGAAAGCAAGACCCCCACAAGCCATTTACGTTGGATTGGGCTGGTGACGCCCATTACAAATTTTCAAATGATAGATACTTCCCTCTTTAAAAAAATGCAGTAACCTTTTTTTTTTTTTTTTTGGGTTTGTTGGTTTACTAACTACATTTAGATGGTGTAGAGTAGTGGAGGCTGGAGAGTGGTGGTTAATGGTTGTTGAGATAATTTTTCTATATTATCATAAATGAAGGATTACAAGGTTATATAAAACCCTTTAAACATAGAATAGACATAGAATGACTATTCTACCCTTATCTGAAAATTTCCTAGCCCTCCCTCTCAAGTTGGGATGTAAATATCAGATAATCCCAACTTGTTACATAAAAATGCACTCTACTCCCCCTTAGAGACTTAGTAAAGATATCTGCAAGCTGATGCTCCGTCCTTGTGCATTGAAGAATGATCTCCCCTTTCTAAACTTGCTCTCGAACAAAGTGACAATCAACCTCAATGTGTTTGGTTTGTTCATGGAAGATAGGATTATTTGCAATGTGAATAGCTGATTGATTATTGCCATGTAATACCGATGAATCTGATGTTGACAAATCAATTTCTGATAATAACATTCTCAACCGAGCAATTCACATGTCACATGTGCCATAGCTTTATATTCTGTTTTAGCACTTGATTGGGAAACCACATGTTGCTTCTTGCTTTTCCAAGTGACTAAATTACCTCCAAAGAACACACAATAACTCGTTGTAGATCTCCTATCGGTAGGACAACCAACCTAGTCTGCATCGAGCAACCCGTCGTGTTCGGATGTCCATAATTTTTGAAAAGCAGCCCTTTACCCGGTGCTCCCTTAAAGTACTTGATAATTCGAAGTACGGCATCCCGAGTGAAGTATTACGAGGAGGACTCATGAACCGACCGACCACACTAATAGCAAAGGATATATCGGGTCTTGTGACAAGTAAGATAGTGTAACTTTCCCACTAATCTCCGGTACTTCCTTGGATCATGTAACAATTCTCCATGTTCGCATCAAGTTTCACATTAGGTTCCATAGGAGTATCTATCGGTTTTTGATGGGACCACTCCCAATAGTTCTAAAAGCTTAAGTTGTTGGATGAAAGTGTGGTTTAATATTTATTTACTCTATCACTCCCCGTCACACTTAGTCTGTTTTTTTTTTTTTTTTGTCAACACTTAGTCCGTTCTTTTGCCTAGTAGTAATTGTGGATATATTTAATTGGGGAGGCAAATGAGACACTGGAAAGATTTGAACTCGGGGCCTCTTGCTCCGATATCATGTTGAGATAATTTTTCTATATTATCATTAACGAAGGATTATAAGGTTATATAAAATTGTTGAGAGTATTTGGCCGGTGGGGGCATATTTGTCTATTTTCTTTATTATTTTATGAATAGCAACAATAAGGGCAATATTGTAATTCTTGGCCTTTTTTGGCTTTATTGTAAATAGATATCTTGGGGTCACATTAACCTAACCAAGCATTTAGTTCGATTTAGTTTTTTCTCTCAACATGGTATTAGGGCAAGGGCTGAATTGAAACCCTAACCCTAATCTCTTCTACGCGCAATCGTTCTTCTCTCTCTCTCTCTCTCTCTTCTCGTCCCACTGCAGTTCCTTCTCACCTTCTTCTTTGCTCTCTCTCACAGCGTAGGGCGGCACTAATGAGGTGATTCTTTGAATCTAGTGTCTGCCCTAAACCTCACTTCTATAAGATAAATTAAAGCTTCTTTGCAGTTTGCGATAGATGGTTCAACCCCTCTTGCGAATTGTTGGATCTTCTTGTTTGAGATTGTTTTTGCCTTGCCGCTGGCCCACATTCCGCTCGTGTGTGAAGACCAAAGTACTGCAGTTCGTGGATCATCATAATTATTTTTTCAGATTCTTTGGGAAAAATCAGAATTATCGATTTTTTTAAGGCTTTCAAAACCCTGGAAAAAGCGATTTTTGCCTTCCCTTGATTTGATTTGGCTGTTTTTTGGAGGACAACTTCAGCCTACTACCAGAGGACTTCTATCCAATTTTTGGCAACTTTTGGTGGTTTGATTGCTCTGTTTACACTTTTCGAGTCGATTTCTGAGACACAATGTCCGAGGATTGAACTGTGAGCTCTGGACCTTCAGGAGATGGCTGTATAGATTATATTAATTTTGCTGCCATCCCTGTGAAGCTTAATGGCACAAATTATTTGATATGGTCTCGATCGGCGTTCTTGACCATCGTAGGCCGGGGGCTTATAGGACATATCAACGACACTTCTGTGAGGCCGACTACATCAATTACTACTTAGGAAAAGTGGATCTCAAATGAATTTTTGGTAATGTCCTTTTTGCTTAACTCGATGTAGTCACATATTGCAAAAGGATATTTGCTTCTTGATACTACGGCACAAATTTGGTTGGCTGCAAGGAATGCTTGTGGTCAACTCGGGAATGATGCACAGGTGTATGAACTTCCGAAAAGGGTTCATGACCCCACTCAAAAGGAGATGACTATATTTCAATATTATGCTGAGCTTCGGAGTTTGTGGCAAGAGCTTGATCATTATGCCGATTATCACCCAACTAATGATGCGGACGTTGCTGCCTACAAGAGGCATGTGGACAAGATCAGAGTTTATGATTTCTTGGCAGGATTAAACGTTGAATATGATCATATACATGTTCAAGTCCTTAGCCGGTCTCCATTCCCTACTCTAGAGCAGTCCTATGCCTTAGTTCACTCTGAAGAAAGCAGTCGGACAACAATGCTTCATCTCTTTATTGTTGATTGATCTGCTCTACAAACCAGTGCTGGGACTATTGCCAAATTTGGTTCATCTTTTCGGTTCGACACCTCTAAGGAGGTTGTGAAGTGTGAACATTGTCATTGGCCATATCACACTATGGCTACCTGCTGGAAGTTTCATGGAAAACCTGGAGATTTTGAGGGAAAAAGGGCACAAAGAAAGGGAAAAAACAAGGCAAACCATACTGAAATTGTTCCTACTGCACCTACTACTGATATTGGTTTATCCCAGGAAGAACTTTAGGCATTTTGACATCTACTGAAAGCTTCTGTTGCTGCTGCCTCTTCCACGGTTGCCAATTCGCCTTCTCCTTTTGCTTCAAACCTAGCCACTTCAGGTATCTTCTTTGGGGGTTTAGACCTGTTTGGTTCAGGATTTGGCCAAGGGACTTTGAAAAAAATGCAAATGCCTTTGGGCTAAAGGCCTTTTTTAAAATGCAAGTAGTATTTGGTAAAATGTATTTTAAAAATACATTTGAAAAACAACTTTGACGTAAATGTTGTTTGGTGAAAAATGAATTTTGTAAAATATTTTTACTTTTTGGAAAAAAACGGCGGTCGGCGGTTGGTGGTTGGTGGCGGCGGGTGGTGAGAGGCGGAGGTGGCGGGTGGTGGCCGATGGGCGATGGCGGGTGGCGGTGCGGGTGGTGGCAGGAGGTGGGTGGCGGCAAGCGAAGGTGACAAAATTAAAATAAGAAAAAAATAGTTTCATTTCGCAAAAGTCCTTTAGCTCAAAGTACCTCTAGGACTTTGGATAGCATTTAAGATGCAATTGCATCTTCTCAAAGTGAGTTAAAAAAGTAGTCAAACACCATTTGCATTTGGCCAAGGGACTTTAGAGTCTCAATGCTCATTTCCAATGCTGAACCAAACAAGGCGTTAATGCATATGTTGTTTCCAACCCATGGATCATTGATGCAGGGGCTACAAATCACATGACAGGTTCTTCTAGTCTCTTCCAGCAATATACTCCTACTTCCAGCAGAGACAAAGTTTGCGTAGCTGATGGAACCCTCTCTTCCATTGCTATAAAAGGGTCTGTCAATTGTTCCTCCACTCTTCCATCATCTTCTATTTTACATATCTCAGCATTCTCTACTAATCTCATTTCTATCAGTAGCTTGACTCGAGATTAAACTATAAAGTAACATTTTTTCCGTCTTATTGTGTTTTCCGGGATCCGGTAACCGAGAAGGAGATTGGATGGTGGTCTTTATCTGCTCGAGTATAGTGGGGTTTCTACTTCTTACTGGGAGTTTCTACTTCTACTTTGCTTTCTACGACTTATCAAGTTAATTCGGCATTGACGGATCTCCATCAATGGCATTGCAGATTAGGTCATCCCTCTTTAGGAACTTTAGAAAAAGTTTTTTCTAGTATTGTTTCAGCTTGTAATGAAGATGAATTTTTTTGTGAAGCCTGTGTTTTGGCTAGACAAACTCGTTCAATGTATCCATCTTCAAATAATGAAAGTCATTTCCCTTTTCATGTGATTCATACTGATGTGTGGGGTCCTTCCCAACGTACTTCTATTTCCGTTCATCGGTGGTTTGTCATTTTTATCGATTGTCATTCTCGTACAACTTGGGTTTATTTGTTGAAACAAAAGTGACATTTTTCACTGTTTTCAAAATTTTCACAAAATGGTCCGGTCTCGGTTCAATGCCACTTCGAAAATTCTTCGCAGTGACAATGGCACTAAATACACCGAGGGTCGGTTTCAACGGTATCTCTCCGATAATGGCATTATTCATCGGACCAGTTGTGTTGATACCCCAGCACAAAATGGCGTTGCTGAAAGAAAGAACCAACATTTGTTAGAGGTAGCTAGGTCTCTTATGTTTGCCCGTCATATCCCAGCTCAATATTGCAGTGATGCTATATGAACCACTACCTATTTAACAAATCGGATGCCTACAAGAATTCTTGATTTTTCCACATCTATTGAAGTTTTACAGGGATCATGGCATTATTCATCGACTTTTGTTCTTACCCCAAAATTTTTTGGTTGTGTTTGTAATGCTCGTAACACCAAATCTAAAAGTAAGTTGGAACCCCATGGTCTCCGCTGCATTTTTCTTGGGTATTCAGCTACTCGAGAGGGTTATAAGTGTTATCATTCTCTTTCTAGGTGCACCATTGTATCTATGGATGTCTTTTTCACTAGTCTCCTTCCTATTATTCGGCTCCACCTCTTTAGGGGAGCGTCCTAATGTAGAGGTGTTCCCCACTCTGGATGTTTCTATGGATGTTACTTACCTTTCTACTCCGATAGTCTCTGGTGGTTCTCCTTTTGCCTAAGAGGAGAACACAGGTTCTGCTCCTTCCCAAGAGTGTTCTCCTTCTGCCCAAGAGGAGAACACAGGTTCTCCTCCTTCCTAAGAGGAGAACATTACAACAGAAGCAGACGATAGTATACTACCACAAGGGGAGATAACAAAGCAACCACTTCAGGGGGAGTCTACTCCTACGCCTATTAGGCAAACTATTGATAATAATAAGACATTGAAGACTTATCATCGTAGGGAGCCCACTACCAACAAGCGGGTTAAGACTGCTGATACATTGCCTGTTCAATCATCATCTTCGGATCCGGATTCTACTACTCCTTCTAACTTCTTCCAATCTTTCTATTGCACTTCGAAAGGGTAGTAGGAATTGTACTCAACACCCTATATCCCAGTTTGTCTCATATGACCCTTTGTCTAGTTGTTATCGTATTTTTGTGTCTTCTCTATTTTCTGTTTCCATTCCACAAAATTGGCGAGAAGCTTTTGTGGCTGAGAAGTGAAAGGCAGCAATGGTGGAGGTGATGTATGCTTTGAAGAAAAATGACACTTGGGATCTTGTTGTTCTTCCTCTTGGGAAACAACCGGTAGGATGCAAGTGGGTGTTTGTAGTCAAACAAAAGATTGATGGTATTGTGGACGGATATAAAGCACGGTTAGTGGCATAGGGATTTACTCGACTTTTGGGATAGACTATCAAGAAACCTTTGTTCCTGTTGCCAAGTTGAATACTGTGTGAGTGATACTTTTGTGTGTTGTTAACCAAGGATGGGATCTTCAATAGTTAGATGTGAAAAATGCCTTTCTTCGTGGAGAGTTAGAAGAGGAGGTGTATATGGAGATTCCTTCAGGTTTTTCTTGTGACAAAACTCAAGGTAAAGTGTGCAAGCTGAAACGGGCACTTTATGGTTTAAAGAAGTCGCCTCGAGCCTGGTTTGGTAGGTTTCGAGAGCTATGGTCTCCGTTGGGTATAAACAGAGCAATGCTGATCACAATTTGTTTGTGAAAAAATCGGGTGCTAAAATCACTATTCTTAGTCTATGTAGATGACATTGTTGTCACAGGGAATGATAGCGATGAAATCAGCCGGTTGAAAAAGTTTCTCGGATAAGAGTTCGAGATAAAAGATTTTAGAAAGCTTCGGTATTTTCTTGGGATTGAAGTTGCCCGATCTTCAAAGGGTATCTTTCTATCTCAAAGGAAGTATGTCCTTGATCTTTTGACGAAGTTGTCTTATTGGGATGTCATCCCTCTAATATACCTATTAAGGCCAATACTCGTCTTCGAGAAAAGATGGTGATCTAGTGGATAAGGGTCATTATCCACTATTAGTGGGCAAGTTGATTTATTTGTCTTACACCCGACCTGATATTGCTTTTGCTTGTGAGCTTGGTGAGTCATTTTATGCATGATCCATACTTTACTCATATGAATGTTGTTTTTCGGATCCTTCGGTATTTGAAATCTGCTCTCGGGAATCCTTTTATCTCCTCATGATGGCTTGAAGGTTGAAACTTATATAGATGCTAATTGGGCTGGATCTCTAGACCGGAAGTCTATTTCTGGGTATTGTACTTTCTTAGGAGGGAATCTTGTGACTTAGCGTAATAAAAAGCAGAATGTGGTTGCTCGGTCTAGTGCTGAAGCAGAGTTTCGTGTGATGGCACAGGGAATTTGTGAGCTATTATGGCTTAAAGGATTATTTGAAGATCTTGGTGTATCCGTTCATCTTCCTATGATGCTATATTGCGATAATAAGACTGCTATTAGTATTGCTCACAATCCTGTCCAGTATGATTGTATCAAACATGTGGAGATTGATAGACACTTTATTAAGGAGAAGTTGGAGAGTGGATTAATTTGTATGCCTTTTGTTCAGTCCGGTGATCAACTTGCTGATGTGTTCACTAAAGGACTAGGAAGTAAATCGTTTCATCTTGTTTTAGTCAAGTTGGGCATGTGTGATATTTATGCTCCAACTTGAGGGGAAGTGTTGAGAGTATTTGGCCAATGGAGGCATATTTGTCTATTTTCTTTATTATTTTATGAATGCAGCAATAAGGGCAATATTGTAATTCTTGGCCTTTTTTGGCTTTATTATAAATAGATAGCTTGGGGTCACATTGACCTAACTAAGCATTCAGTTCAGTTTTTTCTCTCAACAAAAACCCTCTCAACATAGAATATACGTAGAATGACTATTCTACCCTTAGTTGAATATGTCCTAACAATGGTGGTTTTCACTTAGCTAAATGGGGAAAATAGGCCATGGATTAATCTAAAATAAATTCAAGTTATTATTGTAATTTGGTCATGAGGCAATTTAGGTTGAGAGACCAAAAGAAGGAATCTCTCCCTTAAAGAATACTACGAATATTGATGTTAGTGATTTTTCATTCTGGTAATGTTTTGTTATTTATCTTCTTTCTTCATGTTCATGTTATGAAAAAAATGCTCAATATATGTTTCCACCAAGGGGGCACAATTATATATTTCGGTGTTTTCCCTAAATCTTTTTCCCCTTGTAACTACTACTATTGAGCACGCGCTATGCGCGTGTGCCAATTTAAATAGTTATGTCAAAAAGTAGATCATGAGTATATTAAAAAACGGAAAGGGATAGTTATTTTCTGAGTGGATGAATGGGTGAGGTTAATTATTATTTCCATGAAGTGGGTGTGTGGGTGGTGGATGGAGTTTATCTGTTTACTTTTGCTTATTACTTTTACGAAGGGTTTTGGAACGGATAAGAAGTCAGACTGAAAGAAAGAAGCTTTCTAGTTAGATATTAGATGATTGTATTGGTTTGTTTTAATTTTCTTCTAGTGGGGTTCATCTTAATGCCAAGATCCACTTTCTATAATTTCAAGTTCTTGCTTTTAAAACCAATCACTTGCAGGATATAATCTTCAGGTTCAAGGAAAGGAAAGGTGGAAAAGGCTCATGGCGGTGGGCTGACTTCCCAACGAAAGTTGCAGTACAGCTGAATGACACTCATCCCACTCTCGCGATTCCAGAATTGATGCGTCTGTTAATGGATGATGAAGGACTTGGGTGGGACGAGGCATGGGATGTTACGACAAGGTGAAGCATAACTTTACTTTGTACTGCCAATGATTTGCATTACGAGTCTATTGCACTATGTTCTGGTAATTTTAGCTCTGCAACATCTAGTTTTTTCTCCTCTGTTTCATGACCATCTCATATGTGGAAAATCTTGTCATTGGCTCAGGACAATTGCCTACACTAATCACACAGTTCTTCCTGAAGCTCTTGAGAAGTGGTCACAAGCTGTAATGTGGAAGCTTCTTCCTCGACATATGGAGATCATTGAAGAAGTAGATAAGAGGGTATGCCTTCTGTTTATTATGTTCCTGATATATGTGCACAGTACCTGAGATTGGATGATGACTATTTCCTAGTTCATGGAAATGGTGCACACACAACGAAAAGACCTTGAGAACAAGCTCTCCACCCTGCGAATCTTGGATAACAACCCCCAAAAGCCAGTTGTCAGGATGGCAAACTTATGTGTGGTATCTGGACACACGGTAAGAGCTCCATTAATACTAGTCCTTTTAAAGCTCGCTTGATTACTATTCCCCTCCTAAAACCACCATTTTCTGAGTATCAGAAATCTTTATTTGAATACTTATCCATCGGGTCAATGTTTTTAAGTCTGCTTGTCACGTGGTCCATACATGGTTTCTCTTTAGAGGCTCCATCAGCCAAACAAGAATATTTCATATCCCATTTAGTGTCAGTTCCTTCCATTACAGTGTATGTGCATTCATTAGAGGTCACAAGCCATTGCATGCACTAAAAGAGGTGGAGCACATATGTCCATTGAGTATTTCCTTTCATATTAGACAGAAATCTCAAAAAAATTGCTTTCTGATGGAAATAATCACCATAAGCTACAAAATGTGTGCTGTTGTTTGAGTAGATTTCCCTGAAAGCTACGGCTTATACTGCTCTTCATGTGTATTATTAATAGGATTACCTGTTATATTTTCATCTTCCATGTAACCATGTGTATGTTGTGTTTCCCATGCAGAGATTTGAATTGATTATTGTAAAATGATGAACTCAATGTAAGTGTAATGTTACTGTAGGTTAATGGAGTTGCTCAATTACATAGTGACATCTTGAAGTCCGAGTTATTTGCAGACTACGTTTCCATCTGGCCATCCAAGTTCCAGAATAAGACTAATGGTATTACTCCTCGACGGTGGCTTCGATTTTGCAGTCCAGAACTCAGTGGCATTATCACCAAATGGTTAAAAACTGATCAGTGGGTGAAGAACTTAGACCTCCTTGTTGGTCTTCGTCAAGTAGGTGCCACAGATTATATTTTTATGATATAAGATTAAATCCTTGAGGAGGCTAGCTTCTCTTGATTCTGTAGGAATTTCTATCACTTATGCTAGCTTCGGCAGTTCGCTGATAATGCAGACCTCCAAGATGAATGGGCCTCTGCAAAAATGGCGAATAAGCAGCGGTTGGCACAGTACATATTGCGGGTGACGGGTGTCAGTATTGACCCAAGCAGTCTATTTGACATTCAAGTAAAGCGTATTCATGAATACAAGAGACAACTACTGAATATTCTGGGTGTGATCTATAGGTATAAGAAGCTTAAGGTAAGAGCGGACTCCATCTCTTCTTAGTTTCATATTGTGAACAGGAACTACTTATCTTTCTTGTTTCTCAAATAAGTGCAAGAAATGCAATTACTTCTTCGATCATTAGGCATGATGATGCGTATCGAAGTGATGAAACTGAAGATTCCTCTCATTGTCTGTCTTCTGCACCAGTTTCCTTTCCCCATATCATACTAAGTATCCAAGTATACATACATACATATGTACATATATTTTGGCTTGTTCAGTCACATTCAATTTTGCTTCCTCTTTTATCTCTTGAACAACAAATTTATGAAAGATGAAGAAGTTGTAATGCAGTTTGTTGTATTTTTTAAGCCAAGATGATCGTTCCTTTCTTCTTAATGAACTTTTGTTACTCTATGCAGATTGATTAGTTATATATTACTTCCACAGAGTAGAGACTTCTCTATTAAACAGACATAAATTACGTTTTGGGATTGTTAATTTGTTATAGGGCTATTTCCTGTAATTATTTTGTATTATAAATGGCCATGCATCACAGAACTTTTACTAAATACAATGCAGGAGATGAGTCCTGAAGAGAGGAAAAAGACAACTTCACGGACAGTTATGATTGGTGGAAAGGCATTTGCAACATATACAAATGCTAAAAGAATCGTCAAGCTTGTGACTGATGTTGGTAATGTTGTCAACTGCGATCCTGAGGTCAATGACTACTTGAAGGTAATTTGAACTTCCAAAATACAGAAACACAAAACTTTGGTTTTCCAGAAACAGTCACGAAGCTTGCACTGCTTTTTAGCATGTACGTTAAATATCAGAAATTAAATTCATTATTTATGTTCCATTTATCTAGTTTTTGCATATTGCAGGTTATATTTGTTCCGAACTACAATGTCTCAGTAGCAGAGATGCTTATTCCTGGAAGTGAGCTATCTCAGCACATCAGCACTGCAGGAATGGAGGCAAGTGGCACAAGCAATATGAAATTCGCACTGAATGGCTGCCTCATTATAGGAACATTGGATGGGGCCAACGTGGAAATCAGGGAAGAAATTGGGGAACAGAATTTCTTCCTCTTTGGCGCAACAGCTGATGAGGTCCCTAGGCTGCGGAAGGATAGGGAAAATGGACTGGTACGAATTTATGAGTTTCCTGAAAGATGGCTGGTATAGCTTGAATGATAGTAAATCTGCAATCATCTTACACGTAGATATAAAAAACTAAGATTGGGAAGTGAGAATTTAATTCACAAGTTCTCAAACTAAATTCAAATGCAAGTGGTAGCTGTTGCAACTTGCAAGACTGCATAGTTAAGGTTCTGCATTGGTCTTGAATGAAAACAAAAAGAAAAGGTTCTGCAATGGCGCCTGCTGGTATATTGCCGGTTCAAGTTTTAACCGGGATCAATTGAGCAAAATTCGTGGATGACTGAGTCCTCAAACTGCATTCAATGCAGCGACTCCCTTTTAAGTTTGTCGGAATATGCTTGTGATTTCAGGCTCTTTTCTTATGCCGGTGATTTCTTCTTTCTACCACAGATGGAAGTTGATCTGCATTTACTCTTGTCTCCTCTAAATCCACCTCTCTAGTCCTCAACGAAACGTGAGGCTTTTCTGCCACCTGAAAAACTGAGCTTTAAGATTAAACTATGACAGTACAATAGAAAGCAATGTCGTTAGGCAATATTTGTGAAATATTATGCTACAATTTCCCCTAAACAAGGAGCAAGAATAGTACTATAGTAGCATTTGGCCCTTTACCTCATTTGTTGTATGACTGTTTCGTACCAGCAGTTTTTTCTTTGTCTGAGAGTTTCACACCATGCTGCTAAAGCATAGCTTTGGGCTCCGTTGTTTTAATTTCTCCTTGCTTGCAGTTCAAACCAGATCCCCGCTTTGAAGAGGCTAAGCAATTTATAAGAAGCGGAGCATTTGGAAGCTATGACTACAGTCCACTCCTTGATTCTCTGGAGGGCAACTCTGGATATGGTCATGGAGATTATTTTCTTGTTGGCCAGGACTTCCCCGGCTATATGGAAGCCCAAGCAAGAGTAGATGATACCTACAAGTAAGCTATCGGCACTCCATATACTTATGTTACGAATTACTTGTGCTTGAACATTTTTCTGCACCTGAAATGATTGCTTGACCCCAGAAAATACAAGTTGTCTAAGGAAAACGTGTGTTCTATGCCCAAGACAACATAGTTACAATTAAAAGTTGGTTTTTGGCCAGAAAGTATATAAGCCACGCGAAGGTGCTTCTTGTTAGGCCAAAACCAGAAGATGGATACCTAGTCAATGAGCTATCTATTAAGTAGAATTGTCGTCAGCGGCCGCTTCAAATGGCTACCTTTGAGAGATGTGTCTAAAAGAATCTCATTTAGAACCGCACTTTTTGATTTGTTATGAATAATTTGGTTTTTTGGATCCCAAGTCGTGAAAATCACTTGAAATTTTGACACTTACTAGTCAAATCATCAAACTTTGCAACATCAGCGCCCAGCTATTGGAGCATTGTGATACTCAGCAATGCCATCTTAGATCGCAGTAGTGTCATTTCTCAAGCATCCTTTACTGGGTTACAAGTGTTGAGATCTCGTTTTTTCCATTGAAGTATTGTAACATCATCATTCGTATTGCAGGGACAGAAGAAGATGGCTAAAGATGTCTATTTTAAGCACTGCTGGAAGTGGCAAATTTAGCAGTGACCGTACAATTGCTCAGTACGCCAACGAAATCTGGAACGTAGAGGCATGCTGTGTGCCATGAAAAGCAATTTGAAACTAGACCTGCTTCTAGCTTCCTCCCCTCCCTCCTTTCTCTCTCTCTTTTATGTTGCGATACGGGGACAACCATATGCAGTAATTTATGTTTGTAAAACTGGATTCATTACGCAAACGCATTCCGCCCAACTGAGGATGAGAAATAAGCATGGATGTAACAATATACAGGGTAACTTTCCTTTATAAATTGATAGTTCTCTGTACTCGCCGAATTCTTGCACTGGAGATGGAAAGGCGAGCTTCTTCAATTGAATTTATCTAGAGCGCCGTAGCTAGAGGCAAATCACCTATCCGAATCAAAGCAAAGCCCAACATGGAAGTTAAAAATGCCGGTTTACTACCTCTGTAAAGTTTGTTTGCAGATATTGCCTATAGCTACAGTTCTCCGGAGTATTCTGGTATTAGGCAAACTTTGTTTGAAGATGTGCCTTTTGATTCAGAGTGAATAACCAGTCCCATGGTAAGTCGGTGGCCAATGCTGCATTGATTTTTCAAAGTCGGCTCATTGATTTTTCAAAGTCGGTGGCCGATGCTGTATTGATTTTTCAATTTTTTTTTCTCTCAAATTGAAAAGCAACTGGACGACGCTTGAAACATGTCTGGAGGCCAGACGGGCAGCAAGTAAAACTGTTAAAAAGAGTTTTTGCTGAAGGTACACTACACATGCCATTGACATGGTCCGTCAGCAACTTGCAATCATGCACTCGCTCCATTTTCCTTGTGCCTCTAAAGTGAGTCCTTACACGAATTAATTTGACAAATAATCCAACAAATACAACACGACACGATAGGACATTTAATATTATTTCTGATGTTAATTTTATTAAAATAAAGATGATTGTAACTAGCTTTTATTTGGATTTCATACTTCTGATAATAAAAAAACGGTATAATGCATTTTACGTGGTGACGAAAATTATCATGTTTCTTGAATTTGTAGTTTCATCTTGTTAAATATGGATTTCGTGGCATTTTAACTGAAGTTTAATATTTTTGGGGAAAGATTCAATGTCAAGCTTGTGTGATAAGTGGTTTAATGAGCTCTTGCAAAAACAAATATGAAACCCTAAACGTTGTCATACAATAATTGCTCCATAAGTAAATTACAAAAAAATTTACATATCGAGATTCTGTTTATTTGGTCAAAAAATGAGTAATTTGGGAGATAATTTCCTAAAAAAGATCGGAGGTATAATTTGGAATAATGATTCAAATAAAAATATTTTTGTTATCGATAGTAATTTATATTTATATATTTTTGTGAATAATAAAAATATTTTATAAACAGTGTAAATAATTATATTTTAAAAAAATATTTTTCAAATCACTCTTTTCTTTAAAAGAAAGAAAAAAAAGCTGAATTAGCTTATGCACTTATCCCCGATTTGGAATGTCGCGATTCGTTGCCTGTCCGGGGAAAAAGGCCCATCCGGGCCATCCCTGGTCGTTGGGTTTTTGAGTCTCGTTGCTTTGTGAGCTCTCGCTCCCGAAGCCAGCATTTTTTTCTCAGTTCGCGCGAAAACTGAAAATCCTCTTTGAAAATCAGTGAGAACGGGTTCACGCAGAACCAAGTCAAGACTCCTGAGGAACGAGTTCGAGAGCAGAAGAACCAAATGGATCCGATTGAGGCGGCGAATGGATTGTCGTTCCGGGTCGGTTTCACCGGACACAGCGGCCACCTCAGAGTCGAGCCTCTCTCGACCGTTGAGCGCAGTAACCCACTCAAATCCGTCCCCGATTTCATCTCCGTCAGTTCTTCGCTTCCCTTCTCCACCTTTCCAGTCTTGAATTTCGGCACTCAATGCGTGAAAAAGCTAGCAGTGGATCAACTCGCTGATCTTTGGCATCGCACATTAGTGCGCCGCCGTTTTTTTCCTTTTAAGGGTTCGGTGAGGGCGTTGTAATGGTGCGGGATGACCGCCTTTGTTTATCTTGTCTCTGTGGCTCTGCGTTTGAGTTTTGGCTGAGGTTTCTAACGAAATGAGTTCCGACTCTGTGTGTGTGTGGCGTGCGTGTGCGTTCACTGTTCCAGCTGGAAAGGAACTGCAGTTCTCATGGAACGAGAATCTAAATTTCGAGTCTCAGTCTTTCTATTCTCTGAAATCGCTAGCATCATGCAGGTAGAGCCAGGGGATATTTTAAGTGGGGTAGGCTATGATGAATTAGCAAGGGCTTCTTATGTTGGCTTTAGGCTCTTGCGGCTTGGCTTCTATGTGAATTGAGTGGAGGAGCGTGTTTGATTGTCAATCTTCGCAATTTTGTTGAATATTAATAAGTACTGCATCCTGTGGATAATTCGTATCGAAGTGATATTTTGTCTCTTGTGAGATTGAGGGCGTCTTTTTCATTTGATTGCCAAGAATATACAGGCATAGGTGGCAACTACTAAAGTAGTGGGAATGTTTAGGATAGTCGAAAACAAGATTTTTTTATGCAACACGAAGAAGGTTGAGCGAGGATTTTGTTTTCAGCAATAAATTAATTAAGGAATCTCATATTTGGGTGCCACTTGTTAATTTTTTTTGCACGACAACTTTGCCCTTTCGGGTTTATGTGTTTCCTTCTGGAGATATAGAATCAACACAACTAAAACATTCTATACATTAGATGTTGAATTCTTCCAACTGTATCGTGGGTTTTGGAAGCTGTTTAATTTTCTGGAAGAATAGAAGGGTTGGGTTGGCTCCCTTCTTTTCCTTTTGCAGCACATGCTTGATTGTAATGTGATCGTTATCTTCTTATTTAATATGAGCTTCAATGCCTCATACTTCGAAGCACCATATTTACCTCCATTCAGTAATTATTTCAGCCACCTGCTTTTGCCGAGGAAACTCCTGAATCAATAAAGGAGTATATAGAGGAGAATTACCTAATGCCCACTCTGGATGTTGACGAATTTTCACCGGAAAAGGCGGGAAAGCATTGGGACTTTAACTGGTTTGATGAGGCAAATGTACCGTTAGACCCATCATTACCAAGATCTGTTATGGTGCCTGTGTGGGAGTTGCCCTTTAGACGCCAAAAGAGCAAATCAGGAGTATGGGAGCCTAAATCTGTGGAGGTAGATTTTTCTTTTTCAAATCATGTCTCTTTGGCATCACTTTTCTGTCTTTCCAATGTAAACGTTGTGGTTCACCAGGGTTTGACAAACTTATGCCAATTGGTACTCTAAAAAATAAGGTGGCAATTGTCCTGTGGAAGTAGAACTTATCATCCTTTCTGTTGCTCTTTTCTCCTCCTTATTTTCCCAACTTTACCTCTAACCCTTGTGCTTTAGGTGGATGTATCAGAGCTAATGGTGGATGCTCAAGATTCTGGTTCATTACCACGAATGGCTGGGCCCACAAAAGACATTTTGCGGGGAAGCATCAACAAACGTCCCTTCCGTCCAGGTGGTCTGGACGACGCCCAATCTCTGGAGAGGATTGTACCGGATGGTGCTTCTAGTGGTGAATGGGTATGTGAATTGTTGAATGGGGGTTCGCCACAGGTCACTCCTCCTAGCTTCAAGCAAGGTGTGGTTCTTGGGGATCTCCAGGTTAGCCTTATTGATTATCGTCTTTTAGATTGCATTAAATAAAATAAAGGTCAGTGAGCTTTTTGAATACATTTATTTTATTCACAAACGTGTCTTCTCAGGCTTTCCCGTGCTCATGGAATGTGTCCAAGGACTGGAATTCTGTCAAGAGCTTGTCAGACGAAAAGGTGGTATGTTGTTGCGGTTATTTAAATTTTAGTCATCATTCCATTGTATCGGACGCATTCTCAATGCTTTTAGTAGATTTTCAGAAATTCTGAATGCTAGGATTTTCTAGGGAAGACTTTGCTTCTACTCTATGTAAACTTAACTTTGTCGTTACCTCGTCTGAACAGCTTGAGTCACGAGAGTTCTGGAAGACTTTTTTCAGTACTGAACTCTTAAGAACATTTCGTCTGAGTAAGTTTTCATTTATCACCGGCACTGCAGGTGGAGCTCTCTGTACAGTTTGATGACTTGTTCAAGAAAGCTTGGGAAGAGGGAACTCTTGCAGATTATGAGACTGAAGGTTTTGTCCTCCTGCATTTACTTTTCTTTGGCTTTTTTTGTTCCCTTGTGCTATAGAGTTATTGGGCTTCAATGAAAAATGAAGCTTTAGCAGATTTCCACTGTTTAACTGTGTTGTCATTGTGAATGGTGGAGAATATAATAGTTGCTTTAACTTGATGAGCTGCTTACGTTTTGATGTTTGTTTGATATATGCTCATCGTATGATCAGCCCAAACAATCGAACTGACCTGATCTAAGTGGACTGTTTAAAGTCAATGTTCTTGGATTTTCTGCCTGTGAAACAATTAACGTTACTTATTACCTTCTAATCTAAACCTGGTCAATGGCTTCTTGTGTTAAGCCTCCTTTTAAAGAGGATAGAACTAAGTTGATGACTTATGCCTAGGGTAGTGGTGATGCTTTTAGAAGCTTGCGTGGATGGCTATTGTCCTGCCCCTTTTTGTCTTGATGCTTTGTTTGAAATCTTCTAGGATGCTTGAGATCACCTAGGATATGTTATGCTTCCTTATATCAAAATTCCACTTTACAATCAGGGAAGCTCTAGCATGCCAATATTGCTGAGTATTTACCCAGGGAATTGGCTTTTGGAAGCCTGTTTTCTTTTATTGGATTTTCTAATCAATTCTCTCCTATTTTATACCGCTAATAGTCATGATCATTATGTCTGTGAAGGTCGTATGTCAGAATCAGAGTCCCTTGCCCCAGAAGCTGAATCTAGCATTGTTGACAAAGCTAGCAGGGTGGGAGAAGATGAACTACCCATGCTGGATGAAATTTTGTCTGTTGAACCAGGAATATCAACCTCTCAACCAGATGCAGTGAAGAACAACGACGGACAACAGCAGGAGGTTAACTATTTTTGAAGTTGAACTTAACAACTCTCTTACTTGCAAGTAGCAATAGCTTTCTCATTGTAGTCTACACCGCTGCTTGGCAACGTTCCTGACGCAATCATCTAAAATCATCTAAATTGGCAGGTCTGGGCTGTTAGAGCAGACAATGATGGGATTGCTGATCACTTTCATGAACTTATACCCGACATGGCCCTCGATTTTCCATTTGAATTGGATAAGTTCCAAAAGGAGGTACAAGTGAACTTACAGCATGTTTTGACAGTCAGAGAATGAACTGATCATGATACAACCTTGTCCAATTATCCCAGTCTCACTGATCATGTTTCTTTAGTTTATTTCAATTTTGTAGGCATGGCTTTGAACACTCAGTTTGATTGACGCTGATTCAGATTCTGTGCATTCATTGTATTCATCATGATGTCTTTTTATTTCAACCCATCCTTTCAAATGAATTCTCCCTGCTGTTTGTTATAATTGAGTGGATTTGTTAAAGAGTGCCCTTAGGGAACTTGTCAAGTAACCAAAAATAAAAATAAAAAATTCATAGCTGTTGACGCACTGGCTTTTCTCATGGTAGACGTAATTTTGGAATGCAAATCATTCATTAATAATTATGCTTACCAGTGTTGTTGGGGCTCTAGTTGGATATAAACGTGATCTTTTGTAAATTGAGTTTGAACCACTGCGTTGAGGGCATTTACTAAGGCTTACAGCGATTAAATAATATGCTTATTTTCTGATTGGTAATTTTATTCTAACGGTGTCTCTGAGCTAAATATATGCATGTTTGAGTAGAATCAAGACTTCTTTTGCAAGGGTAGTTCTTGAATTAACCTATCTCCAATTTGCTTGTTCAATTTTTAAATGAATTCTGTGACTGGATGGAAAATGTTGAGAATCTCACTCAGGTACTGCCCCAGAGTGCTGCTTGAATCATCTATTTGAAAATTCTATCAGCGATGATCCCCAACATCTTGTCAAAGACTTTTGAAGTCCAAGTGATCTACTTGAATTATGCATAGAGATCGTCTTTATTCTTTGAGCCAAACAAATTTTCTTTATTTTCTCTGAATATTAGTTGTTGCTTGATGAACTGGCATTTAATTCCTTCCTTCGCTGACATCCTTTGTGATTCTCGAGAAATTATTCATATCTTTCCTGAAACTTTTAACTAAAAATTATGAGATCCTGTTAATTGTATTTAAACTATCCGTCCTGGCTCGTGGTACTACAGGCTATATATTATCTTGAAAAGGGAGACTCAGTTTTCGTGTCGGCTCACACATCCGCTGGAAAGACGGTCGTTGCAGAATATGCATTTGCTTTGGCTTCAAAGGTATGGCTTCGATATTAAAACAGGGTCTCACTTTCTTCTTTCTCCTTCCTTTTTGTTTTTTATTTTTTTAATTTCTTCTCCTTCCTTACGACTTAAATATTGGATCACATGTCTCATCACCCTAATTTTAACACAGAAAAGGATGTGATTAGACCCTGCGGGGATGTGAAGGGAGTTTCATTAGTGTGCAGGCATCGCAATTCATCTAGAAGAATGCCTTTATTCGAATTGCATTTTCGTCATCACTTGAAATTTTAGTTTCATTTGAAGTTTACTCATGCAGCATTGTACCAGAGCAGTTTACACAGCTCCTATCAAGACTATCAGCAATCAAAAGTACAGAGATTTCTTTGGGAAGTTTGATGTTGGACTTCTTACTGGCGATGTCAGCTTAAGGCCAGAGGCATCCTGTCTGATAATGACTACTGAAATTTTAAGGTCAATGCTCTATCGAGGCGCCGATATCATTCGTGATATTGAGTGGGTAAGGACTTTAAAGATCTCTCTCCTTTATGGCATTTTTTCAACACGTAATGCCTCTTTGTCATATAAGATGACCTTCTGTTTCTTTTGTTTCACTATGAGATCTTGTTAAAGTGCTAATCAATTGTTTGTCTATGACGAGATAGGTTATATTCGATGAAGTGCATTATGTCAATGATGTTGAAAGAGGGGTTGTTTGGGAAGAAGTAATTATTATGCTACCGAGACATGTCAATATCATTCTTCTCTCAGCCACGGTACTTCTAATTTCTGCCATACATTAATCACATTGTTGCAATTCTCGTATACCGCTGTAGAATACATGCACCCAATCTGACAGTTTGTACTAAGCTGATGACTTTTGGGCTGATAATTTTTTAATAGCTATTCTGATTTTGCTGCCAGAGCCTTTTAATTTCTTGAAGCAAAAAGTCTTCTCTGCTGAAATGACTCAATCTTCTCTTATTTCACATGGTATGCTGCAGGTGCCTAACACAATGGAGTTCGCAGACTGGATTGGCCGGACTAAGCGGAAAAAAATTCGTGTGACTGGGTAAAGGGCATACCTGAGATGATGCTTGAATTGTGCTTTCTGAAGTAGTCAAGACTGATGCTAAGGAGACTTTTCCTCACACTATTGCTCTCCCTTCACTATATAGAGATTGTTTCCTTGTAGCATCAACATCTCCTAATACCCTTCTTCTAATTTTCAGGACCACTGAAAGACCAGTCCCTTTAGAGCATTGCTTATTTTACTCTGGAGAACTTTACAGAGTGTGTGAAAGTGAAGAGTTTATTTCCCAGGGACTGAAATCTGCAAGAGACGCTTTTAAGAAAAAAAGTTCACTTTCACATGGAGGTTCTAGTGGATCATATGCTGGGCATTCATCGAATCATGAAGGGGTTCGAGGTGAGAAACGTGAAAACTTTAGTCGAGGGAAGCAGAACAAGCATTCTAGCTCCCAATATCTGGGGAAACATACTGGAAATGGAGGGGGTTTTCAGAGCAATGGCAGCATTCAAAACAACTGGGGTGCGAGAAGATCAGAAGCTTCCGTGTGGCTGCAGCTTATTAACAAGCTCTCTAATAAATCACTCTTACCTGTAAGTTTGAATCTGATTGAGTGACTGATAATCAAATTTAAGACTTTGAGTACATTTCAACTTGAATATAGAGCTACCATGCAAATTGAAAAGTGAACATGAAAATGAAAACATGGAGGCATCACAATTCGCAAACCAATAAATTGCTCTTAGTAGAACTTGGTTTGGCTCAAAAGCCAAATGGAAAAGCCAGTTTTGAAAGTCCTCCCAAAATGAGAAACTTTTTTAGTTGAAAATTATGAAAAGAAGTGTGTGGTCCAAATAAAATGCAAAATTTTAATGTTCTTTCCAAAACAAAAGCCCCATAAAATGCCCTCTTGGTCTCTGAAAATATCATTTGAACTATGTGGTAGTTCCTCTAATATTCTAGGAAGAAACCTATCAGTACTCTGGGGGAAGCAACTTTTAAAATGCATTATCTTAATTGTTCTTCCTTGTTTCCTTTGCTAGGTTTAGCACTGAACTGCCATGTAGAAGTCTGTAACTTGGTGCATTCCTTTTAGTAAAGGGCGTCCTGATGGTCCTTGCTGATAACATTACTTAAGTATTACATGGATGTCGTGGCCGTGACAGGTTCCTTTTAGTAACCTTAGTATTTCTTCCATGTTAGGTTTTCACAAGTGTGCTAAATAAAGATAAACAAACTCATTCCTTTGACTGGTAAAATTGTATTGAATTCTTTTAGGGAATGTTATCACAATCTGTCTTAAATAAAAATTTCAGATTTTCTTATCTTCACATCTTCACTTTGCTTTTGTTTTTAGGTGGTTATTTTTTGCTTCTCTAAGAATCGTTGTGACAAGTCAGCTGGTAGCATATCAGGAACAGACCTCACAAGCAGCTCTGAAAAAAGTGAGATTCGTGTTTTCTGTGACAAAGCATTCTCACGGCTAAAGGGATCTGACAGAAGGTTACCACAGGTTTGACTTCTTCCTTTAATAATAACACGAAAACTGGCCATACATATAGTAGTTCTAAAGTCAGTGTAAATGATGCGGTACACAGATTGTCGGAGTTCAGAGCCTTCTTCGCAGAGGAATCGGCGTGCATCATGCTGGGTTGCTTCCAATTGTTAAGGAAGTCGTTGAAATGCTTTTTTGCCGTGGTGTAATCAAGGTAAAGACAAGTAGATTGTCATCATTTTAATCTGATAATTATATTGGTATAATCTATGACCATATGTTGCGCTCTTCCTGAATGGAAAGGAATTATCCTTAAGTTAGTTCATGATAACATGTACTCTAAATGATTGATTGGTTAACAACTAGTTGATTTGACATCAATGCATTGGCTACTTTAATTGCTAAAATTGTTATCACCTGGTGGTGCAGGTTCTGTTCTCAACTGAGACATTTGCAATGGGAGTCAACGCCCCAGCAAGAACGGTGAGCTTCATATATAGGCCTGTCTTCTTAGTTCTGTTATGCATGTTTAACATTCATTATTTGCTATATTTTTGTGGGTTTCGAAATTTGAATTTTGACCTGCTTGAATTATATGATATTTTCAGAGATGCAATCGCTAAGTAGTAGTTTAATCTGATTTCCTCAGAATTTAGTGGATAGCAGCTTTGTAATTAGCTCTTATACATCTTTCAGTACTAACTGTGTATATTCTTACCAGCAATGTCAGTGAGCACTCTGGATGCATTGCTCAATTGAGTTTCGAGAAGCTTGACTCTAATTCTTTGTTTATGGAACAATGTGTGGGATAGGGGGAGAAAAATACTAAAAACTTAAAATTTCCCCTTCTTCACCTCCTGACAGAAAATTTAAAATCGTCTGTACTTCACACACCCACTTTCATCATCCCCTCCCCGCCAGAAGAAGGGTTAGGTATCTCAAGTGGCAAATGAGCTTACGGAAGATGGGCGATATGCTGACTTAGCATTTTAAGGAGAGTATGAGTAAGATTATCGAACTTTTATCTACTTCACTGAAAATGAGTCTGCTAATTAACAATGTCCACATTTTCTGTCTGTCTGATTTTTTATTTTTTTTTTTGGTAAGGCTGTCTGTCTGATTTTTTGGTGTAAGAAAAAAAAAACTGAATAGAATTGTCTTTTTTCTTTTTGAAAGAAGTAGAAATAGTAAAGCTAGCTTTAGTAAGCTAGCTTTAGTGCTTTTCTTTTCTTTTCTTTTTTTTCTTTCTTTCTTATTCTCTGGGAGGATAGGGAGTAAAGTGTCTGCTTTCACAACTTTAGTAACAATCTCTATCTTAAATTGTAGTGATTTATTTTGTAGCTTTCCCGATGTTACGGATTGGAAAAATATAAGTACTGCTATGCTCTACTAACACACGAGTTGGTTGCATAGCAGTTGCCCCTGAATTAACAGCTTCCTTGTGTCTACCTTCTGTGGTGGGTGTGTTTTTCTTAGAATGCCAGATAGCTTATTCAGGAAGTTACCTCATGGGAGATCTGATTTTTTCCAGCAACATTGTCTACGGAAGCTATGATTTTGTCTTACAAATCAAGATATTGTCGTTAAGTTTAACTGCAAATATAGGAGATAATTTGAACTTTGCTCAGGATAATGCTCTCATACATTCATAATCAGTATGGGTGTTGTTTCTGCTTGGATAGCTATGTTGCACAGACACGCCACTTAGAAAAAAATTTGCGCGTCGGACACGTGTCGGTGTCCGACACGCACCGGACACGTCCAGATACGCACCGGACACGCGGTCAACGTGTGTCCGAGATTCAATACTCGGTCAACCGAACGGACACGAGAGGGACTCGCGTGTCCGGGGTAAGGTGAATCAAAGAGAGAGAGAGATTACAGAGACAAGAGGTACGAAGAAAGTGGAAGTGGGTGTTAATGGGATGAAGTAGAAGGCGGCAAGCCACAACACCAGGATCAGCCAGTTGAACCGGCGTAGCTTCTGCACGGACATTGTCGACTGGTACCGCCGGTGGTGGTGGTGCGACGGCGTGGCGTTGCTGTTGCGAGGATAGTGGTGGTCCGGCAGAGGCAGAGATCGCATGTTGCTGTTGCCGATGAGGTTGAGTCATGAGGGAGAAAGAGAGAGATTAGTGAGAGTGGGCGTCATGGGGATGATATAGAAAAGAGGGTAGTCTTATGGGGTTGCAGTAGACATGGCGAGACGCCCATGAGAGAGAGAGGAGAGAGAACAGGGGAAAGCCAAAAAAAGTTGGGGGATGGACTCATTCACGTACACACATACATCCACTCTTTCTCACACGTCCACTCACCGCCCACCTGTCACTTACCTGCACACGCCATTTCTGCCCACACACATGCACGAGAGAGCAGATTTTGGGGAGGCAAGAGTTGACTGAGTCTAGATAAGAAGAGGGAAAAGAAAGAGTTTTGAGTGGAGGATTTCTGTTTTTTATAATGATATTATTATTATTCAAATTTTAAAAATAATAATTTAGTATGTATATATAAATATATCTTATATAATATACAACGTGTCCCAACGTATCGAAATTCTCTATTTTTTTAATATTCACGTATCGGCGTATCGTGTCGTGTCGTGTCGCGTGTCGCGTATCGTGTCCGTGTAACATAGTTGGATAGAACACGATATAGAGTTATCTTTTTAGTTTTCTGGAAGTTTATGCTTACATGCCGTGACTTTTTAGATGCATGTCTAAGCATATATGTAACTTGATGATATTATTTAGTTTTTGCCACTAAAGTTTTTGTTCTACATGGTGTCTCCAGGAAGTATTACAAAGTTTAGATCTGTTTGACACATTGCAGGTTGTTTTTGATACATTGAGGAAGTTTGATGGAAAGGAATTCAGACAATTGCTTCCTGGTGAATACACTCAGATGGCTGGTCGTGCGGGCAGAAGAGGACTTGATAGAATTGGTACAGTTATTGTCATGTGTCGTGACGAGATCCCAGAGGAGAGCAATTTGAAGGATGTTATCGTGGGAAATGCCACCAAGCTGGAATCACAGTTTCGCCTGACCTATATCATGATTCTGCATCTCCTGCGAGTTGAAGAGTTGAAGGTATTATTTGTTAGATGTTGGAGCCTACTGAATTAGCTGGTATTCGACACGTATGGTGGTCATGCACATATAGCAATGAAGTTGTATTACAATCGTTTTCTTTCCTACTATGCCTTCATTCATAGCTGTAATTTATATTTCTGAGCTAGGACATTTGTTACTTGTGTTAGATGAAAGTTACTTGTGTTGTTTAAAATATGTAAGTCCTGTTTGTAGTACTCAATGACGATGACGAAATTGATGTTTGGGGCTTAGATGAAAAAATTGAACATCTTGAAATTCAGAGAAAAATGGGAGAAGAAACAAGGTTTATGAGTGCACTAATTGAACATTTGGTGGCCAAGTAGGGTGGCTGTCCCTGCTAGTCCCTTGGGTTTTGGAATTTGATGGAATGACATGTAGCCATTCTTTTACTGTGCCTGTCTCGTATATTATGGAGGAAAATAGAGAAATTTTTTTCTCGCACCCCTCTGTTTTGTGCTTTTTGTTTGGAAGGAAAGAAACAACGCATCTATTTCACGCTTCTGCTGATTTATAGTCTTTGACTTCACAATAACATCTATTGTTTTAGAGCTCTTCTTTCGGGCGGGTGGTAGTGGTGCGGTCTTCTGCATGACTTTGTCTATCTCTAAAATATTAACCATTCTAGGTTCAAGTTCCTGTTTTATATGTAAGCCTCTCCTCTTTCACTGTGAATTTGTTGTCAAATGACCTTCTTTAGAGTAAATATTTGTCTCAATTTGTTACCATATAATAGTTTCTTGAGAAATGTTAGCAGATTTCATCGAGTTTGGCTCGTGGATTCATTCTTATTTGAGTTTACTAAAGGCCATTTTGTCACCTGATAGCATTTACTGAAGAAGCCTTCAAAGCATATGCATTCAAAATATGCATGCTACTCTCTCTTTCAAAGCTGCGGACTTAAAATTTATGCACAAAAGTTATCTGCGAAATGATATATTGCTTACGTGATTTTATTGCGGTATCTGCAGGTGGAGGATATGCTAAAAAGAAGCTTTGCTGAATTTCATGCTCAGAAAAAATTGCCGGAAAACCAACAGCTTCTAATGAGAAAGCTTACTCAGCCTGTAAAATCTATAGAGTATGTTCAGAACAGGATCTTCTCCCTTGAACTTCTGCATTGGGTCTAACACTGTATCAGTTTATGTCATTCGCTTTTGTCATCTTAGAACAGAATACGTGCTCTGTGTCTTATAATTAAACAGGTGTAGATAAGCTATAATATTGAATAGAAATTCTCGCATTCATTCCACTTATATTTAGAAAATAGAGTAGGTCATTTGGGGCAAAAGGTGGGGCACCATCACCTTCCCCCTCTGTACGTCCAACAATGTTGCTAGGTCCACGTGTTTATTTCGGCTCATCAGACAGGTACTTACGGGCTATTTTCATGCATATATTTGTTGCGGTGCTCTTCTAAAATGGTTAATATCTGTATTTTCATCACTCGACGCTAGTTTACTGACTGTTTAACCGGGCAAGATGTTCCATCAACTAGGAAAGTTACTCTCTCTTGTTTTGGTGGCTTTTATGCACTAGTTGAATTGCTCATTCTGGTTTGTTCAGTGTCCAAAAGGAATTCTTTCCTGCGTGGAAACGAGGTTGTGAATGGTTTTTAGTCAGATTAATGAGAGGAGCTTGGTGTTGTTATGTCTGGAAATCATGTTCAGATGTGAACCACTGCTATTGTCTCAGTTATGGCCCTCTGGTCCTTTTGTCTTTCGCGATTATAATCTTCTTAAACCTGGCCCACAATTAGCTATCCTTCATGGCTGTTCTCGTTTTCAATTGGTATAAAGAACTGGGACATCATTCCAGCATATTGTTGCATTAATAACGGTGCGCCCCATTTTGTTGCTAAACACACAGGATCTGACCTCGATATGGCCCCTGGATTCCCTGTGTTTTTTCTATCTCATTTCTCTCATTTTTTCTTCCGTAGTATTGAAAAGCCCCTTGCGGGGCAAGGACTAGCTTCAATAGCTAAACAGTTCGATCTGAGTTACATGTCACTCATATATAATGCATGCAGATGTATAAAAGGTGAACCGGCAATTGAGGAATACTATGATATGCACTTAGAAGCGGAGAAGCATCATGAACAGATTTATGAAACTGTCATGAACTCCTCAGTTGCCCAATCACATCTTGTACCTGGAAGGGTGGTAGTTGTCAAATCACAATCAGTAAGTTTTTTTCCTTGATTGGAGCATGTGCTTCTTTTACCATCTCCTGCCGAAATGTAAATAAGGTACACATGATATTATTAGATCATGGTCAAAAAGTAGCTTCCTGGTAAGTAGTGATGACATGGAGCTAAGGGAGCTAAAAATACTATGTTATCATTGTCATGACCACTTTCAATGTGAGCAAAATTTTCCTCTATCAGCTAGGTGAGTTTGCACGATAGCTCACTAAGTGAGGTGATTTCTATGATTCTGCCAAGTGGTGTTTCATCGAAATTACTGGTTAATGCTTGTATGCATGTCCTGTTATCTACTGTTAGCATGATATTTACATTTTTTTCCCGGGTTTGGACAAATACATTTCTTTCCGTCTTCGAATTCTGATTGTTTATGTCCTTAGAGGTGCTAACTTTGTGTGGGCAGGCTCAGGACCACTTACTTGGAGCTATTGTCAGAGCAGTATCTGGGAAAAAACAATATATAGTTTTACTTCTGAAACCTAACTCTCCATCAGCCACACAGGCTTCTCCAAGTGGCAAGAGCATCGGAGGGGAGAAAGCAGTTAATTTTGCCCCAGGTTCTTTTCTGTTGCCAAAATCAAAACGTACTTTCGATGATGAATATTGTTCGGTTTCTACTTCTCGCAAAGGATCAGGTAGCATCAAGATAACATTGCCGCATTATGGTAATGCTGCTGGGATGGCTTATGAGGTGAGGGATGTTGATGTAAAAGAATTTTTATGCATCTGCAATGGCAAGATAAAGATAGACCAGGTTCGACTTCTTGAAGACTGTAGCACCGTTGCTTACTCCAACACAGTTCAACAGCTTTTGGCTCTGAAATCTGATGGGCTTAAGTACCCTCCAGCGCTAGATCCAATGAAAGGTATTGCCTATTCACTAGAAGTTCCTTGAAAAGTATCGTTGAGTTAATGACCCCTCTATGTATATTATTGAACTACTCGTCTTCCTTTGATCTAGTAAACTGAGAGCCTTATTGATTTACAAATGGTGTTGAAGCAGAGGGGAGAATATTGCGCGTCACTGACTGATAATGGATCGTTCTTCTTCATTGTTAGCATCATAGGATGTCTTAGTGGCTTTAAGAGAGACTGCTTCACATGTCAAAAGTGTCATGTATTTCTGACTTATTTTCAAAATAGAAGGTGAATGATATATGGATATATCACTTCCATAATCCGTTTTGAGTACATGTGTGATCTGCTACGTATAGAAAAACAAATTAATAATCGTGGAGTCCATGGCCATTTGGACAAGTAGTTAGTTGGGTTCACATAAGCTAGTTGCCTAGAGGAAGGACAAACTCTTTGAACAGCCATGGAGGTTGTTGATACTATATGCGTGTTGTAACTTGTGGGTGCATTGTAGTGTATGAAACTTACACTGGGGGATTTTTTTCAATTGGCTCGTGTAAAAAGTCTTGGTGAGGAGGCTATCTCATAAACTTGTGTTGTAACTGATAAGCAATGTGAAATCACCTCGCGCAACGGAATTACAAAGTACCTATGGGGGAATTATTAAAAGGCTCAAGTAAAAAGTCTTGGTGAGTGGATAGCTTTTATCATAAAGTGGTCCGTTCAGTCGAGTTTGCTGAAATGTGAAGCAGTTGTTCTCCTAGCTGCACTACTGACTGGGCTCTAGTTGCTTCTTATCAAATTGCTTCTACCTGTAATCTGGGGTACATTTTTATTGGTATTCTCACATGGTTACATCCTTATATTTCAGACTTAAAGTTGCGAGATTTGGAGCATGTGAAGATCTATCGCAGATGGAATTCCCTGATGCAGGACATGGCGAAGAATAAGTGTCATGGGTGTATCAAACTGGAGGAGCATATGAAGTTGGCAAAAGAAATAAAGGGGCATAAAGAAGAGGTTAACGCTCTTAAGTTTCAAATGTCTGATGAAGCACTTAAACAGATGCCAGAGTTTCAGGGCCGGGTAATATAGTGACGATATAAGTGTTTATCTTCAGCATTTTTTTAGAGTACAGAACAAATTAAAGTATTGTGCTTTGTTCGACTTCTAAGTGGTATATTTTGTTCAATATGCAGATAGATGTTCTGAAAGAAATTGGATGCATTGATGCTGACCTTGTTGTTCAAATAAAAGGCCGCGTAGCCTGTGAGATGAATTCTGGGGAGGAGTTGATATGCACAGAGTGTCTGTTTGAGAATCAGCTAGATGACTTGGAACCAGAGGAAGCAGTGGCTTTGATGTCTGCCTTTGTGTTCCAGCAGAGAAATACTTCTGAACCTTCTCTTACCCCCAAGCTGTTTCATGCTAAGCAAAGGTAGCTGTTTCGTCCAGCCTTTCCCTTTTAACTTTTGGCCTCCTTGTTCATTTAGGACCAATAATGAAGCTTTCATATCAGTTTCTGATTGAACCAACTACCAGCAGTGTGTTGCGCATGTCATGTGGCCCCTCTGTCAAGGGTCTTTACTGATAGGGAGCCATAGGACATTTATGCTTTATGCTTACTTATCTTCACACAAATGGTCTGATTTTAAGTCCAACTGCGAAACTTGGTGCAGTATATGAAATTAAATGGTATTTTGGTTCTTGGGGAGCTAATCGTGTTTTGGCTGTATAACTTGGTTTCATTTATCTTTCCATGCTTGTCTTTGTTCTTTTTGTGCTGTCCTGTTTGTATCTTTAAGGGAAATTATACATGTGATGAAGACTATGCCATTATTTTTCTGATCTCTTACTAGTGACGTACAGGAGAATCTTCCAATCTGACCTGTGCCTATACGCTATCATAAAAGATAATTGAATCTATAAGGTCTAACTTTTGAGTTGTGAATTCTCATTATTGTTCACCTAATGAGTCAAATGCTGAAAATTTCTTTGCCGTGTGAAAAGAAAAAAACAGTGGCTATTGAATTACTTGTTTCAATAGGCCTCTAGCACTTTTGCCTTGCTGTATCCATAACAACAGATGCATTGTCTCATTGAACATGTACTCTTATACAGGTTATATGAAACAGCAATAAGACTGGGTGAGCTCCAAGCCCAATGCAACCTGCAGATAAACCCCGAGGAATATGCTCGAGAAAATCTAAAGTTTGGTCTGCTTGAAGTGGTTTATGAATGGGCAAAGGTTTCGTTTTCAAACACTCTGAGCTCGACCAATTGCTATGTTCTTGAACGGCTGATCTCATGGTCTTCCTCATGCAGGGCACTCCATTTGCTGATATTTGTGAGCTCACTGATGTTCCCGAAGGCCTTGTAGTGCGAACCATAGTCAGACTGGATGAGACATGTCGGGAATTCAAAAATGCAGCATCGATAATGGGTAATTCTGCATTATACAAGAAAATGGAATCAGCTTCCAATGCCATAAAGCGTGATATCGTCTTTGCTGCTAGCTTGTATATAACTGGAGTCTGAGAAACTTGATGTACCTTGTGGAATTTGGGGATGCAAGCAGTTCGAGTTATACTTAGTTTTTTTACACATGTTCGCCATGAGATTGGTCTGAGCAGAGTCGAAGGATGTGCTTGGTCCTGCATTTTTGTTTCCGTAACCAACTCATCCAGACTTGCTTCGTAGTTAATATAGAAGATACAGTATTGCTCTTGCTGAGGCACAAAAATGTCTTTGAATCAGCGCATTTGACGGTGATAGAATGTTATCGTTGCTCGACATCATAACAAGAGAGAATTAAAAAATAAAATCAGCGAGGTATTTTCTTTCTCATAAGCATCATTTAGTACATTACTTCAATGCAATCAGCCTTCGGCCCTCATCATTTAGTACATTACTTCAATGAAACCAGCCTTCGGCCTTTGGGCACCGGGCTTGGACCGTTCTTTCTAGCTGCATTTTCAATCATGTGTGCAAATGACAGTACTGATACATTTCTAAGACCTCCAGAATTGCCAAGATCGATTGAGGCGACACGGCCGCGGTACACCATACTCATGCAAGGCTTGGGAGCACGGTTATCTCTTAGCATACAAGTTTAAATTTGTTCGTTGACGAAACAGAAGCATGAGAAGCGTTTGTAGTCCAACGGTTAGGATAATTGCCTTCCAAGCAATAGACCCGGGTTCGACTCCCGGCAGACGCAATGTTTTCGTTTGGTGTTTCGGATAGCTCTTTTTGCTTTCTTTTATGATAAAAATTGCATGTTCTTACACGCGTACGTAAGGATCCATTAAGATAATGAATGGTGTGGGCCCGACTGTCTGGTCCCCCTTTCTCTGCCATGTCTTTCGTCATATCTTCTCATCCGAGGCCTGGCACCGTGTTTTTGAACTCCCCAAGCCACGTAAAATTAGTTGCTGGAGCGGACGAAGTTTTTCAAAATGAAAGCCTAAGAAGTAAAACAAAACCATCGGCGCCACCATGCTTTCAATTGCATCGCAGAAGCTACATTTACATGCTCATTGAGGCCACGAGGAGCAAATCACAAAATCATTGTTTGACGCATCGGAATTGACAAAGTCATGCCCCGTAAGTTAGCTTTTAATTTTGTGCTAAACGGACCTGAAAACATCACATGAAATTAATGAACAGGAAGCCTCGCGCACAATGTTAATATTGAGAAAAATCCCACTCTAATGCCACGTCAGATAAACATTTCTTTTTGGGATTTTTTAAATCGACAATATATTTATGGCGTGTTATTTGAACATTCCCAATCCTCCACTTAGTAGCAAAGCATATACTTCACGTTTCCACAGCATACTTTTACATCTTCCTTAAAAGCCCACAAACCAAAACCAAACCGACAATTCTAAAGGAGTTTAGGAAAATACTAATTATATTTGGTAAAATCTCATTTAAAAATGGCCTTTGAGTTGAATGGTATTTGATAAAAACAACATTCCAAAGGGGCTTTGAATGCAATTTTTTAATTTTTGATTAAAAAAAATTACCCATTGCCGGACCGACGAAAAAAGATAAATAATAAAAAAAAGGGTAAAATCGAAAATATAGGAAATTGATGATGTTGATTTTGGAAGAAAAAAATTTCTTAGCATTTGGCTAAATGCTAACAGCTCAATATTGATAGGGATCAGTATTGGACTTTTAGCTTTTTCAAAGCCGGCATTTGGTAAATTGTTGGTTTAAAGTTGAACCAAACAACACCTCAGTATTTTTTTCATTGGGCTTGGTGAACTGAAAGCCTCTTAAGAATGTTGAACCAAATTCACCCTAAATGTTGCCTTCGACCGCAAGCCCATACCATTGTCTTCTCTGACTTTAGTTGACTTTTCCACCCGCTATAAATAGTCGGTCGTCATAAATATGTAGGGCTTCTTGCTATCGTCAACGGGTATGGCGACTCCTTTATCCTGCGCACCCCTTTCGTGGGCGGTCAGACAGTCACACAGACAAAGAGGTGTCACGTCAAGGCTCGAGAATCTATGTCCATTAAAGAATTGACTAAAGCTCGGTGGTCGAGCTCACGGATGGAGGTGCGTCTGATCTGACGACCCCTTCATCTCCTCCCATTAGTCGACTGAAGGAGAAGGAAGGAATGGCGGGCAAGGTCTCCAACTTCTCCCATCTGATACAGCGGGTCACCGCCTCTTGCTTGCTCCATCCATTGACCCCGACACGGCACGACTCCGGAGAGCTCGTGAGCGATCACGACGAAGGGGAGAGAGAATGTGACTCTCAACAGGGATTTGAAGATCAAGAGGAAATAGAAGAAGAAGAAGTGGAAGAAGTGGAAGAGAGTGAAGAAGTTTGGGAGCGGGGTAAGAGGGAGACGAGGGTGGAGAGGCTGGTGGTGGAGATGGAGGTGATCATGAACGAAGTGTTCGACACGGTGTCGGCGATGAAGAGAGCCTACGTGAGCTTGCAGGAGGCGCATTGCCCCTGGGACGCGGAGAAGATGAGGGTGGCTGACGTGGCGGTTGTGGCGGAGCTTAGGAGGCTCGCGGTTCTGAGGGAGAGGTACCGGCGGAGCCTGATTTGCCACGGGGAGCCGGCGGCGGTTGTAGGAGGCCGGGAAGCCGCCCAGCGGTGGTGAGAGAGGTGGTGGCGCCGTATGAGGCGGCCTTGGAGGAGATGAAGAGGGAGGTGAAGGCCAGGGAAGTGGAGGTCGACAATTTGAAGGAGAAGCTCCGGAGCTCGACCAGTCTTAATGGAAGGAATGGACGGTCTCTGTCAAAGAGGAGACTCAGTTGCAGTCAAGCTCAAGGTCTCTCTCTCTCTCTCCCCCCCTCAAATTCCGATCTCACATATTTTACAGCTCGTTTACGTTTGGAAAATCGTTTTTTGGCAGTTGCTGGGTCGCCGGCGCCGGAGCTCTTCGAAGCGACGATGAGTCAAGTCCGGGAGGCGTCCAAGTCCTTCACCTCGCTCCTCCTCTCGCTAATGCGCGCCGCGCACTGGGACATCGCCTCCGCAGTCCGCTCGATCGAGGCTGCCGGCGGTGCGGCGGCCTCGAACGCGTCGATCGTCGGGGTCCACCACGCCAAGTACGCACTAGAGTCCTACATCTCGCACAAGATCTTCCAAGGATTCGACCACGAGACGTTCTACATGGACGGGAGCCTCTCGTCGCTGCTGAACCCCAGCCAGTACCGGCGGGACTGCTTCGCGCGGTACCGGGACATGAAGGCCATGGACCCGGTGGAGCTGCTTGGGGTGTTGCCGAGCTGCGACTTCGGCAAGTTCTGCTCGAAGAAGTACCTGGCGATCGTGCACGCGAAGATGGAGGAGTCCTTCTTCGGGAGCCTGGAGCAACAGAAGCAGGTGGGGGGCGGGAGCCACCCGAGGACGGAGTTCTACGGCGAGTTTCTGAAGCTGGCCAAGGCGGTGTGGCTGCTCCACTTGCTGGCGTTCTCGCTGGACCCGGCACCGAGCTTGTTCGAGGCGAGCAGAGGGGCAGAGTTCTATCCGCAGTACATGGAGAGCGTGGTCAAGTTCTCAGGCGGGCAAGTGCCGGCGGGTCACGTGGTCGGCTTCCCGGTGAGTCCCGGGTTCAAGCTAGGCAACGGGTCAGTGGTCAAGGCTAGGGTTTATTTGGTGTCCCGAGTGTGAAATTGGAGCTGCATTTTCCTAATTGTAGTTAGATCTTATGGGATAGCCACAAGAGACCGCTTCTTTTTTCCTTTTTTTTTTTTCTTTTTTTGGTAGTGCGCTATTAACTTATGCTTAGAGCTGAGGTGTGTATCTGTAATGGGGATGTGGTGACTGCATTTTCACTTTCGACGACATGCGGGTCTTGATTCAGTTGATGGAGCGGACGGTTTGATGCAAGTGTCGACACGAGTGGTACCTATGAGGCTCCAAGGCCTCTCGGATACAATCCACAAAGAAGCAGCACAAGCAACAAATGCGAATGCCGCAAGCAAACGTGCCGCTAGCAATGGCACAAATCAACAAATTATGCGTGTATCACATCAATTGGTCCATGGCTTACAATCTCTCCATAGAAAGAATCGAGGCCCGATAAATATGCCCTTGGCACGGAAAATTACACTACCTGTTCTTATTCATGGAGTTGATAGATGCAGTAGAGCATCGGCTGACAGGACATGAGCCCCTTTGACAGTTGAGTGGCAGTGGTACGTACTCGGCAAAGCTCCGGGACTCCGCGACCTCCTGCTTACCCTAACCGTGAATGACCAAGGCCTCTCTCATACGGCTCCGACCAAAAATCTCTTTGCCTATCATGACAATACAGAACAGTTAGCAATTTAACCCCAAAAAAAACCAAGATAGTCCTGCTGAGTCTGTTCACCACGAGATTTGGACAAGCAATACTATTTTCATCCCAGAAATCAACATGCCCAGTCAATTAAGAGCATGCAATCTATGCTCTTACTTGCTCGAAGGTGAGAAACATAATAACATTCCACGATCCCAGGCGACCGAAATTTGGGAAGAAACCCTTGTAGAAGGCAAAAAATCCCTGCCAGTAAATCAGCATGAATAAAAAAAAATCAGCGTGAATTAAAGACCTGTCGAAGTTGAAGGCTCTTCCATAAAATTATAAACTAATTTGGGAAGAAACGAAAGGAAAAACGCCAGTAAATCAGCATGAATAAAAAACGTGAATAAAGTTCGAAGTGAAGGCCTCCAAAAATTAAAACGTAGGGTCGTAGACAAATCATCTAAGTCAGTGGACTTGAAGAATACATGAGAAAAAAAGGTGGCCACAGAATTCATTCTGTTTATTCAGATCCACAATCTACAGAATTGACAGTGCATTGGAACAGAAATGAAAATCTAGAACATCTAGAACCTTGCAAGAGCAGAGAGATAGCATAGGCTTGTTAACATAAAGCATCTTCAAGCGGTTTAGGGTGTAGTGCAGTCACTGGACAATGATTAAATTTGATAGAAGCACATACCTCGTACTTCAGAGTCTTTATGAAACAATCAAGAGTACTTCTGTATGTCGAATCACCCATCATTCTTGACTTAACCTGAAATTGCGCAGCATTACAGGCATGTAATAATGATGTAAGGGTGCTGATCAAGAGTTCCAATCATCACAGATAGATGAAACTAGATTCATGCACCAACCTAGGAGAAGAACAAAAATCATGTAATGGGATGACAAACATTATGAACAATTCTTGATTTGATTTGTGCTGATTACAGAAGAGCTTACCACATCAATAGGAGAACCTATGCAGACAGCAAAGAACCCTGCGCCTAGACCCGCCAGGAGTTGAGTAAACACATTGTCTATAAACCCTGGAATTTTCAAAATTGTCTGCATAAGTTCAGAGAAATTAGGAAATGTAAGACAGAAGCTGCAAGTAAGACTAGTTTATGAGCATTACAAAGCATATAGGTCATTAACCAACCCAGCTTTACCTGTTTCACTTGATCATAGCTTGCCAGCTCAGCTGCATTTATAATAGCATTTCGTGCTATATTTGGTCCAAGACCCGTCCAAAGAGCCGCCAGTCCTTCCTGAGTATAAAATCAATTTGTTAACAGAAGATACATCTAAACAGAATCCATTAGGTGTGATTTTAATCTGGAACACATCCCCCTTTCTCAACCCTGAACCCAAAAATACTTGACTCGGGTTCATCAATGATCAAAGTTTTCTTGGTTGGGTCCTGAAGATTGGATCGATCTGCTTAGAACGTAACATCTACGGGGACATGCCACAGTTTGAATAGGAACTAATTGTTAGCTAACCTGTTTCACAATTGTAAAATAAGCATTCAAAGCTCCAGAATAACGACCTGGCACCCCAGGTGGCAGTTTCCCTTCAGCCTGAAGTCGAATTTTAACAAGATCCATAGGATTAGCCACTGCAATTGCTATGGCACCTGTTTGACAATGCGAAACGCAATCAGATAAAGCGAAGTCGGGTAACAGGTGTCTACCTTCATCTTACAGATTGACAGAAACTTAACTAGTAGAAGTAGTTTGATTAGTCACAAAATATACTCACCAGTCAATAATGCAGCAAGTATTTTCTGGAACAAATAAGTGTCTTCAACAGAGTCACTGCCAACTAAAAATGATTTGACCTATTTAACAAAAAACCTCTGTAATGCCCAGTTTACCCACAGCAATCATCAATTTAGATAGTTGTGAGAATCCACTGGAGACTCACAGGCCCGTATAATCCAATCCTCAAGCCACCATATATACATTGACGATGTAACCCTGGAATAATGCCATTCCAAAGTGCTGGTAGTCCTTCTTCCCTAGCAATGGTAGTAACAGTACCCAACAAGCCCCTGTATTTAGGTAAATGGCCTCCTTCTCCAACCGGTGCTTTCTTCTGAAGTTGTAGCCTGACTTTAGCTGTGTCCATAGGAATGGTGCAGAACTATGCAAAGAATAAAGTAAAATTCAGGCCAATCAATTGGTCAGAAAATAAAACCGATCAAAAGATGTGAATTCGCAGCAGAAAGTAGAAGTCATGAGCAGATAGAACTAAGAGCTAGTCACAAAAGTTACAAGGAGAACATCCCTGAGGAACACTCAGAAAAGGAGGGGGAAATGTCTGATGATTTACATCTTATTAGCAGCTGATGAGAACAAATGTGCACAAGGGAAATCATGTGCCTCTGACACTTGACCAATCGTTGATTTCAGCGCAAGAGATGATGATGCTAATTCTGAGCTCCAGGACAAGTTTGGCTCGCCAATATTTCCTTTGATATCTAGCATATCTAGCATCCAATCCAACAGGCTAAAAGCAGAGCCGACTCCAATTTGGTCATTTTAGGGGTCATATCATATGAGAAATAACGTAAAGTACCAATTACACCCTAAGAGAGATTTGTAGGGAGGAATCCGTATACAAGGCAAGGGTTCATACAGCTATAGAGAACTTCAGCTGCGCTGTGCCATTCTATTACTTTTCTTGGCCACCTCTATTCGTGAATGAGGACAGTTGTGAGCCAAATGAAGCACGATAAGAGTTTAGAAATACTTCGAGCCACCGCGAATCCTCATTCACAAAAACAAGATCGGTTCCAACTAAGTTCGTCTTCAACACCATCATTCAACAAGATCTCACACAGCAGCAAAAAAAGTTCATAAACGAAAGCTGAACAGCGGACACAAACTTGGCCACATTGCAGTCGCAAGACTCGGATTCATCAGGAAAAACAAAACGGCGCGGCGATCAGCGATTACCTCAGCGAAGCAAGCAGCGAAGGCGCTGCAGAAGAAGGTCTCGATGAACGAAACCTCGGACCTGGGCTTGAGATCTGCCATCGAAGGCCGAGAAACGGGAGCTGTAGTGCGCGGACTATCGCGGCGGGGATGGCGGACGGAGGGAGGCGATTAGGGCTTTCGGAATCGGAAGGTGAACTGGGGAAGGTGAACGGTGGACGAGAAGGAAGGCCCTCCAAGAAGCATGTGCTGGATTCGCTTGCTGTCGCCATCATTTTTTGAATTGGAGTGGTTGATCTGAGGTGGATATTATTATCTATTTCTTTCTCGCATCCCAATTTCGTATAATTTTTTTAAGACCAACGACAAAAAGTCCCATATGGTATTTATTGACCACCAAATTCGTATAATACTTTTGCTCTAAAAATAAAGAGCAAAATTTAATTTTTCTACTTCCTCTTTTAAGTAAAAATTTAATTTTTTTATTTATAAAAAATAATTTTTTTTACTTTTTAAAGTAGCTCCAAAATTATTTTTGGAGTAAAAATAAAATACACCAATAGTAAATTGTGTAACCAAAAAAATTCTACTCCGGAAGTTACGTTACCAAATGAATTTACATTACAAAGTGTCGTTATGCACTTACTTTCTTTGTTCATCTGTGCTTTTGAGAAAATACTTATTGAATAAAAATGCCAAAATTCTAATTATTCACACTTTTCAGGTTTGTCTTAAAGTACCAATGTGCTAACATAACAAAGTACATGCTTGCTCTAACGGCAACATAATCTTAAGACATATTAAGATCGAAGTGAAAGACAAAAAAAAAGAACGAGTTTTCTTCATCCCGTTATTTCACACATTGAGACATGATTTTTTTTAAATAAGCAAAAGCAAAATATAGATTGTTTAGTACATGTATATTTATCTAACTATTATACAGGGTACTTGTGTCTTTTCATGAGATATCCCGTGGAGGGTACAGGAAAGTACGGAAAAAATCCTGAAACCCATCATGTTACTCTTTTCAGTTTCACCATGGAAGCTGCCCGACCAAGACAGTTTCATGGGTTTCCCAAATTCCATAAATACCCTTGCACACTTCTAATGGGATATTCTGCAACAGATTACAACCGTGGAGGAGGAACAACAACAACAACGGAAAGTATAAAACATTGCAAAGAAAAAAGGAAAAATAATAATAATGTGCTACATGAGCGTTTTTGTACAAGCTTTTGCAAAAGCGAAAAATTGATTGCTTGTTTTCTCGTTAAAATTTAAATTTTTATCCAAATTTCAGGAAAATATGAAAAATATATACGTTACGGATCAACATTCATATGTTGATATGAATAAATCGCCACTTGGAAAATCTTGTCATTTTCGCTTAAATTGTATAAGTTGTTTCATTTAAAACCTTATGGCTACATTTGCTAGCCTATATAAAAATCGTGATAGGATAAATTTTATCTTATCCTATATTCGGTTGTTGTTCAAGACAATATAAAATCATATATAAGAGCGATATTACCCCTATAAAAGATAGGGAAATGTGAATGGGATTTCTTATGTCGGTAGTATAAATGCTATTCTCTAAAAAAGCGCCTACCCTCTCATTCGGCTTCTCCTTTGTAACTCTAATTCGTATTTAAGCTTCATGACTTCTCTCCAACTCTATAGTTCGCGTCGAAATTCTATGAAAGCAACCAAAGAGACGAAACTCGTTCTCCTCCGTAGCTTCGTAGCTCGTATGGAAATTTCACAAAAGCGATGTGAGTCGAAGCATTGTATTTTCTAATTTTTTTAGCAATGAATTCGCGAGAGATTCTTACTATTTTCGGTTTTTGCATTTTTTTTTGGCTCTTTGGCAATGAATTATGATAAAGATTCGCGAATACTTTCTGTTTGAGCATTTCTAGCAATAATCATGGATTGATCCCGTGAGAAAACGTGATTCTCATTCTTCCCATTTCAGTTCTAGGCCCGCATTAGTATTTTTTAATTGTCTGAAGAAGTTATATTGTTTGGCTTTTTGCTATCATCTCACCCGACAATTTGAAATTCTTAGCATTTTAATATTTGAGCAGATGAACCTACGTATGTTGCTTATGTGCGTAATGTATATGACTGCACTTTTCAAAACTGCCGAAAGGCACTACTGTGAGCATATATTGAAAAAATTGGATAATTGTTAGAAGCCGAGCTTGTTTAGATAAGCCTAACCGCCTCATTAAGAGTAATAACTTGAATTGCGTGGAGCAACTTATGATGGAAAGACATACATTTACTTTTGTAATATGAGCAGGGACACTCCATCGTGATAAAGGAAAAAAGAACATTTTTTTTTTACTTTAATTTTTTTCCATCTTGATCGATTTATGCAAATTTTTTGAAGTAGCAAGATTTTGGAGTTTCTTTTTTCCTCTTTCTTTGTTGGATTCGTGAGGTAACCACGATAAAATATGGTATTTTTCACGGGCAACATATAAGGACATGCTTGTTAATTAGACCGACGTGCAACGTCTATCAAATAATGGACAGGATGTGGTGCGAAAATATCTAACTTTATTAGAGCAGATAGCATATAGCGAGATCTCTAGATTTCATATCCTATATTATGTATGTTAGAAATGCAGACGGCAAACTATAACCTAAGGACACAATGAGAAGAAGTCGAAGGTATTTTGTGGCTTTTTCTAGTTAGCCACTCAAGGTAAGTAACTAACTAGTTCCAAGAGATTCCGTCCATGTTTAAGCGGACAATAGTCCCCTTTGCCAAAGATCCGACCGAAGAGCGACGAGGTAAGTCACGCTTTGCGATGCCAATTCGCAATCGCGTGGGAGGGACCAAAGAAATATATTATTCTTTCTTCGATAATTTCTGATATCTAATGGATTTCTTAATAGAATCCCGACATTTTAAAAAACTTTTGACCATACATCGCAAAACAGGAGATGAAGAATCATATGCTTTATGAAGAAATCGAAGAATTTCCAATGAATCCAACAAAGGATCTATATCCGGAAAGATCATCGGAGAATTGATCCGATTCTAACTCTATTCGTTCAATTCGAAGAAACGAAAAATCTTAAAGAATCAATATTTCTTTTAGTCGTTAAATCGTTTTTTAATTGATCTATATTTTTTTTTTTGTGGTCAATGTTAATTCTCAAGAAGCAATTGACTTGGCGAAATTTGTGGTGTGTCTCATCATCTTTTAGCAGGTTTTATCCGTTTCTATCATTCCTTATTGCCTCGGGATTGGAATTGTCTATTGTCACATATTATCCGAAAAAGTAATTTCCGTGTGAGTACTCACTGAAGTATGTACTCTTCTCCAACCCAAAAGAATAGTATGTACTTTTCGATCAATTGATCATTGCATTGCATGTAAGTATTGCTTGAGGAGAGATGCTCCCACGCCGCGGTCGCCTCCATAGGCAGCGGCAACACGACCTCAAAGAAATTGTTTTTTGAATTCATGCATTTAGTCGCAAATCTTTATTGAATATAACTTTCTACATAATTTTGTCAAGAGGCACGAAAAACTAAAAAGAGTTTTATTCATGCAAATATTGAATGTACTAGAATCGAGGACATTGAAGCATTACTCCATTTGAATCGAAAAATCATCAAAGTGAAGAATGATTATTTTATACAAGCATTCAGTTGCAAATCTACACATGAAAAGCCCTTTTCTAGGTGCAATTTGAATTGAAATCTAGGGCAGAAAAAATATCACCATTCTCTTCCTCACTTCATCATGGAATAACGTTCTTAAAATACTACGGCCATTTGCTTTATCACAACCTCATTTCTGTTTCCGTATTCATTAAGGCGATTACTAATTAAGGAAACAGATACTTTAAATTCCCTTGATCGAGAGTTGATTTTGAAGCTATTTCCGTAATGACACGAGAAATAATTTAGTTACGAAAAAAAAGATCAAAAGAATATTTTTGGAGCTAGCAGTTTTGGGATTGGTCTAGGTTTCATATGGGACCCGAAATCTACTTATCAAAACCGATTATTCAATTTTTGGAACTTAGAACCTGGAAGCTACCCCGTTAATGTTTAAGGATTTGTTCTAATTTTTGGACCATGGAACCTACATGCATGCTTTAGAACCTTTGCCACAGGTTTTAAGGTCTATCTAAGTTTTACCTATATGATTAATTGAATGATTATAGTGAATAATCATTTCTAATGACCACTATTAATTTCTACAATCCACCACAACTCATATTAACACACACACAAAATATAAAATATTAGTAAAGTAAAAGTTTTAGTCATGTATGTTGACGTAAATAGAAGTTCATATTAGTGGTTCTAAATTACACAATCATTATCGGACATCGTGAAATATCGCAGAATCTCGAGAGGACACAGCACGAGAAAAACATAAAAACTTAATCTAAGTTCCAATTTTTAGGTTTAGGTTCCAAGCTCATCGAAAGTGGTTATCAATTTTTTGAAATCTGATATCTACCGTGCATACCTAAAATCTGAAATAACCTGTCACCCTGGAACCATCTTCACCCCCTCATAAATTGGTCATTGGGGCTTGGCTAAGAAAATCAGATTGCTCAGAACTAAAAAACGAAATCTAATTAAGACAGCAGTCCACTCTTTTTCAAACTCCGTTCGTCATCATCAGTATATAAGCCCTCTGAGTTCAACGTCGGGTCACTTGGCATTAGGTCATTTTTCTCGCTAGACGCCGTTTGTCCTTTTGCTCACAATTCGGGGAAATCGGTTCCCTTTCACTGGCACTTATAGTGCTCGCTCGCGCTTGATAAGCACCGATTCTCTTGTGTTCTGGCTTCGCGTCAGATTTCTCTGCCTGCCTCGATCGTTTCCCCCTAGAAGGTCAGGATCTCTGGTTCTCTACTGTTTGGTTTGGCTTTAGTTTGCGATGACGATAGATCCTTTTGTTGAAGAGCGAGCCCTAGGTTTCTTGCCCTTTCTTTAAAAGGTTCCTAGGTATTTTTGTTTAATCTATCTGGTATCTGGGTAGCCCTCGCGGTCTCTATCTGTTTTGTTTTCCATTGATCGGGTCCGTGTTATTGATTTTTACAGGTACATCGAGTCAGGCTACAGGGCTTTTTGTCTGAAAATCGAATTCGTTGGCTACTTTCTTGCGAGGTATGGGTTCGTGATAAGTAGAGGAAGGCAGAAACTTTCTTCCCGGTTAGATGTTTAAATTCTTGCACGTGGCTTTTCATGGATAGGTTCCTCGTTTCCGAAATTCCGATGATAACAAGTTCATTGTGTCAGACCATAGTTTTCTTTTCCTCTGGAAACCAAGCTATCGGTGGATTTACTATAGTAGCTAAAAGGCTGATACTTTCCTGGTTTAGAAGTTTGATATTTGGTTGGAGAGATTGCTAACGGCAATGGAAGTGGGTTTTAACATCATGCATGTGGGGTTTTTAAAACTAAAAAAGAGTGGAAACACACACTGTTTTGACTTATCACAATGGTTGCTGGACTTAGATTTTGTAGGTTATCTCGTGTTTAGTGCTCTCTCGTGATAAAGAATCTAGTTAATCGCTATGCAATCCTATTTCCGATCGGAGCAGTTTATCTTGTTTATCGGTGACCATTACTATTTCAGCTTCCCCTTGGATGTATTGCTCGAACTTATTATTGTTCACGTTGCGGATGTGGTCCTTAAGCCTGGTGTTTGTTCATATGTGCTTGGGATGATTTGTTATCTTTAGGGTAGTTTGGGACTACTCACAATCTTCTCATACCCTCACCCTCCTGTAACCACCGGACTGTGATGCCAGCGGCATGCTGATTCCTAAGTCACTGGCCCTCTAGGTCATCCTTTTATCTGCTCGTGCTTCAAAGGAGTTCAGTGTTGCATTTGTTGAACAATCTGGATTTTCTCCCGTTAGCGTATTGATTTGACTTGGTGTTCTTTGGTTGAAACAAGTTTCATTTTTGTCATCATTCTCTTGGGGTTGATTGCAAATATTTACTATCACACTGCATGTATCAGCCTTTCGAACTGAAGCTGCCGTGCATGGGGTGTAATATACTCTCTTAAATTTGCACGTGACATGTGCCTATGATCGTCACTATTTGAACACGTGTACTGCGCAAACCAAGTTTTCAACGGTTCTGCATTTAATTTATGGCTAACCGTCTCGGGTGGAGAATTTTTTTTTCTGTTGTTTGCATCATAATAAGGACGGTTTCTCTTTAATAAATAAGCACCAAGGGGTGGTGCATCCGCCTGTTTGGGAGACATAGATACGGAGAATGAAACCTGAATTAATTCCAGAACCACATGATGTGGAATATTACATCAAATGCTCAAATTAAGATAAAATTGAGGCAAGTAAAATTTCAAATGGAGTTTGACCCACTTTGCAATAAATTTCTATGTGGAGCATGAAATTGGGTATGTGCACGTGCTATGTAATTCACATGACATTACCATGAGAAAGCACCAAATTAGTTTGCTATGCGGAATGAAGTTTCTGGTGAATGTGTCTCTTTTAGATGCATTTTGTTCCTGGTTTTCGTCATGCAATGTTAACCATTCTGATCAAGCTCCAATTGTTTGCTCCAGATCAGAAGAAAGAATGAAATGCGTTCTAAAAGATGTCGCCATTTGGAAACTCTGCATTTAATTCATCTGCATAAATGGAATTATCTCTTCTCAAAGAATAATTGGGAAGAGATTTGCATCTCATGAGGATTTTTTCTATAATTGAATGGATTCTTGCTGGATAAGCTAGGTAGCATTTTTTTTTTTTCAATATGATGAAATGAAGTGTAGGACAACCTGGCTTTTTAGGGTACTTTAACATGCTTTACTGGTGGGAAAGATTTGCGCTTTATCGACGTGCTTTTATTGGTAGAAGGAGTGGAATGATCTTCATGAGGCGCTTAATCGTGTCTGATCACCCGATGAAATAGCGATCCAATCCAATTTCTGACTTTCTAAAAGACAATATATATCAATCACTCTTGCTTCTCCTTTTGTATTTGGACTGTCTTCTTGCCCTCAAGAATCAGTGAAATCCTGATCGTCAGCTCATATCATAATATACGCGTGGATCTTGCAGCTGGAGGGTGGGATGAATAAGTCTTTTTCAGTGCCTTTCTTTTTCTGAGTTTGCATCTATACTTGATGATGCCTCTTTCGTTTTGTTTAAGAGAAAGAGTACCTTAAGGAAACTTTGGATTTTCGTTTATCATTGTAAACATTATGTCCGCTTGATCATTCTAGAAAAAATTAGTTAGCCATCTCTGTGCATTCTTGTTTGAAATTCTCTCGAAGAGTTCATTGTATTTTGTTTTCTAGTTTGGTTTTATTTGAGGTTACAATGTTCTTATGTGGCCTAATAAGCTTTCTGCAGTTTATAATAGCTATTGCTTGCGATTTTCCTTTTTCTTTTGTATTAACAGCTCCTTATACTTTGTGCTTTCAGACAGATTATGAAAGTCTGACTATAGGTTGATTACCGGTGAGTTAACATGGGGTTTGACAACGAATGCATTTTGAACATCCAATCTCTAGCTGGAGAGTACTTCTGTCCAGTTTGTCGTTTGCTCGTATACCCAAATGAAGCTCTGCAGTCGCAGTGTACTCACCTTTACTGTAAACCATGTCTGGCATACATCGCCGGCAGTACTAAGGCTTGCCCTTATGATGGCTATCTGGTTACTGAAGCAGATTCAAAGGTTTGCGTCCTGGTGTTGTATTAACAACCGTTGTTTTAATATTTTAGACCGGGAGTTTTTAGGCTTTTTCATTTGTTGCAGCCGCTCATAGATTCAAACAAGGCATTGGCCGAGACTATCAGCAAAATACCGGTGCATTGTCTCTTCCACAGGAGTGGATGCACATGGCAAGGTCCACTTTCTGAGTGTGTCACTCATTGTGCTGGATGTGCTTTTGGCAATTCTCCTGTTGTGTGTAACAGGTGTGGAATTCAGATTGTGCATCGTCAAGTCCAAGAACATGCACAGAGTTGCCCTGTGAGTACAAGGACATCCTTAAATTTTAGATAGTTATTGTGAATTAGGTATGAATTGTTCATGACCATCAATTGTGGTGGCAGGGCGTGCATCCTCAAGTGCAGCCAGCAGAGGGTTCTCAAGAGGCTTCTGGTACAAATACTACTGCTGCTGGCCAGGGTCAGAGTACTAATCAGGCTGGGACTGCAAGTTCTCAGGCTCCTGACGCTCAGACTTCTCAAACTGTTACACCTGCAACATCATCACAACAAATTAGCTCAACTTCTCTGGGCCAAGGTGTCGGTCAGGCTGCTATTCTGACTCCAGAGCAATGGTATCAGCACCAACAGCAAAATTATCATCAGTATTATCAACAGTATATCGGATATGATCCATATCAACAGCAGTATCAGCAGTACTATCCATATCAGCAGCCGGCCATCCTGCAAACCCAGGTGTATGCCCAGCCGCAGACCCAGCCCCAGCCCCAGATCCCAATCCCAACCCCAGGTCCAGCCCCAACCCCAGGTTCAGCCCCAACCCCAGCCCCTACCTCAGCCTCACACACAGCCCAAGGGTCAGCCTCAGGCCCAAACTCAAGTCCAGCCTCAGGTCTTTGGACAGCTGCAACTGCAACCACATGCCCAATCTCAGAATCCGCAGCAGCAACTTCAACCAAACATGCCATCACAATTGCAAGTTCAGTCTCAGGTTCAGCCATCTCAGGCTTTGCTGTATCCTCAATCCCAATCCCAATCCCAACCACAACCCCAGTACCCCATTCTATCTCATTCACAGCCACATGCACAGGTGCCTCAGCATCAGCAACTGCAAGTGCAGGCACAGTATCCCCATCCACTGACTCAACCTCAGGTGCCTCCTCAGCTCCAGCTTCAACAGAGACCTGTTGCCCAAGTTCAACATCATTTACCAACTCAACCTGGGTCACAGGTCCCACCTCCATCCCAGGCTCACCTCCCTCCTCAGGTGATTCAGGGGCAATCTCAAACACAGCATCCATCGGCTCAGGCGGTAACTGGTTATCAGTCTTATCCACAAATTCAGCCTCCGCCGCAAGCTCCCCAGCAGCACATCATGAATGTTCGTCCTCACCAACAGGCTCAGCAGTTTAATCAAATGCAGGGTCAGTTTCCTCAACCTTCTCCCCATATGAATCCAGCTCCTCAAGTTGCAGCTCCAAAGCAACAGCAACAACCAGCACTGTTGCCTTCACCTGTGCAAAACTTGAGCATTCCTCCTGGTCAGCAGCAGCAGGGCATTTACTCCCATACTCAACAACCAGGACACCCAGTCCCCCAACGAGCAGTCATTCCACCATTTCAACCGATGATGCCTCAACAATATCCAACTCAGCAGCCTTCCTCTGGAGGACAATCTGGATCGGTACATCAAGGTGCTTTTGTTCAGCAGCAGCAGGTGCAGTCGCAGTTGCGCCCTCATGGTCCTCCTCTTCATCAATTGCAACCACAGTTTGCAACGTATCCACAGCCACAGCAGAGTGTTGGGAGGCCGAACTTTCCAAATCAGGGGATCCCATCACAATTCTACCCACAGTCAGGTGTTCCAGTCCAGTTCAAGTCAACGCAGGCTGGTTTCAACCACAATAACTTGGGCAGTTCCCATAATCAAGCGCAATTCTCTTTGGAGCAGCAGCAGCCTGGGGCAACAATATCAAGTGTGAGCGAGCAGCGACCTGATCTACTGCCTCGAACGGGTAGTAAAAAGGATGTAGTGTCATCGTCTGGAACTGATTCTAGTGAGATGAAGATGGTGAGATCTGAAACCGAGGCAAAGCATCTGGATGATGATCACAAGGCTATCGGGGAACCTGGTGAGTCTAACTATGCAGATACATCCACTCATGAGATTCTATCTGAAGCACCGGCATCACATGATGCAGAGTATTATGTGAAGCGAAAGGTGAAGGGAGAAACCACAGAAAATATGATGGAGTCTTCCCGTGGAAAAGGTGCGATTCTTGTGGGAGATCAGAAAGACGGTTCTGGTGTTGACCCCATATCAGAGGAGAATGTGGCACGAGAAGAAACGGGAAATATTGATAGCTCATCGAGGAGAAATTCTCTGGTGCAAGAGACTGGTTTGCAGCAGAACTCCAACTTGGTGCCACAGCGTTCCGGCAGCGATGGAAAAGTTGCACCACACTCTGGACCGCAAGACAGAAACTTGCCTCAGCCTCATGTTACTGCTTTTGCTCACGGGCGTGATGATCCTCGAGGTTTCCCTCCTCCTGGAAATGTTCAGACTGGCGGTAGTTTGCAGCCTTCTCATCCAAATCAGGTCGTTGAGCAACGTAGGCATCAAGCTCCACAGCTCCCTCATGGACCATCCTTTCAACATAGGCCTTCTGCACCTCCGATGTTGCAACAGCCTCCTCTTGGACCTCCACAACACCCACCAATGCCAGGTCACACTGTATCTCATCATGGCCCTCCTGGCTTTGGTAATTTACCGCCTGGTCAAGGCTCTATAGCATCCTTTGGGAGAGGTCAAGGGCAATTTGGCCCCCAATCAGTTGTTCCAGATGGTATGTATAATCAAGGCCCTCCTGGCTTTGGACCTGCAGGTGGTATGGCTCATAAGCAACCTAACAATTTACTTGAGGCAGAAAACTTTCCAAACCAGAGGCCTGTCTTCATGGATGGTAGACAAACTGACAGTAATCTTCCGAGGAACATGGAACGTGTCTTTGGACATCCTTCAGAAATCCAATCAAACTTGTCGAGAATGGGCCAGCCTCCTGGATTTGACTCTGCTTTTAAGTCCCTGCCTGATGAACGGTACAATCGCCAATCTATGGATCCATCTCGTCGTGGTTTTGACCGTGGAGCTTTTGAAGAAGATACTAGGGGATTTCGTGGACCATATCATCTGGATGTTGAGGCTGTGCAAAAATATGGGGGCGCTTTTCCTCTGGAAGTCCTTTTACTAAAGATCCTCTTGACAAAGAATTTCGTGGATTTAATCCTGACACTGGACCTAAGTATGCAGCTGACTCGTCAAGGAACTTCCAGTCATATGATCGTACTGGTGTACTTGGTGAAAGAGCATTAGGTCATCCCGAAGATAATCCTGGGAGATTAGGTTCTTCTTTTGGTCGTGAAGTTTTTGAATCGCTGCCAAGTCAACGTCATAAGGATGGTTTGACCCATCGAAGCCCAGGTAGAGAATATTCTGGCATCCCTTCACGCGGATTTGAAGGACTTCCAGGTGTTCAACGAAATCCTCCCGACGACAATGGTAGAAGGGAGCCACGTGTATATGGTGCTGGCGGTTCATTCCCAGAAGGTAGGTTTCCAGCTTTGCCAAGCCACTTTCATAAGAGTCAGTTTGAGGACACAAGGAATTCAAGGGTGGGCGAGCATTTGAGGAATGGTGGTCTGAGTGGTGATGATTTTATGTTGAGCCATATACGCAAAGGTGATAATTTTGGCTCTCGTGACCTGCCTACGCAAATGCGGATGGGTGAGTCCGGTGGTGTGGGCACCTTCAACAGCCATACTCGTTTAGGAGAACCAGTTGGGCTTGAGTCAATTCGAGGCAACAGGTTTGGTCATCCAAGGTTTGGCGAGACTGGATTCAGAAGCAGCTTTCCCCTCCAAGGACACCCTAATGATGGAAAGTATACAGTTGAGTAGCGCTGATGTTTAAATGCATACTTCGTGCATATTTTCATGTATTATTCCTTCTTCGATCATTGTCTTTTTTTGGTTAACCTGAGGGATATTCTTTATATTTCTGAGGACCAATTGTTCATGATTTCCTTGTTGATATTTTGTATGAAGGGTGACTTGGAGTCTTTTGAAAACTCAAGAAAGAGAAAGGCAGCAAGTATGGGCTGGTGTCGGATTTGTAAAGTGGATTGTGAAACAGTTGAAGGTCTGGACCTGCATTCACAAACAAGGGAGCACCAGAAAATAGCTATGGACATGGTTCGTAGCATTAAGCAGCAGAATGCCAAGAAACAGAAAATGTAAACATTTATTTTAGTAACGTGGGCGTTTCCTTTTCTCTCATTTGATTCCTTTTGATTTATTAGTTTTGTTGTATCCTTTTTTTGTGACTTGTAGAAGTTCCAGTAATCGATCCTCAGTCGATGATTCTAGCAAGTTGAAGAATGCCGGTATTGAGGGTCAAGAAAATAAGCATTAAAAAGAACATGTAAATGTTTGTTTTAGTATTGTGACTGTTGCTCTTTTTTACCCTTGTTTAATTTGATCTTTTTGTTGACTCTGCAGCCAGTTTGGGGGACTAATTTCAGCTGAAGATGCTAGCAACTTGAAAAATGCTGGTTTTGAGGATGAGAGAACAAGCATTAAATTTGGCTGTGCGCTGCACTGTTGATTGCCATGAGCTGTTTTTCTTGGTATCTATGACTTAGAAATCTAGGTACTACCCTGCATGTCTCTTTTATGCTTTCGGGAGAGTTTATGTTACTTTTGCTAAGATTGTCGGCTATGATCCTGAACCTATATCTAGTGTTTTTCCTGTACTCTTGTATTACTCCAACTCCAAACATAGTAGCTTTCCCTCCTTTCTTCTATGGCATCAATCGCTATTAGTATGGATTGTTAGCTTTCGTCATTTAAGCTGAAAAGGAGAAAAATCCGTATGTATAAATACATTATTGACTTCTCCAGGAGCATTATATTTTTCTCGAGATGTGATGGAGACACTTCTCTCAGGTTTTGATATTTATGCACGTTTTCTGTGGAGAAAAGAAGAAATTGTGGTTGGGCAAGTATAACAAGAATCCTCTCTGGTTTTATCGTTGGGGGCCCTCCCAAATATATGAAATCTTATTTTGAGAAGATTCATTGTGTCTTTACCATGTCTTGACCAATGACTCTTCTAGGAGGAATGCAATTTCTCGCTGGGTCTAGCCAATGACTTTAGGGGTACCTTAAAGAAAATGCCATGTAGAAATATTACCCCAAGGTCGAGACTTCAATGTTCCTACAGTATTTTAGCCATTTGAAAGGTAAAAGGCAAGAAAAAAGTTACGCACTATCACATGCAACTTCAAGTAGTTAAATTATTTGAATTACATAGGTAAGAGCTGGAGTGCTAGTTGACATATTATCATGCAATATTTGCTTTAAGGCATCATTAAATGCCTCTAAGTACTGTGCCTACTTGCATAGGATGGTAGTCATGTAATAGCCAACGGTATTTCGGATAAATTTTTCAGTTGGCTCAGCAACAGCCTGGATATTCTATATAGTATGGACCTAATGAAAATAATTGTTTATTGTTAAACTTTAAAAAAGTACATGTTCAGCATATCTCGTAGATACATGAGAGAGTGGGAGGGTAGCAGAATCTTGAAACGTTTCTTACTTTGGAGGTGTTCAAATTCCTGTTATTTTCATTGGGAGAACCTTATCTATTCTACAAGTCAACTAGCTAGCTTTTCTTACTGCCAAAACAAGAAACTGCATGTCAGCGCCATTGAATTTCTCCTGTTGCATCATGCAATCATACTATGTTTTTTCGAAGATGATTCTTAGGTTTGATCTTTCTTTCTTTCTTTCTTTCTTTTTTGGTTTCTGGTGAAATTTCTTCTTATAATAGATCTTTTCAATTCGACCTGTGTTTTTTCGGGGAAGCTGACAAAGAAAGGCTGAAACTTTGTGGAAAGGTTTACTGCACATATTTTGATGTGGTAAGATCGTTATTGACGTAGATTTTTTCAGAAGTAAAATCTTTCAATGTTCATGAGTAGGTCTTGTATTGATAAATATTGCCATCGGCTTTCTCACTTTGAGAGTTTATTTCACTTGTCCCAGTTTGGCTTGTGTAAGACTGATCCCACCATGAATTGAATATTGATGATTGTGTATTTCCGAGATCCGAAAATTTACTGATGTATAGTCATAACCATTATTACTTTAATATATTGATCGTGTAATGGAAGATGATAAATGGTTCTTAAATCACCTGATCAGATGCTATTGTCATCTATCATTTCCTAGTGACAATTGTGTAGTAAAATGCTTTTGGTATGATTGCAATTGGCATATTGTCACGTCCCAATAAATTAACAAGATCGTAGATTTGAGAACATATATATATGTCCCAAATGGTTGGCAAACTAACCCTAGTCCTATGTTTGGCAGTTGTTTACATGTAATTATGGCTTGCCAAATCGGCTTTACTCAGGTTCGTAATATTAAGTAAGATGTTTGTAAATACATTTATAATGGGGATAATCTGCAGGAGATAGAAAAGGTAAAGAATCTTAGAAATTCTATTTGAATAGTAACTCAGATTGGTATGTTCTTTATCTTGCAAAAGTCATACGTCGAGAGGATTCATAAAGTTACGTAAGATGTTTGGAAACACATTTATAATGGAGATAATCTAAAGCAAGATAGAAAAGATAAAGAATCTTTGAAGTACTATGAATATAACTCAGATTGGTAGGCTTCTTAGCTTGCAAAAGTCATATGTTGAGGGTGATTCATGGAATCGAAATGTGGAAAAAATAACGGTGAAGGCAAGAGGGAGGAAAATAAAAAAAACTGAAGGGAAAAGGAGATAAGAAAAGAGAAGTGAGGAAGAGCTTGATATTTGGAATTTCCATATTGACTAACACATTGCATAGTACAATGTGAGGTGGAATAGTTTGAACTTTTTTTGGATAGAAGTTGGAGTATGGCAAAGATGAAGCTGTGAGGGGGGCAACAATAGTATATTGAATTAGGAATTTTTGGAACGGTTGTTGCTTATCAGTGGCCCGATTGGCCTGGTCACTCCGTTTTTATATCCATGTTCATCTAACCTATGTGATGGCTTTCTTTCTTCCATCTTTTTTATGGTCATTATATGTCTGCCCACCCTGATCCATCCCTGAGGTCAACCTTACTAGATTTAATCTTGTAAAAGTATAACAATATTTAAGTGAATGTGCTGGAAAAGTTTGTATTTCTTGTTGTTAAACTAATTCTCAATTAATCAGCTTTTGCACCAAAAATAAACTAGTGGACCGGCTTTTAAAGTGAACAGTGGATCATGTGCACCTTCAAGTTGTAAAATCTTTTACTATTTTAAGGTGAGTATTAAATAAATAGTGGTTCATTTTGAATAGGTTCTTCGTGGGTGCACATTGAGAAGTTTTCAGAGATGAGGCAAAGATGGGGGAATCACTGATATAGTGATGTAGTTAAGAATCATAAATTCTTTCCTTGTGACAGTTTTCATGGTTGGAATACATGGGCGAATGTGGTAAAATACATGGGCCAATATGGTAAAGCTGTAAAAGTAGTTCATTCTCTTGGTTGAGTTGGACTTGATAGGTGGAAATTAGAGAAGGGAAAGTAAATAATTAGTTAATATGATAATTACTATGCATCTTCAATTGTTAAAAGAAAGAAACAAGCAGTAGTTGTTGTCACATTCACCTTATTTATGGCATGTATATATGTTAGTAATTGTGGGCAGGTTGAATGTCGTGTCTGTGAACTTAGTATGAAGTAACATAGCTATTGGTTGGACACATATAGTGATTTTGCGATTGTAGCAGTTTAATTAATGATCCAACTAAGTATGGAATGGGGTTGGATATTGATGGAAGAGTTTACACAATCAGATTTTGCCAGGTGATGTGCATTAATTGAGTGACTTGAATCTTCATCCCATCCCTTATGTGATATCCGTGATCTGGGTTACGGGAGAATTTCGGTACTTCCTACACGCCTAAGCGTTACAAAAACAATCAATTGTTAGTATGATAATTATTATGCATCTTCAATTGTTAAAGGAAAGAAACAATTGGTGGTAGTTGTCACATTCAGCTTGTTTATGGTATGCTTTTATGTTAATAATTGTTAGAAAATCCAACTCAAAAGTTTAAGCCTATAGGTGGAGGAAGTTTAAGCTTATAGGTGGAGGGAGACCACATGAATATAAAGAACATTTAGAACCCGTTGTCAAGCAATGTGGAACATACTTCAACACCCCTACTTATGTGCAAGCTGGATTATGAGCGGCACGTGAAATTTTGACTTCGCACATTACGTGGAGTTTTTGAGGAATTTTTTTCCCACGCACATTCGCAAAAGGGATAGCATTGGTTCCGATACTATGTTAGAAAGTTCAATCCATAAGCTTAAGCTTATAGGTGGAGAGAGACCACATGAATATAAAGAGCATTTAGAACTCGTCGTCAAGCAATGTGGGACATACTTCAACAATAATGCAAGTTGAATGTCGTGTTTGTGCAATTAGTGTGAAGTGACATAGCTATGGATTGGACACGTATAGTGATTTTACTATTTGAGCAGTTTAATTGATGATCCAACTAAGTATGGAATGGGGTTATATATGGACTGGGGAGTTCATGCAGTCAGATTTTGCAAAGTGGGCAGTGCAATAAATGAGTGACTTGAACCTTTTTCTCATTTCTTGGACAAATGTAACGTGTTCCTTCCACTGTTACAAGATAATCAAGCCAAATTAGCCATTTAATTACTGTAGAATGGTCCTTATATAGATCGTCCTATGGTTTATAGGAAAAAGCAAAGTCTATATATGTCACTCAAGTCAAAGTGGAATATGAACTTATTAATTATGAATAATTGGAAGTGTTCCAGAAGAATACATACATAACAAAAATCTGTCGCAATATTTTGCATCGATTCTAAAAAGCATGATGAAATTAATATCTTATAAGTCTAACAAAAAGTCATAAGCAATAAGCTTTTAAAGTAAAAAAAGTTCATAGTGTTCATCCTGCAAAACTACTAAAATAAATGTTTATGTAGTTCTAAGGTTATAGGCGAATGAGGTATATGATAGATTACACTGTGAGAGTGGGAAATTGATGTAATGAATATTGACAATGCAAATTTTTTTATAAATAAACCTCCCTTTGATTCACATGCTACAAATAGAATTATATGTATAATGAGGCATGGCAATGACTTCCTTTTTTATGGTAAATAGAAAAACTTACATCTTTCTTAAGGTCTACAAACTGCTGTAAGTTATTTCATTAAAGTATTCAATTTGTTTGATAAGTGAAAAGGAAATCCATTAACATCAATTATGGTGTTTCTGAAAAGTATGATAATTACTATGTATCTTCATTTGATGAAGAAAAAAATGTTGCGCATTACATGCCTGAGCTGGACTTAAATGAAATTGGCTATTCGTATCTTTTAGAAATAGATGCATGGATTATGCGTCATGTTCGTTATCCTCAAAAAAGCCATTTCAGTTAATTTGTAAGATTCACAAACTGCTCCAATATCTCACAGAAGTATTCAATTAGTTCTTTGACAGCTGTTTGACTGCATATATTTGCTTGTCTATTATATCAGAAGTTTTCATTCGATCAGCAGCTGCGAGCTTCTGATATATTGAGACTGACACATGGTAAAATTCCTTTAAAAAACAGAATTGTCATGATTTCGTGAAGCCACTTGTGAAACTTTTATGGTTCGCTTACAATTCTGAGTTAGTTACTCATGATTGGTGCATTTGGAAAAAACTATCGCGTGTTCACAAAACTCTACTTGAGTTGTAGTCGTGAATCATGAAACCCTCTAAAATTGCTACTATTTGTGAAGTCATTTGTAATTTTCTGCTAACAAAGTTGTCCATCTTCTTGATATGATCGGCTATGGGGCAGTTTTCTTTCTATGGGCAATTGTGGACTTGAAATTCTGCTTCTTCCTTGTGTTTTTGGCCAGGTTCGTGTTTCCCCTGAATTTTACAAGATCATTCTGATTATTATTTTATATCAAATCTATATTTGCACTAGCCATTTCTCTTCAGCATCTTAGTGTCTTGATATCGCTATAAATAAATAGACTTTTATGCTTAGTGCTAACAGCTCACCAAATATCATCCTTACTCCAGTAAGAGACTGTCTTGTGATTGATAAGAACATATTAGCTCGTAGATTTGGTTGTTATCTCCGTTTTGTACTGGACTGGAGGGCTTCTGGGTTTTCTTCATCCTGATGCTTATTCTACCAACTAGTTCTTTAGAGGGCTATTAGATGGGAGTTGGATTTGTTATTAATCTATGGTCGTACTTTTATGTGATAGATTAATCATAGTGGCAGTATGCTTTACTTTAGTAAACTTGGCCAAATGTGCAAATTATTTCCTGTGGCTTTTGTTGTTTTTCTTGCTTTGCAAGAGTTGGTGCCATACACGATGGTAATTTATGGTATGGTTAGAACTGAATGCTTTTAGAATTTCTGGGTCCATTCTGAGGGACAATTAGGGATGTTTTGAGGCTAGAATGCGGCTTTGTTATCTTGAGGACTTTCTTTTGTTTACTGTATTTCAACTTGTATTTGACCTCGGTATGCATGTATAGATTTTTGATATCTTTTGCCCGAGCCGTTTCTTGCTTGAAATTCTGTGGCTCTAGTTGAGGTGCAACTCAACTTCAAGCCTTTGCCCATCCTATTTTATTTTTGGGAGCAAGAATAGGAAGATTATGGGCTATATTGAGGACTTGAACAGTATCAGAATGTAGCTTTTGTGGTTTGGTATTACAGTGGAGTATAAAACGATATCACTCGTGCAGTGGTCTCGATCTATCTCCATTTGACAGCCGTAGATAAGTCTTCTGGTCATTGTACATATGTATATTAGATTAGGAGAAATGATTTGGTCGTGGAGGGAGAATGCCAGCAAATTATACTGATTTTGGTTTCCTAAGACATATTGCTAAGGCACGGAGTGTGCAAATTTTGGATCATCCTACTTATGCTGTCTTGATTTTGGTTGAGTCTTTATGCTTGGCATGGTATTTTCTTACAAGAAGTTTTGGGCCCTTTCAAGTGGATGGAAGAAATTTAACACAATGATTTGACGTCTTAACATTGCTTGCATTTCTCAACTATCCTGACATGTGCTTAGAGCGACGCTTGAATTTCCTTAGTAGGTAGCTTATTTAACGTGAACATTATGCTCTCCTGTTTTTCCTGGCTAACATGATCATGAAGTTTTCTGCTTTTTCAAGGAATGCTTCGAAAAGTGTCGACGTTGAGCCAAAGCTCTGTACACATCCTTTACTGTCTGTTGGGTTGGTTTTACACTCCTGGAGAATAACCCTCTTTTCAGTTGTGCAGGGTAGATTACTTTTCTTTTTTGTTGACTGTCCTTCTCATTACTTCAGTGTCGTGTTGTGGAATGGGTTCCGACTTTACCCTTTCTGTTGAGCTTGAAATGTTCTGAGGTTTCCATCCTGTGGTGATACCAAAGCCAGTCTCTCCACTGCCAAGGCGGAAGCAAGAATAAGAAGATGATGAGCACTGAGAGAGTGAAGGAAGGAGGGGAAAGGAAGGGAAAAAAAATGTGAAAAAGGGAATAGTGATTACTACTGTTAAATCATTTCATGAAAGACGGACATGTCAAGGAACATTAAAATGTGTAATGCATTGAGTTGGATTCAAGTGTGAAGTGCTCAAATCTTTTTGCACTACCCGGTGTTTTTGATTCATTGATGTTGTTAAGGCAGGCATCGATCCCAATCGTGCGTAAAATTGATGAGGATGCTGGATCAAAATAGGTTTCTTCCTGCTGGGATCATTTGCGTGGAAACCCCTCTGCATCTTTAGATTTTCAAAATGATTGCTTGAAAGTAATGGATGGCAGTTTTAGTGCGAGGGAGACCAGAGAATTTCGGATTGCTGGTTGTATTTCTCTGAAAATTTAGCCCATGTGGTTTTTAACACGAACCCTGTAGATCAAAGGCATTATAGACATGGAATGGAAAGATTAGCATCGGTCCCAGTTTTTGGTTCTCTTGAGGTGTTTAGAATCCGAGCCTTTAATAATGAACATTTATATCGAATTTGTCTTTATTCATTCAATTCTTTTGGGAAAAAAAGTGTTTTCACCTTGTATGGGACTTTTTGAAATATGGGCCTATCGCTTTCTCCTTTTCCTCTGCCTAAATCATCATTACTTGTACATCTTCTTGGCTGGATATTGGCTTTTATATACGGCAGGTACGTTTCGAAAATGATTGTGAACTTGACCCTTGAATGCATATTGACTTTTAATTCTCAATGCACCCTAATCTTAAAACTTTGTTTAGCATTCTAGGTTTTGCTTATTTCACTCGAAATAATTTATTTAAATTTTTTTCGAAAATAATTGCTTGTAGTGTTTAAAATAATTCACTAATGAAAAATATTTTTAGTAGCAATAATAGCTTATGTTGAAATATTCTTGGAGAATTTGAAATTTCGTTTCATTCATTCATTGTTGCAATTGATGGAAGCGATAAAAAATGTAACGTTAATTAAGTATTTACGTGAAGACTATGTGACGGAGCATCGGAGAGCACAATTGTACACATTAATATGAAGGATGGACTTTCAAAATTAATCTAATCAACTGTGAATAAGAGCAAAATTGAATTTTAAAATCAAATAAACGGATAGATATACTTCTATGTCCAAGCTCTATTCGTTTGCCTAGTGAAATTACGAGTGCGCCCTCGAGACCAAGCTGTGCACCATTTCCCGCCCAAGCTTCAATTTTGAAATTTCAAAAAGTAGGATACAGCGCATAATTTCGTAACAACCGTTGGATTTCTTTCCGTTATGCCTTCAAGTGGCAGCCACCTGGCCATCGATTCTCCCCCACTCATTTCTTTAACAAATTAAAAACAAATCTCTCAACCGTTTGAATTTCGAAGCCCTAATTCACTCTCTCTCCGCATATATATGAACAAACCTCGCCGTCCTCCATTATCTCTCCTCCATTTCAAACTCTCTCTCTCTCTCTCCCAGATTCCGATTTTTGAATCCTCTCGTCTCCTTCAATCGTTTGAGCGAAGATGCGTGAGATCCTTCACATCCAAGGAGGCCAGTGCGGCAACCAGATCGGCGCCAAGTTCTGGGAAGTCGTCTGTGCCGAGCACGGCATCGACGCTACCGGTCGGTACCACGGGGACTCCGAGCTCCAACTTGAGAGGGTCAATGTGTACTACAACGAGGCCAGTTGCGGCCGATTCGTCCCCCGCGCCGTCCTCATGGACCTCGAGCCTGGGACCATGGACAGCCTGAGGTCGGGGCCTTACGGCCAGATATTCAGGCCCGACAACTTCGTCTTCGGGCAGTCCGGCGCCGGCAACAACTGGGCGAAGGGGCACTACACAGAAGGCGCCGAGTTGATCGACTCGGTCCTCGATGTGGTCCGGAAAGAGGCAGAGAACTGTGACTGCCTGCAGGGTATGAAACACATTCTCTCATCTCCTCCGGTCTTGACCTATGATAATTTTTGCTTGCAATTAGGGTTTTGATTTCGCGTGAGAATTGATTTTTTTCCTTGTAATTTGAGGGCAGGGTTCCAGGTGTGCCATTCATTGGGTGGAGGTACTGGTTCCGGGATGGGAACGCTGTTGATTTCAAAGATCAGAGAAGAGTATCCCGATAGGATGATGCTCACTTTCTCGGTCTTTCCATCTCCGAAGGTGTCTGACACTGTTGTGGAGCCCTACAACGCCACTTTGTCCGTGCACCAGCTCGTCGAGAATGCTGACGAGTGTATGGTTCTTGATAATGAGGCCTTGTATGACATTTGCTTCCGGACACTCAAGCTTACCACTCCTAGCTGTGAGTTTCCTCTTTCCTAAACAGAAAGTCTCATATCTTACATTTTTTTTTTACATTAAGATGAGTTTGTTGGTGTATAGTCCTGTTTAAAACAGATTATTCTTAGATGATATGAACGCAAAAAATTCTATTAGTCGAGTGTCATGTTTATGTGATGGAAATTGATTAGATGGTTGAATTGATTTTGGGAGATATACTGGCGGTGATTGGTGAAGAAATGCTAGGGGCGGGTCTAATTTTTGTCCTGCATTTAGGCTTAATTTGTGAACTGAGCAGATATTATGCATGTTTGGTTGTTGCAGTTGGAGATTTGAATCACTTGATATCAGCAACAATGTCTGGCGTTACCTGCTGCTTGAGGTTTCCAGGCCAACTCAACTCTGACCTTAGGAAACTTGCTGTGAACCTCATACCTTTTCCTCGTCTTCACTTCTTCATGGTGGGTTTTGCTCCTCTTACCTCTCGCGGGTCGCAGCAGTACCGAGCCCTCACAGTCCCTGAGCTAACTCAACAAATGTGGGATTCCAAAAACATGATGTGTGCAGCAGACCCACGCCATGGGCGTTATCTCACCGCTTCTGCCATGTTTCGTGGAAAGATGAGCACCAAGGAAGTGGATGAGCAGATGCTCAATGTGCAGAACAAGAACTCTTCCTACTTTGTTGAGTGGATTCCCAACAACGTGAAGTCAACTGTCTGCGATATTCCGCCTACTGGCCTTAAGATGGCATCGACCTTCATTGGCAACTCGACTTCGATTCAGGAAATGTTCAGGCGGGTAAGCGAGCAATTCACTGCCATGTTCAGGAGGAAGGCTTTCTTGCATTGGTATACTGGGGAAGGAATGGATGAGATGGAGTTCACTGAGGCAGAGAGCAACATGAACGACTTAGTCTCAGAGTACCAGCAGTATCAGGATGCGACTGCCGATGATGAGGAGTATGAGGAAGAGGAGGGTGATTACCAGGAGGAGGAGATGTAGGGAGGGACATCCGATGGGTTGTTGAATTCAGTTGGAAGTTGTTATCATCTTTTAGCAGCCATTCTTTCTAACCTCAACTACCAGTTGCTGGTTTGTAGGATGTGAAGTTAGTTGATGAGGGGGAGATAAAACTAAGGACAATATTTTAGCTTTTTCTGTAACCTGCAATTTTACTTCTATATGTTAGACAAGGTGCTGCAAATTCCTATTATCTTTTATGAACTCATATTGCATTCAGTAAGAACAGATTTGTGGTAATGTTCATTTCCTTGATTCCCTAGCAAGTTCCTGATTCCTTGCTTGCTGGATTATGGTGAATGCGTTAGTAAAGGGCATGATGCTGGTCTCAAGGTTTTGGATGTGTGAGTAGTTTCAATGGGTTGTCACTCATAAAATTTGGTCTCAAGGTTTTGGTCCTATGTCTCCGAAGGTATATGAATTTGTTTGAAAGATGTTAAATTTCGCTAATCCTGCGGTCCTTTTGTACTGTTTCACAATGTATAAGGAGCCGCCTGTTCTTTATCACGTCGCTTGATTTCAAAGTCCCACTTTGAAAAGAATCGTAGCTACAAAGGGGCTGCCAAAATATAGGTCATAGGCTAAACGTCAAAATGAGTCTGAGATGTTTGAAGGCTCCGGCACCATCTTTCTCAATCCAATCTATTTGAGAAGCTTCCGTGTGGCACATTGGAGATACCGAAACGATCCGAAATTTTTTGATTTCGTTGCCACCAAACTAAACTTCCTCCATGGAGTGTAATAGTCCAGAAACAAGCATCCTTTCACCAGCTTACATTTTTATATTCATGCCGAAGGTTCTTGTTACAAAAATGGTCCTCAACACCTTGGGCTATATAAACTACCATCCTCCTGAGAGATTCATCACCAGCAGTAGAGAAGTTGCTACACAGCCAAATACAACAAGCAAGACACCCAGATCTCGCGCTTGCCCTCTTTTAGGCTTCCTCTTTTTGTCTCAAAATGGCCTTGATTCTCTTCCTCGCCTTCTCGCTCTTCCTCCAAGGAGCTTTGGGTATAACCAGCTGTTGTTCTTCGCCACAGTGCAAGTGTGACAGGCCATTTGATTTCTCAACTGACCCATCTTTTTTTTTTCTTTAGGTGACATTGTATGCGAGCAGTTGCCTACAGAGCTCTGCTCGTTCTCGATCGCATCTAATGGAAGACGGTGCGTCCTGGAGAACTACGTGAGCCCGACCGCTGGGAAGATGGAGTTTGAATGCAAGACCTCTCAGGTGGCTGTGGATATCATGCAGGAGTGGATCGAGAGCGATGATTGCATCAGCGCCTGTGGAGTGGATAGGCAGTCTGTTGGCATATCTTCAGATGCTCTTCTTCAACCTCACTTCACTGCCAAGCTCTGCTCAACGGCATGTTACCACAACTGCCCGAACATTGTTGATCTTTACTTCGACTTGGCCCTCGGCGAAGGTAATTCCTGACTGCGAATCGATCCGCGCCATCTGTTTCGAAGTATCATTGCCCTCTCAAATCTTCACTATCACTGATTCTGCCATTGATTTTCAACAGGTGTCTCTTTGTCGGATCTCTGTAAGGTGCAACGGAGCAACCTGAAGCGGGTCATGAGAGAGGTTCGAAGTTCTGGCGCGGCATCTGGTCCCATGGGCGCCGCGCCTATGGAGAGTCTTTCTGGTGAATACTATGAGACTGGATATGCCCCTGCTGAAGCTCCCATGTATTACTAGAAGTCATATATGTTTGTGTTTGTGATTGTATCTGTCTAATTGCTTTAGCTTGCCATGCTTTTGGCTATAGATGTGAGAATTGTAAGGTGCTATGTCACCTAAAACTTGTATGGCATTGTGCTATTCTGGCAAATCAAGGAAGAACATTGTACGGTATTTTTCAAATACAGGTTTTGCCTAAGCAGGGACATTATCAATATACGTCCAATGATTGGTGAACACGCGTCTCAGTCTTAGGCGCCCATCATCGTCCTCTTAATCCTCACTTATTTCTCTCTGACTCCACAATGGTTGTAGTAACGCCAAGTGCTCACGATCAGTAGTCTCCTTTTCGGCAAAAGGATATCTAGATTGTTAATATTTGTGTACGGCACTCAGGGTCTCACTTTAGTACAAATATTTTTTTTGGATCACTTAAGTCTTAAATGCCAAATAAGAGAAAAAACAATCACAATTCCGGCCAAAAATGATAATTTAAGTGCCAATTCGAGGCCAAATAGTATACGTGGTATTTTTTTTTTATTAATTTCTTAATATTATGTGGATTTTTTTTAAAAAAAAGATCGATCCACGTGGTAATTTTTTTTCAAAAAAATTCAGTCCACGTGAATCCACGTGAACTTTTAAACTAAAAATTAAGTTAAAATTTTAAAAAATTAAAATTAAATTAAAAAAACTTTAAAAAAGAAAAAAAAATTGCATCTGCAGTTGCCATGGCAAGGGCTTGAGCCCTCACCGCCACCTTCTACCATCGTTAATCAGCGATGGGTGGGGGAGTTCCTAGAGGGGTCACCGAGCCCCGGCGAACCCCGCCGGGGCCTTGCCGGGGTCGGCGAGGCCGGCGATGGTGGGCGGCGGCAAGGGCTTAAGCAGTTTCATCATTTTCACATCCAACATGCTACTAGACCTCACGTAAATCAATCAAACACAATTTTGGCAGAGAATGAAGAGAGGTGTTAAAGTAGACAAGCTACTTGTGGAATAATCATATGATTCCAAAGTTGATATTTTGGTCATCTACCAATATATTTTGTACTTCGGTAAATAAACAAGAAAACCAATGTCTGTTCTAAACTTTGTTAAATCAGAAAAATATTTTGAAGCCATTGAAATCATCAGTGAAAAATAAGGGGTCTTAGAAAAATATCAAACATAGTAAATTTTAAAACTTGAAAACCATCCAATACGTATTTCGGAGTATATCCGTCCCCTCCAAGTAATATGGCGGTAAATAAACGACCATCACTATACACCATGTCGACATCTATCAATCAATTTGAACTTAACGCATTGGCTTTTGGCACTTATGGTTGCGGAAAATCATCCTTTACACCTTCTTTTCCTTACGAAATTAATGCGCGACTTGGTATTCTATACGTGCCATCCAAAACTCCAAACTAAAATAGGATTTAACTTTATATCCTTAGTATTATTATCGAACTCCAAAAAATTTCCGGTTGTCACAGTTGATAGGACGTGACCTTAGTTGACAATATTTTAGTTTTTATAAGCTGATATTGCGTTCAGTAAGACGAGATTTTGTGGGAAATTTTCAATTTTTTGATTCCCTAGCAAGTTCCTGATCCTTTGCTTGCAGGATTATGGCGAATGCGTTGGTAAAAACAAGATGCTGGTCTCAATGTGGATGCGTGAGTAGTTTCAATGGGTCTGTCGATTATTCATAAATCACAAAAGTCGAGCCTCGAGTACAAGAATGCCTCCGAATGTATTTGAATTTGTTTACAAGATGGTAAATTTAGCTAATCTTGCGGTCCTTTTCAAAATTTAAAGAAAATTTCAAATAAGGATTTGAAGTGCTTTATTTAAATAAGGGCGAATCATTATTTCAAATAAGAAAGATATGACCAAAGATATTCTAGTCATTTGCTTTTTGTACTTTTCTTTTTCTTTTTTTATGTTTCCATCTTCCCTCCCCATGCCATCACCGGGCCACCGGTGGAGGTCGCCGGACTCAGGCGAGGGCCGCCCTTGCCGCGTTAGGCAAGGTGAGGGCACCCTCACTGCGGTGAGGCAACCTCGCCTAGGCCTCGGATGGAGGCCGGGGGAGAGGAGATGAAAAAGAAAAAAGAAAGAAAGGAAAACGAAAAAAAAAAATAAAATTCAAAAAAGTAAATGACAAAAATGCCCCGATAAAAAAGAAAAAGAATGGAAATGTCCATCGATTAGGTCCTTACTTGAAACAATATTCGTAATTCCTTATTTGAGAAGGTGAGAACACTTCATGCTTTTGTTTGGATTTGTTCCAAACGGTACGAAGAAGCTGCATATTTTGATGAACGTCACTTGATAGCGAAAGTCTCACATTGAAAGAATCGCGGCTACATGGGACGGCCAAAACATGGGTCCTGGGCTAAACGTCAAAAGGCGTCTGAGGTGTTTGAAGGCTCCGGCAGCCATCTTTCTCAATCCAGTCATGTGAGAAGCTTCCACGTGGCACATTGGAGGGACCGAATTGATCCAAAGGTATGCTGATTTCGTTGCCACCAAACTCAATCTTCCACAACGGTCGTCTCATGGGAGGGTCAATTGAATTCCTTGGGAATTACGGTATAGAAACAAGCACAATCCCTTCACTAGCTTCCACCTTTATATTCATGGCGAACGTTCTTGTTCCAGTGAGGTCCTCAACGCCTTGTGCTATATAAACCAGCATCCTCCCCCCACAGAGATGCATCACCAGCCAAAGAGGAGTTGCTTGCTGCAAAACCAAGTACAACAAGCAAGACACCCTGAGAAACAGGCTTACTACTCTTCTCTCGATATGGCCTTGATTCTCTTCCTCGCTTTCTCCCTCTTCCTCCGAGGAGGTCTCGGTAAGACCTGGCGGTTCTTCTTCGCCACAGTGCAACTGCAACAAGCTATCTGATTTCTCTAACTGACCCGTATTTTTTTTTATTTTTCCCCCTTATGTTTTCCTTTGCCAGGTGACATTGTATGCGAGCAGTTGCCTACAGAGCTCTGCTCGTTCTCGATCGCGTCTAATGGAAGGCGGTGCCTCCTGGAGAACTACGTGAGCCCAACGACGGAGAGGAAGATGGAATACGAATGCAAGACATCTCAGGTGGCTGTGGATATCATGCACGAGTGGATCGAGACCGATGATTGCATCCGTTCCTGCGGAGTGGATAGGGAGTCTGTTGGCATATCTTCAGACGCTCTCCTTCAGCCTCACTTCATTGCCAAGCTCTGCTCGCCGGCTTGTTACCACAACTGCCCCAACATTGTTGATCTCTACTTCAACTTGGCCCTCGGAGAAGGTAATTCCTGACCGCGAATCAATCCGCCCCCCATCTGCTTCCAAGCAACAGCATCCTCCTGAAATCTTTACTGTCACTGACCCTTCCTGTCGGTTTTCGGCAGATGTCTATTTGGCGGATCTCTGTAAGGTGCAACGGAGCAACCCGAAGCGGGTCATGAGAGAGGTTCGAAGTTCGGGCGCAGCAACCGGTCCCATGGGCGCCGCGCCTGTGGGGACTCCTCCTGGCGAGTACTATGATGCCCCTACTGAAGCTCCCATGTAATACTAGGGGTCATACTCATATATGCTTGTGTTTGTGGTTGTATCTGTCTCTAATTGCTTTAGCTTGTGATGGGCATGCCATGTTTTTGGCTATAGATACGAGAATTGAAAAGGCGCTATGTCAACTACTCCCATTTTATGTTCGTATTCATTTCTGTCTTTGGCCAACATTCAACTTTTAATATAGCATTGCGGATCTTACTCATTGTTCTATAAAATTTTCTTTTTAGCCTAAGAGGGATTTTGCAATCACACAAAAATCCTAATAATTTTTAATTATACTTTAATAATTTTTTATTTTTCTTTTATTTATTTTATTTTATTTTTCCCAAGCTCTCGCAGGCCATAGTAAGAAAATTTTAAAAAAGAAAACAAAGAAATGAAAGGAAAAGGAAAAAATAACAATAAAAGATCGTCCAGGTCAAGGGGACAGCATGAGTCTGTGATGGAGATTTTCGGCCAATATTGGCCCGGTGGACTGAATTAGCTAAAAAAATAAAAAGTTTAGGATCGAATTGACATAATTATAATATGTTCGAATTTTTTTGGTAATTTTTCCTAACTCGGGACATAATTCCACTTCTTCATCAATTGGCATGGTCATCTAATTGCATGGAGATGCACAATGTATTTAGTTTTCTCAAAACCGTGCCAATTGGTTTTTGGGTATATAAAAAAAAGGGCCTAATAAGAGAAATTGGAGGAAAATGGAATAAGTATTTGACTCGCATCCTCGATTAGGGTTTTAAATTGTATGGGTGATCGGTTCCCGTTCGGTCCGATTCCTCTCAAGAACCGAGAAACGGATCGGTGATCTCCGTTCTCAATTTTCCGGAATCGAGAATCGGACCACTGGTCCAGTCCGGTTCCCGAATGGTTTCATTGGACCGGATACATGCAAAAAAAAAAAAATATGCACCATTCCCTAACATGGAGCATATGAGTTTGGTTACTTTCAAAAAATAAAATGAGTGTAACTAAAAAGATTTCTACAAAGGAGAATAAAAAATAGAGAGTGCCAATAGCTTTTCAATTTGATAAAATTTCTTGGACACTCTTAATAAGTAAAGAGAATGTAACTTTTTTTTAATTTAAAAAATTTGATCGGTTCGGTCCTAGGACCCTAAAATTGAGAGCCGGACCGCTCCTTCTAGAATCGGGAACCGGACCACTTGTCCCAATCCGGGTGGTCCGATTTGCTCACCTCTACTAAATTGTCATAAACGAAGATATTTATCCATTGTGAAAAGTTAAGTTTGTATGCTATACGTTTTAAAGTGTCACCTCATAATATGAGATTTATTGGGCTGCCTTTAGTTTCCTTTGCCTAATCATTTAGTCGACTTTCTGATTGTATCGAAGACAAATTTTGTATTTTACACATGAGAATTAGAATGGTTTAACGTGTTAATGGCATGGTTTTGCAAAAAATTGAGAAATTGGAAAAAAAAAGGGCAAAAAATTTTAGAAAAAAATGAGAATCAACGGAGGAAAATTTCTTTTTGTGGTTTTTAATGTCCCCTGCCACATAGGTCCATATCAATTACATGACAGGAAGGGAAGAAGGAGCATCATAAGGCTAGGGTTTTGCAGGAACTTCGAAGCAAGACCTTCTCCTGCTTCAATCGAAGTCCGTATCCATCGCAGCCGGCTTCTCAACTTCACCTGAGCGACGCTTGAACACGCCACTTCCAGTCGTCTTCTTCAGCGGCAAGCAGCCAGGTACTCTCCGCTCTCTCTCTCTCTCTCTTGCATTTTCATTTAGCACATGCACTTATGAGACGGATTCTCGAGCTAGAGAATCTCCTTGCAATTACTGGATTTTGTAGGATTACAAATGCTTGTCGTTTTCTTTCGTCAATCTCTTCTAGGCATCTTTCCTTTATTCATCCTCCTTTTTGGCATTCTTTCTCGTCAATTGCTGCTGAATTGGTTGGATTTTGGTAATTTTGTTGCTTTCAGGTTATCATGGCCGCCGCTAATAACGTTCCAACAGGTTTGGACAAGGAACAGGTGATTAGCTGTTTATATGTCTCCTCTTTTTTATTATTATTATTATTATTTTTCACTTGAACCCGAGCCTGCAGATTTTTTAGATGGTTGAACTTTACGGAAAAGTGATGGATGTCTCTGTTATGTTCAATGGACTTAAGCAATTTTTCCGGAGTTGATTTGCTTGTTGTTCTCGTTGAAATTGTGCATTGCACTTATAGTCCTTGCTCTGGCAGATTTTTGGCATGGCAGAGAAGGAGATGGAATACCGGGTGGAACTTTTTAACAAGTAGGTCCTCTTATGTACATCTCCAATGGCTTATTTCACGAAAACAATAACCTTTTCTTTGTCCGGATGGAGTAGCTCATTGATCATTGATATGAATCAGATTATTAGTGTAACCAATTCCCTTTCTTAATTGTTTATTTTATATGTGCACACATGTTTTTCATCTCGGACTTAAGGAGTATGTCTTCAATTCTTGTACCAATGCACTGTGACTAGTACCTTCCTTTCTGCAGAAGATGAGTCAAGGATGAATGTGCTTTTATAGTTTATGGACCATCGATAATACGCTTGCAGTTCAATGTCACTCTTGCTCGTATCGTAGTGCTCATGATTCTGGTGGTGAGGTTAAGAGTGGCATGGTAAACGATTTTTATTCAAGCATCTTTGATGTTGGTGGCATTGAAAAGATACAGCGGAGTAACTTTTTTAAGATATCTGAAAAGTGATCTTAGTGGAATGAATTTTTATAAAACCTCTGATCTAAAAGCCAATTTACAGATAGGTATTTTGAATTTTTCTCTTGTTTTTTCCCATCAATGATAGGTGATTTTTAGCAGAAAGTGACTAATATTTGGGACAACTTCAGGATCTAATCCTGGGGACCCTCTTTTCTGAGGGAGAACAGAGAAAGGAGCGTTTGAGACAAGGCTTGTGTCTGTCTTCTTCCAAGCTTGGCTCTCCTATTCATCTTAATTTGTTCGGAAGTTTTTAGGACACTTTTCTTTGCCGAGCAGTCTGATCATGCGGAGTGTCATTGAATGGGACTGGCAGTGTTCTTAATTTTTCAATCATAGACATAATGGAGCGCTTTCTGTTTCTAGTGACCACTTCCCCTGTTATCACATCATCAGTTCTTTCCTTCCTTGATGCAGGCTTACTAACACATGTTTTAACAAGTGCGTTGAGAAAAAGTAAGTTCCTGTTCTTTTAAGCACAAAGCTATCCTTGTACTTTTGGCTGTGCAAGAAGAAAGTTCTAGCTGACCTTTATGATAATGAGCTGCGTATTGCTGCATTTATCAATTACTCTTGGGACATTGTAAGAGAGTTTAATTGATTGTGCGCTTTTCTTAATGTTATTCCATGCTTTCCCAGGTATAAGGAATCAGAGCTAAATATGGGTGAAAATAGTTGCATTGATCGATGTGTTTCAAAGTATTGGCAGGTAAGAAGGCTTGGAGTGATGTATTTTTTCTCATAATGATGTATTTTTTTATTGCTTTGTGATATGCGTTCTAAACACCTGCTGCAACTGTTCTTTTCTTTGTGCTTGAAATTCCCAGTTGTATTTATGTTTTGGTTTTCAGAAGTCTAAACAATTTTTCCTTTTCGTGGGGAGTTCTTTTGGTCCAGCGTTTTCTTCTTCACTTGATTAAGAGTCATTACTTATGAAAAAGAGCATGTACTTTCAATGCTTCTGGTGTCATATCTAACTTGGGTAATTGTACTATGTTGATCGTTGTTATTACTAACGGATACGCATACTGGAAAAATTTATGCTGTGTTTTGGAATGAAAGGAAGTTTTCTTCACAAGTACATGTGAATATGGATTGTTGGTCTTTTGTCCAACACAAAATATGAGTTCTTCAAGTTTGTGGTGATCGGGTCATTTAGTAGGTAAATTAGCTGTTCCATTTTTCATTCAATAGCGGAAAAGATGTCACACAAAGCAATATCATTTTTGACTAACTAGTTCTTATTCTTGGAATTATCAATATCCACAACTTGTAAAAAGCAGCGGATTCCAACAACTTGCTGGTTTTAGTTATTTTCTTTGGTAATCTTGAGGTGTGTCTTCCTGTGTTGCTATGTGATTGCGTTAGCAGTACAATTGTTCGTTGGGATAAATTTTTCAGTATACTTTTCATTCTCTTAAAAACTTATTGCAGGTGAATAGTCTAATTGGCCAGTTGCTTGGGTCTGGTCGTCCGCCAATGTAGAATTGCGGTGCAGCTGATCGGTGTCATCCTAGAGTAGATGCCTAGTTGGTTTTTTGAGGAAAGCCGGGAACTTATATTGAATACTGATAGTCCTTTTTCTTGTATGTCTTTTGAGTTTACGAGGTCCTCCTGCTTATTGTTTTGGTTGGACTTTGGGGCAGTGGCGGTCCTGAACGCTTGCGGTCCACAGTTCTTGGGAAGACTTGTATTCTTAATAAATAGCAGCGTGAGTTTCAGTTGAATTGAATTCTGAAATGTGGTTCTTACTGAAGAGCAATGCGCGATCAGACACCCGGCTGTTGAATATCTGATGAAGTCTTGATTGTTATTCACAGGCGTTTGATGAAATTATATGAGGGTGTCAGACCTGTGTCGTGCCATTGCAGAAGTTATATATGGTCTCTACATTATGCGAATCAATATAATTTCAATCATTAATTGTATGGACCTTATTGTGTATGTTTTAGTAGCACCGCCATTACTATCATTGCTGATATTAGCTCAAGTTTGACAGGTATCGGAGTATTTTTGTTCACGTTGATCTTGAAGATGTTCTCATCGTTGTCGCGTCAGAAATTAGGCCTACGGAAAATGCACCTATCCACCACAAACACCGATTCGACCCCAAAAAAATAATAATGATAATAACACAAACACTGCGGTCCATGATCATCATGGCCGTTGTGGCAGAAGCTCAAACGTAGCCAATCGTAAGAAGGCCCACGAACTTGGTGGGTCGACCCGATAGGTCCACCGGTGTCTACCGAATTTACTAGAAGCTCGGGCGATTTCTAAATGGGTGGATCTTCTTTCTGCAGTCATCGTCGCTTTCCCATTTGCGCTCGAACTAGGTAGCTCGGAGAGAAAAATGTCGATCATACCCGTCACCGACCGAAGACGGGTCGCCAGCGACGACGACCCATTTTCTCTGGACGTCGTTTGGGACTCCTTCATGAACCTGAGAAACGACCTCTTCTCGTCCCTCGATCCCTGGGACCCATTCGCCACCTCCCCTTTCCCTTCCTCCTCGCCCTCCTCTCGCTTCCCGGACTTCTTCACCGGCGCTCTGGCGCCGGTCCGTACCCTGATCGACTGGAGGGAGACCCGCGAAGCCCATTTCTTCAAGGGCTATTTCCCGGGTCTGGGTAGCAACGACGTCGTCATCGAGGTGGGTGCCGACAGAGTGCTCAGGATCAGCGGTGGCGAGTGCTCGAGCAGCTTCTCCTTGCCGGAGGACGTGAGGCTGGACCTGGTCACGGCCGATATGAAGGATGGGTTTCTCGTCGTTACTGTTCCGAAGGTCGTGGAAGAAGCTCCGAGGCGAGACAATGTCAGGGTCGTTGAGATCACTGACTGACCGCCTTTGGTGTGTGATTCTGTATTAATGGTTTGAAGATGGAATGTGTAGTTATAATCCAGGAACAGTGTCTGTGTGTGAGAAGAGACGGAGACTGGATGGTTTGGGGGGATATTTGTGTGTGTGAGGAAGTGTTCGATGAAATTTCAGTGCTTTGTGTTATCGGCTGCTTTACTGCTGTAACAACTGGTTCTGATGATAATAAATTATTATGCTACATTGCCTCAGTTCTATATCTGTCACCAAAGCTTGCGACACATTCTTCCACTTCTGGAAAGTAGCAAGAGCTAAGCTACCATTTCCCAGAACACAGCAACAAATCTTTCCTGGGTAAGGAGCTTGTGCTCGCTTTGCGGTGGATTAAGAAGAACTCAAAATGCTGGTGGAAAAATAGGAAACTATCAACTGCACTTTCACAAGTCTTCTATAATGCGTTGATGTACTTGACCAGTTCATGCAGGAAATTGTAAGTAGAGCCGCCTTCTTTGGTAGCATGTATCGCTTCGAGCTTCAAGTCCGTCATCCTCTGCCTCGCGGTCTCTCCTTCTTCGCTGGCCATAAGCTTCTTTATAGCTCTTTCGATCTCTCCTCTTTCCATTTCTTCCAGCAACAGGCCTACTCTCCAAACATGGCTCAAGTACCTGGCATTCACTCTTTGGTCCCCGAAGCACGGTGTGCATATCATCGCGGGACTCCTTCAGAGATGCCCTCAAGGGTCGAATTCCAGCCGCAATGGCTCCAAAATGCCCCGACTGACTCATGTGCCAAGACTTTCTGCTGTGGTGCCCATTTTATGACACGACCCCTTTCGCCCACAATTTCTGCAAAGCCGTCGGGGAGCAGATCGATCGCTTCCGACCCGTGAACCAACCCAGGACGTACGACCCACAGGAAGGGTTGCTGGCAGTTTGCGAGTCCCCAAGCCATTTCGACGAGCTCTTTCTCGTCAATGGATGCTACGCTTCCCAGGCTCACGTAGAGGGTCGAATTCTTGGCTTGCTTGGTCAGCCACGCGATGCAACTCTCGTCCTCTTCGATTAGGCTGCTTGAGAGAGGTGGAGCAATCTTGTGTACAGGTCCTATGGTGAAAAAGGGAACCGGGTATTCCTGTCTAAGCTTCATCAACGATGACTGTTCAAGGCATTCAATGGTGTTCAGGAGGAATGCGACCGAAGATCCTATTTGACTAGATCTCTCGAGCAGTGGCAACAAATTTTCAGATCCTTCAAATTTGTAAATGCTAAGATCCTTAAATCTGAGGGGATGAAGCCGAGGTACGAACTCGAGTGCTTTTGAATCTGCAAATTGATAAAGATGGATGCAAAGTCTGTGCAGTTCAGGGGGTGAATTGTTCATGGTCGACTAAAGCTAACACCTGATGAGTGATACGTAGTATAGATACCTGGCATAGAGGTATACTTACCTTGCAAGGGAATGAAGCCTTCTTCTCGGAGTCGAGGGTACTCGCTGTAGAGCAAAGTAGTGGCAGCACTACAGGTGCGGAAAATGATACATGGGATTTTCAGCTCCCGAGCTACCTCTTCTGCGAAATACATGAGCCCGTCGTAGATTATGCAGGCAATCTCGTCTTGGCAATCTGTCCGTTGCCTTAATCTCGTTAAGGATTCCAGGAACGAGGTCTTGCAGTTGACATTGAGCTTCAAGATCAGAGATACGAAACCTCCAAGAGACGTGTCGGGATCGGATAAGCCATCTGCTAAGGGAAGAAAATCAAACTGAGGGTGGTTAGATTGGTTAGGGAAGTTGAACTCGGTGTGAGCTACTGTGATGGAGAAAGAGCCGATCGATTGAAGAGCCGCTCCGAGCTGAAGCATCGGATTCAGGTGACCCTGGTAAGGACACGGCACTAGCACCAGAAGGCGACGCCTCCGATCTCCGGCCGTCGCCATTCGGTGGGAGGCCAAAACTCACTCGAGTGGCTCTTTCTTTACGCAATCTTGGGGTTTGATTCCTTCATATTAGAAACGGGCACGAAAGGGACGGGCACAATCGTCCAGTGATGGATGCTCGCTGCTAGAGAGATGCTGCCGGTCAGTCCAAAAGAGTGATAATGGCTGAGTCAGAGAATTTGGCAATACGCGTGAAGTTGCTGAGCAGTTTCCGCACAGTACTCGGGCATCATCTTTGTTGGGCCAGAACAATGTTAGAAATATCAAAAGTCACGGAGGACGCTCATATTTTAGTGCTAATTTCTTTTTTCAAATTACTTAAGTGGCTTCGATGAAATATTCAACCCAAAATTAATAAGTGATATTTATAATTAATTTTTTAATATAAAGTGGCATTATTTAAAAAAAAAAATTAAGTTCATGTGAGTGCTGGAGCAGCTTCGCCTTACCGGAGGACGCGAGGTTGGACGTGGTCATGGCCGATACGATGGATGGGTTGAGATCACTGACTGACCTAGTATGGTGCTTAAATTTGGCCCTTTGCCTTCGCTGTGTGCTTGCTTGTGTATTAATGGTTTGAAGATGTGATGCGAAGTTATAATTCAGGAACAGCGTCTGGAAATGTTAAAAGGGATTTTGGGTGTGTGAGGAAGTGTTTGATGAAATTTCAGCGCTTGTGTTATCTGCTAATTTTGCTGCTGTAACAACTGGTTCTGATAACGATAAATTATTACGCTACATTGCCTCGGTTCTAGATCTGTTACCAAGGCTTGTGACACGGTCTTCCACTTCTCGAATGTAACAAGATCTAAGCTGTACCATTTCTCAGAACACAGCAACAATTCTTTCCTGTGTAAGGAGCTTGTGCTCACTTTCAGGTGGTTAAGAAGAACTTAAAAGGCTGGTGATAAAATAGGAAACTATCAACTGCACCTTCACAAGTCATCTACAATGCGTTGATGTAATTGACCAGTTCATGCAGGAAATTGTAAGAAGAGCCACCTTCTTTGATACTGTCTAGCACTTCGTGCTTCAAGTCCGTCATCCTCTGCCTCGCAATCTCTCCTACTTCGCTGGCCATAAGCTTCTTTGTAGCTCTTTCGATCTCTCCTCTTTCCATTTCTTCCAGCAACAGGCCTACTCTCCAAACATGGTGAAAAGTTTGAGTTTAATAAAGTTACTTAAAGAAACAATTATTTAGGCGACAAAAGAAAAAATACGTCACGCACAGCAAGAGTTATCCCAAAAAAAAATAAACAAAAAAAAAAAAATCTACGCAATAAAGAGGGCTGATTTGAATATCCAGTCATGGAGTTGACTGACTGCGTGCAAAAGCAAGGAAATAAAACAAGGAATACTCCTTGTTTTAGTCGGCAAAGTCACACGATTTGCATATATATTTGGTCTTACGCATGGATTCTGGGGCAACCACGAAGCGCCGTCCGAGAGTGCTGCAAGGATTTTCTCAGTGGCTTTTACCGGAATTACCCAAGAAAATCGTTCAAGCAACAAAATCTGAAGTAAGGTTTGTGTAATTCTTAGAGATGAGAGATTATCCGCAGAAGAAAACACAGCGTTCTGGAGTAATGGCCGAGGATGAGGTATTTGAACTCGAACGCTCAATGAATCGCTCCTCCCGTGACGAGGCTCAAACCACGTACATCGTCCGATTTATTTTCTTGCTATTTTATCGTCGATTGCTTTGTTCCAACAATTGGTACGCAGGCTTACGAGTAACAACGATGGCGACAAAAAAGTGAAAACACAAATTTGAGGGAAGGACTTTGGTTTGAAGATGCAATGAAGACTATCTCTTATCGATGAAGCCACTACCCCCCGAGAGAGAAACAGTTATTGAATTGGATAAACGAGCGTTGGGTGTTATTCGGCGACGTGGCCGTAACGTCGCGTTTAATACGCAAAAAGACCATTTATGAAAGCTCCTGCGAAGCCTCCCGATCAACAAGGTCTATTTGATGCGACGTCATTTAGCGAAGCCAACTAATCATATCAATAATTCAATGTATCGTTAGTCAATTGAGTTCGGTGATATTGACTTTGAAGATAGGTATGTGCTTTGATTTTATTATCTTCATTGCTTGATAGCCGTAATACTACAACTACCCGTTAGTAATTCCTGGTCAACAAGTTTGACGTTTGATGGTATTCGAGATTTAATTTTAGTGAGGACATCCGTAAAAGAGAATCGGCAATACGTATCCACCGCTTAGTAGGTAAAATAAGGAAGAACCATACCGTGAGTAGAAGTAGATGAATTTGAATAGACGCCCAGGGGCTGTTGGAATGCAAGAGGGCATCTTAAAAGAAATGCCTTAAGCCGAAAAATAGAATGGCAAGAATTAGAGTTGAATCAATGATTATGGTGTCGATAGGGCTTGTCCACAGAATTCGTCGTTATGGATGGATTATGGATTGGTTGTTCTTTTCATGCTACACCAAACAGGAACTGGTTTGCTACTTATCAATGCACGGATAGTAGAAAGGCGGTTGGGGAACAACGCAATGCGAGTAGGTATTGGGATGTTAAAATCAGATGCATGATGGTATTGTAGGACATAACGATAAGACATGACCGAAAAAAAACTAAATTTTCTTGGTACTCTAGATTTAATGCGGTATTCTTCATAAAGTGGAGTTAGAAGATTGTTCGAGTGCCCTGGTGATAATGAAAAATCAAGCATGGACCTATATGAACTTCAGTGAGACAAGACAGGTTTCGTTCGGAGACGCCGGCACCTCGAAGCACGCCAAGAAAGTCTCGGCTCATGCACAAGTTTGATGTTGTTGTCGAATACGCGGCCGAAGCTTTGATCGAAACAGAAGTAAGTCGATTAAGCATGTGAACAATAGCATGGAGCCAAGTTGGTAAATAAATTCCCACGATAAAAGGCATAGTGAAACACCGCACTAGTGCTAGTAGACCACAACGCAATGATGAGCGAACATTACTAGAGATAGCAAAATGATTTCAGTCTGGTATGGCTAGAAGAATTCCAGCGGATGTGTTTAGTATGACGAGCTACCCGGTGAAAGATCTCCCATCGATCGCGATCGAATATCGGACTCAAACAAAGTTGATTATTTTATTTTTAGAATATTTGATTGCCCGTGTTATTATCGAGTAAGTGATGGTAAGTTTGATGTGAGGTAAGGGCATATTCCATGGCTATGCACGAGGTGAGTGGGGTTATCAATTGTGGTGCCCGAGTATAAATTCACTTGTTCAAAAAGTTACCTTTGACGAGTCTCAGAAATAGGAGTGATTATAGTAGTGTTCATACGATCGGACTGTTTAGCTTGAGGTGGAGTGCAACCAAACTCTGAGGTAGCGGATACTAGCGTGGAATCGACACGATGGTGCTTATAGCGAGTGGACCTATAGAGCCAACGTCTACCTAATATTGATAAGGTACGTATTCGCCCTCGATAGATATGGATGCAACGGTGGTTTTACTTTATCCGTGGTTAAGGAGCTGTATCGAAAGCCTCAAAACAGATTAAAGAGCAGTGAAGTTGGTATTCGAGAGATCCACGTATGGCGAGTTCAAGCGCGACTGAACTTGAAAAACATCTATGGCGATGAGTCCATTGGACCGTGGGAGGTAGTAGCGTGAAGTTCGGATTCTAGCGGAAGCGATAAAATGGCTCAAACATCGAGCCGGTGGAGATTGTTAGAATATGCCCCGAGTTTAAGCCGAATCGTAAATTTATCTTGATTGTGAAAGTTATCTTAAAGATAACGGATATTATTTTGAAGGTGCGATCGAAAAGATAAAGGGATACGGAAGTCACGCACATGCAAGAGTTATCCGCTAAAGAAAGAAAATAAACAAAAAAAAAAAGAAGGAAATCTACTACATGATAAAAGGGGCTGATTTGAATATCCAATCATGGAGTTGACTTGGACTTGCGTGTCAAAAAGCAAGGAAATAAAACAAGGAATTGACTTCTTGTTTTAGTCGGCAAAGGTTCACACGATTTTGCATATATATTTGGTCTTACGCATGGATTCTGGGGCAACCACTGAAGCGCCGTCCGAGAGTGCTTGGCAAGGATTTTTCTCAGTGGCTTTTACTCGTGAATTACTCCAAGAAGAATCAGTGTTCAAGCAACAAAATCTTGAAGTAAAGTTTGTGCAATTTCTTTGTGAGATTGAGAGATTATTTCGCAGGAATTGGGCTAAACACGCGTCGTTCTTGGATATAATTGGGTTTGTAATTCCGTATATCGCTTGTTACATAGTAATTCGTTCTTCTTCCCGTGGACGTAGGTCGACAACCACGACATCCACGTCCGATTTATTTTCTTGCTCGCCTATTTTATCGTTCGACGCTTGTTCCAAAATGGCTCAAGTACCTGGCATTCACTCTCTGGTCCCGAAGCATGGTGTGCGTATCACCGGGACTCCTTCGGAGATGCTTTTGAGGGCCGAATTCCAGCCACAATGGCTCCAAAACGCCCCGACCGACTCATACGCCAAGACTTTCTGTTGCGGTGCCCATTTTATGACACGAGCCTTTTCTCCCACAATTTCTGCGAAGCCATCGGGGAGCAGGTCGATCGCTTCCGACCCGTGAACCAACGCAGGATGTACGACCCACAGGAAGGGTTGCTGGCAGTTTGCGAGTCCCCAAGCCATTTCGACGAGCTCTTTCTCGTCAATGGACGCTACGCTTCCCAGGCTCACGTAGAGGGTAGAATTCTTGGCTTGCTTGTTCAGCCAAGCCATGCAACTCTCGTCCTCTTTGATTAGGTTGCTGGAGAGAGGTGGAGCAATCTTGTGTACAGGTCCTATGGTGAAAAAGGGAACCGGGTATTCCTGTCTAAGCTTCATCAACGATGACTGTTCAAGGCATTCAATGGTGTTCAGGAGGAATGTGGTCGAAGATCCTATTTGACTAGATCTCTCGAGCAGTGGCAACAATTTTTCGAGGCCTTCAAACTTGTAAATGGGAAGATCCTTAAATCTGAGGGGATGAAGCTGAGGGACGAACTCCAGTGCATTAGAATCTGCAAATTGATAGAGATGAATGCAAAGTCTATGCGGTGCAGGGGGTGAATTGTTCATGGTCGACCAAACTACGCCTGATGAGTGATGTCTAGTCTAGATATCTGGCATAGAGGTTTACTTACCTTGCAAGGGAATGAAGCCTTCTTCTTGGAGTCGAGGGTACTCGTTGTAGATCAAAGTAGTGGCAGCGCTACAGGTGCGGAAGATGATACATGGGATTTTCAGCTCTCGAGCTACTTTTTCTGCGAAATACATGAGCGCATCATAGATTATGCGGGCAATCTCGTTTTGGCGATTTATTTGTTCCCTTAATCGCGTTAAGGATTCCTGGAACGAGGCCTTGCAGTTGGAACTCGGTGTGAGCTACTGTGACGGAGAAAGAGTTGATCGATTGACGAGCCACTCCCAGCTGAAGCATTGGATTCACTTGACTTTGGTAATGACACGGCACTAGCACTAAAAGGCGCTGCCTCTGATCGCCGGCCTTTGCCATTCTGTGCGAGGCCAAAACTCACTTCTTTTTTTTTTTTGGGTCGGAGCCAAAACTCGCTTGAGTGGTCTTTCTTTATACAATCTGCAATTGATTTCTTCGAATTAAAAAGGTCACGAAAGGGACTGGTAGAATCATTCAGCGATGGATACTCATTGTTAAATGCTGCCCGTCAGTCAAAAGAGTGGAAGAGTTCTCTAAGGCAGGCTCACATGATAATGGCTGAGTCAGATAATTGTATTTGGAGTTGGACACAGCATGTTGGGGCCAATGCTGCAGAAAATTGGTTGCCAAGCAGTTTCAGCACGACTCGTTCATCATCTTTATTGTTGTGTCGAAAATCAAATTCTCTCTTGCAAGTTGGAACCATCCACTAAATCGCAAGAAATCTTTTGGACATATAAAACAACAAAAAGACACCATGGGAAAACTCTGTTCATTCGGCACGCTGATCTCTGATCTGCCACCGGACTTTTCGGTGTGACCGAAAGCTCCCCTCGACAAGATGGTATTTGAATGCATAAACAGATACTCCCGCGGCGGTTAATATGATGTTACGTGTTGAGGTTGGAATGACAGGATGAGTTCCACCAATTCATTCAATGAAGTGTTTGTGGAACCGCCAATGTTGAGACTTCGTTCGGCTCTCTCTTTGAATTCCTGGGCCTTTTGTCTAATCGCTTCCCCTTCTTCCTCTACCATTAGTCTTCTTATGGCTCTCGCAATCTTCCCACGTTCCAGCTCTGCTTCCTGCTCCAGTCCGATCTTCCATACATGGCTTATATACTTCGCATCCAGACCTTGGTCGCCGAACACCGGCCAGCAGAGCATGGGAACGCTTTCGCAGATGCTTTCCAGGGTCGAGTTCCATCCGCAGTGAGTCCAAAATCCTCCTACTGCACCATGAGCCAAAACTTCCTTCTGCGGTGCCCATTTCACAATACAACCTCTTTGTCCTATTATGTCTTGGAATCCCTTTGGCAAGAGCTTGACCCACTCCGAGCAGCACACCGAGCTGGGTCGTACCACCCACAAGAAAGGCCTCTCACTCATGGCCAATCCCAGGGCAGTTTCGAGCAGTTGTTCCTCATTCATGCTAGCCACGCTGCCGAAGCTCACGTATAGGACCGATCTGCTAGCTTGCTTGTCAAGCCATGAAATGCACCCGGTATCTTCCTCCAGTAATGAGCTACTGGAAGAAGGGGCTAACTTGTGAAAGGGGCCAATGGCAAATATCGGTGCGCGGAAATATTCTCGAACCTTCGCTAGCATTTCTTCTTCGAGGAAATGGATTGTGTTCACGATGGTTGCACAAGAATTTCTTGTCGCACTTGTCGTGGCAGCCCGAAGCTCTAGGGTGGTGTCTGAGGGATTCTCCCCCATGGTAATGAGAAGGTCCCTGAGTTCGAAGGACTGCAACTTGGGGGATTCATCCTGAGTTAAAGAATCTGCCAAATCAGAAGCAATTCTAGCATTAGTTTCTGATTTCGGATAACTAGATGTTCTGCGTGTGATATTAAAAACATCTTCCTAGTTGCCTCGCGAATCGTTTAGATAAACTTCTCAATTCAAACTTGCCTGCGAAAGTTACATAGCCTTGCTCGTCGGCCCGGGGCAAGGCGGCAAAAGCCAACATAGAAGCAGCTGCACTGGTTCGAACATTGATACTCGGCAGATTCAATTGAGAAGCCACCTTTTGAGCAAAGTGCATCACCGCATCATAGATGATGCATGCAGCCTGACCCTGTGGTTCATTCCGTTCCAACGTTTGTTGGATAAATCGACGAAGGGGTTCCTGGCAGTTCCTGTGAATGGCAATCATCGTCGAGTGGAAGTCCTGAGCAGCGAAGCCGCTTTTAGACAAGCCATCCGGTAATGGTAAGAAGGTGAAATTCGGATAGTTGGAAGGATCGGGCGAGTTGAACTGAGGATGAGCAATGGTTATTGAGAAGCCTCTTGAGTTCAGCATGGTGGCTAGCTGAAGCATGGGGTTGATGTGGCCCTGCAAGGGAAGGCGACCAGCACCAGGCGGCGTTTCTCACTTTCAGGCATGGCGGGGATGATGACCGATCCCAAACTCTGCGAAAATGGAATTCGAAACTGCTGACTGTGCGAAAAATTGCCGCATGAATGGCAACCCAGGCGAGTATTTAAGGACGTTTAGGACCCCTTTAAAGAAGTCTGCGAAACCAGTGGGAAACTTTTTGCCGGGTCCAACTTCTCTTTTCAAAGGGGACCCGTTTGGAAAATTCACCATTCGGACTAAAACTGCATTCGGAAGCAACTCGAACAAGCACCTAATAAAAATCCAAGAAAAGCTAAAGCGACATCTGCATTTGACCGATTTGTTTTTGGGAGTCTCTGGCTGATGAAGTAGTCAAAACGAGACATTTCAACTGAGTCATACGAGTCAGAAGAGAAATCTTGTACGTCTTTGCCAAGGAGTTTTTCGGAGTTCCAATTTCTTACTTCGACGACTTAGAAAGACCTGTCTGATGTGATCGCAGTGCCTTTGCCGTTTATTACATCTACAGTTTTTCAGACAGAATGAAAGACTTGCTTATGTCGAGGAACTTAAAACACCCTTACATGAACTAGTATACTGGGAAATAAGACAAAAGGAAGGGCCAAAAGCTCTTTCTCGTGTGCTTTTCGTTCTCCAGTTAATTATATTTCTCTCTTTTTTGTGCCATTACAGTGAATCATGGAAAGCTCAAGGGTTGGCAAAGCAAAAGCCGAAAACCGAAATTTGGGCAATATCTCGTTCAGAAATTCAGAAGAGGATGACTGGATGAGGGCACTGCACACTCCTGAGGGAGACATGTCTCCTGAATCATTCAGTATTGCTACCATCTGGTTTTCGTGCCTTCTTGCCATCAGAGATTCTGCACACAGAGTTTGGCCAAAAAAGAGATCATCACAAACAATATTTAAGTCAACCGACAACAAAACATAAGTCATTGGAGGTGGTGTGTAATTGGGAGTTCGTATTATCCTGGTTGACTACTTAACATTCGATTTGTGTTTACCTTTTTGGCAAGAACATAGCATGCCTACAAAAACGGGCTTACAACCCACAAAAAGGAATCACAAAAAAAACAATCACAAAAACTTCCAATCCGTCCAAATAAACAAAAGTGAAACAATACAAATATTTTACGGTAAAATCCAATCAACAATTCGGCAAAATGCAAATTACACAATTTATTTCGGACAAAATCACTAATTCACAAAAGAAATTAGCAACATTTTTTTGCAAATCAATTTGCCCCAAAGACAACATTCGGGCAAATAGCAACAATTTTCCATGAAAATAGTTCGCCCTAATTTCCACGAATCCGACAAAATGTATTGCCAAAAATAGTGCCCTAAATCACCCAAGATTCCAAGAAAAGCACAGATTCCCTAATTTGCTCGAAACTATGTTCGCCGCCAACTCACAAAATTATCGTAATTTCCACGCCAAGCCAAAGTCGCTAACTAACTCCAATTTCACCCACGGCATTCGACAAAACGATTAGTGACAATTTTCGCGGGTTGTTTCTTTAGCGACCATTGATCGTTCAATAATTTACATGAAATTAGCGACATCGGCACAATTTCGCAACAAACTTTATAATTGTATTGTATGATAAAATAATTCTTTATTTTCAATTTTAAATCTAATTAAAAAAAAAATTAATTAGAATTATAGTTAACATTGATTAAGTAAGTGATAAGATCTAAATATTATAATAAAAAAAAGGGAAAACTATATATAAAACACAAGAAACAATGACAAATACAAGTAAGAACTAGCCCCCCATTGTTTGACCACCCAAAAAAAATTCAGAATTAACTCATGAAAAAAGCCACCCAAATAAAGACCAAGTTATCCACTAGCTTCTTCCTTCAAAAATCACTGCAGATGTCACACGAGGCATTGCTTCCCCATACGCAACAAAAAGTAAGCAATCGACACATTATGCCACCTAATGTTTAACACTCACATAACTTAGCATTCAAAACCCCATAAAGGTTCACCGCTCAACACTTCCAAAACTAATAGATGTAAAAGTTTCATTGTGCACATACTCATCAAAACATGTTACTCCTCCCTCTCCAATAGCAACAACCCTTGTTCAAATCAGACAAAACTAGACCGCATATCATCAAAGAAATTTGACCGGCATCAATCACCACCTCAAGGCAATGTTATAATAGCTACATTCTTCCCTAACTAAAAATTGGTCACTTCTTCGATATCTTCATTAGATACAAATGGTCACCATGACAAGTCCAATTATAATAGTTTGGAGTAAACCTAAATCTATAAAGATGTTTCAACTTGCACACACAGAAATTTACTATTACGCACCTTTACCACACCTTAACTACCCATCCAGAACCAAATACTACTACAAATTTCAAAAATGTCCAACCCACAAACTCATCCAACCGCATCCAGTAAGTTCTTATTATACATCCAAGCCTTATCTCTGCATTGTGTATGTATAAATATTAAAAAACTCATAAAATATTAAAAAACCATATCTACTATTTAATATTCTTAATTAAAACCATAAAATCCTAAAAATTAAAATCTAAGTGACCAATAATTACTTTGAAGTTAAAAAATAAAAATAAAATACCATGTCAAGAAGACTACCCAAGTATTCCGAAATATTTATAGTCCAAAGCGGTCAATTGATGAGAATGCAATGTTCACTGATCGAGACCTCAAATGGATATGTACCTTAAAAAATAAAAATTACATAAGATTCATACGCTATGGCAATGATAGAAAAAAGGAAATAAACGGCTAATAATTTATTCTAATTAGCGATGAAAATAAGACATTGCGCTAATACAACAACAAGTCGCAATAATTAACACAAAATCGATTTTGTGGTTAATTAGCACAACATGTAATTTGTCGCTAATTAGCGACAACGGGACTTTGTTCTAATCGGACAACGTGGAATTTCGTCACCAATCGACGGCATCTCCACCTCGCTAACTACTAACGAAATTCACCTCAACCGTATATGAACAATCCAACGAAATAATGTCACAAATATTGTCGCTAATTGTCATTACACACTTTTACACAACACCATAACTTATTTCAATCCAGAGCCAACTTTACTTGAAATTGAAAAAAAAAGTACAATGTCAAGAGACTACCCAAGTATCCATTGTATTTTCGAGGAGAAAGTGGTCAATTGATAAAATCAAGGTTCACTGTTAGACATTCAAAAACACGTACCAAAAAAAATAGTAAGATCATGAAGCTTATGCAATGATAGAAAAAATAGAAATAAACAACAATTATCAGATACCATAAGATACAAAAAAAGAAAGGAGAAAGACAAAGCAAAGAGAAGCAGAGAAAAGAGAGAGCACAAAGAAAGAGCAAAAGAAAGGCAATGTCATTTTAAAGAAATTTACTCAACCACGAATTTAGTGACAAAATATGTTGTACAATTTAGCACAAATTTGAAATTAGCACAAAAATGACGGTGGCTTTAGCGACAAATAAAGATTCTCCTAATTAGCAGCAATAACACAACAAATTTCCACTAATTAGCCAATCTTTATTTTCGTCGCTAATTTAGCACAAAATGGTTTGTCGTAATTTAGTTCGACATAATCACATTCGTCTAAATTAACACAAAAATTAGCGACAACAGTTTTCACCCTAATTTCGCAAAAAGGTTTTTGTTCTAAATTCACAATAATTTTTTTGTCCGAAATTAGGGACAATTATTTTCCATCGCTATTTTTGTCGCAAATTATCAACGATCGATTTATCAAATTAGCACAAGTTTTTCATCGTAAATTTTCGGGCTAAATCCATGTTTTTGTAGTGACGTTGCACGGGAAAAGCACCGACCGCGCCAGGATCAAACTGCATGCTGATCCTGTCAAAGTGGAGTCTTAAAGCTTGTGCTACTCCTGCAAGCATAAGTACAGTCGAACACCCTATGGTCCAAAACCCCTTAATTATCAAATAGAAACGACAAATTCTATTCCAACTGGTTTCAAGGAGAAAAAAGGAGCAAACTTCACCGGCACTGAACCTAACAGTACATTCAAGCTAGAGTCGAAGTGGATAGATTATGCTCAAGCTTGTCTTGAACTGGAATTGAGCTTGAAAATTTAAATTTGAGCTCACCTCAGCAGAGGATTCTACGTACTCAAGCTTGTCTCAACTTGGTTTGATCGCAGTTGGCCCGGAAAAGGAGAAGAACGTCGACTTGGTTATTGAAATGCTAACTTACATTGTGACGTAAAGTTTTCATTATATAGTTTGGCCTGCGGTTTCGAAACAAAATATATCAAAAGACCAGAGCAATTCCAAGGCAATTAGAATTGCATGGAGGTCAAGCATTAATTGGTTGACCTTCGAGTGAATTCACAACATGAAACTATCTACTACCATATAGGAGTAGTACCGGATCGATGGCCTACTCCACAGGGCAAGAAAACGCCCGTCCCACCAAGGAAAAAGGCTTTCACGCTCGAACCGGCACCTGGATGGCGACGGACTTTTCTTGGCCGTGGCAGGGCCCTAGCTTGTAAAAGCTGCCTCTTCAGTACATCACGCTCTTGCTGCGTAGTGCGGAACCAAACACTGTTGGTTGGCGTGAGTTGTAATTCCTTGATTTGTCAAGGATTTTATTTTTTCCTTGATTTGTATCTTTTTGTGCTTGCCAACTCACTACTCATTTACTTTAAAGTAGTATAATAAATTCAAATGCGAATTTTTACTATAGAATTTGCAGTAAGGCATTTCTTCGACAATTATGGTTAGTTGGGGATCAAGTCAAGTCAAACATCTGCCATCAATATCCGTTGACCAATGGTTGTGACTGTTAGCTAGCTGGGATCTTGGTCGCTTGTCCCCTCTCTCTCTGTCTCTCTCACAGAAGAAGAAAAAAAAAATTAGCGGCGATCTAACCCGATCCCTAATGCATAGACATAATACATAATCTTACAGAGTTAACCAAATGCCATTAACGTACATTTCAGGCACTTTGGCCCGCTAAACCAGCTGACACATCCCAATTAAAATACTGCAAATCTCTCCCCTTATCCACCTTCCTTCGCTCATGTCCATCTCATTGAATTTCCCCACGGTGTGAAAGCTTCAACCCTAGCAAAGCTGACCTTTATCTCCTCGATGCAAAGCAGCTGCAAACCCGTGTTTCTCTTTTTTAAAGTGACTTAGGTTAGATCGGGGTTTTGCATCATCACCACCATCATCATAAAGCCTTACCATATCAGTTGAGCTTTCTATCTGTCTTTTCTACCTTTGAAGCTGTTCCTTTCTCGCTCTTCTTTGGATCGGCTCGAGAGGAGGATCCGACCAATATGGCCAGGGACAGGAAGATCGGAGTGGCCGTCGACTTGTCCAAGGGAAGCAAACTGGCCCTGAAATGGGCCATCGACAACCTCGTGGACAAAGGCGACACGCTCTACACGATCCACGTCAAGCCCTTCGTCGGGGACGAGTCTCGCAACCTCCTCTGGTCCGCCACCGGCTCTCGTGCGTCCCTTAAACCATATCGGTCGCTCTTGTCTATCTTGCTGAGTTCGAATTATCCTATAACTGTGGTGATAATTGGCAGCACCAGCGTTCTGATTATTTCAATATATGCAGCTCTGATACCCATGTCAGAGTTCCGGGACAAGGAGGTCGCACAGAAGTACGAAGTCGAGCTCGATCCTGAGGTCCTCGACATGCTTGACACAGGATGCCGCCAGAAACATGTACCCATTTCTAATTCCTAGCATATACCTATACTTTTTCTCTATAAGATCGTTTATCTTATCGTTAATCAAAATAAACATGGGGATTGATCAATATGGATTAGGTAACTGTGGTTGTGAAGATATACTGGGGCGATGCGAGGGACAAGCTGTGCGCGGCGGTCGGAGATCTCAAGCTCGATTGCTTGGTCATGGGTAGCAGAGGCCTCGGCACCATTCAAAGGTACATTAAATTCTTAAAATAGCACGCGTCCATCTTGAAGGAATCCAGATTGTTTCAATTGGTTTGGTTCCCAAGAGCAGAAACTATAGGATGAATGAGATAATTACGAATTGGACCCATGAATTATTCTTTTCCTAAGTCGGTCTCATTGGAGTGAATAAATGTGTTGTGATCTACAAACAGGGTGGTCCTTGGGAGCGTGACCAATCATGTGATGGCGAACGCGACTTGTCCAGTGACCATAGTCAAGGATCCGACTTGTCATGGTTTCTGATCGATCTGGACTTTGCCAAGGGACGACTGGTCATTTCGTATATAGTGTTGGCGCTTCCGATGTCAGAACGAGGGCCTGCATAAGCTTTTCGCACTTTGTTTGATGCTTTGTGTAACTGGAATTCGATGGACTAGTTTGAGTTTCAGCTCTTGGATGTATCTCTCTAATTCTATTTCCTTATGGATGATATGGTTGTCACTTATCACTCAGAGGGACAATCACGTTGGATTTGATCGTTTGGTGGTGTAGTATCAGGATGATTCTTTTAAACCAATTCAACTAAGTCTAAACCATAAGCCACGCTTTTGGAGGAGGAAGACATCGGCAACACTCCCAGCTAGACATAATGCTTCAAAGAGGCATATCTGGAACGATTTCTAAGCAACATGGTACAACTCAAACGATTGTTCAGACTCGGATTCAAATGCCTATTACCCGTGTGCTACAATGTCTAGCAAATCGAAAGTTTGTATGCCACATCAACATACTCGGCATTATCCATTAGCCCCTTATTGTGAGAGCTCGGACGAGACACCTCTCCACATGATTAGACACTGCCCAGTAACTCAAGTTGTTCAGTGACAAATGTGTCGGGGTTTGGATAGTCTTCGGCTCGGTTGTATGGATGTACATGTTGTACTCGGAGTTGCTATTCCCATCAGCAGGTATCCAAAATTTTCCCATATTGGCAGTGTCTAGGAAGATCGAAACCAAACTGTGGACTCTCAGTCCAGATGTAATTCCAGTTGCTCATACAACGCATTATAACATCATCCCAATTTCCGACAACTTCCGCAACCAGCTAGAAGTGTTGTCATGGACTCCTTCCCCACTAGGCTGTTTCGAATGTTGATGCGGTGGTGATCGGTACACGGGGTCTCCAGAGCTACACTGGCTCGAGAACACAGAGATCATGTGCCCCACAACTCTGTATCGGGGACTCGAGCACGCTCTGCTCTCCAAGCCTATGGGAAAGCTCTAGAGGTCGAACGCAAACCGCGTCTTGACAAGGCTGGGACCATAGCCTCTCTTTCTGTGATAAGTGTTATAAACACTGAAGGTCCAAGATTGCTGTGCTTCTCTCAGGAATCGGTTTTGGAGTTTTTTCTGGACGCGGCGCTCGAATAATAGAGCTGCTCACAAGTTAGCCAAACGAGCAATGCGAATTGCCCTTTCGTCGACTCTCTATGTTTCACTGCTCCTGAACTCAATCCAGTCGATTTTGTATCATGTATTGGGCAATGCTTATTGATAGATTACTTCAATACTGATAAATAAATTCAAGTATAAAGTTATTAATAAGAGCCATAAAACCCACGAAAGTCGTTGTAGTATAGTGGTAAGTATTCCCGCCTGTCACGCGGGTGACCCGGGTTCGATCCCCGGCAACGGCGTTTCCTTTTTAATTTAACCTTTGTGATTCATCTTCTTCCTTTGTTGTGCATTCTTTGTCCTCCTGCGTTCAGAGCTCTGTTGGTTCATGGGTTCGCTCATCAACCCATAGAAAAACAATATATCTGACAGCATCCATTGGACATGGCACCATGAGCCCGAAACGATTTCTTTATCTTTCTTTTATTAGTCTACGAATGGACAATTTTTTTTTTTATAGGGAAATCTGCATCGGTGATGGCAAAGGCTAGGAATTCTTAAGTAGGTGCAGAAAATTTACAGCCCAAGTCAACGGTGTTGTTGCTGCTTAGTTAAGCCTCACACCATTAGACTTCGTTAAAAAACTGTACTTGAATGCTCATATCTCAAGCTGTGTTCCAGTCCCAAAATTGCCAGTCCCATGTGCAGGAGGAGCCACTTCAAACATATGAACTCCCAGGCAGCACTGCAGATTCTTCAGTAAGTTTCATGTTTCATTCGGGTGTTTCGATTCTTCCACAACCACAACACCACAACCCCAACCCCACCCCCCCAAAGGATCACCTGATCTTGATCTGATTCTACCATTAGGACTTTAGTTTCAATGGCCAGGGATTACAGGTCTGGAGTCTTGAGCTTTCGTTGTCTATGCTCCATCATCTTCATCCTCTCTGGGTTTTCGATTGCTTCGTTCCTCTGTTGGTTTCACTGCACCACCAGTACTGGTCCTTGCCATAAGCAAACCCAAATACTGGGCCGATATGAAGATCGACCTATGGACCTCCCTCAAATTTGCTTCGGCATGGAACTACCTTGATTTCGCCCCAGGGCGGCCTCCAAAACTCCTCAAGATTGCCGTCTTCGTCAAGAAGTGGCCTCATAGATCTCACGCAGGCGGACTCGAGAGGCATGCCTTGACCCTTCACCTAGCGCTAGCCAGAAGAGGCCACGAGCTCCATGTATTCACGACCTCTCCACCGAACTCGTCCTTTCCGAAATACCCGATAAGCAGTTTGTACTTTCATCTCTCTAAGCCGACCGCTGCCGGTTATATTGACCAGGCACTAGTGTGGAAGCAGTTCCAATCTCAGAATTCCACAGGTAGACCATTTGATGTAATCCACACAGAGAGCGTAGGTCTGATGCACACTCGGTCGCGGAACATAACCAACCTAGCTGTGAGCTGGCATGGAGTCGCTTACGAGACCATACATTCCGATGTCATTCAGGAACTCGTTCGTTCTTCTGACGAGCCGCAGTCGTACTCATTGACTGAAAGAGTGATGAGGGTGGTCGAAGAGGTGAAGTTCTTTCCAAGTTATGCTCACCACGTCGCCACCAGCGATCACGCCGGAGATGTACTGAAAAGAGTTTACATGATCCCTGAGGAACGAGTCCATGTGATCCTCAACGGCGTGGATGAGAATGTTTTCAGGCCAGATGTCATTGGCGGTGGGGATTTTAGATCGAACTTCGGGATTCTGGATTCTAAAAAAACTGGTCATAGGATTGGCAGGGAGGCTGGTTAAAGATAAAGGACACCCGATAATGTTCGAAGCCCTAAAGCAGATACTCAAGGAAAACAAAAAGTTCAGAGAAGACGTCCTGGTTCTGGTCGCTGGAGACGGTCCCTGGAGGACCAGATATAGAGATCTAGGTTCCAACGTTCTGGTTTTGGGGCCACTAGAACAGGCTCAAATTGCAAGATTCTATAACGCGATTGATATCTTTGCAAACCCAACTCTTCGAGCTCAAGGATTGGATCATACTCTGTTAGAAGCAATGCTTTCTGGTAAGCCGGTCCTTGCGACGAGGCTTGCCAGTATAACTGGGTCTGTCGTTGTTAATGCAGATGTGGGCTACACATTTCCACCCACGGTGGATTCGCTAAAGAAAGCTCTCTACAAAGTTTGGGGTGATGGCAGAATCATTTTGGAGAGAAAAGGGCAAGTTGCACGGAATAGAGGCTTGCATTTGTTTGCTGCCACCAAGATGGCTGCTGCCTATGAAAGGTTGTTTTTGTGTATGTCGAGCGATTCGGCAAAAGGAGAAAGTTTTTGCAAATACGATGATCCACTTCCCTAAAGCTCGCGAATGGTAATATGAATATTACCCAAGCAAGTTGAGAGGTGCGGCACTTTCTGAGGCTGAGAGGTTTCCCAAGAACAAATGCATTGTGATGAAATCTGCAGTGCTAGAGCGAGGTGTTTCGAGAACTGAGGAAAAGAGGGACAGACTGGATACAGCCATCCATGCCTAGAGTGGAAAGTTCTAGTAGAGATAAAGCATCATACTTTGAACACGCTTGATATGCTGCTTTTCTGCAATAGGAAGACGAAAATACAGGAACGACTGGCTGGAGACCGAAGTTACTTCGTCGGCAGGATAGGGATATTGCTGTTCCTGTACTATTTGCCGGTAGCTTTCAAGATAACATCATTTTGCTGCCTGCGTGAGGGTGCAATTTATTCTAGCATGTCTTGTACTTTTCTTGACTCTGGACTGGTTGCTTAATGTAGCAGTGGGCAGTTCCTGATGTTTCCTGTGCATGCAACTTGAAGAGAATGCCTGCTTCCTGTTCGGTTAGTGAATTTGTGAGGATGCATGCACACGACTATGTAATCTTGCAAGTTAAGACTCGTAGATGTGGTTTTACTGTGGCTTCTGACTGACTATTGGTCAACTTGAAAGCAAACAGAATGTCCATCTGTTGCATGCTGCTTCTTTTTTTTCTAGGATAAGGAATCAGACTATTTCTGCACATCACTTTTATTCCATGAAAGAACAAAAGAATCCTTCCAGGGCACTTGAAAGAGATTCTGGAGTTGGAATATCAAAAAACCCCCCCTTGGCCCCCAAAAAAGAGAGAGTTACAAGCAAAGCAAATAACTACAAGACTGTAGACAATGAGCCCCGCTGGCCGACTGACAAGAGAGAGAGTTACAAGCAAAGCAATATAACTACATAGATTGTAGACAATGAGCTGTTATATAAAAGCGTCACATTCTCAGAAGAGCAAAGAACTGCATCAGGCAGTGAGTGGGTTATCAAAACATTCTCGTAAGTCTAACAAATGCCTTGAAAAGGCTTACATGGAGGCAAGACTTCAGGTCATCTACTATTTACAGAAGGGAACATAACAAAATGCTTCTGATTCTTGTTACAGATAAACTAGCTATACAGCTGCCGCAACTTATTTACTGCCCAGGCTTCCGAATTCCTACAAAACACCCATGTTGGTAAGAGCACTTGCAAGTGAGGTTATGACCCGACACCAAGCAGATGAATGAGGACGCTAGATTATGGAAAGCACGAACATCGTGATTTTCTTGATGCAGAGACTCGGGAAGGACAAGGTGGCCATTATCTTTGGCAAACAAGTAACACGTTCGGATTACTACTTGATAAGATGAAATTTGTGCAGCCCTTGTGCACAACAATTCTAAAGTTAAGAAATAAAGCTCAGGCAAGAGAAACGGGTGGTTGTAACGTACCTTAAAAACGGGTCTTAGGATTATCATGCCTTGAGAAGGCAAGATCCTAATAATAAAGCGAACCTGCAGAAGTACAAACTATCACTTCAGAGATGAGCAATTACAGCTTCACTAGATTCAGAATCTTCATTGACATGCATACCTTGCCACCAGTTTCCTCTAGAGGCACCACTGACAGAGTTAGTTCCATTCTGGTCATCTTCTCCTCCATCTTTCTTTGACTGGAAGATTGACACGGCAGATAAAGAGCAGTCAATTTCACGCATCACTCACTACCCTAGGAAGATATACTCATGTTACTGGTTGTTACTCACTATTGGGTAGGACGCAGAGGTTTGGGCACCAGGAGACTGGGAATAGACATCTCGCCCACCATAATGTATTGATGAACTCAGATGGCACGGTTCTCCTCTTTCTTCTTGGAAGATCGAAGCATCCCTGTTGGTTGTGTTGCAACTTGCACGCTCAGGACTCACTGTAACATATAGACAAATCATGTAGCTTGAGAATATACCAAAGTTACTCATCAAATTTTCAAATATCATGTAACAGTAAACATACGAATTCTGATGTGGGTGGCTATCACAGGCAATGAAACTATTGACTACCGCCTGTTACAAAGCAATTCACTCAAGACCAAGTGTATTTTTTTTGCTCCTCATATGAAAACGAAAGTCCTTTTAGTATGCAGCGTAATAAGTAATCACAAATAATCCTGATCACCAACCTGGATTACCCTGTTTGCTGTTCCACACTTGATTTTCATGGTGCTGCTTCTGTCTATATCCTATGACCTCAGAGCTTGACTTCTGTAAAATAGATTCGCCTTCATTAGGAACACAGATGATGCAAATGGATTCATTCTAAGAAAAAGAAAAATAGGATTGAGAGCTATGACTGGCCAATACCATTTTCGAAAAGGTGGAAAAAAAAAAAAAAGAGATTTGGCTTCTCCTCCTGAAACAAAGACCAGACTATACTTCATGGTTACACTACAAGGTGGACTCATTACAGAAGTCAGGGACACGGGGCTGTAACGATAATTCTAGAGAGTTCTGTGACATCTTGTTACCAGATAGTGATATCTGATATGAGCATAAATCTAGAATCTGGGTTCGATCCTTAAAAACAATCCTGCATCAACTCAACACAATAAAGCTTCTCTCTTTCCTATACAACACTTCTATCCACGTACTAGTGTCATATTCTCGTCATGGATCCACAGAAAACATGGTAAGTGCAGTAAATGAATCAGAATCGCATAGGGTAGACTATCAACCAAAATTTCTAACGAGCAAATCCACGCAGCACAGAAATCAGCGAATGTATGTACCGACTGAGGTGGAGGGAAAATAGACGCGAACACTCCGGTTGAAGATGACGACGGAGGCAATTCCCTGGCTCCAAAGATGTCAGCCGTGAACGAGGAAGAAGACGAACTGCCTTGCTTCTTAAACTCCATTATGATCTTTCCCTTCTTGGGTACTCGAAAAAACAAAGCCGAACCGAAACTTTTCGAGGAAAAACTATCTGAACACTGAATTCCCTAACAACTACCAGCCAAATAAGAACCTGAAAGCAGACAGTAACTCAGGGGCAGAGTGTGTGTGAGAGAGAGAGAGAGAGGCAGACAGAGAGAGCAAAGATCTCACACAACGTTTGAGCACACAGACTCAACGACCTCTAGACCTCGAATTTATATTCACAAAAAGACGGCACTTGCGTGCGGCCCATGTGCCATCAGTACAGAACAAGAGGGAAAAGAAAGTGGTGATCCTTTGCTACAAATCTAATCTGTAGATTCTAAAAATAGCACAAGATATCTTCTCTTTCCCTCTATTTTAACCAAGATTTGTAGAAGTTTCTCTTGGAATTCCTCCCAAGATGGGGCACAGTTCTATTCCATTCTCTGCCTCCAATATAATATCATCGAACCCCCAACGGATAAGTGTCCAGCAGGGTCCACGCTCTACCCAAGTGGACGTACCGCTTGGCCCCACGTGTGCATCACTTGATAATCACTCGCTCTTGGTAGAGTTAATTCATCCTGTTGATCCTTTTGCTCACCCTAGTCAGTAGTCACACACTCAAGATTGCGTATGTTCTGACCTTTTTGCTCTTTTCCCTGGCCAATGACCTTTCCTGGGGTGCAGATTTCTCTTGGATGTGAGATAGCACAAGAAAGAAAGAAAAAAAAAAGGGAAATAAGAAAAGGAGATAACTTTAGAGAGGGGGAAAGGATCATAATGTGAAGTAGATATCCTAAAACTTTGTGATCCGGACAAGAGGATAACTAGATAAGGTTGGCCGTTTGATTCGGACATGCCCAACAGTAAATTTCACAGCACCGCCAATAACTTGGGTGTACCGAAAGCAGTTGACCCCCATTTTTTCCTGGGATGTGAAAGCTGACAGAGATGCTAAGATACCATGAAGAGAACAAGTCATCTACGCATTTGGACTTTAGGTAAACAACAAACCGTTTTTTTGCAATATGCGTCTCTGGCTGGGATTTAAAGGACAATAACACTCAGACGAGGACAACCAGAAATCGCTGCCGACTGAATGTTCTTCACAGAGTTTTCACGAGATAAACAAAAAGGGGTCGCAGAAAGTAAAGTAAAAATGATGACTTTGCATAGCAAATCGATCCTAGAAGCTGAAGATCGATACTGTGCGTGGAAGACTATGAAACAGAGAACAGTAGCTATGGACTTGGAGGGTCAATGGAAGGAGGGAGGATAGGGGCGGCTTTCGTTTTGGGTGGACCGAGCATCTGAAAGAATAAAGGAATATCATTTATTTCAAGCCAGAAAAGAAGGAAAGGGAAAGGGAGAATCGATGAATCATGTTCATGGAGTCCCAGTCCAGTGTCAAAGCATGGGAACAAAAAATTAGATCAGGGAGAGAGAGAAAGAGAGAGAATCAGGAGAAAGGAAAGGAAACGTGGGCCGACGCCAACCGAATCCAAAGACTGACTCCCAGTCGCCCCCATTGAACTTTGATCACTGCCGGCTCACAAAAAAGGAGGAAGAAGAAGATAGGAAGAATTGCGTTAGAGAAACGGAAAAGAGAAAAAGCGTGAGCGGCAGGATTCGAACCTGCGCGGGCAGAGCCCACATGATTTCTAGTCATGCCCGATAACCACTCCGGCACGCCCACCCCATCTGTCGACAGCTTTGCCATATGATAATACATAACGGTATTTGGCAAAGACATTTCAGACCCAAGATGCATCACTCCTCTATAATTTTAACTAGTCTTTACATGCCCACCCCTGGTTTGTTCATCGTGAAATCAAAGAATTTTCCGTTACCCTATACTTATATGAGATTGATAGTCATGATTCCCCAATGGAAGGCTCCTCTCAATTTGATTGGACTGCCTCTCAGCTGGCCCCTTATATTCTAAACGGCAAGCCTGAATCCCCCCTCTTTTCCCTTTCTTTGCGGACTGATCATTATGACGATATGATCCTAGCGCACGATCTTTAATCCTTCTACTCAACAGACAATGATGACAGGAAGGTTTCAGGCCTTCTCAATCAGAATGGCCCAAATGGGGAGGGAGAGAGAGAGAGAGAGAATGATGCCAGATGCGATTTTTCTCAATATCAAGCACATCCCAGAACCAACCTCAGTGCTCAGGCAGCCAACAAGGAAAGTTACTTACCACAAATCATTAGGGACTCCACTAGTTCAGAGTTCAAACAAGGCGGACTTGACATCACTAGTAGTACATCACAATGTCTGTAAAACATAAAAAGGAAGCATGGGAGATCTGGCACGAATGGCTTCACTGTTCTGTTCTCTGTAAAATTGTGCTGTTTTTCTCCAGAGTCCGCCAAAACGTTTGTAATAACCGAATGCGATCTTGCCTGGAAATGCAGCAGTGAATATTGACATACTGACAGCCCTTGCTCCAAAACTGTAGATTAAGAAACTACACAACAAGTGAAGTGTTCCTGCATAGAGTGTGACAGCGAAATTAATCCAAAAGGGGAAGAGAAGATGCTACTCATAATGCATTCACCTCATTCTTAGTTACTGAATCAGGGGATCAGGGTAGCTAAGTGCACATCACTCAACACATTATGTTCGCACCTATTCTAGAAAGAATGGTTTGAACTTAAGCAGCAGAATATTCATTAAGTATTAAGCAGCAGCCACCCATTCCACAGTAAATTTAACCCAAGAATGCAAAAAACACACTTTGCAACTTTGTCGGTAAAAGCATAAGTTAGAGATGCACATATTTCCTCCAACATGACACAGTGGCTAGTACTACTATGCAGGTCCATTCTCTACTTCAACTTGGAAACTTTTACCGAGTGTTTCATGTAACATATCTTCCCCAGTATCAAAATATGCAAACGCAATCACCATCAATGTTGTAAAACTACAATCTAATTTCAGATTAAATATTCTGATTTGTTTTAGTCTTTGAAGTATTTAACAATCACACTATGAAAAAAAAGCAGCCGGAATCCAATTCCGTTTCTTGAACTTTTCTCAAATTCCTCACATTGTTTCTCTATATAGACTTGCATCGTACGTTGCTTTGTCCAATTTCCATTTCGACAGCTAAGAGAAATGCCATCTCATACTTAAGTACAAAATCTACATTTTCAGCCAGCATCTTCGAAACGAACGCTGAAATTCATATGCTTGAGCCAGTAAATAATATTAAGAAAGATCACAATCAATGACTAACCTTAACATGCACCAAATATCTCTTCAGGAGGATCATAAACATGCCGCTCAGGAAAGAGCTCCTCAAAATCCTGCTTGACTTTGTTCCTCAAAAGGGGATGAGGTATGAGTCCCTTCAACAATATCCTGAATGGCAACTCATCCGGTGGATCTGGAGACAGCTTCATGTCCTCGTATATGTTCATTGCATCCGCTGGAGATCCATACCTCAAAAAGCCCCTGATGACTTCAGTGTATGTTTGAGAATCAGGGAATAACTCCTCCTTCCTCATAGTCTCCCACAATTGCATGGCCTCGTCCATCTTTTTACATCTTGCCAATGCAACAATTAAGTCCTTATAAAGAAACACATCAGGCTTATACCAGTCTTGCTTTTGAATGACCCCAAATATCTGCAATTTCCACAAGGTGCTTTTGAGCCACAACAGATGAATGCCACAGTAGTGCTTGGAAAATCAAATAACTATGGAAGTTTCTGATTATTGGGCTTCCCATTTAAAATTTTATAAAATGAACTCGGGCAGCAATTTGCAATCTGCCTACTCATTAAAGGAATTTTAATTCCTAATACTTTCACATAGAAGAAAAAATATTGAAACACTAGTTACAGTATAAACTCATTGTCAACCTCGTAAACAGTGTCAGTTGAGAAAAAAAAACCAATACATAAAAGGAATAGTTCTATTTAAGCGAAGCAATCTTCAGCCACTGGAGTGCGACAGAGCTAAATTTAAAGTAGCATAAAGTCCCAATCACAAGCTTTAAGCATAAGGTAATTAAATTTTATCAGTTATAGACCTTAACATTGTCTAATCTCAGTTCTAGGAGAAATATATCATTCAAGCATTTCATCAACCAAGTAGTAGGCAACGGTCCCTGAACTTCTCCTCCCACGTACCTTGCTTTTCTATACGGTTTGATAGTCTCTATATTACGTAGGCAAAACATTTTGTTGCCCAAGTGCGAGAAACATGCAATGCAGAAGAGGTAAGTGTAACAGCTGATACAGAACATCCTAACTAAATCGAAGTTGCCAACGAACCGAAGAGCGAATGCTCAAAGAGGAAAATATGCCAAAACCTTGACAGCCAGAGAGACCTCCTCCTGGCGCTCGAGCTCGGAGAGAACGGCGATCACGTCCAACTTCAAAAGCCTCAAAACGTGGGTCTTAATGAACTTCTCAAGCTTCTCCTCGTCATCTTTGAACCGCTTCAATCCCGAGATTACGAAAAGCGCCTCCTTCCCGATGAGCTTCTTGCCTCTCCAAAGGGGTCCCCTCGGCCTCCCGTCATGGAATCGCCTCACCCAATGAACGTCTTTGGCTGAACATTGCTCCAAGAATTGAGCTCGTGGTTTCAAAAGCAGGGAAGATTCTCGCAGTGTACATGGGTTGACGTTCCGGAGGAGAGAAGAAACGAAAAATTGGATCTTTGACTTCGAGAAGAGTCGACTCGCCATTGAAGTTCTTGCGAGAAGAAACGCTAGTGTATCAATGAATCGAAATGGCGAAGGGGATGTGCTTCACGGTCCCCCTTGAGCTGATCCTCCCGCTTTTGAACCAAAACAACCCCCCACCCAAAAAAAAAAAAAAATGCTCGCTAGAATCTAGCAATTTTATCTTCCATATGCTATGGCCCAAAAAAAAAAAAAAATCCCATATTGAATTTTATATTTGAAATTATTCATCATCTAAAATATAATTTAATCTATCAAATAAATGAATATACAATATGGTCGGCTTCTCGATAGCTTGCTCCGATTGTGTTGGTCAAGATGTTTCGACGCGTGAGATTTTTTACGAGTCATCCAAAATTCCTTCATCACTCACATACAATAATTGGAGTTGTGGGCAATGAGATAGGGCACAGATGACTCTAGTCATGAGGGTCTCGCTACTTCGTATTACCTTTGATCTCATCAAGCATATCATATTGCCGCAGCTCATAGCCTCGCGAAGTGGACTAATTGAGGTGCACGAAAACTAGACGGAACTTTTCCCGACCCGCTATATCCACACGCCCAAAACAATATTGGGAAATGCGGTCCAAATTTTCCAGTTTATGTCATCATCGCCAATAATTTAAATGTTTCTTGTTGATTGTTGTTATATAAGATTAGCTCATTTCAACCTGATTTGCATGCTCTGTTAGAATTTTCCTAACGTGGTCTACATTAATTGAAATAAGTATTTGGATTGGTCTATTAAGGTATGATATGCATATTCTTAATTAGTTTTAATATGGACCGGCTAGTGTGGGTGAGTTGGGCTCGGCCAGTAATGAGAGGGCCCGCGGCCGGAAACTCTATATAAAGACCAAAGTCCCTCCTCTAACCTTCTAATGCATAAATCGAATATACATTCTCGTTCGATTATGGTTTCCTCATTTGACCCGTGTTTCAAAAGAGAATAAAGGGGAAACATTTGAGTCCGCATCTAGTCTCGGTGAACTCCAAATCAGGTGTGTGCCAACCCCTTTCCTTTATCATGCAGTGTGTTTCTCATTCTAGTTACGATGGCCTTTGGGGATGTCGCATTTTCGTAGCTCACACGTTCATTATGTAAGCGTAGCAACCCATCAATCAATCAAATGTGATGAACTCAATTGGGCTATTGTGAATACATAAGATTCCAATGATGAAGCTAACCAGATCATGTTCAAGTTTGCCGATACATTGATGATAGATTTGTTTGAGTTTGACATACTCAACCTTCGTAATCGATATACCTTTTATTTGTCGACGAAGGTTCTAAGTAATAACAATGCACATCATATACATCCTTTAAGAAAATTTTGAAGGAGCTTGGAGATCACTTTTTTCTTATTATATAATAAGATAATAAGATAGTCGAGGCTCTTTAAATACCCGAGAAATTTCTATCGAATTTTCTCCCACAATTCGATTCGCTGTCAGGGACATATAGATACATAATTTTGAAGAATGGACTTAATAAAATGTGTAAGTATAATAATTATGAATCCCGGTTTTAAGTAGAAAGGACGAGTGATAAAAACATGGCACGGCGTGGAAAACACTAACCTTCCTTTCCGCTCGCCTCGGCCAGCCTAGCGTGCCCACTGTCATCTCTCCGACTTCTCACCCGTCTCATGTTTGACAATTATTGTATAGTTGATTGATTCGCACACCCCTGAAACGACGCCGTCCCTCTCCCCTCACGCCCCCGCGTAGAAACTCCCAAAGAAAATATACGAATCTCTCTGCAATTCCTTGGCCCGTTTCAGAAGTCCCCGTCATCATCTCCCTCTTCCTCCGTTGTCAATCGGCGAACGCCCCCACTCCGCTTCTGGTTCCCTGCTTCTCAGACCTCGTCGAATCGTGCCTTCCCTTTCGCGCCCTCTCATTCTGAGTTCCTACCCGCAATCTCCACCTACTCCCGATCCAAAGCGAGCTCATTTGATCCGATTCTCGGGGCGTGCCGATCTGTCGCTATCGCTCGCGCTTGACTTTCCTTTGTCCGCGTAAGTTCGTCTGGATTTCGTTCGTATCGTGCGTCTGTGCGTTGGATTTGGTCGTGTTGTTTGTTCCGGTGTTGAATTTCGCATCGGCCGAATCTGCTGTTAGGTCTTTTAGGCATCGGGAATGGCGAACCGAGTGGATCATGAGTACGATTACCTGTTTAAGATCGTCTTAATCGGGGACTCCGGCGTGGGCAAATCGAACATCCTCTCGAGGTTCACGAGGAACGAGTTCTGCTTGGAATCTAAGTCCACCATCGGCGTTGAGTTCGCGACGAGAACTCTGCAGGTGAACTTTTCATCACGCTCTGATTTCTTCTCTCATACTCTGGTCGTCGTTAAATCATCCTGGCTAGTTGGGTTGTCCGATCATTTGATTGACTTCCTTGGTGCGTTGAAAATTGATCTAGCTAATGCTTCTTCTTTCTTCTATTTGCTCTACCTAAAGATTTTAGCTCTTGCTTCGTTTTGATTGCCCTTCTGAATTATTTAATTAACAGTGAATAACGTACTTGGAAGAAAGCGCTTTCTCGGTATTTTTAAATTAAGTGGGAGTAATCTGTGTAGATCTATTACACTTATATAATTGTTTGCTGTCATTCTGTGAATTGCTGGCTATTGGATCAATATTTAAGATCTCACTTGTGCTTTTCTATCAATATAGTACCATGTGCTGTAGACATGGCTCAAATGTGAAATTTATGTGTTCATCAATTGAAGGAATTCTGCTTTTCCTGGTTTTTTATTGTAGCTCTAGATCCTGATGATGAGCCCAATATTTTGGTCACCATTTATTTATCGAATTACTGCAGCCTGAAATTTGTTGAATCCTCAGGCAGCACTTGGGTGATAAATTAGAAACCTTTTTGGTGGTGGGGGTGGGGTGGTCTTGGGGTTATTTTGATCTTATAACTTTTCTTTTGTGTGTGTTGTTGTCAAAGGGAGAGGAAAAGAAGGGGGAATTGCAAAGGAGGTGGATGGTTTTATACATAGTGCGATAATGTTATGGTGTTTGGTTATATATCTGTATCATTTCATTCCATTCCTTCCGTGTAACCTAAAACGTGCAGGCCTACCTGAGAATAGAGAGGGTACTTTTTGATTTGAAAGTTAGGTTCTATACGATGTAGTTGAAGAAGAAGTCTGGTTCTTCTCTTGATCCAATTTTGTTTGATTGATCTTTGCCATTTAGGAACTAGTTTGGGTTAAAGGTGATGTTGATGTTGATCTTTGCCATTTAGAACTGGTGGGTGTGTCCTGGCGTTCTTTCTGTATGTGATGGCCAACTGTTGGGATCAGCAGATGTTGGGAACTTGGGAGTTACTATGGTGTTCATGTTAGTAAAAGTCAGTAGATGTTTACTTTTCTAAATTCGTAGCGATGTTTCGAACTCCTCTTCTACCCTTCTGGTATTGCATTCAGATTTCTCTATTCTCGTCATAACATGGAAGTTAATCAGCTGATTTTACGTGAATGAATTCCCTTCTGTAACTTTGATTAAAGGTTCTTTTGAATGTAAATGCATTTACGCTGCTGAATGAGGTCTTAGGTGGGGGGAGACATATGTTTTGGATGAGAAAGCAGCGTTAGTTGATGACTGGGTACTCTCTCTGTTTGGCATTCATGCCTGCTGATCAGACTCTGCGTCAAATGGTAATGATTATAATTTGTAAGCAAAAAACGATTACTTGATGTGTACGTAATATGACTGCCTCCGATACTGTACTCTATGGCCCTAAAAATATTAACAATGATATGGTTTTGTAGAGTGTGATGTATGAGCCTTGGATTTTCTGTCTGATTCTAGTGCAACAGATTAAGTATGCCTCTCAATTCAGGTTGAGGGAAAGACCGTCAAGGCACAGATATGGGACACTGCTGGTCAAGAGCGATATCGAGCCATTACCAGTGCCTACTACAGGGGAGCAGTGGGCGCTCTGCTAGTTTATGACATAACAAAGAGGCAAACCTTCAACAATGTCCAGAGGTGGCTTCGGGAACTGAGGGACCATGCAGATTCTAACATAGTAATTATGATGGCCGGTAACAAGTCTGATTTGAACCACCTAAGAGCTGTACCCGGGGACGATGGTCAAGCCTTGGCTGAGAAGGAGGGTCTTTCATTTCTTGAGACCTCAGCATTGGACGCAACTAACATTGAGAAAGCATTTCAGACAATTTTGACGGAGATCTACCACATCATAAGCAAAAAGGCATTGGCAGCTCAGGAAGCTGCTGCTACCACGCTTCCTGGTCAAGGAACCACAATTAATGTCGCTGATGCCTCAGGAAATAACAAGAGAGGCTGCTGTTCAACTTAAGGCAACACGGTGATTCAGGAGACAAAGTTTGAGTGGTAATTAACCCAAGAAGCTTAGATATGAGCCCATTTTCTTTTGGGTCAACGAGACATTTGTAGAATATTTGTGTCGTTCCTTTCTCCTCCCCTTTTTTTTTTTTTTTTGGGTTTGTTGAGGTGTGACCAGACCTGATGAACGGTATTTTTAGCTTCTGAAGAGGCAATACTTTGTTTATTCTTTTTGTCATTTTCAGTAAGAGCAAAATACAGCAATTCGCTAGGTGGAGACTGTCCGATGGGTGGCACGACATACAGTTGTTCAGACGTGGTTATTGGTTATATAAACTAGTGCGTTCCCTTCGGCCTCGTTGACTTTCTTCCGGGGTTTCAGATCTGTCCAATAAAAGTGCTTCCACTGTCTTGCCATTCTCTATTTAATTGCATTTATCAGCAGCTCATGTCATTGTGGTTGGCAAATGGTCCACGACTTGGTGCTGATACTTCTATGGACGATAATTTCGTTCTAGTATCCTTGGAATAAAAGCAAGGGGGCGGGTTATTACCGTTGGGAAATATTCATGACTCGCCATATACAGGTCAACTATTCAAGATGCGCTCGGATGTTAATTGTCTTTCTTTTTGGAGTTTTCAGGTCATAGCTCTTCAATTATAACGAACCAGGTGAATGATAAAAGTAAAACTCTTAAAGTCAGTCCCGTTTACTGGAGCTCCCGGGGAAGATCACATGACATTAGAGAGAAAGAGACAGGGCGTGGCAAAAACTATTCCACCTGTACAGTGACATGATGAATACTGTAAGTTCTTTCACAGTAAACCCTGATATTGTGAACTATCTCACCAGAGCTAACCCTGGACTCGGCCACAACATGGCAAGACAGGGCGATCTTGCCAAGTGTTATGGCCCAAACGTGCAGGTCATGAACCTCACGAACTCCTTCTATGTGCTTCAAACCATCCGCGAGACTCTCAACATCAATCCCCCCTGGTGTTCCCTCCATCAAAACACGAAATACATTCTTAAGCAAGGACAGAGTAGTGCTAAGAACAAGAACAGAGAAAATAAGAGTGGACATCAAATCCACCACTTGCCATCGTGGTGCCCACCATATGATGGCTCCTGCGATCATCACCCCGACCGATTGAATGAGATCAGCCATGACGTGCAAGTAGGCCCCCTGAAGGATTATATTCAAAATCTTGGCCTTTGCGGAGGGAGTGGAGACTGGAAAATTTGTTTCGTGGTCCTCTCTAGCAGTTAGTGCATGCAATTCCTCTTGCTCACCCTCGCCATCATGCTCATGATCATGATCAGCATGATCACATCCATGATGCGAATGATCGTGTCCAAGCCACGTGACCATGATCAAGTTTACTATAAATCCAAAAGCTGCAATAAAGAACATGAGCTTTCCATTCACCGTCTCGGGTTTGTGAAGAATTCTGTCAACTGCTTCGTATAATAGGAGACCAGACACCAGCCAGATAAGTTGCACCGAAAAAAGTGCACCCAAAACTTCTAGGCGGTTATATGCAAAAGAATAGTGTGATGTTGCCTTCCAGCTAGAGGCCCACACTGCAAAAAGAGAGACTGATAACCCGACGACATCAGCGAGTAGGTGACCTGCATCAGTGAGAACTGCAAGACTGTTGGCTTTGATGCCACCAACGACTTCGACTAACATGACTATCATGTATAGGATCATCAATCCACAAAGTTTTGTTAATGACTTCGATCGGCGATTAGACGCTTCTTCATCAGTTTCTAAATTTGAAAAGGCACAGACCTTGACACATGAAATCTCAATTTCCACTTGGTTGGCTTTTCCCTTGACAGAATCTGCCGGGTCTTCCATCTGCTTTTGTTAATCAAACCTTCATTACTTGAAGCATAGGGAAGATTTTAAAGAACTTCATACAAGAACGTGACAATGCAATTGATGGAAATCAATTGTTATTCACTCTCATGACTTGCTATAAATTGAACGCTCTAGATCATTTACTCATAAAATCGTATAAATTGGAAAGATAAAAATACAAGCACGCCCATCTTCTGACCAGGTATTCACTGAATGCATAAGCCCAGGAAAGGGAAATGTGATCAGAGTGGACAGAATTTGTGACAGTGCAGCAAAAGCTCCAATTCAATCAAAGATCTCCGTAAACATGATGCTTGCAAAGGCTATTACCAGTTAAAATACACAAAATCTAACAGATACCATTTTCATGTTCCACACTATACCATGGATTGCTCTTCCATGCCACAATATTATAAATTTTTTCTCCAATGCAATATCCCGAGTAATGTCACTAGCAGCCTCGCACAACAGAACGATGTCTGGTTAATCCACCTCACATGTTTCTCCAGACACCATCAAACATCTTTACTAAAATCTCCACTCAATCTTACCGTGTAACATATATTACAATCCAACAAATGCACAAAATATAACACCCTTGACATAGATAGTCTGTCCCAAAAGAGAGATGCCCCAGCAGGTGGTAGATAATCTGAGTCATTTCCAGACCATATCAGACCTAAAGTCCTCTTCCACCATTTGCTTGAGCTTGATGCACTTAGCAATCAATTGACACTAAAAACACGGGGTCCTGTCGTTAAAGTCGGAATCTTTCTGTGTCTGATTGTTAATGACTCAACCTCCACTCGACCCTCAAACAAGCCCACTTGAATTCCTAATGACCAATAAACCTAATTTCACTGGACACGATGATCTCAGCAACGGTCATCTTTGACCGGATGCAAAATTGGGAAAAAAACAAACAAGAAACAAAAGAAAGAGGGCAAGATCAACCATCAAGAGCTCTAAATAACACCTCACAAACAATCGTAAGCAGAAGGAAAACGAAATGATTACAGATTCAGCGGGATGTTCACAAAGGGTGACGAAGAAAATTTACCTATCACAAGAACAGACGAAGGCGGCAGCGAGAATTGATTCCTTAGGGTTTTGGATGAGAACTCTTCGTGATTCAAGATCATGTCGAAATGGGTCAGTATAAATAATGAAGAAGGCGATGGCGACATTATACATGGAAAGACGAAGAAGGCTTTGCAGATTCCGTCTGTTGAACCCGTGAACGGGACGGCCGGGAAGAGAAAGATTCGTGCCCTGGGCGTGAATCTTACGCGCGTAATGCGTTTCGCTTTTCATGGGAGGAAAGTATCCGTCACGGTTCCCTGCTCGTACGAAAATAAAACGGATAACAGCATTCAAAATTCTAGAACTTATTATCAAAATATATAATTAAAATTTTAAAATTTTTAAAAATATTCCACGTCATTATTCTTGACAAAAAAAAATCTGCAAATTACAAAAAAGACTTAGGATGGATTTGGTTTAGCATTTAAAATGGACTTTGGAAAAATGCAAATGCCTTTAACCTAAAGGGGTTTGAGAAAATACTAATTGTGTTTGATAAAAACTCATTTGAAATAGATTTTGGTTTAAGCGGTGTTTGGTAAAAATAACTTTGGTTTTGAATGCAATTTTCTATATTTTTTATATAAAAAAAACAACCTTCTTCGAACCGACAAATGTTTTAGGCCGCCGGCAAAGCTACATCTAGCGCCGACGTCGTCACTCGACCTCAGGCCGTTCTGCTGCGGGTCGCACAACCCGGATGAGGGCCGCCGGAGGTCGGGTGATGCCCGGGTTTGCTACCATGCAATTGCGCTTGGGTTGGGCGACCTCGGGCACCGACACAAATTTTGGTTTAATCGGTGTTTGGTAAAAATAACTTTGTAAAGGGGTTTTGAATGTGATTTTTTATTTTTTATTTTATTTTATAAAAAATAACCTTCTTTGGACCGACAAATGTTTTAGGCAAGCCGGATATGGCGCCGGCGGCGTCCCCCAACCTTAGGCCGTTCCCGCTAAGGGTCGCGCAACCCGGACGAGGGTCGTCGGAGGTCGAGGTGACGCCTAGGTTTGCTTTGCCAAGCAACCGCACCCGGGTCGGGTGACCTCAAGCCCTCGCAGACACACTGGGTTCACGCGACCCAGGAGACGACCGCCTAGGTCGCGTGAATCCAAGCATTGCCTAAGGTTGCACGAATCAAGAGCCGTCCCCCGGGTCGCGCAACGACCTCAAGCGACGCTTGGGTTCGCGCGAACCAAAGAACCGTTGCCTAGATCGCGCGACCCGGGCGTTGTTGCCTGGGCGGCCGTCCTTGCTTGGGCAACTAATCCCTTGTTGGCTCCTTGCTTTGTCCCTCGGCCGGTCGAGTCAATGAAGAACTCATTGAAGAAAACAAACAGTAACATGGAGGGGTAAAGTCGAAAAAATAGGAAATTAGTGAGGATAGTTTTGGAACAAAAAAAAAATCTTTTCGCATTTGGCCAAATGCTGAAAGCCGAATACTAGTCCCTATCAAGATTGGGCTTTCAGCTTTTTCAAGGCCAGCATTTGGCTGAATGCTAGCCTAAACTTGAATCAAACGCCTCAACATTCTCCCAATAGGTTTTAAGGGTTAAAAGCCCCTTAGGAAACCTGAACCAAACCCACTCTAGTTTCAAAGGATTTCATGACAGCAAAAACTCTTATAAAATACTTTTTTATAAAGCAACTTTATGAAATAATAAAGAAAAGAAGAACATATATAAGCTCTAGGCGACAGAGGACAGCTCAGGAGACGAAGGAAAGCTTAGGCAACAATGGGGCCGCATGACCCCAAGCGATGGAGTCGGGCGACCCCAGATGAGATGGTGCCGGTGTCGAATCTAAGCTATTTACTTGTCCAATCTAAACTCATTAGCGACGTCGCCTAACGTTAGTTAGGTCAGCACAGGAAAATGAAATTGATAATAAAAATAAAATATTCGGTAAGTGTCATTTTGGAAGGGTGAATACTATACTATTCCTTAGAAAATAGAATCCATCATAGTGGCTATCGGACCATGCTTAAGAGATTCGGTTGAATCATTGTAAAAAAGGGCCTCAAATGCGCATTTGCACCACGAAGTATCTATCAAAAAGGATAATCAGACAAGTCCCAATACTAAGAAGTTGATCCAACTAAAACTTCGGCTCAAGGGCATTTGAAAGCCCAAAATTGATTACAAAAACTGAACCGAACGAACTTTAAATTTTGTAAAGGTTTGATTACAAGAAAATTCCGACTAAAAAAAAAAAAGATTTCCCACCAAAAAAAAAAAACGGAGCCTAAGATGAAAATGTTAGTTTGATCATTAAACTCATGCATGAAAATAATTTTTTTAAAGGTAACGACATAAATTTAATTAATATGTTACTAGTAATGTCGTGTCATTTATCCTTCCTTATGTTATTAATGAAATATTTCGCTTTTAATATCGGTTTAAATTTTATTTCGCCAAAAAAAAAAACAGGTTTAAATTTTCTTCACAAAAAAAGAGATAGCTATCGCTATCTTATGTTTAAAAATACGTTATAGGTGTGTTTGTTTCATGAAAATTTCAAGATTTGAAAAATATTTTTCATAAAATGGTCATTTGTGTTGCTTACGAAATTAGTCAATGGAAAAGACTGTCGTTGTTCACAACAATTTATGCCTAATGATTTTTGTGGTTAATAAACATATTTTATTCATTTATTTTTGTAAGCTATACGAGACGATTATTCGGATAATGCTTTTCAAATCTTGAATATTCTGTGAAACAAATGCAGCTCAATCTTTCGCGCTTGTATCCTTTTCTCTATTTGCCATATGCGTGATGAGGTGGATATGCACGGATGACACAACGTCGAACTTGGCCACAATAGGAATGGACCATGCACCAAAGTCAAACCTGGGCACTCGACTGAAAAAGGAAAAATTCACTTTGAATTACTCTAATTTTGAGTTTTTTGTGAAACAAATGTGACCAATCTTTCACACTCTTATTCTTTTTCTTTGTTTGCCTTATGTGTGGTGAGGTGGCTATGCACGGACAACATAATGCAGAACTCGGGCACGATAAGAACAAATCATGCACCAAAGTCAAACCTAGGTGCTTGACTAAAAAAATGAGAAATTCCTTTTGGATTACTCTAATTTTGAGTTTTCCGTGAAACAAAGCACCCAATCTTTCACAATCTTATTCTTTTTTTTTTTATATGCCTTATGCGTGACAAGGTGGATATGCACCGATGACATAATGCTGAACTCGGGCACATAAAACGGGTCACGCACCAAAGTCAAACTCAGGCGCCCGATCGAAAAAAACGAGAAATCCCTTTTGGATTACTCTAATTTTGAGTTTTCCCTTAAACAAACGCATCCAATCTTTCACACTCTTATTCTCTTTCTCTATTTGCCTTGAGCGTGATGAGTGGATATGCACGGACGACACAATGATGAACTCGAGCACGAGAGGAATGGATCACGCACCAAAGTCAAACTCGGGCACCCGACTGAAAAGGGTGAAATTCCTATTGGATTACTCTAATTGAGACGGTTCCATCGGCCATATTACTCCACGTACCAACTACAATGTAGCTGCCCATCATCGTCATGTAAACGAGCGCAAATGATCAGTCTAATGGCGTTTCTGGTCCCTTGCTGCAAGTAGGAGATGGGGACCAAGAGATCTTCTTCTTCTTCTTTCTTTTTCCTTCTTCCTCTTTGCATGAGATGAAGAAGATCCCATCGTGGCGTGGCCGAGCGCTGCGGGTGACCCCACTTGGCCGACCATTAGCAGAAATGGAATGCTATTGGCAGCAATCTCCAATAAGTGGATTTGCATTCATCTCTCTCTCCAAAAAGTGGATTCCATGGCTCATTCATATCGTCATGGGTTGCTATAAATACAACCGTTCTTGAAGCCCAAGGAATGTGATTTGATTCCAATTGGCCTTCTCTTCGGCATGCCTGTAGAAACTGGAACCCTAGATGTGTATGTATGCTCATAATATGAGGGGGAAAAAAGCAACTAAAAGTGATTTCTACACCTGTTTAGTAATAATTTTATTTTCGAGAACAATTTCTAAACAAATTTTTTTTTAATTATGTTCTCGAAAACAGAAAAGAAGATTTTTTTTTTTTGTTTCTTGTGCCTATTCTAAATCTATACCCCGACCACCGATCTATTCTCGAGAATAAGAAAATTAACCGATATTATCAAACAGATTGTTGTTCTTTTTCAATTTTCGGGAACAAAAGAACAAGAATTCACTCTTGTGATATGAATGACACCTTAGTTTTAAATAGGCCATCGAGAGATTTGATTCCTTTATTGTTCGGTGATCAAGTTGGATCTAGTTTTGTTAGACGAGTTCTTGGGTAACTTTTTGGGCTTTGCCCCTTTCATTATCAAAAAAGAAAAAGAAAAAAAAAGAAACGGGAGCATTATCAAGCGTACATTGAGCTTCTTGAAAAAAAAAGTATCGTAAGTGATCGCCGTAATGACCCAAGTTTCTCACTAGCTTAAGTTACAAACAAATTAGCGCTCATCAAACTCGAGTCAATGGTAAACGACCTTTGAGGAGATTATTACTATGGTGGATTTATTTAATCTCGATAATATTTTAGGGACACTATGTATTTGGGTCCTATTTGATCAATGCGTGCGAAATCGAGATGATCCGAGGCAAGAAAAGACACGTGTCATGTGATGGTGATAAGTGTCACCGCCGGTGACACATGGCAACATGTGGCCCCGACCGGCGACACGTATCACCTACCGAGGCAACGTGTCAACGTCGGTGCCATGTGTTACCATGTGGCAACCCCATGATGCCACATGGCACACGGGTCGATGACTCACCGCACCAAGCAACGCCTATAAATACCCCCTCTAACCTCTTTCAAAGACAGCTTCCTCCTCGTAACAGCCCCTCTTCGTCCATCTCTCATCTTGATACTCTCGCCCTCTCGTTCAACCGAGCTCCATCTCTCTCTCTCTCGCCGCTCGCTTCACTCGGCAACTCACCTCCGTCACGCCATCCTTGAGCATCGTTGTCACGTCATCTATGCCGGCACCATGTCCTTTCACGAGCCGCACGTGGTCAAGGCCAAACGGTAAACAAAACTGGACATCGCAACAATAGCCTGTGGTAATCTTCATTCGTTGGGAAAACTAAGGCAAGTAGATCTCTAGTCCTTATTACTAGAATAACTATGGTTCGCAATTGTGAGCATTGAGCACCGGCCAATCTTGATTTGTGGTGACTATAATTTGGTATGAACCCGAGACTTTGTGCTTTTGTGCGTCTTTTGTTTAAACGTGGTGCCTTTGTTTCCATTTTGAGATTTTATAGCTCATTTAGTCGTTCGGACTAGAGTTTCTATTCGATTTAATACTCATTCCGTTTGTTGAAATCTCTTTCGGATTAGTAATGTGCCAAACCCACAAGTGTGACACCCCAAATTTTAGGGTCCATCGAAGTATCGACAACGAACAAGTCACGGTTGGAACCGCGGATGATTGGGGACAGAGATAGTTCACCAATCGTGGGAATTTATATACGAGCGGGTCATGATCGGTTCTAGTGTTCGGACATGCACTGCTCGTGAGCGACCATACCTTGGTATTGTCCAATTGCACATTCGGTTGGGGCGCCAATTGTGCAGTAGCCTACTACCAAGCATGGGGTGAATTCAAGCCCGACATGATCGATTTAGTTCGGACACACGTCGAATATGAAGCAACCCCGAGTGGGTCTATACCCGAGTAGGGATTTGCTCGAAGATCAACCTGCGAGCATTGCGCCAACGTACAAACAAACCGATCATGGATTCGTCTACGATAGAATTTCACTAGAACCCCTTATCCGACATGCGCGGGCTTTGGGTCGATCATCCTTGGCTGCCCATGATGTCGTGAAAGGATTATGGACCGAGGCAAGCCAATCCTCCATCAATCGCAAGTTGGTCATGAAAGGTTACATCGGTCGTGTTCAATAACGTTCGGTTTAGTATTGAGTGATTCCGATCTTAAATTGAGCAAGACGTGAAAATGCTCAACCCCAACGACAATAGGGCACGTCTAGGACCCGCTAGATTACATGCCCGGCCATATCCCTTAGCGCCTCCGTTGTGCCCTGCGGTGTATTAACTGCACCTCCGTCATGGCTCTGTTGGGAACCGGCCATGATTGGAAGTCCAGGAACTCAATCCGATCCCCGATACAAATAACACTTATGACTACAACAAAACCGCACATATTTTCCATCCAACGACAAGTGGCACCTAGGACTAGCTACACTTCATTGACACAAGTTTCGAAAAAGATTATATCACCGATTACCAAAATCTTTTGTAATAATTAGGCAAATCTTTCTATAATCATTACCAAATCTTTTATAATGATTGCGTAATCTTTGAAAAGTCAAACATGTCTTTCTAAGAAGATTACGGTCTTTGACTAGTCAAACACATATCTCTAGATAGATTGCCCAAAATCTTTGACCAATCAAACACAATCTATCGTAATGATTATCAAAATCTTCCATAATTTTTAACTAAGTCAAACACGACTTTCTAAATAGATCACAAAATATTTCGTAATCATTTCTAAAATCTTTGACCAGTCAAATGAAATATTTTGTAGTAATTGCTAAATCTTTGATCGATTAAACACGAATTTCTAAATAGATTACGGGATCTTTGACTAGTCAAATATAATTTTCAAAGAAAATTGTAAAATCGTTAGCATTAGGGGTGATCGGTTCCAGGATGGATGGTTCCCACCCTAGAACCGAGAACCATCCGCTAGAGACCGATTTTACAAAATGTGAACCGTGAACTAACCGTTCGTTCTATGGATCTACCCGAGAACCGAACCACCGATCCGGTCCGGTTCCGGTTGGATCCCGGTTACGTTTCTACCAAGCAAAAATGGTATTAAAAAAACGCCAAGAAGTGACAAAAGGCTAAATAAAAATATTGGAACTTATTGAATGCACTTCCCCTTTTTCCCTAAACAAAAACTAGACCCCGAGAGTAAAAGTCGTCTACACTTCGAACAACATCCATGGACAGATTTACATCCTTGAGATCAACTGGATGCTCATGATCTTTTGCATTGCTATGACCATGATTTAGAGACATAAAACATGTGGGTCACCCACCTACATATGCTGCCACTTTCTGTTTTTTCTAGTAACATAAAATGCATAAAGTTTCGAAAATTCATTTTCAAATCATCCATAGTGTGCAACACATATCACACGTGAAAATAAGTTTGCCACAACAAATTTGCAAGAGTAAGCAAGCAAATGACATAAGTCAACTTCTCAACAGAGGATAAATGAAGTTGAATACTAATCTTCTTAATAATTAAAAAGTAGGCAACTTCTCAAGCTTTGAGAGCTCAAAAGCCAACGAAATAAAAACTTCTCAAGCTTTGGATCCGGAACCAAATCTACAAAAGATCCACAAGTCGTAATTTATCCGCAAAAGAAAAGACTGCTCCAAGACTCCAAGTTGTAATCGCCTTGAAAATAAAATAAAATTTAGTATAGATGATTACTCAACATCAATTGCGTATTAGAATTATTAGAAATGAGACTAGAACAATAAAATGAAAAATCTCACCACATATATACCTTGCATTTCAACTTGTAAATTCTATGTATTATTAATCTCCGCATTAACGTTATCCATATCTATCACAAAGAAGCTATTAGATAAAACATTCATTTATTAAATATACGAAAACTACAAGATAAGAAAAGATACGGACTTACCCAACTCAAACTTTTCCGCAATCTCGATGCACTCTTCAACAATACTTGGCTCAAGAACCGCTTTCAATCAATCTTGAGTGCAAATCAAAGCTTCCACCACTTTAGGAGTCAAGGAACTTCGAAAGCTATCAAGCACACGATCGGATGTACTAAAAGTTGACTCCGAAGTAATGGTGGTTACGGGAATAGACAAAATATCCCGAGCCATCAAAGATAGGATTTTGAACTTTTGGCCAACAAAGTTCCACCACATCAAAATGTCAAGGTCACGAGCATCTTCATTTTCAGCTTTAAAATACTGATCGAGCTTAGTGAAGTCACCCCGAGACTCTTTTTTTTCCTCGTCAATAAAGGCATCATACACCCTTTTCACACGGAAATTGAAATCTTTCTCTCGATTATCCGTATTGCAATTAGGATCGCGACTACTACTAGTCACAAGTTCACCACCCAAACCTTTGTCGAATAACTAAGAGAAGATTTCTCATATAATTTAAATAAACGCTCTAGGGTCAATTTCATATTATTGAACATCTCTTCGACTTTCGCACTGTTTTCATAAATGAGTCCATAACAATGCCTTACATACTTCAACTTTTTTCTAGGATCCAACACTACCGCATTCAACACCATCTTATTCATTTTGTCGAAACCCCCATAATATTTGTCAAACTAATCTTTCATTTTTGCACCCATAGCTCTCACCTGTAGGGTCTTTAGCCTTTGACGCTTCTTTTAGATAATCATACAAAGAAGCTATCTCGTCAAAATACTCACTAGAAGTGATATACGAACTCCCGGGACATCTTCTTGGTGGCATCATGAAACGTTTCCAAGAATTTGAAAAGGATAATGGCATTTTCCCAATCAACGGAAATTGGAGTATTAGAATCAAGCTCGGCGAAAAAGAAATATCATCTTCATCCATCTTTTCAAAAGCTTTTCTTAGCTTTAATGCGGTGTCTAACATTAGGTAAGTGGTGTTCCACCTAGTACGACATCAAGACAAACCGAACCCTTATAAGTTGTCATTGTGCTCTCAATATAACCTTGAAATATTTTATCTCTCATAGGGGAACTCCTCACATACCTAATCACGTTTCAAATACGTGCAACCGAATCATGTATCCCACCAAGCCATCCTTCACAACCAAGTTCAATATATGAGTTGTGCACCTCAAGTGTAGAACTTCACCATCTAATATCAATGGACCCTCTTTAGAAAATTGTCTTTTCGGATAACCAAGGGTGGTATCATTTGAACTAGCATTATCCATCGTAATTGCGGACCCTTTTCTCTCAATACTCTACTCATAGATGCATTTCTCAATCGCTTTCCCAATATCTTTTCCCTTGTGACTAGAAATCACCACAAAATTGATGATTCTTTTGTGCAATTTCCAATCTTCATCAATATAATGTGCGAGTTAGACACATATAGTTCATATTCGAATGGAACTCCATATATCGGTCGTGAGCGCGATCCTAGACTTAAGCTTATGAAAGGAAGACTTCAACACTTTCTTTTCACGAAAATACAACTTCATGCAATCTTTAGCCACAAGAAATCGCGACAAATGCGTGAAGAGAGGTTGTAACTTATTGATGAAATTTTGAAATCCCACACATTCAACTAACGAAAAAGGTTGTTCATTGATTATAATCATTTGAACAAGCATTTTCCTACAACTCTCTTGATCAAACTTCCATGTACTTAAAACACTACCGATCTTGGTATTTCCCCACAATCGCTTGAGTCTCACCTACTCTATGTGATGTGAACAATTTTTGCTTCTTGCCTACATTGTAGGGATTCTTTCGCACTTATTCACATGCTTCAACATATTTGAAGTACCATGATCCACATGATAAGAATACCGGATCCCACAATAATTGCATATCATCATAACTTTCCCATTTGCCTTTTTTGGCCTTCATGAAAATGAACCCAAGCTATTGATTTTCGCTTATTAGGACTAGGAGGACAAGATTCAAGTTCGATTACCTTATTCCCGTCGGATGCCTCATCAAATCATTCTCCATCTCTTGATTCCATTATTGGAATCTTCGCACTATTGATATTCTCCATTTCCATTGACAAGCTAACGGATCCCGAATGAAAAAACAAGAGCTCGGTGTGGTCGGTGAAAAAACAACATAATATTTCATGGTGCAATCATGCAAATATCAAAAGTTCATGTCAATTAGCATAACTAGTAGAGAAGCGGCCTTTTGTTTGTGTTTTTAGGAATCATAGTTTTGGTAAAACCGGTTAACAAAATTGGTAATGCGATAATCCTTCCATTCCCAATGCTTCGCTTCGAACAACCAACAAAGAACTTAAGAATTAGACAAAGACAAATTACGAAATATCTATCATCAACCATTTCGTTTCACGTGATAAATTTTAAAACACAAATCGTAACTCTCATAAACTTCATAAACACAAATCGCGGAGAAGTGCCCCCACCCAAGCTTGCTCGCACCACGTAGCATCCATTATTGAATCGCTAGAGCCTAGAGAGAGACGACCGAGTAAGGACGACCGAGTAGCGTGGACTTTCGGGAGAGGGAGGCGAAGCCGACGATTGCAAAAGGAGCCAAAGGAGAGGCGACCGCGGATCGAGAGGTAACACGTAATAGAGAGCTAAACCGGCCGACAAACAGAGGCAACCGTGAGATTCGCACGTGCGCAGCAAGGAGTGAAGAGAGCCGAGAAAAGGCCGCGCGGGAGTAGAGGTTGAGCGAGAGAAGAACAAGATTGACGAAGTGAGAAGAAGTAGATCTAAAATTGTGGCTAGGGTTTTCTTTTGGTTTTTGGTTTATGAGGGCTGTGGCATGCAACGCATGTGAGTATCGTCCGGGTGAGTGAAGCGGAGGTGTGGACTTTTTTTTCTAATGGATAGGCTAAGGCTGCGTTTGGTAACACTCCCTAGAAAGTATTTCTGTTCCAAAAGTGTTCTTGAAACACTTTTGGAACAGCAACATGTATGGTAAAAAAATGTTCCAAAAGTGTTCCGGGAACACTTTTAAAAAAAGAAACACATTTGGCCCTAAAAAAGAAACAAAAAAACTTGTTTTTTTGTTTCGAAACACTTTTTGAGCAAGAGTTGGAACACTTTTTCCACAGAAGTACACTCGTGCGTGAGAAGCTCATCCCTCCCTCGGACTCCAATGCGAGAAGGTCCTCCCTCGCACGCCTTGACCAATAGACGCCGTTCCTCGACTTCGACCTCCGGTGAGTTTCCATTGGTTCATCCTCTTCTTCTTCCTCTTCTTGGCAACGGATCGGTACTCCACACGCGGGAGAGCTCGCGCGAGCCCTCTTAGATCCGAGCGAGGCTCGGCCGCACTTGAAGATTGTGTGACAAATCGCCCCGATTTGGGCGGGTTTTGGCTCGCGCTTCTTGCGTGCGGCGGACCCCTACCCGGATCTCGTTAGGGCTCTTCGACGAGCTCGCGTGAGCCTAACCCCACCGGTGGCGAGCCCTCTCGAGATCCGGGTGGGGTTTGTTTCTTCTTATTTTCCTTTTCGAATTGGAGTTTTTGGAGGAGATTGCTGATTTCATGTTTTTTCCGGGATTTGGAGGTTGACGTGAACGGTTGGCTCGAAGCTTTCTCGGCCCACCCTCGGATCGGAGAGACCAAATCGGTGGCTTTTGGGAAAAATGACGCCAATGCTCGATTAAGTCTCTCTCTGTATCTTCTATTTTGATTGTTTCTTGTTTTTCCGGCATGAGAAAAGGTCAAAAAACCAAGAATTACTTTTTGCGCTTGGCCTTGATGGCCGTCACTTTTCATTTTTTTAAAAAGAGAAGAAGCTGAAGAGATAGTAGGGATTTTTCCTTATGAGGTTCCTTGCTTAGGGTTGTCTTTGCCACATGAAGAATTGGAAACTATGAGCCGAAGTCTTTGGGCTGGTCAAGGATCGTGGGTCAATAAGTAGGCTTGCCTTAGTCGCAAAGTTCGGTGATAATCTGCAACATTTTCTTCCCTAGAAATTGTACAGTCGGGATCGGATTAACCCAATTCAATGGGTAAGGGAAGGATATTAAGTCGTAAAGTTTCTTACCGGAAGGGGGCCTTGATTTTTCTATTAAGTCGGTGAGCTGCCAAATGATTTCCTTCTTTTGATAGTGTAATCACCGATCACTGTCTTCCTTGGAAGTGTTCTTTGCCTAAAACACTTCGGTTAAGTTCATGATTTATGTTTGACCCAAAAAAAAAAAAGCTCATGATTTATGAGTTTATCATATCTCCCATCTTATTTCCCACTCGCACTAGGGAACCCTTTTCCAGGAATCACTTGATGCTCTAAGATAAAAATCTAAAGTACCTTAGTTAGGTAACACGTCGATAAATTTGGCTAATGTACTTGATTTTATGGAATCTTTGGGACAACTCATTGGTGAATCAAGGCCACTCTCTCTCTCTCTCTCTCTCTCTCTCTCTCTCTCTCTCTCTCATATGACATTGGTCCGAGCTTTGAACGTTCCTTCGAAATATGCTCCCCTCACTATTCATTCTTTGAGTTTCTTTCAACGAAGTAGTTGCTCCGACACTTCTATTTCTAGCCCGAGAAGGAGGGCCGTCGCGGCGTCCGTCGTCAACGCCGTAAAGGAGGAAGTGATCGAGTCAAGCTCATCGTTGATTACGGAGCCACTTCCTTGGCATCCTCTAAGCTGGTTTTCATCGCCGAAGGCTCTACGGTGGCGTCGGTACGTTGTTTCTTGTTTGCTTTTGCATACTTTTTTGTGATCTCCGGAGATGGGAAATCTTGTCTAGGTTCTATATTTGAACTGGATGAGTTCCGGATTTCGAATGCGAGCAATTTTATTTTAGATCTTCCTTTAGCTGCTTTTGTTTACTAACCGTTAAATTGACGTTTTATGTGAGTGCGGGTTGGTTTTGGTATTGCAACTCGGTTTGCATATATATTTGATTGAAGCCTACTTGTTATTAGTATTAAGCATGTTTTTCTGGATTGGACAATTTTTCCCTATATATTGAGCGAGTTTGACATTGAAATTTGCCATGGTGTGGGTAGGAGGACATCTAATCTTCCAATGAGGCAATGCGAACTTGACTAAAGAGGGGTAGAGAAACTACCGAGATCCTAAAATATGCGTACTGAGTTAGGGTGGTAGTGGCTTTTTGGTATCACCAAAGATATTTTATTTTAGTGGTAGTGCCTTGAACTAAGAATTGTTTCATTGTTTGTAATTGATTGAGCTTGATATTGCATTGTTAATATGATGATGCATTAGTCAAGATTACATGGCATCCCAAAAGAGACATTCAACGCAAAATGGTCCGAGACTTCCATCAACTTGTTTTTGAGTTTAATGGTAGAAGAGTTGAAGAAGGAAATGCACCTCTTGTACTTCAACAAAGCATGGTGAAAAATATCGAATCGCATTCAACAACAAGGTGGGAGTCCAATATAGCCAAGTACAATTGAAAACAAGCACAACAAGCCGAGAACACAATATGGTAGTTTCAAGAAACTTCTGGTCAAACCGGATTTGGTTGGGATAATGTCAATAGAAGAGTGACCGTCGATGATCCGACATATGGGAACTTCATGTCAAGGTACCATTTTGTCATTTTAGACCATTATACATATAAGTCTTTAATATGTTTGATTATGTTATTGATATACGCTATTTCTTGTGAAAATTGCAGGATAATAATAGTGGACGAAATTCAAGAGGATGGATGTTCTATTTATCCCGAGTTGTGCATTATATTTGGTGATACATATGCTACTTGGGGAGCAAGCAATAGGAACCGGCCAGAATTTGCCACCTGTCGGATGATGATGATAACTATGAAGATTATGGTAATGATTGTTCGGAGGGTTTTGATGATCACCACCTTAATGAGGAAGGCTTCACACTGGCAATCCTAGCACTCCAGTTCATGATAACCACAACTTGGATAGAACTCCGAATACCAAGATGAGAAGAAAGAGCAGCCAGTACAACTTAACCACGACTCGCAAAGCCATTGAAGATATGATCAAGTCCTCATCGGCCACCTCATAGCCACTTGTGAACCCCTATTCCGTGGCTGCTATAGTTACTATCCTACTTGAGATACCCGAGTTGGACGATGGTCTTTACGCCAAAGGAGTGGACAAAGCATGTGATAGTCTTTGAATGGAGGGAGGCTTTCATCATAAGCACCTCCGAAAGGAGGAATGCTCTTCTACGAAATCTTTAGTAGATGTTTGGAATTGTATTGTGGATTTTTATGTGGTGTTCGGTTTTATTTTATGTTGTGACGGATATAGATCATTGGTTATTATTTGGTTTTAAGGATTTTCATGTTGAGACTCTTATGTTTGCATTTGCTATGAGTATGATGGATTGCGTGAAATTTGTGTTCTTTTTTCAAGTACCTATGTTAATGTCATTGTATTTATGTGATGGTATAGGTACAATGGAAGAAGAATCAAGTATTGGGTCTATTGGACAGATTAGCTCCAATTGGAACATGCTTGAATGAGTCTCATATTACGATAATACGTGCATGGATTTATGCTCGAGATGTTGGACCGGTGTTTGCATGTGAAAGAACCATGCGGGGACGGTAAACAAACAGGAGCCGAATGGGTAAGAGATTCTTCATGGACACTCGGATAGAATATACGATGCGTTTAGGTTGGATGACACGTTTTTCGAATCTATGTGATTTATTGAGTGAAAAGGGTTGGTTGAAAGATAGTCGGTATATTAAGGTGGATGAACAAGTGGGTATCTTTTTATTAATGGTTGGTCACAAAAGCTCTATCGAATTTTATGTGAGAGATTCCAACGTTCTCCGAAAAACTTGATTAGCGGTATATTAATGTAGTGTTGAAAGTACTAATCAAACTTTCAAGGGAAGTCATCAAAGCACCTTCCTTTGATGTAGTCCCGGAGGAGATTATGCTAGATCCTAACCACTCGCGCTACTTTAAGGTATGTTTTCCATATTAAGTTTACATCATCAAATACTTGTAATTGATAATCTTGTATAACACTATATTTTTGTAAAATCACAGGATCGCATAGGTGCTATTGATGGTACGCACATTAGTCTTTGTTGTGCCTAGGTCGACGGATCCCATATAGAAATAGGAAAGGTACCACTACCCGGAATGTGCTATGTGCTTGTTCTTTTGATATGAAATTTACCTTCGTATATCTTTGGATGGGAAGGACCGATAACGATCGTTGAGTGCTCTCATTTGCACTCGAAGATCCTCAACAGAATTTTCCTCGACCACCACCAGGTATTTTCTTTGTCTACTAAGTAGTTTGCTTATGGTCATATTGCGGTGGCATTTCATAACGAATCTATATTGTACCTTGTTGTAGGCAAATATTACGTGGTAGATTCCGGTTATGCGAAGACTTCCGGGGATTTTTGACGCCGTTTAAAGGTGAACGATATCATTTGAATGATTATAGAGGTAGATGGAGACAGGCTACAACAACAAGAGAAATGTTCAACCATAGGCATTCTTCACTTCGGAATGTTATCGAGAGAGCATTCGGGGCACCGAAGAAACGGTTCTTTATATTGCAACACATGCCTTCCTTCCCAATTCGAAGCAATCGCTCATTGTGATTGCTTGTTGCGCTCTTCACAATTATATTCGCGATCAAGATAGGATGGACGAAACTTTTCCGTTTTTGGTGATCCTAACTACGCATATGTGTCTACGAAAGAAGATGTTCCTAATGACGTATCGGATGTGCGGGCAAGTGAGATGAACTTACTTAGGAAAAATATTGCAAATAAAATGGCAATGGACTACAATATGCCTCAAATTCCATGACTTTGTATTTTTAAATTATGTAATCGTATTTTTAACTATTTGGGAACATTTGTATATGACTCGTAGATGAACTTGCCGAGGAAAACTCACCGTTCCTACTCTCCATATCTTTAACGTCTAATATTGGAAATAAAATGAATGTTCCCATAACTATGTTTTCTTGTCAATTAGCTAGTAAAAGATTGGAGCAAGAGTCTTGACCCAAAAAGAAAAATTACTTGTGTATTCATGATTTTGGTCAATTGTTAATCAAATTGCTTTCTTGATGTTGACTTAATTACAAACCCAACAAAAGCAAACGTTCAAGACACATTCTTGAGAAGTAATAAAAGCATGTTTCCCCGAGGCATAGCCATGTCGACATAGGCGAAAACAATGTGAAATGCTGCAAAAGAATCTCCCGCTTTTAGTGGCTCCTCCACATGTAGATCTCTCTCATTTGATGTTATAGGGTTGGGAACATTTGTGTGTGACTCGTAATTGTATTTTTTCCTATCTATGAAAAACATATTTGATGTTCTTATTGTGGGAGTCCAAATTTTCTTTCTCTTTCAATTTTTTTTTGTCTTAATTGATCTCATCCATAGTGTAATTTGATAAATTGTGCATAAATTACTTATACATATATTGGTCTAATTTGATGTAATAATTGAACAAATGAGACTTAATTTGATTTAATAAGTTAAAAAGATAAATATATCTTAATTAAATGAAAAATTAGAAACATAATTTTTTGACGATTACCAAACGCGTTTGTTTCTTTTTTTGTTCCGGAAACGGAATGTTTTTTCAATTACCAAACGCGTTTTTATTCCCGAAATCGTAGCCGGAAACGAAACACAAAAAAATGTTTTTGTTCCAAAAATGTTCCCGAAAGCGGAAACGTTACCAAACGCACCCTAAGACTACGGGCCTTGGAGGGATTCAATTAAAAGAACATTCATAATGGGTATTATATAAAAGGGCCGGTTTGGTTGGGCCGGTTGGTTGGTTTCACCCAAAACAGGGAATTGAACTGATACCGCCGGGTTCCATAAAATTAGAACCGGGAACCAGGCCGTACTTGTCAATTAACATCCAAAATCGATCGGTTGGGTATGGTCCGGTCCGGTTTGGATGGATCATGATTTTTTTGCTCACCCCTAGTTAGCATGACCAAATTACCATTAGTAATAGCTTTCAATCGGCTTAGTAATTAGAAAATTAGTTCGTCACTTAGAGGCTCGATTGCTAATTAACTCGTAATCGGTAACAACCATTTAAGTCAACCCTTAAAATTTAACAATGCTAGGGGCGTCAATTCTAATGCCGCCCATTATTGTCATAATAATCAAGAAATATTTAGAAACATAATTCCATTAATAATTAATTAAAGCTATTAGAAAATCCTAATTACCATCTAACATAAGTTTAGAATAATTGAGAATAATCAAGAAGAGGACACCTCACATGGGGCGTGTGGCACATGAAGGATACCTCATGTTCTTTACTAGACAAATGTCCATACTTAGGATTATAGGTCTCTTAGAGTAGCTAGGCGGATTAGTTCATAGGAAGCCACATGAAACAATAAAATGTTGCCTCATCAACTATAAGTTTATGTGGCAAGTTAATAGCAACCAAATGAAGACAAGTGGAAAACGTAATTAAAAAAATAAATTAGAAAATTAAGGTATAAATAGGCTTAGAACCCACTTGGTCCCATCTACCCCGCACGTCTCTCTCTCTACTCTCCCTCTCGGTCCCACTCTCTACCGCCGCCACCATAGCTACCGCCCTACCACACGTGCACTATTGCCAAGTTCGGCCTCGACGCACCACCACCGATCATTGCCTTGCTTTTTAATAGTTATTGCCAACAAGATATGTAAGTGAATTTCTAAATTTTTTGTTAGGGTGAAGGCTAGTATCAATTTATGTGCTTGCAAGAGAAAGTTATGGCTCGCATGCTCTTTTCATGCTTTGCTGCTCATAGTGGTGAACCTATAGTATATGATATGATATGCCTCATTCATGGGCGAATACATGCATTCCGACCCTAAGATTTGGTATGGGACGACTCGATGGGAACGACGGAAGTGTATATTTGAGTCATGAATGGATTGCCCTCGGTATATTTGTAAGATGCACACCGAGATGCCTCGTCAAGAAAAGACGGGTGGGCTCCGCAAAGAGTACGAGACGAATATGAAAAGTCGAGAATTGCATGCTTGCTTACAATTGCTTATAGAACCGAAATGATGAGGAAGTATTCTTGCCGATTTATTTTTCAATTGCATGTTTCATGGGTTCTACATTGGCTAACTTCTTAACATTGGTTTATATTTTTGCTTACCGAGATGTCGTCTCATTCCTTTAACTTTTTAGATTTGTAGGTATGGCCGCCACTATCCCACCTCCTCGTTTTGATCCGGTTATGTCCATAGTAATCACCCATACGGATGTCGTAGACATCAAGGGCGACACCACATTCCACCAATATCTCACAACCCTATATGTGGAAAAGAGACTAGACCATTGGGTCCCTCATCAATACGTGGCGTGGTATTTAGTACTTGGTGGAGATCTCCTCATTCTAATAAGAGACTTTGACGGACCATCGGGTTTCAACGGTGGTAGGTGGCCATATGACATGTAGGGTGATGATGAGAGAATGCAAGTTTTTGACAAAGAAGAGGGACGATTTTGGACAGGCAAGTTTTTGGAAATCCACTAGAGGAGATAGGCATGGCCTTGCCTTTATGCCTATATGAGATGTAACTAGAAGCATGTACTAAAATAAGCAATGTAGATACAGTACATATTATGAAGTGGTAAGCTTGTTATGTACACATATAAAAATATATAGATGTTTGTCATGTGTGTATTTCATGATCGTAAGGTAGTTGAGAATAAATTTTTTTTTGCTTCCGCATGATTTAAAATATTAAGGGACGGATTGAGGTTGACGTGCCCGAGATGTCGTTGAACCTCACCCGCCGACACTCGGGCCTCGCGGCCGTAACCGGTTCCGTCTCCAATTGACACTAAGTCAACCACACACGAAGAACAACGTATCTCGAGTGTGGCGTTAAGGTTGGGTTGGGAGTGTTACACACAAACTCATGTGCAACAATGCCTTTATGGCGTACCCTTATGGATTAATTGATCCACTAAAGAATATAACGAAGTTCGACCCAATAGTTTGCTACGAATCCACTATAAGATTATTGGCTCCATGGTTTATGTGGATAAGGGTCCACCCATCGGAATGGTCGCATTCGAATTCAAAGATATTTACCGTCGCAACTTAATTGGGTGGATCGGCCCTATTGTATCTTATCAATTAGAGGCGGATGATCCGACTGGGGATATGGATGATGACGTGGATTCTGAAACGCGCGTTGCTATGTTATTTGCCTAAGAGAAAGAACTAAGGATTGTACGGATACGGAGTTTGCTGATAGCTTTTTAGTACTTGGGAATAGTTTGTCCTTCTTTGTAATCCTCCCAGACTAGAGAATATAATTAAAGAATGATGTACATGGCTTAGATTACATATGGATATGAAGTATTTAATTAATTTGCTAAATGATCTTACTATTTACGATGTGCTTTATCAGGCTAGAGAAACCCATTAAGGTCATATTCTATTAGGTGTGTTTGCTGTATATTTTGATTAATTATTTTAATTAATTTTTCGCATATGCCAAATATATTCTTTATAATATAAGAGATTAAAGCAAAGCACGAAGTTAATAAATGAGTGGTGAGTTGGGATGTCACATCATTTGAGTTTTGGCACGGATCCGCGTTTTCATTATTGCATTGGTCGCTGGGAAAAACGACCCATCTTTTGGTAAGCGTAGATTTGTTACTTTATGGATTTGCTCGAGCGAGTGGAAATTCGAGCCCATTCACAACGATGATTGGGAATTTGTAGCTGGATCCAGTTTTGTAGGTTCTCTTCATGGATGGTTAGAAAAGTGACGCGAAGTCAACAACTATTTGAGAAAGCCTCTTGTTAAAAGGAATTATTTGGGTCGTCAAACCAGTTTAATATCGTTAAGCGGGTTTTTTAGTTTTCGAGAGGAGCGAACGATTTCAAAACCATTCGATTCTACCTAAAATCTATAAGTCGAAACTCATTCTTCAATTTATTATGCATACTTGAAATTTGAAACCAACCATAAGACATGTTCTAGGTACGATTCTAGGGTCTATCCAAATTTGAACCTGTATTTTTAATTGAACAATTACAGATAAATCGCCACCTCTAATGATCAATATTTGATACTAAAATTCACTAATCACAATTTATTTTTAAGCTCATGAATATTGCTAGAAATTAAAGCCCTGGATTTGTGGTTCAAGATTACACCTCATCATCTGGACACTGTGAATTACTTTATAATTATGTGAAAACATAGAATAAGAAAACACACAAAGATTTATTTCAGGTTCAAGCTAAATTTCAGATTTAGAACTTAAAATCTATTCGTCGGAATAGTGTGATTTTCCGTGTCATTCTTTTTTTATGTTTTTTTTAAGGATATCTGGTGTCCCAAATATATAATTATTTTGGGATTTGAAGTGAGTCTCCAAAGTTGCCCAACCCCTGAAAACAAGAAAAGCAAAGAAAAATAATCAAAATATAAAAGTTGCAACTATTAATGTTATCCACTCAATTCAGAATCACGCGACACCGGTGGGGAGAGAGGAAGGGAGGGAGGGGCAGTTTGGAAATAAGACGGAACTCGGAGGGCAATCTCCAGAGCGAAGTGCGGATTTATCGTCTCCAACGAAAACAATTTTTCATAGTTATAGGGGCGTCCGCCGCATCGGAGTTGCAGAGGCCCTTCCATTCTCTCTCTCTCTCTCTCTCTGTTCTCCTCCTCCTCCTCCTCCTCCTCCTTCGCTCTCTTGTCCGTCGTCTTTGTTCCTTCCCTAATCAGTAGTAATCGTGCGTTGGTTCGATAGCTGCACAACCCTAATTGCGTCGTCTCTCGTCAGTTCTTCCATCGGAAAGGGCGCCTTACGTTGGGTTCGCCGCAATAAGAGCGATAACGGCGATAGAGAAGCGAAAAGGGGAAGCGCTGATTAGGGATTGATAGTTGAATGGCAAAACAAGGTCAAGCGGTGGGATTGGAGACGGCGGCGTTGGACGACATCATCAAAAGGTTGTTGGATTTCAGGAACAGCAGGGCGTGCAAACAGGTCCAGCTCACCGAGGCTGAGATCCGCCAGCTCTGCACGGCCTCTCGCGACATCTTCCTCTCACAGCCCAATCTCCTCGAGCTCGAAGCTCCCATCAAGATCTGCGGTAATCTATCATGATCTTGCCTTGTCTAATTTAATCTTTGTACAGTCTTTGAGATGTGGTAGCACGAAGCTCTTGATTTTGGATTTTGCGGCGTTTGGTTCGTCTGCGTTGTTGGTGTTGTGCTTTTGGGCGATTTTGGTTGAAGTTCAGATTTTTGTTTTCGGAGGCGTTGTATTTGTTGACCTGGACTATGAAAGTTTGGACCTTTTGATTGGTTTTAGGGATAATTAGCTCTTGAGATCCGCTCTTGGAACTCACCGAGGGAACTTGAATGGCGTTTGATTAGGATTTGGATTCGTGGTCTGGTTTACGAGTTCTTTCCTTGATGGCGGATTGAAATGTGATGAATGTTTGTCGAGTGAGACTTTTTTTTGTCAGAGAAGATTCTCTAATCCTTCTGTAACTTTAAGCTGATCTCTTATACCAATATATGAGGACTACTGGGGTTGGGGCATATAAAGCTTCAATGAAAGCAACCTCCCTTTTTTAATTTGGCAGGGTTAGCTATATGTTCATCTTTCCTTTGACATCTTGCTCCATTTAAATAGAAACAGTCACTATTTTTCAAGCCTTTTGTCACTGAGGTCAACAATGACTGTTGGATGTTTTTATATTGTGCACGAGACGTTTCTACTGTGTGATACCTCTATCTCGTGAGCCATATTTCGCAAGCATACTTTCGGTCAATCGGGTCATTTACCTCACTCTCTTTTTGCAGGTGACATTCATGGGCAGTATTCTGATCTTTTGAGGCTTTTCGAATATGGAGGTTTCCCTCCTAATGCCAACTATCTATTTCTAGGAGATTACGTGGATCGTGGCAAGCAAAGTCTGGAGACAATCTGCCTTCTGCTTGCCTACAAAATTAAGTACCCTGAGAATTTCTTCCTCTTAAGAGGAAATCACGAGTGTGCTTCTATTAATCGGATATATGGGTTTTATGATGAATGTAAACGCCGCTTCAATGTTAAGCTTTGGAGGACGTTTACTGATTGTTTCAACTGTCTTCCAGTAGCCGCTCTCATAGACGACAAGATATTATGCATGCATGGTGGCCTTTCCCCCGATTTAACAAATTTAGATCAAATTAGAAACTTGCCACGTCCAACTGATGTTCCAGATTCGGGTCTACTCTGCGATTTGCTTTGGTCAGATCCTGATAGAGATGTCAAAGGCTGGGGAATGAATGATCGAGGTGTCTCATATACCTTTGGCCCAGATAGAGTGTCTGAATTCTTGACAAAGCATGATATGGACCTTGTTTGTCGTGCCCACCAGGTTACTGACATGTTAATGCTTTCTTCTTTTGGTGCCTTTAGCCGCAGAAACAGCAGCATTAATAATGCTGCTTGTGACAGGTTGTTGAAGATGGGTATGAATTCTTTGCTGATAGACAACTGGTGACCATATTCTCTGCTCCCAATTATTGTGGTGAATTTGACAATGCCGGTGCAATGATGAGTGTGGATGAAAGCTTAATGTGCTCATTTCAAATTCTTAAACCTGCCGATAAAAAACCTAAATTCATCTGAACAATGATGCAACGATTGCTTCTGGAGCACCTCCAAAATTGCAATGTAAGTGATGATCTTTGGTTTTTCTCTTTCACCGTGTATATGGGTTTGCAGTTTGTTCTGACCCCCTTGGTCACCAATGAAAAGTTCGGATTCCTATATTACCAGAACTTAACTATTCTTTGATATGCATCAGTTGTTTCACTGCTCAGGCCCTTCTAAGATCGCATGAACACTTATGCATGATCCTTTTCAGCAGTAACATTATTTCTTTCGCATGCAACTTCAATCTCATCTTGGTTGTCATTACGGAAATTACCTGCTTAGACTTTTTGCAGCTCTTTGGCTACTGTTCTCTTTCTCTATTTGAAGATCTTACGAAGATCAAGATGTATCAATAACAAAACAGAGATCCACAGTTGGTCCTGCATTCTAATTTAACTGTGCATATGAAACTTTGTGCTAATTCACATTCTAATGCACATTTTGTTTGACTTTTGTTGCATCTCTGTTTGCAATGATGATTGCTCTTTATGTTGAGTTGGAGCAATTGACCCTACTCAATTTCGAAAGAGTTTTATTAGTACTTGTATTGTTTTAGGTTTTTATCTGTTTGACATCATCCTTTATGTTTTATTAAGACTTTTTGTCTGACTTTTAGTTGCATCCCTGTTTGCAATGACGGTGGCTCTTTATGATGAGTTGGAGCAATTGACCCTACTCAATTTCAAAAGAGTTTACTTATTTATGTCTTAAGTTTTTATCTGTTTGACATCATTCTTTATGTTTTATTAAGACATTTTGTTTGACTTTTAGTTGCATCTCTGTTTGTGATGACGGTGTCTCTTTATGTTTAGTTGGAGCAAGTGACCCTACTCAATTTCGAAAGAATTTTATTAATACTTGTATATGGTTTAAGTTTTTATCTGTTTGATATCATTCTTTTGAGCTTTCACCACTTAATTCTTTAAACATATCCCTAATAGAAGTTTTTTTTTTTTTTTTGGGGGGGTGTGGTGGGGTTCAAAGTCCCTAAAAGAACTTAACATGGCCCAACTTTGACAAAAAGTTCTAACTTTGAACACACTCAACTATGTAATTTCTTGAACAGAAAAATGAAAATGGAGTTTTCTAATGCATGTTGCCATTTTGGTTTTATAGTAAGTACTCCCATTTCCATTGATTTGTTCTTGGCCAGGCATTTCCATTTAAGTAGTATCACCTTTTCTGCATAGGACCTAAATCTCAAAGGGTAACTATTTGGATTGTTAATATGGACTGTATAATCATGTTGTGATTCGGTATTGTCAATAGCAAGAATTGTGCTGTGATTTTTGAACAATTTCAGCTTTCTAACACTCATTTGCGTCTTATATCTGTTACAATAGGCCCAATTCCAAGGACATTCTTTGATTGTTTTTGGACCTTTTTCTTTAATTTTTTTGTAAATATGACTGGCTTAACTTCGTCATTTGCAAGAATTACAAGCTGTGTTTGATGAAAATGTGATAATGGACCAATATTGCAAATAAAAGTCTGGGTACGAATATCTCAAGTTTTGAAGGTCGATGGTTAATTCAGAGCAGTCATTGACCTTCAACTTCATGGATGTAATTTTTGTTCCATTAAAACACTTTTGCCTTATCTCTGTTGCCCACTAAGATAACTCCTAAGCATTGCCACTGTTCTCTCTGCCAGCAATGCAATAATTCATCATTTTCTGGTTAGTAAAGGTTGGGATTTTCAACCCAAAAAAAAAAAAAAAGTTGGGATTTCCCATTCCAATTTTGTCCTGACATAGCTAGTAATTTGGCAATCATTGGCATTTGTGATGCCAAATAATTGCAGTTTACTGATTGCTTTAAGGGCCGCAGTTCCAAAAGGATCGAAATTACTCTCAAGGTTTTTTGTTCTTAGGCCATAGTTTACTTGTGGGCCTCTCCTATATTACATGGGGGATTTTGCATAATACCATATCGACCATTGTCTTCATTTTTTTAGCTATACTAATAGCAATAAATTCTCCATCTTCAAACCTCCAGTAGTGGTGGCAACTGTGTCAATTTGCTAAGGTTTTAACTGTGCCAAAAAAATAAAAGGTTGTATCTATGATGATGAATTATTGCTTCATATTGTAAGGTGTTAAATGTGTCAAGTTCTGCCAGTTCCAAGTTGTGTCTGTCATGCAAAATCCAAATATCTAAATTTCAGTCGTTTTGTCTTGTGCTTCTATTGAATCCAATAGCGTGAACCCCTCCTAGGTGTCTCCTTGATTCCATGTACTTACATGAATTATTTTGTGAGAGTGCATGTGGGTAAATCTCTTGTGGTTACTAAGCACAAACTTTACCTTGCAGAGCTCGCATCATTTGGTGACTTGGGCACGTAACTTGGAATTGGAGGATAAAAATGACTGCTGGTATTGAAGCTGCCATGGCGCATCTCTTATCTATTTTATCATGATTTTCCTTTTGGGGTCTACAGAATGGTGATCAAAAGGGGAGGAATGCGACGTGGGAGCTTTAGCTTAATAGGGGCAAGCATGAAGAAGATTTGAGTTTCCTTTTCGCGATTATAACTTACCAGATGGCGGTGCCCGATCTTAAATAGTTCGATTGTAAATGACATTACAATTGTAGATTGTGGACGCCTGTAGAAGAATTTTTCATCTCACTTGTTAGATGTAAACCTTTGTTTTGCTTATTAAGGGGCCAGGCAATTGTGATTTCATTCGAGTCTTAATGGCTTGGAAACAAAGTACGGTGATTTCTCTTTTCTTCTTTTCAATATTGGGTCGTGCTTTTTATTCTGTAGTGATAAGCTGTTTGCTCATGGATGTTCAATTGGCAATTTGTTTGTTTCGGCGCATCATGATGATTTGTGCTTAGGATGATTGCATCATGATGATTTGTGCTTAGGATGATTGCGGTAATCTGTGTTTGTGGGTTAAAGGATGTCACGGTTGGGTTATCTTTGTTGGGGCTCGATCTTTAGCAATAGAACCCGTGATGGATTCTAATTTCAGCCGTCATTTCCTTACGAAGAAGTGGCCGTTTGTCCCAAGTGCAGGACTTGGATGTCGGCAGACTTTTTGTTCCAATCTCAGGAAAACCAATTAGAAGCGCGGTTTCATATAATTTCAAAGATTTGTCGTCATGCGGTCTCAAAATGAACAATGTAGATGTAGGATGTTTTTCGACCATAACAAAATGTCCCAATTCTACGTTTTCAACTGGCGTGCAATTGCGCACATCCCTACCTCCCAAGAGCCTTGGACCGGTCGGAGTTTAGGGAGGTGGTGAGTCTCTCCGTACCGGGTCCCGAGGTGGAGTGGGGTATCGAGGGAGTGAGCGTGAGAGAAAGACAACCGGGGAGAGGACGGGTCAGTAGGATTATATAAATACATCCCTTGACTCCAAAAAGTGCCGTGGCTCGCTAAGCCCAGGAACGACCGAACGGGCCCGTACACTCCTCTCGGAAGCCAAAAAAGGAGAAAAAAACAAAGAAAAGAGCCTTGTCTCTAGGGCACCGTGAAAATGCAGTCAAATGACTAATGGTTACAGAACTAATGCAATTTTACGATTGAACCATATACATTTCAATGTGTTTTAAGTGTTAGGTCACACAATGTTCTCACGAGCAAAGCAGGAAAACAGCATAGATGTCAAAAGGAAAATCAATACATAAACTCTTCCAGCTGCCAGCGTTCAAACTTCCCCTCTTGATAATGGAAAAAACTAGTCAATAAAGACAACTGAAAAAAAAATGAAACCACATACATGTAAAGTTGATCAATGAGCTGGTCCTAGGCATTTTCACCAAAATTTGGTCCTAATAGTACACTGATGATAAGTTTTTGCTTTTCACTGCACAGTCACAGAGCCATCTTGTTTCATTTTGATGAGGCCGCTCTCAATATTCCGCAGGACTGGTTTATAGCTGCAATGGAATTTTGAAAATCAGTCGGTATCTTATCCTAGAATTAGGCGGGAAAAATGCATCATGTAGCTTGCAGAGTAGAATGGCAAAATTAGGACTTGGGAATGTGATATCAAGAGAACAAGGGAGCGAATATCTTACAGGCGTGCAAGACCACTGTATGCTTGTGTAGCTTGCTGAAGTTGCGCAGAGAGCTGCATGATCTCTGCCGATAGTGCTTCTGCTCTTGTCTGCTCTTTTGCAAGTTGGCCCTTGGGAAATAGAATGACATTGCACTTATTAACAAGATGCTCCAAGGTAGTGTACTTAAAACTACATGACAGAAGTTGAGGAAGTTATGCCTGAGCCTTGTTCATAAACGCAAGTTTCAGCTTTCAGGCCTTTGATTTACAAGAAAAGTCAGCATCTTTAATTGAACTGAACAGTCCAACAAGTCACCAAGAGTTCTATTCTATTCATGGCGGAGTAGAATATAAAAAACCATAGACAAGGACAAACCTTTAGAGAGAGAATTTCGGACATATATGCTGGTGGCTTCGAACTAATCTCCTTGACCCCATCTCCATGAGATTCCACTATACCTTTCAGCGCCTCCCTCTCATTAATAGACAGTAGAGTAGCCTGATCTGCTCTTAATCTATCTATAACACCTCGGAGCTCCTCATTTTGCTTAAGACAATCTTTCACCTGCAAGTAAACTCATTAGGGGCACTTACAGATACGAAAGAAACATCAAAACAATGATTAGAAAGAAATTACTATAGCTCTGTCAAATTCCAGGAAAAAATATGGCATGTAAAATTGTGTACCTGCTATAAGGTCCTAATTAGCTCCCAATTTAAAGTAATTTAAACCAATCTGCAATCGAAGTATGTGGTAACTAGTAGCGAAGCAGATAATTAAGCCTGGGCAATAACTTCAATTGTGAAAATCCAATAAGCAGAGCCGATAACAGCCATGGGCCAAAATCAGAAGGGCATCCAGGTGTTTGGAGACTTTACTGGATATCAAAATATAAACTACACAAGTCACTGCACAAATCCGAACCATAGCATCAAAATTCGTGCTAGAAATCTTATATTTGTGAATCGAGAATCGAATCGAATTGTAAGTTTTGATATGTACCCCAAAATTTGTATTTTGTGTCCTTGGCATTTATAAATTATGTGCAGAATATTAGAATATATGAAGTATGAGTAAGACGTAAGGCACAAATCTTTATACATCATTTGATTATTGCATTAGAAAGTTCACAGTATTTACTTTAATTATACCATAACTGTCCAAATACCATGTACATCATTGTATACTATGGACGTTAGACCACTTAATAGGCAAGCAAACCTAGAAAAAATTGAACCCCTGAACCCTTGAATCGGCACCATATGCATCGAGCAGATTCACCAGTTAATAGACAGATTTACTTGGATTTAGGGGATCACTGATTAGGAATGTATCTCTTGGACCCAAATTGATTCATCGAATCTTTCACAACACCTTCAAAATCAAAATTCTATATATTGTAGTTGTAAAATGAAACACATGTAAATTTCGACTTATTGAAAAAAAAAAAAAAACTATCTTGGAACATAGCATTCCAAAATAATTGCATATCAAGCAATAAAAACTTGAACAGGTGAAACTTCATATCGTGTTTGCCATGACCAAGTGGTGCATGAAATCCAATAACTCCAAGGGTAGAGAAAATTGGTTGTTCATGACAAACACAGCAAGACGTAGCTCCTTCATGACTTCTTGATGAAGAGATGATTCATTAAGATCAAGTAATACTGCTAAATAACTCCTTGTCCACTCAGCAAACAAACATACAGAAAAAAGAGACAAAGATCATAGCTGCGTAACATTTGTGTATGTGACGTCACACTAATTTGGAAATGTAGAATATCTCCATTTTGCCAGTTCTCAACTCAGTATTTCCCTTTTAGGTAAAATCTATTAATAATTACCTGATTTTCCCAGAGCACTACTGTACTCATTGCCTCTTGATAAGACGAGGTAAGGTTGGAATTCTCCTCAAAGAGTCTTTCTATCTCTGAAGATTGGGAATCAATCTGTACCAAAATTTATGTAAAACCATATATTAAGCCATCAAATGCCAAAATATGCCCTTTGATGACTTGGGAGAAAGAAACAGAAGCAAGGCTACCTCTATAAGAAGTTTCTGCCTACTATTTTCCAGCCTCTCAACTGCCACTGCCATATCGTGCAACTGCTTTTCTAATTTCTCCTTATCCTCCTGCAAAATATACCAAACAAGGAATAAAATGCCCCATAGTATGACATGATGATCAACTTATATAGTTGCCTGGTGCCGACCATCAAAAAGTTGCAAAACAAATACCAGCAAGCACTTTAAAATCAACAGCAAGTACCATTCAGATTTTCATCCATGAAGGATGACATATAAGTAAAGCATTAAACAAAATTTATCTGCCAGAAATTACTACCACGGACATTGCTTCATGAACCACGTTCTCTGGAGCTTTCTCTGAAATGCAGAGCCGAAACAAATGATGAGATAAAGTTCAACCTTTTAACTGGTAAAGACAGCATAAGGCATCAAAATTACTTGTTCCCCCACCAGACACTATAAAAAATCTCATACCAGAAGGTTCTTTGGACAGAGCAGCCAATTTCTCTTCTAATGCTTGCTTTTCAGACATGAGTTCAGAAGTTTGAGCTTGCTCGTCCACAAATCGTTGCCTCTCTAATTGCCTCAATGTAGATTCTTGCTATTTCATAAGCCCAACACAAACTAGTAAAAAGACCGGACGAAACAAAGGGGTGGCCAAATACTATTATACAAATAACCAACCTGGAGCTCATCTTTTAGCCTACTCAGCTCCTTTTCCAAGGCCTGCAAGTGGTTAAAAGAGTTGTCCATAGAGGGTATTCCACCAAACTGATCCCCGTTTGCTTGTTGCTGTATTGAGTTGAGTTCTGCTCTCAAAGCTGCTGCATCTTCCTCCGCCTATGGCAACATACTGATAAAGATAGGAAATTCGAAATGCTTTCACATATTCAAAAACAATTTGTCTGCTTACTCGATACTGCTCTTCTTCGGCTTCCTTCAGACGTTTCTTAAGAGTTCGAAGCTGGGTTGAAAGATCCTCCTACACTAGATCACAACTGAAACATGAAAAACATAGACAACAAAAGACGGAATTTGTAAAATGAAGAGATAGTAAGTTAAAATACCCGTGCAACAACTGCTGCATCCTTCTCCATAGCGACATCCCTGAGAGCTTTTCTCAAAGAAGGTACTGTGTTCTGTTCCTGAAATTTTTCCAAAAGATGGGTCAAAGGATCTTTCATGAGCCTTAGCGAAAATTTGGCATTAAGGGCAGACAGAGGATAGCGAATAATTAGAAAGAGAAGCAGATAAGAATCACCGAAAAATTTTCGGGTGAAAGCCTTGTGGTTCACAATGTTCTAAAAAATGCAAACTTTTTACATGTCAATGAGTGTGGTCACTTCATGTAGATAAGATAGAAGCAGTATAGCTAAGATGACCAACTTTTCATCAAAATGTAATCAGAATTTGCAGACATTGTTAGCTAACACAAAAACCAGATAATGTATACTTCTTACCAGATCATTTAAACGCTTAAGCAGGGTGGCATTCTCAACTTCCTTTGCTTGAAGCTGGGAAAAAACAAAGACAAACTCACGTAGAATTGGCGTTGCCCTCCTCTTTTGCTCACATTAAGGTTAACCAATCACCAAGGAAATGAACAGGATTAGTGTACCTGCGGAGCCAATCTTCTGTTTTCGTCCTCCAATTCTAGATTCATTTTCTGAAAGTCCTTCAGCTGAGAAACTAAGCTGCTAACATCGGACTGCCCTTGCAGTTTACAATAAGCATGAGGTCTTTCAATAATAGCAAACCCAAACGTATAGAATCACTTGAATTATCCTAACTGGTACAAAAACAAAAGTGTACAATTTCGCTTTACATTCCACAGTTCAAAGCTCATATCATTCGCCAAAGCGAAAGGCATTGAGCGGACTCGATATGCAAATGGAAATCAACAGTCCAACGGCAAAGGACTTGTAAGAAATAATAAAAGACCTAAAAGCAATGACATATAACCTAACCTCCGACAGTCGATTTCCACTCTCCGATTTTCTCATCCCTTCAGTACCTACGGCAGATAGAACACACGAATAAATAAAATTAGTTCACCCACCCAAAGAAAAAAGCAAGTGATCGATCCGGGATCGGAGGAATGCGCGGAAAATGAAGAATGATCAACCAACCATTGGAGCTGGAAGAAGCTTTGGCGAGATCTGGACCCGAGGCAGCCCTGCTCAATCTCTCCGCCGCTCTTTTCTGGCGAATCTCCTCCAACTGCGACGATCCCGAGTTCGAAACACAACAATCAGGAAGGTATTAGGTCACCATACCAATGGAAAACATCAAACGAGGAAACGGAATTGCCAGGAAGGGGGAAATCCGAGCATCTCGTACCGTTCGTCGACCGAGAGAAGCATGACGCGCGTCCGTGTTGGAGGACGACATCCACCTCTAGCTCGAACTGCAGAATTGCCTCTTCGTCCTTCCTCTACGATGGATCGACGCAAGCAAATTTGAACTCAAAAATTCAGAAGAAGAGAACGTATAGAACAAACGACGGGGCATTAAATGACAAATAAAAACAATTATAATTTATAAGATGGTTAAAAGAACATCAATTGTCTGGGTGGTGTAGTTGGTTATCACGCTAGTCTCACACACTAGAGGTCCCCGGTTCGAACCCGGGCTCAGACATTTTACCTTTCTATTTTTACATGTTTTTCTTTTCTCCAGCTTTCTTGTTTTTTTTTTCCCCTATTAGAAGGAAAATCTCTCTTTTTCCATGTTTTTATGGTAAAATGCATAAGCTTTGGAGTGAAAGTTGCTAAACTGTAACACGGCAATCCTCCCCGTGACTCAAGCAATTATTTTGGTCGTGTCTTTTGATTGATTTAACATAATCATGGGATTTTCACATTTGATTGATGTTGCAATGGGGCTAATATCCAAAAAAATATATCTCAAACTTTAGCATTTGTGACAATTATATCCAAAACTTTTTTTGTCTCATAAAAAATCTTTAACTTTTACTTTTATCCCAATTCTACCGATATAATACCTAAAAAAACCCTTAACTTTAGCATTTAGCCCAATTATATCCAAAAAAAAAATTGTCTCATAAAAAACTCTTAACTTTTAATTTTATCCTAATTCTACCACTGTCAATCTTCCGTCCATAATCATTGTTAGTTAACCCTACATGGCTTGAGTTTTCTCGCCGAACTTATCAATGAATTTTTGAAATTTAGAAACACTAGGTTTCAAAGACGACGATATTTTAGATCGTTAGTCCACATATCTAGCCCTTTTTTAGGTTGATTGAATGTTGAAGAAAATACGAAATATGCCATTTTGAGTTATAATATATCTCTCGGCAATATGTAGGAGTAGCAAACTACGGAAGAGAAGTTCATGAATTTTTTCATGTCGATTTTACTAAGGTGTAATTTATTAATAACGTGAAAATGCCACATAAGATTAACTAATGGTAATTATGAGACGAATGGTTAACGATGGTAGAATTAAAACAAAAGTAACGGTTTGAGGTTTTTTTATGAGGAAAAAAGGAGTTTGGAATATAATTGAGACATCTACTAAAGATGACGGTTTTTTTAGTACAAATTTTTGAGGTAGAATTGGGACAAAAGTAAAAGTTTGAGGTAGAATTGGGACAAATATAAAAATTGAAGGTTTTTTATGAGACAAAAAAATTTTTTATTAATAAATTGTCATAAATACTAAAGTTAAAGGTTTTTTTTAGATATTGGGTCTGTTGTAATGTGACCACGGCTTTCTTAGGAAGGACTCTCGAGGAAAAAGCCAGTTTCCATTACTCCTCATCCCTACCCAGCAGAAGCTTTAGGGTGAAAGTTGCTAAACTGTAACACGGCAATCCTCCCCGTGACTCAAGCAATTATTCTGGTCGTGTCTTTTGATTGATTTAACATAATAATGGGATTTTCACATTTGATTGATGTTGTAATGGGCCTAATAAAAAAAAAAACCTCAAACTTTAGCATTTATAACAATTATATCCAAAACTTTTTTTATCTCATAAAAATCATCAACTTTTACTTTTGTCCCAATTCTACCGGTCTAATACCTAAAAAAATCCCCATCTTTAACATTTGTCTCAATTATATCAAAAAAAAAATTTATCCGATAAAAAATCCTCAACTTTTAATTTTACCCTAATTCTAAGACTCGTTAGTCTTCCGTCCGTAATTACCGTTGGTTAACCCTACATGGCTTGAGTTTTCTTGTCGAACTTATCAATGAATTTTCGAAATTTAGAAACAAGTAGGTTTCGGAGCGACGATATTTTAGATCGTTAGTGCAAATATCTAGCCCTTTTTTGGGCCGCCGAGTGTCAAAAAAAATATGAAACATGCCATTTTGAGTGATTATATTTCTCTCGACAACATGTAGGAGTGGCAAACTATAGAAGAGAAGTTCATGAATTTTTTCATATCGATTTTACTTGAGGTGTAATTCATTAATAACGTGAAAATATCATATAAAATTAATTAATGGTGATTATGGACGGAAAGGTAACGATGGTAGAATTGGGACAAAAGTAATAGTTGGAGATTTTTTATGAGAAAAAAAAAGAGTTTGGGATATAATTAAGACATATACTAAAGATGATGATTTTTTTAGTACTAGGCCAATAGAATTATGACAAAAGCAAAAGTTTGGGATAAAATTTGGACAAATGTAAAAGTTGAAGGTTTTTTATGAGACAAAAAAAATTTTAGGTAGAATTGTCATAAATGCTAAAATTGGAAGTTTTTTTTGGATATTGGACCTATTGTAATGTGACCACAGCTTTCTTAGGAAGGAATCGCTCTCAAGGAAAAAGCCAGTTTCCATCATTCCTCATCCTTACCCAGCAGAAGCTTTGGAGTGAAAGTTGCTAAACTGTAACACGGCAATCCTCCCCGTGACTCAAGCAATTATTATGGTCGTGTCTTTTGATTGATTTAATATAATCATGGGATTTTCACATTTGATTGATGTTGTAATGTGCCTAATACCTAAAAAAATCTCAAACTTTAGCATTTGTGACAATTATATCCAAGACTTTTTTTTGTCTCATAAAAAACCCTCAACTTTTACTTTTGTTCCAATTCTACCTATCTAATACCCCAAAAAAATCCTCAACTTTTGCATTTGTCCTAATTATATCCAAAAAAATTTTTTGTTTCATAAAAAACCTTTAACTTTTAATTTTATCTTAATTCTACCACTATCGCTCTTCCGTCCATAATCACTATTAGTTAACCCTAGATGGCTTGAGTTTTCTTGCCGAACTTATCAATGAATTTTCGAAATTTAGAAACAGTAAGTTTCGTAGACGATGAGATTTTAAATCGTTAGTCCAAATATCTAGCTCTTTTTTTAGGTGCTTGAGGCTTAGAAGAGAATACGAAATATACCATTTTGAGTTATTATATATCTCTCGATAATATCTAGGAGTAACAAACTACGTAAGAGAAGTTCATGAATTTTTTCATGTCGGTTTCATTGAGGTGTAATTTGAAAATGCCAAATAAAATTAACTAATGGTGATTATGGATGGAGGGTTAACGATGGTAGAATTGGGACAAAAGTAATAGTTTGAGGTTTTTTATGAGAAAAAAAAAGAGCTTGGGATATAATTGTGACATATGCTAAATATGATGGTTTTTTTAGTATTAGGCCGGTAGAATTGGGACAAAAGTAAAAGTTTGGGGTAGAATTGGGATAAATGTAAAAGTTGAAGGTTTTTTATGAGACAAAAGAAAATTTGGGTAGAATTGTCATAAATGTTAAAGTTGGAGATTTTTTTGAATATTATGTCTATTATAACGTGACAACGGCTTTCTTGAGAAGGAATTGCTCTCGAGGAAAAAGCTAGTTTCCATCATTCCTCATCCCTACCAAGCAAAGACTTTGGAGTGAAAGTTGCTAAACTGTAACACGGCAATCCTCCCCGTGACTCAAGCAATTATTTTGGTCGTGTCTTTTGATTGATTTAATATAATCATGGGATTTTCACGTTTGATTGATGTTGTAATGTGATCATAGCTTTCTTAGGAAGGAATCGTTTTCGAGGAAAAAGCCAGTTTCCATCACTCCTCATCCCTACCCCCCATGTGTTCCTGCCTTTTGATCGAACCTTTTCAGTAAAGAAAACGTGTCAAGGAGATTTAGAAAAGGTTTAAGGAACAAGGCACAATTATTGGAGCAGAACAGAAGCCCGCCCTTATTGTTTTTTTTCTCTTCTTCTAATCTATTTAGACAGCTTCCAAAGCCACTGGAGTCGGGAGGGCAAAGCTAAGTCCCAAGACCAAGAGCACAAAGCATTAGGCAAACTGTCATCTGTTTTGCTCTGATGAGGTTGAGGAAACTCTGTTTCTGCATAGCAGATCCTAGGGATGGAGAGGACAAGCGCGAGGAGTCGCGCGGCAAGCCTCGCCGTCCGAAGGCTCGCCGCGGAGGTAAAAACCGAGGGCTTGGCGTTACGGCACCTAATGAGCAGGGTGCTGATGACCATGGATCCAGCACCAATGATGATGGCGGCGCGACTGCTTTGATGGTGGGAGCGGCCTATGCCTCTTCGACCTTGCTCGTTAGTGAAGGTGGCAATTCCCATGGTCTTGGAGGTGATGGCAATGGCGGCGATGGCAGCGGCGGCGATGGCGGCGGATGACAGGCTTCAGTGTGTGAGTCGGTTGTTTCCGTATGATCTCAATGGCTGTTTTGCTTATTTCCAGAGAATTTGGGAGTTCAGAGGCACTCACTTGCCAAGACTCCATTAGTAAAGCTAAGGGCAAGCAGTGCATTTCACTTGTCTACGCCTGTGGATTGTATTTCACTTGTGTCTTTGTAAGCTGTGTATTAGGGCTTTTATCATCACTAGGGATCATTGGTATTGCCTTTCCTCCTTTGTTAGTATTGTTTTGATACTCGGGACTTCGTGCTCCGATTCAAATTGCCATCCTTTCACCCTATTACTGCTGTTATTTTACCTAGTGGTATCATTATCAAACTGTCAGAGAGCTGGGTTCTTTTAGTCAGGTTCCATATCTGATACAATTGGTTTTTCCAAGACTGGTTCGACCGGTTTGTATTGCCTAATTGTCATAATCATCAGGTGATAGGATCTAGTTTTAAGAACATACATTTGACTTAAGACCTGTGAAACGATAAAAACATGAAAGAGGCAATTGAATCAACAATCTACCAAAGAAAAAGTGCAACTGCATTGCAGTCATACAGGGCTAGTATGAACCCGGATTGATAAACCGGCTGGAAGCTGCCATACCTCAAGTTTGGCTCCAAGACTACTGAAGCTCATCAAATCAACTTCTAAACAAAGGATTGTAAATTTTTGGTGAGCGGAGTAAACACACATGTTAAAAAAAAAAAAGGAGTAACAAAGACAGAGGATGATAACTGTCACACAGCACAATGTGAATTCTTCAGATCTAATCGTGTCTTGGGTAGAATCCGTTCACTGACATCCCCCCGTCCACGCAAATAATCTGGCCGGTAATGTACGATGATGCAGGCAAGCAAAGAAATGCCACCAGAGATGACACATCCTTTGGATCACCCAGGCGATGGAGTGGTGTACAAGAGTATACCTCTTCCAGATAATCCTTATTGCTGAGCACCTTCCACAAAAGAAGAAGAAGAAGAAAAAAAAAGAAGAAGAAGCCGAATTCAATCAATCTCTTCCTACATTCCTATGTAGAAGAGGATTGGTGCGTTTGCTAGTGCAAGGAATACTATAGTATGGTGCAGAAGCTAACTTTTGACTGCACAAACATTGGTGCATCGATGTAGAGATCTCAATTTTTGCATGTGCACAAGACGACTGGATCCTAGCTTGTTCAACCATAATAAAATTCTTGCAATTTGCATGACAAAAAATACCATAATCTTTAGTGGCGGTAGGCGATAGATGAATCAAGTGCATAACAGAGAAAGAGATCTTACTTGCTCCACCATAGAAGTTTTGATGTACCAAGGTGCAACAGCATTGCTCCTTATGTTGTCTACAGCCCACTCACAAGCCAGACTTTTGGTAAGTTGATTAATTGCCCCTGAAAGTGCACAACAGGCACCATGGCATAAATCCCCGATAAACTTCATGCTTGCAACTTGAGAGGAAAACGCTCTAAATTCAAGCTGTGGCGTGGTAACCTTTGGTTGCCCCATGAACAGACATGGATTTTAAAGAAACGAATCCAGAAACAGAGGATGCGAAGACAACACTTCCCAGCCCCGATGCCTTTAGCAATGGATGAGCAAGTTGGCACAAATGGAACATGGACTCGAAATTCGTAGCCATGAGAAGAGCAAATTCTTCAGCCGTGATGTCCACGGCTGGTTTCCTTATGTTGGTGCCCACATTATTTACCTGCAAACCTCCATCAAGAGCTCAAACTTCAACATTTTCAGTGGGATCTAAAATTGACTGAAGTTTCCGGACTGGAAACTTTCGTTCGTTCTCGACAAGCTTCAGTACTAACAGACTTAAACATTCAAAGTAATCTCGAAGCTTTCAAATGAATCTTAAATGTCGAACGAATTATGAGAAGAAAAGGAACAAGAATTGGAACAGTGGGGAAAGATGATTACAAGAATGTTGAGCTTCCCATGAAACACAGAAGAGACAGTGCCCATCAGTTTCTCCCTCTCTTCCCTGATAGAAACATCACAAACCGACCCCGTAACTTCATAGCCGCCATCGGCCCACTCTTTCAAGCATCTCTCAAGCTCATTCAGGTCTCGAGAGCAAGTGTGCACTCTCGCCCCAAAGCCCACCAACTCCGTCACAATCGCATTCCTGAACATCCAATTCTCGTTCGAATTTTAAACCAACAACTCGTCGAAACGTTTCAAAGTGCATCGCCATTCGAAAGCAAGTCAAAGTATTAAACTTACCCGATACCGCGAGTCCCACCGGTCACGAGGGCGGTCATTCCTCGAAGAGACCATCTGTTGTCGAGTCTCGGGCCAGTGGTAGTGTGGGCGCTCGGGAGCGAGTTGATTATGGAGCGAAAGGAGTGTTTTTTACGGGAGCAATGCAGCGAGTTTACGTCGAGGGTGCTTTGACGGGATAAGAGAGTGGGTCTGAGAGAGAGTTGGGGTTTGGGACAGAGAGGGAGTGAAGAGGGAGGAGAGTGCGGACCAAGTGTTTGAAACATGTCCGAGCCGAGTGGAAATGGATGCTCTCGTGCTCCCTTGCGTGGATTCTTACCCTTCTTCTTTTTCGATAGCGTGGATTCTCATTGAGCCATAAAGGTGATGGCAAACTCGACTCGCGCACCACACCTGAAGCCTCGACTCTGGAGACTCCTCCATGGCTCAAATTTTCGCCTCCTCGCGTGAGCCCATCGCCGTAACTCCATCGTCGGTCCCAAGGAGTACCATGGCTTCACCAGTTCCAAGCACGGTATCTACCGTGCTTGGAGCTGGTGACCTCATAAAAAGACGGTTTGCACTTGCCACTTTCACCATCACCATGACAGAGCTACCACTTCAGGTGATAATTTCGTCACCTTGGTTAACTAGGTTGTCACGCTATAGATACGTGTAGGGGTGAGTAAAAGAATAGGATTCAATCGGAAACTATCCGAACCGAACTGAATTATTTAGTTCCAAATGGTTCTCTATTTCAATAAATTGAAATCGGTAAATATCGATATGATTGTAGATATAGACCCATTCATTGGACTAGCATCGACACACACATATATGTGTATGTTAATTTATGTTTATAGAGGCTCTTACTTTGAAGAAGTAATATTTTGAAGGCATTACCTTACGTATGCTAATTAATTTTGCTCGCCTAATGAGAACTGCGTTGAGATAATTCGAACTTTACTCTTCTCTACCAATATCAAAGTCGATGGATGATATGTTAAAAAAGAGCTGTCACGTTGTTTTTGTGAACGGAAAAGATATTTGTTTGTTTTAACTATTCAAGTTGGATAATGTATCAATTGCTCAATGGATCGACCCTTAGCTCTCTCATTTTCAGTTTCCTTGAGTTAGTCAAATCATTGCACACTAAATCACGTATCACTTTCACATTTTTAAGACAATTGGAGGTTTGTAATTTTGGGCCTTGCATTAAACAGACACAAAATCATGTACAATACGTGAATGCAACCAACATCAATATCTCCGACAAAGAACCTGTCAAGCCACCCGTGCGTCAAAGTGTTGAAAAGGGTAACGGAAACGACCAACTAGGAGCTTGCATGTATAACTAACTTGCCGGTTCTATGGATCCACCCGAGAGGAAAAAGTATAAAAAAATCATAAATCTATTACGTTGGTATCAATTTAGTCTTAAATCTTTTAATTGAACCAATTTAATTATAAAGCTTTTCTTCAGCCAAGTGTTCGTTTTTTGCCAAAAATTACCAACATAGACGATAAGCGTCCTACGTGACATAGGTGGAACGACGTGGATATTTTTTAAATAATTTTTTATAATTTTTTTCTTTATTTTCTTCTCATTTTCTTTTGTCGGTGGCTACCAAGGGTCACCCTTCCCGGGCCACGCCTAGGGGAGAGGGCGAGCGGCGATAGGGTTGGCCCTCATCTTTGGCCGGCAAGGTGGCTTCACCACCATTGCAAATAGAAAAGGGGGACAAAAAAAAAGAAAGGGAAAAAAGGAAAATAAAAAATATATTAAAAATATTTGAAAATATCCACATCAACGTCGATCGTGCCATGTGGGATGATCGAAGTTCCGATTTTGTGATTTTTAGGCCAAAATTGGCCGAATTGACCAAATTGGTACCAAATGAAATTGCCTAGGATTAAATTGGTCCAATTAAAAATTTTAGGACCGAATTGGTATTAACGCAATAGGCTTAGGACTTTTTTGGTACTTTTCTCTACTCCAAGATGGGTTCAGGAACCTATGGGCGATTTCCGGTTCCTAGTGAGTGAATCCAACCCTTCGTGGATAGTTCTTGATTTCGAAGTGGGAGCCAGCCCACCCTTGAATCTATCACCCCTAGATACATAGTCACGTTCTCTTTCATGGAGAATTAATTGTACCAATTCCAAAGAAAATGAAAAATGAATGAATTCCTCTCCATTTAGTGAGAAGTTAATTTCACTCCATGTGTAACCTAATATATGCAAATCGAAGTTAATCGATCGACAAAATCACAATTTTAAATGAAAAAGCCATCGAAACAAATCCAAAACAATCTCGAATTTTTTTCCTTTGCTTTACTAAAAACCAATTAATAGTGGGATATAAAACGCGAAACAATAATAGAAGGAGAACGAATTCACTCGAGAAAAATTTATTGCAATGGTTAATCTAAAAGCTTAATCTTATAGTTTAATTCCATTCACAAATCGCCAATAACTACTTTATTATAGTCGAGGTTAATACGTGTCTTATCTTTAGAGGAGAACATAATTAAGCAAACCCTAGCTGTTGTAAATCAAGCTCATATAGTGGCGATCTTTAGGAGATGTCTCTTGGCCTTCCATTTGGAAAAAAGGTCGGTGCCTCTTGTGCTCTTCATGAGGAAATGATTTACGTTTGCCAGCTTCAATCGTTCTTATCTATATATTGCGTAATAATCTTTGACTACATGTCAATAACAAAACAATCCTATGACTTGGTCTCTGACGTGGTGTTTACAGCGTTAATCCAGGAAACAAGGCCATTAATGGGTTGTGCAGTTGCTGATTGCTTGATCATATCATGGAGATGTACAGCTAATAAGGACGGCAGATCCATTGGGAAAATACTAATAGGCCTTTGAATTTTTTTTTTCCTTTCTTTTTCTGGAAAGACGAATCTTCTAATCTCGTCTTATTTCTTGTTTTGCCTTGGAAATCACTTTGCAAATATGCCTCATCTTGTCCATGAATAGAAATTTAGGGTTTCTGGTTTTGTTCTCCATTGTCCTTGCAGTGAACCCATATTATGCAGTAAAAGAAATTCTTTGAAGTACTATGCTGATGATAGAGTTAGTATCTTTTCGAGTTGGATGGAGCGACGGTTTTAGGATCATAATAACCGAAGTTATTCAGTACGTTCCGAATTTGTCGAGCTCGATGTTATTTAATCACACACGCCACCGTCGTAAAGATCATAGCCTTTTTGGTTCAAAGAAGGATAACTCTCCTCAAATGGATGTATAGGAGTTTCCTAAACATTCCATAATCCAACTCATGTCGAACGTAGATATTTCCAAATTCTAACACTTGCCCATCAGCGTGCGAGAACAGTTGTTCTTGGGCTGTACACACAAGTTCTAGAAATTAAGCATAGTGCTAAAAAAATTTTATAATAAAGAACAGTTATAATAAGCTTATTCTCCGGAACTACCTTGACCCTTTTCCCTATCATGACTATATAATCCATGACAATCGTTTTAACATTGATTTAATTACTATTAGACATCAAAATCGCTCTCCAAAAATCCCCAAAAAAAAGGGAAAAGATCAAGGCCTCTCACTCCTCAGGAACGATTACACAAATTTCTCTGTCTCTCTCTCTTTCTGTAGCAGCCTGCAGTTGACCACCCTCTCTCTTTCTCTCTGTCTGATACTATGGACAGTGATCACCATGAGCCTCCACAAGAAGATTCTGATAAAGCGATTTCAAAGAACACAGAACAGCAAGGCTCAAGCCAGGTTAGATCGTATGAGTGCATATTTTGCAAGAGGGGCTTCTCAAATGCTCAAGCCCTAGGTGGTCACATGAACATCCACCGAAAAGACAAAGCCAAGCTCAAGCAATCCTCCACGACTTTGCCGTACTCCACGGGTTCGACTGTCCAACCATCGCCGCAGGCACCATCTTTGGATGCTAAGTTCACCGGGAATTCAGATACGAGCAAAGCACCTTGGCCTTGGGTTCCTCGGTGGGAAGGCGAGGAGGAGAGTCACAAGAAGGATGATTATTCCCAGGTTGGTGGAGTTCGACAATTACCCTTGTTTTCCGAAACACCGTCCTCAACGAAGGATCACGATCAAGGACAAAATATTCAAACTTCAGAGAAGGGTAAACCAAGGGGTGATAGCTCCTCCAAGTCTGCTTCAGAACTAGACCTCGAGCTCAGGCTGGGACCAGAACCTCAAGAACCGAAGGGTACTAAAAAGTTCTTCTGAAAAATCGGAATACTAAGATTAATTGCCAAGTCTTTTTCATCATCCTCCATCTTGAACCTGATTGTGTTTCACGTGCTTTCCTTGATTTCGGATATCGTTGTACGTAGCTAGCTGTATATGCAGACTTCTACTGATTGTTTTACCGCTATTGCCAGAGATCGAATTTCATTAGAACCTTATGTTACCTGGTGTTTCACTTAGTGTGAATGAGAAATATTCTTTAATTGGTTTATATCTCTTCTGGGTTTCTTCCATGAACCGTTTCTTCTTGCATGGACTCTCCATTCTATCTTCTTCGATCTGTTGATGGTTTTATTTTCTGGCTTCATATGCTTTGGATGATCATAATCAATTTTTCGCCAGCCAACCTAGCGAAATTAATCATTAACAAGAAATATTTCTTAATTCTTTCCGTTCCCATGACAACAAGGAGTTTAATGTCGAAAGTGATTCCCCGCAGTATGAAGACAAACTTGTTCTTAGGGTATATCAACATGCCACATAAACATATAAAAAAATCATGCATTGCATTTGGCTACAATGATATATGAAGCCAATCATGCAAAATTGGCCAGTTAGTGTGTACTCCTTTGGGTTTTACAGATTAGATACCTGAGCATGACTTTCCTTTTGGTACCTTTGGTCGAAGTATGTAATTTCCTTTGTGAGACTAACTGTCCAAAGACATAGTTATCATCGTTCCCCTCATATACAGAAGAACATATGAATGAATTGGCCTGCATTGTTGCACAACAATTATTAGACATCCAATTGCCACATTCTCCAATCTTGAAGATAAGAAAAAAAAATATATCGATTGTAATTTTTTAGGTCTTTCTTTAGGTAAGGTTATACTTTTGAACTTGAATTAAATTATCCAATTTAGTTTGAACGATTTCTTTTGCTTGGGGTGTCTGGCTTTAAAGTTTTCATGATTGCAAAAAGAAGAGCAAAGATTCATTCGAAATGTAAAATTAATTTCATACGAGAGTATATTAGATTCGACTCTCTAACTTATACAACGTTACTTTTCACCTAATGTTACAAAAGAAGAATGAGCGGTAGCGGCTTGATGAGATCCACATATTCAGCCAACTTATTTTTCATAGTTGTAACCCTCTCTCATATTAAAAGTCATTGAGTCAATAAGATAACTTGCTATCGATTACGCATTCAACATGAATATGCCATAGTGTGATTAACTGTTTTAGTGCTCATGTTTGTTCTTACATAGTTATAAGCATGAGTGTGTTTCGGATGATGTGATATTTGAACATTCAAAATGAATATGAAAGCAATGATAAGAAAGAAATTGTCATCCTCATTGATCTAAAGGAAATGTTTTGTTCTTGCACATTTGAGGATGTTTTTAAGGAAGTTTCTCTAGAGTTATATCTGTATTTATGTATTAAGACATGTTATGTAGTCCTCGTATCACATGAACTTCCTCCCTTTCTCTACTGATCAGGTACTTATCAGTTGTAAATCATTGCTTTAAATCCAAACAATTGCTTTGACATCGTAGTTTTCTTGTGCTGTTTTGCTTTCTACTTTCACCGGAAAAGGAAGTGGATATGTCATTATGTTGAATGGGCTTCAAATCAGAAATTTGATGAAGATGTGTGTTTGTATTTAGCATTAGTATTTATCTGCAACGTTTTTCCTTCACCTCCTCTCTTTTGGCCAAGCACGTTTTTCCTCAGCCTTTAACATTTGAGAATTAGGGTTGCTACCATGAATTAATAGCACAATTTCATTGATTTGTTTTAGTTCACAATGAATGGAGATAATGATTTTCACAAGAAATGTTTACAGTTTGACAGTAGTAATAGGGAAAATTCCATTAGCAACACTTCTTGTGGAAATTTGATTTGTAATGGCGGTGTACGGATTAGAGGTCCAAACTGAACTCCTCAATCTTTTGCATACATTCGTACATATTCACGTCGTAGAACATTGATCGTTTTTCTTTCGCAGCATTATTAGCAACATTTCCGACTGCCGAAAGAGCGTATTTGTGGCGAAAAGACTTGCTGATTCATGTCGGAGATTTTGAACTCATGGACAATATTTGCTTGCTCCCGGGTTCATGTGAGGCCAACCAACTAAAATGTCTTTTGTAAAGTTTGCACTCCACAAGCCTTTTAGCTTCATCTACTAGTAAGTTTATCAGGGTACTTCAAAATACACAACATTCTTGATCTTACTCGGACTATCGGATAAAAAATTGAGAAGCGCCATGAGTCCGTTGCAACGTGATGGCATTTTCTCGCGACAACCTCATCAATCTGGCTTTGTCGCTCAAAATGTTTGAGTCTCTTCAGTTATCCCCCTCTTATGAATTCAGTGTGCTTATTTCTGCCTCTGTGCAATTCGATATGGAGAAAGGAAAGAAAACCAAAATGAGCGAGAAAGAAAGATGCAATTCACAGATATAAGAAATCAAATCACCCCCACTTTTATGAGAAAGGATACTATGAAGAAGTATCCGGTAGTTTTGATGGATCTCAGTACTATCAACAAAAGTCCCACTTTCGACAACGCAATTGTCTCTAGTCGAAATCTGTCGGAGATAAAATATTGCTCCAACTCGTGCAAAACGGGACATGAATTTGATTGAAGAAAGGAAGTGAAAGACTATCCTCGCATTGGACATAGAAAAGTTCCAAGATGCAGACATGAAAACTATGATTAAATTTTTTTAGGGAGAAAGAGACATAAATCAATGAGTCACACACATATACACAGTCGATGGAGTGCGCGGTGGTGGCGCATATCGTTTGTCTTCTTATTTGATGTACGTCGAACTTCTGATTAAGTTTTCACGGGAAGACAAGACGAGGATTCTTTTTTCCCTAAGCATATTATTTTTTCGAGACCGAGCGAAAATCCATACTAGGGTTTCAAGTGGTAATTATGATTAACTTATGCTCAGTTTGATGAATTCTATTGTTCATTTGACTGTGATTTTGTTGAATCTTTGAAGTCCAGTGGATTTACATTTTCCCCTGGACTTTTGCCATGACAGTGAGGTTGATCTTTCATCCGTTTGTTGTTTTCTTCATGGAGGTATTCGTTTGTTCTTGTCCATCTCTCTCTCGGTCGAGATTGACCCCGCAATAAACTATCAATGTTGGTTTTGCTGTAATGTATAATAGAAAATCTGTCCAATTGGCAAATGGTTGGGTCCATATTCATGAAATTATACAGAGAAGAGCCTCCTTTTCCATTGAAAATATAGATTGCTACCCTATTGCGCTGACGTTATTTAACTTCCATGAGCATGAGAAAAATATTGCGCCGTAGCATTAAACAAAATACAACTTTGCTTTCTGCAACTCATGAATCTCTTGGTTACGCGTTCAAATTCAACCGCGATAAACAAATGCTAGACAACGACATACTAATATGCAAAACCAACAAGACCGATCTTCTTTTTCTCAGTCGTCATCGATGTAGATGGTCTCTTGCTGAAACAGCCCACCAAACACCTTCCTCACTTCCTTCTTTGGCTCGGCCTGCTGTTTCGGCTTTGGCTTCAGCTCCTCCTTTGCCACCTTTGGACTAAATGGGGTCGGGCGAGGCTGCTTGATCAGCGCCTTCTGTGGAGTTAATCTCTGAGCCTTGGCCTGCCCTCTCACAGTAGCGATCTGCACTTTCGGCTTCTCCACCGAACTCTGCACGGTGTTGGCAAGCTCAGAGCCAAGCTTGTCTAAGTTTAGACCAGCTCGGAATTCCTGGGCTTTGCTGAATAGGCCCTCCATTGAAATCCCAGCAGCCTCCGCCTTCTCTTTGGCTTCTTCCGCGAGACTCGTGGCCTTGGCCTCTTGCTGCGAGAGCTTCTTCACTTCTTCCTCGAGCTTCTTTGCAACCTTGGCCGCTTCCTGGGCTTTCTCGGCAGCTGTTCGTGCCTCTTCCTCGGCTTTCGCTTTGGCAAGCGCTTCTTTGTACTCTTTCCTTCTTCCATCCTCAGGGATGGCACTAGAACAAATCCGACACGCAATATTTAGGTTTATCTCAGGTGAAAGGCACATATGCGTAATAAACAAGAGATCGGAACCAGTCTGCATAATCGTCTTTAAGGTCGCCAAATAGACTATAACCGCGAGAGTAGTGGCATTCTCAAGCTAGAGAATATTGAGGGAGACAGTGACAATCTAAGCGGAAGCTAGATGGAGAACGACAAGAAGGACAAAGGAAACGCAAAAGGAAATGTCTCTATTGTCTGTATTCCTCGTCTATACTGCCCAGGTTAAGGGAACAGCTTACCTGTTACATGGACAGACATGTTCAGACAAAAACTATGTATACTCACGATTGAAAGAGATGTGCAAGTTTCTCTTTTTGTACTTGATCTGTCTGGTGATCACAAGGCAATAAATTATTACCTGAAAAGCTCATCTATAGGCCGCGAAGGAGCGGATGGGTCCGTAGAAACTTCCACCACCTGCATTTGATTAACGTACATGGTTCACTTGCTATGGAAAAATGCTCGAATGTGACAGCATTCCCTTGAAGAAATCACACAAGAAAGAAGCAGAATCTTGCGTAACAGTGTGAATAGTTGAGCACATATGTATACTACCTTGTTCTCTGCCGCAGCTGTGTTGGAGAAAACGCCGGCGACAAGCGATGCTATCTGAGACCTTGCAACCTAATAAAAAAGATTCGAAGTATGTAGATTGGCTTGTTTATAGCCATTATACTAATGTCGAGAATCGAAGATTCATGTAATAAGACAGAAAAAATAAGCGAAGGGTGATGGGAGAAATTGGAACAATGGAAAAGATTCTATTGCATACATTACATTACTTTGTAGTCGTTCGCGCCACCCCTTCCCTCTGCCGCCACCACAATGCTATAGGAACTCTCGGGTGTGTAATCCTCCGTCAAACTTGTCTTGATGAGCGTGTAGCTCACGTCGACTTCCGCTAGCTTCTGCAAGAACTCGGGCATCGTCAACTGCTGCGACCGGGAGAAGAGGTTGTTGAAGAATGAGGAGATGCCATCCAGCACGTTGTATGTGGAGGTCGCTGCGTTCGCGTCGTAGACGATCGCCACGTGGCCAACTCCCGCCAACTTGGCAGCTTGGATCACCTGCAAGGCATCCGAAGTGGTGACTTCCGTGGTGGGGCCGTACTCGGCCGGTCCGACGGTGACCACCACTTTGCTGGCGTTTCCAATGGCTTTCGCAATCAATTCCGCGCCTTGGAAAGTGGATTCAACAGCGTTCAGGCGTTTCGATTCTTCATTCGATATTATCTGACCATACGTTGATGCAAATTATCAGTCCCGGCTAAATGACCATATTTACTATCTTCTCATAAATCTAAGAAACATGACTCTTTACCGGTGATCTTGCAAGCATCTACTGGTTACTTAGATAAACCAACCAAACCACCATGTCCTAAACACCATTCATGTTTCAAAGAACCAATCAAATATAATCCCATGAATTATCATGTCAGTTTGAAGCAAGAGTCGAACAATTAATGCATCTACTATTAACAGCAACTCATAATTGAAATGTTAAAAACCGATGAGTGTTTTTCCGTACGTTAAGCGAGTATGTTCATCAAAGTGATTATATTGCTGAGTGCCAACCTTGTATTGAGCGGCCAGACGAGCCAACTCCTGGGCAGCGCCGAGATCCGGCACACCTGCCCTGACGCTGAAACCTCCCCTCAGCAACTGCTGTGCAATGCGGATACCGGCTTGGCCCGTCGCCCCTGCGACAAACACCGTCCCCGGGTCCTTCCTCCTAGCGAACGACAACCCCGAAGACTTGTCGCTCACGACAGGGACCAGCGACTTCACGTCCGGGATCTTTCCAAAGTTGAACCGGAACGGATTGAAATTGGCTGGGCCATTTTCCCCATTCTCCCCAGACGTCGGTTCTTCCGCCGCCGCCGCCGAGGCATTGCCGAGACGAAACGGAGGGAACGGACTGGGACCGGACTTCTTGGCGAGCGCGGTGAGCCTGGAATTCTTGAGGGGGCGAGCTTAGAGCGCGGTGGAGTTGTGAGGAGGAATGAGTTGGAGGTGAGAGTGGGAGCCATGGCGAGACCGACCCTCTTTTTTCCTTTTCCTTGGTGAATCAAGAGAAGGGCATCTCAATGTCCATGGCTTCGCTGAGTGGACGCATTCAGATATTGCCTGGTCATATGGCCGATGGATGTGGTCGCTCGAAATGATACCAACGTTTTTTTTTTTTTTTCGATCTTTTTGAGGATTATCTAGATCGGATGGTGTGCCATAATAAGCAAATGAGAGGAGCCCACGTGGAACACGTTTTATCTGCTCACCAAATGTCGTACACCAGACGTTTTTTGGATGGGAAGAAAGAAAAGGACGGTGATGAAAAGCACGTCGAGCCATTATTAAAGAGAGAGAAGGAAACCCTTCCCGATCGGCGTTCGTGGAACCCGATTCAACGCCGCCAGAGCCGCAGAGACTCCGGTTAGAACAAGAACTTAAGATGTCGATATTGCGACCCTAGGCATAAAACCGAACTTCAATCTGAGGAATCGGATAGTTTATCTTCACTATTTATTTTGCCTTCAGAAACTTTGCTTAGACGGTGTGGTTAATAGAAAAAAAAACTAAAATTAGCACGAATTACTTCTAAACGAGGCATGAGATTTCCGGTAACAAGGGCCAAAGACCAACGTCTCGTGCTGGCTCAAGAGGCCGCAGCAAATTTAGTTTGTGTTTAGGGAGCTTCACGTCAACAAACTCAGAAATCTCACAATGAAGATAGTCTCTCTGAATTATACTCATCGTTTGAAGGCCATCGGCTATCAAAGCCAGCACCTACTTCTCGAGCTCATCATAATAGAGTCTCTCTTTCAGACTTTCAAAGCTCAACACCGACAGCAACACCAATCGGGTCAGTATAAGCAATTAACTCGCCCGAGATTTACCAGTGAGGATATCTTGCACGCAACTCGTGTTGAACCCACGTACACACATTTTGCAGCCACTTGAAAATGCAATTAAATATTTAACTGCCTCAATGGATTAGGGCAATGGATCCAATACAAAGTCACGTCGGGGTTCAACCTGGACAGTTTCGAGGCTGGTCAGACACCTTACATACGAGTGCACATTGGAAAGTAGTTCATCTACAAATCTGTTGCTGGGGCAACATTTGGGCGCGAGAGACATTAATGGCCTCCAACAGATCAGTTCTGATTATGTTCAGTACTATCAGTCCGAGGCTAATGCCCTCAGCCAGTGCGACGTCAACCTAGCCCATCAATCTTCCTATGGAGCAATGGCTTGTATGTTAATGAAGATGTATGTAAACAAAGGAAAGCGAAATGAGTATACAAACGGTGGTAACCATCCCAAACAGACAGAGATGATGATAGGGGCAGATCTGTGAGACTTGAGGGTACAATAATATGGAGAAATATGCTGGGCGAAAGCTCTTTTGCACTTTTTCTGAAGGAGCATTTACCAAAGGACGAGCTGGCAAATATGTAACTTTTGGTAACATATAAAATGCTTTTAGGCAATTTTGAGCAGTAAATATGGAAAGAAATGGAAGGGGAAACACAATATGACACTCATAATAGCCCCTTGACTGCACCAAAACTGTTAGGCTCGAGACCAGGTGCAATTAGGCTCGAGACCAAGTAGCAATTAGCATTTGCGATGGGGCTCAAAGCATTACGATAGTCATGAGTTTGCCGTCTAAAGTGATACTTGAAGAAAGCTCGATAAGTGAAAAAAGTGCGCCCCCCTCTATATGATATCGCCAGTAGTAAATTATGAACATCCCATCGTCAAAGAAAAAACCTGAAGCAAAACTCAATGAACGAGTACTCAGAACACAAAGCAGCAAGGAAAAAGAGAAGGCTCGTCCTAGCTACAAAAGGCCCATTGTTTACTGAACTCTATTCTCAATCTACTAAATATCCACCCAGAAAAAGTGATAGAACCCACATTACACATCATTACCTCCATTTACACATTAGCTAAAGGGAGCGAAGGTAGTAAGGCATACCAATATTGTTGCACTAGATTATGTAAGCTGCTTCTACAAACTTTAAACGAAATGCTTCAGAGTCGCCATGGAATGGATTGCCACATCCAAGCTCATGAAGAAATGAAATAACACCAAGTAGTTAATAGTTGATATGGAATTGTCGCAACATTAATTGCACTATTTAACACAATTTCGCATTATATACACCTCTGAGAACAATAGTTCTATCAAGAGCACAGTTCAACACTTACAGACTATAACCAACGAGAATAGTAAAAGTTTTTGTATCAGTAGAAAACTGCTTGAGTACATGTCATGTTTTAAGAACTTAACATTTCCTCAGTTAATTGGGGCATCTCCAGGACTTCAACACCAAATTTCTATTGTAGGGCCACGTCAAAAGAGAAAAACAGAGTTCTCAGGTATCTAGACATCCTAGAAGGCATGATGTCCACCTCAACACAGGTAGGAAGGTTAGAAACATAATCTACAAAAATACTCTCGACCAATCATAACAGAAGTGGGCATATAAATATATGAACTTCTCAGTGTTGAAAACACCACCCTAAATGAACCCAGAGAAAGATGTAAATACATCACCTGAGTTGATGTTCAGAATGATGATCTGCGCAATGTTCTGCTCAACCAAGTCATCAAAGTTGAATATTTTTTCATCTACCAATTGATGAGAAATCCAATTTAGTACCAACTTCAAGTTAGCAGAACCGACAAAAAACCTTTACTTGATTTAGTCTCCAGAACACATTAAGCAGCCATCACTAGAAGCTATATGCATCGTCATTTGAATTCTTCGTACTATAATTCATTAGGAATAGAGTAAGAAGACAAACTAATCCCGGCAATTATAATGGAAGCACAATCACATGAATAAGCATGCATGAAGGCAAGGAGTTGTCCTTTCCAATCTATGATAACCTGTAAAGCAACAAATTCTAACGTCCCTACAAGGGGAAAACAATGATTACCAGAAAATCTAGCGGCAATGCCTGATTAAAGTTGCATCAACAGAATAGCTGAGGAACCTCATTTATCGATTAACTGCCAGCAATAAAGACAGACTAATTAAATATTTATCAACATATCAAAATATTTGAATCACAACACGAAATTCAAAGCAATTTCAACCAAAGAGAGATGCTCGTCAGTATGATAAAACAAGCCAAAAAAGTTCATAATTCCAACACTAGAAGCAAATTCAGTGACCTATGCCCTTCTTTGCCTTAAACGACTCAAGAGCCTTCATTCGTAGCTCAATCTCCAGTTTCTTTTGCTTAGTATCTGCTTCTTCATCATACGAACGGTACGCCTTTCTGTCAACATCTTCATCATCCAAGGAGGATGCATCTCTGGAATGCTTTCCATAATCAGATGAGACATTATCTTCTTTCTTCGTTCTCATCTTTGCTGCACGCCGTTCTTCACGTCGGCGACGTCTCTCCTCTCGACGTCGACGTCTCTCCTCCTTCCTCACTTTTTCTCTTCTTTCCTCCTCCTTTTAGTCTCCTTCCGATCCTCTATCTCAGAATCATAGCTATTATCATCTGAATCTTTTTCTCGCTTATCTAATCTTTTGTGCCTTTTCTTCTCCTTGCGTTCATTAATTTGCTTATCACTTTCCTCAGAACCTGTTTCAGACAAGCTGCTGTGTTTACTATGATCAGCCTTCTCCACAGATCTTTGTGTGACTTCAGATCCATGCCGTTGATTACCGTCTTGAGAACGATTCTTATCATCAGATTTTCTACCTTCAACTGAGTGAGATGTCTGTAGCTTCTCACCAGATTCTTTGTTCAGTGACGGTGACAACACTCCCTTTCCAGAGGGCTTTTCCCTGCCAACAATGACATTACACTATTAGACAGCACGCAATACAAAAAAGTACCTGGATAAATTCATGGGGAGAGCCCACACCTCATTCTCTCCTGGTCTTTGTTTCGTACGTCCAAGCCATCAGAACGGCCCTTAGAGCCAATAGAATGATCTCCAGCTGCTCTTTCAGGAGGAGAAATGTCCTTGTCATGCACCTTCATGGGTGAGTCTCCCTGTTTACTGAAAGAGGATGAGTTCATAGATCTTTTATCTCTAGGCTTCAGAGCACGATCCCTACTTTCCCTACAAACAACAAGAATAACAGAAATTAAAACATTTTAGAGGATTTGACAATTATACTTCCCCTACAAACAACCAGACAAATAGAATCAAAACTCTCAGAATATTTGACTATTCATTTTACAATAGTAGCCAACAATATGAAGAGAGAGGGAGAGAGAGATTTGGAATCTAACCGATTGTTGTTATTGATTCCCCTCTCATCACTTCTATCTGGGCTTTCTTGATGCGACCTACGTTCTCTCGATCGCAGTGAAGTAGAACCGTCATCATTATTCACCCGATTTTTAACTTGCTTTAGTGGACTCCTGTATGGAATAGATGACCTTTTAGCAGCAAAACAGACAATCAAGAGGATAAAAAAATGACAAGAAATAGAAATGTTTTCAGCTTAATGCAGGATGGGCCTCGGGGTTATACCTGCTTCGTCTCCGGACATTCCTAGCTTGCTTTACAGGACTCTCATATGGACTCGGTGACCTTGTATCAGAAGACATGCACATGCAGAAGTATCCATGAGATGCATGTAGTTTGAGGGTTAAGTGAGTATGAACTCTATCCACAAATCCTACTTTCAAAACTATTCATCTCTTTAAACACGAGAGAGCGAGAGAGGATATTTTCCCAATGTGATCAATAATGCTGAGCAACTCCCTGAGGAGTCAGACCGATATGGTGTATATCTATAAGTGTAAATGTGCCCCAGTTAACAATTTCCATAAGTTCACAATAAAATTATGCATAAGAAGAACCAACCGTTACAGGCAATATATCATTTTGAAAAGGAAAGAACAGGCCGATGATTTGATAAACAAAATACATTCCTCTCCTGAACAGCATCCTTAGCAAACAAAAGGAAAACACTAATACTCATTGAACCTTGAAGGTGAAAACAAGTCATGTATGAAGAATAATGAAGGATATACCTCATTCTTTCCCTAGAAGGTCCAGCAGGCAATCTTCCATATGGAGGAGATCTCTTCAGCAAGGGCGGAGATCTATGACCATTCGGAGATGCAGAGTTTGACTCATGAGATGTCCTCCGGGGTGGAGGGGTCATTGATTTCCTGCGAACAGATAAGGGCGATCTTCGTTGCCGTGGAGATGGAGACCTTTGCCCTGAAATCGATTGAGATCTCCGTAGCCGCTCTCGTACAGGGGATGGGGTCCCATGGCGTACCGGAGGAGATGATTTGGGATGCATAGGTGAAGTTGATAAATGACGGACAGGAGATGACCTGCGAGACACAGGTGAAGGTGATATACGATGCCTGGGAGACGGTGATCTGTGCCGTGCGGGAAAAGGCAACCTTCTTCGAACAGGAGAGGGCAACCTCCTCCGTGCAGGAGAGGGTGACCTCCTTCGTACTGGAGAGGGTGATCTACGTCGGACAAGGGAAGATCTACGTCGCACCGGAGGTGGTGATCTTCGTCTCTCAAAAGAAGGGGACCCACGCCGGACAGGAGATGGCGATCTACGACGCCGGACAGGAGATGGAGATCTTCGACGGCGTACAGGGGTCAGTGATCTACGCTTTACTGGAGAACGTGATCTATGTCGAGGAGGCGAATGCAACCTCCGCCTTACAGGAGATGGGGATCTGCGATTCGGAGATATCGATCTTCGCCTGTAATAAGACGCTCCTCGTCTTGGAGATTGGGATCTCCTAGGAGAATACCTCCGACGAGGTGTCATAGACCTTCTTCGAGGAGCACGATACCCCTTACCAGAAGAAATTGAACGGCTTCGTCTTTCTTGTGATGCAGAGATACTCCTGGACCTGCGTCTTTCACTAAAGGACATATGTCAACAATATAAAGTAATCTTAGAATACAGCAAAAAAAAAAAAAACAACTAACAAGATAAACACATTGTTTCCTCAATCCCGCAACAATTTAAGAACTGTATTAACGACAAATAATTTACTGTAGCAGGAGAAATACGGTTACATACTCTGAATAACTCCTGGATTTAGAAAATGACTTGCTGTTTGACCTAGAAGGTGAAGCTCTGAACAATAATTCACAAAAGTATCATCCAACAAATAAAGATCAACCAAAAATTTTCAAATCACACAGAACTGCAGTAGATGCTCACCGAAGGGGTGAAGAGGAATGGTCCGCTGAACGAGGAGATCTCAAAATTCTGCAGGAGATAAGCAAGTCAGCATTTAAGAGTCACATTGGTAGCTTGCGGAAATCACAGACAATCACTTGCCATATCCTACAATAATGCTCGCACAATAATCAAAGAATTGAAATCTTAGGTCAAAACACTAAGTATGGATGGTATGAACTACCTAAACAAAAAAATTTTAACAGCGAACAACCAGAGCTATTACTCACTACATCCAAAAATTTCCATTACATAAAAGCTGGAGATGACTATTTTTTGCAAAGAACAGAAGTTTGAAAATAATCTCTAGAATCCAACATAGGGAGACTAGGAATCTCAAGCCCCAACCCAACCAAATAAGAAGGAAGAATAAATGAGAATCATGGAGATAGATCTGTCAATATCAAAAGATTGGGTATAAAAAGCCATATACAATGGCCGGTGAAAAGAAGCTTCTTTAATCCAAACTGAGAGACATCTCTTTCGCTGTTAGATCTTCTGCTAATTTTCAAGAATTGAATGTCTAATGCACCTTGACCTCGTCTCTGAATAGCTTAAATCAACTATGCAAGGTAAGTGCAACAGCAAATACAAGCTCTAGATGTTTAGAATACTCGAAGGATTGAAATGCATGCAGATGACAGGCATCACAACTAATCCCTTACTCATGGCTTCTTCTCGAAGCACCCCTCCTTCCATTATTATTTCTATCATCCCGACGAACATTTGAGGCCCTTGAAGATATGAAGTCCTTCTCCAGGGCATCATTTGAAGCCTTCATCTCTACCACACCATCCTACAGTAGTTTGAGGTAAAGGACATGAACCCAAATAATTGCAGAAGCTAGCTGAACGCATAGAAACACAAACATAAGTTAAAAATGCACCGCAGCTTTAGTCAATTTAACTGCAGCCTGAATAAAATAATATTACCATCCGCTTTGATTTCTCCTCTTCAAATTCTCTACTTTCCTTGTCTCTATTCTTCCGAATTTCGTCAGCAATACGGTTGGCTTCAACCTGAATAATCATGAAAAAGAAAAGCCATTGAGAACATACAATCAGTTATTTCAGTCACGAGCTCATCGTGGAATTAGAAATTAGACCTGCTTCTTCCGAGTTTCTTCCTCTTTGGCATCTAAGAACTGCTGAGGTACACCGCTTGCATTTTTCTGCGCACTGAGAAGAAGAGTCCAGAGTTCTTTCATAAACTTGCCAGTATTTTTCTCCATAAACCCTGTTAGTTGTATCTGAACTTCCTTTCCATTAACCTCCTGCAGAAAGAAAAACATAACAGCTTGACTTTTGTAGTCGATTTACAAGGAGTTCGCATACCAAAAACAGATGCAGCAGCCTATGATGCACCCCTCAAACATCCTCATGTGACTTGAACCTTAGAGAGGTACAAATCACAAGAGAATACGTGATAAAGCACTAAACCAAGAATTTCTTTCCCGAGAATCTAGAAAGACAGAGTAGAATACCTTCCCATCCAGAAGTCCGTATATGAAGTTGATGAGAACTTCATCTTCAAACCCTAGAAGCTCTGTCACCCTGGTGGCAATCCAAGGTTTCATGACATCCATCTTCACTTTCGCCATGTCCACCTGAAACACGAAATTTGGACGGTCGATACATTTCCTCAACACGTCAGCCAATAAGCTTCCCATCAAGTCATCACCGAATGCAAACGTACATCCGAACGTGCGTACTTAGATTGTCTCAGTCATTTCCTATACTTATTATAACATCAATCAGTAGTTCAACAGGCATTCGAGCATAGTGTCAAATCTAAGGACGTAAAACACGAAAAATCTCAACCATCTCCGAGCGAAATCTAACCAGGTACTCCAGCTCCGGAGCAAACTTCTGCGTCTTGAGGAGCTTCGCTTGTTTGTTCGAGAACCGAGTGTCCTGATCCGCCGAAGTACCCTAAACACGCGATTACACATTACCGTCTAGAACTGATAGGAACAAAAGCGGGCGAGATGAATGCAGTAAAGCGACGGATCGAATAGATTTGAGCATATAGCTTACCCGGAAAAACCCTCCCGACATTGTTAGGGTTTTGGGGGCGAAGCAGACGGAGGAGGATGGATTTTCCAAGAGAAGGTGAAGTTAGGAGAGGAGAATCTCGCTGTTGCAGGGACGGGCGAGATAGATAGAGAGGGAGAGACGGGCGTGCTCCTGCGCGCTCGGTGTGATGATGCCCTTCGTCTTTTGGATCGGATCCAAGACCTTGTTTCGGCCCAAATCAAGAAAAATTCATGTAAGCCCTAACGCCTCCTTCACATTAGAATTTGGTGGGATTTTATTTTTTTTTATTTTTTATTTTTTTTGTCGGAATGTGGGATTTCAATTGAAGAAGAAGAAGATGTGCGAGGAGGGGAGGGGGGGGAGCGAGTCGGAAAAAAAAAAAATTCCATGTCAGCAAATTCCGTCCATTAGGTCGATCCAAAGATGATCGGCGACGATGATCGGCAACACTGTTTAAAAAGTAGATGGACAATTTTGAAACGAGGAAGGTAAATGAACTGTTATGACTTTTGGTAAAAGTAGAAAGATTATTAGAGATCATGTTCCATAAGCATACGCTTCACTTGTGTTCCCTATTGATCACTGAAGATGCTTTTATTGCCCAAAAATGAATATAACATCCATTTTCGATTAACCCGTAATCGAATACTTTTGAGTCACGGGAATCGCTTATGCACGACAAAGAACGGACAATAACGTAAACCTGCAAAACTACCCGACAACACGAGAATCATTAAAGTCGAAGTCGAATATATTTGGTAAATCTAGTAAACACAAAAACGAATGCAAAAATAAGTTTTGTTAATGATTGTACTCTGCCCTTCATAAAGTGAAATAGTGCGTTTGAAATCAAGAAAGTGGAAAGAAATTTGTGAAATTAACGAGGATGCATTTGTTTCGTAAAAAATAAATGATTTGAAATTTTTTAGCCTAAAAATAATTGATTATATTATTTGTAAAAATGAATGAACAAAAAAAATAATTTCATCTTTAAATTGGTTCTTGTAGTTCAAGCGCACTACTCGTCCATAATAAAAGTTGGTCAGCTTTCTTTTTTTTTTGGTGGTTAACTGGAAACTTCTTTTTAAATTTGCTGCTTGGCAAGACGTTGGGTACTGATTTTTTTCTTTAATTATTGACTCCGTATATTTGGGACTTTTGTGCATCACATAGGGGAGTCAAAAAGAGGGTAACCAAAAATATTTTGGAAAAAATCGCCAAAAAAGTCATAAACATATTATATTACGGTCAATTCAATGGTAAATTTTTTAATTTTGGCGACTTTAATATTAGATCTTTTGACGATTTGCAATGTAATCCTTTAAGATCGTCAATTGAAAAGTTTACGATAATTTGAACAATTATCCTCAAGATTTAAATCTACATTTGAAAATGGCTTAGGATATGGAATTGATGTCGCAAAGGAAAGTAACCTGTTTGGATCCCGATTTCCCCCTTCCGATTCATTGATTGCCGTTCTCCACGGAGATTCAAGGCAGATCATCCCGAGCTTGCAAGAATGAAATCCACCAAAATCGCTAAGACAAACCACGTCTACTTTCATTGATAGCTTAATTTAATGGAAGGCCTTAACTTATGCTTCCTTGCATAATGTAGGAGGATGTAACACTCGACCATCATGCATCTACAGAGCTACAAGGATTCAATTAAGGTCAGTAATCTAATCCAACGGACTTTCTGATGCCGGCCTATTTTGCTTTCCTAACTCGTGTCGGCGAGGACGGCGGGGACAGCGGGGCTTGTGTATATGCGCGGGGCTCTCTAAAGAACACATCGCGACTGGAAGACGGCGAGCAAGGGAGGGTCCGCCAATCTAGTTGGAGAGGCCGGCACTCCGTGGCAACCTCTCTTGTCCTCTTTGTCATTGGCCGGGCGTGGCAACCGGAAATCTTCGCTCCCGGGCGATGGAGACGTGCATATGATCACCGGGGACAGCAATGGGATCACCACGGGCTTAAAAGGGTCCGCCCCGCGTCAATGCCATCGACGACGCGATCGAGTCGAAGAGACTTGGGGGCGCGCTTTTGAAGCCGGGTTTGGCGCTTCTTCGCTCCCTCGGCGCGGAAATTGAAGCCGTTCTCCATCGTCGAGCGAGAAAAGGTCGAAGCCGCCGACGGCTTTTTATCGTCTCGTGGAGAAGGAAAGGAAGAAATACGAGCAAAGAAGTGTTTGGTGGTGCATGCCTTAGGCTTGATAAGGAGCTGAGGAGATCCAAAGTTGTGAGCACTTGGTGTTGCGAGGAAGTCGAAGCGGAAATGACGGACGAGGTTGCTTTTTGCGGGAGCAGAGAGGGTCATCGTTTCGAGTGAATTTTCCGAGAATCCCATGGCTGATAGTATTTTGAGGAGCTCCTCCTAGTGAAGACGTCTTTTTTTTTTTTATACAAGAAACCCAATTTTCTCGTAAAATAATGGTTGAAAATATTTGATAAATTATTATATTATTTTTTATGTGATATTTAGCGTTGGTCACTTTTCCAAAATGCATATTAGAGTCCACATTGGCACATGCTAAAGCTATTTATTAATCACGACTCTCCTCATTCCGATGATCATGAATCTGTTCCTCTCAATTTGCAAAATTTTGTGAATGACATGGTTCCTCGAGCCCAACATGGTGCTCTTTGAAGTGTCTCGAATCGGACAGGCGCATACTAGAGAATGAGCTTGAGGATACTTTGTTATACCTGCAAAGGTATATCGTCTCATCTAGTACGCTTTTTGGTCGAAGAAGGCGAGGCTTTCGCCAAGGCTTTGTTTGACGGGTAAATTCCCTTGGGTCTATGTGCTCGCTCAAAGGCCGAATAATTATGGAGTCACCCGTGCCTGGAAGCCCCTTTATCAAACCAAAAATGAGCACACTCCGTAGATCCCGTCGTAAACTATCCGCACCTACATCTTATTCCATGATAATCCAAGTAGCAGCTCCCACGAGTCCGCTCGAACCGTCGATTCCGGAGCCATTCGTTCTCTCCTCTCGATTGCCCTATCTCAACCATTGATACATATCTCGTTTTTTCACGTCAACGAGTGAAAATTGGTTGAGACACCTATGAATTTATTTACAATCCCCATGTCCACCTTTAGATCTCATTCAATCCTTTTATTGATTTCATTTACATAGGTAACGAAATATTAATATATCCACGACGTCTAGTTAATCTTTTTCTTAACATCTTCACATACCATTTACTTTCTTCATATACGCTAATAATTTTCCCTGTAAAAACATAAGTTTTTTTTTATAGCAAAGCAATAATTCTATAGCGTATTTGGTAATTTTGAATGCTAAGAATAAATGGATCTTTCCTTAGAATTTTCGGACTTGGGTCGAAGTTTTTCATATAGAATAGTGAGTTGCCATATGAAGTATGCTTTTCATAGCAGTCAATAACTTTATTCGTTGCGAAAGTATTTTCCTCATTTCAATTCTCCACAGCTAAAACCAATTTTAAAATCAGGAGAAATTTGTAACCTTTAAGCGTGGTCAACGAAGTGAGTTCAACTCGAGGCCCACGAACCCGATTTTCTATTTTTGGAACCTATAACCTTACTATGTATACCTTAAACGATTTACCTAGATTAACGATTGCAATAAATTATCACATCTAAAGATCACTATTTACTTGTTATAATTCAATGATCATAATTTTTATTCGGACACACGAAGAATATGAAATATTAATAAAGTAAAAAGCATCAATCACGGGTAGCGTCGGAAAATAGAAAATCGACTAATGACTTAAGATTATATGCTCATCATAAAATGACGTGAACGATGAAATTGTTCAGAATTGCGCAAAAAATATAGGACAAGAAAAACATAAAAACTTGCTTTAGGTTCTAAGTTCCACCTCTCGAAATATGAAACCTACTCGTCGAAATCGATTATTCAATTTTTGAAATCTGAAACTTAACATGATTTTACGGACCCGGTCCTCCGGTTCTAGGTTGCCGGTTCTACCTAAAATTTTCGCATGGGCTCGGGTCTAATTATTGGTATTCTACGGATCTAACGGTTAAGAACCCAATTCGCGTGGATCCAGCTCCAGCCAATAGTTCCCCAATCAAGGTCCGCTGCGAGCAACGTGGCGAAACCGAAAAGTCAACCGATTATCATCCAAAGGAGACCACAGAAATATCCACCAAACGCGAGGAAGAGGATAGAATGAAAAAGCGGGAAGAGTTTCGATCGATGCTCGCCGATCTTCTTCTTGATGGCTGGACCTTGCAGTTGCGGCATCGTGGCTCATCAATCCCTGTTCGAGTTCAAGCTCCCGCAAGCCCAACCTCCATTCCCTCGACGCAAGAACCAGCAACGCCACGTTTCATCATACACCCAACGCCATGTTCATCATCCTCGCCAAAATTTAAGCCTCCACCACAAGGGCCGTCTCAAATCCGGAAATGCCGAGCTTCCTAATCTGCCCTTGTTGCCAAGTTCAAAGCTTGAGTTCACTGTGAGGAATCAGTGACTGACGTGGCTTCTTCGACTCTTTTTTTGCCTCCACTTGGATTTTGGGTATTCTAAGAAGTGAGCTTTTTTGGTTTTTTCGTGGTCCTTTCTTTTTTCTGTGACAGGTTGGTGCACAGAGAGAGTATGGTTCTTCAGCTGGAGATGCCGAGTCGCTTATTTCCAACCCAAACCAAGAGGCATTTTCTTGGTCTTCTGTTATTATTCCGTACGATTTCTCTCCCTGTTTTGTACTGCTCTCGTTTTTATCCTTCCAATGGCTAGCTTGTCCATGGGGGACTCATGGCATTGTTTTTAATTCCACATAACTCAGCACTCCCCGTGACAGTGCTTCGGCTTGAGGATGCGTGAGATTAAAGTCAAATTTGAGACCTGCATTGGTCTCCTTTCCCCTCTTTTGGAGTGCGTAGAGGAAAATTTTAATCTAGTTTTTTGTTATCACAATGTTCTAATTGCGAGAAATTATATGTCAATCACTTGGCATTGAAGGCACAGGAGTAAATAAATTGTCTAAGAGCGCGCTGTGCACGTTGTACGGTCTGTCGGTCTTATATAGCCACGAAATTACTGCCTTCAATAAATCTAAGGAATGGATTTTCCAGGTTCTTGTTCCCGGCACTCGGGGGATTGTTATTTGGTTATGATATTGGTGCCACTTCGGGTGCAACTATCTCGTTGCAGGTAAAAAGATATAATCATGTTTATCATTTTTTTTTTTGGGTCAAATGTGAGTATGGGAAGATCAAGTAAAAGCACTGTACTGTTTGATACTTGAGTCTGTCATTTTGCCATGCTTTCAGTCTGCTCAGCTTAGTGGCACTACTTGGTACAACCTCTCAGCTGTTCAGCTGGGTCTTGTGGTATGGTTCACATATTGAATCTCATATTTATAGAATTTCATTTCTGTACAATACATGCTCCAATTGAAATATCCATTTCGATTGGTCATAGGTTAGTGGTTCCCTTTACGGAGCTCTTCTAGGTTCCCTTCTTGTGTATCCGATTGCAGATTTTCTTGGTACTCTCCTTGCTTGCATTTGTCTTGTCTTTTATAATTCGAAAAGCTGGCTTCTTAGACACCCTAGTTTTTCTGACTTTAAAAGGGAGGAGGCGAGAACTTATTACAGCGGCCGTACTCTATGCCTTTGGTGGTGCTATCACGTCCTTTGCCCCTGTTCTTGGTGTTCTCTTATTAGGAAGACTACTCTATGGCCTAGGAATTGGCCTGGTAAGCTATTGGAACATTGGAAGAGTTTTTGTTGTTCTCGTGAATTCTCATCTTGTTCTTGGCCATATGCTTCAAATACGCGATTTCCACAGGCTATGCATGGAGCTCCTCTTTATATTGCGGAAACGTGCCCGTCTCAGATTCGTGGAACCCTGATATCTTTGAAGGAACTCTTCATAGTTCTTGGGATTCTGGTAACTCTTAGAAAATGTGTGTTTCTGAGAAAATATGCATACTTTTCTTGAAAACGAAACGATCCTTTTGGCAGTTGGGTTATTTTGTGGGAAGCTTTCAAATTGATGTTGTTGGAGGGTGGCGATACATGTATGGAGTGGGTGCCCCTATTGCATTAGTAATGGGATTGGGCATGTGGAGTCTCCCTCCTTCTCCTCGCTGGTTGCTTCTAAGGGCCGTCCAAGGTAAAGGGCCTTTACAAGACTACAAAGAGAAAGCAGTTGTGGCCCTGGGCAGATTAAGGGGACGGCCTGCTGGTGACAAGGTGTCTGAAAGACAAATAGAAGACTCTCTCTTCTCGCTGAAATCTGCCTATGCATATGAGAAACCTGAAGGAAGTTTTCTGGAGGTATTCCAGGGGCCTAGCCTAAAAGCCTTCATCATTGCTGGCGGTTTAGTCCTTTTCCAACAGGTAAATTTACTGATACGCCTAAAATGGCATATTTTTTTCTTGCTCCTCTCTTCTATCGTATGGTATTTACGGGAGACCAGTAAAAGTCGTGGTTGGTAAACCAATTCGCTACCTGGTTTTCTGGCAGATCACTGGACAGCCCAGTGTTCTATATTATGCAGGCCCCATTCTCCAGGTACATGACAACTTCGAGCACTTCTATCATTTGAAGTTCAATCAATAATGACTCCACCTGATCAAACTTTTGTTGTTGATGCTCAAGAGTGCTGGCTTCTCTGCTGCTGCTGATGCTACCCGAGTTTCAGTTGTAATTGGCCTTTTCAAGGCATGATTAATTCTTCATAACAGCCTGTCACGTGTTTCTCTGTCTTTAGGCTTCATTTTTCAGTGACCAGTTTTCCTTTCCAATGATACTTCTTTAGTTACTGATGACATGGGTAGCTGTTCTAAAAGTTGATGACCTTGGAAGGAGACCCCTGCTGATTGGAGGTGTTGCTGGGCTTGTATGTATCTTGTCCTGCATTTTTTTTTTCACCCAAAAGTCATCCCGGTCTCTCCATTAGTCTTTAATATCAAGGATGTCCCAGAAAATTATAATGGACTGTTTCATTCTCTTTTTATGTGTTCAGGCTATCTCTTTACTCCTCCTCTCTTCTTACTACAAATTTCTCGGAGGATTCCCTCTTGTCGCTGTTGCTGCTTTGCTGCTTTATGTGGGTTGCTATCAGGTGACTAATGTGTCTTCTGCAAAGGGCGATTCCTGGCTTCTCCATTTTCCGCTGTTCGACTCAAAAATTCATTTGAAATAATCTGTCATGTCAATAATCTGAATGCAATCTAATAATTTATTTTCCATTCTACCGCTCTCAAAGTTCTATATTTATCTTTCTGCCTCGAAATTAAAACTAGAAAGCATTGGATTCTTGCAAATTGATGTTATAGGCATAATTAGCCTGTCATTTTTAACCATTTTCACTTACACACATGCCCTTGTTACATATTGCCTAATGCATGAGTAGTGAACCACTGTCAAGAGCGTAGTTCTTTGTGCTGGTTGTCAGATATCATTTGGACCCATCAGCTGGCTCATGGTGTCGGAAATATTTCCACTGCGCACCAGAGGGCGGGGAATCAGTCTTGCAGTACTAATAAACTTTGGTTCAAATGCCATTGTGACCTTCGCCTTCTCACCTTTAAAGGTAGTCAATCTTAAGCGATCTGGTGTATTTCGCTTCTCTAAGGTGATTGAGAACACTGTATCTTGTTTTGCAGGAGTTGCTAGGAGCTGAAAATGTTTTCCTCCTTTTTGGGGCCATTGCTTTGCTGTCGCTCTTGTTTGTAGTCCTCCTTGTCCCAGAGACGAAAGGTTTGAGCTTGGAAGAAATTGAGTCCAAATTCCTTGAGTGAAGGCCATCACACTATATCAGTTTGTCATTACGACAACAAGAACCTTGACGAATCTGTTGATGCATCTATCTTCCCAGCTGGGCAATTAGCAGGACTACTCAAATGCTCCTTTTCACTCTCAAGTCCTAATACTGTTAACAGAACAAGCAAGTACTCTCAGTTGATGACATTGCACAGTGATATCTTTGTAGTCGAGGCCACAGTTTGCAAATTCGACCTGATCAAGAGATGCAATGTAAATCGAGCACTTTGCTAGATGGCCATCAGAAGTGACTGGTGTGAAGCTGTAGAGCTATACTTGTTTCTCCTGTATTTGTAAGAACTCTGGATGTAGACTCGTGTATATGTACATTGTCTCGGCGAACCCGATGCACGTTAAGTCACTCGAGCTTTTTTCGCAGTATCATCTGAGCTCTCTTATTTCTTTACCATGTTATTTCTTTATTCGCCTTTTAGCTGCCAACAGGAAGAAGCTTGCTCTTGGTTAGCATTTTGTGGCCGTTGAAGCAGAAGAAAAGCTCTGAAAGCACACAACATTCGTTTGGTAACTTCAACAATTTTCCTAAGTTCGCAAATTGACATTCATCAACAGAGGCCATGAAAATTTCAGGACATTTTATCAGAGAAAACTGCAGGCTCATTTCTTATTGGAGGATAGGGTGTTGAACACAAGCCACTAATGTGGAAGAACTCTAGTAGCTTCCTGTAAGAAACTGAAGCATCACTTCACTCCACCTCAGAAATTTATTCTGAACTTGTCGTGTACGAAGATTTTTTGAGCTTTGATTGGGCTTTTATCCACATGTTATAGCCAGTTCAAACCTGTCACCATTCACCAAAATGTCTATTGTTTTGTCTTCCAGAATAAAAGAAAATAATAGGAAAAAAAGGAAAAGCGTACCAGTTTTTTTCAGTGGTGAAGAGAGAAGCTATGACCTCAGCCTCAATTGTCACTCCAATTCAGAAACACTGGAGGAGCCTACTTTGTCCTACATGGCAAACAGTAGCCTTGAGTTGGTCCCACGTGTCAGCCGAGCAGTCGGGCTTGGCCAGCCATTAAGGGTTTATAAAAACCATACCGGCCCTCTTGTTTCTCTGCGCTTAGTTGCCTGTTCGCTTATGTTCCGGCCCAGTCACAACAGAGACACACCCACACGCCAGCTTCAAGCACTTGTCTAAGCAGCTTGTCGTTTGATCAAGTCCCAAGTAAACTTTAGCCCATGGCTGCCACGGTTTCAACCGTTGGAACTGTTAACCCGGTAATTTCCTGCCATTTTCCAGCTCTGCAAACTGGCTCTCTTTCTTCGTGCTACATTCATTGCAATTTGTCTCAGTTGTGGAAGCAATAGGGTGTGTGCTTATGATGTTCGACAGTTTACACTAGGCTGTCATTAAGAAAGTGACTATATGCTATTTTCATTCATGCATTATTGCATTGGTTTGAAGTTCATCCTTTTTTTTTCTTTCCGTGGGAAGTTCGAAATTTTCTTGTAGCTTATGCAGGGGTAATGCATGAGATCAAGGGTCCTTGATCATGTTCTTGATTTTGCCTTTCTGGTTTTTTAGATTTGGGAAGATTGAACTTAAACTTGTACTTGATTTCTGTTCTTCAGCCATTCAGGTAAAGGGTCCAAGCTCAAAACATGCTTCTCAACTAAACTTTCCGGTCACATTCATTTTAGTTTGTTTATACAGCTTGTGAAAACTGTTTTAACTCTTTAATCAAAATGACTGCATGCTCATCGAAAGAATCTTGTGTTGATCCAGCTGAGCTTGAACAACTCGAGCTCTGGAGGCTCGGTCCCCAGTTCGGTCTTCTTGGGAAGCAGCCTAAAGAAGGTGAACTCCAGATTCACCTCCCCAAAGGTTTCATCCGGGAGCTTCAAGGTTGTCGCTGAAGTTGAAGAGGATAAGCAAACCGACAAGGACAAATGGAGAGGCCTTGCCTTTGATACTTCTGATGACCAACAGGACATCACCAGAGGAAAGGGCATGGTTGATTCGCTCTTCCAAGCTCCCATGGGGACTGGAACTCATTATGCCGTCATGAGCTCATACGATTACCTTAGTGCTGGCCTTCGCCAGTAAGTGTAAACATGCTTATCGTCGGAGACAAGTGCTTGTGATTCTCTATTACGAGATGGTCTATGTGACTCGGGCTCATACTGTAAATTTGTCGTGTTTCAGATACAACCTGGACAACAACATGGATGGTTTCTACATTGCTCCTGCTTTCATGGACAAGCTTGTAGTTCACATCACCAAGAACTTCATGACCCTGCCTAACATCAAGGTTAGTAGCTGAACTTTCTGATTCTGATGAGGCCGAGGAGTTATTTGCTTTTCCGATGTTTGATCTTGGTTATCGTCATTCTGTTTCAGGTTCCTCTGATCTTGGGTATCTGGGGAGGCAAGGGGCAGGGCAAATCCTTCCAGTGTGAACTTGTCTTTGCGAAGATGGGAATCAAGTGAGTTCTTCATGAACTCGTGATAAGTTTTTGGAAAGATCAAAAGGAAAATCTTGCCTATAAAGAGAACACGTTCTTATGCTTTTATCAACTAATTGGTTGATTGTGCAATATCAGCCCCATTATGATGAGTGCCGGAGAACTGGAAAGTGGAAATGCTGGTGAGCCCGCAAAATTGATCAGGCAAAGGTATCGTGAGGCGGCTGATATCATCAAGAAGGGCAAGATGTGCTGCCTCTTCATCAATGATCTCGACGCCGGTGCCGGTAGGCTCGGTGGGACCACTCAATACACCGTGAACAACCAGATGGTGAACGCTACCCTCATGAACATCGCTGATAACCCGACCAATGTCCAGCTTCCAGGTATGTACAACAAGGAGGAGAACCCCGAGTCCCCATCATTGTCACCGGTAACGACTTCTCCACATTGTATGCCCCTCTTATCCGTGACGGTCGTATGGAGAAATTCTACTGGGCACCAACACGTGAAGACCGCATTGGTGTTTGCAAAGGTATCTTCAGGTCTGACAATGTCCCTGACGAAGACATTGTCAAACTCGTCGACAACTTCCCCGGCCAATCTATTGGTAAAGTATAAACATAGAATTTTCTGTTGGCAATTGTTCTCTCCAAATTTTCCAAAGGGGATCAAGATTCAAACGCCTCTATGAATGGTTGTAGTAATTGCAATTAATATTGTGATTATGGAAAAACTCTCCTTTGAGATTGCTGGAGTTTGAAATTGGAAACCGCAAACTGACTTGAGAATTAATGCATGTCGAGTGAAAGAAAGTTTAGTAAAATTCTGCCAACCATTTTGAGGCGATGTCATCATACATGAGCTTGCTTGCTCCTGCTTGCAGACTTCTTTGGTGCCCTGCGTGCTCGTGTCTACGATGACGAAGTAAGGAAGTGGGTTTCCGGTGTTGGAGTTGACAGCATTGGAAAGAAGCTCGTGAACTCAAAGGAGGGTCCCCCGACTTTCGAGCAGCCCAAGATGACCCTCGAGAAGCTCCTTGAGTACGGAAGCATGCTTGTGCAGGAGCAGGAGAATGTGAAGAGAGTCCAGTTGGCAGACAAGTACTTGAGCGAGGCCGCTCTGGGTGATGCGAACAAGGATGCCATGGAGAGAGGAACCTTCTTGAACTAGAATGCTCGTTCTGGAAGTTTGATTGGTTGGTCTGTTCATCTGCTGTTGTTCTTAGTGGTAACAAAATGAGGAGTCATAAGCTCATACTTAATGAATGCAAGCAAGCAACGGATTCCTTCCTCATGATAAGAATTTGTTTCAACAGACAGAATTGAGAGCTGTAGTTGCAAGCACCAAGACATTCTGTCTTTGTAGTATCTTGTTTGTTTGTTGATGTTTGGGCAATGCTTTTTCAGTCTCGCATTTGCTTACATGTTTGGAGAGAACAAAAGCACAACCTAATACTGATCCTAGTGAAGTCACTGTGCTGAATAGTTGGTAGTAATTTACAGTAAAATAATACTTTTTATTGCTTGTACATACTACATATTAGGCTGCAGAGAACGAATGCTGCACCGATACAACATAATTAACATTTGCTAATCCACAATATACATGAGGAATCGAGAAAAAAACGAAATTCTATTATCAACAGCGGAGGGGATGTCCATTCCACTAACAGTCTTTCAGTTGGTTTGTAGTATTCTTCCATAATTCTCTTCTTCCATGGCTAAAAATGCAAGAGAAAGCACGTGGTAAGATTCACAGAAGATAAAAAAAGACTTGGGACAATGCTCAATGCAGTTGTACACATGGATTCTCATGGTTACTGTAATTTCCTCAATACTCCTGTAACTCTGTCTCTTTCCACCATTTTCACTACATCCTTCGGAAGGCTAAAACAGCAGACTTAAGCAGGGAATGCCAAAAAACCATCCATGAAATTTTACTTCCTGGAATGCTATGATGGTTTGTCTATGCGCTCGCTCTCTCATTAGCAGTTGCCAATCAACTAAAGCTAGTGCATTTGTTTGTTTTGACCTCAGAAGGAATGTTACAATTGGCATGGAATGGAATGATCAGAATTTACCTTCATGAGCATTGGTTGATGCTGCGACACACGTAGAAGAGTTTTTAGTAGAATGAAAAGCAGTACTGGACGATGCCTCGTGGTTTCGAAGCAAATTATTGACAGCCTCCCTGACCTTCTCAACCACACCTGCATCGCCAGGACCTTTCCGAGGACTTATTGCCTCTGATATCACTTGAGACAGTGCCCTGTCATCTTCCCCTGGTTCAAACTTTTGCATTATATATCCCGTCACCGACACTCCCTTATCCCACTTCTGCTCGGCAGGAGTATCCCGCTCATGCCCCCTAACAGCTGTTTTAGCCGACACTCCCTTATCCCACTTCTGCTCCGCAGGAGTATCCTGCTTGTGCCCCCTCACAGCTGTTTTAGCCGACCCTCCCTCATCCCACTTCTGCTCGGCAGGAGTATCCCGCTCGTGCCCCCCAACAGCAGTTTTAGCCGATACTTCCTCATCCCACTTCTGCTCAGCAGGAGTATCCTGCTCGTGCCCCCTAACAGCAATTTTAGCAGGCCCGCCAGCTGCAGAACCTACTGCCGGAGAACAAACCATAAGGTTCTGGATCTTTGAAGCAACAGCATGAGTTGCATCTGTTGCATAAGCCGGCGCATTCTGAATCTTTGAAGTGATATCGTAAGTTGCATCAGTTTCATAAGCCGGTGCGTTTTGGATTTTGGAAGTGATAGCCTGAGTTGCATCAGAGACCATGGCATATGGCGGCGCCAGTTTCCCCGTCATGGTTTCGGTCATTGTCTTGTTAGGACTTAGAGGGTTCCCTTTGTCGGGTTCGGTTTCATGATGGATACTGTTTGGCAAAAGATGCTTCTCTGATATGACGGGATTCGCTCTTGGATGCTGCCTCGCGTTCTCCTTGCAGTCTTCAGGTGCCAGCTCCGACTCATACACTGAAAAGCAAAGAACGGAAAATGATTTCTCAGAACTTTAATCTTCAGGGTCACACTTCTAACAATTTGATTCCCTACTAGAAGTTAATCCTTTTAACTTTGGAAAAATACACTCTCACGCAGAGCTCGGTAGAGAATGAAAAAGGGGGATGACAGTACTTGGGGCTCCAAGGTATTCCGCGTCTTCTTCAGCATCATCTTCATCCAAGCTGACCCCCCACGACGGCGTGGTGTTACCGTCATCAGCATTCCTTTTCCTGCCGAGGCCGAGGCGCCATCTTCTAGCCCTCTCTTTCACTTTGGCAAGAACAGACTTCTTGTTGTTGGGGTGCTGGTGGATGTGGTCGTCTTCCAGGTCGTGGCCCCTCATGAACGTCGGGGAGCTCGAGGACCACCTGGAATTTTCGCCCAGCCCGTCTGTAACATAGTTTAGAACACAAGGAGCGTGTGAATCACATGTCGGCCAATGGAACATCATTGCTAATCATACCGACAAGAATGAAGGAGCGATCATTGAGGAGTGCCGATGCGCCGTAGCTGTTTCAGCATCCAACTCATACCATAAAGAAGCTGCTCGATCGTCGGGGTGGTCGGAGTACGAGGACTGGCGGAGTTGCTGGTGCTGTACCTTTGCTTCCCATCCCATCGCTCAGCCATTTCGCCGAAAATTTTGGCAAATCTCACAAGAACAGGAGGGGAAAAAGAAAAAAACAAATCCCTTGATGAGCTTCGGTTTCTCTGCGACCTTCCCGTCTTCAAGATCACTCTCAAGAGGGCATCGTCCCAAAGGGTCCGAGAGCTTTAAGAACTGAGGAGCGAGGGTCGCGCACTGTTTTGCGGGGCTAAAGCCGAGGACGAAGAAGCGCGGGAGATCCCGTACCATCAGATTGGAGGGACTATATAAAGCTTGCGGGCGTAAACATTACACTTGTCCGAAAACAGTCGGAGAATGTTTTGTGGTTATGGCACTAGCAAGCAAATTCAGATCCTTCGAAATCCCAGTTCCTCGGGACCCAACTGCTCTAACCGTTTGTCCCTGAACATCGGCCGATGATTTGGAGACACGAGCGCAAGGCCAGCGGCTTGTGTTCAACCTGCGACTCAATATGACAACAACTCGCTCGCGATTTATTGCACAAGCGGTGCCCATGTTTGATAGTCGGGATAAAAATCGAGATTCCACTATGCTTGTCCTATTGGAATCGCACGGATCGCCGAGGGCTACTTCTTACAACTTTCTAAGCATAATTCTTTAAAAAAAATCTCCAACTTTAAGTTTAGTTTCAACTTTGTTTCGAATTTTTTTTTTTGTCTCGAAAAAAACTCCAAATTATAAATTTAGTTCCAAATCTACTCCGAATTTTTTTTATTATCTAAGAGTAAAAAACATTATCAATTTTACTCTAATCTCAAATTTGTCCTCATTAGCATTCCGCCCAAAAATCGACCTTAGTCCTTAATTTCCATATCCCCCAATGATTTCATTTTGGAGAATTTCAACAATTTTTATTAGGGTGAATTTGTTATCTACGTGAAAATACCACATCCCATCATCCCATTGTTTTAATGATATGAATTTTTACCGATGTGGAAATGCCACGTCTAGTTGGGACCAGAGCACGAGGATAAATTCAAGAACAGATTTAAAGTTTTTTTATACTCTTTTTAGACAGAAAACAAAATTCAGGATAGATTGAGGACTAAGCTTAAGGTTTGGGATTTTTTTCTAAGACAAAGAAAAAGTTCGGGGTAGACAATCATAAAATCATAATATAAGGTTGATGTTATAAGCATAATAAGATTGGGATAAAATGGATCCGAAGCATAAGGGTTACATCTGCTTAGGAAAGTCCGCAAAGCCCCCAACCAAATGAGTCGGAAGCCCACAGTAATAAACAAGAAGTCAAGAAGGAAAGCCCAACAAACTCTCGCCCGGAAGGTTTTCTTCTGCAACAAGCGCAAAAACCCTTTCTCTCTCCTCCCTCTCCGCTCCTTATCCCCTCCTCCTCCGTCATCGGAGGAAGCTTCGTAGGACGCCATGCCCACATTCGCCGCCTCCAGCCACCTCCTCAACCCGACCCTCGCTCGCTCACTCTCCTCCCGTCGCAGATTCCCCTCTTCTTCCCAAAACCCTAAACCCCTCCCTTCCCTCAAATGCCACCTCTCCTCCTCCTCCCCTTCCGATCCTCCCACTTCCGATTCCCTCTCCGTCAAACCCCTCAACCCTAGCCCCCTCCTCGATTCCATCCCCAAGTCCCTCGCCTCTGCAGCTGCGGCCGGCGCGGCCGCCTCCTTCGCCATTCTCCTCCGCTTCTCCCCCATCGGCGGCGGCGGAGGCGGCGGCGGCGGCAACGGGTTCGGCGGTGGAGGTGGAGGTGGTGGTGGTGGTGGTGGAGGCGGCGGCGGCGGCGGTTTCTGGGAGCGGCTTTTCTCTTCTCCCGCCGCGATCGCTGATGAACAGCAGAATCCGGAGTGGGACTCCCACGGCTTGCCTGCCAACATCGTGGTCCAGCTCAACAAGCTCAGCGGCTTCAAGAAGTACAAGCTCTCGGAGATCTTGTTCTTCGATCGGAGAAGGTGGACCACCGTGGGGACCGAGGATTCCTTCTTCGAGATGGTCTCCTTGAGGCCTGGCGGCATCTACACTAAAGCGCAGCTCCAGAAAGAGCTCGAGACTTTGGCCACTTGTGGGATGTTTGAAAAAGTTGACATGGAAGGGAAGACCAAACCGGACGGGACTTTGAGTTTGACCATCTCTTTTACCGAGAGCACGTGGCAATCTGCTGATAAGTTTAGGTGCATCAATGTGGGGCTGATGCCGCAGACCAAACCCATTGAGATGGACCCGGATATGACTGATAAGGAGAAGTTGGAGTATTACAGGAGCCAAGAGAAGGATTATAGGAGGAGAATCGACAGGGCGAGGCCGTGTATGTTGCCGATGCCGGTGCATAGGGAGATTCTGCAGATGTTGAGAGATCAGGGTAAGGTGAGCGCGCGGCTGCTGCAGAAGATTAGGGATAGAGTGCAGAAGTGGTACCATGATGAAGGCTATGCATGCGCTCAGGTGGTTAACTTTGGGAATTTGAATACTAAGGAGGTGGTTTGTGAGGTTGTGGAAGGGGATATCACTCAGCTTGTGATCCAGTTCCAAGATAAGCTGGGAAATGTGGTTGAAGGGAATACCGAGACTCCTGTCATTAGAAGAGAGTTGCCTAAACAGGTATATCGCACACGTGATGTGTTTGTGAGCTTTATCTCTTCTCTCTTTTTAGCTTTTGATAATGCCAATGTGAAAACTGAAGTCTTAGAGCACTGAAACTTGTGATAGAATGGTTATATGCAGTTGATCTTCCATTTGCGGCCAATTATCTCAGTCTGATGAAAATTTCCAAGTGCTTTCACATTCCAACAGACTCTAGCTTAATAATTCTAGTTGTTACGCATCTCTAAGCCCGGTTATAATGTTTTCCTAGGGCTTGTCTCTCATTGCCAGTTTTATGTTTGAACAACTTTACAGCTTCGCCAAGGCCATGTTTTCAACATTGAAGCAGGAAAACAAGCCCTTAGAAACATCAATTCTCTAGCCTTATTTTCGAATATCGAAGTAAACCCTCGTCCTGATGAGAAGAATGAAGGGGGCATCATCGTAGAGATAAAGCTCAAAGAACTAGAGCAAAAGCAGGCTGAAGTTAGTACCGAGTGGAGCATTGTACCTGGTCGAGGAGGTCGTCCCACATTGGTATGATTCTGTAACAGTGTGGCAATTATACATGATATAGATATATATGTGTATGTGTGTATATATAGTTTAGTTAAATATTCACTTCTTCTTCATTGCTTGTTTAGGCTTCGCTCCAGCCTGGTGGAACTGTTTCTTTTGAGCATAGAAATATCAAGGGCCTCAACAGGTCAATTCTTGGTTCAGTAACAACCAGCAACTTCTTCAATCCTCAGGTAGTTTTGCATTGATAATTCCCTTTACTTGCTTACAACCCTTGGTTTGTTGAAGTGTCATTGATACCATTATCTTTGGGGCCATAGGATGATCTGGCTTTCAAGCTCGAGTATGTGCACCCATATCTGGATGGAGTGACTAATCCACGCAATCGAACCCTCCGTGCCAGCTGCTTTAACAGCCGGAAGTTGAGTCCTGTGTTCACCGGTGGTCCTGGAGTGGATGAAGTCCCCCCTATATGGGTCGATCGAGCTGGCCTCAAGGCCAATATCACTGAGGTGACTTAATATGTCCATTCCACTGATTATATCCCAAGACTATGTAATTGTTTTGTCATCAGTTTAAGTTTGTAAAATTTAAGTAATCCTGATAATTCTGAATATCATCAGAATTTCACCCGGCAAAGCAAATTCACTTATGGACTCGTGATGGAAGAAGTAACAACTCGGGATGAAAGCAGTCATATCTCCCCTAGTGGCCAAAGAGTCTTGCCAAGTGGAGGAATCAGTGCAGATGGACCTCCAACAACCCTTAGTGGAACTGGCATCGACAGAATGGCATTCTTACAGGCAAATATCACACGTGACAACACAAAGTATGTTAATGGAGCTATTGTTGGCCAAAGGAATGTATTTCAGGTGGGTCATGGTTCCCCTCATTTATCAATATTAGCAAGCACTTCTTTAGATGTTTGCATTCTTTTTTATGTAAGTAAATTTATCTGGAAGAAAAGCTGGGAAACAAATTCGTTAAATGATGCTGAGGACAGGATATATGCTATATAGCCTCTTATAGGCTGAAGTGAGGATCAGGAAAAATACCAAGATTTTTCTGTATATTCTGTGTTGGGAGGGGACTCGAACTTTATAATCAACAGCTAGAACTAATAGCACTGCGGAATGAGATCTTTTTTTTAATGTGTTATGCCTTGAACATGTGCACAGTTTGCGCATTTCATTCGTAGTTTAACCTCTCCACGAATTCACAGGACGATCTTTAAAATTGAGATGCTTACTAGTTGATCATGTTGATTATGTTTCCATGTTTCCCGGTTGATTTGGATAAAATGTATATCTTATGATTCTTTATAGTGCACGTGTTACTGTCTCCACGGTCATCACTGTTTAGAACTTCGTCTGGGATTGACGGACATGGATGAAATTCTTGTTTGTTGGAGGGTCGTGTATAAGGTGCTGAAGAGCTGCATCTTTAGTGCTTGTCCCTCTTTCGTTTAGCCTTTGACCGTTTGTTGTAACAGTTCAAAATTCAAAGTTGCTAGTTTGTCTGACTGACTTCATGTCTAAGGCGTTGGTCTTATGCTAACATAATGTCTTTTTTCTTATGACAAACTTGCAGCTGGACCAAGGTCTTGGAGTTGGCAGCAATTTCCCATTCTTCAATCGCCATCAACTAACATGTACCGGATTTATTCAGTTGAAACAAGTGGAGGAAGGTGCTGGTAAACCGCCACCACCTGTTCTAGTTCTACATGGCCATTACGGCGGTTGTGTGGGAGACCTCCCAAGCTATGATGCATTTACCCTTGGTGGGCCATATTCTGTTAGAGGTTACAACATGGGCGAGCTAGGTGCGGCGAGAAATATCCTCGAGGTAGGAATTCATAGTTTAACTTTACTTTTCCGTGTGCTATGTGATACAAAATCATGAGAGGTTGTGATGGAATGGACAAGTAATTCTAGTTTGATTTGCACAGCTTGCAGCTGAGCTACGGATACCAGTGAAGAATACACACATGTATGTATTTGCAGAACATGGCAATGACTTGGGAAGCTCGAAACTGGTCAAAGGGAATCCAACAGAGGTCTACAGGCGTATGGGTCATGGCTCATCATATGGGTTAGGTGCTAAGTTTGGTCTAGTACGCGCAGAATATGCTGTCGATCATAATTCAGGCACCGGGTCCTTATTCCTCCGGTTCGGAGAGAGGTTTTGATATGTTTTGACCATTATTGTGTTGCATATTATTTTGGACGCCGAGTTTCAGAAAATGATTTGAGGATCAGCTGTTTCAGTCCCGCAAGATCTTTTAAAGGTGGCTAGGAACCAGATATAGTTTTTGCCCCGAGTTTGTGCTTTAACTTTTCATTTAGTGGTTGAAGCTTTTCTCTGTAGTGATACTCTGTCATGAATGGACTAAATTCAAGACGTGTAATAATCAGTGGATCCATGACGTCCATAGTCTCTTTGCATAATGCGGTAGGTGAACTTTGATTTTACTCGCCCAGCTTCATTCATGAGGGCCTTCTTCTTACCATTGCCAATTGCCATTGGCACGATGTTGGTCCCCGATGGCGATCTCAGATTCTTACCAACGCGAAGCCATCGGATCTACATTTATCAGCCTCCGTTTTTCGGACTGTCCTCTTCGTTCGCCAGAAAAAAGACCAAAAATGGGGAAAAATTAGGAAGCTGTTAGACCGACCTGACTAGAATTATTTTTTAGATTTTATGAAGTTACAGACGGAAAAATACAAGGTGAGATAATTTGTGGATATGAAATTTTGGATTAAATCATCTGTTGTCTTAGGTTCGGATCATTTGCCCCATCATTTTGATGGCCTCCATAGAATTGAAGGCTATGTCTACATTTTGCAGCTTTTTTTTTTTTTTTCTGGAAACTTGTGGCCTCGTCTTCCGGTGTCTTCAAGATCATTAATCCAACATAACCCAGAGTGCTAATGTGATATAACTATGACGTTCTTACTAGAGATTTTCTCTGGCTCCAATCAGTCAAATGAAAGATCCTGTCCGAAGATTCAAACAAGCATGAAGCTTCTTTATAGCCAAATAAGAAGCCACGCAGTTCTCTTCTCGTACTTTAACTATGATGACACATAAGAGGAATGCGGTAACACGGCCAACAGTTCTCAGGCCCACTTATTCTGTCGGAAGGAATAAACTCCAACCTTACACAACCCTAGGAAGAACAACAATTCTTTTGGTCAGATCTTCCCATCACCTAAAAAATCTCCGCAAGCATGTTTCTCCCCATGCGCTCTCATTTTTGGTTGTCCTGTGACACTGAGTATGAGCCTCCAGGAAATTGTCGAAGCCTTGCTACTCAATCTCTATCGGTTTGTCCAATCCCGGCTGCTGCCAAATCCAGCTGACGCAACGCATGTATGGAGGAGAAAGCCTCTTGCAAAAAGTGATCCTAGCTTCTTTCTCTTTTCAAGATCCAAGTTCAAGGAATTAATTTATCGAAAAGAGCCTAGATTTCGAAGCTTGAGTCTAGACTTACTGTGGTTTACTGGTCTGGAATGAGAATCCTTATGCACCAAATTTTTTAGACAGAACAGCTGGAGAAGTTGACGAGGTGACCAAAGACTCCGGAGCTAAATCCACCGAAAGAAACAAAAAAACCGAGAAGAACCAGCAAGCAAGTTACAACACATAAGTCAAGTCAGGAGCTTAAGAGGCTTATGAAAGTCAGAATCTAGCTTCAAAAGAGGATCTCAAAGGAAAACAACGAACATAAACCAGAGCCAGAGAAGGCAAATAAAGGGCAAAACGTGTGCTTTCATTTCCATCTCATACTCAAATTAAAGTCAAGTTTCCGAGGTGGTACGAACTCAATCGTGCTTAAGTTGTCCCAGAACAACAAGAATTCTAGATAATGCAATTCATCCAGATGATGCCCATAATTCCAACCACGACGCAAAAGCACTCAATAGCAGAGAACTGCTGCAGAGTGAACATACAAGAAATTTCAGAAATTTATCACTGAAAGACTCTCGGAGCTGAATCTTTTACGCATCGACATGGCCACAATCGCAGGCAAGCAATATGCAAGGGGATTTCAATCTCATGTATGAGCTACTGCAATTAATGTTACAAAAATTACAAAAGCGAACACACTAAACAGTCATGAACTCAGCAGGATTGAATCTTTCAAGCAAACTAATAGAGTATTCAGGTCCTCCAGGAAAATTTCCTCGATTTAAGCTTTTAAATCAACACAAGCATCTTTGGCCCCAACAATGTTCAAGAAAGGAATAGTGATACAAAAAATAGATCAAAACAACGAGAAAAATCAACTTCTATGTAAAACTGGAAATCCATAAGATAAAGACTCACACCACAAGTACAACTTATTCTAACACAGAAAAGGATGAAGTTGAAAGATGCATGCGCGGATGGCTATAAATGCATTTTTCGCAACATCTGCAGCAGCTGAAATTGACCTCGAACCTTCTTAACTAAAAAGAAAGGGAAGGAGCATATTGACCTAAATATAACTTCAATGTAGTGCACTAGCTGAAGCATAGACCAACACTAACAAGACATAAGCCAATTCTCCTAAATAAGAAGTTATCAAGGCATGCAAAAAGTCATAAAATATCAGTTAAGATATTAGTTTTCTTTACTAACTAGTGAAGCCATGAATAGTAATAGAAGGAAAGGAGTAATTAACCAAAACAAAAGCACTGTACACTCAACTCAAAAGAGATGAATCCACATGCAAGACTTGGTTCAGAACATTCAACAATTATTTCTCCATAAACCTTTATCCACGAGGGAACATCATATGTAAATGTGCGCAAGCACACAGCCATAGCCAATATTTCTACTTCTGGTTTTAGACCTTTTGTAGGTTTCTGAACCATGACCCAATACCCCTTGCCCGGCACCTTCAGAACGGATATGTGATGTATCCATTCAAGTGGATCACCTCCTCCAATTGTTGACCAGAATATAAAATTTCCTAATCTTGTCTTAAATCCTTCTGTTGATAAAGGACAGGACAATCATAACAACCGTTGGCTAGGACTATTTTGAGAAGTTAAATTTTCTGCTAAGGGTGCCTTCGCGACAGGGAGGCACAATAGTTTCTCAGCTTACTTGCATAACAAATGTAAATTTAGAAATGAGAATCTGACGCTGTGGTTAAGGCAGCAAAAATCACCCGTAAAAGGCAAATTACCTACTCCACCATGCCGGAAGGAACCACGGACAAATGAATCATCATGAAGAGTATTTTACAAGAACAAAAAGTTAACCTTTCTTTATCGTCGATAAACTCCACTAGAGTCGTCTCTCATTCGAAGCGGGCTGTGGGTAGGAAGCAAGCGGACCATACTTATTACTGGACCAATCTCTCTGTTGCATTGCGTATTGATTTGGCTCCAACCCAGATAAATTACCAACTTGCATTCTCATGTGTCCATAACCATGCCCCATCGCATAAACTGGCATAGGCATCATGGGCGGCTGTGATCCGTAAGGCATTGGTATAGGCATTGGCATCTGCCCATTACCATGACCACTATTGCCTGCAACAGCATCCAAGCTATGCGGTACTGGTGTCGAGGCAAACAATTGATCGTACGACGAAGGTCCTTCACTTGACATCCCCTGCATCCTCTTCAAGTAAAGCCTATACTTCTGCAGATGACTCGCCACATTTTCCCTAGTCAATCCCTCAACATTCATCAACTGCATAATTGTCTTCGGCACTGCATTCTTTATCCCTAAATGGGAAACAACGTCGACAAACCTCTTGTGCAACTGAGGTGTCCAAACCAGCCGTGGCCTCTTTAATGTCCTCCCCGACGGATCTTCCGGCGAATTATCCATCCTCGGAGTGGAATCCACCTCTTCGGCCGTCTCAATCCTCCTCGATTTCCTTGAATCCGATTTATCGGCACCATCCTCCTCCTCCTCCTCCTCCTCCTCCATGCTCTGATGATTATCAACGAAGGACTTGAAATTATCGTTGGTGGAAAAACCTTGCGAAGATGCGCTGTTGCCGCGCAAGCCCGTCAACGTGCTCCGCGATGCGCGATTGACGTCGACGGCGGTTCTCGAAAGCTCCGGCGTGATGCTGAATGCGGAAGCCAGCTCGGGCGGAATCATCGCCTGACACAACGGCGTCACATCTTCGGAATTGGGAAGGCCGAATTCCCACTCGATGACCCGATCCTCATCGTCCGCTTCGCCATCTCCACCGACACCGCCGTCGTCGCGGGGGTCGTCCTCATAGTCGCTCATCTTCACTTCCTCGCCCATTTCTCCACCGATAAGGGTCGAGCAACCTCTCAAACAGACGCAAAGGAAGAGAGGAATCTGAGCTGGAGATCTGCGGAGGTTGATTTTCAAGGGTTCGGCTTTTGGCGACGAAGGAGACGATCGTGTCCTGCTTCAGTCGGTGGAAAATGGAAAGTAAAAGGGCTGTGATTGGCCTTTTCCGGGAAGAGGAAAAAGCGAGACTAAAGCGCAGTCGCAGAGACACACTGCTGACGTGGAGGACTAAGCAAGATATTTTCGATTATGATCTTGACTGACAAATATCTTCCGCCCCCCTGACGGAGTTGATACCGTGCGTTGCCGCTTTTACTGTTATCGCTCTCTGATTAAGACACGTCAGCGTGCGAGAGATGAGCCCGCCTATGAGAAGCTGCCACGACGCGCAGATGCAGACTCGCAATTACTGCTTTAATCAAATGCGTACTCAATATTTTTATGTGTATCAAGTGATTAATAATACGATCTAAGCGCGCGTGATTCTGTTGGAGTGAAACAATTTTTCCGAATTTTCTCTCTTTTGAAAATGATCAGTTCATGAGAAAAAAAAATTAAAGTCCAAGAAAACACGCATGCTTGAAATTTTGATAAATTAATTCCCTGACTAGAAAAAAGAAAAATATTTTTCTGGAAAATAATTTCCTTTATTATCAAGTTCTTTTGTGCGTTTGTTTCAATAAAAATTAATCGAGGAAAATGGTTAATTTTTCATTGGTTTTGTGGTTTAAGAAAAGTGATTTCTTTCTCGCCACGAGAAGAAATCGTTTTCCCAACTTAAGTTTGCTGTTTTCAATCCATATAAAATATTTTTTTGGTGATCAACTTGTTTTTAATCATCCAGGCACCGAAAATTTTATAAATAATTTTCTCAAAACAGTTTTCTTTCAAACAAATGTGTTGAGAAAATCAATTTTGAAGTTAATAAAACTCGCAATAATATTTTGAAAAGATTTTGTGAAGATGCTTGAGGACATCATATGAATATATCTTTACGCTCTTCGAATTCATTATCAGCTAAGTCTTATTCTTTCAAATATACTATTCTGATTGAAACATGTTATATGAATAGAAGCAAATTCCCTCAACGCATTAAGTGAATATCTTCAATCATCTATAGCATGATATAATCTTAATCTTCGGCAAAAGGATACCCAAGTCTTTAATATTTATGTACGGCGCTCATTTTGATGTCAATATATTTTTTGATCACTTAAGTGTCAATTTTTTTGAAAAAGTAATTATTTAAATACCAATTTCGGTAAGGTCGTCGGAATTAGCATTAAAGTGATCGTTTTTTCTCCGATTTGATATTAAAGTGATCGTTTTTTAGATCATTTAAGTGTCAATTTTTTTTAAAAATGATTATTTAAATGCCAACTCCAATTAGATTGCCGAAATTTCTCGCGTTGGCACTAAAATGATTATTTTTTCTCCGATTTGGCACTTAAGTGATTTAAAAAAAATATATCAAGACCAAAATAAGCGCCGTACACAAATATTGACATTTAAGGTGTCTTTTATGCCCTTAATCTTCAATATTTACCCCTTTGCTTAGTCAGATCTTATTTTCTGCTCCTATCAAACTTAAAGTTTTTAATTTCGTATTATTTTGTCAAATTTAATTATAATCACGTATTCACTCCACTCTTAAGTGATAGTATTAGCAAACTACAAATGGACAATTATTTTCTTTTCAAATAGATATCGTAGCTAAGACTGTTACTGTCAACAAGTAGATTTTGGTATCTACTTAAACTAATTTATAAAAGTCTTAATAATAAGCATTAGCCTGTAAAGGTAGATGCTTAAGCCTATTTAATTTCTTTAAGATTAATACCACCTGTCGTGTTATATTTATCCAAACTAATTTTCATATATCATAAGAAATTTCAAATTGGTATACTTATACAACACTTAACATATACTCATATAACACTTACCATAAAATCTTTTTCTCCCGGTACGAAAGTTAATCAATTATTATTCCTACTCGAGGAATCAAACCCAGTTCAGCAATTTAACGGGAATGTTGAATGGAATCTACTAAGAGGACGGACCGAGAAGATAACCCAAGTGTAACAGTTTGAGATTGTTAATAGTATTAACACTTTGTTTAACACATCACTCGCCTCAAGTTCTTGATTGTTTCCGTCCCAGATAAATTGACGAGCACAAGAATTTGGAGATTCATTTTCTAAAGCAATGTTAGGAACAAAATTAAATCACGAATTGGGCAAGTTATTAAAATTCTAAGAAGTAGACTAAACATGATTAATAACTAATAATCCATCCACAATATAAACAAAACTATGAGCCAAACAAAGAGGGGGAGCAAATGAATAAAGAAAGTCAAACATTTCATTTAGGGAAAATTCTGGCCTCAACTAACAACATTGACAGCTCTCACGGATAAGTGACATTCTTTGTACATTCCACCCTCCCACCACCACCGCGTTGACCCAAATTTCTTTTTTTACACTCTTCCAGAAAACTAGTACAGTCATTTTACCTTACCAGGAACTTCATCGGCTGTGCTCTCCACATCATCAGCAACAAGCTCAGCTTGCTAGATTTCGCGCGTATAAAACTTGAAGAAAAAGCTACATAATTTACAGTTTCTTTAGCAGTACAGGCATCGACTTTATTTGTTTTTTCAGTTGGCTCACACTTCTTCCCCTGAAAAGATAGGCGCCGTCACGAGCTCTAGAAACAAAGAAATGAAGAGGAAGCTCTCACACTAGCTTCGGTTAGCTATACAAACTGGCTTTGCATCACGCAGCCTAGGCAGGGTGTGGAGATTGCGCCATTCTCCTTTCTGCAAATGATTGACCAGAGTGTGTCATTCGTGCGCAGAGAGAGAGAGAGAGAGAGAAGCTCCTCGCTACAGTCAGAGGAAACATTCAAGAATTTGCAAGAGAGAAAACGCACCCCCAGCAGCGACAAGCTTTTCTATTCGCGCCACGATGTGCTTTCCATATGTGTACTTCTTCAGTGCAGTCAGATGAACTTTGACTCGCGAAAGAATCAACTCACGTTGTTGATCGTCGCATGTCTCCAGCACTTTTTGTACGACATAATTGGCAAACTGATCTTTCATCATTGCCTGGATGAAGATAGTCGACAGAAAGAACAGGAGTGCCCAAGATTAAAAGAAGGATACGCAGCAAAGAATGATAAGAAAAAATCAGGCTAACTATAGGATCAACAGACGTGTAAGTAAATGAGATTTCAGTATCTAGAACATAAAGTCTGACACGAGTATTCATCCCTACAAAGAGTCATCCATGCAACTTCAAATAAATAAGAACATGAAACCAGAAGGCCGAGCAATTCCTTAGTCAATGGTCAACCAATGTAAGAGTGAATTTGCTGAAATAGGCATGATTTACCATTTAATTGAACCTCATTATGATCCAGGCATCTTAAGAGAGACAACAAGACTCCAAAAGCCTCACTGAACAAACTTGCCAACCTAGTCCACAGGTTATACGAGCAGCAAAGCAGGTAATTCAGTGGGTCAAAACAATGCTTAACATCATCTCGAGCATTGATCAGCCCTAAATACCATTTAAGAGTTTTTATTTAATGACGAAATTAGGCTTCAGAAGTTAGTGAAAGATGATGCATTTTATTCCATCTGATCAGATGGATTCACCCTCCAATCTGCCCACCATATGAGGAGGCCATCCCACTTACCATATTGAACAGAAAACACTGGATTTATGAGCGCTGCATCCAAGATTGACATGAAAAATAGTGCTTGCCATAACTTCCAAAATAAGTTTTACTCTATCTTATGGACCAAACACAAAATATTGTCGATTCAAACTCACAGGAAATATATTATGTATTCTTTCAATTCTGTTAAGTTATAACAGGGAGCCCACACCTGAAGAGGTTCATTCTCATCAGTAGTGCCAAGCATCTCATCCACCATCAACTGGCGTTCCGAAGGATCACCAAATGTCAAACACTTCTCCACAACATTAGAAGCGAATTTTTGCTGACTCATCTCAACTATTTTCCCTGTTAATTCCTTAATAATAGCAGAACGCTCATGAGGTTTTCCATGCTCCAAGACATGCTGTACAAAACAAAGAAAAAAGAAAGTAAATGGGATAATTCTTGGCATGAAGCTCCAACAAATAAACCAGTATAGCCTGCAGCTCAAGGTCTATTAATCTTAATGTCCAAAAGAAACTGCTGCATAAGAAATTCATGTTAAAATATCCACAATTTTATGAGACATGAATGCAGAAAAAGAAAATGCCAATCTCTCTAATAGTTCTTGATGATTTAGACTGAACTATTGGGTGAGATGAATCTCTCACATGACACCTTCTAAGTTGCACCCAAGTAACAGTCAGCCAACACAGACAAAGACAGGGACTGAAGACAGTCAAAGTACATGGAAAATTTCCCATAAAAAACAGATCTTACATAATAATACCTTATTCAATATAGTGAAAATGTGCTAAGGGATTATCACCCAAGGAAGACAGCAGTAAACATGGACCAGGGGACAAGAATGAATACCATATCATCCAATCAACAATAGCAGCATATAAAAAGGCAGGCAAAGGAGTTATTAGGATATATTTAGAGACCTGAACCACATAATTGCCGTACTGATCCTGCGCCAGCACGCTTACAGATCCTAAAATTTCATCCATAACTTTGCTCTGCGTCTTAGGGTCCTCGCAGTGCTCTAATACTCTCTGCCACATGAACAGGCAAGATCTCAGGAACTATACATATTTAAGGCCCTGAAAAATGGTCTTAAGCAATATGAGAGTTTATCCACCTGTATTACACGGCAACCATAAGGATGGGTTGAAAGGGTCACTACTTGATCAAAGAAGGTCAAGACAATAAAATGTATAGAATCTTCTGGGACGCATTCAATACACTTCTGGACAACATGATTTCCATTCTGATCACGAACACAGCGCATGACATGACCATCAAGCTCTTCAACCATTTTAATCTTCTGATCAAGATCAACAACCTCTATAGCCTGACGACATAAAGCTTCTATTAGCAAGCTTAACACAAGCTTAACCTCAAATTATGATCAAATTTGCTATGGAACAACGGAATATCATAACAAGTGACTGCCAAAGATCAAGGCTATGTAGATCACTAACGCAAAACATCAAAAGCTAAGTCAACACGTGAATCAGGGAATCCAGATGGCAATCCAATGCTCCATTCGATCTCAAAATACGATGTCCAACCATATAGTGTCTACGAAAAATGGCTTTAAAACATTACTGGGAGTATTAAAGGTGCATCGAACAGAACAATACGGTAGTAGCAAATGATTGCCAAAAAACACAGTACCCCAAATTATCTAACAGTACCTTCTGAATTACGCGACAGCCGTACATTTGAAGGCTGAGATTTAACACGTGTCCAAAAAGCTTGTTGGACAGTTCTCTACGCTGGGACACAAGTCCATGCTCAAAAAACTGCACATGGAAGTCAATAAAATAAATCCTACAAGAACATCGAGCTGCGAAAACAATCACACCAGAACATCAAATTGTGAAAAACGATTGCAGTATCATAACAAAGGCATATGTACCTTCTGAATAACATAATTACCAAACACATCCGTCATTAAAGCAAGAGCATGGGGCATAATTTCCTCATAAACCATGTTTTTCTCATCGGTGGTCGCCGTTTCGAGTTTTTGTTGTATAAACCGACTCCCGTATTGGTCCGCACTAAAAAAACAAATTTCATGAACAAGAGGTCAAAAACAGAAGAGAAGGTAGTGAGCCAAAGAAAAGGGCGCCAATGATCAGGCTGGAGGCTACCTGAACTCAACCACATGACCAGCTATCTCTGACAGCTCAAAACACTTGGTCTTATTGCTCTTAAATTCTTCAAGTAGAGATGATCCAAAGTTTTCATTCATGCCTCCATCCAAGTGCCAGGGTCCCATGACTCCCCCAGCTAAGTTTCTCATCCCGGAAGGCAGACGTATGGAGTCATGCTGCCTCATTGGACTACCAGGTCCAACTGGGGAATTCGGAATGACCGCATTTGCCAAGGGACTTCCAGGATAAGACATTCCGATGCCAAAACCATGGTTACCATAGTACCCATGATGGTTGGAACCACCAGATTTACTGCCAACCCCATACAGTGATTTCTGAGGTGATAACAATGATCCAAGATAAGCTTTCTGGATTTCAAGTAAATTTACGTAAGAGCTTCCTAAGTAGTTCCTGTCAACAGTGTCGTTAAGAGCAGCTAGCTGAGTAGCATACTCAGATGACCTCAAATATTGAAGATACATGGGATCCACAAAAGGTGCCTGCACAGCACCACCTGACATTTGATTTGCCATCCTACTAAGACTATTTTGCTCAGAGGCAGCAGCCGTCAGATTTGATCCAGTAGCCAAACCTCCTCCCAGCACCCTCGATTCAGTTCCAGGCATTCCAACGGCCGAGGCTGCAGCTGCATTCTCATATAAAGGCGGCAGATTGCCCATTCCAAGTTGACCACCCATTACTGATGCCAGTGCTGGATCTAAAGAGAACCCACTTAAGCCGTAGTTAGCAAATGATGAATTTGGACTATCTAGATGCTGATATTGGGAAGCAAAGTTGCCCCCACCATTAAGAGGGGAGGTCGGTGAGGCTCTCAAGTAGGGGCTTCTGGAAACAGCAGGAGATTTCTGAAGTTCAACATGTCTGTCAGCTAACAGTGCTGCACTAATATTAGGTCCACCCCCATTGCTTTTCACCGGATCAGATGAACTAAGACCAGAAGGAACATGTAGATGCCCAGACTCTGACTTCTTTAGAAACACATTCTGACCATTTTGCAGGCCAAAGAGATAGTCCTGGTGGATATCAGCATCATGTTCCATCTTTGGGGCCAAACGGTTCTGCTCATCAATTGTACCATTTCTCGACAGATTCATTTCAGAAAGAGCACCCACCAAGTCCCCAGGCTTGTTATTGTTGGAAGAGGCGCTATGTAAAGAGTGAGGAGCACCAACTGCTCGTTCAGCACCACCAGCTCTCCCTGATCCAATGGGAGTGAGGCATGGACTAGGAGCCCTGGCGACAAGCTGTGGATCAGGGGTGCTGCTTCTAGACAAAGAAGTACCAAGAGCTGCAGCATATGAATATGAAGAAGGATGACCAATATTCTGCACTGCAGATGAGCCACCATTTGCACCAGCTTTCGAAGTATCAGCAGATGCCAACTCATTGCGCAAGTGAGTGAGCTCAGCTTCGGCAGAAGCAACCAACTCGATATTTTCATCAAATGCAGTACGGCTTGCCGGACGAGAGGGGTGCCCTGTGATAGGTGTTGCCTGTCCCAAATCATCCTGTAGGAGCAATAAGCAAAGACCAGCCAAATCAGGAAAGAGAAGTGGTCAGAAGGAAGAATAGAACATTATACTGATTTTGCAATTGAAATATAGAGAGTTCACTAAAATTGCTTTAGCTTCAGGCTAAAGATTGGACCAATGTATTGCCAGCTCATATAGCTATCTTACTCAGTCATTACATCCAACTATTCTCCTTCGGTGCCAGCAACCAGCAGCACATAGATGCAGTGCTTCGACATATGACTATCGAGAACACTGCATCATCAGTTTAGATATTTGATAAAAAGCAGAAAATGCAAGTAGATATATATTGGTTCAAAGGCGAAGGAAAATAAGAATGTGCGTTAGCTCGATTTACAATGATCCGCAGATCAGCTAAATGATTTCTTAGGAAGAATTGGATCACTTGGGAGATTTAATCCTACATAAAGATTTCCTCATTTTGTCCCACGGGAGAGGTTAAAAGCTTTCCATTGATAAGCATCTTAAACAATCCGGTCCCAAGTAAGACAAAATGAAGCACGGTACTGAAGTAAAATATAGTACCACAGAACAAAAGGTCAGTTTAAAGGCCCATTGAATGTGGGAACATGAAGAATGTCAAGCGCTTGGCTCTCTTAGGAATGACTTTGATATAAATGTCACAAGGGACCTAATTCATAATTCAGATTCACGAAACTCGAGAATGAAGAATTTAGCTAGAAGCGCAATCAAAGAAAGATCACCTGAAAAATTTCAGCAAGGCTCTTTTCTTATTCCCTAAGCCTAATCCGGACAATCCAATTAAACCGTCGCCTCCCCACTCAGCTGAGCCATGCACCTTCTCTGAGTCAGCTTCGATCCCTTGTTTTCTGGAACTAAACCCAGGTGGCATAGAAAATAAAGACCTAGTTCCACCATTTTCAGGCCTAGTTACTTTTCGTTTATCTCCGATGCCACCTAAGGCCGGGCCGCCACCCTTCAGCCTCTGAGCAAACCTCCAGTCCTCTTTGGAAAGTAACGGGGGTGGAAGACGTGGGTTCAGATTCACATTAGAGTAATAGTAAGAATGGTATGCTGGATCAGACCGTAACTCCTCTTCGGATGCAAACCCATTATCATTCTTAACCCCAGAAAAGTCTGGAAACACGGAATTGCCACCAACTGCGCCTCCAAACAATCCCCCGACTGCACTTAATGAACCCTCAACTGTTGGAGGAGCAGAGCCGCTTCTGAAAATATTGAGCTCCCGCTCCCGCTCCCGATCGTCGGCCTCTGCCCGCCGCTGCTCCCGAAGCAGCATCCCTATCTCCTTCTCCAACTCATCTCCAAACGATCCTTCGCTGCTTCCCAACATCGGTCTGCTACGGCGATCGATAGAAGAAATCCTCAAAAACTCAAGCCGATTCGTAACTCGCCACCGAACTGACGATCATCACAACGTACCAATCAACAGCTCATTCTATCAAAACCCATGAGCAAAAAACCAATCCTAAGCTCAAATACAGCATAAAAATCCAAACTTTGACGGAAGAAACACCTAATTTCCATATACACACCAAAAAAACCGCCTACTTTAAGCTGATCAAACTCTTAAATCTCCAAAGCCAGGAATGTTAAACAGTTACTCCTCGTCCTACGGTTCTCAGCACTATCTACATACACTATACAAGGAAGACACTATGTCCTCGTGAATTGGGTCAGGGGAAATTCGCTCGACAGCAAATTCCCAGCAACGAATTCCCATGTAACTGCAACAAGAAGAGCCGACAACGATAATTGAAGGAAAGCAAGAGTGTTGCTGCCAAAGCGAAGGGAAGAAGAGCGACAAAAAAAAAACGAGCTTGGATTCTTTAAGAAGAGCGAAGACGGGGGGTGGGAGGGAAGGGGAGGGGAGAAGAGAGAACTGACGGCCCAGATCAATCCGGCGGCGATCGGTTCTTACAAGAACCCTTTAGGGTTTTGTTACATTCGAATGAGGCGATCACAGGCAGCGAAGTTAAAAGAAGGGCAAAAACAAAAAGAAAAAAGGAAAATTCAGGGAGGGTTTCTTTTAGTCTTCATATATATCTATATATATATATATATATATATATTATGGATTCGTTTGTACTGAAAAAGGAGAGATTTTTAAGTAAATCTATTAATCGTTTTCCCTAAATTTGAGGGGTAATTGACCAAGCGATAACCGACTGATGTAAGTAGCACAAAAATCAAATTAGAGAGAGAGAGAGAGAGAGAGAGAGAGATGCTTTTGAGTTCGTGAGGAAGAATCTAGGAGCGACACGTCAGCTGCATAGATTCGCTGGCCCTCGCTCCGGACCCAAGCCCCTTTCCTCATTGGGGGCCTTGCTGCGTGAAAAAAGCGAGGCAAGTACAACCGGTAATTCCGGTTACCTTTTTTATCCGAAACTAAAACTCCTATTTTTTTTTTCTGTCTATTTTCGGATACTTCCTTATTTTCTCTCTCCTGTCTATCATTCTGTGTGTTAGGAAAGGAAACATGATCTTTGACCACCCGCCATAGATTAGTTCGTTCCTCCCTTAGTTCTTGGCTTTTGCCTGACGCACCCCCGTCGGGGGATATTCGTTTGCTTTGATTGCTAATCCTTTTTCACTTTCTTTTGCTAATGAGGAGAGATATATCTTTTTACAGCTCATAGTTCATCTTGTCCATAAGCTAGCCCGAGGAATATGGTGCATGAGCCATAGGCCCATAGCCATTTCATCCCTGGAAAGCTTTCAATCAAGTACAGTGACTTTCGTCTCATTCTTTTTCGAGAAATTGTCTTGGTCTTCGTTTATTTATCGAGGTCGATGTTTTAACTGTTCTTCTCAAGAGGATGGAGCATGATCATTCGGACCTAAGGGTATTTAGTCCGCTCCATGTACTCGTAACGTTGGTAATCACTCTCGACCCGGTTAGGATCCACCGCTTGAGGTGGCCATGAAACGTTTGCCTTTGCTGGCCTCTCGTATCGCAGCACATCTACTTGGTACCTTTCCACATTGCAAGCCTCTTGAGACAGCATATTTTTTATTATTAAATCGTTAGTCGCGACATCCATTTTCCCTTTTGAAGGTGGGATTATTGGCTCATAGAGGGGATCCCATTTTTGTGGGCACGACTTATAACGAGTTTAGACCCCAATGTCCGTGCAGCTCACGAGGGAAAACACCCAAATTTCGTAGGGTTTCCCTCGATGTCCCCACGTATAAATTCGGAGTTTTCCTTCTCCTTAACCTTAACCTATGTCGTAGCCCGACGTCGTTTTTGGACCCCAAGACATGGAAACCCTAGAGAGAGATTGGGCCTCTTTGCCTAGTGGACCGTCTATGCGGGCACTAAATTCCAAGTCCCGTTGATCCAAGGAGGCCCACTACACCCACCTCTTCGGCCTCGTTTCTTGTCCCACATTCTTAACTTTGAATTTATTTTTTCAACGTGGTTTCTCGTTGGGACAGAGCGAGTTATAATGCCTTCGGAATCCAAAACAAGTCTCACTCGATCATGTCGCGTCACCACCTACGTGCGTGCATAAACTAATTGCATAGTTTAAGAATCATTTTAGCAAAAGTGTGGAAAAACTTGTTTGAGATATGTGATTGTTTGTTCCTTGCCAAGTCGATATCCAATCCTTCTTCTCTTTGGCCGAGTTATCGAAAGATAGTTATTTCCTCTTTTGTTTTAAGATTCGGGTGTTGCCTTGCAGACTGATTATTGAAAATATTAAGGGCAAATTGTCAACAAAGTCTTAAATCAATTGCATTTATATCAATTCATCCTAGACATTTTGATTGGGCCAATTTAGTCTTAACTTTTTTTGACAATTATAATCCTCACGGTCAATTTTTAGATAGAAATTGATGATGTGGACTCTGGTAGTACCATGTAAGAAGGCCGACACTAACGTGGATAATTTAATTTTAAATCTTTTGATGATTATAATAATCCTCACGGAAGCGCCATGTAGGACGGCCGGAATTCACATCAATGATTTCCAACCAAAATTGAGTGGAAGGATTACATTGTCAAATCGTCGAAAAGTTCAGGACTAAATCCGCCATATTAAAAGGTTTAGAATTGGTTTGGTATAAAGGCAATAGATTTTAAAAAAATATTTGGTAATTTGTTTTTTAATATACCAATGAATTCAGTTCTATCCACCATCATCTCGCGAAGTTAGGGACAGGTGGTCCACCGTACCACCACTGATTAATTAAGTGGAGAACGATTAATTAAGTGGAGACATGGTTTATGTATGCATAAACATCATTTGGCAGCTAACTTAGTTGAGTTTTCGATCATGGGCCGCAGAATCCATTCGAGCTTAGGTCATCGATAATTTTTCTTTCTTTCTCCGGAGAATAAACAAGGTGCCCATGTCGATATTCCAAGGTATGGAAATCAATTAAGTCATTATCGTTCGTTATTGCCTCCGTCACCATAAAATTCCACCATAGTACACCCAAAGAAAACAATATCCCTATTGCTTAAGTCACGTTGATAATGTCCACATAAGTAACCGTATGTATATTGATAGTTGATAATCGGTATTAGGCTTGAGACCATAGAAGAAACCCTTTAATTTTCTTTTTAAAAAAAAACTTGTGTAGGTATTCTAGACGAATTTTCCTATTTCGAATTCGTGCCTATCAATGAACATTTGAGTTTTCGGCCGTAACAATTGATAGCGTGGCACGCCCGCGAATTACGTCGTGGAGAAATATCAAGTGTTCGAAGCCACTAAATATTGTGTGAAATTTTTGTGAATTCTTTTGTGAGATTGAAAGATTGTTAAATTGCGAGTGTTAAACATCATTTAAGTTACTTGGGTGTGCTTGGTGCCCACGAGACATTGATAGCCCTTTGAACAACTTGAGCGTGGTTGTAATTTTCGTTGTATCTCTTGATTTATACTAGAATCTAGCCATTCTATCCCCATAGAAAGAGTTATATATGAACCAAATCACGTATATTTAATGCTTGATTTATTTCCATGTATTTCCCGCATTTGATGTACACACGAACTCATCGAACAATGCTAGAAATTTAGAGATTGGTTTCAAAATTAGTTTATGAAATGACGTGAAATTTTTTTTGAGATATCTAAATAAGTGAACCGTCAACTATTATTATGTTGAATCCAATTTTGTGAATTAATTTGCGGAGCTTTGCCGGCATAATAATTTTTAATAATTTGTTACTTTTTTTGTGGTTTAAAGCAGGCTGTTAATCTTAAGTGGACTAAGATTAATCACATAATCATTTCTCTAATTTGCGTGTTTGATATCGGGGTTAATTCATACTTGCATTATCGAGATTATTTCGGGTCGGGTGCCCCGAGACAACGCAATGACGAACGAGTCCATCCGGAACGAGCCGGCCATTGGGAATGAGCCGGTTTTATGGCGCAGTACAAAGCCACAAAGTCAAACCTGTACTACCACCATGAAATTTTAGAAGCTGGAATCATACGAACATTGCCCCGAATCAGTTCTCCTCTTCATCCTGCTATATACACGAACAGCAATTTGATCTAACCCAATAAGTTATGATGAGACTAACCTCTTCATCAATGGCTTCTCTCCCAACTCTCAAGTCAACCCTTTTCTTCTCCGCCGTCCAACTCTTCCTCCACTTCCCCCTCTCTGCCAGCCACGGCGGCAGCGACGGTTCCCCCGACACCGGCGGTGGCACCCCGGACTTGCGCGCGAGGGGCCTCATCCTGGTCAAGGTATGGTGCCTCGTCATCATGTTGGTGACCACCTTCGCCGGCGGCATGTCGCCCTACTTCTTCCGGTGGAACGAGGCTTTCCTGCTGCTGGGGACGCAGTTCGCGGGTGGGGTCTTCCTCGGGACCTCGCTGATGCACTTCCTGAGCGATTCGACGTCGACCTTCGGCGATCTGACGGACAAGGGCTACCCGTTCTCGTTCATGCTGGCGTCGGCCGGGTACTTGCTGACGATGCTCGGGGATTGCGTGATCATGTACGTCACCAGGAATGCTGTCGACGGAGATTCGGCTAACAAAGTTGGAGTCGCAGAAGAAGGGAGGCTGGATGAGAGCAATACGAGAGGGAAGGGGGATGTGAATCCCATGTTCTTACAGACGACGACTCTCGGGGACACGATCTTGCTCATCTTGGCTCTTTGCATTCACTCCGTCTTCGAGGGCATTGCCGTCGGAGTTTCTGGTAATTACGTTCAATGAGCTCGCGTGTAATATATTTGTCATGGCTAATTTCTAGTTAGTACAGTGATGGGGTTGGTTTCTTTTGTGAACACCATAGGAAGCAGCTAAATATGAGGAAGGGACTAAGCTATTAGTAGCCGATCTTATAAAAAAAAGACAGGATTAACTGATGTTGTTCAAACAGGCACAGGTTGACTAAACGGTATTCCCATAGCAATTAAAGTCATTGATTTTCAGTTTATGGAGAATAATTTGGGATCCGTAATAGGCGAGAAAATCACCCATTTGATCAAGTATGCTACCAACAAATTGTTACCCCACCAATAGTAGGGGATGTAAGAATTGATTCCCAAACAACTTTTTATGGGATTGATAATCATATAAAGCGGCAGATATTTTAGCCATTTGCATCAGGCTCAAGCTTCAAGCATCCTTCTTGCATTAGCATTTTATAATTAGGTACATCTAGATGTAAATCATCAAGATTTTTTTGACATCATCAAGATGTAAATACTAAGCAAAAGGTACATCTAGTTCATTTAACCTAGTAAAATCACATCAAATCATAATTAGGTGAATTATAGGGTAGAAATCAATTAGGGTTTGTAGCATTCAGCTTTTGTTGGTTTTAATTAATTATGGAAGTATGTGTTGAACAGCCAACAAAAATTGCCCCTTCTAAAGTATAGCAAACCACAACTATCTTTGAATTTGGAATTATTAACATGGTACCAAGGAACTTTTCTTGATACCGCTTTATTATCGCATTCATTTAATTCACATATTGTGTCATTTTAATGAAAGAGACCAAAAGCGATGCATGGAGGAATCTGTGGACGATATCGTTGCACAAGATATTCGCGGCCATCTCGATGGGAATCGCCCTCCTTAGGATGCTACCGAAGAGGCCGTTTCTAATAACTGCGGCATATTCCTTCGCGTTCGCCATCTCCAGCCCCATCGGGGTCGGAATCGGGATAGCCATCGACGCTACCACAGAAGGCCATGTTGCCGATTGGATCTACGCCATTTCCATGGGCCTCGCCTGTGGGGTGTTCGTCTACATCGCCATCAACCATCTCATGGCCAAAGGGTTCAGGCCTCAGAACAAGTGCGTCTTTGATACTCCTTTCTATAAGTTCCTGGCGGTGCTTCTTGGGGTGGCTGTTATGGCTGTAGTCATGATTTGGGATTAACAGTGCGTCTACCTTCATCTTGGTTGATTCTCTCTTTCAATTTTCTCGGATATATACAGCTTTTCGGACCATTTCTAAGTTAATGTGTGATCGTACTGTTTGGTTGAATTACGTGTTGGGAATATTACATTAAGTTTCGAGTTTGAGCTGGTGAATGGCATCCGATCCAAGTAGAAACTTTAAATCCGAGCCAGTGTTACATTTGTGATTTTACGTTCTAACAAGTTAGATTGAAATAATTTCCACGTTGGAATTGGATTCCTAGTTTGAGTCGGCATGTCATCGAAGTATATAGAAATATTACCCTACTCAATTATCAGTAAACAAGAAAAGTATGGGAGTTTGTTTAGTTATCCGTGGGAGAATGTGACGTAACACATGTGGAACTTTTCTTTGGTTTATTCTACGACGAGAAACACTTCAACGATCAAGCGGCTATAGCTTTGTAGTTTTCAGGATTCATAGTGGATTTGTATGTGGTTAGCTCTCCCCATGGAAAGGTATCAATATCCGTATCAAATCACATAAATATCCAATGTCCTTATCATTTCTCATTGATTTCTTTGGTGATTCTTATCACGTTAAACTCGAATTACAAAATTCGTCGGTTTCCGCATTATTTCAAAGCAATTAACGATAGAGCTAAGGTTAGGGTTCCTAGAGTTGATTTGGAGTGTTTACTTGTCCGATCACTTTCTGAAACATTGTGTTTGAGAATATGTTCAAAGCAAGGGTTGAGCTTGAGAAGTTCAACGGAAGGAAGGAGCAAATTTTTATTGCAAAGTATTAATATGCATGCTCGGTTACCAACTGAAAGTTTGGCGAAGGCATTGGATGGTGAGGAAAAATGGTAAAAAATGATGAAAGAGGCCGATGAGACAGAGCTTATGGAAAGGAAAAAAGGGTAATCTTGTTGAATCTATCCGATGAAGTGCTAATTGAAGTGGACGAAGCCAAGGATTTCACAACATTGTAGGCAAAACTTGAGTCACTTTATTATCTGAAGAAGGTTTTGAATAATCATTTGTAACTGCTCACAAAACATGTTTTAATTCCAAGTGGTTAGCAGACATCCGTCAGAGCCCCTTTAGATGAGTTTAATAAATTCATAATAGAATTGAAGAATGTCAATCAGGCCTTGCCCACTGAAACAGAGGGCGTGATGTTGTTGGCATCTTTTACTCCTGATTTTTTTTAGCACTTTTATGATTCCCTACTATGGGGGCGCGTTATGAGTACAATGGATGAGGTAAAGTCCGCCTTGCTTTTAGTGGTAATAAAAGTTACGGGAAGATAACATCTATTATTTCGACAAAAAAAAAAAATAACATATATTATGACATGTCACAAGATTTGGATATCTAGGGTAGTGACGAATGCAAAGGGTTTGGAGATCGTAAATGCATGGGCTGTTTTAAGTCGAGATTTAGCATTCACTACCATTGATGTTATTATTGCGATGGAGTAGGGCACTATAGAAGATATTGTTAAAAGTATAAATGGTAAAGAAGTTAAGGTGAAGTTGTAGGCAATGTAGGCAATGATGAGCACTATGACTTGGCTATAAACGTCGACTCAATGTAAAGAATTGTTAAATTATGTATTGAGTTTGAGCTCATAAAAGAAATCCAATCAAAGTAGAAAATGCAAATTTCAATAGGACTTGTGGTCTTTTTTGTCCGAACAATCAAAGAAACTTGCAATACATTCCATATGGAAGTTGGGTCGTTGAGTCGGCATATCACAGAGTAACATATGAAAATGAAATTCTACTCGGTTATTCCTCACTAGAGCAAATAAGAAGAATGAAGAGGGTTATGTGCGATCTTTGAGTGAAAACACTAGATTATGAGATAATATTTGTAGAGTTCGCTTTCAGTGCATTTTAGGGTTAGGAACACTTGAGTGATGGAGCGATTATAACTCTGTAATCCTCTAGATTCATAGTGATTCCTTTACAATTGGCTCTCTCCGTTAAGCGGGTGCCGACACTGGGACTAAACCACATAATTCTCTCATGCCGTTCCTCATTAATTCCTTTGATAATTACTTCTTCTCGCATTAGACTTAAGTAGCAAGATTCGCTAGTTTTTACATCGCTTCGCAAGTAGAAGAACGACGAATAGTTTTGTCATATGTATGTAGATTTAAAACATGTTTATGTTGCAAGAAAGATGAAGACGCGTCAATCAACCTGTATTTTGTCTAAGATCCCCCATATTTGCAATAGAGAAAGTTTGGACCAGGTTGGGGGCTTTTTCCTCATGCTGTTGACCTATAAAAACTAGCCAACTAATTAGTCTTTTGATACCGAGTGATAAGGGAATTGAGCGGGGTTGGGACGTTTAGTTTCGGGTGTGGGATTCCGACTCTCACGATACAAAGAGACACAGCAAGAGTTTGAGAGACGAAAGTTAGACTAGGACCAAAAAAAAAAACATAGCTCTTTGACATAGGGATCCTGATGAAAAACGAACACTTTAGCTAGAAGAAGAACTACAGAAAATCATCAATCCGTCTAGTGATTTACACTTTTGCACTTCGATATTTCAGAAAACTGCATTTTACGGCTCTGTGGAATTTTCAGGTGTGAAGTGTAGAAAATAAAAATTAGGAGATGCAAAGACATGATTTTGAAGCTAGAGGATGGGAAGTGTCGCTAGCTAGGAAAAAGAATCTAATAGAGACTCTTGGAACATACCCAATTTGTTAACCAAAAGAAGCCTTGTTAACCTATACTTTCTAGTGTAACGTAAGCAAAGAGATAGTTCCGTAGTGAGCTTTCTAGCGTTTCTTATTATGGATAATGAGTGGGTAAGCAAGCGTGAGACGACACTTTACTTCACGTACTCGGAAAGGCCACCGATCTAATCCATACGCATGTTTTTGTTTCTCATTTGGTTAGCCAATTCCGAGAATTTTTTAGTAGAGTAATTATTACTTAGACTCGTTTTACTAGGTCAAGTCAATCACATTTCAAGAAACACCGACAGCCACATCATAAGTTTCTCGAAAGAGCACAAATAAATTTGATGAAATGTCCCGTTCGCGATTATGGATTCTCTTCACCGTGTCATCCATTCGCGGAACCGAGTTCACGTCGCATCTTTAGAGGTGCAGGTAGATCGAGCAACCAAGTCACTTATTCGGATCATAACCAAATCACTAGGGAAGCAAGCTTCTTTCTATAGCATATACTTCAACATCTACACACCTATAAAACTTCTGTAAATCTTACAGCCCGATGGAAAAGATGGCGACTTTGCATGCATCTTACTTCAAGAAATCAAGTGAGCAGTGGATCAGCGTCCGTGAAAGTTGACCTGCGTACATTGCGCAGCAAGTATACGAAGGCTAGGTTAAAAATTAGTACCCCACAAGAAGCGTAGAGGGTGCAACTACGCAATCTCTGTCGCTGCACATGACAAAGTTACACTCACCTTAATCAATGAAGCAAAATCTCGAGCAACCCCATCCTAGAAAAAGTGCAACTTCTCTTCCTATCGGGCACCCTAGCTTCACCGTGAAGCTTTGCGAGATTGATTAATTTGGTCGTTAAATTTCCAGCGGGAGAACGAACCAAAGGAGAGAGTTAATACCTAATCCCACCGATCAATCACATTCCCTTTTTGTTGCTTGAAAGAAAGGTGGGTCGAACGTCCTCTTCTTGTGGCTGATTTCCATCGAACAGATTCACGAATTTGGAAGCCTACGGTTGAGCATCAGTTCAGGGTTAGGGTTAGGGTCCATTGTTTTTGCTTGGTTAATTAAGAAAGACGCAGGCACCAACCCATAGGCATTGCACCATCTTCCATGCTGATCCGGAGGGTGTTGTTACGTGGGGTAATGATGATTAAATGAACGTTAAAATGACTTAACAAGATGGATTTGACCCGACGACGACCGGAGATTTGGTGGAGGTAGACCCCAGAAACTTCAGAGAGCTTTGTCTTCCTCACCAAGGCTTAACGGTTGAACATGGAAGTTGGTTCTTGGCAATATCCTGCTAGAACACAGCCTGATGACAGAGACCGGTCCTACCCTCGAGATTCGACAATTTCTATTCACTTGTGCAATGGGAAATTATCGAAAATTGACTTACTGATTGGTTCTATAGCATATCCCCGTATCATGTAAGTAACAGGATCTGTTCGTAAATTCTCCGTTACCTTTAATTATGGTAAGAAGAATCCCGACAATCGTAACATAGAATCGTAGAAACTAGATGGTAATTGGTAACGCATGTAATAACGAGTGAATTCTATCAAAAATCTTTTGGACAAGTCAAATTTTTCTGCAGATAAGGGTTGGCGGCCATAGGGAACACCAAAACTAAGATACTAACATAATTAAATTAGTCGACTTAGTAAACACTCTAGAGCGATCATGCGGACCGACAGTAGGTGACCCTTTCTTTTTCACATCCGAAACCCAGATGAGCCAAACCAAACACCCCTCTCTCTCTCTCTCTCTCTCTTCTCTCTCTCCTCTTCTCTTCCTCACTATATATGCATAAGAACACCCTGTTGCCTCTCAGAAGCCGCCGCCGACAGAGCCTAACTCGAGAGCGAATTTGAGTTTCCTAAACATGAGTTCTGCATTTCTCTCGGCTCTTCTTCTTGCAGCGATGAGCTGCTTTCTTCCTGAGGTTGCCCATGCAGGCATTACGAGGCACTACACGTTCAATGTACGTCGCATATGTTCACATTCTTCGCCTGTGAGTTCGTTAGTACATGATGATTCTCTTGATTTGGTGCAGATAGAGATGAAGAACGTGACCCGGTTGTGCCACACGAAGAGCATGGTGACCGTGAACGGGAAGTTCCCAGGGCCTCGCGTCGTCGCCAGAGAGGGGGACCGGGTACTGATCAAGGTGGTCAACCATGTTCGCAACATCAGCATCCACTGGTAATTAGGAGATGAATAATCACTTCTAACATATATATGATTAGAAACTCTTGGGACAGCGACGTTAAATTTGATTAGCAATTTGACGAGCACAGGCACGGGATAAAACAACTCCAAAGCGGATGGGCGGACGGGCCATCCTACATTACGCAGTGTCCGATTCAGGCCAACCAGAGTTACGTCTACAACTTCACAATCACAGGCCAAAGGGGCACCTTCTTTTGGCATGCTCACCTCTCCTGGCTCAGAGCGACCGTCTACGGACCACTGATCATCCTCCCAAAGCGCGGCATTCCTTATCCCTTTGCTAAACCCCACAAGGAAGTCCCAATCCTCTTCGGTAAATAAACCATATCGAGCGCTTAATTCTTCAAAATCAGGAGAATTTTGTTCAGTGATCGCATGAATTGATTTGATAAGCACCAAATAATGACATTGAACACTTTTCTGGGGGCATGCAAATTGCAGGAGAGTGGTTTAATGCCGATACAGAGGCCATCATCAGCCAGGCGCTCCAGACCGGAGCCGGCCCAAACGTCTCCGAAGCTTACACTATCAACGGACAGCCCGGGCCGCTATACAACTGCTCATCAGGCAATGGCAATCATAAGAAACTCTGTTAAACAAGTCCATTAATTTATCAAGTGGAAAGAATAGAGTATCCCTACAACGTTGTTGCTAAATTTGATGAAAATCGATTGTTTTATTTGCATGCACGCATGCAGATACGTTCAAGCTGAAGGTGAAGCCCGGGAAGACGTATCTCCTCCGTATGATCAACGCTGCCCTCAATGACGAGCTCTTCTTCCGCATAGCCAACCATTCGTTCACCGTTGTCGAAGCCGATGCAGTCTACGTCAAGCCCTTCAAGACCGACATCCTGGTCATCGGCCCGGGCCAGACCACCAACATCCTCCTCAAGGCTAAGCTGAACCCTCACAAGGGCACGTACCTTATGGCGGCCCGGCCCTACTTCACGGGTCAGGGCACTTTCGACAATACAACCATGGCCGGATTCCTCGAGTATGTCGAGTCCTCTCGGAATAACACCATTCCCAAGAACCTTACCCTATCTTTACCGACGCTACCGGCGATGAACGCGACCAACGTTGTCGCCAACTTCAGCCAAATGTTCCGCCATTTGAATAGCCAGCAATACCCTGCCCAAGTTCCCCTGACCGTCCAAAAGAGGTTTTTCTTCACAATCGGCCTTGGGAGCAGCCCCTGCCCAAAGAACCAAACTTGCCAAGGACCCAACGGGACCAAATTTCAGGCGTCGATGAATAATGTCTCTTTCAACCTCCCTACGACCGCAATCCTGCAGTCTTACTTCTTCAGAAAATCCAATGGCGTTTTCACCACCGACTTCCCGGCCACCCCCTTAATGCCGTTCAACTACACCGGAACGCCGCCGAACAACACGTTCGTCAGCAACGGAACTAAGGCGGTGGTGCTCCCATACAACACGAGCGTGGAGCTCGTGATGCAAGGCACGAGCATTTTTGGCGCGGAGAGCCACCCTCTTCATCTGCACGGGCACAACTTCTTTGTCGTCGGGCAGGGATTCGGGAACTTCAACCAGAGTAAGGACCCGGCCAAGTTCAATCTGGTTGACCCCGTGGAGAGGAACACAGTCGGCGTGCCGTCGGGCGGTTGGGTGGCTATCCGTTTCCTGGCCAATAACCCAGGTTTGTGTCATGAGAATTCTTATAACATGAATAATGCCACGTACTCGTTTATATCCAAATTGCATTCACATGAATCCGCTCATTTGAATGTGAAAAACAGGTGTTTGGTTCATGCACTGTCACTTCGAGGTCCATCTGAGCTGGGGCTTGAAGATGGTGTGGATCGTGCTGGACGGGAAGCTCCCCAACCAGAAGCTCCCTCCCCCGCCGTCCGATCTCCCAATGTGTTGACTCTCCGTTGACCCTTCTTCCCCCGCCATCGCCATCGGCTGTTGTCGGTTTTACTTTGACCCCACTATTTCTTCGTACGCTTTTCATCCTGCGCTTCCCTAACTTATTATTGTCACTGTTCCTGCTCGGTGTCCAGGGCCAACTTCGGCATTCGAGGAATACATGTCTGTCTGTATCTCTTTGCTTTCTTCTTTTTTGTCCGTTTTCCTTCGAGGGGTCCGATGAATTCGTGTTCCTTTCCATTACCACGGGATAGAGTGAAATGTAGCTTTGAGGGAGTTTTGTATTTAGCACTGGATTGTGTCGATGTTTTGGTTGGAGCCTCAGCAATAATATTACTCTTCATCTCTCTCTCCGTGTTGTGATATGTATGTATATATATACACACACACACACTTTATTTTAATTTCTGTTTTGTTGGTTATTCCCAACAACTGCAAGCTAAACCAACCGAAAATTATTGTGGTTGCACGCTACGTTGCAATTACGAAGTGATTATGCGCTTGTCGGAAGTCAGCAAAATGGACACGCTGGGAACTCGCCTGTCCGGGGCAATTGAGAAATTCAAGGTAGAGAATCGACAAAAGGGACGTGTAGGAGGGAGAAAATTGAAATCGAAAAGGGCTGGAGGATCGACGGAGATTGAGGATGGGTTCCATCGTTACCCAGGATTTGATTTTGGCATGGAGGCAGTGGCGGGCGTCGCCGGGGCGGTGCTCCATGTCCACGACGGCAAAGTTGTAGCCAGCGAGGCCGGCGATCTCGGCCACAGTGGGGAAGAAGGAGAGGAGGAAGATGCCGGCGCAGAGACGGGATTTGAGGGAGAGGGAGTTGGTGCTTGTGGCCGAAGAAGAGGAGGGAGAGAGATCGGGGGGCTGAGGATGAAGTGAAGAAGAAAGGGAATGGGCGTCAGAGGAGTGGAGAGGGACGTGAGTTTTTTTTTTTCTTTTATTTGGTCCGAACGTGACTGTGAGGGTTAATGGGGGTGGTCGTTGGGGCCTTTTTTTTTTTTTTTTCAAAGTTTTTGTTGTGCTTTAGGCTAAACGATATTCCAGTTTTACTGTAAATTCGTTTTAATTTTTTTTTGTTATTTATTTATTTGTGAATTTGAATCAAATTAATTTAATTAAAATAATCATAAAAATGATAATTTATCATTTTTATGAAAAATCACGCGTCCGCGTCTTACGTCGTGTCGGTCTTCATGGGTTGCAAGGTTTCCAAATCGAAATCTCAAGCGAACATGTTCAGATTGGATCGAGCCAAAATCGGGCTAGGCTCAGCACCAATCTAACGGGCCGGATCCCTAAAAATGAGAATGGATGTATTCGGCCCAAAAAAAATGCATCAGCGTTTCATTTAGGGACTTCATGAACTTTTGGTGGATCAGCATTTAGCAACTTCATATTTGGGCTAGTTTCACTTTGGTCAGACTAACACGACTTTTTACTAGCTAATAGAAAGTGACTGACAACCTAAGCACATAATGTTGGTACATTTAAGTTCTAATAATGCCTACAACTTCATCCACTTTAGGACTTCCTATGTTTTTTTTTTTTTAATTCTTTTAAACGACAAAAGAAATGTCACATAAATCTCCGTCCGAAAATAAATAAATAAATAAATAAATAATCCGTTTTGTGAATTTCCGACTCGTCCCTGTCCAGGAACTCAAAAGAGTGGACCACAACAGGAAGTCATCTTGGTGGGGGCCTACGTCGCACATGAAAACGACGAGTCGTTTACTTCGGCGATGCCATTCTTTGTTTCTCTTGTACTCCCATGAGAGATTAATATCAATGCCTTAGAAACGCGCACGGTAGCAGTACCCCAGCCCCTTATCCTCCCAAACAAATATTAAATACAATAAGAAAGATGGAATCATTCTATTCGAGTTGTACCAATAATGCAGCAAATGTACAACTGAAGTAAATAATGCCTATGTTCGAAGAAACTTTGTCGACCGATCTCGACTCGACCCATCGTGCGCTCGCCCCGCATGACGCAGTTGAGCGCTGTTGAATGTTGCTGCACAAACCCCTCATCAGTCGTCTTCTACATCTTCCCAATGTGAAAAATTGTCTTTCTTTACAGTGGTAGTTCCAATATCTGGAAAAGGAATCTACTCTCTCTCTTCCCTCGGATTTCCGCCATTGTATATGAGAAAGAAAACAAAAGGGGAAAGGAAAAGGAAAAGGAAGAGCAAGAAAACACAAACAGTGGAAGAGATAACATGTTGTACGCACCGACCAGCTCCGACCATCTCTGAAACTTACAGCTCAATGATTTCACATGGGCGAGCGAGCGAGCGAGAGAGAAAAAGATTGCTGATTTCGTCAATATCCTCCAAACCCTGACCCCAGATGCGTAACCCAAAGAGGACGACATTACTTTCACCTACCTATACGTATCGTAATTCGCATTCTCTTGATCTCTCTACGTACTTACGTGACGAGATCGTAGCCGACGGATCGAATTTAGCCTTCTCCATCACCGGATCCTAAACTAGAGCGAATGCCGGGTGCTCTTCGGATAGATCAGTCGCCGTGCTTGTGCCAGCAGACGAGCATGGCGACGCACCGGCGCATGATGTAGAACCGGGCCTTCTGCTCCTTGGCAAGGTTGCTGTACTTGCGGGTCAGGTTCGACCCGCTCTTCTGCGACGGGTTCCTCCCTAGCGCGCTCGCGCTCCTCTTGGTGGAGGAGCTTCTCGTGAGAGACGAGCTGCTGCTGCTGTTGTTGTTGTTGGAGGAGGATGCGGTGTTCTTGAGCGAGAGGCTTCGTGGGAGCGAAGATTTAGAGGAGGAGGTGATCTTCTGAGAGAAACTTCTCAGAAGACGAGGCTTCGAAGATGAAGACGATGAAGCGCCTGCTTCCTTCTTCGACATCTTATTCCACGTTTCGTCCATGCTCAAGCTCCAATGAGTGTCTGATGTGAAGAGATAGATAGAGAGAGAGAGAGAGAGAGAGAGAGAGGAGAGAGAGTGTGTGTGTGTGTGAGCGAGCAGGGGTGTTCTTAAGGAGCGATGCCTCTTCAAATGACTTCAATAAGATGCAAACCAAGCTCATTTGAACTTGATTTTGAATGATTTTATAGGGCATACAATCGCTTGATCTGTAGATAAAAGAACAAACTTCGCGATCGGCATTCGAAGACCGATACGAACGGATTGTTTTGTACGACAATCATTGTAGGAAAACGGTCAAAAATCGATTTTTACAGCGAGAGGACACCTCCAGTCCTTTTTTAGCAAGACAGAGGTCGTCAAGGAACGGCCAAATCCCAGCAGTAACGAGTTTGATGTGTACACTTAATGCGGTAACCCTAGAGGCATTTATTTTTTTAATGCAACTAGATTTGGGGTCGATTCTGGTGTTCGATCTTGGCTATTTAAGGTCGACAATATAAAAATAAAGATCGAGGAGAGATGACGATACTAAATTTAACTTCTCAATAAAGGGCAAAAAAAAAAAAAAAAGAGATTTGAGAAGTCTATATAACGGTGCAATATTAACCACAAGTATTATGAATGATAAAAAATTTATAGCAATTATGATAGGACCCATCTTCGATCTTATACATAAGCATTTCATTGTTATATTGTCACATTATCATGCTAGCAAGATCCAAAAAAATAAATAATAAGAATGGATGGGAGGGGCATTTTGGGAATAAATTTTTGGTTGATTCCTATCTGCTTTCTTTGAGAAGTGGTGTTCAAATAGTAGGAAGAATGCTAGCAGAAAAGGGCATCTTCGTTTGCAATGTTCAATTTGAAGTACATTCTTTTTGTATCTGATTGCTTATCGATAGATTCAATCTACAAGGATTTTAGACTGCCTTAAGAGCACCCATTGCAATTTTTCATTAGATTTATGGGTTTCTTTTTTATTTTAATTGAAATGTTGGCAACCTGAAAATGGGCAAAATAGATGTTGACCATTTTGAGAGAAGACATTGATTTCGCGAGAAATTGACCATAGTAAGCAAGATATTGACATTGCAACTGTAAAACGTCATGCAAATTATGACGACCAAATTGTGATTCGTGCAGGTTTGGCTACCATGAGGATTCATGTATGCAAACTGGCATTAGCCGATGTTTGGCACCAAAATTCGACATGTTTGGCATGAATGGCTAATATCAAAGAGGGCAATGAAGATTGGTACGTTGAGAGCGATTGACATACACGTGGCATGAGAAATGGATCTCCTAACATTACCAATTCAATGTTAGGGTTGACATTGATAAAATCGGGCGGTCCAAATTAAAATGGACGATCCGATTTAATACATATCACCTCTTCAAAAGGGGGAAAAATTGAGTAGGAATTTTTAAAAATTTTAAAGATGTGACATGGATCAAATCAGGCCGTTCATTTTGATTTGGACAGCCCGATTTGATCAATATTACCTCTAATATTTCAATGTTAGGGGATCCATATCTCGTGGCATGAGCAGGTGGCGAACATTTCGCACATGTGCTTGGTAGACACGTGGCGAAATGGTTAGCATACACTTTGGCACATGCGGCTAGCATACACGTGGAAGAAGTGGTGAGCATGATCCCGAAACCAGATAGAAGTTCGAGAAAGCTATGAAAATAGGTTATTTTCTTGTCAAATGCTGTTTCTAAAATACATGAGTGGTGGAGATCATGGTCGAACACTCGACGTGAAATGGTCGGCATGAATACCAAACTGTTACTAGATTTTGATACCCATTGCGTCCAAAACATGAGAGGACATTCACAACGCGTGCTTGTGTCACGTTCAAAATTTGGGAAACACGTTTAGAATTTGCGGAACAAAGTCCTGGAACACAGTAGTGAGATTTCATAGGCTCATGGTTACAAGAACAAAACGAAAAAAAGGTCTTCAGCACGAAGAAAGACGCGCACGCTCAACCAAAGTGAAAGAGGTCACCTATTTTATCTCGGATTAGCCGAGTCGTACATAGGTTCGCTGGAAGACGAAAGGAAATATTCATAATTTTTGAATTTGTTCTATTAAGTTCGATGAGCATGGATTTGACCGGTCAAAAAAGCACCACATGCGTTCACAACCAGTACAAACAACCTTAGCATTCCCGACGGATACGGCTGCACAAAGACAAGAGCACCTCAATTAGGTGCCGAATCTTGCGCTACACAGGTTCAGTTCAGCCCCTCCAGTTATTTACTGGATTCGCGCACGAGCAGACATGTTCGGCCGCTCGTCGTCGGGGACTGGCTATTTAGTCAAACTGGCCCTTTCTCCTCCCTTTTGTTTTTCCCCACTCGAAAAGCTGGCCCTTTCACTAGGAGGTGAATGCCGGGCTCTTTCTTTCACCACTAACCCTAAGAAGTTTCGTTGGCGGATTCTCTTTTAAATGTTTTTCGTTCTTTTCAGGGAAAATTTCAAATAATGACATAAAGTGTCATTATTTTTTCAAATAAAGACTTAAAATTAACATTATTCTAAATAAGAGTCCAAAATATCGTCTTTATTTCAAAAAAGAAGCTTGAAATGGATATTGTTTCAAATAAAAGCCTAAGTGCGAATATAAATCTCAAAAAATGGGCTTAACTCGCCAACCGATTATGGGCGTTTTCGTCATTTACTTATTTTTATTTTTTATTTTTTTTTCCTTTTTATGTTTTTTTAAATGTTAAAAAACTAAATGTGACAAAAAAAAAAAAAAAGAGACCACGAACGCATAAAGAAGAAGAACACACGGGGCCGCTCTTGCCGCCATTGGGCACCGATCTCATTGACCAAAGGCGAGGGCCGATGAGGGCTTGCCGATGCTGGTGACCTTGCCCAAACCCTCGTCGGCCTCGCCTCGCTCGGGTGTGGCCAACCGTCGGTTGGGCGAGGGTCGTGACGGCCTCGCCCGCTAGAGTCATAGCCGAATTTCGGCTCGTTTTGCAACCCAGTCAGGTCTCCGATCGAAGGATTGTCCACAATAAGACGGACACGAAGGGACGATGAAGAATGCGGTGCGAACGCGAGCGATCGTGATAATTCTTGTTCTTCATAATTACGAAGACATATGGGCGATGAACCAAAACCACTACGACTTTGTTAGAGAAGAGGGCAACCATCACCCAGATTTCCCTCAGTTTGATGATGGCGATGACCATCTTCAGGAAAGCACTGATGTTTTCCCTCTTCTTCAAACAACACAGTGAAAAAGTTGAATGAAAGAGATCTGCTGGGGCCTCACCGAGGATCGGCAGGATCGTTGGCCCTCGTCGAGGCACTGGCGATGGGGCGGTGGCAATAGGCGGGAGACTGTGTTCTCTTCTTCTTTCGCATGTGTTCTTCTTCTTCCTTTTATTTGGTTTTTGGTTTTTTAATTTAATTTAACTAAAAAATAAGTTTAATTTGACGAAAATACCTTTGATCGACTGGAATATTTAGTTGGTCGGCCGGCCAACCAGCGAGCTTAGGCCTCGTCTAAAGCGATCGTGATCACTTCAAACCCTTATTTGAAACAATGAACTCATTTCAAGTCCTTATTTGAAACAACATTCACTTTGGGCCATTATTTGATAAAATAATAGCATTTCAAGCCCTTAATTGAATTTTTCCTTCTTTTTATGTCCCCACAATGTTAAAATTGCATAAAATGATGAGTTATTATCACGAAAAATTTCAAATAGATATTGCAATAAATTTACCCTAGAATAATATTTGGGTTACTAAAATCCACATACTTGCTACACCCATAAAAAAAAAAAAACCCGAACCGATATATACACGACACATTAACCCTCCGTTACCCTCCGTCGAGCCGGGTGATATATGACAATAATTGAGTTGACATGACGAATCCACATGAAGATTCGGGAGATAAAAGGCAAATTACAGGTTATACCCGAGCAAACTTTCTACTGATGGTGGACTTTATGATCGGAAGGCTGTTACCTTTCCGTCGTCAATAGCATATGTGGATAGATATATTTACCCTTGTACTTGTTAAGTCAACTAAGTTAATCTCGTCCGTCATCCAACTCAATAATTACATGTTAAAATTTGACAGAAGCTAACGAAGGATAAATGTGACACGTGTGTACCGATTTGTAATTTTTGGTGATCTAAAAATTAATTTGGGACAAATTTATCATGAGCGTGTTAATTTAGGGTTTTTTTTTCGTGATATTAACCGTAAGATAAGCTGCATAAAAAACACAATCGCTTTGCTGTCGCCGAATATTTCCTTAGTAAAAATATTCTTTTGTGAGATGTCTGCCGATTATTTTCAAAACTTAATGAAACTATTGTATGAGTGTGTGAATTTATATTTAAGTAATACATCAAACAATGTACAGTGATTCTCGCTAATACTCCCCTCGCGTCGCCAGTCCATCACATCACACGTGTCAATTATGAACTATTTACCTCATCAGAGGTGGACCGTTCTGCGGACTATTTCCACTGGTCTGCGTTCGAGGAAGTAGTACATGCCCACGTGCGTTAAAGAAACACCCCCGCACTCTTGAAGGTCCACGTGCTAACACGTGATCGGAAAACAGTGGCTTCTCCATCTTCTTCCTCTGGAAGAAAACGACGCCAGCAAGGTTACAAAGTTGACCCTGTTCTCACCTTGTAGGCTCTCGAAGCTGAAGCAGCTACATTTCCATACGTTCGTGAGCATCAGCGTGGACATATCAAAATCGATCATGAATTCATTTTTATTCCACGTATGATAGGCTGGTTGTTATATAGATCAGTAATATTCGATGAACGAATGATAAATAAGAATAAACATAATATGCATGTTAAATAAGTCATAACTATGTTCGCAACTTATTTAGACTCGGCCACCTTTACGATTCTATCTTCGTTCTCTCCCGCCTTCACTCGCGCTCTCTCGCTCGGCATCTTCAAGTTTACTTCAGTTTGAGTACGAGTTTTCTTAGATTAAGGTAAATATGAAGGTGTGTCGGGAATATGGATCATATCATATACGTGCTTGATCGGATCCGTATTATATGAAAATGGGTCGAAATGAGTTAATCGAAACTATTTGAATCGGATTATTTTCGATTCGATTTATTTATTTGATGGGTCTACGTCAACGCGACTTGATGGCAAAGCACAGGAGTGGAGGATAGACGCTGCTGTCGACTCTCGGCTAAGTCTTGGCGGTTGTACCAAGATTGAAATGGAACATGCGCATAATTGGATGAAGGCCTACGCGTTTTCGATTTTTCTGTCTTCATGTGTTAGGCTCGATTTCGGTAATAATTGATTCCGAATTCGGATCTTTAGGTGTACGAAAGGCGTGTGAATGTGGAATCATGATTGAACTAGAATGTTAAATTCATAATCATTCTCTCAAGAGGAAACGGTAGGTTAAAAAGCCCGTTATTGGTTCAAGAATCTCTATTTGTACGAATTTAAGTTCCAAGTGAATTTTTTTTTCTCTCTTTTCAGATATCCCGCTATTACCATTGCATGAAAATAAAATTTCAAACATAGACATAACTCTCTTCTTCATCATGTAACCCCGTAATCTATATATGTTTAATAACTATTCAAAGCGCTCGTCATCTGGTCGCCATCGTCCTCATTACCACCAGTCATATATGCCTGTCTCTATGAAGTCGAACGTGGAGGAACTCATGATGCTTAAGCGACCTTTACACCAGTCGTCGCTTGAGCCCCGTGTGCTTCACTCGCATTTCTCGAGAGAGAGAGAGAGATGTTTGGTAAAAGAGGCTACGAAGATGAAAGTAGTGGCCGGAGTCGCATTAGCTAATTATTTAAAGTGATATAAACGATTCTACTTACAAAAATATTTTTTAAATGATTCATTTGACTGGAAATAAATGGAGTATAAGATGCAATTTTAATCCCCTAATAGAAATATAAACGTAAGAAATTGTTTCGTTTGGCAGCATCACATATCTCCGCTTTCCGGATCTATCTCATCTCTGAAAATTTGCGTTGGGTTATCGGAATAAACGAGTTAAGCAGAATTTCCTTCCAAGAAACGTCAAATTCATAAGAACAACTATCAGTGAATTAGCTATATAATGGTGACGTGCAAATTTGGAAAGGAGAGTCATATTTAATAAGCAGCCAAGGATTTGTGCCGGACTCAATAAAGATGTATTGTGTCATTATATAACAAAAGCCACAAGGATACCAGAAGTAATAGAAGTTTCATATGATGCTCACTTTAATACTAAATTTTCTTTTGATATTTTTTCCAAATGATGTGACTTGCCAGAGGCCGCCCAAAATGCATGGTTCAACAGGTTTGCCCTAAATTTAAACTCTCGCCCCGTCCATTGCGAAGCATTGACTAATTCTATTTTTGTACTGAACGAAAAAGTCATTATCACAGTCCTTAAAATCCCACGCGAGGGAATGAGGCGTCTTTATATTTGGCACGAGGACACTTCCTCCGACTGTAGCCCATAATTTCCATCGCTACTACACGGTGAGTTTGCTAATCTCCCCCTTGCTTTCCGTCTGCTTTTCTACACCAGAAAGGCCGCACGATCAAGATCTAGACGTGTAAGTGGGGATTAGACAAATCCGCACTAATCATGTGGTTAATAAGCTATTTAATTGTCCCACTAGTACTACCTGTTGGAAAAAGACGCGCCTGCATTGGAAATGCGAGTTCATATCTTTCGGTAGCTTTCGTCGCTTCGCACGAAGAAAGGATTATAAAAATAGGGTTTCGAGTGGGAAACGCCTAGCCTTGCCTTGTGCCATCTAGTTCGATCGGAACAAGATAACCCCAGAGTCTCTCATGATTGTTGGGAAGTAACTCTGAAAGATTTTGATGATTAAACAGCATAAATACAACTGTTTAACGACGTCAGTTAAGTGTGAAGAGGTTCAAACTAAACCTTCACAGAGGCAAAGTTCTGATTTTACAAGCATTTCAGCCAAATTCTGCCAAGTCTGGAAATCTGCGAAAAGAGAGGTTTAAAACCAAAACTCACTGCTAAACAGTCGGACAAGATCGCCGGGTGCTTCCCGTATTTGACGATCGTGGACTTACTAAATTGAACACCCAAGTCGCACAATTGAAGTATGGTAATAATCACGGACTAATCCGCTCATAGACATTTGTTATATGATGTGATCCACACTTGCCATCACTAGCAGATAGCCTACCATCAATAGAAAACACGCAAATCTCTTTGTATATTGGCAAAAAAACAAACAAAACTTGGGCAAAAGTGTTTTCTTTTTTCTTTCAAGCAACTTTCGCAAAAGTTACGAAGTCGAGAAATAGTAAAAACATGAAAAATCGAAATCAGTAACACAATTTGAGTTTGATGTTCCAGGATTTGTCAATATTTTTAGAATATTTACATCTGTCTAAGTGAGAGATAATGTGCCAAGGAATCTTTCCAAAAACTTAGAAATGAGATTAATTACTAGGTGAGAGATAATGTGAGAATCAATCTTTCTAAAGAAAAAAATTTGAGAAGAGAACATTGTTATGCAAAGCATGAAATCGACTGTTGAAAGGTTTAATGGATAGCGAAAATAGCTATGGATGAACCTCAGTTGCTACAAGATCAATTGGTTCTTTTCTCGAACAACCCATTAAGCCTTATTGTTGCTTAGTTTAGGACCTAATAATGCTTCTTTCAATCAAAATGCAAACGTGTCAAGTGCACCAGTCGAACACGAAGGGCCATCATCAATAAGCAGAATTTACAAAATGATGCCGCACCCTGACTAGTTACAATATAAGCATTAAAACAAACCAAAACTCTTTCTTCTCGCCCTCTGATCGGGCAACAGTAGAGCCAACAGGCGACCAAAAAATATCGACAGACCGGCATTCGTTCCTATCATATATATACTTCAAGACCAAGCTCGCCGTTTCCCAGCGGCGAAGAGAAGCTCAAGATCGTCCGGAGGCTGGAAAAATCCCTTCTTGGGAGGGCCCCTCTTCTTGCCGCCGCACACCGGCTTCTTCTTCGGCGGCGGAGGCGGTGCCGAGGCCGCCGGTATCCTGAACTCGCCGCGCGTCGGCGTCGCGCAACCCTCTTCCTCCATCACCATCATCATCGCCTCCTCACACAGCATCTCATCCTCGCTCCGCATCTTCTCTTTTGGGTTAATCAACCAGAGCAAGACGACAACACGACCCAAGAAAATGAGGAAGGGAAAAAATTGGAACTCAGGATCTCAAGCGAAGTAATGGGACAGATTGGGCGATGAACACGCGTTGCGTTTCTGAGAAACCGAGGTGAGCTCGTGGGAGTTTTTTAAGAAATTCGCGAGAAGAGTAGTGTAGAAGTTTCAAGGGGAGAGGGAGGGGGGGTTCGTGGCACTGTCGTGGTGTGTTCTGGAAGTTGGTGGAGGGTTCCCGTTCGAGGTCGTGGTGGATGAGGTGACAGCTAAGCAGGTGGTGGGGCTCACGTGTTGGGACCCGGAGCGACGTGGGTGGGACACGTGGCGACTAGGAGGAGGCGCTTTCTTCTGAAACGAACACGGCCCGCGCCAAGACCTGGGGAGGCCGAGTGCGGGAGAGCGGGAAAACACCTGCCCTCCCTTGCGGTTTGAATGTCTGCCTCTTGTTTGTCTATACAATCAAAGTGGTCCGTGTACTTGATTTCTCTACAACATTTTGAGAATGATATATATATAAAATCTATGGCGAGCCATAATCCTCCTCCTGCGGAAAAATACTGCATATAACGTGAGAAAAATTATTCGAAAAGTCTTAAATCTTTTGTGTTTTTGTCAACTCGGTTTTAAACTTTTTAAGTTTGCTAATTCAATCTTTAAACTTTTGTATTTGAGCCAATTTAATCCTTTGGCCAATTATTATTAATGTCTTAATTTTTTTTTCTTTTCTTCTTTTCTCGGGTTTTCTCTTTGACAACGATGGTTGCGACGCTCTTGTTGGCGGTGGCGAGGGCCGCAACGCCTCATCGAGCACAAGCGAGGCAACCATGCCCGCACCTAGGGAACCTTGCCTGGCAATTGCCAAAGAAAAATAAGAGAAAAATTAAAAATTAAAAAGGAAAAAATTAAATTATTATTAGAATTGGCTACGTCGATCTTTGTTGAGCCACGTGAGAGATTTTTAGTCAAAATTGGTGAATTGGTAAAAAAAAAAAAAAGGTTTAAGACTATTTGGAAAAAAAAAATTCCTAATAAAGTGAAACCTTACGACCAAAAAGAAAATAATAAAGTCAAATTTCAAATGCTACAAATCAGTTTGAATTTGTTTCCTCTAAAATTTGGATAAGCTATATAGCTTCTTCAGAAATCAAACTTAACGGGTTGTGTATATAAATGTGCGCATGGAAAATTCAGGTTTACCGAGGACACGAAATGGCTATGTTCTATTAAATCGAGATATATGTTTTTGTGGCATGGAAAAATCTATATTATCAAAGGCAGAAATGGTAATGTTTTCAATGAAAAATCATTTTCTCGTCGTTCCGGCCTTTGAGTTCCCTCCGCTTCTTTGTCTTCTCCAAAGAGAGAGAGAGAGTACATAGAGAGCTTACAAAGGAGATCCACCCATCATATGGATTGCCCCTTATCTCCCCTTGAACCTTTTAAGGACCTGCTCATGTTCGAAAATATGGTTCTAGTGCTACCAGAAAGATAATTGACCCGCATGATTAGTGATGCAAGTACAAAGTCACGAAGTTCTTGAGAAATGAAGCTTGGGATTGACATTTTCGTCTTAGCACTTGAGATTTTTTTTTTTAAAGATATGAAAAAGAGATAAAAATTGAACACAATAATTTAACATCGTAGATCCATTATCCCTATTCTATCGCCTAATATAACAAGAAGTAGTTCTCTAGAAAGTAATTAATCAGAATTTAGATAGGAATAAATAAATCAATTACATTTCGAGATGCTCATTGAAGAAAAGAATCTAGCATTCAAACGCTTATCGATTTTAAGAATAGCAAGCCAATCAACAGAGCCATTTGCTTCCCGAAAGTTATGTTGTACTTTGAATTCAAGCGAGTGCATACCAGTCTTCTAACATCTTTAAGCCAAATCATAATCAAATTGTTTTGCGAAGTTTGGGTCCCAATCACAAAGCCCAAAGCTTTGCTTGTGTCGATAACATTTTTCTAATAATGCGGTAAAAACGGTAACCAGCAAGCCAGTCACCCCTTTCGTTTATGAGTAAACTTGCGAACCGCGGGCAAGGCCTGGGTTGCCTTTGGTGATGTTCTTTATCCGAACTTTATTCTCGTGTTGGATTGAGGACGCTTGTTGGGCTTCAAGCTTGGTAGGGCTAGGGCGTTCCCTAATTTTCCCATCCTCTCGAGTCTCTGAGTTGTTATAATGGCCCATGTGCCAAGCCGTGCGTTCTTTCCAATTCATGGTTTTTCTTGGTTAGGAGTGAATCGTGTCCATCGTCCCGACCCCTTCTTCGTGTGTGGCTAGAGTGAGAGATGTATCGACCGATGTGGGCTGAAGCTGAACATTCCCGACACAGGGAAGGCAACGCTGTCCCGCTAGGCTTTGGGCCCATACGACGAACGGATACTGCCCACATGATACTACAATGAAGCGTTACCGTAAAGATAAGAATGTGACCATACGGTCAAACAAAACCACGCAAAATATAACTGTGGTAACAAAATTATGCCCTCGCGAATGAGAGAGGATGTTGGCATTAGAAAATCGAAGAGGAGGTTTAGATCAAAATCTCTGTTTCGATTCAATCGTATGTTCCTTTTACACCACTTCAAGCGAAACGGATAAGTATTAGAATTCCATAGCCTCCATTGCATATATCACAATCTAACCCATATTAGCAGCGATGACACGAACAAAACCCTACATATTGTTCCATTTTCGTCGGGAATATCCTCTTCATAGAAGCCGGATGAATACAACAAATGATTTGCCTGCTGCTAAGCTGACAACCCTATCTTTGCCCGTCAAAATATCTTCCTCTGCGTCTCCTTCAGCCAAGCAAAAATAAGAAAGAGAGGAAAAAAAAATCGAAAATCGTCACCCCCACCCTCATATTCACACGTGTCATTCGTCTTTTCAAAGAGCAGGTGCGACTTTCTGCGCTCGAGAGGAAGAAAAAAAGGAAAGATTTCGAAGTTTGCTGGCGAAGCCCGACGATGATCACGAAAGGGATTTTTTTCATAGCCGCGAGGCACCGCCACCGTCCCACCGATCGCCACGTGCGCCGTTGACAATGGGGAGCGAGATCGGCTCCATCGTGCCCCATTCATTCATTCCTCTCGAAGCCACCCGGCCACTGGACGCCTCACACGTACGCCCGCCCGCAATCAAAGTGCGGCGGCCATCCCGAGGAGAGCGGCCACGTGGCGAGATCGGGGCCATCACCGTGTGCTCATCGACTCCTTTGGCCCGCTCCGGAGATCTGGCGTATCCGATTGCGGCCGCGCCTACCGCGTTTCCCCGGGTCGGGGCTTCACACGTGCGCACGTGCGGGGGCACAAGTGTGTGGCGCGGATGACGGAGCCAACGGACAACGGGAGGAGGAGAATGGGTTGCCGAGGGGGGACTCCGCCGCCGAGCTAAGTGGCGCCTCTGCACTGCACCACTTCAACTGTGATGGCGGTCGTGATCGTCAACGTAAAGGAGCGTCTTGCTGTACTTAAATAATTATAACTAAATATAAAAATCCGGGTCATTTATTTAATATCTGGCATTTCCGGCTTAATAATTTTTTTTGGTCTTATTTCAGGCTTAATATGAGATGTCGAACTTTTTGGACTGCACTATATGCATGCAAAATTCTTATCTATGTATTACTACTGAATTGAAGCGAATAATTAGCATTTTGTCTTAATGCTGCAGTACATGTCTTATATTGTTGGCACTTTCCTAAAAAATGAATACTTGGACACTAGGAGGGGGTAAAAAGTAGGATTGAATAGGCGTCGTTTTTTTCGCGAAATATATGGCATCTCTATAAAATATTCTTGATATTTTTCTGCTGAATCATAAAAATGAACTGATAATTTTTTCGTCAGTTGGTAAGGAAAATTAATTTTCGACATACATGCCTTTTAATAATTTCTTTTAATTTATTTTTTAAAAAACAAATCGATTTATTTTATTATTTTATTTTACCTTTTTTATTTTTTGAAATTTTTTTCCTTTCTTCTTTGGCTAGCGACCGACCAGGGCGAGGCTCGGTCGTCGGAATATGGCGACCTTGAGCTCACGGGGATCTAGGGGGGTCCCGCGAGGCCGACAAGGCTTGGCCTTACTTGAAGCCTGCGAGGCACGAGCTCGCTGGTCATCGTTGTAGTTGGCAACCAACAGAGGAAGAAAAAAAGAGAAAAGTTTAAAAGTAAAAGAAACTCAAAAATAAAAATAAATAAAAGAAAAGAAAAATAAAAAATGATGAAAAGAAAGTGAATGTGGACGAGTGGAGAGAGGAAAGATAAGGGAAAATGTTTTCCTCTTTTCAAAAAGATAAAAATAATTTCCCCACTTTTGAACGTGTTTTTTTCATGAGTGAAAAATATTTTTCTTTATTAGTTTATTTTTTGCGAATCAAACGCCGAAAAAGTTAAAAAATTTTCCATGAAACAAACAGAGTCTTAGAATTTACGGTGTCAACGGGCCGGGTCTTGGCCGGGCTCGAGCCGGGCCCGAAACCGAATAGTATAGAGCTAGACTCGGCCCGACCCGAGCCGGGTCGGGTCGGCGCAGTGGATTCTTGTGTTTTTTTTTTTTAAAATCAAAATCAATTAAAAAACCCATCAAATGAAAGAATATAAAAAAATAAAAATAAATTAAATTAAAAAGAAAACATGGGTATTAAAAAAAGTTAGGCGATAGGCTGACCTAGCTCAAGAGGCCTGAAAATTAAGTGAATTTTCGGGCCCGGCTAGCTTGCTTGGTGCAGATTTTTTTGACACCCCTATTAGAAATAAGTGGAGCGGACACAAAAGACAGCGCTTCATAAAGATGTAATAGAAATTTCTTCCAAATTGTCTATGCATCAACCCGTACAGAACAAGAAACACCATGAAGTCTGCGCTCATTTTACATAAACCAATCTATCTAAAACTACGGTGGGAGTTCAAAACAGTGATGGGCCAGATGGGATCAGTTACGTAAGAGAAGCGCAAGCTCAATCCTCGCCCCTTTCTTCATCAATACTTGTCATCAGTTGCCCCCACTCGATGCCCATGTTTCGCTCAAAATGGCCAAACGGTATTCATTTTATTTTCTTATATAATTCTTTCGGGTTTCTTGTGAAAATTAGAAAAGCTGGCCCCACAATTGGTGAAAGTACGCAGGTCTAAGGATGAAGGAGAATAAAATAAGGCGGGAAACCAGGTAAGGCGACACCTAACTCGGCCGTCACAAATGTGAGGCTTGAAACGCGTCGAGTAGAGTCAAGTGAAGTCAGGATGCAGGAATTGAAGTCAGAAGTGTCCGTGTTCATTGGTCGGGGTGGCCTGTGCTGGCCGGTGAAGGTGAAGGCTAAACGGGAAGGAGGTTGCGGAAAATCTCAACCATGCAATGTCCTTTCTCTTTTATTTGTGGTTGGTGACATTTCAGACTAATCTTCTTCCCTAATTGCACGAATTAGGCACACAATCGTGATTGCTAGGGCTAAACTAGTAAGATCTCGCATCGGCGTTGTTTAGATGAGTCAATCATTCACATGGATCCCCGCTTGTTTAACAATGTTTCAAACTTACCAAATTATTCCACAACTAATGCTAGTATCATACGGGAGAGCTAATTTCTTCGTATAACGAGTTAATTTAAATAGACGAAATCAATTTGTTTGTGTTATATAAATAAAGAAAATAGAACAGGTAGTGCTCACTTCTCAACAGTATATCCTCCGCTCGGGGAAATCACTTCGATTTGAAATTCGCCGCTCCTTTCGAACTTTGGATATTATACAAGAGGACATTAAGATTGGACATCAGGTTAATGTCCTAGAAGAGTTTCATACGTCAATCAAGGGTCTCGCCAGTTGAGTCCACTCAAACCTCGATTCGTCCGATCGGATCCTACTTCATTCATCCCAGGAGAGTCCGCATTCAAAACAGCCCCGGGAGTGGGACGCACAACTCGAAAAGACGAACGCGATGGACAAATTCAATTCATTAAAACAGATAGACGTACGAGAAATTTGGTTTCCATTTCTTTTTTCATAGAACGCTATTGAAGTGATCTAGTAAATGCGTTGCACAGCATTTTTAAACTAAGAATACGTCGTTGATAAGTCGGTTTAAAGATATTGTGCTTGCACACCCGACGACGCCGGAAATGAAGCTCCAATGATTTACTTTAGATGCGGGATCTTATTATATGGCGCTTATCCGAGGATAGTCATTCGAAAATGACGTGGAGTCTACTTTCTTCATCATCACCTTTTAAATTAAGAGAAAATTTTTTTTTATTTTAGGAAATACTTTTGAATTTTATATGTTACGGACAGTTTAAGGACTTTATTCATGTATAAGTTTAGAACATCATGGGGCCGTAGCCAAAAGTCTAAGGGGCAAAATGATGCGTTGTCATTGCGCTGGTGACGCCTGTCCCTGAAATTCCTCCAACTCTATATAAGTCCAACCCCCACCCCTAAACCTCTCTTCACAAAACACACACACACACCTCTCTCTCTGATCAAATCTGTTCCAAGTGACCATTTGCCACCTATCGCACAGACTCTCGTCCTCTTCTTCTTCTTCTTCGTGGTCGTCGTCGTCGACCATGACCTCGTCAGTCTCTGCGTCATCGCCTTCTCTCCTTCTTGTTCTCTTTGTACTCTCTTATCTTCTCCTTCTCGTGCTCCTCCAATGGCGTCGCCAGAAGGGTGGCGACAACAAGCGCCTCCTCCTCCCTCCCGGCTCCATGGGCTGGCCTTACATTGGAGAGACCCTCAAGCTTTACACCCAGAACCCCAACGCCTTCTTCTCCATCCGCCAGAAACGGTACCACACACGCAGCCCCGCATATTACTGCTTCTTTCCTGGGAGGAGACTCTTATGTTGTCACGTCGTGCATGTGTGTTCTTGTATCAGGTACGGGGATGTGTTCAAGACGCACATCCTGGGTTGTCCGTGCGTGATGGTGACGAGCCCGGAGGCGGCGAGGGTGGTGCTGGTGAGCCAGGCGCACCTTTTCAAGCCCACGTATCCGGCGAGCAAAGAGCGAATTATCGGACCAAACGCCGTCTTCTTTCACCAAGGAGCTTATCACTCCCGGCTCAAGAAGCTCATTCAGGCCTCGCTCCTTCCTTCTTCCATTAAAGGGTCTGTCTCCGAGATCGAGCGCATCGTCCTCGCGCTCTTGCCCGCTTGGAGAGATCGCTCCATCATCAACACGTTGCACGAAATGAAGATGGTACAAAACGCAACTTACGGGTGTCGTCTTCTGTTTTCATTCTTTATATTTTTTTTATTTCTCTGCTTCTCTTGGAGGTATCGTAGACGACGATGAAGAAGAAGAAGAATCATCTCTTCAAAGCTTTCAAACTAGTTCTTGTCTGAATCTGTTTTTCCCTTGTTTATTTCTTCATCTCGGGTTTGTGCCAGTTTGCTTTCGATGTGGCAATGAGTTCGGTCTTCGGAGGCGAAGTGGACCTCGAAGTGAAGAGCATCAAACACCTGTATCAACGCCTCACGGAGGGTTACAACTCCATGCCTTTGGATCTTCCCGGAACTCCCTTTCATAGAGCCATGAAGGTGAATCGAAATAACAACAACAAATTCCCCTGAATCTGCGAGACAGATTCTAAGTTTTGCTAAAGGTTGTGAGAGTATTTTCGACACTTACGGATTCTGGGTTCGCTTGCAGGCAAGGAGTCTCTTGAACGAGACACTGAGGGGGCTGATAGAGAAGAGAAGAAGGGAGAGCGACAAGGGCGAGAATGGAGGCTTGTTGGAAGTCTTGCTGAGGGCTGAAGACCCCAAAATGGACAAGCTCACCGATTCGCAGATCGCCGACAACGTGATCGGCGTCATGTTCGCGGCTCATGACACCACCGCGAGCGTGTTGACATGGGTGCTCAAGTACTTGCACGATAACAGCCATGTGCTCGAAGCTGTGACCGTGAGTTCCCCTCACTCCATCTTCCTCCTCCTACTACTGTCGTTCGTCCAGTGATTCTCGAGTTGGGAGGGGAAAGGAAACGAAAAATGGTTCTTGAAATCTCTACGCTTCACAAATTTTTGTCGGTCGCCCGTGTCTGCTATCAATTCAAGGTTTGATGTTAGGTCACGCAATCGTTCTCGCTTATGCACACCGCATGTTGGGTTCCGGGAATCCAGATTTCCAAGGAAGATTCCGCAGATCATTTTAAAAACAGGGTTATATATTTCTCGTTCCCCTATCATGGTTAATATCGAATTATTTCAAGAAGAAGGATCCGCCCGGTATAGTGATATATCTGTTCTTAAAATAGCACACAGAATTGGATGCTTAGTGTTGTATTCTTTTGATACATATATTGAAACAATGTGCCAACAAATGTTTTCAGAGGGAGCAAGAGGGAATTCGACGCAAATTGGTGGAGTCGAACCGCAGTCTTACTTGGGACGACACAAGACGGATGCCATTGACAAGCCGGGTATAAATCTACCCTAATTTAAGGATGTTTACTTTAGAGAAAATAGTCCTCCTCCTCCATACTATAGCTTCAACGAAGCTTCGGTGCTAATATGATCAACATGGTTATGGTCAGGTGATTCAAGAGACATTAAGGACGGCAAGTATACTGTCCTTCACATTTAGGGAAGCAGCAGAGGATGTGGAGCTCGAAGGGTACGTGATCCCAAAAGGTTGGAAGGTCCTCCCCCTATTCCGAAGCATCCACCATTGCGAAGATTTCTTCCCTCAGCCCGACAAGTTCGACCCTTCGAGATTTGAGGTGATTTAAGCTCTCACTGCATATACCACATAAAACAAATTCATGCCATCGTTATCCTTTTTCCTGCTATTATACTACATTGTCTAGCAAGTAATTTGTAGATGCATGTCGCGTCAAGAACTGCCCATCCCTTTTATCCGGCGATATACGTCGAATTTGGGATTATCTACTCGAAAGAGTAAGGTTCATGTCGCGTCAAGAACCACCACCCCTAATCATTTCTTCCCTCGATATACGTCGAATTCAGAAAGGATATATCCACTCGATGGAGTCGTGGCAGTATGTGAAGACACGACCGGAACAAGATACTGTCTATCGCGAATGTTATCAAGATTCTTCAGTTCAATGTCTCTTCTTTCGGCAAGGCTTATTAGCCTCAGAGTTGTCCGTTCCATCAGTATCTGTCTTTATATGTGTGTATAGATGTTATATGTATACTATTTCTAGGGATGTTGCTCGTAGGTATCTACGAAGTATCCCACCACGTGAGTCGATTTTGTAAGGTAGCGACCTCGCCGTGAAGCTGCTTTCCAATTGGAAGTGTGTCCGTGTCATGTCTCCCTTATTTTCTGATTTAGACACTAGTAATAGTTTTGGGTAATAGTGGATCGATCGGCTCTTCAGGCACTCGACTAAATTTCTTATTCCTCGACACCGGTTGATCATGGTGGCGAGCCGACTTCATGCTCCTAGACAAGTAACGAACACTTTCTCCTGGACAAGTGTCCAACACTACACCCGTTATATTATCAAAATCGAGCATGCAGATGATGTACAACTTTCGGGGGTCATGAATTGATCTAATGTGTGATTTTGGTGTAGGTGCCGCCGAGGCCAAACACATACATCCCATTTGGTAACGGAGTGCACTCTTGTCCGGGAAGCGAGTTGGCCAAGCTGGAAATGCTCATCCTCCTTCATCATCTTACCATCTCTTACAGGTTTTTATGTTATCGCTTATATGTAACTTTGAAGCATATACATGATCGACGCAAATACATATGAAATAGATACGTATCACAGCATTGAGTACGATACATGTTCAAATCTCAAATGTCAACAAGTTAGAAGGTTTAAATAATAAGAGATAAAGATGAAGGTTATGGATACTGTGTGGAGATAAAAACAATAAGGTGATTCGTTCTATGTTTTACAATGTACAGCCTCTCAATTTTTTCCTGTTCATTTTTTGACTGGCTTTAACGTAACGAGTCTAGGCAAATGATGATCGAGAACCGATCGCATGGGGGAACCATACACTTGTCCTTCATGCATGATGCAACAGTCAAACACAATCCTCGTCTCTTTGCATGATCCAAAATCTGCTTTAATTTCGAGACCTTGAAAACCTAGTGATGAAGTCTTGTCACGTTATGACATTTTTTTCTCTTCTTTCTCCAAATTTTTTTTTTTTTTGTACTTCTAGTTTTTTTCCGTTACCAAGCAACCTCAAAACTTGAAAAATCACGTTTGTTTTCTTTGGTGAAGACCAAACGATTGCTGTCCTCATTTTTCAATCACATGCTTGGTCAAATATACACCATAGCCATCGAGATTCATTTACTGGCTCTGCATTTATCCCGCGATGTGATGGCGTAGCCTTGAAACGAAAGGCGAGGCTAAATTTAAGAATTGCTACTTTTAGAGTCCTATCTTTTCAGAAGTAATAATATTTTATTTTTATAAAAATAACGTTGAATGAAAATTATATGATTTTTTTTCTTTTCAAGAATGTTGATTTCGAAAGCAACTCTATTTATTTTAATTTCTCCCAAAAAATCTGCTCATTTTTTTTAATATTTTATGTATCTACATACACACACGCAACCAACTCATCATCACAAGCAACACAAGTGACAAAGCGGCTTACCTTGTCACATGTCCGGTACAAAACATGCGAGCCCCTTCGTACGAACGACGTGCGACTTAATTAAGTGGGGACCAATCCGCTGGACCGGAGGTTGAACCTTGTCTGTCCTTTTGATTTCCCCAATCTCTTCGTTTTCACGTTTTTTTCTCATCATCATTTGCAGATTCCGACGTGGATTCGTCTGCTTCACCTCCATAGCCGTCGCAATCGCTTCTGTATCCCGAAAAATTTCAGATTTTCAAATCAAAGATTTTCTGATCCTCACTTAACCAATTGCATGTTGGGTGTTTTTAGTACGAGGGACAAAGATGGACAGCTGTATTACTTGGTTTTGTAAAAGTGCATTGTTGTTCTAAGCTCCACCACGCTTGGAATCCCGACAAAAAAAAAAAAAAAAAAAAAAAAAATCAAATCTTTAAGCCACGTAAATTTTATACCCCATAGGTTTTATTTTTTCCACGAAAAAAGAAGAAGAAGAAGGGGGTGACCAAATCTCATCCTGGTCTTTGTTCGGCTGCAGGTGGGAAATCGCGGGGGAGGATGATGGGATACAGTATGGGCCTTTTCCTGTACCCAAAGGAGGCCTACCCATTCGAGTCTTGGTCCGACCACGGAACGAAAGGAAGGGGGACCGGATCATCTGATGTAAATGTAAATGTGTTCAAGGGTTCCAATCCAGGACATGATTTCATCTCTTAGCTTTTCGTTTCGATTCTCTTCTGTTTTGGGTTTATTGGAGAAATGGGCAATTGAAGTTTAGGATGATCGCTCTCCATCTTCTTTCTTCGATTTCATGTAAAGCGCGATGTTTATGCAAATGGCGGATGTCAACAAAACCTCCAAATACTCACCGGGTGACATAGCAATTTGTGCTCCGACAACGATTTGTGGCGTTTGACTCAGACTCATAACCAAACGAATTCGGCCTTAGCATTTCAGTGTACTTGGTACATAGACTGGGTTGTTGGGGGGAATTGAGAAGCGTATTATCCAAGCACAATCATATAGCCGACGTGGACGATACCTTCCGGTTTGGGGGGTAGGGTGGAAGGGGACGAATTGTCCACGTAAGCGTATTTATCCAAGCATAATCATATTAGCCGACGTGGACGACTAACCATGCCCAATTGGAGATGTTGGTTCAGAATTCTCGCTAGAGCTATCCGAAAAGACGTGATCCATAAAAGATCGGTAGGAGACCGAGACAAAACATGCGGCAAGGCAGCCATGAAAGAGCCTGGCATTACGGCTTGAAATGCGACTCCCAATCAGCATTAACAACTTAATCGACCCACCTAACTAATTAACCATTGATTATGATACTATTTTTGTTAGGTAGTGAGCAGCAAAAGTCCGACACTTTGGCTCGAGAAGATTATCAAGGAGACTCAAATCCGAGCCTATCAACATATCCAGGTTTTAACTCACCTTCATTCACAAGCTTAAGCCAATGAATTATGAACTAACTTGGATAGATTAATTGCTTAACACTATACTAATTTTTTAATATGAGACTTCTCTATCACAACTTTCACGTGCAATCTAACAAAGCATAAAGATTTTTTTCCAAACGAAAGGATCCCTTTTCACTTTCATGACCAAGAATAGTTCTTGTATATCGATTTTGGGTTAAGAAATATGCATAATTATCTCTCTGCTCATTACATTGACCCCCTGTTTTGCTCCGGACACGGAGACTAGATTGTAAAAAATCAAGAGAAATTTCTATATTATACCACACAATTGCCCATGGGGTAGCATATTCCACCACCAATGTCACGCCCCAATCCCATTATACGCAACAACCCTACCAAATTGCCTCAAATCATAATAGGATGATGTCCCAAACACGTCATCGACCCATCATTTTTACCTTTTTATTAAGTGCATGCGGAACGTGCTATTCTCAAACATCAAATCGGTTAATAGGGATAGTAAAACAGACGGTCACATCACTACTAAGACTATTTACATTAGTAGATATTGTTTAACCCTAATGGAAGTTACAATAAACACAAGCCTACACTTCGGGCGGCTTCCCATGACTAACAAAAAGATACTTGATTCATGGCGGGGTTAAGGTCATATCTACTCTAATAGAGGGACTACGTTACCCTCGTCCTCTACATGCACAAATCTCCATTATTTTGGTCTTGAAAAGGATTCAACAACGGACGAGATGAGATATAAAATTTTCGTGAGCCAACGCTTAAGTTCAAGTAGGGCTTTGATTTGCTCCGAGAAACCTAAAATACATAAGGCAACTGTCGATAACGGATCAATAGCATGCGAGTATCGCTACGCGTTAACTACTACGGGGATCGGGCATATCCCAATAGTGAATCATCAATCATATGCAATCTTACCCAGTCATGGTCCACACATTGAATAGTACATATAATATACAATTAATTGCATACAACCAAGGCACACAACCAAAATACTCAATACATTTTGCATGTACAATGTACCACACGCGTTCCAATTATTAAAGACCATTCCCAATCACAAAGAAAAATCATGCTCTTCGACGAGTACCGAGATATTGTTCCATTTCTTCGAGAACGACGACCAACAAGCCATATGGTTCCAAATACCCTTGACATAGACTAACAATCGAGACATTCCTATAAAGAGTATCGGTCCGCATCTTGCGGCGACAAGCATCTAATAAGGCTGTGTGATTCCAAATACTCTCGATGCGAATATACCAGGCTCAACCCCAAATACCCATGGGATCGACTTCGTCCCCAAGTACCCAAGGATGACGGTAACCATCATATGATCACACAAGCACGCCGGACAACTAGTCAATTTTATACTCAAAGTATAACGAGAGATGCACATATGGTCATATGAACACATTTTATCCACTAGTTTTTACATCCGTATAAGGGTGATCAACCGTCTCAATCCTTTCCTTATAAGCAATCAAGATATTCAACAATCATCAAACAATCACCAAACAATAATTAATGAATTAATAATTAATTAATCCAACTTGGGTTAATTAGTATAAGCGTAATTAGTTTACCTCGTTATAATTAATTAAGTCCATCTTAATTAATTAACCCGGCATTAATCGGTCCGACTCATCTCCATTAAATTATCCGATCATAGTCAATTAGCACCACAATAATTAACTAATCCAACTTCGGTTAATTAATCATACCATAGTCAATTAAAATAACTACGGTTACAAAAAGTAACTACATTTAGATTAAAGCAACTATAGTTAAATTAAAGTAATTATGGTTAATCTAATCTAACCATGACTAATATAAAGTAACTATGATTGAATTAAAGTAACTACGGTTACTTTAACCTAACTAAGGTTAATTTAACTTAACCATAATCACTAATCTAATCGACTACGATTAATTCAATTAAACTGTCATTAACATTAATTAACTATCCCCTAAGATAATTAACGTCATAATTAGAGTATAGAGGTTGACTCACAATCGAAACTACGGTTCGATGACGACTCGGGCACGTCGGTGAACGAAACTCGCAGAGCGGTTGATGGGATTGGGAGTGGGGCCCACAAAATGTCAAATTAACATTTATGGGTTTTATTTTACTTGAATAATATTTGAGGATGACACGGTAATTTGATAAATTGGTGCTTGATTAGTCATTTGCTCAACCAATTGAGGGCAATTTGGTATTTTCACATCCGGGGTTCGGTCGGGGGTAGGTTTGTGCGCAAAGATTTTCGGTACTATGACGTGATGGCTCGACTACTCGGCTTGGCTTGCTCGATCGAGTCTCAAAATAATCCAATTATTGTATTTTAAATCCTCAAAAATTTAAATTTTATTTTTCAGCTGGAATTCATGATTTAAATTCATCAAATCCAATTATCTTACGAGATGTCGAAATTTCGGGACCTCGAACTCTCTCCTCTCCTTAGGAAATTTCGTTCTCGAAATTACACAACCTGTTATACTTTTTCAAAAAGAAAATGGTACAAATTCTTCATAACTTCTTCACTTTTCCATGTTGCACCCTCTGTTCCATAGTGTTGCCAAATCACTTTGACCAACGGGATCGTCTCTTTCGGAGTACTTGCTCTTTCCTATCCATAATTTTCACCGGACTTTCCACGTACGAGATTCGTTCATCCACTTCAATCTCTTCAAAACTCAACACATGAGCCGGGTTAGGCTCATACTTTTACAACATCGACACTTGAAAAACGTTATGCACTATAACAAGTCTTAGCGGCAATGCCGGACGATACGCCGAGATGTCTAATTCGCTTCAAAATTTCAAATGGTCTCACGTATCTCGGGTTTAGCTTTCTTTTCTTGCCAAACCGAGATATCTCTCGCATAGGCGACACTTTTAGAAACTCATAATCTCCCACTTGAAATTCCAAAGGTCTACGCCGCTTGTCGGCATAACTCTTCTAGCGGTTTTGAGCTGTCTTAAGTCTTTTTCTATTGACCTTGACGGCGTCCAACGACTATTGCACCAACTCAAGGCCGGTGATCTTCCTGTCACAAACTTCATTCCAACACACTTGCATCCTGCAGGATCTATCATACAACGCTTCAAAAGGTGCCATCTTAATACTCTGCCGAAAGCTGTTATTGTAGATAAATTTGACCAAATGAATCTGTTCCTCCCAGCCTTCCCTTAAAATTCAAAACATAAGCTCGCAACATGTCCTCGAGTGTCGAATTGTCCTTTCGGACCGGCCATCCATTTGGGGATGATAGGCCGTCTTGAAATGCAGCTTCGTTTTCAACGTAGTCTGCAAATTTTTTCAAAACGTGGCGAGTAAACTTGGGATCACGATTCGAAGTGATCGTCATTGGTACACCATGAAGTCGCACTTTATGCCGTGCATACAATTTTGCATATCTGTCCATTGCGAAATCCTTTCACACTTGGCAATAAAAATGCCCGAGACTTTATCAATCTATCCAAAGATAACCCAAATCAAATCATTGCCTCTCTAACTTCTTAGTAAACCCATCATAAAGTCTATTGTGATGTGCTCCCACATCCACTTTGGAATATCTAGCGGTTACAACAGATCCACCAGGCTTATAATGTTGTGCTTTCACTTGCCGACACGTTAAACATTTCGCCACGTGATGGGCTATGTTAGCCTTTATGCCATTCCACCAAAAGTGCCGCCTCAAATTTTGATACATCTTCATACTACCCGGATGAATAGTGTAGTTACTTGTGATGTGTTCCCGACAAGATTTCTTTCCTTAGACTATCATCGGTAGGCACACACAAACGTCCTCGGATCCTTAGTATTCCATCATCGGCTACTTGAAAATTGATTTTCCTCTTAGCCGAGCCTCTTATAGGATCTATTGAATGGTAGGGTCCATCGATTGCAAAGCTTTGATCCTTGCTTACACGTCCAGCTCAATCCTCAATGTAGCCTTGAGACTTGACGGATAGCTTACTTCCATCTTAAACATGCACTTTCTCAAGAAGAAACCATTCTGGACGGAATTAAGCAATACGATTTTGACTCAAAGCAATGCAACCTTATTCATTACCTAGATGGTACAAGATCTCATAATCATAATCCTAACACTTATCAACAACGCGCCTTATGTTTAACTCCTTCGAAAGAACAAATACTTAAGACTTTGATGATCAATATACACAAACCTTTCTCCTACCAAATAGTGCATCCAAATCTTAAAAAAAACAACATTGCCAACTCCGGATCATGCTTTGGATAATTCAGTCGTGGGGTCTTAACGACGAGATCGTAGGTAACTATCCTTCCATGTTGCATTAGCACACATCCCAATCCTTTGTGTGACGTACGTGTAAATCTCAAAAGCTCCAGGACCACAATATCGTAACAGGAGCCATAGTCGGTTGTGCTAAGCTCTGAAAACTACACTCCAGATTGTTGTCTATTCAAACTTCATGTCATTCTTCAACAATCCTGGATCTATGAGAACTTTCCACGAAACATCTATAATAACACTAATCCCAAGAAACTTCAAATTTCTATCTGAGGCGCCAATCCTACCCCTTTTACCCCAAAACTAATTCAAAAAAATTCCTTCACCAAATACTACATGCTAAAAGCCTAGAGTTAGCAAAACTCACACTACTAAACTTGGCATATAACTCATGTTCCCTAAGGGCTTGTAATATCGTCCTCAAATGCTACTCATGTTCCTCAAAATTCCTCAAATACACAAAAACATCGTCTATGAACATAATAACAAACCGATCCAAATACTCCTTGAATACCCTGTTCATTAAATCCATAAAAACAGAGGTGCATTTGTTAGACCAAATGGCATTACGGTAAACTCATAATGACCATAACGCGTCCTAAATGCCGTTATCGATATATCCTCTTTTCTAATCCTCAACCGATGATATCCCGTCCGTAGGTTGATTTTGAAAAATACTGAAGCTTCTTGAAGTTGGTCAAACAAATCGCCGATCCTTGACAACGAATACTTGTTCTTAATTGTCTCCCGATTGAGCCGGCTATAATCTATACACAAATGCAACGATCCATCCTTTTTCCTCATAACCAACATAGGTGCTTTCACGGTGATACACTAGGGTGGATAAACTCTTCATCCAAAGAACTCCCGCAGTTGCACCTTCAACTCCTTAAGCTCGACAACACCATCGTATATGATGCTTTGGAAATTAGCCCCGTTTCATGGACTAACTCAATGACAAATTCTATCTCCCTATCCGGTGGCAAACTTGGCAACTCTTGGGGAAAGACATCGAAAAACTCACAATTTCTTTCAATTCTCTCAAATTTTCTCAATCCCAACTTAATTTTCTCAATTTTCTGAATCGGCTTTTCGTTCAATTCTCTAACAAAAATGATAAGTGGAAGCGGAGCCGGTGACAAGGGAAAGAGCCCGATGCCAATGGGAATGGGGGAATCCAATTATCCTCAATTTTATGATCAATATAATCCTCGTAAGTTTACATGCTTGGGTTGACGCCGATGATAATATCAATTATATTCCCAACGTCGAGAACGTCCCAAAGCAAAAAAGTTTTCATCTTCCTATTGACGTCGAAGAAATGCCAATAACAAAGGAGCCGAAACGACAGGCCGGAGAGTACATCCAACTTATAGCAACACTTCAATAAGGTACATATAGATGGAGAAAAGTATAAGATAAATCTGTAAATATTGTACGAAATCATACAATTTTAATAAAAGAGAAGGTTATGGAACATACCGTCGGCATTTTACGCAAAAACATCCAACGCAAGCGGGGATCGACACCGGACAATAACAAATTTCCGAATATACCAATCATAACATTTTTTTTCTTTATTTCGTTACGGTGATGAAGTTTATAAAGAAATATTAACTCAATATATTGCCATTGAACATTTATCGGTTACTACTAGTGAAAAATTTGTTTTGAATTTTTTGATAAACACTACATGTACTCCCCAAGCAAAACATGTTCCGAGAACTACTTTTAAACGCAAAATTTTTAGGGTTTATTAAAAACAAAAAAAGGCTTTGCAAATTTCTTTTTACCGATTTCAATGGACGTGTGCATATATGTAGCGACATTTGGAGCGATCCTTGGTAAATTCATTCTTATATGGGTATTGCATGTCATTGAATATGTGACATTTGGAACATTAAAAAAGAGTACTTGCATTTCGAGTGTTTGATGAAATGCATACGACCAATAATATTTATAAAATAATTAGGCAAGTTTTAGAATAATACAATTTGATTAATAAATTTTTTTCAATTAGTTTTGAGAATGTCGCGTTAAATTCCACTTACATTCTCGGTTTAGAAAATATTTGTAAACCTTCTTTTGGCGGATAATTTTTTCATATTAGATGTGCTTGCCATATTTTAAATTTATGTGTACAAGATGATTTACGTAACTCTTGAGATTTTTCTCATTCCAATAAAAAGAGCAATTAAATTTTTATGGAATCGTTCCCAAGCTATGAAAGAATGTGGCGATTTTGTAAATCACATGGATAAAAACCAAAAATATTTCCAAAAGATGCTCCGACTCGTTGGAATTCTACCTACGAGTTGTTTCATCAATCTTTTGTTTATAAAGATTTATTATGTGCGCTTATTTTGGATAATATTTCCGAAATTAGTTTACTCCAGAAAGATTGGGTTGTTTGCAATTTTTTTAAGATTTTTTAGAAGTTTTTAATGATGCAACTTATACTTTATCTAGTATTTATTATCTTACTACGCATTTATTTTTAATAGAGTGTGTTACCATTGCTTTGGTGTTTTTTGTGAATATAAAAAAGATACTCAATTAGTTTCGACTATTATAGCAATGAAAGCAAAATGATCGCATTCCTATTATTTATTTGATTGCTATTATTTTCGATCTACGTACTAAATTAAATAGTTTGTATAATTATCCGAATGATTATTATTATGATTGTTTACATTTGAATGAATCAGTAGATATTAAAACTATACAAGGAAAGATTAAATGCGCAATAGTAATATTATTTAATGAATTTTGTAGTAGATATGGTTTAGGTGTTAGTGGATTTTCCCAACCTAATGCCTCACAAAGGAAGGAAAATGGTAGATTTAGTAGAGGGTACAATCTGCTCATTAGTAGGCAAAAAAAATAAAAGTGAGTAACAAATAATATTTTCGAATTAGAAAACTATTTAACCATTATTTTTAAGTTTCGTGATTCGAACATAGCACGATTTCAAAATTTTAGAGTGATGGAAGACTCGTTCAACCTAATTCCCGATCCTCGCTCATATCACAAGACGGATGTTAGCAACCCTTTTTCAACAATTGCGGTTGAACAAGCATTTAGCGCTTGGAGGATTAATTTTGGACGATCGCCGTTCAAGATTAAATCTTAATGTTGTGGAAATTCAAGTTTGTGTCGATAATTGGACAAAGACTAAATTTTGACAACAAGAGCTGGATCGAAATGATGAATTCTTCAATGATGATAGTGGAGATACCACCGTTACGGGTATCATAACGGGTAGCAACAATTGACGATGAGGTAAGTTAGAGTTATTAAAGATAAAAGAACTACATGAATTTTGATTCTTCTATCCCTAAGAAGATATGTAGGCACTTAATGATAATTCATTAAGTTCAAGCCCCTTTCCTCTCCTTTTTCCCCCCTCAAATTTAATTACAATATACAATTTAATTATAATTAATAATTAATAATTTTTATTTTTTTTTTTTTTATTTCATAAATTATTATTTAAAATTAAAATTTGGAACCGGAACCCGAACCGGCCCTTGAACCTGCCCCCAAACCGGGACCGCCCTTTCAAGGGCTAGTTCCGGTTCAAGCACAGCCACGAACCGGAACCGCCGGTTCACGATCCGGAACCATGTCTATCATAGGCGCACTGTCCAACCAGTCATATTAACCGAGGTGGATGACTAGACATGCCCCAGTTGGAGATGTTGGTTCAGAATGCTCACTAGAGCTATCCGAAATGACGTGATTTCTAAAAGATCAGTATGAGACCTAGAGAGAATATACGGCAAGGGAACCACGCAAGAGCCTGGTTTTGCGGCCTGTGACGCCACTCCCAACCGGTTTCAAGGTCGGCACCAGCAACACTATGTCAAGCGCGAAGATTTCTTTCCAAATGAAAGGACTGTTTACACTTTCATGACCAAGAATAGTTCGCACGTCAATTCTGTGGTAAGAAGTACGCATAATTATCTCTCTGCTCAGTCATTACATTGCCCCCCTCTTTTGCTCCTGACAAGGAGGCTATGTCGTGAAAAATCAGGAGAACCGCAGTGGATTGGAAAATCTCTCTGTCACACCACACAATTGCACATGGGGTATTATATTCCCCCACCAATTCCTACACCATTTCACAGCTCATTATCAAATCCAGAGTTGCCCTGGGAAAATTTAACAACTGCTTTTGTGTACTTGATCTACAGAATCCTTGATATCTGCAAATTATTTTAGATGTGATTATATTCCTCAACAAAGATTTTCCGGCGGATCAAGTAAACGTAAAATTGGATCCAAGTTTCTCAAGTGACGCATACCCATATGCAGTATGTACATCATGCACTAGTAAGTGGTTACACACACCCCTCTTAAGTGCTTTCAACCGTTGACTCGATCAAGGCCGAAGGGGCATCACCCAACTGCACGACTGCAAAGCTCATAAGCTATCGCTAGAGAAAGAGTCACTTATAGGTCAAGGATCATAGCCTGAAAAATAATATGAAAGAAGAAAAAGGGGCTGTACACACGGAATAACTTGGTCGTAAGAGATATGCTGGATTTGTATGGTCTGATGCAGAGGATAAATTTTTTCAATATTGTCTATAGAAAAGGTGATTGGACTTGATTTGTGAGGTTACTAGTGTAGTGTTGCTCTAGGTACTCTAAAATATACATGTTGAATAATCATGGGGACAACTTTGAACACATTGCTTCTATCAAGGTGCAAGGCCAAGAGATATTGGCATAGTACTCTTTTGATCTTGACCACTAAGTAAACACATGCACCTGGAGCAAGTTCTTTGAAGTTTTCATCTACATACGCTTCTTCAAGAAGCAAAATCCCACAGTACGAGTGAAAATTTATGTCCAGTTTATGCCAAGAGTCCAACATCAATAGTCAGTCCCTCCTCCTCAAGTCTCTGACATCGGTGTCAACTGCTTTCCATGTGTCCAGTCCATTACCATTCTATACTTACAGAAGCTTCTATACTCACAGGATGTCCTTCTCTAGCAAACAAGTAAACACCCACTTCATCTTCACCAACCAACATTTGTAGGTACTAATAAAGACAAAAACACTCTTTATTGGTTCCCAAGTCTCAACTTCCTTATCTTTAAACATTGCAAGTCTGCAACTAGTATTTTGCCAAATAAATTTATCCAGTCAATTTCCAACTGGCATAAAAAAGTGCATTCCCCTCTGCCAGTTCCTTTTTTTTTTTTTTTTCATTTTTTCACTGGAAGGCTTTTCCTTCTCGCCACCACATGCCAATGACCAGTACCCCCTCCCATAGATCCTCTACTCCTTAAAGTGATTTGTCATACTTAAGTTGCAATATTTTGTGAGATAAGAAGGGAAGATACTGGCTTTTCATTTTATTCTGCAACTTTGACTCAAGAATAATCACCTTCATTAAGTCTAGTAGCTTCTATGCCAAGAGTGATGCCGAGCAACACAGTTTCTCACACAAACATATTTCATCAAATTGAGCTGTAACAACTGAACATGCAGAATAATTACATATCAACAGAAAATATAGAGTTGAAGACAACATCAGCACTTACAATGCCATCGGGCTGTTCAAGCCCTTCTCAGATGTGATATGCGGGTAAGAATCTAAACTCAACTCTAAAGAAATTACAGTATTCATAAGCTCTATGACTCTGTACTAGGCCTCGTGACTAAAGTGAATAACACTTTCTAAAATCTTGCTGATATCGGGATAGCCAACGATGTGTGACAAAAAAGGAAAATAAGTCAAAGGCTAAGTAGAAGCGGCAAGAGAAGTTGCAACAGAAACAATTAGGTAATTATAATAACTTCCACCTCAAGTCATAAAATAGATTTCAAGAACGAAATAATTCACAAGAGATAACTGCAGCATACCCATGACACCCTAGTATACCAAAGGGATGACTTTGTACTTGACTTTACCAGCATACTCCAAATATCTTTCCCCAAATGTCTCGACCATCACTGCCTCCTCCAGGTTTGCTTTCTGCTGATAATACAGCAAGCATACGGCAACAACAAACAGCAAGCTCAAAGGAGCCCGAAGTGCAATGCAATATGTGATGAAGAGAAGCATTGTAGACGCATAAATGGGATGACGAACCCACCGATATGGTCCAAACTGGACAACTGCAGTCGGCACGACCACCTTCTCTGAATATTTTGCGAGATACAATGTGGAATTGTAATGCATCAAGATAGTTATCAATATCAAGACCCACACCCCTACATTGCTCCATCCACCTGGGATACGATGGAGCTCCGGCCCTTCAAAGGCAGCAAGCCAGTGACCAACCATGACTCCAACACAAAATAATAGGCGCAGCCATTTAGGTGGGTCAATATCCCACTTGGGATCATGTGGGCGAGCATAGTAATCGCCATACAGTCTTTTTCTCACACTGATATTGAAGAAAAAGAAATAATGGTACACGAAGAAAAACACAAAAGGCCAACCTTCGAGATAACCATTGAAGTGAGCGGGAGGGACAAGGGTGAGCCAAGTAAACGCTGAAGTGACCACAGCAAGCTGCTCATAGATGTTAGCTTCGCCCTGTAAGTGCTTGCGGAGACAATGTAATCCATAAATCGCCAAAGCTATGGCCACAATCCAGGGCCAAAACAACCAAGACCAGCTAAAATACATCCAGAAGAAAGGGTTCAATAGCGAACGGACCGTCCACTTTGCTGCCGCAATCGAAATGGACAGAATCCCAGACAGCTTGACAACATCTATAGGAGTTAACTGAAGAAGCTTTTCTTTCACCGCATCGAGTGACAAGTACTTGAAGAGTTCCGTAATGGGGTTTCGAGATTCTGCGGCTGCATTGCCCGAGTATGAACATTTGAGAGGAGGTAACAGATGGGCTCTCGCCCTCTTTGCTGATGATAACGAAACATTCGAGACCTTCGAACAAAGGAACGAGCTTTGGGAGGAATGGACGGTCCGGTCGAGGTGAAAACTGCGCGTGCGTTCGCAGCACTGCAGACGTTTGATAAAATGCCCGCAAGAGCGCGCTCTTTGCAAGTCGAAACTCAACCCAACTGGAACTGTTTTCGATTGAAGAAGCATCGAAGTGGCCTCCATGTTTCTCCCGAGAGGCAAGAATTGCCAGCTTCACGGCGAGCCTAACATTGATCCAACGAAACCATCGTCCGCAAGGGATTTTAGGCAGTGATCTAATCAGCGAGCGAACTGAGAAGACGGCAATGGGCTTCGCTTCGGCTCGTTTATCTCGTCTTTGGGCCCAACGAAGCTCTGGGATTTCACTAACAACACTGAGTTTTAGTAGGTCGAATACCTCGTTTACCATAAGGAGGGAATCATCCATGTGTGGTGCTCACTGGTCTTTCGTGGCTTGAGACGGGAACTATTTGCATTTGTGTGGTAGTTTAGTTTTCATTATTTTCAACTTCCGTTGGAAAACCATGGGCTTCGCCTGAGGTTTGTCTTGTTTCCCAAGCAGGCAAAAGCTCACCTTTTCCCCTGCGCTGACTCTATACTATAGTCGATTACGTATTTACGTGCCCCTACGCAGAATCACAAAGAGCCGCGACGCTGGACACCAAACATCTCCACCCCCAAAACACTCCCTCTCTGTCTCAGACGATAACATCACACTGGTAGTCTCTGTTCCATCCACAAAAAGGAGAACAACTTGTCCTCGTTCACGGAGTCGTTAATGTCCACCTTCACCCCGACGTCAAAACCCTAAATAACTTCTCTGAAACACAGATTCTCAGCTGTTTTTCTCGTTCGTCGCTTGTTTTCCGACAGATAGAGACGATTCTCTCTAAAAGCTGCCGCCTTCTCAGATCTATTGAAGCAAAGTCCCGTTCTTTCTGGTGCCCTAGCGATGATTTTTTCTAGGATTGGCCGTTCGTTGTCGAGATCTTCCCGCTCAAGGGTTTGTTATCGTGCTTCGATTTCTTTCTGAGTTGATTCTCTCTCTCTCTCTCTCTCTCTCTCTCTCTCCTCTCTCTCTCGTTTCGCGTAATGATTAGTTTCATATCCTTTGATTGTAGAATACATTGTACCGTGGTGGTGGACGATCCGGTCTGTCGAATGGCGAGTCATTGCAAACGCCGCGCCTGGATGGTGGGCTAGGCGGATTAGATGTAAACTTAGGGTTCGTCAGGGAATACTTAGCTTCTGCTGGGGCTCTCAAGGGGTTTTCTGCGAAATCTTATCGATCCGATCTAAATTACGTTCTTGCTAATCCCAGAGTCCACCGGCTTTTCTCCAGCGAAGCCCCGAAAAAGAAGAGTAAGTACATTCATCGTATTGAATCGTTCAATGTCTGCCGAAACAAAGCCGGTGTCTTTCTTAGGCAGTCGCTGTTCAGAAGTTATTGGTGTTTGCAAGTGTTGTCCTTGAGAGTTTTTTGGCTTTTCTACTCTGCAAGAATAACTAAATAGGTGAGTTTTATTGTGATCTCTCACATATATCTGATGCTATTTCGCAGATTATGAGAACTTCTATCCAAAGGGGAGGAAGGAAATTCCTAAAGGAAATGAACAAAAATCAGAGTCCAAAGGTAGGTTTTTTTCTCCATGGTACGAATTTCCATGTGTGGATTGAAATCTTTGTTTGGGTCTGCCTTTTTCTCTTATCTCCTTTTCATTGAATTGAATTGTTGAGTGGTTTCATTCCGACAATCGGGTATATAGAATTGTACATTTGAAATAACCATTCACTGTCGATCTTTGCTGCATCATTTGTTGTTTGGTGATCAATCGCCTGGCACTTAACTAGATTATGAGGTCATGCCGGATTGTTTATGTATAAGCTGCATATTGTATTTTCTAGTTAGTCTTCCTGTCTGGTACTGAAGTTGACAATATTGGATTTGTTTCTTTATATCCTATACGTAATCGTGAAGTTTTCATCTTACTTGTAATCTCCAGGGTGTTGATGTGAAAGTTAAAGGGATTAGTTCTAGCATGTCAATACTTAACCATCTAATGAGTGCGCTCAAGGCGTGATATTGGTGGCCGCTGGCCTTTTAGGAGTTGTTTTGCTAGACCATTATTTTAGTTGGATAATACCCTCCCTGCTTGTACCCTATTCGAACACTGTTATGGAAAAGTACCTATATCATGGGTACAAATTGAGGCTCTCTTGGCTGAATTGGTTGATCAACCACTTGACGTTGATCTGACTCATCCAATATGGTTGAGTTGTTCTGAGATGGACCCAAAGAATGGTAACTTCTCGTTGTAATCTGTCAATGTTCCTTGGATGGATGTATTTCACAATAGTATTCTGTTTAGCTAGGAGACATGGGAAGATTTATTATTGAAGGAACAGAAGTAATTGCAGTAGGATGAAATTTGGTTGAGTGAAGGAATGAGTTCTTTTATGTAGGCAATTTTCAAACCAGATCGTTCCTTCTTGTCTTTTTTCGAACCCCAACTAGGTTTGGTGAGTATTGAGATGTGAGTATTGATGTGAGGATCGCCCCGCTGAAACATGTTTATTGTTGGCCCCTCGTTATCCTTGGAATACTAACATAAACTTCAGTTTAGATGCAGAGATAGATTGCAAAGTGAATTATATGCACACTTTCAAGCACTGCATTGTGGTTCTTTCCAGCTTTCCACTTAAATAAATCAAATGTAAAGCAGGCCCCTTAAAGTTTTTACCCAATTTTCAGGGGATTCAAATACAGACGAGAATCAAGAAAGTTTCATGAAGCAGTTCCAGAATATGATCACGCCCTTGGTAGTGATTGGACTGTTCCTTTCCTCCTTCTCATTTGGTCCTCGTGAACAACAGCAGGTAGATCTGCTAATGAGCATGCTGGGGTTTTTTTTTTTTTTTTTTTTTTTTTCCATAATGAGCATGCTCAGGTTCAGGCCATTCGGTCTTTTTTTTGTTTTGCTGTTTATGTTCCTATTATGCTGGTTGAACTGTGATCTTTTTCTGATTGGGGTCATGTATGCAATCTCCTCATTACAGCAGTGTAATCACGATTGAGTCATCTAAAGAATGGAGATATAGTCTGTTTTCTTGGTCTTGTGTTGTTGAACATTTTAAATTGCAGATTAGCTTTCAAGAGTTCAAAAACAAGCTTCTGGAACCAGGCTTGGTGGACCATATAGTTGTTTCTAACAAATCTGTAGCAAAAGTGTATGTAAGAAATTCACAGCCAAATCAAATAAGTGATGAGATCAGCAAAGGACCCGAGAGTGGCAATGTTGCAAGAGGGCATGGAGGTCAGTATAAGTACTACTTCAATATTGGAAGTGTTGAATCTTTTGAAGAAAAATTGGAGGAAGCCCAAGAAGCATTAGGCGTTGACCCCCATGACTACGTTCCTGTTACTTATGTCTCTGAGATGCTCTGGTACCAAGAGATATTGAGATTTGCACCGACTCTTCTGCTTTTGGGATCCCTCTTGTACATGGGGCGGAGAATGCAAGGTGGCCTAGGTGTTGGTGGCAGTAGTGGAAGGGGAGCTCGGGGTATATTTAACATTGGAAAGGCTCATGTTACTAAAGTGGATAAGAATGCCAAGAACAAGGTCAGTTTCGAATGAAATAGTTGCCTTGCTTTCATGCTGTATCCTTTTCCTCGTTTTCCATTTTGTTGCGGGAGGTTAAAGATGTTTGAACCAGAAAATTTGTGTCCTGTTTCAATTCTGATTAGGTATTCTTTAAAGATGTTGCTGGCTGTGATGAAGCGAAGCAAGAAATTATGGAGTTTGTACATTTCCTCAAGAATCCAAAAAAATATGAAGAATTGGGAGCGAAGATTCCGAAAGGTGCTCTTCTTGTTGGTCCTCCAGGTACAGGGAAGACTCTCCTAGCGAAAGCAACTGCTGGAGAGTCTGGCGTGCCGTTCCTATCTATATCAGGTTCCGATTTCATGGAGATGTTTGTTGGCGTTGGGCCTTCAAGAGTGAGAAACTTATTTCAAGAAGCAAGACAGTGTGCTCCTAGCATAATATTTATTGATGAAATTGATGCAATTGGTCGAGCGAGAGGACGTGGAGGTTTTTCAGGTGCCAATGATGAGCGTGAGAGCACACTTAACCAGTTGCTCGTAGAAATGGACGGCTTTGGTACCACCTCAGGGGTAGTCGTGCTTGCTGGCACTAACAGGCCTGACATCTTAGACAAAGCCTTGTTGAGGCCTGGTCGATTCGATAGGCAAATCAGCATTGATAAACCTGATATCAAAGGCCGTGAACAAATATTCCGGATATACCTGAAAAGATTAAGCTTGATCACAAGCCTTTGTATTATTCGCAAAGGCTTGCAGCCCTTACTCCTGGATTTGCTGGCGCGGACATAGCTAACGTTTGTAATGAAGCTGCTCTCATTGCTGCCAGGAACGAGTCAACCGTGGTGACCATGGAACATTTTGAGGCAGCTATAGATAGGATTATAGGTGGTTTGGAGAAGAAGAACAGGGTAACGTGTCTTTTCTCTCTTCCACTCCATCATACTGATTCTTGGTCTCTTCTTGTATTTGCTCTTTGAGCAACACTGTTCTCTTGCACACATGTTATTTGTTTCTACGATCCTCTCTCATCATGACCCAACTAAGAAGTTTATTGTGTCTTTGTCTGGCTGCTATGCTGACTGCTTGTTGAATGGACACCATCATAGCTTTTCTTTACTGATGATAGAGATGGGTGTGTTAGTTGGTAGTCCCAACTGGTGGTTTTGGTCTTAGCATCTTTGTATTCTTTTTACTCATCTTCTTTTGTGGTTATTGGTTGAAAGTAAAGCTAGAAATTATTTTGAGTAGCGTCACCGAACAGTGAGCTTTTGTTTCAGTTATTGATGCTTGTCTTCACACACGATTTTTGGTGCTGTTCACTATCTTGCCATTTAAATATCATGAACAGTGACAATGTCTTTCTCTTGTCAAATTCTTTGATCCTTGATCTTATGGGTTGATCCAATAAATGGTTTAGTTGCTTTTGGCACAGATTGATGTAAAGATGATGTCAAATAATGACTTTCTGGTATGGACATGTATAAAAGGAGATAAGTCAACCTAAACTTTGGTTTTGGAGCAGGTAATAAGCAAACTAGAACGTCGCACAGTTGCATATCATGAGTCAGGTCATGCTGTGGCTGGTTGGTTCTTGGAGCATACGGAGCCTTTATTGAAAGTGACAATAGTCCCTCGTGGCACTGCTGCACTAGGATTTGCTCAATATGTGCCTAATGAGAATCTTCTCATGACCAAGGAACAGCTTTTCGACATGACATGTATGACCCTTGGTGGACGAGCTGCTGAACAGGTGATTTATGGGAATTCCTATTTGTCCTTTGCTCTAAGGATAGTAGAAGTGAAGAAAATGTTTATTTTCATCTTTGCCCATTGAATTGAAGAAGATCAATGAGGCATATGTTCCTGTAAGGTTCCAATCTTTAAATTTCGATTCTGATGAATTGAATATTAATGTAAATTTGCAGGTTTTGATTGGTAAAATATCAACAGGAGCTCAAAATGACTTGGAGAAGGTGACGAAAATGACCTATGCCCAGGTAGCAATATATGGCTTTAGCGACAAGGTGGGACTCCTCTCCTTTCCTCAAAGAGAGGATGGAATGGAGATGACCAAGCCCTACAGCAGCAAGACTGCAGCTATTATTGATGGCGAGGTGCGTGAATGGGTAAATAAAGCATATGATCGTACGGTGGAGTTAATAACGGAGCACAAGGAGCATGTTGCTCAGATCGCTGAGCTGTTGCTCGAAAAGGAAGTTCTTCATCAGGGCGATTTGCTCCGTGTTTTAGGTGAGCGGCCATTTAAATCGAGTGAAATGACCAATTATGACAGATTTAAGTTAGGGTTTCAAGAGGAGGAGAAGAGTGCAGAGACTCCAGAGACTGGTGCAGTGGAGGATGATGAATCTCCTCCTCCTTTGGATCCACAGGTGGTCCCGACTTAGTTCTCAGGAATTCTAGCTGAGACTATTTTTGTAAATGATTCGGATTGTTTCCCGAAAAAGAAAACCAAAAAAGCTGTACATTGCTTTACAGTGTTTTGTATTTATCTTGTGGAATAATTCCAAGAGAAATCTGTGGTTGCAGTTCCATATTGTTGTGGTATTGAATTCTTTCATCGCCATTACATGCACCGAGGGCATTATCATCTCACGTGGAATTCTGTTCTACGAATCAAGTCCATGTGACATGACACAGTAGAAAGCAAAAGATAAGTTCTCTTCATGAAAAGTTGATACTACATGATGATTTCCGGGAGTGGTGAGATCTTGGACCGTACGATTCATTCGTTTTGATAAAAAAAACGCTGACCGCGTCCTCTTCTTCATTTGATTGTGATGATCCTTTGATGTGGTTGTTCGAGTTGCATGATGTGGATTACTTTGTATTAAGTTTCACTTACGTGAAAGAAGAGAGCGAGACATTATCGCCCCACACACTGCAGCACCCTATTTTCACCTCTTCCACTTGCTCAAAATCTTTCTGAGAAAGCCGAGGTTGCGTTATTTTGGTGTATCCCCGGCCGATTTTCTGACCTAGTAAAAATTGACCGGGCGGGAAGGTGATGAACGACCCTTTAACCTCTGCCTTTCCATGAAAGGGCACGAGGAAAGAGTCCGACACGGCGTCGTTGTTTTTGTCCGGGCGTTCACCTAATCGCAGCAGCGAAAGAAAATTGATTGATTTTCACTTTTGAACTCCATTGTTATTGATCGGAAGCATAAGGGCACGTTACACGAACCATATATATAGTAACGCCGAGGCTAATTGCTCAAGTAGGAGAAAATTGCCAGTGCATCCTCAGGTACATTCAATGGATTTCGCATATTTTAAGGACCAAGCAGTTGTTCACAAATTGAAAAGGAAGCAAGTAAAGCCAGTAACAATTAATTATTCGGCCAAAAAAGAAGCATGTTTTGATGTGCATGTTCAGATCGAAAGCCACGGAAGTAGACAACTAATTATCGGACATACTATACAACTAAAGATACGAACATATTTTGATATGCATGTTTCGATGAAAGATTATCTGCATTCCTCTAGTCAATTACATTACGCTCGTTCCTTCCTTGCCCACCTGAACAATTTCTCGCCCATCAAATAACACTCTTGATTAGTTCTTTGATAGTTCATAATGCCTTGCGTTTGTCACTAATAATTGTTGTCAGCTAATCTTTTCTTATTGTCTGATAGGTATAACACAGAGTCAAATAAAGGGTAGTTGGTGAGTGTTAGTTTTCCAATCGTATTGCATTACAATAAAACGAAAATGTCTAAAAAGATCTAATCTTTTTTCCTTTTTGGCTGCTCGGTAAATCTTTTGAAAGTTGTGAAGTGTTTCTTCGTTGTTAAAACTCCGTACGCACGCTGCGAAACGTGCGTGCGATGTCTCCTCCTCCCAATGTCACGTCCACGTTCACACTCTCGAAGAGGACAGACAGCCATCCGAACCAGAGACACGTGTCCGTCCGAACGCGCCTGTTCAACTCCCTTGGACTCGCAACGCGTCAATCTTTAATGGGCTTCGCACGGCCAATGGAAAGTAAGAAGATGACTGCTCCCCCTTCTGCGTTTCTTCTGACTTCAAAGAAAAAAGAAATCCACTTTTCGCCGAGCGTCACGTCTCCCATTTATGCGATCTCTCTCTCTCTCTCTCTCTCTCTCTCTCTCTCTCTGTTTTCTTCCCGTGGTCCCTTCGTCGATTGAAGTGCTTTCCTCTCATCTTGTGGTCAAGTCACGTCTCTCGCCTTCTCCGTGTTTCTCCGTTCAAAGCATCCTTCGTGTTCTCTGCAATTTTTCTGAGGTAATGCTCGCTTCCGGATACATCGTGTGGGTTTTTGGTTGCTTTTTCGTGAACTCTCGTAAATGACACTGTGCTTTCTGGTTTTGTTGGACGAGATCTGTTCTTTTGTAGTGGTTACATTATGCTTTCTCGTGGCGGTTTTGGTGATATACCCTCGAGAATTAGATCTGCTGTTGATACCAACAGTCAAGACTGCAGTCCAATAATCAGTTCGCTTTCGTGTTAAAATTTTGTGCTTGTCCTCATTCTGCATTGTCTGCTAGTCTTCAACTTGCCTCTGTCCGTGGGGGATGTTTTAAAGGTTGAAACTTTGAGCATTTTCTTTTGCCGTAATCTTCAAGGAAAAATGGACGATCTTGGGAGCTTTTTTATTCATTGTTTTGTTTTTGGGTTTTTGGATTTCTATGCAGAAAGGATGATCTCATGGAGCGTCCAATTTAAACATCGCAAACAGTCTTTGCTTTTCTGAAATTCCCTGAACTTTGATGGCGCAGTTGTCTGATTCGATTTTAATGCTTGGGTTCTGTTCAGGTTTTCATCCTCTAGTATTTTCAGACCATGGATTGCGAAAACAAGTACCAGCAGGCTCTAGTGCCCAAATACGAGTGCTTGTTGTTTGGTAAGTTTTCTCTTATCAAGGTTGATGCCGTCTTCCTTAAATTCTCTCTCATTCTGTCTTTGATTTGCTTCTCGCCAAGTTGGGATGACTTGACCGATGACATGAATCTAACTTCTTGGTGATTACTGAAATTGCAGATCTAGATGACACTTTGTATCCACTTAATTCTGGTCTGTCAGTGCAGATTACCAAGAACATTCGAGGTAACACATTCAGCAATCAAAATTGTTGATTTTGCTTCGAGTTAACATGCGTTCCTCACAATTGTCTTTCCTTAAATTTTCTTGTCCATAGAATATATGGTGCACAAGCTTCATATCGAGGAGAGTAAAGTTCCTGAATTGTGTCTATCACTTTACAAGAATTATGGGACGACTATGGCTGGTCTGAAGGTTTGCGTTTGACCTTTTGGTTTCATCAAGCTGTCATCGTTATGTTCTTCTTAGTGAATTCTGCTAATGAGTTATTTATTCTGGCTCTAATTGATTATAGGCACTTGGATATAATTTTGACTACGATGACTTTCATGGGTACTTGCTTTTCCCTTTTCTTTGTTTTGTGTTGGGCTGCCTTTTAGCCGTATCTCTTTGTTTTGTGGGGGTAAAGTCCTTATGTTATGCACTTTTCACAGTTTTGTTCATGGGACATTGCCATACAATCTATTGAAGCCTGACCCTGTGTTAAGACATCTTTTACATAGCCTTCCAATCCGCAAGTTTGTAAGTTCTGTGCTCTCGTACTAAATTCTTTAGGATGAAGGATTCTATTACTGGGTTGTTTGCTGATCAGAGCCTTTTCCTTGTGGATATGGTCGTTTCTGCAGATATTTACCAATGCAGACAAAGCTCACGCAGCTAAAGTTCTTGCCAGGCTTGGTTTGGAGGACTGCTTTGATGGGATTATATGCTTTGAGACTCTAAATCCTACCGACAAAAGTAGCGCTTCACCTGATGAGAAAGACAATAGTTTGGGATGCGCTCAAACGGGGCCTGTTTCCCTCGGTGAAGCTGCTCTTGTTGGTGCTTGTTATGGCGGCGTCAATGCGGATGCGATGCTTCCTAAAAGTCCAGTTGTTTGCAAGCCATTTGAGGAGGCATTTGAACAAGCTTTTAAGATACTTAACATTAACTCTCAGAGAACGGTAAGAAACACGGTTTTACATTTCAGAACAACTCATTTCACTTTTGACTCCCTTGTCAAATGTGGTCTATACTTACAAAGCTGGATACTTCAGATCTTTATTGTTATTTTGAATTCTGGATGTCTTACAGCCTCCAACTAGGTCTGCATCACCGCGATTCGTTCACTTACAAACCTTGCAAAAACATTTTACAACATTGCAGTTCTCCCATTTCAGGTGTTCTTTGAGGATAGTGTCCGCAACTTACAGACCGGGAAACAGATGGGACTCCATACTGTGCTGGTAAGCTATAGATGGAAAATCTCAATTATTTGCTTGGAATACGCATTGATGATCACTACAAAGAAAAATCCTCCAAAATTTGCCGTCGCTGATGTCGATGTATGCAGGTTGGCACGGCTCACCGAACCAAGGGGGTCGACTACGCATTAGAGAGCATCCACAATATACGGGAGGCGCTGCCAGAACTCTGGGAAGCAGACATGAAGTCTGAAAGCGTTAAGTATTCAGGGGAGGTTGCTATCGAGACAGCAGTGAAAGCCTAGTTGTTACGGGATGATCGTTGGACGATGTTAAGACTTGTGTCCGAACCCTCCCTTACTTGCAAATGCACTGTGATTGCATCTCTCTAACCACTCGTCTTTGTGAGGAAAATAAAAGAGAGTCGACTGTTTTTCTCTCCCATAATTCGAGGTAATTGTTAATTGATCGTTCTTCATGAGGGATTTTGTTAAGTTGTGCCAAGATTAGCAGATATGTTTCCATGATCTTTACTGTTAGAATGATTTTTAAAATGATCAGCTATGATAAGAATATTATAAGTATCATAACTTTCGTATAAATTTCCTGAGTTCATAATTTTTATTGGGAAAAAAACCCTAAACGTATACATATTTACCTTGAGGTCCATAATTTTTTATTTTTTGTTGTGATCACAAAAAATTTAGATTTTTATGTCACAAAAAATAGATATGATAAATAAAAATTTTTTCAATCACTAATTGCTATATCATTAAAAATCATTCGCTCAATGATATATTCGAGTAATTTGATAAAAGAGATCCGTTCATTAGAAGTCTTAAAACTTGTCAACAGATGTAATCAAGTCCTAAAATTTATCAACTTGGTGCAATCAAGTCATTTCGTTAACTCTGTGAAAATGTTGAAGTGGCCTTTCTTCCTCTCCCCATGGCAGATCTGAGTTCTCACCCTCCCTCCCCCGCTCTCTTGATCCGTCCACTCGATTAGGGCTTTTCAGATTTCTGAGTGGCATTTAGATTCGTCAACTTGATTAGCTGAAGCAGAGCATGGAATAGTTCCAGATGTGGGTTATTGCGTGCTCGGACTTGTTCGATCTGCTTGGTAGAGCAAGCGGCTTATGCTCTTTCGTCCTTTTTGGTTGTGTGAATCTCGATCAGTTTGCTTCATTATTGGTGTCGAGATCTGGGATCCTGAGCTGGATGTAGTGGTTTTGTGGTCGGTTATGCATTTCGTTTAACATCTCCCTATTTGGGTTTTGGGTTCTTATTCTTCACTACCAGCTGTTTACATTTATCTATGTGAGATATTTGTGCATTTGTTGTTCTTGTAATGACTTTGTGACTAGAATTTGTGTTTAGCTTTGCTATGTAACGAGACTTGGCTACTTTCTGCTTGGAAGTGGGTTGAAGCTAGTCATTATATGTTTGAGAGATTGCATTTTGCTAGTTTTACCAAGTAAATAGGACGTTGAGCGACAATGCATAGAGGACATTCAATTGCAGAAAGATGATATGAGATCCTGTTAGTTTTCTTTTCTTGCTTAAGAATTGATGATCCTGTTAGTTTTCTTTCAAGTTCAAATCTATTGATTTAATGCTTTTGTGACCTTTTCCGCAATGCTCAACCAGTTTTGATGATGTCTACTTTTGATGCTCATTTCTTTCAAGTTCAAATCATTGATTTATGCTTGGACCTTTCGCAATGCTCAACCAGTTTTGATGATGTCTACTTTTGATGCTCAACCAGTTAAGGTTAAATGGAATCCCAAAAAGAGATTTTTATGGCAAAATGGATTGAGCCTTTGACCAATATTTTTTTAAGTTTGTTAATAGAAGAGATGAAAAAGGAAATCGCATCACCTGTACCTACAACAAAGCAGGGTGGAATATCATACATATCAAATTCAATAAACGGACAAGACTCGACTTGACTTTGGTTCAGTTGAAGAACACGGCAAACAAACTGATGACGCAATATAGTTGTTTTAAGAAGTTTCTTTTACAATATGGATTTGAATGGGATAATGTAAACAAAACGGTCGTCGTGGATGATCCAAGTACATGAGAGTCTCTCATCGAGATATCTCTTTACTTGGGTCATTTTGTTCTTATTATGTATGCAAGCTTTGGTTATATTGTTGACGTATATCATTATTATAAAAATTGTAAAAAATTCAGAAAAATAGAGATTGAGCTAGATTCGGGAATGATGGATTTCTTCAAGATCCGGATCTGTATTGTATTTGATACTTATGCTAGTGGGGATTATGTATCAAGAAATGCGAAGGCTTGGTGCTATTGGAGGGAGATGACAATGGTGGCAATGATGCAGTGTTCTTATGATTAGCAATGCAAGTGCATGTATTGAACAAATAATAAAGTGATGAATAAAAGTATCGTTCCCATAGAGATTTTAGACAAATCAATCACATTACTTACTAAAGGCAAACAATTCTCAAATTTATTTAACCAATTAAAGATTCAATAAAGGAATCGAAATTCTAAAGAAAAATAAATTAACCACGGCAAAAAGCCAAAATCAAAAACAGAAATTTTGAATATAAAAAAGCGGCGAACAATGGATTTCTATTAAGAATAAAAAACGTTAGAGCATCCGATTTCACTTAACCAATCATGATTAATTAACCAATCTTGTCATGCAATCAAATTGAATCCATAGTGTGATGGTAGAACTTCCTAATTTAAATCACTATCCTTGGCCCAGTATAGCAATCCTATTTGGATTTAACAACCCACACTTGGTCCATGTGAATTTCAATCAACCCAAACGCATCAAAGATCTATGAATGTTCTTGAATTTAATAAACCACTCTCGATTTACGTACTACCGAAACCACACAAAAAAAAAAACTTAAGATATCTCTATCGATGTTAAATTTATAGATATATATCATAAAGCACTCACATGGAATTTCCTTTCGGTCTCAAACATGCAACAAAAAGCATTCAAGTAGTGATCAAACACTTAAAAGCATTAAGAATATGATATATCACTCACACATATAAATTCTAGAATTGCATAAACGAGTCTAAAAAATTAATCAATCATAATTAAGTTATATTGAAGCTCTAACATTAAGTAGTATAGAATATAATGAGGATTAAACTAAAAATAGTATTGGACCCAAAAAAAAAAACTAAAAATAGTGACTAAACTAAACATGATGAAGAACTAGAACAAGTTTACCAAGAATAATCAAGGATTGACTTTGAATTCGTCTTCTTATTCTTCACTTGGCATTCGCATCGAAAAGAAAGAATAGCAGAACCCTAAACGTCTTATGAAAAAAACGTCTCATTTCTCTATCTCCTCTTGAAAATCATGTTCTCTTTTTTTTTCCTTCATATGGACCTCTTGTTGTTTAAAAAAAAAAGAAATTTTAATCACACTAGAATAGGACTGCAATTAAAGATTCTTCCCAAAGATAGACTTCTCCCAATAATAAAACTCCTAATTTAGCTAGATTTTGAATTTCTCCCCAAGACAAGCTTGATTCTCCTTGATTTCAAATTTGCATGGTCGAAGATCGTATTACCTACAAAATCAATTAAAAATAAATAAAGTAGACATAAAATTCAATTAAAACTAAGCAAATATTAAGTTTAAAATAATAAATAAACTCTATATAAAATAGAGTTATCATGTAGCAGTGATTCGGAAGAACTTAATGAACAATATATTTATGAGGAAGTCTTTACACCTGCCTTGTCTTCCACCCCAGTTCGTGAGAAGCACAAATTAAATAAGACTCCAAATTCCAAGAGGAGGAGAAAGAGTAATACATTTGATGTTTTCTGGCACTTACAAAGCCCTTCAAGAGATGATCAAAGTATGGACGGGTCAATCAACAGTGACTCTGTTAGTTCACAGGCCCATCACCTGTAGACCCCTACTCCATTGGAATAGTGGTTGGCATCTTAAATGGCATGTCTGACTTGGACTAGAATCTTTACAATAAAGCTGTGAAGCAAGCATACCTTAATGCCTCATGGAGAGAGGCTTTTATCATAGCTCTACCTAAAAGGAGACATGGACTTCTTGAATCTCTTTAATTAGATGTTGCGAAATATGCTATGGATTTGTGTTTGGCTTAATTTCACTCTATGACTTATGTACTTGAGATGCTATGGTTTTTCTTATGATGCAACTATTATGACGTTGTAACTATTGTCAAATGTCATTAAATTCCTTAATTATCTATTATATTTATGTTCTTCTTTTGTATAATGGCATATGTAATATGGAGGGGGATGGAAGGAGCGGGAATAATGGTCGGGTAACATCGGTTCAATAAGTTCAAGAGAAGTTGGATGATTTTGATATTGATATAATGATAGCATGTTGTGCATTGTTACGGTGGGTATGTCCATGCACACAAGAGAACCAATTAAGGGCAACTTATTGTCAGGACCTTGATGATTTTGATATTGATATAGTGATAGCATGGTTATGTATTGTTGCGGTGGATATCTCCATGCACATAAGAGAACCAATTAGGGACGGCGTGTTGTTAGGAATCGAATGGGTAAGGAAGGTTCTTTATAGACATTCGGATAGAGTATATGAAGCTTTTAGAATGGAGTGACATGTCTTTCTCAACCTTTGTAGTTTGATGATAGAAAGAGGTTGGTTGGAAGGTAGTCGATATATTAAGATAGATGAACAAGTTGCAATTTTCTTATCTATGATTTCTCATAAGAAGTCTAATGGAGATTTATGCGAGAGATTCCAACGTTTGGGACAAACTATTAGCAAATGCTTCACTAAAGTATTAAATGTAGCTATCAAATTGGCAAAAGAGGTTATCGTACCACATTCCTTTGATGTTGTCCCATAGGAGATTCTTATGAATCCTTAACATGAGCCTTACTTCAAGGTACGATTTTCATACATTCCTTTACACCATCGGTTTTAATTTGTTGATAATATTGTATAATGCTAGTCTTTGATAAAATGATAGGGTTGCGTAGGCACTATTGATGGCATCCATGTGCATGCTTCGTACTTATAGCTAAGTAGATCCCATTTAGATGTAGGAAAGGAATTACCGCTCGGAATATGATGTGTGTTTATTCGTTTGATATGAAATTTATTTTTGTTTATGTTGGTTGGAAAGTATCCGCAACGATTGTTGAGTGCTCTTGGCGGCACTCGAGACTCATCGCTTGGAATTTTCTCGACCATCACCGGGTATTTGCTTGTTTTATAAGGAGTAGTTTTTTTTTTTTTTTTATGATACGTAGGATAAGTTCCAATTTTTAAAAATTGCCAAACCAATTTTGATGGGTAGCTGGAAATTGAAATTTGGAATAAGAATTTGTATTTTTCTTACTCGAGTCTTCATACGATTTTGCGATATTCCATGGTGTTGGGTGATAAATTTGTAATCTATTAGTATGAGCTTTTATTTTTAATATTTCCATAACTGAGACTTTTACTTTGTTAATGTTTCGTATTCTTCGTTTGTCTAAATATGAGTTATGATTAGTGGATTGTAGCAGCAAATGGTGGTCATTAGAGGTGATAATTCATTGCAATCATTCAATTAAGTATATAGTGGAACTTGAGAACCAACCATGGAACCCATGATAGGGTAAGTTCTCTATTCCAGGGTATGCATGGTAGGTTTAAAGTTCCAGGTGAAACCTAAATCGACACCTGAAACCGTCACCCGTATGAACATGCAGTAGACATGCCCTATTTCTTCCGGGGCTTGGCTTCCCTAATTAAGCCCACCCAAATTTTATAAGCTCTCTTTAAAACAATTTGACATTTCTTAATCACAAGCGGGCTAGTCCCAGCTCCAACCCGTCCTTGATCTGTTAAAGATTGGACATTAAGAAAATTGATTTTCCAGTTAAAAAGTGTTCATATTGGAACACCCAATAAAATGTTAAAATGTTGATAAATTATAAGATTGGGTTTGTTTGGTTCGGTTTTGGGGAATGTCTTTGGAAAAATGCAAATATATTTGGGTTAAAGGGGATTTTCGAAATGCAGAGTGTTTAGTAAAGTAAATTTTAAAAAATATAATGAAAAGTAACTTTGATGTAGATACCATTTGGTAAAAACTACGGTTTGTCAATGAATTTTACTTAATTCCTTTTAAACTTTTTTTTAGATTATATGCGCTGGCCAATCGCTGGTAGTTAGATCTAGCCTCTTGCCAACCTGTCGGTGGCTAGATTTAGGCGTCGGCCGGCCTCGCCCTGGGGTTGCACAATCCCGGACCACGTGACCTAGGCATCGCTTGAGGTCGGGCGAGCCCGGGCGGCGTTGTTTGGGTCACACAACTTCAAGTTGCCTCGCTTGGGGTCGCGTGACCCCAAGCGCCGTGACCCAAGCCTCGCCTAAGGTCGGGTGGCCTCAAGTGAGGTTGGCGGCCACTCACGGAGCCTCCGCCTTCGGTTGAGTCCTTTGTTGATAAAATTAGTGTTTTCGAGGATATTTTTGGAATTATGAAAGTTGAGCGAGGGCAAAATTAAAAGAAAAAAATTATAATTGTATTTCGAAAATACAACTTTCCAAAGTACAGCCTTGAAGCTATTTTGGACTAAAGGCTTTTGAAAATGCTATTTACATTTGGTTAATGGACTTTAGAACATCAAAGCTTTATCCAAAGGCTGAACAAAACGGGTTATATTCTTGGTTGATCGACTTTTTATTCAAAACGTGTAAGTTGCCCAACACTAATTCTAAATAGGGGCCCTCTTGGGTTGGCCCGTGAATAAACGGGCCTCTGTCAGTCAGTCTGCACAACCAGCGAGGGTTAGCTTCCTCCGTCAGTTTGGTGCTCTTGCGTCATCTTCTCTGCGACTCGCGAGCCCCGACCCCTGAAGGAGACCCAAGGCTTCCCTCTCTTTTAAGTTAATCGTCCGTTCTTCCGAGAAGATTTTCATTGACCCAACGGGACATCGCTGGAGAAATAACTCTTTGCAGTGTCGCTTCGGCTTTCCGCGAGTGAATCTGAGTAAGCTCATAGCTGGTATGGCGAAGCGCGAGCTCTCAAGCACCTTGAGGAATTTGAAGGTAACGACCCGAGCTCAAGCTCTCGAGTTTGAGGCTCATTCCGGAAACCCAGTCAGGGTTATGGCTGTGCGGTTGGCTTAACTAATAAATGTCGATTCTTGTTGTTTATCGGGTTCATTTCTTGGGCAGTTCATGCAAAGGGCGGCTGCGAGAGAGGAGAAGCCCAAGAAGGACGATGAAGCCAAAGCTAATGGAGATTTCCTTTCCTCTGCTTCAGTTCGTAAGAAATGGTACGTTTTGAGAAACTGTTTTGATTGATTATTAATAACGTTTAGTGGGCGAATTCGCTTACTTGATTGGAGTCATCCATTCATTTGTTGGAATGTTTCTTATGCTTGTTTGCACTGCTTGACCATTTGTATTGTTAAGAGGAGGATGTCGAACTTGAATTGTTCGAATGCCACTGAGGCGATTCCTTTGTGTTACACCAGTTTCCTAGATATGACATTTCTTTCAACTATATTCACTTAGATTCGATGGTTTTTTCTTTTCAATGAGTATCTTTACACGGGGTAATGGCGTTGCGGCAAACCCTTAACCAATATGCTAACTAGTGAAAAGATTTCTTTGATTATTTTTTCACAACGATCATCTCACCCTATTCGTTTACAAGTTTTTACTTGTGTTTCGGTGTTGAGAAGAATCATTCCTTCGAGCAATGATTTTAATGTCAAATCGTGTAAGCTAATTATTTGTGATTAAATCATGAATACTGACACCTTTTGGTTGCTAGGAACCCCTCACTGGTCACCACTGAGTTATATGAACTTGAGATGCTCCCCACAATGGATTATGCCGACCGAAGAATTATATGAGATGAATGGGAATAGTTGAAGAAAATAGTAAGCTTAGCTAAACATTTGAGTCCATGCTTAAAAAGAACATCTAATGAAAGGATAGAAAACAATAAAAGAATGAACCATGGCATTTTCTTACAGAACGACAATTGTCTAACCGGCCATGGCCCAAATGGGGCTGATCCCAGAAAATACCAAAAGCTACAGAACTTTCTTATGTGAAAGGAAATAAATGGTATTGTGGAATTGAAAAAGATGAACCTTTTACCAAACCCAACGGCAAGTATCAACATAGCACAACTTTAAAAGCCTATTTTGTATAGTAGTTTGATCAATTGCTTTTTATGCCTTCATTTTGGTTTAGTGATGCTTCTACAAGGACAGCCGAGAAATTCATAAACCAAATGAACCTGCTTTTAAGAGGGGTTAATGTCTTACCTCGGCTGCAGATGCTTGGGTATTTTGGGCAGCATCCGTTAGACTTTCGGTCATTGACTTATCCGAATATTTAATTCAACACTTCAGAGTTAAAATGAAGATGACTTCGACTAGATTGTAAGGAAGATCCCATGATTTGTGACTTTCATGGCTATAGGTAGACCTACAGCTCTCAAGTCTACTAATTTGTGTGCATCAGGACAGCCTCAGACATATATGGTGTTTATCATGAAAATGTCTGATCACAATTTGTCATGGCCTTTCAACATGCTATGATAATTTTTACTTAGTACAACTGCAGGCATCTGAAAGGTTGCTAATGGAATTGTGTGGGTGCAATGTGGCCTTTCTGTTTGATTCTGATCATCTCTCTAGGTTTAGGATTGTTCTAGAGATGTGATGCAAATAAGGTGTGAGATCACATTAGGTCCATTGAGCACCTCTTCCTTGCTGTGATGATGAATTGTCTCCTTTGTTTACTTGCTTAATTGGTTCTGTTTCCTATACTTTGTGCAGCCTTGTCATAATGGAAGGTGATCCTCATCCTGGAGCAGTCATTGGACGAATGTCTTTCCAGTGTTTTAATCCTTCTATAGATGTAAGTAGTGAATCGTAGTAGCCTGATGATAACAGTTGTAGTTCTAGTCCTGGGTTTCTCGTTCATGTCAAAGTGTCTTGTCCTTAGAAAATGAATGAAGAGGCAGTAAATCCTCGTCAGCCAGATGCGCCAGTGACATCTCCTGGTACTCAAAGTGGAGGATCTTCTTTCAGGTATGAAGATTGTGAGTAGATCTGAAAATTGTTAATCCTTTTCTCTCTGTTAATTCTTCACGAAGTTATCCTTTAAGGCATAATCTGAGAAGGGGGATTTGTTATTAAATAATAAACTGCTTATTAAAAAGTTTGATCTCCTCTGCTCCCTTTGTGCTACCCCCCACTATTAAAAAGCATAATAGTGCAGATTATGCTATCATGCAGGCTTTAGTTTGAGAGAGCTGCTTATTAAAAGCTTGATTTGTCCCTTTCCCCCTTTTCTCTCTAGTTCTGATACTGATGGTTTTTATCTCATCAAGAAGTACTGGCATTGTGAATGACCAACAGCACTCCCAAGGCAGACTAATAAGGGGAATACTTGGGTTCGAATTTGTCTTTAAAGTTGGTTTGTTAGCAGGATGCAATTTTGGTGATGCTACTTGGTTCTGAGTTACAGAATTCTCGTGTGAGCCAGTGGGGAAATTGTTCTCAGAATCAAGAATAATGTTTGTGATTGAGAAGACCTTGTAGAATGTACATTGACATCCAATGTCTCTTCTAATGCCACAGGGATAATCGGTCTGCAATGAATGGAGAAGAACCTGTTAGCTTTGATGAGCAGAATTCTGAGGGGAGTGGAGACCTTAAAAGAAAGCAAACTGAAGTTGTAGCAGAGACTCTGTATCCCAGCAAATCGCCAAGAACTACACAAAGTGATAGTCAACAGTCATCGCCTGCCGGCAGTCGAAGTTCTCGTAAGCAACCAAAACGGGAAAAGCTAGATTGGAATATTCTGAGACCATCGAAGGGTCAACAAGAAAAATAAGAATGTGCAGAGTATTGACGTAGGATGCTCATTGATCTTGTTGTTCCCCCATCTCTGTTAGACATTCAATCGATAGAATTATAGTGCAGTTGATTGTTTTCATAGGAGCAAGCATTGTGCGGGTTGTTTTGCCAAATCTCTTAGTTCATTGAATTTCTTTGCCCAATTGCTCTGTACTTCCCTCATGGTTTTCTGAATCAGGGAGAGAGAGAGGTCAATCAAATGCAGAGAATTAAGCATCTTTGCCTTTGGTCAAAGTACTTTAATTGTGGATATTGGCTAAACTATTGGAGCTTATTTGAGATATACTATTGACCTGACATTTGCTTTATGTACTATCTACCAGATTTTGGCTTAGTATGGACGAGCGAGAAGGCCTCGAAGGGTGTTCATGCGATTGCCTCTAACGAGGACTATCCTATCTTCCTTTCCTTTCGTTATACTGTCTAGGTGAGCTATTTCGTGAGGAGACTGGCAAAAGGGTCAAAGCAAAAAGAAACCCAGCTGGGAAATATCTCCTGAATCATTCGTTAGGCGAACAAAAGACCATGATAGTCTTGTCCTTAGCTTGAAACGAAGATGAAGAAGCTATTTACATTACATTTGCCCAGAGGCCAAATATTCTGCAATAGGCTCAGCAGTAAGGAACTAGGATTTACATGGCATCAGTTCTAGCAGCACAACACCATCTGTTTAAAAAAAAAATAGATACAAACATACTCCGAAAGCGCGCACAATCTCTAAGTGGGTAACCAGCACGACAGTGCATGGATCACTCTTCCTTTCCATCCCTGAAGCATCCAATATCCATCATGATCTATGATGAAATCCTTGTGGTACTGCGCCTTTACCGTTTTCTTCACTCTCCTGAATATCTCATCATCCAATGGAATCTGCCTAAAGCCTGCCCTCATATTTCTGACCTGCCATTGCTTGTACGTTTCGGGCCTCTCGACCCTGGCAAAACCTTCACATGCGACGGCATTCATCGCGTCCCTAGCAAACACCTCTTTCTCGAAGAGCATCCTCTGGGGATCCTCCTGAGGTAAATTCACATCAAACATATCGAACAGCGAAGAGAAATGAAACAGCGCTTCTCGGAACCTCGTGACGAAGAAAGGAGCATTATAGGAGCCGTTGACCACCCCATGGAGGAATATATCCGGATTAATCCTTCTTATCAGATTCAAAACTGCATCCCTCGGACTGTTCATTGACACTGATTCATCAGCCAGGTTCTTCAACCTGTACAAGCAGTTGACCACAGTCATCTCGTCTCCTTCAAGCTTCAGATCCTCCAATTCGATGGTTTCCCACTTTTTCGCAATCACATGGTACTCGAATTCCACGTTGAATCTCTTGGCATACTTCTCCAACCGTCGCCCAGTTTCCTCAACCCTCTCTGAGGGCCTAAACCCAGGTTGCGGGAACTCAATACCCGTCATGCGGATCTTGGGAGGGCCACCTTGTCTTCTCGATATACGTTGAATGAGGCAGGGCCATTGGAAGCCATAGAGAATGCCAAAATCAATGATGTGAAGCCTTTGTGCTTCCTCAGCCCTTTTCAGGATTGTTCTGTTTGCAAAGAAATTCGACATCCTTTTAAAGGGGCACGCTTGGACATAGACCTGGTAGGAATTGAGGATTTCGGCAGCAGATGCACCATTGCCTATGAGCATCGAGTAGGATGGCATCTCTGTGCCTATCAAACGCGCTTCAAGGCCATTGGCGAAATAATAGGCCAGCCTCTGGGTGCCATCACCAAAGGCAGAAGAATGCTGTCTGATTTGTTTGAGCAGTTCATGTGAACTTCGGTGATCATTGCTTGCCACTGATTGTGCACATTGAGTCAAAAGGGTCCACAGATCAACCATATCCCCTTCGCCTCCCTTTTTCCTCCTGCGTGCTGTTTTGCCACTGCCGTTGCTGCCACTGCTGATGCCGCTGCTGCCGCTGCTACTGCTGGATCCTTTTGACGGCACATTCCACTGCAACTCTTCATCTTCTTGCTTTTCTGGGTTATCGAAAAGAGGGTATAATTGGTCATCTCTTCCACCTTGACAAAGCAATACCTTGTCAAACAAAGCTGCTTGTTCATCAAACTCTTCTTCCACGAAAATTGCCGACTGTTTGTTGCTTCGTCCTCCTTGTTGGTACTCTCCATCTTCCCGTCCGTGACTTTTCTTTTCCCTGTTGGGAGAACACTGACTTCCCTCACCCTCTGACCCAGCATGATCAATTACTTCTTTTGGTTCCGGAAACACTGTGCGATTACTCCCCACACCAAGTATATCCGTAGTCCTACTTAAAAGGAGTTCATTAGCTGCTTGTATTCCACTATATGAGTCAAGATAATCAACTACAGCAGCACGAGAGACATTGCAATTACCCTGCTCGCGTACTCCATTGAACTTGACATGGTTTGATACAATCGCACAGTTGTAACAACCATCAGAATTGCCATCTTCAGGGGAATAATGATCATATCTACTCGCGAAGATTTGATTGACGGAAGGGGATGAATGATCTGATGATGGGGAATCCTTCTGGTAGAGGACATCACGCCAATTTTTTTCTTCCGCCTGGAGGGCGGCCAAACAATCCTGCAACATGCAGTTTTTCTCCTCCAAGTCCTCCTCCATGAGGATCTCACTTATGAACTTGAGAAGCGAATTCGAGGTGTCAGTATCTTCTGGAGATTCCACCTCCAAACTACCGGAAACCAGCGATGCATTGGAAATAGGGTTATTGGGTTCGGCATCATGATTGAACCCATTAATGATATCACGATTCGGGTGGATCGAAATCGATCCATGGTCAAACGTCAACCCACTCAAGGAACTACAATATTCTGTGACAAGGGATTCCATAAAAACCTAACCCAGAAAAACCCAGAAGACAATTGTTTGCAAAAGATTGAGAAACAGAAGAAGGGCAAGAAAAAGTGAATAGAAGGCCCCCCTTCTTCTTCTTTTTCCCTTCTCTCTCTCTCCCCCTTGCAATCAACAGTCCAAATTTTCGGGCGTCAGCTTTGCAAAATCTTTCCCTGAATGTTTGGTTAAACAAGGGAGAAACTCAGTATCCACACGGAAGCAAAAATAAGGTAATTGAATCCTAGTCAACAACGCCGCCAACAACACTGAGCCAAGGGGTAAAAGCAGAAAAATTCAAGCAACCCAAGTGATTCAGACATCACATAATACTGCCAACATGCTACACAAAACCCGCAGATTCAGATCAACCCCCCGAAAAAGAAGAAAATGGAGGAACAGGAACGAGAAAACTTCTATCAGAGAGAAAAAGAGAGAGAGAGAGAGAGACAGAGAGAGACAGACAGAGGAGTACCTCGATAAAGCAAGAGAATATACGGTGCTGAAAGGACAAACTGTAACCTATTGACTAATGTGAAAGTTTGATACCGAGAGTTTTATCCTCCGTCTCACATGGCAGCGGAACGGGAAGGACAACAACAACGGAGAGCCGCCCTAAGGTGCACAGAAACTTCAAGGAAACATCTCCCAAACGAGACAAAGAAAGCCGCCACCTCTCGACCCTCACAGGTTACTCTTGGCGATAATAAATCAGGCACTGATTGGTGATGCTGTTGTCTTGTGCAGGTTATGAATAAAAGAATTGACTTTTTTGGCGACCTGCGTTGAATTTTCACGATACCTGTTCTGTACGTGCGACCAAGAAGGAAAATGTTTCTTCCCGATCAAGTATTTGACCAATTATTAGGCGAGTGTGAACGCACCTTGAGATGCTCTAGAAACTTGGGTAAAGTAAAGGAGAGATTTTTACAGGTAGATATCCAAAAAATTATTAATTCCCCTGTTACTGCTCCGTAATTTCATCCCTTTCTTTTTCACCCACTTGCTTACGCACATCTCAATTATGATTAATCTAATCTGAAACTTAACGAGCGAGAATGGATAAGAAAATCAGCAAATCCTTAGACTTTTAGACCCAATTCAGAGAACTTTAAGATAGTGGGGGCCTCTGACCAAAAAAAATAGTGGGGGCCTATTCATGCTGACAAATTTCTGAGCAGATCCATGCTTTCCCCCTTTATTTAATTGGTTTCTGTTTGTGCCTTTTCTTTTGGTCTTTGGTGACCTATGAGCATCTTCTTGATTCTACCAGCACATGCACTCTCGGTCATACAAGATTTTCTTGATCTTCCCCCCTTTTCTTCCTCACCTGAGATTAAAATATCAAGAAAGTGGTTCGTCTTTCAACCATCAACTAGGGATTTAGTCTCATAATCTTGTCATACAAGTACGACTGGTCTTTTTGGACCAGTCCAGTGCCTGCCATTTTCTTCTTTTGTTAAAGAGTAATCGGAAGCCGCCGGTGTCCGGTTACAAAGTTGCCATCTACGTTGTCGCAAAGAGCAAGCTATGGCTAAAACCAACTATTGCTCTTTATTTTTTTGCTGGACAATTATTGCTCCTTATTGCTGATGTGAGAAATGGCTCAGTAGCTTCTGAGTTCGTCGTAACGTGGAACGGCAACATCTTTTTGTAGCGTTTTTGCATAATTGATGGAAGGCCAACCAGGATTTGAAAATGCCTCTTCCCTAATCTGCTTTAGCTTTAACAGGAAAGGACATATTCCTGCCTTTTAGTAAGGACAGATATATGTGCTATGCTCCATCATTCAATACTTTGACCCATATCGTTTCCCTGGTCAGTTATTTTACAGCGGTGGTCATGAATTTTCGGACATGTCGATAACTCCATGTTAGTAAATTCCATTATTTTGTTAGCAACTGCGCAAACGTGTTAGTAAAGTAGGGATTTTGCAAAATTTGTCATCAAGTTGATCTCTAATGTTGGTGTCAAGTGAGTAGACCATCTGCATAACCAAATGCACCACATTTAGACCATATTGGATGTGGAACCGTTGCGGTTACTAGTGTTTGTTTGATAATAGCCTCCAAAGAGGAAAAATTTGTGAAAGGATAATTTTTTCCAGTTCAGAAAATGGCTGCTATCTTGATGTCAAAAAGGTTCTTGTAAGTCAATAGACTAGTTGATATGGCACCAAGTATTGTCCACCCATCTTCCAATGGTCCATGGGACTACTAAGAAAGGCCAAAAGCTAGTCCCAGATGTTGGAAAGTCTCAGTTTTAGATAAGATTCATCCTTTCTGAAATGAATGTTCACTTGCAGTGCATTTTATACTTACTAAGTTGCCTCCATATCTCATTCTTAGATGTTTTGTCTGATGTTTAATGCCTATGGTTCTCAGAACCAGCGATAACCGGAGGGGGAAGTGGGAAAGAAATTGCACCTGCAGGATAAGATTGATGTTGTTGTACAATCAGAAGGAAATTGCAAATCTTGCTGCACACTGAACTGGATCTCAAGAAAGTCTTATCTGCACAAAATCTTGGGACTTGGCTACTGGAAAATATTCATTTTGGTTAAATGTCTCATACATAGTTTACCGAATGTGGCCCTCATTGTGATAGTCACTATGTCGTACTTATTCAGATGTTCTCGATACATGCAAAAAGCCCCGACTCACTTCTTGGAACTTACCAGTGCCGTCACTTGTGACATGTCAATTGGAAATCCTGTTGGCCCTTATTAGAATTGGCAATTTTAAAGTGTCGTTTGCAGTGCATCTATATCAGAAGTAGTTACAACCATCATTGCCATGGAGACTGCAAACTTCATAAATTTAGTCAATGAGAAACAGATCAGCACTTCAGAAAAAAATTATGAAATGGCATTGATTCTTGCACAGGTATTCACTGACTGAATCTCAGTTTTCTGTGTGGTGCTTTGGGTTGTGACACTGAAGGAACCTATATCAAAGTAGTTACAACCATCATCCATGGAGACGCAAACTTCATAAATATAGTCAATGAGAAACAGATCAGCACTTCAAAAAAAATTATGAAATGGCATTGATTCTTGCACAGGTATTCACTGACTGAATCTCAGTTTTCTGTGTGGTGCTTTGGGTTGTGACACTGAAGGAACCTATCCTATTACGGTCAAATCATGGATCGCACCCTACATACACTGGAACTTGACTAGGTGCATCTAGGCATATGAAGTCACATTTCCCATTAGTTAATCAGATATAAGGACAAACTACAGGTTGAAGCACCATTATCTAGCACTGGTACTTGGACTTGGTAAAGATGATTGCTTCTGAGTTTCTGCGAGAATGATGATTGGAAGCGTTCGCTCACTTAAGGACGGACAAGGACATGAGGTAATCGGACTGAAGGGCAGCTGTGAAATGTGTTTTTCTTGGAACCCGAACAAGTGGAAAGACACGTTGAACTGGTAAAAGGCTCACTCGAGTTACAAGAATCGGCGGAAATGATATAAACATGGAGGAGATCAAGTAATGATTCCTAGAGTTCCAACATTCCATTTATTCATAGAAGTAAAGCAACATTCCGCATCAAACTTCTTTTGCCCAACCCACAAGCAAGAAGTGGAGGTTCTATGCCTCTGCAAGATCTGAACTTACGGAGTTGGCACTGCATACATGTATAACAGGAACTTATAAAGTTGCCTTCCACACGATAACCCCTACTTTTTTATTGACATCCTCCTTCTAAATCAGTTTTATCTATCATAATTCTGCCCAAAACTGCATTGGGCTGAGATCCTTCTCCTGTAACATCTTCTGTTGAGATGATTTACAGCATTTATACTTGATCTTTAAAAGACTTGCCTATATTGTGTTGGCTTCTTCTTGTGATCTGCAAGGAAGAATCATATCCAAACCGAAGCTAACTAGCTAATACTCGGATATTTGAAGCAAGCATATATATAGATAAGATAGGAAAACTAGAAGAACCTCAGTGTCTCTCGCACATGATTATCACCTGGCAATGCAGGAAGAATATCTCTCATCGTGGCTTAATATAGTAGAAAACATGCTTTCAGAAGAAACTATGCTGATAACCAACAGGCGCAGCCGGAAATTATCCGGCCCCTCCAACCAAGCAGCACCCAGTTGTTTTCTTCATCAAGCATGAAATCCTTGTGATAATCTGCACTCAACTTAGCCCTAGCCTTCTTTATGAACTCTTGATCCAGAGGAAGCTGCTGGAAACCAACCCTGGTAAGACGAACTTGCCACTGCTTATGTGTTTCCGGCCTCTCCACCCTCTCCATACCTTCACATGCCACAATATTCATAATCTCTCGCCCGAAGAAATCTCTCTCCAGGACCAACCTCTGCTCATTATCATGAGCTATGGTACTGTCAAATATATCATAAAATGTAGAGAGGTGAAAAAGAGCCTCCCGGAATCTTGTTATGAAAAATGGCGAGTTGTAGGAAGCGTTTTTTGTACCATGAATAAAGACATGAGGTTTCATACTCCTGATGAGGTTTAAGACCATATCTCGCTGACAGTTCACCTCAACTGTCTCGTCATAGAGATACTCAAATCGAGCAAGACAATTCACGGCAACAAACTCGTCGCTTCGAATCTTGAGATCTGCAACTTGGATACATTCCCAGCTTGCTGATGCTACCGCTTGGAATTCGAAAGGCACATTAAAGCGCTCACAGTACTTGGCCAAACGGCGACCTGTTTCCTCAATTCTTTCGGCGGGGCGAAATCCAGGTTGTGGAAACTCTATTCCTGTGATTCGCAGCTTTGGAACCCCTCCGGTTCTGTTCGAGAGCTCTTGGATAAGGATTGGCCATTGATAACCAAAATTAATACCGAAGTCTATAATATGAAGCACTTTTGCTGTATCTGCGGCTTTCAAAATGATGTAGTTTGAGAAGAGGATTTGAAATTTCGTGAATGGACAGGCTGAATAATGAAGTTGGTATGCTCTCACCTTATCAGCTACCGATCTCTTCTGGATAACTGAATAGTCAAAAACTTGACTTCTACGGGCACTGCCTGCAAGGCGTGCTTCCAGCCCATTGGCAAAGTAATGGGCTGCCCTTTGAGAACCATCGCTGGAGGGAGATGAATCTTGTCTGATTTGCTTTAGCAGTCCACGGGCGGTCTTGAAGTCATTAGCAGAGACAGCTTGTGCACAGAGAATCAGAAGACTCCTCAAATCCGATGTGCCCTCGTTTCCCTTCTTCTTACTATGAAACCCAATACCATTAGGATCATGAAGATCCTTGATTCCACTTAACTTCTTTGATTTGCACTTCAATGATAGAAGGCCCCCATTTTGGTTGCTGAGCAACAACTTTTCAATCAGATCTGAAAGCTCAGAGTCTTCGTTGTACAAAGCCAATTGCTTGTTGGCCCGCGCTTCTTCGATCCTGGCATAATGCCTTTCATGATTCTTTCTCCCCCTCGACCCATTCTCTGACTGATTACTACCATTGATGCAGGTTTCTGCTCTCTTCCTGATGGTTGCAGCCAATCCATCTTTCTCCTGATTGACAGATATGTGAACGCTACTAGGGATGAACTTCTTGGCCTCCTCTAACCCTTTATTAAATTGCAGGATAGACTCGTTGTTGAACAATTGCCCAATTAGTAGCTCACTCGGAACAGAGTAACTAAACTTATACTCATACTTGGGCAATCTGTTTACAGAGGACTGAAATGTGCGATCCACGTTCGAATACAAGACCACTTCACCCAGACTTTTGGCATTAATGGAAGCATAATCATTTCCTTCTGGACCATCATGTGAATTTGGATCCAGAGAATGGCAAGAGTTGGAGCCGATGCTGATAGTGCCGTTACTGCCATGATCGCCGTTGCTTCCACCAGAACTCCAACTTGAGCTGTTGATGACCTGATTGGTATAAACCTGCTCGGTTTGCCTGGGGGAATCTGGGTATTTCTTGCCAAGTAAATCATACAAGGACTTCTCTGTGTGTCGTAGAGCCATGATGTTGGGAACGACCCAGGGTTGCTCCTCCATGTTCTCTTCCATAAGCATCTGATTTATGTATTTCAGAACAGGATCCTTCGAGTTGCTGTGATCCGAGAGGGAAAGAGACTCCCCCTCTTTATTTGGGCTTTCACCGGAGCTAGTTGGATGGGGAAACATCCCCACAGCAGGTCTTGTATCTGTCAATGGAAGATTCAGGTCTCCATCAAGGTTAATGGGAACAGATGTTGAAGAGATTTATCGAAAAGAAAACAAAAAAAAAAAGACAAGATCCCACCCAAAAGGCTACGCCAAAGAGATTTCACTATATTTTTCATCAACCACGTATCTTACAAACAAAACCAATAAAATATATATCCCAAAACCAAAAACCTAAACCTCTTAATTCAACCAACAAATAAAAAGCCCAAGCATGTTTTCATTCCCCGTACCTTCAAAACAAAAGAAAATTAAGTCCACAAGATACCAAAACCTTTGATCGCATTCAGGTTCTGGGTTAGACATATATCGCCAAGACTCCCGGCTATATCCACGCGGCACACCATAGCATACATCAAGCTACCCACCGCACTCGCGATGGAACCGGGCCATCTCCTCGCTTCCTCATCCGTTTTGGGACGTTTCCGCAATAACTTGTCCCTAAAGGTATAGAGTACCAACAAACTATCATATAATTTCTTCAAAATTTCTTTAATGTATTTCTCACTGTTCTCACGGCCCACTAATCCATGCCCAAAATAAAATTTCCCCCAAGTCTTTCATTTCGAACTTTTAGCCAACAAACTCTTCACGGACTCACCATCTCACGCTATTCCCGATCAACAACATATCATCAACATATAGCGGAGAAGACAACCGATTGCTCGCCCTTCACATAAACACAATGGTCAATTAACGCACAAAACAAGTTGGAGCATATACGTGTCAAACTTGTACCACATCCTCAGCCTACCCATATAAGGACTTTTTAATTTGCACACAGATTTTCTTTTCCTTTACTTCAAAACCTCGGTTGCTTCATATATATCTCCTCCTCCAAGTCCCCATGAAGGAAAGCCGCTACATCCATCCTTCTACCCAAGATCAATGCAAAAAGCACAAGTCAAACGGGAGAGAAAATCGCATAGTCAACACCCGATCGACCCCGCTACAAGCCTAGCCTTGTACTTCTCACACCCATTAGGTTTCACTTTCGCTGAATACCCATTTACACCCAACGCCTTCTATCCTTAGGCAATTTACACAAGCTCCATGTTTCATTTTTATCAAGCGACGCACCTCATCTATCATTCGAGCTCCCACGATTCGCATCATCCATGGATCTCGCCTCTTTACAACAGGATCAACTCAATGCCAAAGCAGAAACGTACTCAAAGCACCAAGAGAGTATCAGTGGTACCTTTCTTTCCCGTCGATCTCCCGAGAGCGGGCATGCTATCGATCCGAGTCTTCATCCGAATCACATCCTCGACTTCATTAACGAGTCCCGTGCCCGATTGAACGATTCTACCGGTATCTTGTGGAACCATCTCCAAGCTTTAGTTTTAGGATTTTCTTCAAGCACTACCACTTTCTTGGCTCATCCCCTTCGTGTGCCAACCTGGATTGTGATTCACGAAAGACGACATCCCCGCCGTATACAATGGTCTTGATTCGATCCACACATAGCCCTTGACCCCTTCCTTGTATCCAACAAATATGTTCTTCTCGACTTATTGTCAAGCTTACCCGTTTCTCCTTGGGTACATGAACATATGCATCACCCCGAACACCCGAACATGTGAAAACGCTGCCTCATATGGTGTACGATCCTTAGAGGCGGTGACCGGTTCTTCAAATAACAAGCCGTGCACGACTCCGCCAAAATTCGCCCGGACACCGCCCAACTCAGATGCATCTCGCTTTTCTATGAGTGACCGATTTAACCTTTCGGCCACCCCATTTGAGGCGATATGGAGTCGTCTTCCCTTGCAATACCATTATCCACACAAAATTGCTCGAACTTATCCGAACAAAATTCACCTCCGTTATCAAAGGACTGATCTTCCCGCCCAATTGATTTTCAACCAGGGCCTTAAATTCACAAATTTCGAATACATCCGATTTACTCTTAATAAAATAAATCCAACTATATCTCGAAAAATCATCTATGAATGATACATAGTACCGGATCCTCCAATAGATGGAGTCGGAGTAGGTCCAAAACGTCGCCGTGAATCGCCGAGAACCTCACTCTCGTACGTGTTGGAAGCTAACTCGGTTTTTCCATGAAGACAAGTGTTCACGCAACCCAAAACCCATAGAGCATTTTGGAACTCCTTCTACCATCCGACTCAAACTAAGGTAGACACCCCTTTTCACCAATGTGCCCTAACCTCGATGCCACAACATGGACATATCATGTCCATCTTCCTTGGCCTTTTCAAACAAATCCGCTACCAATAGTCACTTGTTTCCCGAGCAGCTTGTATAATGTCCCGTAACGGACTCCTCGTGCAATCACAATAGAACCCGAGTCATCTTGCACGAATCCTTATCACGACTAAAGTAACCCCCGAATCACCATCGTCACGATATGATTTCTACTCATCAAGGGTATGTGCATCACGCCGGAATAGTCTTCACGGTGCCATTACTCATCCTCGCCTTCACCCCCGCCACGACTGTATCATCTCCTAGCATGACATCCCCACCATTATATTGCTCATATTCACAAAACCGGTGTCCATGAGGCGTCATGTGGTGTGAAGCACCTATCGACAACCATATCCTTGTCATCGCGCCATACATGCACGCCCACATACATATCTCCCGCATCGACCTCCTTTTTACCCGAGGATGATTCAGCTTCTTTCTTAAAAACGGCTTGTTTTTGCGGCTCGCTCACATGGCCCCATTCTTCACATCTCCAAACCGCACCCTCCTCTCCCTACTCTTCGATCGCCCACAGATTTGGACCGGACCCTTCCAATTCGAGTCTTCCTGCCTCCCCCTACAATGCCTCTTTACCGAAATTTCCCGATCCCTTTCTTCGTGTCTCCTCCGATAACAAAGCGAACACACACTTTCATATGATAATTCCTTATCCCCACCACCGATCACCACAATCAAGTTATCCCATGAATCGGCAGTGAACAAAGCGTGTTATCGCCCTATCATCATCCTCAAACTTAACACCGATTGATACGAGTTGACTAATCACCGTGTTAAAGCTATACGAGATGTGCGAAAACGAGTCGCCCTCATGCATCCGAAGATTATACAGCTTTTTCTCAAAAATAGCTTATTAACCAACGACTTACTTTGATATAGCGACTCCAGCTTCCCACAAATCCTTGGCCGTAGGTTCGCTCATCACGTTCGTCGAACGAGTTAACAAAGTCGAATCAAACCCTTTGCTTTCCGATCAATCCGATCCCGACTTCAATCTCCTTTGGATCCCCTTTGGAAGACGTCTCGTCATCCTTCCCCGCTTCCTTGCTCGATTCCTTTATCACGACACCAGGCTTGAAAACAGCCTCTTTTCAATTGCCGACCAAAGATCTCGATCGCAAAGTAGATCCTCCATCTTCATCTTCCACGGATCGAATCGCGTCCCATCGAATTTTTCGATCTCAATCCGTGACCCTCCCGACATCTCGATAAACCCCAATCTCTCGAACACAAGGCTCGATACCAATTGAAGAGATTTATCGAAAATCGAATCGACGATCACACGAGAAATCAAGAAGAATTGAAAGACGCACGAGATTACCAGGTTCACCCCAAGATTAGGGCTACGTCCGCAAAGAGATTTCACTATATTTTTTCGATTCTACCAATTCGTATCTTACAATGACAAAACCGAATAAAATATATACGCCCCAAAACGCTAAAAACCTTAAACCTAACCAAACGGCCAGCTTAAATAAAAGCCCAAACCCGTAGATTACCCAGGAACCCCGTCGGGAGCGCGCCCCCGATCCGCCCGACCGGCAATGGGACACCCGTGCTCGCATCCCGCGGAGGGTCATATGTCGTTGGTAACACTTCGCTTCCCTAACTCACGTGGCGTGCCGGTGTGAGAAACAAGTTCCCAACTCCAACACAGATGGTACACAAGATATGGGTTCGGGTTGGTGTGGGAGAGAGGTCATTTCTGCAGAGTCGGAAATAACAGGAGGTTCATTGATTTTGACTGCATTACAGATTTTCCGGGAATGATATGAAATGGCTGGATGAGTGAGGCTATCGTCCTTGAAACCGCGAACAGGGGAAGAGAATTGAGGGAAGTTGGACTCCATTATGATCAGCGTCTCAAATCCTACAAAAGCTCACCGCCTCAAACAGAGTGTCTGATGCAGAGTATCATGCAACTGCCCGTCCGATGCCTGGCTTCGAACGTTAAACGTCATGTAAGACTATATGATCTACACATAATTCACCTTTTTTTTTCTAGACAATCGAATCCCCTGAGAGTCTAAGATGATTCTAATCCGTTGGAGATTCCAAGGACGAGCAAACGAAGAACAGAGGAATCATCTTATGGCATCCAGTTCAAAAAGTATGAACAGAGTGAGAGAGACGTAAATTTGAATCGCTCATGCGAATGTAATCTTAGCTTCTCTAGACGTTGAAAATAAAGCAAAGAATCAGTGAGAGGAAACGTAGAACTATTGGAACAAGTTGTTCGAAAGAGTAATCAAAAGCTGCATCATCCACAATAACAAACAGATGAAAACTGCAGGTAGCGTACCAAAAGAAGAAATGCGGAGCTCTCAGGAGGATTGAATTGAACGGAAGCTCACGAATTTCAAACGCCCCTGCACTTTGAGTGATTCTCCTTTCATACATACAGAATAAGATGACATCTTTTCACCTCCTTTTGATGGCAAAACACATTTACTACAGTAATTGTATTATGTTCTTGGTCAGAGCAACGTTGTTTGACTTCCGTGTCCCCAGTATTGGCGTGAACTGAAGGCAGAAAATCATTAAGATAGTGCAATTGCAAAGCCCGTGGACCAGGCCAGAGTTCAGACATCATATGGGGCCCTTGTAGCCATTATTAAATGTCTAACATTACCCGCCAAGGGGAACAATTTGTTGAAAGGATGGCGTTTCCTGATACAGTGAATGGCTGCTATTGTTGAGAGTGAGGTTTCGATTAGTCAAAAGAGACGAATCCGACTAAGTTTGAATGGCACGTGAGACAAAGGGCCTGTTTGTGTTTGGCAACGATTGGAATAGAAAAACATGAGAAAATATTTGGTACCGTAAATAATTTTAATTCTTAAATTCTCTAATTCTATTCTCGGGAACAGATTTGGAGTAGAAATAATAATTATAAAAAAGTTAATTTTTTGGTCCATAATTACTTTTGAGAAACAAGACCCCTCACTTTGTTCTAGCCGTTGCCCGGAGAAAAGGAAAATAAAAAATACTTTTAAAAAATATTTTTTAAAAATTTCTTTTTATGAAAAATAATAATTTAAAAATAAAAAAATTCAAAAAAAATTCAAAAAAATTTAACTGTATTGCATGAAAGTGTTTAGCAATTTCATTTTTATTAACAAATTATAAAGTAATACATGTCGGGTCGAGTATGAGTTGTTAGTTTTGTATTGCATAAAAATGGGTCAAAACGGACTAAATAAATCAATATGAAGATTCAAAATAATTAGGAATAGAAAATTCTATTTAAGCTTTTTATATCTTGATCTTTATCGAACCTATAAAAAGATATAATAGTCGGTGAATTGATATTCCTACTCTTAGCCCTAACTAAGATCTATTCATAGTTGGCCGAGTCCCATACGATACAACTTCTTGCTTTTCATGAATGTGTCTCCCCTCGGACCATGTTCGACCCGATTCAAACCGGACCCGACACACTTATTTGACACCTCTAGTTCCATGTTAATTCGTGGCAAAAATTTAAGTACAAATTACCTATTGAGTTTATGTTCTTTCTTAAGGATTGCATATATTTTCATGCTCCGCGAAACAAATAGATTGATTTGTATTCATTTTATTAGTGATATTATTAGGTTGATTTTACAGCAACAAGGCATAATTATTTGACTTAAATGAAAAAAATTGGGAAGAGAAATTGTTCCTGGGAATAGAAATTTTTCCTGCGAATGAAAATTTTATGTAGTTATCAAATGCATTTCTATTTCGAAACAAAAAATTTATGCGATTATCAAACGCGTTCGATTTTCTAAAACTCGTCTTGGAAACAAAATCGAAAAAAATAAATTCCGATCAGAAATAATTTTTTGGATCAAAATCGTTGCCAAACCAACCCTAAAGGGCTTATCTCGAGATAATTGTAGTTCTAGAATCAAATAAAGATTTGTCCAATTTGGATTTTTTCTTACATTGCACAAATAATTTCTCTATGGGTTTTGCATGAATAATCAAATTCTAAGCTTGCTTAAGATGCACGTGTGAATTATATTAGAGTAATCCCAAATTAGAGAACTAATGTGATGTGTAGCAATTAATAGGCTAGTTGATCCATAATTGCTTAAGTTTGGTGAGTGAAGGTAGGTCCAACTGAATATATCTTAACACGAAGGATATCTTGATTGAGTTACGTGAGAGAAGTCAAACATTGAGAAACTACTTCTGAGTGAAGGGAGAAAAAGCGAAGGAATTTGCGACACAAGAACCAGCGTCCCTTCATCTTCATGACGGCATACAACATACCAAAAGTCAATGAATCAAAATGCACATCGAGGACTTCGAAAGGAAGAAGGGTGTGCTTGGACTTGCACACTCCGTTCACAGGTCCAGCTTTGTTCGAAAATGGATCAGAGCCCACATTCACTATTGACAGATGGTCACATTTACCATATAACTTAAAGCTCCATCCCATGCTATAGCTAGAGATGATTGAATTTAGTAAGTCAATGTGAGGGTTATCTGGAGAGAGTTTTGCTTGCTTCAGTTTAGATGTGGAAGTGTGTTAACCCAACTCAAAGTGATTGCACCTGAGCAACTAGAGAGGAAGATCGAAGCAAATGTGCTTGGCTTGGAATAAGTTCTTTAGGAGTGTCATAAGCTTTTGTACGGTGTTCATTTGAGTATCAAAACTTCTTTTCCGTACACCTAAGTGTCACATGGAAGCAAAATTGATTACTTGAGTGCCACTTGTGGCAAATTATCCTATGCGGACATTTTATTATTATTTTTATTAATTCTTTAGTGACACGTGGATTTTTTAAAAATTAATTTTAATCTTTTTTGGAATTTTTTATTTTTTGTTTATTTTGAAAATTTTCTTTTTCTTTTATTCTTTTCTTGGTTTTTTCCTCCTTGGTCGGTGAGGGTCATCGGCCACGACCGGCTTGCCCAAGGGCCAAGGCCGCCTTGCCCTTGGTCAACGGGGCCGCGACGGCCTTGGGCGAGGGTCGTCGCCGACCACGGCCGAGGGCGTGATGGCCCTTGCTAGGTCCGTTCGAGGGCCACCTAGCCCATGGTCTGCGAGGCCTTGAAGGCCCTCGTCCGAGTCCGGCAAGGACCTTCATGCTCTCGGCGTCGTCGCGCCCCGCCGACCGAGGGGGAATGGACCCTTGCCCTTGGGGTCGCCGATCGTGGTCGGAGAGCGTTGTTGGTGACCCTCACCTGCCAAGGGGTGAAAACAGCAAGAAAAAAACTAAAAGAAAAAGAAAATTTTCAAAAAAAAAAAAGTAAATCAAATCCATGTGTACATTTACAAATTCAAAAAAATTGTTCCGGTGGTGCTACGTTAGATTTTTCAACGTCTACGTAAGAGTTCCGGTGAAACAAATCGCCGATGGCACTTAAGTGATTGATTTTTTAAATTTGTGGTACTCAAATGATCGAAAAAAAGTTATGGCACTCCAGTGAACGCCGTACAAAAGTTATGACACTCCCGGTATGCCTATCCTGCGCTGGAACAATATAGGAGTTCCAAAAGGAAACATCATGAAGTTATGAAAGCATCAGGTGATGTTAAAACAGAGCTCTAACCGGTGGAATCATCGCAAACTTGAAAAAGAAATGACTAAAGTGTTAAACAAACATACATGGAAATAAATAACACGCTGCAAAATCGCTAATATCAATATGACTGCTACAGAAAAGCTAAGAGACAATTTTACCCGTTCAGAGAAATAAAGCAAGAATTGCCGGCACATCTGCCAAATATATGAGAGTGTACCATATATTGAAATGAACTAGCAGACATAAGACACCATTCTGCTTAATGTACACGATCTTACTAGCAAAAAGGCTTGCCACGTTGGCTTTGCAGTACAGAGGTAACCCTCCTCTATTGACCACCAGTAACAGTGTCTCCGATATTAGCTGATGAAATAATTTGCAGGCATTGTACTCGACCCTTGACTCATTTGACAAGAGTGGATTTGGTGCTTCATTTATCTGCATAGGAAGAATACCACGACTTAACAAAAAGAAGCTACCCAGCCAGTAAACGCGCACATAATGCCAACATACCTTCTCTTTGTAACGCATAATGCAGGCATACTTAGGTGAAACCTAAGAATGTTCGTTACCTCAGCCTCTCTTCTATATATTCTTTCGCCTCTTGGGGGTTATCATGTTAGACAAACATGCTTTAGAATGCAGCCTAGTTGTGGCACAATCAAAACATTCTGTAATGGGTATGGGACCCTTATGGTAATGTTTAGAGAGAGTCGCTAGTATTGTTCGCCACGCCCACCCTTATCTGCCCTTTTACTTAGGAAAAGGAAGCTATGTTGGTACCCAACAGGGGCAACCGGAAATTATGTGGCCCCTCCAACCAAGCATCATCTAGTTGCTTTCTTCCTTAAGCACGAAATCCTTGCGGTAACATCCACTCAAAGTTAGGCTTGGCTTTCTTCATGAACGTTTGATCTCGAGGAAGCTGGCTGAAAACGGCATTGGCGAGAACAACTTGCCACTGGCTATGTGTTTCAGGCCTTTCAATCCTCTGTAAACCTTCGCATGCCACAGCATTCATAATCTCTTGCCCATAGAATTCCCTCTCCAAAAACCAGCCTCTGTTCGTCTTCTCCAGGAATGGTAGCATCGGACTTATCATAAATATAGAAAGGTGATAAAGAACTCGCGGAACCTAGTTATGAAAAAGGGCGCATTGTAGGATCCACCAGGATGAAGACATTCGGTTTCATACTCCTGATTAGCCTTAAGACAGCATCTCGCTGACAGTTCACCTCAAATGTGTCGTCAAAACAAGGCATAAATGAAGAAAGACAATTCATGGCTACCATCCTCGCCTCTTCAAATCGGAAAATCATAACTCTGAAACATTCCCAGCTCCCTGTACAATGGCATGGAACTCAAAGTGAACAAGAAAGCGATCAGAATAGTTGGCCAAACGGTGTCCTGTCTCCTCAAGTCTCTCGGCCGGAGCAATCCAGATTGGGGAAGCTCTATTTGTTTGATTCATAGTTTAAGTGCTCTTCCAGTTCTCTTTGAGAGCTCCTGGATGAGGATTGGCCATTGAAAACCAAAATTGATACCAAAGTCCAAAATCTGGAGCACCTCCGCTTGTGTACAGAGAATCAGAAGACAACTCTAGTCCATTGAGCTCTTATTTCCCCTCTTAATAGTGGGTTTTAACCTTTCTTATCTGGTTCTTGCTGTGTTTCAGCTATTTAATCCTGGTGATTCAACTTGTTGGCAGGAAGTGCAATAAGAAGATTAGGAGGAGAAACGTCACCAGAAGGAGCAGTAGAATCCAGATACAGAGATAATTACTGAACAATCAATGAATTAGTGGTCTTTACCTACGTATTGATAGTGGGATCCCACGATGATATGTCTTGAATGTCGCTAGTCTACCTTACAAGTGTGGTCTCCCCCTGAAATGATTGCTCTGCCCTTGAGATATTGTATTGTTCTTGGGAGGGATGAAAACCATTAGAGACTATCCTGGTCTCCCCCTAAAATGATTGCTTTGTTATCTGCCCTTGAGATATTGTACAATCCTCTTCTTATGTTGTATTGTTCTCCTCTTGGGAGGGATGAGAACCACTAGAGACTATCGAAGGAGGATGGTAAGTAATATCATCATGGACATCCAAAATGGGCAACACCTCTACACTACAACACTCCCTTAAAGAGATAGAGCAAAATAATAAGAATTAGACTCTTGACAAATCACATCCATAGATAGAATGGTGAGTCTATAAGGAGGATGATAACAATTATAACATTTTTGAGTAGCTGAATACCCAAGAAAATGTAGCAGAGACCACAAGGTTCGGTGTCACGAGCATAACAAATACAACCAAAATCTTTTAGAGGGGAATAAATATCTACAGTCCCTATAAAACATCAAATAGGTGTGCAAGAATCAAGAATTCTAGTCCGCATCCTATTAAGTAAATCGAAAATGATTAAGATAGAATCACTCCAATATTGAGCTAGGACATGACAAACAAACATAAGAGACGTAGGAGCCTCTAACAAATGTCGATTCTTTCTTTCGGCTACACCATTTTGTACTAGATATCAGCACAACTGGTCTAATGAATAATGGCATGATTGGAGAGATTGAAACTAACCCTCAATGTACTCACTGCAGACAATTTTCACATGGCATTGAATTGAGTCCAAACCATTTTGTGAAAGATTTGAAAACAGTGGAAAAGCGTCACTCTTATGTTTCAACAAATAAACCAAAGTTGTACGAGAATGACATTCAATAAAGTGACCAACTATCAATGAGAGGAAATAGAAGAACACCGGCAAGGACCCCCCACACATCAATATGCATTACATGAAAAGGAGAACGACTTTTATTATTTGAAGATGGATATGTTGAACGGGTTTGTTTAGCCAAAACACAAGCTTCACAAAAAAAAAAACTCATTTTTATTACAAGCTGAAAGAAGACTAGGAAAAACTAATTCTAAAGCTCTTAAAGGGGGATGACCTAACCTGCAATGCCACTAATAGAGATATGTCAATGCCAAATTAACTTGATGATGAATAGAAGACAAAGTAGAACTAGAAACCCCACTACCCTCGAGTTAATATTGGCCACCATCCAATTTACCATATCCAATCTTCTTCTCCATTACCCTATCCTAAAAAACACAATAGGAAGGAATAAGAGGTTACTTTATAGTTTAACTCTCGAATTAGACTATTAAAGGAAACGAGATAAGTAGAGAATGATGCAATATGTAAAATATAAGATAAGGGAAGAGTGGAGGAACAATTGATAGACCATTTTCTGGCGATGAAAGAGAGGTTTCTATTAGCTACACAAACCTTGTCTTTGCCAGAAGTAGGGGTGTATTGATTAAAGTGACTAGAAGAACCTATCATGTGATATGTAGTCCATGTATTATTGATCCACTGGCTGGAAACAACACCTGTATTGAACCCCCAAAAGAAGATACATGAAATGCTAGGTATGAAGGGGAAGATCAATTGGCAACCATGGAGGAGGTAGCAGTAGAAGAAGTTTTCAATAGATGTCAAAATGCATGAAGTTCTTCTTGGGATAAATCAATATCATTAGTAGGTGCAACAGGAACAGTTTCATTATGATTTACCTTGTTTTTGCATTTCTTTGAGACCTTTTTGCTTTAAAATTTGCAAATTTTCCATATAACTTCAAGCAAGAAACCTTAATATGATATGGCTTATGATAATGTTCACACTTTACAATAGTGCCATCACTGATTTGTAAAGAAAATCGATCAACAGTAGAGGGATGGAGCATTGATGTCCTACGGCTTTCTTCAAAGTGAACTAGGACTTATGACTGTTCTAGAATAAGGAATGGAGAACAACTAAGGACTTGAACACGTATTTGGTCATATTCAACATTCAATCCTGCCAAGAAATCATAAACTATCTTGTCCACATGATTCTTGTAGGCAACAATGTCTGCACCATTATTAGGGTGATGATCGCCATAATAATCTAGATCTTGCCACAAATTCCGAAGCTAAGCATAATATTGAGATATAGTCATTTCTTTCTGAGTGATGTTATGAACCCTTTGTCGATGTTCATCTACCTATACTTCATTCCCGAGTTGACCATAAGTATTCCCTTACAATCGACCAAATTTGTGCCGCATATCAAGAAGCAAATATATTTTTGTAATATGTGGCTACATCGAGTTAAGCAAAAAGGACATTATAAAAGAGTCATTCGAGATCCACTTGTCTTGGGTAGTACCTGATGGAGCTGGCTTCACAGGAGTGTCCTTGATGTTTTCTAAAGCCATGATCTACAATGGTGAAGAATGCATATCAATACCATCTCATATAATTTGTTCCATCAAGCTTCACAAAGATCGTAGCAAAGTAATATAATCTGTACGGCCATATCTTGTAAGTGCAAAGCTCATAATTGAATCCTCCCGTATTGTGTCTTAGATATCGACTAAAAAAGTGTGAAATGAGTAATTGAACTACGAAAACTTTCCAGAAAAGGCCAAAAATTGGATTGAAGTCCTCTGGCCGTAGGCTGAAGTTGTCCTCAAAAAATAAGCCCAATCATATCAAGGGAACGCAAAATCAATTTTTGCAGGTTTTTGAAACCTGAAAAAGATCAATAATTCTGAAAAAGATCAATAATTCTAGGGAGAGGTACATCACAAGTGCCACAAGTTATGTATGACACTCACTTTAGTACAAAAAGTTTTAAAATGATCACTTAAGTCCTAATTTTTTTTAAAAATGATCACTTACGTGCCAACTCCGATCTGCTTGTTGGAAATCCTAAGTGGCCTTTTGGTTACTCATATTTAAGCCGACGTAGCTTGCTTGGAAGTACATGTGGACTTAAATTTTAAAATTATCCTTTTTTAAATAAATTAAATTGAAGAGAAATAATATGAAAACTAAAATTGGTAGGGGGGCTTGTTAAGCCGGCAAAGGATGGCGAGGGTGGGGGATTGCCTGCGGGGTTCGCCGAGCCTCGACCGGTGGCCAATGACCCTCGACAACGCAGGCGAGGCCTTGCCAAGCCATGACAAGGCTCGACCTCGCAAATCCGGGCTAGGATGAAGCCTCGCCATAGCTGGGCAAGGTTGGGGTTTAGACTAGTCGGGGCTGGCTCGGACGCTCGCTGAGGGCTCGTGGGAGCGCTGCAAATCGGATCTGCAATCGACTTGGACTCACAAGGGACTCCAGGGATCTTCAAAGTGAATCCCTCCTTGACAATATACTAGCACCCTTTTTTGGCCTCTTCTCCAATGTAGTGAATGAGATTTATTCGAACTACTTCTCAAAGGAACGAAGAAAGATGAAGAGGTGCATTGTTTGGGTTCTTGCCAACCCAGGTTTTTTGACAAAAAAGACAGCATCTTCTACAAATCCCTCTCTAACAAAGCGTACGATGACCACCTTTGAAGCCCCAATTTTCCTCTTCATCTTCCTTCACTTCGCTCTTGCCATCCTTAAATCCACAATCCTCACCCTGAATAGCCCCAAAACGTCGCGCCTCAAATCCCGTACCTCAATTTGTACAGAAGGTCGACTCTAATCTCGAACCAAGTCGGAGGAGACCTCACTCATTAGGCGGGGGTTTCCGGCCACTAGCTGAGGCTTGGTGACCCTCGCTGGCCATCCCCATCCTCGCCACCTGAACAAGCCTTTTTATTTTTATTTTTCTAGCTTAGAAGTCTACATGGACTTCCACATTGCTAGAGTTTTATAAAAAATTATGCCACGTCAGATAAAATTTTTAATTATAAAGGCCAAAGTAATTAATTTGATCGGATTTTCTCCAATTTAGCACTTAAGTGATCGTTTTAAAACTTTTAGTACTAAAGTAATTGCCGTGCACAACTTATGACACTTGTAGAGTGTACTTATCCCATTATTCTAATTTCTTTTCAAAGAATCTGAAAGTAAAGGATTACGGTGGCCCACAAATAGAAGTACTTTGGTCTTCACAAAGGAGACAATTATAGACCAGTGGCAAGGCAGAAATAATCTCAAACAAGAAGGTAAAAAAAAAAACCACATAAAAAAATGCATTGAATGTTTGGATAGGTCAATGTCACCTTAAGTTATTTATTTATAATAAAGTCAAGAGGTCAAAATCACAAAATCACCCTTGTTGCCGCTTTACGTAAAATAATAAAGGAAATGCATAAACATGCCCTCATCGACCAAATACTCTCAACAGTTTATTCGATAACTGGAGCCAACATTAGTTCAAATTTCAAAGCCCCATCATCTTTGATGGTTTTTGGGGGACCAATTGCAGTTGATCTAAAAGCTTAAGCTTGTAAGCGATATCTTGATACTCTAACAATCTTGAACATTGGAAGAGATGATTGGTTCTACTAGTAAATGTGAGGGTAACCCTGTAATAGTTTCCGTGGTTCGGTTTTGTTTTGGGGGCGGGGGGCTATATAAAGGAACTGCAAAGATATGTCGAACCAAAGAGAATTTCACAACAAATACAAACAAAAATTAACTAATACCAATTATTGCTCTTTCTATGTTGGCCAGACAATTATTGCTCCTCAATGCTGAAGTGAGAAATGGCTCTGAAGCTTCTGAGCTTGTCACAACGTGGAATGGCAGCATCCTTTTTGTGGCATTTTTGCATAGTTGATGGAGGGCCAACCAGGTTAGAAAATGCCTCTTCCCTAATCTGCTTTTGTTTGAACAGGAAATGGCATATTCCTGCCTTTCATTAGGGAAAGACATTAACTATATGCTTTGTCCCAGATCATTTCCATGATCAATAACTTTATAGCGGTCATTATAATTTTTTTCAGACGTGAATAATTTCATGTTAGCAATTCCATTATTTTGTCAGTAAAGTACCTAAACGTGACAGTAAAGTAGGGATTCGCGAAATGTCGGCAAGTTGATCACCAATGTTGGTGTCAAGTGAGGAGACCATCCCCATAAACAGTTGCACCACGTTTGGACCCCATCAGGTCTGGAACCGTTGTGATTAATTAACGCTTGTTTGGTAATAGCCCGCAAAGAGGAAAAGTTCCTAAAGGATAATACTTCAGGTTCAGTCAATGGCTGCTATTTCGATGTGGGAAAGGTTTTCGTAAGTCAAGAGTAGTTGATATGGCAGAATAAATTATCAGCTGATATTTGAACGGTCCATGGGACTAAGAAAAGGCCAAAAGCTAGTCCCGGATGTTGGAAAGTCTTAATGAACGTTAACTTGCACTATATTTTATGCGAATGGTGTACTAGGAAAGAGCCAAGAAACAACTCCACTGGTTCAGAGAAGTAAAGCAAGAATTGCGTCATACTTCTTTGGCCAAATCCCCAAGCAAGAAGCAGAGGTGCTGTAACTCTGCAAGATATGAACTTATGGAGTTGACACTGCCCTAAAAGTGTACACAAACTTATAAAGATGTCTTCAACACAATAACTTCAACTCTTTGATTGGTATCCTCCTGCTAAATCTGTCTTATCTATCCTAGTTTTGCCCAAAATGGTATTCGCCTAAGATCCTTCTTCCGTTGAGATGGTTTCCAACAATTATACTCGACCATTGAAACATTTGATATGTTGTGTAATGACCTGCAAGTAGGAATCAAATGCTTATCCAAACAGAAGCAAACTGGCTCATACATGGGTACATAAGGCAAGCATATATAAATGATACAGGAAATTGAGCAGAACCTCAGTGTCTCAAGCACATAATCTTACCTGGCAAATCAGGAAGAATCTCTCTTATCGTACGTTATTATTGATAGAACATGCTTTGGGAATCAACTATGCTGAAACCCAACTGGTGCAACCTGAAATTATCCGGCCCCTCCGACCAAGCAGCATCCAGTTGTTTTCTTCATGAAGCGTGAAATCATTGTGGTACTCTCCACTTAACTTAGCCCTAGCCTTCTTTATGAGCTCCTGATCCAGAGGAAGCTGCTGGAAACCAACCCTGGTAAGACGAACTTGCCACTGCTTACATGTTGCGGGCCTCTCAACCCTCTCGAAAACTTCACATGCCACAACATTCATAATCTCTCGCCCAAGGAAATTTTTCTCCAGAACCAACCTCTGCGCATTGTCACGATCTACGGAAGTATCAAACATGTCATACATAGTAGAGAGGTGAAAAAGAGCCCCGCGGAATCTTGTTGTGAAAAATGGTGTGTTGTAGGATCCACTTCTTATACCATGAATAAAGACATGAGGTTTCATACTCCTGATGAGGCTTAAGACCATATCTCGCTGACAATTCACCTCAACTGTCTCATCACAGAGATACTCGAATCGAGAAAGACAATTCACAGCAACAACCTCTCCGCTTCGAATCTTGAGATCTGCCACTCTGATAGATTCCCAGCTCGCTGATGCTACCGCTTGGAATTCGAAAGGTACATGAAACCGCTCACAATACTTAGCCAAACGGCAACCTATTCCCTCAATTCTTTCGGCCGGACGAAATCCAGTTTGTGGAAGCTCTATTCCTGTGATTCGTAGCTTAGTAACCCCTCCGGTTCTCTTTGAGAGCTCTTGGATAAGGATTGGCCATTGGAAACGAAAATTAATACCAAAATCTATGATATGAAGCACTTCTGCTGTTCTGCTGATTTCAACATCATGTAGTTTGAGAAGAGGACTTGGAATTTTGTGAATGGACAGGCCGAATAATAAAGTTGGTATGCTCTCACCTTATCAACTAGTGATCTCTTCTCGACAACTGAATGGTGAAAAGCTCGACTTCTACCCATATTGACGGCAAGGCGTGCTTCCAGCCCATTTGCAAAGTAATGGGCTATCCTTTGAGGACCATCACCGGTGGGGGATGAATCTTGTCTAATTTGTTGTAACAATTCATGAGCTGTCTTGAAGTCATTAGTAGAGACAGCTTGGGCACAGAGAATCAGAAGGCTCCTCAAGTCCGATGTGCTCTCGTTTCCCCTCTTCTTACTATGACCCCCAGCCCCATTAGGACCATGAAAAATCCTTGGTTTCACTTAACTTCTCAGATTTGCATTCTAATCATAGAAACCCCCCCATTCTTGTTCCTGAGCAACAACTTTTCAAGCAAATCTGAAAGCTCAGAGTCTTCGCTGTCCGAAGCCAATTGCTTGTTGGCCCGCCCTTCTTCGAACCGGGCATAATGCCTTTCATGATTCTTTCTCCCCCGTGACCCATTCTCCAACTGATTGCTGCCATTAATGTCAACTTCTTCGTTCTCTCTGATGGTTGGAGACAATTCATTTTTCTTCTGATTGATAATTATATGGAAGGTACAAGGAAGGATCCTCCTGGCCTCCTCTAACCCTCTATTAAATTGTAGGACAGACTCATTGTTGTTGAACATATTCCCAACCAGTAGTTCCCTTGGTACCGAGTGACCAAACTTTTCCCAATACTTAGGCAAGCTGTTTACGAAAATGATGGAGGACTGAAATGTGCAATCCACGTTCAAATGCAAGACCAAGTCAGCCGGACTTTTGGCATGAATGGAAGCATAATCATTTCCTTCTGGACCATCATGTGAATTTGGATCCAGAGAATGGCAAGAGTCGGAGCCTCTGCTGATAGTGCCCTTACTACCATGATCGTCACTGCTTCCACAAGAACTCCAACTTGTGCAGTTGATGACCTGATTGGTACCAACCCATTCGGTTTGCTTGGGGGAATCTGGGTATTTCTTGCCAAGTGCATCATACAAGGACTTCTGTGTGTGTTGTAGAGCCATGATGTTAGGAAGGACCCAGGGTTGCTCCTCCATATCCTCTTCCATAAGCATCTGGTTTATGTATTTCAGAACAGGATCCTTTGAGTTGCTGTGATCTAAGAGGGAAAGAGACTCCCCCCCCCTTTATTTAGGCTTTCACTGGAGCTAGTCAAATGGCGAAGCATCCCTACAGCGAGTCTTGCATCTGTTGATGGAAGATTCAGGTCTCCATCGAGGTTAACGGAAGCAGGTGGTACATAATATATGGGTTTGGGATGGTGTAGGGGAGAGGCCATTTCTGCAGAGTTGGAAACAAGAGGAGGTTCATTGATTTTGACTGCATCATAGAGATTTCGGGAATGATATGAAATGGCTGGATGAGTAAGGCTATCGTCCTCGAAATCGCCAACAGGGGAAGAAAATTCAGGGAAGTTGGACTCCATTGTGATCACTGTCAAAATCCTACAAAAGCTCACCGCCTCAAGCGAGTGTCTGATGTGAAGGCTTGCGCCTGCGTCAGTACCTTGGGGGGAGCTAAGCACAGCAGCCCACCAGCCATGTGGCCCTCACTTAAATCACGGAGTCGAGTTTGGGAGTTTCGAACCAGTGACCTGACAAGGGATAGCACGCCTCTCACCAACTCGGTCATGCGTGGGTGGGTATCTAAGACTATTTAATCTGCATATAATTCACTTATTTTCTAGACAGTCGAATCCCCTTAGAATCTAAGACGTTCAAGTCTATTACTACAGATATTTGGGGAAGCATAAATGAAAAGCAAAGGAATCATCTTATGGCTTCCAGATCAGCCAGTATGAACAGAGTGAGAGACATGTAAAGTTGAGTCCTTAACGTGAACGCAATCCAATTTCTCTAGACGTCGGAAAGCAAAGCAAGGAATCAGTGGAAGGAAACGTAGAACTACTAAAACAAATTGTTCGGAAGAGTAATCAAAAGCTGCATTCACAATTACGAAAAAGATGAAATCTGCAAGTAGCGTACCGAAGGAAGAAACGTGGAACTCTGAGGAGGATTGAACTGAATGGAAGCTCACGAGTTGCAAACACCCCTGCTCCCCTGAACTTTGAGTGGTTCTCTTTTTATATATGCAGATAAGGCAATGACATCATTCATCTCCCTTTGATAGTAAAATATGTTTACTAATGTTCTCAAATCAAGCTCACCTGCTCTTATCATTTTCATTTCTTGGTCAGAACAGTGCAGTTGGCCTCATTTTCCCCGGAATTGGTGTGAAGGCAGTAGATCATTACCATAAGACAGTTGCGCGACGTTTGGACCATATCAGAGTTCGGACATCACACGGGACCCTCTAGAAGTAATTATTAAATGCTTGGTATTAGCCTCCAAGGAGAAAATTTTGTTGAAAGGATGATGTTTGCTGATACAGTGAATGACTGCTATTGCTAAGACCGGCTGTTAAAAATAGTTTGAGATAAATTTGTCAAACATGTATCGGTTTAGGGTTTTTCGTAGTCAAAAAAATAGTTTGGGGTAAATTTGTCATAAATGTATTAATTTGGGATTTTTCATGGTATTAACCAAAAAAAAAAAAAATCCCCAACTTTATGTCCAGTCCCAAAACTATCTTGAACTTTTTTGTTTTAGTAAAACTACCAACTTGTGGTCCAGTCCCAAATTTTCCCCTGACTTTTTTTTTGTCTCTAAAAAAAAAACCTACACTTTAGGTTCTGTCCCAAATCTACCATGAACATTTTTTTCTAAGAAAAAAATCACTAATTTTTACTCTAATCTCAAATATAACCCCATTAGCTCTCTATCAAAAAATGGTTGTTTGTCATCCTTAATTTTCGTATCCGAGAACTATTTCAATAAGTTGTTATTTATGTGGAAATGTTATGTTGGTTCATACGTATCGCGTCATTACTTTGCTTGATGTGGATTTTTTATCAACGTGGAAATGCCACATCAAGTTGTGACTGGACCACGGAGTAAATTAAAAGTTTGTGAAAAAATTTTAGACAAATCGGAGCTGATTTGGGACTGAATCCAAAGTTTGGGATTTTTTCCGAAAAAAAAAAAATGTTCGGGGCAGATTTGGGATTGGACCAAAAGTCGGTTTTTTTTTTCTCGAGACAAAAAAAAATCGGGATAGATTTGGGATTGGACATAGAGTTTAGGGGTGAGCGGTTCCGGGTTACGGGTAGGTTCCACCTGGAATCGAAATCTACCCGCTAGTACGGGTTCCTTAATTTTTAGAACCTAGAACATATCATGCATATCCCGGGAACCTAGAACCTACGCCGTACAGGTTCTAGAGTCCGGTTTCGGGGTACCCGAGAACCCGTGAATTTCCTTCGAGACAAACTCGACCATGACATCTTTCTAACCCATAAACACGAATTCCATCATTCTCACAAGTAAGTCAATTATCCTAATCATAAATCATGATGTGATGAAATAAATGCAAATTGCCAATTGAAAAACCACATGCATACGACTTATTCTAAGCCTCCTTTACGATCGCACGAGACTCGAAATTTAACGACCTAAAATTAAACGAAAAAATAAATTAATGTAATTAGATTACATCAAATATCATTTTTGTTACTCTTTAAAGTACCTTCGAAGTTCAAATCTTCGATGACTCGAGAAAGGGAGAGGGATAACAAGTTTTCTCCTTCCCCAAGGACTTGAAATCGATCGTGGTAGCAGATTTATGCCGATTCCTTAAGCTCGCCTTTCGATTTCCGAAGTAAATCGAGATGATTTTTTTCTTTTTCTTTTTATTGAACCGTCCTTTAGCAAAATCATTACAAAGGAGCTCGTCACTTGTGCCTTCACACGATCGGCCGCAGATGATAGTTAGCAAGGAATTAAGAAACATAGGGGACTTGGGAGACGATGATAGCCAAGGAAACAAGAGTTTGAGATCTAAAAACTAATCGTGTTGAGTTGAGAGGAAAAAGTGAATTAAGAGACGACGACGGATGAAAATAAAAACTAGAAAGCTAAAATTAGGGTTTAGAACTTTAGACACTCGGGTTCCGGTTCGGTTCCATCGAAAATTAAGAACCGGAACCAGAACCTGCGATTCCTAAAAATGTGGAACCGGGAACCGGATCCTAGTTTACCGGAACACGGAACCGAACCGGAACCGCCGGTTCGGTTTTCCGGTTCCCGGTTCTACCCTGGAATTATGCTCACCCTTAATAGAGTTGAGGGTTTTTTTAGGAAATTAGGTACTTGTGTGATCAGGTGCATGTAGTAATCAAAACTTGAAATGAAAGATCAATACAGATTAGTAATCAAAACTAAGCTGCAGTCATAACACAAGAATAGAGATAACAACTGCAATTCTGCTAATAACATGCATACCTGAACGAAGCTCTCGAGTTACAACCACAGATGCATATGCTCCGCGGAAAAGACAACTGACTAGCCCCCCGGAAGAGATTTTCAGGTGCTCCGTCTGTCCTACCAATTTGCCGCGCAGACAATATTGTTGTCTTTGACGAAGTTAAGGTACATGCAATGCGGGAAACGCCTGACACCCCCTCTCTCTGAGCTGTGAACTGTGGAAGAAACTCTGACTAGTTAAATATCCGGAGTAGTTAACGTCGTTGGAATAATAATAGAACTTGGTGATTCCCCGAGGTGCTGCATAAGTGCCCATTTGTCATCAAGTTGGTCCCAAACATTGCTCAAAAGGACATTGCCAAGAACAGTTGCACCCCCAGACACGGAATAAAGGTATTTTACTAGAATTTGTTTGGTTAGCCTCCAAGGTTGAAAGCTTTTTGTTAAAAGGTCAGTCTCTTTTATTACAGTGAATGGCTGCTACGTTACTGTTAAAGAAGGCTGTCCATGAGACGAGACTCGTTCGACAAGCGCCAAGATCCACGCTTGGCCCATGAGATAAGAGAGAGACTAGAAAGCTTGTCCTAGAAGTTGGAAACTTGGAGTTCTGTCTTGTATAATAAGGCAAAGGTTCATCCCTTCAGAAATGGATTCTCACTTAGATTACATTTGTCATTATTTACGTTGCTTTGATTACATCCAATGACCCGAGAGAAACTTTGCTTTACATGATATTCGATCGCAGATAAGTCTGTCTACGCATAATAGCGCAACACAAAGAGTACTGGACACTATTCTGACCTGATCACTCTGTTTCACTATATTTTACAGGTGTTGTTGCCTGAACTTGGTCTCCACCAGTTTGGTTCCAGGTTCATGGGTATACATAGTAGTTTTAAGTTCTAAAAGTTAGGAAACCGATTTCCACGGGTAAATTTCACGAGATGAAACCTTGAACAAGTCTTTATGTTTTCTTGTTATATTATCGGGATCGTGAGGTATTTCATGGCGTCCGATGATTATCGCTATTTTGAGCTTTCATTTTCGACGATATACATAACTAAGACTTTTACTTTATTAATATTTCATGATTCTTCGGGTGTCTAAGCATGAGTTGTAGTTGATGGATTGTAGCAATAAATAATTGTCATTAGAGATAATAATTCACTATGAGAAAAATCTTGGTAGATCCCAGAACCCATCCTAGAACTTGTGATGTGATAGGTTCGAGATTCCAGTGTATGCAGTGTAGGTTTCAAGTTCTAAAAATTAGAAAACCGGTTTCGATAGTTAGGTTTCAACTTTCAGCTGCTATATGGACTGCCCTTGAAATAGTTCACCCCTACAATTGGCATTTAGAACCTTTTGCGTCCACGGGAACAGAAAACTTCACACACAGTCAATGAGATCCAGTGCTGCATTTTCAGAAATCCGAGAGGAAGAACGAAGTGCTTGCAATACACAGATACCCCAGTGTCCATATTCCATTTGCAGGTCCCAGATTCATGCAGCAAAGGAAGACAAGGATCGCAGCCAATTCCCATTGAAGCTCGACTAGGCAGATTCGAGCAATTTTGGCTGCATTTCCTGTTAGTCAATTAGATATTAGAACCAAACAGCAAAAGGCCATAGCCCCCTCTGGAATGTGGCGACGGACGATCAGTGCTAAGTCGATGTAAGGGTGGTTAAAAGGATAGCCCGACTGAGGGGCAGCAATGGATAGCGTTCGTTTTTTATCAAGGGAAATGCAAAGAACCATTGAACCAATAAAATATTCATGTCAATTGCAAGAATTAGTCGTTAAGTAAAGCAAACATAGATGATTACGCAAGTGATTCCAAGAGCTCCCACAGAAAAGATCTTGCAAAACTAGCCTAAGTAAGGTTGTTAAAAGTTCAGGCACAGAACTGAAATAACGTTTTACTTGGAAAATAGATTCAATCACGTCAAATAAAAAGTTAAGAGGACTCAAAACTGAAACAAAACAAACAGATGGTAGAGAAATAAAACTAGTAAAGTCAGAAAAATGTCTGAGAGAGACAGCTTGTGCACAGAGTCTACTTCCACATATCTGGTAAGGCTATCTAATGGTAAGGCTAAGAGCCTACTTCCACGTATCTGGCGATGTTATTGCCATCATAATTCTTCCTCCGATATCATAAGCAAATCCCAGATACTGTAACGGAACAGCAGATATAAGTCAATCATCCTGCAAACTTTTTACAAACAAGAGAAACTCATAAAGTTGGCATTGCACTACATAGATAACCAAGCCCAGTTGACCACCGCTACCAGTAATAAAAGTCTTTGCACAAATGCTCCCAATCCCTCGATTGATCCTTCTAATAGCACAGTTTTATATGTCATAGTTCCGCCCAAAATAGCAATTGCTTAAAATTCATCTTCGGTGATATAAGTCTTTTGTTGCATCAGTTTGCAGCCCATCAATGAACCCTCTACACATTTCACGTCAGTGTGTCTGCTCCTTCAAGTGATCTGCAAGAAAAGAATCATGTGATTATCCAAACAGGAGCTAAACAGCAGGGAAATGCACACATAACGCAAGCACATAAGAATGAGACCTGAATATTAGCATTACCTCAGCCTCTCATGTGCTCCTGGCCCGGTAGCTCAGCAAGAATCTCACTAATTGCCAGTTAACAAGTTAGAAAACATGCTTTGGGAGTAATCTATACGGGCACCCAACAAGTGCAAGCAGAAATAATCCGGCCCCTCCAACCAAGCAGCACCCAGTTGCTTTCTTCAGCAAGCACAAAATCCTTGTGGTAGTAGTTGCTCAACTTAGTTCTACCCATCTTCGTAAGCTCCTGATCCAGAGGAAGCTGTGTGAAGCCAGCCCTGGCAAGGCGAACTTGCCACTGCTTATATGTCTCAGGCCTCTCAACCCTCTCCGAGCCTTCACATGCTACGACGTTCATAATTTCCTGTCCATAGAACTCTTTCTCCAAAACCAACCTTTGGTCATTGTCACTGGCTATGTTAACATCGAACATATCATAAATTGCGGACAGATGAAAAAGAGCCTCACGGAATCTAGTCAAGAAAAAGGGTGCATTATAGGATCCGTTACTTATGGCATGAACAAAGATAACCGGTTTTATACTCTTGATTAGCCTTAAGACAGCATCTCTTGGACAATCCACCTCAACCGTCTCATCATAAAGATTCTTAAATCGAGAGAGACAATTCACTGCAACCAGCTCACCACTTCGGATATTGAGATTCTCAACTCTGATACATTCCCAGTTCCTTGATGGTAGCGCATGAAACTCGAAGGGAACCTTAAAGCGCTCGCAATACTTAGCCAAACGACGACCTGTGTCCTCGATTCTCTGGGCAGGACGAAATCCAGATTGTGGAATATCAATTCCAGTTATTCGCAGCTCAGGAGATCCGCCTTCTCTCTTTGAGAGCTCCTGAATAAGGATTGGCCATTGAAAACCATAACCAATTCCAAAGTCTATAATATGAAGCACCTTTGCTGTAGCTGCGACCTTCCGAAGCATGAAGTTTGCAAAGAGGATGGGCAATTTCTTAAATGGACAGGCAAAAAGATGAAGCTGGTACGCCTTCAACTTATCAGCTACTGTCCTCTTCTGCATCTCGGCAGAATAGAAAAAGGTTTGTCTGTCACCGACACTGCCTGCGAGGCGTGCTTCCAGCCCATTGGCAAAGTAGTGCGCCAATCTTTGAGAGCCATCACCAGAGGCAGAAGAATCTTGCCTAATTTGCTTTAGCAGTTCATAAGCAGTCCTGAAGTCATTAGCGGAGACAGCTTGTGCACAGAGAATCAGAAGGCTCCTTAAGTCTGCTGTGCTCTTATTTCCCTTCTTACGGCGACCCCTGCTACCATTTGGACCAGGTGGGCCATTGGTTTGGCTCATGTTCGCGGGTGTGCAACCCGACAATTGACCCTTAACACAGGAGCTGAGCAACACCCTATCAAGCATTTCCGAAAGGTCAGAGTCTTCCGTATATGATGCAGATTGCTTGTTGGTTCGCCCTTCTTCAAAACTCTCATCATCTCTCTCGTGATTCTTTCTCCCCTTTGATCCACTCTCTAAGTGACTCTTCAATCTCTTCTCATCGTCAGTGCCATTCTTTTCAGGCTCTCTGACATTTGGAGCCAACTTATCAGCCTCCCAATTGATTGATAATTGGATGCTACTGGGAAGGAATTTCCTGGCCTCCTCCAAACCTTTATTAAACTGCAGGACAGAATCGCTGTTGCTGAAAATATTGCTGACCAGGAGATTAGTCGGAAGGGAATCATCGAACTCATCTCGATGATGCAAGCCTTCTATTGGATTGGTATACAGCTGGGAATTGGTATCGATATTCAATGGCAAGACCCCATCACCAGGATATGGGCCATGAAGGGAAGCGTGGTTTTTCCCTTCAGGATTATCGGGTGAATTAGGACCAGAAGACTGGGTACGGTTGGTTCTGGTGTCGGTAGTGCCACCACCACCTTGATCGCTGCTACTTCCATAAGAGTTGCTGCTTGGGCTGTCGATGAACTGACTAACGTCGAATTGTACAGCCTGTTCAGGGGAAAAAGTGTACTTCTCACCGAGCACGTCATACAGAGATTTCTCTGTATCTTGTAGAGCCAAATCATCGGGAGTTATCCAGGGTTGCTCCTCCACGTTCTCCTCCATAAGCATCTGATGTATGTACCGGAGAACAGGATCGGGCGAGTTGCTGTAATCAGAGGGGGAGAAAGGTTCCCCACCTGGATCTGGGCTTTCATCATCGGGGCTCGTAGAATGGTGCAGCGAGCCATCCTTGGAACTCACATCTGTGGACGGAAAATCAAAGTCTGCATCAAGGTTAACTGCACCATATGGGTCGTGATAAGCGGGTTCGGCTTGGTGAAGGAGAGAGGTAATTTCTGCGGAGTTGAAATCAACATAAAGTTCGTTTACGTTGAATCCATCTAAGAGGTTTGGGGAATGATCTGAATTTGCTGGGTAAGCCAGGCTATTGGTCTCGAAATCATCCACAGCATAAGTAGATCCAGAGATGTTGGACTCCATAGTCACCACTGTCTTGAAATCTTTCAGAAGCTCAACACCTCAACTCAACCTGGTGTCTGATACAGAGGTAGCAAGTATCTACCCGTTAGAAACCTAGCTTGAACATTCACCATGATGTAACAGAATTTATAATTTTCTGAAATTGTACGATCCTACATCAAGACAAACAACCAAAACTCCAGAGAGCAAAGGGATTACATTCACTCAAACCATAAATTACGAAACATCACAAAAGCATGAGACAGTTGAAGTATTATGCAAAACACGGAGTTGTATTTCAAGAAGAATGAGCAGACACAGGCACCTATCAACAGCTACAGTATATCTAGTCTAGTCCAACCATAATTTTCCTAACCTAAAACTATAAACAGAGATCATAGTCACAATCAATCGGAAATTACACAATTCTCGACGTAGGTTCTCATCCTTAAGAGACTGCTAGCATCTCATGGTCACGGAGAACGAATCAAATCAGATGGTTCTATTTCTCAAACTTTCTGACTTGTTCCCATGGAACCAAGGTCGAAAAGTGATTCACAACGACTGACAAAGGATTAATCTCAAAACTCAAATGCCAGTTCATAGGAATCACTGAAACCTAAAAGCATGAAGATGGGTACTCATGAAACCTAAGATCCAATCGCCTACTTTCATGAACCTCAGCCTTCTGGACGTGAGGATTCGAAACCACCAACATCGGTCCTAAGACCCAGAAGGGAAAAGAAGGGGGAAAAAACTACAAAAAAGCCATTCACAGGTTACGCGAAAAGTAAAGTATGGAATCAGCGAAGGGAAACGCATGATCACTGGCATGAAGGATCAACAGAAACAACTGTCGCACGATCACAAGCAACAGAAAAAAACAGAAGACCACTGCGTGGCGTGTGCGTACCTTAGAGAGAGATATGGAGCTCGCAGGAGGGTTTCCGCTGAACGAAGCTCGGGAGCATCAGGCACGAGTGAACGTCTCTGGGTTCCTCTTGCATGTGTATATAGAGAGAGAGGACCGTGCACAAGAAGAAACGTTTTTTTTTTAACTTTCGGGGAGATCGGTGAATGGTCAATGATTTGAAGCACTGAGCGACAGTGACACGAAGATCCCGGAGAGTCGCCGGAGGTGGCCAGTACTTTTGGTCCTGCGACTGTTGAATAAGAACGAGCGGAGGGAGGACCACGGGGAAAGTCGAAGCGGCGGGTCCCACCGACGACACGTGGCGATCGGCGTGTCGCGTCTCAGCAAGCTGCTTCGAGACGGCTCTATAAGAGTGTAATGATGGGGGGCCGGGGGACGACCAATTTGAGCATTGCGATATGAACGCTGATCGCGAGGTCTAGTCTAATGGGATTAGGTAATCATCGTCATCCTACGTCATAAAAACCAAATAGGACAATGCACCGAGCCGACCAGACTCGAAACACGACCGAGCAATAGCAAGCACGTGGGCTTTGACGTTTCCCCCAGGTTTTGACCCGGTCAGATAAGGCAGCGCCCACCGGTTCACCGGGGGCTCCGGTCACGCGTCCGTGTGACTGTTGGAGGAGACTGGCCCTTGAAACCGAAACCGCAGGTAAATCCTGGCTGGATAGACCGGAGGTAGTCTGTCCAAATCAACTTGGTTTTTGGCTTGGGGGGGGCGCCTCGCGATTTCCTTCCATGTGAGGAAGCCTCCTTTTGGGCAAAAAGGACAATTTTCCCAAGATCTGCATTTATCGGTTGTCCGATGTTTAGGTGCGGACGTTTGACCCCAAAGAAAGAGGTGCGGACATGACACGTATTAGTTAATGAGGTAAGTAGGATAATTTCATCAAGAAAAGTCATCGAGGATAGCCGCCACCAATTGTTTTACATGATAGGACATTAAGGGGCTTTGTCAATATATCAACTGTAAAATAAACCCTTCCATAAACTTGCTTATAAAAAATACCTAATTTTTTTTTGTACAATCCCAATCCTACCCAAAATACTTTTTGTCTCATAAAAAATTGTTAATTTTTACGTAAGCGTATATCTCTCCCCCATTAACCCCCGATTAAAAATCGGCCGTAGTGATATGGCATTTCCACGTCATTGTTATAGTTTTCCCTTCAAATCTAAGATTTGGAAAGACGTCTTTTTTATATGAATTTGTACATTTTCAATATGAAAATTTCGTGAAAAACTAGAGTAGTTAGGGTTTACTTTCTTCAATTGCTCTTACCCTTAAGAGAGTCTTGCTTTCATCTCGATAGGGGATCTTCAATTTCGCACTTAGTCGTTAACCTCTCGTGCTCGAGAATCTTACGAGTTATACTTATAGATTGTGTTTGGTCGTCGAATGTGACATGTTTTATTCTATCATGTGTTTGATAGCTGTCTCGTATAGGATTTAGAGGAATATGGCTTTGATAAAAAAATCCTAAGAAAATGGGTGGGATAGACCATGAGAAGATTTCTCAAGAAAACGGACGTGAAGAGAACTAGGTTTTTTCACAACTACCGCCTCTCCTCTGTATTGGGCCGTCTCTCCACCACCTAGGCCACCTCTAGCCACCTCTCTAGCGGTGCTTGGCTGTTAAGAATGATCGCTTGTTCGGCGGCGCAGGGCTAGAGTCTTTGGGTGTAAAGCCGGGTATCTTCCCCAAACATGTTTTTTAATCGATTGTTTGGCAAAATATAAAACCACATCTCTCGTTCTTTAACTTGCTTGAACATTTTCAACATTCAAAAGGGATCTACACAGGTTATAAAGAAGTTAAGGTTGATCATATACTAGCTCTCTTAGATGATTTGCACGAGTGCATCTTCAACTTATGAAAAGAAGTCAAATAATTAGATTGTTCATCTTTTTAACTCCCTCAACAAGATAATGAGTAGTCCTAACAGGTCATTCTCAAAAGATTCGACTCCAAATCAAGAACCTCAATGCTACGAGGTTTGTTCTCTCGATGTTGTGCCCGAATTAGATGGTACAAACCTTTGTTCAACAATAACTTACTCATTAGAATTCATCAATGAATAATCTCTAAAGCATCATGATATTTCAGCAAAATAGATCGATCTAAACCGCGCTTAGCCTCTCGCTTACCCGACTTTAAATCCACGGTTCATCAAACAATTGATAGGATATGACAAAATTTTTGGATTTCTTATCATATGCTATCCAGTCTTATTTCGATTAGAAATCCACACGACCAAACGCAGCCATAAAGGATTCGGTATGCATAGTTTCAAGAAAGGTACCTCCCCTCACTCCTTTTTTTCACAAACAAAACAACAATTAAAGCGCCTTCCTTTGTGTCACTTGATGGAGCTAAAAAACTTGTTGAATTGGTTAATGGGCTAATGTATGACCATAATGAGCTCATGGCGTATGAATTGATCAGAACTGGAATTGATGCGAAGGTGGTGAAATTGAGGGAGTTTCGTGTTCAAGATAAACCAGCCCCGTCATAAGAAGAGAATCAAGTCGAACCAGGTGGATTCGGGGCTGGATGCGTTCCAGGCTCTTTATAACTGCCTGATTAGGAATTTTGATCCTCTTTGTGTTACAGTTCAATCTAGATTGCCAGCAAGATGTTCAATTACAAAGGGCTAAAATTCAATTGATAGAGAAGCCCCTTTTCCAAACAAGTCAAAGCTCCTCATTCTATCTAGTAGTAAAATCAAAACAATAGCTGTTATTTCGAGTCCCCATCAATGGATCTAAGCAATTTCCATAAGCTTCATCGAGAAATTAACACATGTTCACCGAAATCCTAGAAAATCGTGACCATTTATTTAGGCTCCAACTATTTCACCGAAAATAATTTTCAAAAAAATGCTGTCCAGATTTTCGAACAATTAGTTTGCAAAAAATAAGCTAGCAAAAAAAAAATATTTTTCTCCCATAAAAAAAAAATTCTTCAAAAATGAGGAAAATGTTCTCTTCCTTTGGAGAAGAGGAAAACATTTTCATTTATGTTCCTCAATTCCTTTGCATTCATTTTCCTTTTAATTAATTTTAAAAAATAATTTTTTATTAATTTTATTGATTATCTAATTTTTATATTTCTTTATTTTATTTTATTTTCTTCTTTTTCTGCCAATTGCCGGTTGCCGGCGACCGGCCATAGCCGCTCCCCCAACCGGCCTCAAGGGAGGTCTAGTCTCAACAACTCTGTCAAGGTGGAGCCTCGGGCTGACGGTCGTGGCCAGTTGCCGCGGATTGGAGTACAAAGGCCCACCCGAAAAAACGAATAAAATAATCCTTTCTTTTTCACGGGTATTACCAAACACATGATTGTTATATAGAGCTTCTTAAACCAGAGCTAATAATTGGAGATCTTCTACCTAGATAGTGTACAGCTTCCCCATACCAAGAGCTAGCCACGTATGAAGCCGTTCGCAAGTCATTACACTATTTCTAGATCCTTTCCGGAGGTTTTGGTCTGCTTGTTCACCGTCATGGTATCAGGAAATGGATCATGATCCACCAAATTCTCAACTTTATGAAAGTTATAAAAAAAAAGGGCCCTAGGGAGCTTCTTGCCCAACTCCATAACCGACCCTTTTAAGCTGCAAGTGTCTTTTCGGGAAAATTGGATGATTTCAAATTGTTCAAGTTGGCTAGCCGTGGCCAACGACCACAAAGAAAGGGAAAAAATAAAATAAAAATAATATTTCTTTAATATAAAGATAAAATAATTAAAAGTTTGAATTTTTAGGTGATTTTTTCTAGGAAAATCAATTCCTTGTCAAACGACGGAAATGACTTTCTAGTTATGCAAAATGACACAAATGATCTTTGAATTTTGACACAATGTGCAATGTGGTCACTGAACTTTTAATTTGACCAATATGGTTCTTGAATTTTAACCCAATATGCAATGTGGTCTGCGAACTTTTAACTTGACTAATATGGTTCATGAACTTTTAAAACATATTCAATTTAGTCACCGAACTTGAATCAATGGATGGACTACATTGAACATGCTCCTACAATTCGAGACTAAGTTGAACATGTTTTAAAAAGTTCGGGGATCACATTTGTCAAATTAAAGATCTAAAGACCATGTTACACATTGAGTTAAAGTTCATGGATCATATTGGTCAAATTAAAAGTTTATGGATTACATTGCACACTTGGGTCAAAATTTAGGGACCATTTGCGTCATTATCCATTCTAGTTCCTTTTTAACTCTAAGTCAAATACCGAAAAATATCGTCATTTTCCTAATAAATGACTTTTTGAAAAAATTTAAATAATAATAAACAGTTGAAAAAGTATTGAAATATCATTGCAAATTATCTACATCAACATCTGTCATACCATGTAGGATGATTGGTGTTTACTTTAGTGTTTTTGAGTAAACTTAGCCGAATGGATTTAATTGACAAAATGTCAAAAGGTTTAGAATTCAATTGACAAAATTGAAATTTTTAGGGTGAATTGAGAAAAGTGCGTTATGTTTAGAACTTTTTGGACTTTTTTTTGTTCTTTCTAGTAATGTTTTGGAATTCCATAGAATGCTATTCAACTAGATTAATGACTTCCTTTCCCTACCTAGTGAAAAAAAATTGCTTTAAAATTTTATTGAGACTCCATTTCTTTCGCGAAAAATACGATGTTTTCGGAAATTATTTTTTTTATTTTTACATTTTTATTTTCTTTTATTTTTAGCTTTTTTTTTCTATGATAGCGATGGTCATCGGTGACCCTCGCCGGCCACGAAGGCCTCGACTAGATCCGGCTAGGGCCTTTGTGCCCTAGCCCACGACCGGCGAGGCCGTGATGGCCGTGGGCGAGGGCATTCGCAACCCCCGGCTGTGAGCGAGGCCTTTAAGGACCGGTGAGGGTCGTCGGCAACTCTCATATGCTCAAAGAAAAAGCACAAAAAAGCAATTGGCAAGAGTGTATTAGGTTTAGAATTTTTTGAACAATTTTCCTTGTAGGCAAAAAGAACATGAAAGCCAATTTCCATTCTACTTCATCAATGACAACGATTCCTCCCTTAGCGTCAGCATAATTTAGTCTCAATCGTGTTTTTAAACGGATCATCCTCCGTGAGCCCCCCTTGGGCCCTCGAGTTCTGAAACGAGCTAAACAGAGCCCGAAAAAGAAACTGCCACTGAGATTATGAGAAGCGTAGAGCAATGAACACTTTATGAGCAAATGTAACTACTGACGCACGCTCTTTGATCATCAAGAGAAGAGCGCGAACGACGACTGATTAATGCTGCGCCCTTACCCTTCATCAGCTTCGAGCTGCCGTATTACTTGCAGAACTCGTGAGACCCATGATAGACAGATAACAGGCACCTTAGCAGCATAATTCACAAGGCAGTGCCACGTAGAAGCTGCAAATTTCATATGCCCATCTCGAGAATTATATGAACACAAAGAAAAACATTCCATATTCAACATCGTCTGCAAGTAAAAGATACATGAACAAATGGAGGAGCCGGAAATATAATACAAATCCTTGACCTATCGACTAATGTACAGATCATGACAGAAAACATTCTTTTTGGAGCATCCTAAGTAGGCACCCTACAGAAGGAGCCCCAAAAAATCCGACCTCTCCAACTTTGCATCATCCAGCCGCCATCTTCATCAAGCACAGAATCCTTGCGGTGCCATGCTTTCATCTTACCTCTGAGGAGCTTCATGAAATCTTGGTCTAGAGGAAGCGCCTTAAACCCGGCCCTCAGATGATGAACCTGCCATTGCCTGTACGTTTCTGGCCTCTCAATCCTTTCTGAACCTTCACATGCTACGACGTTCATAATCTCCCGTCCATGGAACTCTCTCTCTCTAAAACCAACATCTCTTTGTTGTCACAATCGATGGTAGCATCAAGCAAACCATACGCTGCAGAAAATTGGAAAGTGCCTCTCGGAGTCTTGTCGCAAAATATGGGGCATTGTAGGTGCCGTTACGTACAGCGTGAACAAAAATGTTCGGTTTAATTACATAAATCAGTTCTAGCACGGCATCACGGGGATTGTTGTCCTCAGCTGTCTCATCAAGGAGATTCTTAAATTGATTTAAACAATTCACAGCAACTGTCTCGTTACTTTGAATCTTGAAATCCGCAAATTTGATGGATTTCCAATTCCTCGACGCTATGAAACTGAATTCAAAGGAGACATTAGAACGCTCGCATTACTCTTTCAAACGGCGATCTGTCTCCTCTATTCTTTCTGTCAGGCGCAAACCAGCCTGTGAAAGCTCTATCCCTGTGATGCGCAATTTACAGGGCCCTTCCAATCGAGAAGAGAGCTTTTCTATGAGGTTTGGCCATTGAAAACCAAAGGCAAGGCCGAAATCTATAATGAACATATCCGATAGGTCACTGTCTTTTGCGTACAAGGCGGTTTGCTTATTGCCCCTGCCTTCCTCAAAAGCAACCTCGTCCCTCTCGTGATTCTCTAATCCCTTGAATCCATTAAATGAGCGCTTCATGTTGATTTCATCGTTGACGCGCGTTCTTGCAGATCTTTTATTTATTGTAATATAATGTGGAAACTAACCAAAATCTTATAAATTAATTCAATGTAAAAAGCCTTAAAAAAATAATAATGAGAAATCATAAAAAAACACCTAAGATGATTATGTGATTCAATACGATCCAACAAAAATAATAACGAAAAAATATTAGCTACGTCCAACGCGTTATTTTCGGCATCAAGATAAAAAAATTAAAAAAAAAAAACCATATAAAGCCCTTGAAACATATAATCACCTTTTCTTTTATTCCTTCATGGGCTCCACATGGCTATACCGATGACAAAGGTAATACGTCACTATTCGTTCGCGCTAAATGTACAGGTTCTGATCCTCTGCTCATAAATGTACGCCCGCTAACATAATATGTAAAGGGAATCTGGGGGCCCCTTCTTTTGTACGATCATAGAGAAGTCCATCCGCAGTAGAGCTCCCTTCTTTGTCTTCTTGGATTGACTCAAATTACCGAAAGACTCGGAGTCACAATTAATAATTCTCCACCTTGACTCCATGTTTGAAGTTAACTCATAATATTCATTATCCATATTGCTCTCCCAAAGCATCAAAGGACACTCACTCTCTCTACGGACGCTTTAATGGTGCTTCAAACAAAGCTTGAGTTTCGTTAAAGGAATAGCGCTTAAATCATATTCGCAGGATTCTCCACTATCGTTATCTTTTTCACAATAACTTTGCCCTTCGCTAAGATATCTCGGATGAAATGATAATATTGACATCTGAATTTTTAACCTTTTTTCAGCATTTTGGAGAGCAACCTGATCAGCAAATTCCCCCGGTTGCTCCTCCATGTTTTCTTCCATAAGAATCTATCTTATGTGTACTTTAGAACAGGATCCAGTGAGTCAGTGTCCCCTGAGAGAGGAGAGAAAATCTGCTACTAAACTCTGGGCACTTCTCGAGCTCATAGATGGACCAAATGGGCCTCCATTTGAGCTCACGCTTGTCGAGGGAACAGATTAAATCTCTAATATTGAGGTCGATAGATTCTTAGGGGAGATTGGATATAGAGTCTACTTTATTCCATGGCACCATCCGAGGATTTAATGTCTAGAAAAGGGTCATCCAAAAAGAAACCGTATGTGGGACTTGGATACTGATCTGGATTAGGTGAAAAGGCATGGCTGTCTATTGAAAGATCATCTACGTTGATGGAAGAGGAGGGATCAAAGAAGAAAGGGTCCATGTCATGTACTCCTCAAACCCTACCAAAGTCCCTACCCTAACATCAAATTCTCATGCAAAACCACAAGTATAATTGGACTCCTAGAACATCAACCGACCGAAGTAAAATGCTCTCGGCCCGCAACAGAAGTAGTCACTCTTCAGTATTCGTCTTTTTGACTTCGTTTGCTTGAACAACTTCGATTTAAAATCCAAGAATCCAAGATCAAACGGATCATGTGCAGGGAGAAAAGTGCAGCACTTCAAAGGCAAAGGACCGCGCAGGAAGTAAACATCGACATGCTCCTACCTAACCAAATGAAATGAGAAGAACACAGCACCCGGCTTTTCATCTTCAACATAGGAAAGAGAATGAGAGATTGGATTTGCATACCGCAAATGAAAAAGTGGGGTTGGAAGCTGAATAAAGACCGATCTGATGATTAGTATCTCCGATGCACACCGTAATATCAATAGCCTTCGTCCTGTCTAATATACCTGTCCTTTGATGAACTTGCGCCATATTCCAATAAAATGAATACCAACGTATTTGAGAGGTGCGAACAAATGAGATTACTTATAACCCAAATCCATAAACATGAATGAACACAAGCGTATACAGATACCATGTCAGTCCCAAAAGATACAACAACAATCATCGAAACTTTGATGTGCAATTGATGGTAGACAAGCAATCGTAGTATAAAAATGTCAGCGCAATGCTTTATATGGCGGCACCTGTTTTTGGACTGATGCTAGATTATTTATAAATCTTTGTGCAAGGAATGACATGGAACGGCCAGGGCTTGAAGATCTATCCTTCTATTTCATGGTAAAATTGGAGAAAATTACGAATTCCTTGCATCAGTGGGGCAGTTCTTTCTGCTAGAAACTTCAAAAATGATACAGATGTCACAAAATCCAACTCAACATCATTTGACAAGAGTCCCTGAACTTATCCTAGTAGCAATAGGAAACTGGTATTATGGAGGAAATCTAATCTTTGGAGTGACAACAGCACGGCCCAGCAAACCCCAACAAATCCAACTGCTTTCCCAATATTAAACGAAAGTCGGTTCCGATTACGTAGGGACTCAGACCTTTATTTGCTTATATTTGCCCAAAAATTAAAGAACTCAAGATTCATCCCCTTCCCACGTAACAATTCCCAACTTTTGTACAACATGCGCAAGCAAAATCAGCAGGAAAATTCATTGCTTGAGCAGTAATACCCTCGGTCAAGCACATCATCGAAACAACCGTTCACTAAATCACCATGCGCTTACGAATCCAACTAGAAAAAGCACAATGAGAAGGAACCGATGCAAAAGAACCTGGTCTCGGTGTGAAACAAGCAACTGGGTTATGAGCAAAGAGAGAGGTGAGCACGAGAGAGGCAAGTAACTGGTTCTTTCGTCGAAGAGAGAGCGAGCGAGCGACCGGTTCTTTTGGAAGAGAGGTAGATCAAGGGTTTCTAATTTTAAAAAGGGTTACATTGAAATTTTAATAAAAATTTAGAGAGGTAATAAAGAAAATTTCATTAACTTGTGGAAGTCGTAAGCCTTCCCAAAGCTCACGTTTCATGAAGATGGCTTCTAAAAAAATTCACCAAACACCTAAACTACACAAGGGGCTTTGGGAGCGTGGTTCCCAAATGGAGCCTGACCTGCATGAGAATTCAATAATACAAACAACATTTTGTTTAATAATGTACCTGATCTCCCTTATATGTAAACCAACAATTTGACCCATCGAAATTTCTTCACAGAGAGACCAAACTGGAGATATGAATATGACGCCTGAATGCCAGAGCAGAAAAGCATACAGAAGTTCAAATTGCCCTTAAGTTACTTGAACACAGAAACAACTTTAGCATTACTCCATGAGCCCCTCCCTGGCTCCTTAAGCTCTCAATAGAGCTAAACAGCCTTCAGTATTATAGGAGACTAGTCAAAACAACAGAGCCATCAAGCGAACAGCACAAACCATACAAGACAATGCTGCACCCATACCCACACCATCAGCTTCGAGCTGCCATATTAGTTGCACCAACTTGTGACGTAGCATAGACAAACCACGAAGCATTATCAGGAAAATTCACAATGCCGTGTGGCACAGAAGCTGCAAAGTGTATCTAACTATCTCAAGAATTAGATAAATAGTGAGCAAACATTCCAGACTCAAAATTGTTTGTAAGTACAAAGAAAGACACATGCCCAAACAGAGGAGCTGGAAATAAGTTCATTCTGAGCTACTCTTTTACAAATCCTTGACCTGTCGACCTGGGAAGAATCCCCGTAATGTCATGACAGAAACCTTTTTTTTTTAACAATCCTAAGTGGGCACCCAACAGGAGGAGCCACAAATAATCCGACCTCTCCAACCTTGCAGCATCCAGTAGCCATCTTCATCAAGCACAAAATCCTTGTGGTACCATTGTTTCATCTTTCCCCTGAACAACTTCATGAGCTCATGGTCCAGAGGAAGAGCCTTAAACCCAGCCCTCATATGACGAACCTGCCATTGCTTGTACGTTTCTGGCCTCTCAACCCTTTCTGAACCTTCACATGCTATGACATTCATAATTTCCCGTCCATAGAACTCTCTCTCAAAAACCAACCTCTCTTTGCTTTCACCATCACTTATTGCATCGAACATATCATACACTCCCGAAAAAATGAAAAAGTGCCTCTCGGAATCTTGTCATAAAAAAGGGCGCATTGTAGGAGCCGTTACTTATAGCATGAACAAAAATATCAGGCTTAATTTCCCGAATTATATTTAACACAGCATCACGCGGATTGTTATCCTCAACTGTCTCATCAAGAAGATTATGAAACCGGTCTAAACAATTCACTGCAACAGTCTCATTGCTTTGAATCTTGAGATCCTCAAGTTTGATGGATTCCCAATTCCTTGATGCTATGAAATTGAATTCAAAAGGGACATTAAAACGCTCACAATACTTTTTCAAACGGCGACCTGTCTCATCTATTCTTTCGGCTGGGCGGAAACCAGGCTGTGGAAACTCTATCCCTGTGATGCGCAATTTACAGGGGCCCTCTGAAGAGAGCTTCTGAATGAGGATTGGCCATTGAAAACCACATCGAATGCCGAAATCGATTATATGAAGGGTGGTGGCTTTCCCTGCTACTTTCAAGATCATGTAATTTGCAAAGAAAAGGGAGAGCTTCTTAAAAGGACTTGTTGAAATATGAAAGTGGAAAGCTTTCAATATATTGGCCACTGGGGTCCTCCTAGCAACAATAGTAGAATAAAAGTCTTTCGTCCGACTGTTGTTGCCCACCAGTCGTGCCTCTAGCCCGGTGGCAAAGTAATGGGCCAATCTTTGAGACCCATCGCCAGATGGAGAAGAGTTCTCTCTAATCTGCTTCAACAATTCATTAGCAGTCCTAAAATCACTAGCAGAGGTGGCTTGTGCACAGAGAGTCAGAAGAGTTCTCAAGTCGACAGTATTCTTGCTTCCGTGCTTCTTACCACGACCTGTACCTCTATTGGAACCGCGCTTGTTCCTTTGTGGCTGTACGTCTTTGTTCAGCCCTATCTCCACGGATTTGTCCCCAGAACACATAGCCCCACCATTTTCGTTGCAGAGCAACACCTTATCGAACAAATCAGAAAGCTCGCTCTCTTCTGTGTACAAGGCTGTTTGCTTATTGGCCCTGCCTTCCATAAAAGCATCCACATCCCTCTCGTGATTCTTTAGTCCCTTGAATCCATCAGATGAGCGAGTCATGTTGATCTCCTCATTGATGTGCGTTCTTGAGGTTCCTTTCTTTGTTTCTGATGGCGGTTTGCTGTCCTCTGGGTTAATTCCTAATTGACTGTTGGAAGGAAGAAATTTGCTGGCCTCCTCTAATCCTTTCTTGAACTGGATCATAGACTCACTATCGCTGAAAATGCTCTTGACAAGCAGCTCATGCAAAGATTCCTCAGACCCATCATCATAATTCGTGATGCTGCTTGAAGAATTGGACAACAACTGTGGGCTGGAATCCACATTTGATTGGAAGTCCAGGTCCAAATTTTCCTGCACAGCATGGCTATGCTCTTCGATTGTGCAAAGAATATTAGCATCAGCCGAGTCGCTAGAGCTAACAGCAACGCTTGTCGCATCGTGACTTCCATGAGCACTGCTACTTCCAGAAAGGTTGCCATTAGGGCTGTTGATATAATGGCTTAAATCAAGTTGCGATGGGATCTGATCAGACTCTTCTGAATGCGGTTGACCGAGGGCATCGTACAATGACTTTTCAGCATTTTGCAGAGCGACCTGATCAGCAAATAACCACGGCTGCTCCCCCATGTTCTCTTCCATAAGCATCTGACTTATGTACTTTAGGACAGGATCCGATGAGTCAGTGTCTACCGATGGGGAGAGAGAATCTAACCCAAAACTCTGGGCACTACTCGAGCTCATAGAAGGATCAAATGGGCCTCCATCTGAGCTCACACTTGTCGAGGGAAAGATTAAATCCCCGATATCAAGGCCGATGGATTTTGAAGGGAGGTTGGTTACACGGTCTAGTTTATTTGAAAGAAAAGCACTATCTGAGGATTTAAGGTCTAGAATGGGGTCATCCAAAAACAAACCATCTGAGGAACGCGGGCACTGATCAGGATTAGGTGAGAAGGCACGGCTGTCTATTTGAAGATCATCAACATTGATACAATCGGAATAATCAAAGAAGAAAGGATCCATGGTCATATACTCTCCTCAAACCCTATCAAAGTTTCTACCCTAACATCATATTTTGATGCAAACCACCACCAGCATCTTTTGGACTCCTAGAACTACAACCAACTAAAGTAAAATGCTCTCAGCCTGCAACAAAAGAAGTCACTTTTCAATACTCTTCTCTTTTCTCCCTCGTTTGCTTAAACAACTTCGATTTAAAGTCGAAGAATCCATGATCAAACGGATCACGTGCAGGCAGAAAAGTGCAGAACTTCAAAGGAAAAGGTCCACGCGGGAAGTAACCATCGATATGATCATCCTAAGCAGATGAAAAGAGAAGACAAAGAACCGACTTTTCATCTACAACACGGACAAGAAAAATAGAGATTGGATCTGCATACCGCTTATGGAAAAGTGGGATTGGAAGCCAGAACAAAGACCGATCTGATGATAAGTATCTTCGATGCGATCTTTAAACGAGCGAATCAGCAGATGAATGATTGTGGGCGTGAAGTTCGGAATCTTCCGCGAAGAAGACAAGCAGGATGACTCAACTTCGACTTGACATCCACCAAAGATCTTGTAGGACAGTAGAAAGTTTTGGGTCAAACAATAAGGTGGCCCCCGATGATCGCCATCTGTGTCTTCCATCCCCTTCGTGTACTTTCGATCCGTCAACTCTGGGTCCCGCTTGACGGGCTGCAGATGATGATACGTTATGTTTACCAGCCATTAAACGACGGCTGCTGCGAAAAAACGACATCCTGTTTTAGCTGGAAACGGTCTCTTGTTCTCCTTCGTCTTCATCGTTTCTTTTTTCATTTTTCATTTTTCGAAAAAACAACATTATTAAGAACTCAATAATTTCTTGTGTTTCTTGCATTTTCATATATGTCTATGCGGGTGAATGGTCGCGAATAATCAATCATCGTTCAGCTCATGAGCTCGTTCTCCGACCCGTGGAGGCCCTTAACATGTTAGAATTCGAGCTTGAGTGTGTTTAATCATTGTGATTGGTTTGGCGTCTCATGTGAACTTGATTCCCAGAATTTCATCTCCCAACATCTCTGGAAATCCCCTTAAGTATATTATAAATGTCAAAATTTATGTACGGCACTCATTTTAATGCGAAAACTTTCAAAATGATCACTTAAATGCTAATTTTTTTGAAAAACGCTCACTTGATCTCAAAATTTTCAAAACGATCACTTAAATGTCAAATTTTCTTAAAAACGCTTACTTCAATGCCAACCCCGGCTAGCCATATTAGCTCAAATATTAATAAAAAAAATAGATCACGTCCGATTTTCAATGAGCCATATCGGTTCAAATCGGAGTTGATATTGAAGTGATCATTTTTTTTTTAAAAAAAATTAGTACTTAAATGATCGTTTTAAAATTTTTGATATTAAAGTGAGTGTGGTATATAAATTTTGATTAGAGAGAGAGAGAGAAGAACCCTTGTTTTTGCTCCAAATCGACTTTAGCGACCAAAACGTGATTTTTGTCACATGGCCAAATCAAATTATTACGAAACAAAAAGTCGTCTTTCACTACAGCCTTCCATTGTCGGAAGTCTAATAATGGCAATCTTGACCCATGAGTCGTGACGGATAGCGTTGTTATCCATACCGTTGTCATAGTTCATATAATTTGAGATTTTTCAGATTATTCTTTCATCTATCAAATTATCCGATCTAGATCTTGAAGTTTTGCTCTCCCGATCTTAAATGTAGGAGGAGCTTTCCTTTTCGAATGTAACCTTTAATCTAGGAGTTTTAATGAAGTACTTCCACTAGTTTCAACGCGTTCACAGCAACTTTAGTGTTAGATATAAACTTCTTCAACATAATTTCGTTAGAAGTTCTAGCGTCTCGCACTTGCTTTAGGAATTATTCTCACAAGCGTTAGATATGATGGGTGCTAATCACTGATGCTAATGTGTGCTTAAGGAATTAGTCTCACAAGTGTCAAATATGGTGAGTGCTAATCACTAATGTTGATGTGTGATTCGATGATCGGTTACCGACCATTTTGCTTGGATACGATCATATATATGATCTTGAAATTTGAATTATACACATATCAATTTTTTTACAACGATTATTGAAATAAACTTTTCACCAGGGCAGACAAAAAGAAATTAATCTAATTAAATAGCATTGTATGATGTTTAACAACATTAACAAAAAGAAAAAACATGACAATCAGTGTCTCATTCTATTACATCAATGACCATGATTACAAACTTTGTAGCTATTGACGCTATGCGATATAAATTCACTGCATAAATGTTTCTGTTTATTTTATTGAGAAATAGATTGGAAAATGAATCTAACTTAGATTTTGTAGGAAAGGAAACTATTAATGAACTTTGGGATTTGTAGATCAAATTAGTCTAATCCCACGTCCCCTTCCCGCCCATTAATCAGTCGTTGGTGTAAATGTAACAATTCATTGACAGACTGAATTGCATGAGAATTCAAATTCCTTCACAGAAAGACAAAACGGAGATACAAATACAATGCCAGCATGCCTGAAAGTATCCAGAAGTTCAGTTGCCCTCAAGTGAAAACAGAAACAACTTTGGCATGAGCATAATTTGGCTGCATCCCATGTGGAAACCCATCCTCCATGAGCCCCACCCTGGGTACTCAAGTCATCAAAGATCTAAACAGCTTTCAGTTTTATAGGATACTAGTAAACAATTTCGACAAACTATCAGTAAAATTCACAATACGGTACAGCGTAGAAGCTGTAAATTTTATCTTCTTATCTTAAGCGACGATAAACAGTAAGAAAATATTGCAGATTCAGAACTGCTGCAATTGAAAAGATACATGCACAAACAGAAGAGAAGGAAATAGGTACATTCTGAGCCACTCTAGTAAAAGCCCTTGACCTGTCGACTTGGGAAGAACCCCTGCAATGTACAGGTCATGACAGAAAACATTCCGCTTGAAGCCATCCTAAGTGGGCACCCAACAGGAGGTGCAATAAATAATCCGACCTCTCCAACCTTGCAGCATCCAGTTGCCATCTTCATCAAGCACAAAATCCTTGTGATACCAATCTTTCGTCTTACTTCTGAACGACTTCATGAGCTCTGGGTCCAGAGGAAGCGCCTTAAACCCAGCCCTCATATGACGAAGATGCCATTGCTTGTACGTTTCTGGCCTCTCAACCCTTTCCGAACCTTCGGATGCTATCACATTCATAATTTCCCGTCCATGGAACTCTCTCTCTAAGACCAACCTCTCTTTGCTGTCACCATCTATAATAGCATCAAACATATCATACATAGCAGAAAGATGAAAAAGTGCCTCTCGGAATCTTGTCACAAAAAAGGGCGCATTGTAGGAGCCGCTACGTACACCATGAACAAAAATATCCGGTTTAATTTGCCGAATTAGACTCAACACGGCATCCCGTGGATTGTTGTCCTCGACTGTCTCATCAAGGAAATTCCTAAACCGATCAAAACTATTCACAGCAACCATCTCATTGCTTTGAATCTTGAGATCCTCAAGTTTGATGGATTCCCAATTCTTCGATGTTATGCAATTGAATTCAAAAGGGACATTAAAACGCTCACAATACTTTTTCAAACGGCAACCTGTCTCCTCTATTCTTTCTGTCGGGCGGAAACCAGCCTGTGGAAGCTCTATCCCTGTGATGCGCAACTTACAGGGCCCTTCTGGTCGAGAAGAGAGCTTCTGTATAAGGATTGGCCATTGAAAACCAAAGGCAATGCCAAAATCTATTATATGAAGGGTAGTGGCTTTCTCTGCTAATCTCAAAATCATGTAATTTGCAAAGAAAATGGACAACTTCTTAAACGGACATGTCGAAAGGTGAAGGTGGTAAGCTTTCAAGATATCGGCTGCTGAGGTCCTGGCAACCACAGCGGAATAGAAGTCTTGCGTTCGAGTCTTGTCGCCCACCAATCGTGCCTCTAGCCCATTGGCAAAGTAATGGGCCAGTCTTTGAGACCCGTTGCCAGAAGGAGAAGAGTTCTCTCTAATCTGCTTCAACAATTCATTAGCAGTCCTCAAATCACCAGTAGAGATGGCTTGGGCACAGAGAATCAGAAGAGATCTCAAGTCAACATTATTCCCACTTCCCTGTTTCTTACCACGACCCCTACCTCTATTGGAACCGCGCTTGTTCCTTTGTGGCCGTATGTCTTTGCTCAGCCCTGTCTCCACAGTTTTGTCGCCAGAACACATAGCCCCACCATTTTCGTTCCATAGCAACACCTTATCGAACAAATCTGAAAGCTCACTCTCTTCTGTGTACAAGGCTGTTTGCTTATTAGCCCTGCCTTCCTCAAAAGCATCCTCGTCCCTCTCATGGTTCTTTAATCCCTTGAATCCAATAGGCGTTCGCATCATGCCGATCTCCTCATTGATGCGCGTTGTTAGGCTTCCTTTCTTTGTTTCCGATGGCAGTTTGCTGTCCTCTGGGTTAATTCCTAAATGACTGTTGGTAGGAAGGAATTTGCTGGCCTCCTCTAATCCTTTCTTGAACTGAATCATAGACTCACTATCGCTGAAAATGCTCTTGACAAGAAGCTCATGCAAAGATTCCTCAGACCCTTCATCATAATTCGTGATGCTGCTTGAAGAATTGGACAACAACTGCGAACTGGAATCCATGTTCGACTGGAAGTCCAGGTTGGAATTTTCCTGCCCAGCATGGCTATGTTCGTCAATTGTGTAAAGAATATTAGCATCAGCTGAGTCGTTAGAGCTAACAGTAACGCTGTTAGCATCATGGCTTCCGAGAGCACTGCTACTGTGAGAAAGGTTGCTCTTTGGGCTATCGATACAATGGCTTAAATCAAGTTGTGAGGGGCTCTGATCAGACAGCTCAGGATGCTGCTCACCAAGGGCATCGTACAATGACTTTTCAGCATTTTGGAGAGCAACCTGATCAGCAAATTCCCAAGGTCGCTCGTTCTCTTCCATAAGAATCTGTCTTATGTACTTTAGAACAGGAGCCAATGAGTCAGCATCCCCAGAGAGGGAGAGGGAGAGAGAATCTCCCCCTAAACTCTGGGCACTACTCGAGCTCATAGATGGACCAAATAGGCCTCCATCTGAACTCACGCTTGTCGAGGGAAAGATCAAATCTCCAATATCGAGGTCGATAGATTTTGAAGGGAGATTGGATTCAGGGTCTGCTTTACTCGAAAGAAAATCACCATCCAAGGATTTAAGGTCTAGAAAAGGGCCATCAAAAAGAAACCATCTGAGGGACTCGGGAATAGATCTGGATTTGGTGAGAAGGCATGGCTGTCTATTGGAAGATCATCTACATTGATAGAAGTAGAGCAATCAAAGAAGAAAGGATCCATGTTCATATACTCTCCTCAAATCCTATCAAAGTCCCAACTCTAAAATCAGATTTGAACTTCTAGAACATCAGCCGACTAAAGTAAAATGCTCTCAGCCTGTAACAAAAGAGCTCACTCTTCAATATTCCTCTTTTTTTCTTGGTTTGCTTTAACAGCTTCGATTTAAAGTCGAAGAATCCAAGATCAAACGGATCACGTGCAGGGAGAAAAGTGCAGAACTTTCAAAGGCAAAGGAACACGCAGGAAGTAACCATCGATATGATCCTCCTAAGCAAATGAAAAGAGAAACAAAAAGAACCCGACTTTTCATCTACAACATAGAAAAGAGAAATAGAGATCGGAACTGCACACCGCAAATGCCAAGTGGGATTGGAAGCTGAAAATGAAGACCGATCTGATGATAAGTTTCTTCAATGCGATTTTTATAAAAGCGAATCAGCAGATGAAGGATTTTGTGCGTGTGAAGATCGGAATCTTCCGCGAAGAAGACGAGCAGGATGACTCAACTTCGACTTGTCATCCACCAAAGAACGTGAAGGAAGCATTGGGTCAGACAATGAGGCGGGCGCGGACCCCTTCGTGTACCTTCGATCAGCGACACGATCGGTCAACTGTGGGTCCCGCTTTGACCACCTGCGGTCAACTATGTTTGCCATCCAATAAACGACGGCTGCTGCGAAACAAACAACTCAAAACCAAGAGGTAAAAAGTCAAGAAAAAAACACTAAAATTCTCAAATTAAGACTTAAATAGCACCGACACCGACACGCAACACGACACGACACGACACACCTGCACGTCATTTTTTAAAAAATAAAAAATTCTGACACGTTAGAACATATATATAAAAATATGACTAATTCCTTAAAAAAGTATCAACTTTAGGTCTAATGTCGATTCTACCCAAACTTATTTTTGTTTTATATAAAAGCATCAACTTTAGGTCTAATGACGATTCTAGCCCGAACTTTTTTCATCCCATGAAAAATCACCAATTTTAACTTAAGTCTCAAATCCGAGCGCCATTATTGTAGATTTCATCTTCAATCATGTTGAGCACTGCGGCTTCTCGAAATAATTTAGCAACTTGTTCAATTGCCTCAAGTGCATACCTGTTTCGGCTTTCAGAGATGTACACCTTACAGCAAGCAAGCATCATTTTCAACATCTTTGGCAACTTCACTTGCCTTCAAAAGCTGCACAAATAGATAAAACCAGAAAATAAAACGCCACAACAATTAGCAACTGGTGGCCTTCTTTTGTTGGTGACCACATACTTAATCCACTCCATCTTACAAACTCATTGGAGAAGAGTGTTGTAGCCGAATAAAGAAGAAATCAACATGAAGTTACTGCATACACCAAAGCTCGAAATACATCATGTTTACAAACTCGGTTTCTAAATACTAAACATTAAGAGTCTTTACCAGCTCTTCTTCAAATATAGATAGTGCGAGTGCTTCAAATACTTCATAATTAGCTAAACCGGTCATTTGGTTACTAAACTTTCTGAATTCATGACAATGGTGATATCCCTTAATGTACCTCAATATAGATTCCGCATTAAACGAGCCTTAATTAGTTCCAAATTAATGGCGGCCAAATTTGGGACTTGAGTTAAAGTTGGTGATTTTTTATGAGATGAAAAAAAGTTTGAGCCGAATTGTCATTGGACCTAAAGTTGATACGTTTTTATGAGACAAAAAAAAAGTGTGGGCTAGAATCATCATTAGACCTAAAGTTAATGCTTTTTTAGAGAATTAGCCTATAAAAATATCGGCCGTAATTTTCTTTTTCTTCTTATGTTAGGGATTCACGATTAGATTTTTTTTTTTTACGGCTAAATATATTAATTTTGGGATAGCTAGATAAATAACTTAAGTATTTTTTTTTTTACGATTTTATATTTTGATCCCTAATATATTGAAAATTATTAAAATTGACCCCGTATGTGTAGAAATGGCGTGTTGGGATACTGAACTCGCGTGTTTGGAGCGCCGACCACGTGTCGATAGCATGATATAGGAGAGTGTAAGAGAGTATCAAACACGACACGATATAAAGGCCTCGGACCGTGTCGGTGCTTTCTAGATTAGGATCATTTAGTACCAATATTCAAATTTTATGTGTCATTAAAAATGCAAAATTGTGGGCGTTGTAATGTCAATAGCTTTAGTCTCGTCGAAAATTGCCAAAAAAAAAAAAAATTTTACGTGACGATTTACAGGGATATCAAAATGCAATCGAAGCTAATATTGCTCCCACATGACTTTAGCGAAGAAAAACGACAAGCAAACAATCCATTGTTTTCCATAGTCTTCATTAGTTCTTTTTCTTCTTTTTCTTTTTCCTTTTTTTCTTTGCAAAAAGAATTAATAAATCAATAATTTCTTATATTTTTTGCAATTTTTCATAGATGTGATTGGTTTGGTGTCTCGTGTGATCTTGATTCCTAGCGTTTCATCTCTCAAACATCACTGGAAATAGCAGACAAAGAGCGTGATAAACCCGATTTTTTTTTTCCTCTTTCGAAGCCTCATTTATCTTTTATGTTTTTTGTGTTCGTGTCTTTTTTCTCTCTCGATCTACTCCGAAAGTTTGTGTTCGTTAATGAATTTCTACAGCTGATCTTGGGTGGACGTGAAGACAAGTTCAGTCATTCATCCGATCGCCAACCAATGTGGTAGATGTTCATGACGTAGTTTTACAACCTTTTCAAGATTAGACCGCTCTTCTCTCACGATTTAGATTTAGGCCAAATTTTGAGGGATTTGACATCCTGAGCTAGATCCAAATATAAATTTGGGAGTTCCTTACAAATATTTGATCTGTATTCTTTCAACACGATGATGTTGGCGTTTCTACAAAGTGATGGTGATGGGGGCGTAAATCCTAGACACGCACCGCAAGCCTTTGCAAATGGAGTAAATGAGCTCGGCATGTGCTTATTATTATATGTGGTGATCGGCCGTCGAACAATATATGATTGGCTTCTTTAAACCAAAAAAAAAAAAAATCTCTCAAACATCACTGGAAATAGCAAAGAAAGGGCGTGATAAACCCTAATTTTTGCTCCAAATCGACTTTAGCAACTAAAACGTCATTTGGGTTTCATGGCCACATCAAATTATTTTTCGAACAAAACGTTGTTTTCCACTACAGCCTTCCGTAGTTGGAACTCTTGGCCCGTGACAGAGTGTAGTTAGGAATACCGGTATCATAATTCATATAATTTGAGAATTTTAATGCTATTTTTGCATCTTTCAAATTAAATTCGGAATCGATATCAGTTTTTGCGTTTGGGATTTATAAACCAATAATATCGTGACCATTTATTTAGTAGATATAATTACACACGTGTCGATTTTATTACATCGATCATTAAAAACAAAATCGGGGACAGGACAGGTCGGAAGAAAAGAAATTAATCTAAGTAAATAGTATTCTAAGATATGTAACAACATTATTAGGAAGAAAAGACGTAGTAACTAGAGTCTCTTACTATTACATCAATGACCACGATTCCAAAGCTATGTAGCTATTGGAACTGTGCTATGTAGATTCATTGGACAAATTTTTATTAATTTTTTGGTAATCGAGGATCCGCAGGCTGCGCTGCGTCGCACTCGGGGAGGACTAGACACGGCCCACCAGCCATGGCCCCCACTTTAGTCACGAGTCGAGTTGGGAGTTTCGAACCGGTGACGTGACGAGGGATAAGACGCCTCTCACCAACTCGGCCATGCGTGGGTGGGTATTCACTGGACAAATATTTGTGTTCGTTTTATCGAAAAAATAGAATGGAAATTGAATCTAACTCAAATTTCGAAGGAAAGAAACTACTAAGTACTAATTAATGTGATCGTTCCATCATCGGAGCTTACTATTGCAAAGACGAGGCAACGTTTGGGCACTCCCACTAGTTTGAAAAAGATACTTCTCATTAAACTTTAGGATTAGCTCTCCCCTGCCACGTATGCATAATTATGCTTAATCAAAATGCAGAAAAGCTAAAAAAATTATTGCATGAGAATGCAATTACATCTAATGATAACTAGTTGAATCACATACTTGACCTCACTTGTACATAAACCAACAACTGACCCATCCAAATTTCTTGACAGAAGGACAAAACAGAGGTACAAATACAATGCCCGCATGCCAGAAAGTATCCAGAGGTTCAATTGACCTTGAGTTCACTTGAAGACAGAAACAACTTTAGCATAAGCATCATTTGACTGCATCACAGGTGGAAACACGTCCTCCATGAGCCCCACCTTGGATCCTCAAGTTCTCAAAGATCTGAACAGCTTTCAGTATTATAGGATACTAGTAAACAGAGCCATCGAGCGAACAGCACAATCCATGCATGATAATCCTGCACCCATACCCATTGTCAGCATCGAGCTGCCACGTTACTTGCAGAACGATAGACAAAATAACGACACACTATCAGCAAAATTCACAATGCGGTACGGCATAGAAGATGTCAGTTGTATCTTCCTATCTCAAGGGTTGATAAACAGCAAGAAAACATTACAGATTCGAAACTGTTTGCACTTGAAAAGTTACATGCACAAACAGAAGAGCGGGACATAGGTACATGCTGACCTACTCTAATAAAAATCCTTGACCCGCCAACTCGGGAAGAATCCCCGCAATGTACAGGTCATGACAGAAAACATTCCTTCTGGAGACATCCTAACTGGGCACCCAGCAGGAGGAGCAATAAACAATCCGACCTCTCCAACCTTGCAGCATCCAGTTGCTGTCTTCATCAAGCACAAAATCCTTGTGGTACCATTCTTTCATCTTACTCCTGAACAACTTCATGAGCTCTTGGTCCAGAGGAAGCGCCTTAAACCCGGCCCTCATATGACGAAGCTGCCATTGCTTGTACGTTTCTGGCCTCTCAACCCTTTCTGAACCTTCGCATGCTACAACATTCATAATCTCCCTTCCATGGAACTCTCTCTCTAAAACCAACCTCTCTTTGCTGTCACCATGTATGATAGCATCAAACATATCATACACGGCAGAAAGATGAAGAAGTGCCTCTCGGAATCTTGTCACAAAAAGGGCGCATTGTAGGAGCCACTGCGAACAGTATGAACAAAAATATCCGGTTTGATTTGCCGAATTAGATTCAACACAGCATCCCGCGGATTGTTATCCTCGACTGTCTCATCAAGGAGATTCTTAAACCGATCCATACTATTCACAGCAACTGTCTCATTGCTTTGAATCTTGAGATCCTCAAGTTTGATGGATTCCCAATTCTTCGATGCAATGCAGTTGAACTCAAAAGGAACATTAAAACGCTCACAATACCTTTTCAAACGACGACTTGTCTCCTCTATTCTTTCTGTCGGGCGGAAACCAGCCTGTGGAAGCTCTATCCCTGTGATGCGCAATATACAGGGCCCTTCTGGTCTAGAAGAGAGCTTTTGTATGAGGATTGGCCATTGAAAACCAAATGCAATGCCAAAATCTATGATATGAAGGGTAGCAGCTTTCTCCGCTAGTTGCAAAATCATGTAATTTGCAAAGCAAATGGAGAATTTCAGAAACGGACATGTTAAAATGTGAAGGTGGTAAGCTTTCAAGATATCGGCTGCTGAGGTCCTGGCAACCACAGCGGAATAGAAGTCTTGCGTTCGAGTCTTGTCGCCCACCAATCGTGCCTCTAGCCCATTGGCAAAGCAATGAGCCAATCTTTCAGACCCATCGCCAGATGGAGAGGAGCTCTCTCTAATCTGCTTCAACAATCCATTAGCAGTCCTGAAATCACTAGTAGAGATGGCTTGTGCACAGAGAATCAGAAGTGTTCTCAAGTCAACAGTATTCCCGCTACCCTGCTTCTTACCACGACCCCTACCCCTATTGGAACCCCGCTTGTTCCTTTGTGGCTGTATGTCTTTCCTCAGCCCTGTCTCCACGGATTTGTCACCAGAACACATAGCCCTGCCATTTTCATTGCATAGCAACACCTTATCGAACAAATCTGAAAGCTCACTCTCTTCTGTGTACAAGGCCGTTTGCTTATTAGCTCTGCCTTCCTCAAAAGCATCCTCGTCCCTCTCATGATTCTTTAATCCCTTGGATCCATTAGGCGACCGCATCATGCCGATCTCCTCATTGATGGGCGTTGTTAAGCTTCCTTTCTTTGTTTCTGATGGCAATTTGCTGTCCTCTGGGTTAATTCCTAATTGACTGTTGGTAGGAAGGAATCTGCTGGCCTCCTCTAATCCTTTCTTGAACTGAATCATAGACTCACTATCGCTGAAAATGCTCTTGACAAGAAGCTCATGCAAGGATTCCTCAGACCCATCATCATAATTCGTGATGCTGCTTGAAGAATTGGACAATAACTGCAAACTGGAATCCACGTTCGACTGGAAGTCCAGGTCAGAACTTTCCTGCCTGGCATGGCTATGTTCTTCGATTGAGTAAACAATGTTAGCGTCAGCTGAGTCGCTAGAGCTAACAGTAATGCTCGTAGCATCGTGGCTTCCGCGAGCACTGCCACTTCCAGAAAGGTTGCTATTTGGGCTCTCAATATAATGGCTTAAATCAAGTTGTGAGGGGCTATGGTCAGACTGCTCTGAATGTTGTTGACCAAGGGCGTCCTGCAATGATCTTTCAGCATTTTGCAGAGCAGCCTGATCAGCAAAGACCCATTCTTGCTCCTCCATGTCCTCTTCCATAAGCATCTGACTTATGTACTTTAGAACAGGATCTGATGAGTCAGTGTCCCCTGATGGGGAGAGAGAATCTCCCCCGGTACTCTGGGCACTACTGGAGCTCGTAGATGGACCAAATGGGCCTCCACCTGAACTCACTCTTGTCGAAGGAAAGATTAAATCTCCAATATCGTGGTTGATAGATTTTGAAGGAAGATCATACACAGTTTCTACTTTGTTCGAAAGAAAAGCACTATCTGAGGATTTAAGTACTAGGAAAGGGTCGTCCAAAAAGAAACCATCTGCGAGACTCGGGGAACGATCTGGATTAGGTGAAAAGGCGTGTCTGTCTATTGGAAGATCATCTACATTGATACAATCGGAGTACTCAAAGGTCAAAGGATCCATGGTCATATACTCACTTCAAACCCTATCAAATTCACTTACGTACCCAAACAACATATTCTCATGCAAACCCCATCACTCTATAAACATCAACCAACTAAAATTTATGCTCTCAGCCTGCAATTAAAGAACCCACTCTTCAATATTCTCTTTTTGTGTATCCTCGTTTCTCTTAAGCAACATGGATTGAAATCCAAAGAATCCCAATATCAAACAGAGCTCGGGCAGCGAGAAAAGCGGACTACTTCAAAGGGGAAAGAAGTACGCACCGAGATGCTCCTAAATCCTAAGCAACTAAAAGAGAGAACTCAAAAGTCAACGGCCGAATCGACGAGACACCCGACTTTTCATCTACAGACATGGAAAAGGAAAACAGAGATCGGATCTACATACCGTAAGGACGAAAGTTGAAATCGGAAACTGGACAAAGACCAATCTAAAAATAGGCATTCTTATCCAATGCGACTTTTATAGGAGTAAGTCTACAGATGAAGGGGGCTCGTGAAGTTTGTAACCTTCCGGGAAGGGACGAGCGGGATGACGCTCTACATCCACTTGATCCTCGGGACCGAAATTTCAAAATGCTGCAGATAAATTATACACGAAATACGCAAAAGACAAACAATATCGTGTAAGAAAATTTGGGTCAGACAATAAGGTGGGCCCGGATGATCTCATCTGGGCCCGACCCTCACTTCGTGTTCCTTCAGATTGGGGAAACGACATGTCAATTCTGCGGGTCCCGCGTCGACACGTTTCCGATGATTACGTGTCATATTGACCTGCCAATGAATGACGGCTGCTCTAAATGACAAAAACTAAGATAAGGAGACGAATTTGGTATTTTTCGATTGGGAGCTTTCTGCTTTTGACTCGGTCAAAATCCGCATCAGCCAAAACCCGGTGACCCGGCATTACCGGTCAAAGCCCTGGCTTGAGTCCCAATCCAACTTTAACTTCAACGGTGACTTGGGAAACAAGTCTCATTGATCAAAAACATCGCAGGATAATACTTTAGTCTATTCAATGATGTGACTGCTCCTTGTATTGATAATTTTGTTACTTCGGGATTCACCCCTCTATACCAATCCCGTCAGCATGAATATATACATTTTACTTTTTGAAATATGATGATCGACAGCTCAAATAGAATATTTTTGGCATTTTAATAGCATATTATTTCGATGGATATAACTCCACCAATACGATGTCTCCCAATGGTATTCAATCTTAAATTGTTATGATGCCTGGATTATTTCTTCCCATCTATAATTGATAAAAGTCAAAGAGCTATGCGAGATAATAAAAAAATACCCTTCCTTTAGGGTTTGCACTCTCTCCGCCACCAACCAACCTTCCTCCATCGAAGTTCATCCTTGAGGGAGAGGGACTCCCTCCCTCTTTCCTCTTCCTCTCAATATTCCTATCTATTTTCCTATCTCTTTATTTTTAAGAAGCTTCAAGACTTCTTCGTTGGTTTAAATAGAACGTCGTTCGAGCTCTCCGCAAGCCTCTGAAGCTCTTCTCTCATTAGGTTCAATGGTGAGTTCAAATTTATTTGAAAGTGTTTTGATCAACCGTAATCGCTTTTACGACTTTTCTCTCTCGATTCGAATTAGATCTAAGTTTCGGAGTTCTTTTGTTCCGATCTAGATATAAATCCGAGATTTACAAGAAGTTATTCGTGCTTTTTCAATCTATTAGTGTTCTTATATTCTCGATATGGTGATGGTGTTGGAAATACTTGAACCTGGATGCACATTGTCTTTTCCCAAAATCGTAGTTAAGGATAATTTCGGTGTGTGCTCATCATCGATAATTATGCGAGTTTCGATGATCGACCTCTAATTATGCTATAACAAATCTATTCTAGTACAAGGAAGGCTGATTGTGTTACGATGCTATGACAAATCTATTCTTGTAGAAAGAAAGAGTTGTTGTAGGTTAGTTATATAGATTATGCTATATGTGATTACTCCCTTTTTCTTTTCTTTTCGCCTAACAGAGGTGTGAATAGAAAAGATTGAGGACAGGCTGGAGGCCCAAGCCCTCTCCTAAGCTTTAACTTCAACGTCACCCCATCAGTAGAACTATGCAATTTCCATCAGCATTACCATTAAACCTAGAAAATCATGACAACTATTTTAGTAAATTTATTTACATACGTGTTGATGTTATTACATCGATTATTAAAATAACCTTTCGTCTCGCAGGACAGACCAGAAGAAATTAATCTATTCGAATAGGATTCTACAATATCTAACAACATTAGTAGGAACAAATTAAAAACATGGCAGCCACTCTCTTTCTATTACTTATTTCTCATTAAACTTTAGGATTAGCTCTAACCTGCCACGTATGCATAATTATGCTTAATTAAAATGCAGAAAAGCTAAAACTTTTGCAGTTCAAATCAAATCTCAAACCAAACCCCCCCCCCACCCCAAAACAAAACAAAACACAAACCCAAATTCATAAAAGGTGCAAATGAAACAATTTATTGACACACTGAATTGCATGAGAATTCAATTATATCTGCAATGACTAGTTTAATCACATACTTGATCCTCCTTGTATACAAACCAACAATTGACCCATCCAAAGTTTCTCACAGAAAGACAAAACGGAGACACAAACCCAATGCCTGCATGCCAGAAAGTATCCAGAAGTTCAATTGCCCTTTAAGTTCACTTGAAGACATGAGCATAATTTCAGTGCATCACATGTGGAAACACATCCTCCATGAGCTCCACCTGGGATACTCTAAGTTCTCAAAGGCCTATACAGCTTTCAGTATTATGGGATACTCGTAAACAACAGCACCATCAAACGAACAGCAAATATCATACATGATAATCCTGCAACCATACCCATTATCAGCTTCGAGCTGCCATGTTCCTTGCAGAACTAGTGAGATACAGGATAGACAAATCACGACACATTATCAGCAAAATTCACAATGCGGAATGGCATAGAAGCTGTAAATTGTATCTTCCTATGTCAAGGGTTCATAAATAGTTAGAAAACATTGCAGATTCAAAACTGTTTGCAATTAAAAAGATACATGCACAAATAGAAGAGCGGGAAATCGCTACATTCTGAGCTACTCTAATGAAAATCCTTGACCTGTCAACTTGAGAAGAATCCCTGCAATGTACAGGTCATGACAGAAAACATTCCTTTTGCAGCCGTCCTAAGTGGGCACCCAACAGGAGGAGCAATAAACAATCCGACCTCTCCAACCTTGCAGCATCCAGGTGCCGTCTTCATCAAGCACAAAATCCTTGTGGTACCATGCTTTCATCTTACTCCTGAACAACTTCGTGAGCTCTTGGTCCAGAGGAAGCGCCTTAAACCCAGCCCTCATATAACGAACCTGCCATTGCTTGTAAGTTTCTGGCCTCTCAACCCTTTCCGAACCTTCGCATGCTATGACATTCATAATTTCCCGTCCATGGAACTCTCTCTCAAAAACCAACCTCTCTTTGCTGTTACCATCTAAAATAGCATCAAACATGTCATACACTGCAGAAAGATCAAAAAGGGCTTCTCGGAATCTTGTCGCAAAAAATGGCGCATTGTAGGAGCCACTACGTACAGTGTGAACAAAAATATCCGGCTTAATTTGCCAAATTAGATTCAACACAGCATCCCGTGGGTTGTTGTCCTCGACTGTCTCGTCAAGGAGATTCCTAAACCGATCTAAACAATTCACAGCAACTGTCTCATTGCTTTGAATCTTGAGATCCTCAAGTTTAATGGATTCCCAATTCCTCGATGCTATGCAACTGAATTCAAAAGGGACATTGAAACGCTCACAATACTTTTTCAAACGGCGACCTGTCTCCTCTATTCTTTCTGCCGGGCGGAAACCAGCCTGTGGAAACTCTATCCCTGTGATGCGCAACTTACAGGGCCCTTCTAATCGAGAAGAGAGCTTCTGTATGAGGATTGGCCATTGAAAACCAAAGGCAATGCCAAAATCTATTATATGAAGGGTAGTGGCTTCCTCTGCTAATCTCAAAATCATGTAATTTGCAAAGCAAATGGAGAACTTCTTAAACGGACATGTCGAAAGGTGAAGGTGATAAGCTTTCAAGATATCGGCTACTGAGGTCCTCCTGGCAACAAGAGTAGAATAGAAGTTTTGCATTCGAGTCTCGTCGCCCACCAATCGTGCCTCTAGCCCATTGGCAAAGTAATGGGCCAGTCTTTGAGACCCATCGCCAGAAGGAGAAGAGTTCTCTCTAATCTGCTTCAACAATTCATTAGCAGTCCTCCAATCACCAGTAGAGATGGCTTGGGCACAGAGAATCAGAAGAGTTCTCAAGTCAACAGTATTCCCGCTTCCCTGGTTCTTACCACGACCCCTACCTCTATTGGAACCGCGCTTGTTCCTTTGTGGCTGTTTGTCTTTGCTCAGCCCTGTCTCCACGGATTTGTCGCCAGAACACATAGCCCTGCCATTTTCATTGTGTAGCAACACCTTATCAAACAAATCTGAAAGCTCACTCTCTTCTGTGTACAAGGCCGTTTGCTTATTAGCCCTGCCTTCCTCAAAAGCATCCTCGTCCCTCTCATGATTCTTTAATCCCTTGAATCCATTAGGCGATCGCATCATGCCTATCTCCTCATTGATGCGCGACGTTAGGCTTCCTTTCTTTGTTTCCGATGGCAGTTTGCTGTCCTCTGGATTAATTCCTAATTGATTGTTGGTGGGAAGGAATTTGCTGGCCTCTTCTAATCCTTTCTTGAACAGAATCATAGAATCACTATCGCTGAAAAATCTCTTGACAAGAAGCTCATGCAAAGAATCCTCAGACCCATCATCATAATTCGTGATGCTGCTTGAAGAATTGGACAACAACTGCAGACTGGAATCCACGTTCGACTGGAAGTCCAGGTCAGAATGTTCCTGCGCAGCATGACTATGTTCTTCAATTGTGTAAAGAATATTAGCATCAGCTGAGTCACTAGAGCTGACAGTAACGCCTGTAGCATCGTGGCTTGCATGAGCACTGCTACTTCCAGAAAGGTTGCTACTTTGGCTCTCGATATAATGGCTTAAATCAAGGTGTGAGGTGCTCTGATCAGACAGCTCTGAATGCTGCTGACCAAGGGCATCATACAACGACTTTTCAGCATTTTGCAGAGCACCCTGATCAGCAAATCCCCACGGTTGCTCCTCCATGTTTTCTTCCATAAGCATCTGACTTATGTACTTTAGAACAGGATCCGATGAGCCAGTCCCCCTGATGGGGACAGAGAATCTCCCCCGGACTCTGGGCACTAATTGAGCTCGTAGATGGACCAAATGGGCCTCCATCTGAGCTCACGCTTGTCGAGGAAAGATCAAATCTTCAAAATTGAGGCCGACAGATTTTGAAGGGAGATTATATACAGGGTCATCTTTATTCAGAAGAAAAGCACTTTCTGAGGATTTAAGGTCTAGAAAAGGGCCGTCCAAAAAGAAACCATCTGCGAGACTTGGGTACTGATCTGGATTAGGTGAAAAGACATGGCTGTCTATTGCAAGATCATCTACATTGATACAATCGGAGTAATCAAAGGTCGAAGGATCCATGGTCATATACTCTCGTTCAAACCCTATCAAAGTCACTTATATACCCTAACAGCAAATTCTCAAGCAAACCCCATCTCCTTAAACATCAACCACCTAAAACTAAAAGCTCTCAGCCTGCAACTAAAGAACCCACTCTTCAATATTCTCTTTTTCGTTTACCCTTCGTTCGCTTAAAGGACATGGATTGAAGTCGAACTATCCCAAGATCAAACAGAGCACGTGCACCGAGAAAAGCGGACTACTTCAAAGGGGCAGGAAGCAAGCACCGACATGCTCCAAAACCTAAGCAATCAAAAAGACAAAACACAGAAGAAAACGGCCGAATCGGCGAGGGGCCCGACTTTTCATCTACAGGCATAGAAAACGAAAACAGAGATCGGATTTGCGTACTGTGAGTTTGAAAAGTGGAGTCTAGGCTTCTCCGATGCGATCCTTATACGATTGAATCAGAAAGATGAAGGAGTGCTGTGAAGTTGGGAAGTTTCGGCGAAGTGGACCAGCGGGATGACAATCAAAATAAAATTTGGCATATATATCCTGCGAGAAGATTTGGGTCAGACAATGAGGTGGGCCCGGTGATCTCGTCTGGGCGCCGCCCTCCACTTCGTGCTCCTTGGACTGCGCGCATGACAACATTATTGAAATAAATTTTTTCCTTTACAAGAAATCAAATTTTTGCTTCAAAAGTATTTCTAAAGTAAAAATTTATTGAACAACACAATTTTGAAGCAGAAATCTTTTTTTTATTTTTTTTTTTTTTTTTTTGACCTTTTTTTTGCTTTAAAAGTAATTTTGAAGCCATTTAAAGAATTAATTTTTTTTTACTTCTCTTTAAAAATAAAAATAATTAAATTTTAATTATAAATTAAATTTTAAAGCAAAAGTATTGTAACGCGCGCCCTTACTAACCGATGGATGAAGGCGGCTGTGGATGACAAAAATTTAAAGTATAGAGAGAGGAAAGTGGGGGAATCCTTTCTAAGGATCCGAATTTGGGAATTTATTCCATTGTGAAAGCGCGTGTGAACACGAGTTTCTGCCGGTCAAAGGCCTTTGGCTTGAGGCCCAACCCAAGCTTAACTTCAACGGTGACATAGGAAACGACAGAGTCCCGTTGATCAAAAACTTCATGGGATAATACTTTAGTCTATTCAATGACGTTATTGCTTCTTGTATCGATTAGGAGTCAGTATAGTTTCAGGATAAAATTTAAAACCTACAAAATCAAACCGGTGAGAACCGATCGATTTCAGGTTTGAAGTTATGAAGGGTAGGTTTTAGGTTTCAAATATTAGAAAATCTTTTTCGACGGGTAGATTTCAGTGAGTGTGAAACTTACCTGACGTTATTGCTTCTTCTTTTTTCCGACAAAAAAAAAAAGGTAGGTGAAACTTGAAATCGAAACCAGAAATCGAGAGCAAGTTCTTATATTTTTTCTTGATATATGTCTTCACGTCATCCCGCGGTATTCCATAGATGTCCGATAAAAAGCGTGTAATCCGAAACTACGTTATCATTGAGACTTTTTATTTTGTTAATGTTTCATATATTTTTTTTATCTAAATATGAGTTATGGTCGATAGATTTTAGCAACAAGCGGTGGTCATTAAATGTGATTATTCATTGCAATCTTTCAACTAAAAATACATGTGGAATATGGGTGGAATCGAAACCGACCTAGAACCCGTGACAAGGTAGATTCTAGATTTTAAGGTATGAAGGGTAAATTCCACGTTATAAAAAATGAAGAACCTATATAGACGGGTAGGTTCCGGCCTTTCGGGTTTCAAGTAAAACGTATACGAAACCCGAAAACAGCTCACCCCTAGTATCGATAAGGGCGTTTCTTCGGGTTTCGCAACTCTGCATCAATCAAGCACGAATACATATTTTACTTTTGAAAATCTGATGGCGGGTAGGTCGAATTGAATGTTCTTGACATTCTAATGACATATCTCTCCGATAGATTTAGCTCGTCATGTGTCTCCAATGGTATTGAATCGTAAATTTCTGATGCACTAAATTTTCGCTTCCCATCCCATCTATAATTAACAAATTCAGAGAGCTATGCGAGCGACCTAGACATTATGCAATGAGTGGTTAGTCTCTTTCGGAAACGTAACGTTATCGCTTTTGATGGGTCGTTTTCGTTTTTCCTTCCTAGGAGAAAAAATCAGGACAACCTTGGCGGTTGAATCTATGTCTATGCCTAATCTCGTAACAGGTTTGGTAATGGGTCTTACTCAGAGCAGTTGGGGTGGAGGCAACCCAGCATCCTGGTATTAGTGCTAGTACTAGTACTACCATTCCTTCAACCACGGAAAATTCCAGTGTTCAACATTCTTTTTTGACGCACAAAATTAAAATTAAAAAAAAAGTGATTATTGAGTTGGCCCTCCTCATCATTAGACCTCTCATCTCATCATTCTCCAACTTCTCTTCTTCCTCCCCCCAAGTTGGACAATGATGTGATTAAGAAATTATTGGATTAAAGGGACGATCAGCCTACTTCGTCGGATTTAGGTGGGTCGTGCATTGAATTTAGTGGGATCCATTTAGACTAGAAGTGATCAGATTTCGGATTCGTTCTCGATTTTACCACGAAATCGAGAACAGGACGGGACGGATTGATTTCTAGTTTTCGGAACCAGGAATCGAATTGAAAGTGCTTGAAATCGGATTTGACCGGACCAACCGGTTCCTTCCCAGGCGATGCAATGAAACTAATTGCATGTGCTTAAAACACATATTCACATTTTAAATGTGTTTAAAAAAATCAAAATAAAAAGATATTTGGTCCGAATAGTCCATATAGGCAGTTCCAATCCTGCAATCGGGAACTAGATTGACAATTACCGTTCCAATTTTATGGAACCAAAAACCAGGCCAATTCAATCCGATCTAGGCAGTTCCCGATCCGATCGCTCTTTTTGCTCACCCCTAACCGAGGCTCATAAGTTAAACCAACATGTCGACCCATGTATTTTTATCAAACGGACAAGTCAAAGGCACGAAACGGTTAAGTTAAGAACACCTATATGTATGTATTCGACAAACTACCCCATTTTCATTCCTAGTTATAAGTTATACTGAATAATTTTCTTTATTTGACAAAAGCCATCCCTACGGGCCCGCAAAAGAAATTTCCGGATCAGCGAAATAGTAAATTAGTAATTGGTAGCCGGGGCTCCTCAAATCACACCCTTTCACATTTATAAATATAAACTCGTGGGAAAAAAATTGCTTACACGTGCAAAACATGCCCAAGTGAAGATGGTGCCATGACACTCAAAAAGACAAAATTAACCAAGACCTGCTTTAGGCAAACAGCGGACATTGCTCCTCTCCCAACAGCGGACAAATGAGGATATTCGGAAACAGCATAACCAGAAAAACTACATCAGTGCTTAAATTTATTATAGTCCAGGAAGACTGTCTAGACAGTACCACAGATAAAAAGAGTAGCCGTTCCACTATACAGTATACACACCAAAGGGACGGCAAGCGTTTCCTAGATATCAGTCTAAACAGAAATATATCCAGCTGAAAAGAGAGATGTTTATAGCAGCATACAATCTTAAAGTGAAAGCGAGGTTATGCAATGCCTGTTTCCGAAAGCTTGAAAGATACAGTACTTGCCACAAATCAGCCAGTGGCTTCCTCCTTGGTCGCGATAAACTAACCCTGGCTCGCACCAAAAGTGCAAACAAATAAAGACTTGGAGAAATTCTACAAAGGCTGCCAACAGGAGGAAGCATAAAGAATCCGACCTTTCCAACCTTGGAGCATCCAAGGACCATCTCTGTCAACCACAAAATCATCAAGGTACCCCTCTTTCAACTTCGACTTCAGCTTCTTCATAATTTCGGGATCCAGAGGGAGGGGCTTAAAGCCAGCCCTCATGTTGCGGATTTGCCACTGCTTATATGTCTCGGGCCTCTCAACTCTCTCTGTGCCCTCGCATGCAATGACATTCAGAGCTTCCCGGCTAAAAAACTCTTGTTCAAAGGACTGCCTCATCGGGTGTTCCCCAGGTAATTTAGCATCAAATGCATCAAACAAGGCCGAGTAGTGGAAAAGAACCTCCCTGAACCTCGACACAAAAAAGCAGGCATTGAAGGATCCATTAAGGATAGAGTGGACAAAAATTCTCGGCCTGATTCGATGTACTAGCTTTAGCAAGTGGTCCCTCGGGCTATTAACTATAACAGTCTCATCAAGTAAATTCTTAAATCGAAAGAGGCAATTCACTGCGACCACCTCATCATTGGAAATCTTGAGGTCCTCAATCCTAATGGTTTCCCACTTCTGCGCAATAGCATTGTACTCGAATGGAACATTGAAACGTTCACAGTATTTCGCCAGGCGCTGACCAGTCTCTTGAACTCTTTCTGCTGGACGGAAACCACTTTGGGGCAGCTCAATCCCCGTGACGCGCAATTTCGGGGGACCACCGGGTCTCCTTGCGAGGCAATGAATGAGGGCGGGCCATTGAAAACCATATTGGATACCAAAATCGATAATATGCAGTTTCGTTGCTTTCTCAGATATGCTTAATATCATATGGTTAGAAAAGATGATTGCAAACCTCTGAAATGGGAAAACCGAGAGATAAGCTCGGTAAGCTTTCAACATTTCAGTAGCAGATTTCCTTTTGGAACCTAGCTTCGTATAGATTTGCGCTCCCGTGCAATCCATGCGTGCTTGAAGGGCTTCGGCAAAATAGTGGGCCAACCTCTGAGACCCATCACCAAGAGCAGAGGAGTGCCGCCTAATCTGCTCCAGATATTGATTAGCATTTTTACGATCCTCCACGGCAACTGCTTGAGCGCATGAACACAGAAGGTTCCTCAGATCCACGACTTCCTTCTTATCACTAATTGGTTTTTTGCCAGAGATCTGCGCAGCTGAAAATGCAGATGGTTGCAGATTTTGCTGTACACTCTGGCTTGCCCCATTACTTGAGGCGTCGTCAAACTTAGAATCAGTCTTCCTTCCTGTCGGGGCACAAAGTAGAACCCTGTCGAACATCTCAGCTAACTCATTCTCCTCAAAGCAAACTGCTGGCTGCTTTGTGCTCCTCTGATATTCAAAATCTGCATCCTCGCGCTCATGCTTCTTCTTTCCCTTGGGTTCATATAAAAATGAGAGTTCAGCCTCATGCTTCTCCACCTTGACTGCGTCCCTTGCAGTCTCCCTCTTCGACACCAGATGGGGCATGCTCTTCTCCGTATCAATCGACAACGGGTTACCCTTCGGAATAAATCTACTAGCTTCCTCGAAACCCTTCTGAAAGAAAAACATGGAATTGCTATCCGCAAAAAGGTTCGGAAGCAAAAGCTCACCCATGGCAGAGCCTGGCCCCAACATCCCCTTAGCCTTGGCAATGACATTTTTTCGAAATTCATGCGACGATTGGCGACTGGGATTTGCAGTCGCCCTGGAACACGAAGTTCTCTGGGATGTGAGACTGCAATACAGAGGGTTGGCTCTCACAAAAATCACCAATCCCTGGAAAATCGACCAAATTGCCACCACTACTAGCGCTCGAACTGGTAGTACTGCCACTGTGGCCGCCGCCGCTGCTACCAGAGCAATTGTCATCAGGGCTGTCCATGTAGAGAGGTAACTGGTTTTGTGAGGGACGGTCCTTCTGACAGAGAAGATCGTACAAGGATTTCTCCGCAGCTTGGAGAGCCAGAGGATCATGAAACATACAGGGTTTGTCATCCATGTCCTCCTCCATGAGCATCTGACTTATGTATTTGAACATGGGATCCGGGGAGTCACTATAGTCAGAAAGGATATCTCCATCTGTGCTAAAACTAGGAGATACAGCGGAGTTACTGGGTTCAGGATCAGAAGCAAAGGAAGGACAGTCAACGGAAAGGTCTGTACTAGGGTCGTCCTGCATCAATTGGTTCGCTAACTCCTCGAATGGATTCGAAAAGGGCACAAGAGTCTGATCACGGAAATTGAAGCCGCTAAACGGTCCAGAATATCCCGTGCACTGAGGATCCATAAACATTTTTCGGTCCGCACGAACTCAAGGAAAGCGATTCAAACTCAGGTCACAGACCTGGAATTCTGATAAGAAGGTCTTCGGACAGCTTCTCCTACGACTCTAAGCCCTGAAACCGCTCAAACAGATAGAAAGGAACCAAATCACGATAAGAAAAAGTTCCAAATAACCGATGTCATCCCATTTAAGCTCAGCAATCGATCAGAAATAAGAACAAAAGCCGCAACAAGAAGAACCCAATATCACACGGCAAGGAATTCAGATAGACATACAGTCAAAATCCCATATACCAAGAAAATGAAACACTAACGTCGTCATATGAACGCCTGGATCGGAAGAAAGGAGGCTAATTGCGCCGAGATACAGTATAGGCAACCATCAAGAGAAACCGCGGGGGTAGTTGATGGAAGATCGAGGCGTACCTGAGGAAGGGACCGAAACGAGAAGCCAAAGGTGAAGCTGAGACGACGTCGGTGGACGGATCTTTTATAAGAGCCGCCACGAATCTTCATGGAAGCAGTGAAACTGGATTGAGAGAGAGAGAGAGAGAGAGAGGGCACCAAATAGGCACCTAACTCTTTAATGGGCCTGGCGCTGGACCAGAACCGAGTAAATGCGGACTCAAACTTGAGTCTTCACCCGACCCGGGTCCATGGTGCAGTGACAGTGTTTATGTTTTTGGGTTCAACACTGTAGGCAGAAAAGAGGAGCAACGAACAAAAGCGAGAGAACCGATTATTCACGAGATTCAAAAGGGTTCTTTTTTCTGTCAAAAATCAAATATTAAAAGGCGAAAAGTGATCATTATGAGCCCACATGATAATACTTTTATAATAAAATTTCTACTCCAAAAATATTTTTGGAATAGAAATTTATTTGATAATGCAACTTAAATTCATTTGGTTATGTAAGTTTATTTTTTCTATTTCCAAGTATTTTTTTGTTCCACAGGTTAGTTTTGAAGCATTTGAAGATGGAAAAAAATTTACTTCTCCTCAAAAATAAAAAATAATAATTTTTAATTCTAAGCAAAAATTTAAAAAAATAATTTTTAATCAGAAATTAATTTTTAAAGCAAAATTATTGCCACACGCGTCTTAAGCCTGTCATGAAATTAAATTCTCGAATCACGAGAACGAAGATTAGAGTATTGGTACCAGCCGCAAACCTTAGAGGAAGGATTCTTCTTTAACTAACGACCGATTTGGTCCCCTTCAGATTACCTTAAAAACAGCAAAATCACGTTTTTCATCGGGGATAGATCAAGAACTCAGAAATTATGGATATCGTGGTCGGCGCGCAATGATTCCACGTGTGGTTTACGTAGTACCGACCCGCAAAATAGAATCTGGGTAAATCAACGGTTGGCCCACTTTGAGTCAACCTGTGGGTCCCCCTTACCTCTTTTTGTAAATCGGGCCATTTTCCTTTTTCCATGTGAGTGTTTTTTTTTTTTGCCCTTTTCCTTTCAAGAAATGATGTGAGAGTTGATTTAACTTGGGTGCTCCATGGACTTTATTCAACGCAAAATATAAGAAATTGAGATTTCATTTGTCTTGTGAAAAATAAATAATTTTTAAAATATTTTAAAAAAATAAATCGGTTCTTTTATTTACAAAAATAGATAAATAATCATGCGACGAGGAAGTCCGATAATTTTTTCATAATGGAAGGTTAAAAGAATTGACTTCATCGGGTCCTTTAGTTTCGAAAGGGGTGATGTGTTCCACCACAGCATCCAAATTCTTTAGTTTTTTTCACTACTTTGCCATCCGAGAACTCCAAGCTTGACTTAAGAAGAACCCGCGTTGAGAAACATAGCGCATTCATTGGCACGTTCTCATGAATTCATTCACATTTGATAATTACGAATTCCTCACTTTCCTCCATCACATGAAATGGTCAAAGCCATTAACTAAATGACATAACGTGCGCCTGATAAAAATTTAATCAACCACTCCATCGATTAGAAAAACAAGTCTTTGGCCCACGTCGCGTCGTGGAGATTAATCACAGTGTTAGATGAACGCGTCATTTGGAATCTGGATATTCTAACACACAATTCCTCACCGCGGAGGTCGGACTTTTGTCTCGGAACTAACCGTAAAAATATTTTATAATGAGTAGCAAATGGTGTTAGGATTAAGCGCACAAACACAAACGAAATAGAAAATAAATGCGCGGTTTATCTTGAAATTAGGATTACATTCAAGAAATGATTTTATTATAATTAAGACATCACATCTCTCATTACAACTCTCAATTACATAATAGCCTCTCATGCATTCCTTTCATGTGAAGTATGAATTATTGTCTCAATAATGAGTGGTCTAGAAAGATTTGAACTCGAGATTGCACGGTCCGAAATCTTTTTTTATCGAGGGTCGATGTGGAATTGGAAAATGAAATCGTCTTGAGAATTTATTGCCTGATAATCTTCCTACTAGAAATTGCAGGTATGGTGAGTTACGACTTAGGGGCCACCGTCGTCGTGGGTGTGCGTTACTCATGCACGTGCATGACAATGACCCTCAGACCCCCCCATTCGTCAACGCTGGCAAATGTCGCTCCAGATTGGAATACGCCCGACGATGTCTATCCAAGAATGTGGGCTCGAGCATGAAAGTGATTTTGGATCCTTCCGAAGGAGTGATGTCTTGCCCTAGATAAATACGCCAGTTACGTAAAATTTGGTACGAATACATTACAAAATAGACACAAGCATTTTTCCCCATCTTTCTTACCGGACTCTTGATTTATTATCGACACAAGGACACTTCAAATATCAATATTTGTGTACGGTCTTTCGTTTTAGTATTAGTATTTTTTCTCGGTCCATTTAAATGCCAAATCGAAAAAAAAAACATCATTTTAGTACGAACGGCAAGAAATCACAACCAACTAATTACATGCCATTTATTTATAATTTTTAAACATTACGTGACATTTCAAAAAAAATTTGTCCACATGGCGTTCATGTGGACTTTCAAACTTAACAATTAGTTAATTTTTTAAAAAATTAAAATTTAACAGAAAAAATAAGCTAAAAAATAAAAAAGTAAAAAAACAAATGGGTTGTTTGCGCCGGCGAGGGTGGAGGATGGCCGAGGCGGGTCGCCGATCCCGGCCATTCCCCACCCTCACCGGTCATTGCCAACAATGGTGGAGCGGCGGCGGCAAGGGCTTGCATAGCCCTTACCGCTGCAACTTCTTTTCTTTTAATATTTTATAGCTTTTTTTTAGTTTTTAAATATTATGTGGAATTTTTTATTAATTTTTAGCATTTTGTAGCTGATTGGGATCCGCCAGAAAGCCACGTGGATTCCACGTAAGATTTCTAGCAATTCTCACTAGAGCTGGCATCGAAATTACCGTTTTTAAAAAATATTGGCATTTAAGTGAACAAAAAAAATATTAACACTAAAGTGAGTACGTCGTAGATAAATATTGGCACCAAACTATAAAATCCCCAAGCTGCCATGTGTCTTTTATAGTTTGAGCCCATATTTTTCATTGATAGTTTGAGACTTTGACCTATGAATAGTTCTTCATTGGATATTATTTGTCTCTTATAATTGAGGGATGTACCTGGAGAGGTGCAATGTGCTAATTGTAGTGGAATTATTTACTGAATGTAATCCTAATTTAAGAGTGAAACAAAATAAATCTTATGTCTCGATTTTCTCTTCTCGCTTTTACATATAACTTCGTATATGATTTTTGCGCCAAATCCTAACAATGAAGTCATCGTGATTGGGGCGAGGCAGGATCTTTAGCGCCTAAAGGTGGTGATGTACCATGTTAGCTATCTTACATAGTACGACCGATGTAGACGTGGATAACTTTCATAATTTTTAAATATTATTTCTACATTTTTTTTTCATGTTTTCATTGTGGTGGGGAGGGCCACAACTCTCACCGGATCCGACAAGGCCAGCCCTCGCCTGGCCATGGGGGTTAAGCCCTTGCCAAATCTTACAAAAAAGACCTACACGCAGGCCACAGGGGTCAAGCCCTCGTCAAATGTGGCGAGGGCTCGACCCCGGTCTAGCCATAATAAAAAATATATAAAATAAAAATATATTAGAATTTTGCAAATTTTGTTCATGTCAATACGTTGTCTGTCACATAGGACAATCGGTATTTATATCATTGATTTTCAATCATGATTAGTCAGTTGGATTGCATTGTATATCGTTCAAAATTTTAAGACTAAATTGGTATAGTTGAAAGTCTTATGATTGAATTAACACATATGCAAAAAATGTATAATTTTTTTAAAATAAATTATAACTCAAAAACTAGAGATATACTTGATAAAAGGGAAAAAAGTCTAGATATTTATAGAGTCGTTATTGACTTCCTTTCTTGTTTAAGATATATAGAATTACCGTGAGGACGCCGGGCCATGGGTGGAAGAATCGTCCGTGGCGCGACTAGTCTTTCATCCTCTCAGCTCGATTGAGACCAACCCCAAATTTTCGAGTCTAACTTATAAAAAAAAACCAAACATAAAAAGAACCTTAAAATTTCAAGAGAAATTATTTGTTCCGTTGTCCTTCAGTTCTACTACCGGCAAAATTTTATAACTCATTTATGATGTGCCATGCCGGTTGTCCTACATGATACGACCGACGATGACGTTGACAACTTTCATAATTTTAAATATTATTTCTAATTTTTTTATTTTCTCATGTTTTCATTATGGGCGATGAGGGTGGGTTGCAACTCTTGTCGGATCCGACGAGGGCTGCCCTCGCCCGACCACGGGGTTAAGCCCTTGCCAAATTCGACAAGAAAGACCTACACGCAGGCAATAGGGGTTGAACCCTCGTCGGATATGGCAAGGGCTCCACCCTCGTGGACTAGAGGAGGGTCATCCTCGCCAGTCACAATAAAAAATAATATATATTATATTATATTTTTGTAAATTTTGTCCATGTTAACATTGATCGTACCACATAGGACAATCGATATCCATGTCATTTATTTTCGACTAAAATTGGTCGGTCGCATTACATTGTAAAGCGTTAAATGGTTAAAAAATCAATTGGTACAGTTCAAAGATTTATGATTGAATTAACACATGCAATAATAAATTTATGATTTTTTTGGTACTTTTGACAAAGGGTTCCTATCGGTGTAAATGACGGACATGAACAATTTTTATCCACGAAGATAATAGAGGTTTCAAATAAATTCTAACTCTAAAACTAGAGATATACTTGATAAAAAAAAAGGAAAAAAAAGTCTAGATATTTATAGTCATTATTGATTTCCTTTCTTGTTTAAGATATATTACGACATAAAATTACCATGAAGACGTCGGGCCAGGGGTGGAAGAATCGTCCGCGGGGCGGCCGGTCTTCCATCCTCTCAATTCAATCGAGACCAATCTCAAATTTTCGAGTCTGACTTATAAAAAAAAAAAAAAACATAAAAAGAACCTCAAAATTTCAGGAGAAATTACTTGTACCGTCGTCCTTGAGTTATACTACAGACAGACTTTTATCACTCATTTAAATTTGTTGACGAAGACTATGCTTAAAGAAAGGGCACGAAGTGATTCCACGTGTCCCTCTGTGTCCCACGTCACCGAATCACATCGCCTTCCCAAAGTTTATGTCGCGCGACAAGAATCTTAATCGTGTCCTGATTAAAGTCTTATTGCCAAGATTGGTTAGACTTCGTTTTTGGATTTGTCTAGTTCTAATTGGTGTTAGGTGATTGCTGAAACAAAGTTAGATGCCAAAAAAGATTTTGAGGACCCTAAAACTAAATCTATTCTTCTTCTTCCTATGGGGTGGGAAGGATTATTTGGGGTCAATTAAAAGAAACAAATTCAATTACGATCTAATGGGTGGGCCCACACATGTGGAGGCGAAGTTGGCTTGCCGTGCACTTCGATGTGGTGCGCCGAGTCGATTTTCGCGTGTGAACAGTTTTGAATTCCCACCTTCTGTTTTTTGGTCTCTTTCTCGCTTTAACTTTTTCTTTTGGAAAGCACAACATCACGAACAACCAACCTCCCCCAGATTCAACGCCCCCAGCAAATGCAGATACTGACACTTTGGAAGATTGCCAATGTTTGAGTTTCCAATTTGTTGGACCCGGTGGGATTGACTTCAATTGACGAAAACGAGGCACGGCAGGCCAACAAATTGTAACACGGTACGAGGTGAGCTGCTCCCCCCTCTATGCTAGTGCTGACGACTTGACCCAAATGGAAAACTTTCTGGCTGATCAAACCAAAGACTAGCGCAAAATTTGCACGAACGAAATGTCGGAACCAGTCCGAAGAAAACGGGTACGTTGCTGGATATATTGTCTCAACAAAGACCCGGCATGTCGATCGTTTTAGAGGGTCACGAATAGAATCAATCCCGATATCAAAGCCGCTACGGCATGCGGTGCTCGATTTGCTTTGCAAACCACACCAAACTAGAAGCATCACGTGCTCAGCTGCGTGCAAATCTGGGTAAGTTGAACATCGTTTCAGCAGATGAGCACGTCGCTGCATCTGGTGCGAGACGGGTCAAGACATTCGGAATTCTGGGGTGTTGGGCTTCGATGCATTAGGTCTCTGGGCCGCGGGACAAGATGGGCCGAGTAGTGATTCGTTTTCCTTTGACATCAATAAGTTTTGTCTGGCTAAACCGACATCTCTCTTGCTGTAGAAGAATGCTGCCCGCAAGGACGAAATCGGGTCCACCGCAAGTTAGGGACGAGTATTTTTTAGGCTCGATCCAGATCCCATCTTAAATTTATACCGTCACATATTCCAAGATCGATTTCAAGATCTACTCAAAATTTCACTTATATCTAATTAAATCATTACAATGAATTATCATCTCTATATTTGCTTTTTACAATCCATTTATCACAACTCATATTTAAACACACGAATAATATGAAATATTAACAAAGTGAAAATTTCAACCGTATGTATCAAATCCAGAGGTTAATCGTACTTTGGCAATTTTACGTAAGACGAGTTTGATTTTTTTTATGAGGGATAATTTAGTCGTTGTAAATTACACATTCATCGTCGGAAGTCATTAGATATTGCTCAATCGTATAAAAATATAGAACAAGAACAACACAAAGGCTTGTTTAGGGCTCCAGATTCCACTTACAATCCGAAACTTGCCCATTAAAATCGATTCTTTTAATTTTTTAAATTTAAAACCTATTATGAATACCATGAAACTTAAACAGGAATAGATTACTACGGGTCAAATTCTTCAATTTTCAGTTTGTACCCTGAAATCATGGTTATCACTGACAAAGGCCCCGTGGCATTAGGAACAAAACTAATCCAAGGATAAATGATGCCATCGCGTCGTGGCTATGTGGGATTGGACTCTTAGCTCCACATCACACGCATCACCCTTTGACGTGGAAAGTGAATGCAGATAGAGACCTTCCACAAGGACTGCAGCCGCAAAACGACGAATCCTCGATCATTCATCCGTCGAACGCGAGAGACTCAGAGCGTGGCTTTCTTTGTCAGCCGATGGAAAAGGACAGTAGTGTAGTGGCCGGATCGAAGCAAAATGAGGCTAAATCGCGTTTGCTCTCTCTAATTTTCTTTGCCTATGAGCTCGTCCTGGCTAGTTTATTTAGTAATTTACATCTATTTAACACTAATTCAATAGCATCCTTAGTGCCGGTGGAGAAACATTTTCTTTGAAGGTCGTGCTTTGGGAAGATTTGTCTCGCAAATTAAAAATAACGTCCAAAATGGCGCGATCGCCGTTTGAAATCCATCTTAGTCCTTGCCGTCTGTCTGTTTGCCTATCGATTATATGGACCCTGGACTGTCCATTGTTCTTGAAAATAAGAAAAGGACCATTTGTACTTTCGGCTGAAGATTGATTTGCCCCTTTATAGTTCCTGAAAAGGTTAACGCCACTTTGCCTAAAAATTTGATAATTCCTCCATGGTCATCGTGGACTATCGGATTTTAACGTGAAAAATCAACTGAAATGTTGGAAACTGCATTAGCTAGAAATGTCCACAAAGACGTGGAAGCCTCAGGAGTCGCTTGTAAGAACACATTTACTTTCCGCTTACGATTCTTGATGTATTAAAACTTATTTTTCTGTCTGAAACGTTCTTGATCATATAAAAAAATTACTAGTTATTAATGACGACATTAAGTAGGAGTGAACTTAATCACACCAATCACTCAACTCTAGTGAACAAAACTTGTTCTTGCATCCCCATGACCACATGAATGAACGTCGACCTCATTTCTTGGCAAACATTAATTCTAATACATCTTCCAGATTGAAAGACAAGTATGTCTGCTCATCCGAGTCAGTTTCGCACGGATCAGACTTTCACAAGTTTAGCATGTATTTGTCACCGTAAAAAGAGAGAGTAAAAGAACTAAATACTTTTTAACATTGATGGACAAAGATTACATGCGCAGCTTCAACTTCTAAGTATCCCATCTACACGCCAAATTATCTTATAGCCAATGAAGTCAAATCTCAAAGGACACCGTGCAGGTGTCGAAACTAAAACACACCATTAGCAAGTGCTTATTCAGTCATGTCCCCTTTACAATCGCCGCCCCTATCCATACACAGAATATCCTCCGCGACAGCGGGAAACTATTACACTACATACCCCTTTTTCATGTGCCTATTTTCTTGACTGTCACATTTTTTTACAAGTCAATGGAACAATTAGGAAAATAACTAGACATACTCTAAACACAAAGTGACCTGTTTCTTCACCTCACATCAGATGTGCTTGAGCTGTTGCTTGGCTTGGTGTTGGGACCAGTAAGCATGTGCAGTCAGGACCCTGTCCAAGAGCTCTTGAGGAACAGGCTCTCCCCTCCTCTGCTGAGGAGATATTCTCGCCGTGTGTACCAGTGTCTTCCACTTATCCTGTATATAGTTGAATCACGTTTGAGAAGCAGAGGACGTTGAGCAGGATCTGAACTTAGCAGATTGACATTGGCACTCATTCTATTCAAGAAGCAATGCAGACCAAGCTATAACGGGAGATAAAAGCGGGCCCATTCTTTTATTTGTCTTCAAATGGACACTCTTGGCAGGACTTAGATGGCAGATTCAGCCACCTCCTCCATGCTACAAGTTGAACTACATAGAAATAGAGTAGGTAATGGTAATGAGGGGTTACATGGTCTCCCTCTGTTCATTCATTGATTAGTGTGTCTGGGTGTGTGTGGAAACTGCATATTTAAAGTTCATGAATCAATTCAACGGAGTTCGAAGAATGGCGAGGCTGAAACAAAAGCAGGGTATGTAATGGTAACGAGGTGTTATTTCGTCTCCCTCCGTTCATTCATTGATCAGAGAGCATGCGTGCAGAAATTGCATATTTGATAGTCATGAATCAATTGAACAAAGTTTGAAGAATGGTGAGGCTGAAACTAAAATGCAACTGCCATATCAGCTGATTCAACTTTTCAAGAAAACGCTCACCTTCAAGTCCACGTATGTCCGATGCTTCGCACTATCAAAGGCGCGCAGCTTAACATCTCTCCACCTGGAAGTTTAAATTTAATAAATTGTTGAGAATATAGGAAAAAGGGCTAAATTGTGATCTGATAGTCGCAGATTTAGAACAGGATTCGTAGGCTAAATTCACCAAGAAAATGCTAAAACAGAACTGAAAGAACTATTAAAAAAAACTAATAGCCTGCAGCACACAAACTAAAATATAGATGCTGACTTGAGGCAACCCCCCGCAAACTAACCTCTAAAGTCTCACAGACAACGTCAACCACCCAAAATATCCAAACACTGCACAATCTATATGTCTTCCAAAGTGTAATTTCATGTTTACCTTCCAGTTCCAAGTTTTTCAACAGCCTGAACAAGTGCTTCAACTTCAGAAACGGAAAAAGGTCTACGAATGCGCCGCTGAGCAAACTCAGATCTTTTTGATTTCCTGTGCACTGGTACCACAGCTAAAGCCTCTACGTTCATAGATGAAACAGGTATAAGTGCTTTAGATTGTGTAGTACCCTTTTTCAACACTCCAACAGGAGAGGTTGCCATATCAGAATCATTCTCCGCCACAATGGGTATGTTCATGCCTTCATGTTCAGGCAGGGTATCATGAATTCTCTTTTGAGAATCATTTGGACCAGTGGGATACCTGGGGAGAAACAATCTGAGTGAAACCAAGTTGACAGAGATGTCTCTGGAAGAAATCCGAATAGCACAACAATAACCAGACTTATCTTAACCCCATTACTATCAACACAACCTTGGATCCACTAATAATGCTCAGTTCAGTATGCAGTTCAATATTATCATATCTATAAGCCATGTTCACAATAAATAGGCAAGTATTATACAACAAAATTAAAGCGACTCTCACAAAAAATTCTACAAGATTTTACATTAAGCACCCTCAACCAAAATGATCATTCAAACAGGAATATAAAGTGTTTCCTTACCTTATCAAAGGCTGAGGCACGTCGCAAGGAAACAGGGAAGAGACCTTCGGACTTGCAGATGTGTGTGAAGGGTCAGGCTCTAAGGCAAAACCCAAAGAATTCAATTGATTATCCTGAGAAATTCCTGTTTGTAGTAGAGTTTTGCTGTCATCTCCAACTTTTTTCCCCTGGAGAAGAACTCCAACACGTAACTCACCGCCAAGAACACCACTAACTGCTTCCATAACTGCCCTCTGCATGTAGCCAAAAGAATTTTAAGAACAGAGAATTGACACACAATTTATATAGACATCTCCAGATGAGGCGCCAAATCCAAGCTATTCAAGAGAAAAGTTAGTCTATGGTTTAAAAGACTACCATGACTCAAGAAGAAAAAAAATGACAAACCACTCATTCTACACACCTTGATCATAGTGCGAACGAAACAGGGAAAATGAAGAGAGAGAGAGAGAGAGAGAGAGGTGCGGACCCTAGACATACTTGCAGTATATCCCCTGCAATCAGCTATGCAATACAGCCTGAGGAATACATTTTTGATATGATCTTGAATAAAATGATAGCCAAAATACCTTCAATGAGCCAATTGTAGCTTTTTCTGAAATTTCAATGAATAGCTCTGGCACGGTGAAAGACTCAATCCGAAGCTTCACTGTATGAGAACAAAGAGCGTCAATAAGCAAAATGAATTATTCTACAAAACCACAAGTAGTACATAATGTGTTTCCATCAAAAGCTCCATTACCATGGGAATCTGTAGATTGGTATGACAAATGCTGACCTGATGCTGGAGGTGATGGCCGTTTGGCTGCAAGAGGATCATAGTTGCAGAAAAAAGACTTAGACGCGACTCAATGACAAAATGGCGAAAAAAAGAGAAAAACAAACTAGAAAGAAACTAATTTTTTTTCTGAAACTAACCAGAAACATCTCCATCGGTATGATTCTCAGGTGGGTAGACAGCGGCATTGCTACTAATTTCCTTGTCAGAATACGACTCAAAGTCGATATCAAAAAATTTTCTCTTTTTGAAAGGATAGTTCCTCTGAGATCTTTGGCGTTTATAATAGCTACTCTTATCTTTGTAATCAGCCTTGAAATTTACACCTGCCATCATGAACTAAAATTAAGAGGACATTAACAGATCCAAAACCCAAATGGAAATACAAGACTACACGCAGCAACAAACCTATCGCATATAAATGATGAGTGACCACTTACCAGTTCTAGGAAACTCATTCTTTGATCTTAAAGCTACTTTCCAATGTCGAGAAGCCAAAACCTTCCTTATTCTTCTGTCTCCAATATGCGGCACTGGCTTAAAAGACTTCTTTGTGGGGACAGGGTGTGTGCACCCAGAGGATTTTTCGTCATCATCTCTACTAACTACTTCTACGTTCCTAGCAGGGGATAAAGAATCACGTGAAATGCTTTCTTTATTCGCAGGGAATGACGCAGCGGCGCCACTCTCTAAGCTAATTTGCGTAAGAGGTTTCGCATCCCATACCACTGGATCCCTGAAACTGCACATAACAGCCCCGTTATCATTTGGAGCCTTATCTGAATAAAGATGTTCCACCTTAATCTCATTTTGGGTATCATCTTCCAACTTGGAGTCGGTTGATATCAAAGTCTCTACCACTGCATTTCTACAAGTTTCATCATTTCTTTTGTCATTTCTCAGCTCATCAGTTCCCAGCCTCTCTGAGTCGTCAGTACTTCCCATGACAGGATGTTGAGTATCTTCTGGAGAAAGCTTTGGATTGTGATGCTTTTGGGATACAAGCTGGGGATCTAACATGCTCCTACCACAGCTTGCTTGATCACAAGCATGCAGTTCCAACTGCGTACACTGATTCTGACGCCCTTCTTCTATGCTAGTGCTGTCAGTGACTGGAAATTGATCCTTTTTAGTCGACGTAATTACTTGAAGATGAGGAACTACTGTTCCCAACCAGCAGCTTCCCAGCTAAGGTGGCCAGTAAGTCAAATGCATGCATTTTGTTGTCTTCAACATTCTTCTTGATCGAATTTCTTCTCTAAGAGAATAAAAGATCAATAACGGAGATTAGTAACCGAGAATGACGGTGTGAGATGGATACAAATTCTAGAAGCACCAACTGGGAACTCGAAATGAGCTTACTCTAGCAGATCTGGTGCCCCGAGGCATGGCAGGCACCTGATAGCCATTGAATCCATATTCTAACCTCCTATTCAGCACCATATCGCAGAAATCATACTAAATAAGATCAACCAGACACAGGGAACAAACTCTTCAAGCCATCGTAAAATTCAGCTTCCGTTCAATGCTCGAGACACCGTATCAGAACCTGAAAGCATAGAAATTTGCAGCATTAAACTCAATGGAGAGCAAGACATTATGATCCCCAATAGAAACAATAATCTGCTACATATTATCTATCCGAAGAATATAACTTGCTTGATTAACTCACAATTATCATGAACACATGCATGTACACCCACACACACACACACACACACCAAAAAAACAGAGTACCACTCCAATCTTTTGTGTCACAATGATCACAAGACATTACATTAAAACAGTAAAAATCAATTCACAAAATCGCATATGGTGAATTGATTGACAATATTGCTCCCCCCAATTAAAACTAATAAAAATGTCACTGCTTAGTCGTTGTCAAGAAAAGCAAAACACAGAAAACCCATTCCAGCCATTATGATAGAAATTCCCACAATTAACGCACAATTTAACGAAATTTAAAAAATTTAAAGATGGCAATAGTTGAAAGTCCAGAAGTTCGCAGATCCAGCCAAGCTAGAGACTTGAAAAGTACATTAATTTGGGAAAAATCTAAGGGACATGCAAACAGTGGAACAGTGAGAAAAAGATTGGGCATTGACAACTCGCATAAGGTAATAACGAAGAACAGCATGGATGGACAGTCGGAAAATGTCCACTCAAAACTCAAGAATGGAAAAGCGAAATTACGAGTAATTTCCAATTTGGTGAAAAGTGCGAGGAGAGGGGGAAAGAAAACCGCTTAAACCATCACAAAACCCTCATGCAGGGCAAGGAATCACCAAAATTAGATCGCTGGCGGATCCGAGAGCCACTCAAATCTTGGAACAAGGTAGAAAGGGACAGATCGAGAACCCTCTTCAAACATCAAATTTGAAAGCTTGAGCTCCAAAACGATTTCAAGAACAGAGAAGTGGAAGAAACCGTGTCACGACCGTATCGCGCACGAGAAAAATCATCGGATCATAGCGATCGGGACCCAAAAGTAGAGAAAACATTCGATAATCAGCATCAAGATCGAAAACTGTGCCAAAATCGAAACATTTAGAAGACGAAAGACTAACTGAGAAATTCTGAACATTTTTAGCGCCTGAAAAATGCAAACTTGCAACTCCCAGAACCTTCCCAGATCGCAATTGAAAGGCGGATTCCAACTTTCGAAGCCTTAGCTCGCGCGACCGCAACTTTTCTCGCCGGAAACGGATGTCCGAAGTTGAGATCCATCAAAAAACCAAAACCACAGCAACCCCCTCTCCCCCCCCAAAAAAAAAACGCGAAAATTCAACGAATCTCCACAAGAAGAAGCACGCGAGGCATTGATCCGGTTCACCTCTCGACAATGCTTCGCTTTCGCACGTCTATATTTCCACAATTGCAGCCAAAATCGAACCAAGGAGAGAGAATCCACAAAGCAAACGGATGACCGCAGAATCCAGACAAAGCAATCTAGAGTCTAACGCCATACGTACCGCGAACCCAGTTCCTCGCATTTCGAATTTCCTAGCCCATAATCTTCCCGAGAAAACACGTTGGCCTTGGCTTCGGCTTTCTCTATCTGAGACTCAGTGTGTGGGAAAATTCTCTCTCTATCTTTTCTCTGATCACCAAAAACCCTCTGAGAACCACCCAACCAAACGCTTAAACCCCAACGCTTTCTTTTATGGTTATACCATACACCCACGCGACCAGTTATTTACCGGTCATATCGGTAACCGGGGCCTCGGTTCACAGGCTATAGCAGGTGGTGGGGAAGGGAACCACTCAACGACCTGGTCTTCACTCTTTGAGTGAACTCACCGGTGCCGTGTTCGCGACACGTGGCGGATGATTTGGATCATGTGGCTGGGTGTGGTCAGCGTGATCGAGAAAAACGTTGAGTCCACTACTAATGGAGGAGTTTCATTTTTCTTTTTCTTTTTTCCTTTTCTTTAATATCAGGGAATTTATTATTTTTGAAAATATTTACTGGATTTCCCTTAATTTGGAAAGAGATCAAGTTTCTTTTGCTATGCTTTTTTGGGTCGAACATGTCTAAGTCGGATTCAATGTTAACTTGCCACTTTCTCTTCGCATGTCTTTCTTCTTGCCGTCTTCAAAAGGTTGCTGGTCAGCACGCACGCAATGATTTCCTCTTAGGCAAAAATGACACAAATAATTTGGCGCAATATGTAATGTAATTTCTAAATTTTTAATTTGACCAATATGATATATGAACTCTAATCTAATATACAATGTGGTCCATGAACTTTTAATTTGACTAATATATCTCTAAAATTTTGGAACATATTTAATTTAATTCATGAACTTGAATCAATGGAAGAACTAAATAGAACATATTCCAAAACTTCACGAACCACATTGCATATTCGGTTGAAATTCCGTGCACCATATTGATCGATTCTCTTGAGAAGGAGTGAAAATGGCCCGATTGTCAAGCCGAATCGTCACGTGATTGACGTGAGTTTCAAACTCTTGACTAGTTGCAATTTGATGGATTGAGTGTTTGAGCACTTTAATTGAGAAGTTGCTACTTTGAAATAACATTAAAATCGTGTCCCTCGTTTTGTATGTGAAGCCACTTATATTCTCAGTCAACAAATAAAAAATAGCGAAGCCAGTTTTATGATTCTCACGGATGAGAAAATTTGTGTATAGTCTGTGAAAAGTTTTGATGTCAAGATTTCAAAAAACGAGAGAGGACATTCTTGTTAGGATAAGAGGATATCGCGATGACAAGACATGCCTGACCCATAAAAACATAACATTATGGACTTTAGAAAAAAGGCCGTAAAGGACCAGAAGTGTGGTGCACACATAGAACATGCGTTACCCAAAGATTGTTCTATACCTCGAAATGGGTTGTTCACCTTAAATGGCATAAAAAAAAGACAAATTCGGATCGCTCGATATTGAGATTTTCGTGATATGCGTAATATTACTCAAATTAAGCCATCCAAATGAAAATAGATGGCCTAATTTAAGCCACGTCGTGTGTTGAAAGGGAGGAAAAAAAATGTGAGCGGAAATTTTTTTGAGATTTAAAAAATTTGGGATTAAATTTTTTTGGGTTTGAAAAATTTTGAATTCCAAACGTGGCTCAAATCGGGCCTTCTATTTTCATTGGGACAAACTGATTTAAGTAATGTCACGAAAATCCTAATGTCAAGGGTTTCCAAATACAGGACTTAACATCATATTTCTAGTAACTAATCTTACCAAGTCATGCACCGAAAAAGCGAGGTCAAAAGATGGTAAATCCTTGACTTTCTTTTCAATCCCGATTTATTGTTGTCACTGTCAAAACAAATATAGAAAGAAGTTACTATGGAATATCTAGATTGGACAATTAGTTCGTGGATCCCAATTTGAGGACTTAAATTATATAATTTATCGAATTAGAGGCGCCCGAGATGAATTTCGAGAGAATCGTATAAAAAAATTTTTTGGTCGAAAAATCATATCAAATTTGATTTATGAATACGTTGGCTAATACATGATTACGTTGATGTATATACTTTTTTTTTTTTTTTTGGGTCTGGAGATGTATGTACCTAAATGCCTTTCTTAGACATGTCTAGAGAAGGAATGAATATTAGGGGCAGATATGTCATTTTCGGATGCAGAGATGATCCCCTCGTCGTGGGCAGTTATCCCGATAATCATGTCGAGCACTTTATTCAGCTTGTCTACAACAACCATGTTTTGACCCAAAAAAAAAAAACAAAAAACAGCATCCATGGGTCGTCCCAAAAAAAAAAAACAAAACAGCATCCATGGGCCCACAGTCTGCCACGTCGGATGTAGCCTCCGGTCCTACGTGGATCAATATATGGTCTACACTGGCGTCCATGTTATCTCACCTCGCATTTTTAAATTTTTGAAAGGGAGAGAGGGAGGGACGCTGTCAACTTATTGTGATTGTCGTGTTTGACGGTCGTTAGGGAATTTCCGTTGGAGATGCGCGTGGCCTCTGGAAAGCGCGCCGGTCACGGAGTGAATATTCGGATGACGGCGTCAAGTTGATCGGATAAACGTCGCGTCGCTCGGGTGGGCCGCAGTGGGCCCAGCTCAGCTTGAGAGACTTGACGGGCTTCGTCCAGGGAGCCCGTACTGGGGACACGGCCATTTCGACGGGTTTCATTTTGAATTTCCAATCTTTTTTTTTTCTGGAAACAGTAAGAGACCGCCGTTTTTTTATTGTATATAATGATACAAATAATCTATAAATTTTGATTTAATATATAATGTGATCCCTCAAATTTAGTCCAATATCTAATGTGATCCCCGAATTTTTAATTGACGAATATGATTTTTGAAATTTTTGGAACATGTTCGACTTAATCTCCGAACTATAGAAATGCGTTTAGTATAATCTTTCCATTAATTTAAGTTCAGGGACGACACTATACTTTTTTTTTAGTTCAAGAATTTAATTGAATATGTTTCAAATGTTCGGGACTATATCAACAAATTGAAAGTTTATAAATTATATTGTATATTAGCAAAATTCGAAAACATATAGTCAAATTAAAAGTTCAGAAAATATATTACGCATTTGCATCAAAATTTAAAGAATATTTGCGTCGTTTTCCCTTTTCTTTTCGTCAATGTTTTTTGAAATTTGGAAATACTTTTTTTTCTCTTACAAGGTTTCGAGAAGTCACCCGTGCTTATAGCATCTGGATAAAACCCGGATGGATATCATGGACTACACTCCAATTCGAAGAAATGGGATTACGCTAAACGTGAAGATTGTTTATTTATTTGCCCATTCCTTCCGCCCCTTTCTCCCGGTTAAAGTCGCGTCGGAGAGCGGAGGTCCCGGTTAACGTGACACGTGGCGCTTCGGGAGTGGCTCCAGAACCATCTTTTCCTCTCGTTTGGCCTCTGGTTTTTGTGGTGGGTAGTTATCGAAACTTGGTTGAAGGGATTTAGGTGGGAGCACGGTTTTAGGAAGGGGACTCCACCAATTTAGTCGAAATGTCCATGTTTTTTTTAAGATTGTTGTTTGATAATTTGATGGTAATGAAAGAGATCTGATCTCCCTTCTCCGTTGCAAAGCAAATCAAATTGGATGGCGTCAAGTCGATCGAAGAGGGTTGATTGATTTGGCAATTCTAGTCAATTATTGATGTACCAAGATTCAAGCCGACCCTTGTTGGGGTTGTATATCAATTTCAAAAAGAAAGGGAGGGCAAAAGCGGGCCCTATCAACGGGAGAGTCTGATGACTTTCACGGCCCATCCACAATTCATTTCCTGCCACTTTTTTCACTCAAAAGTCAGCAATATTTATTAGGTAGAGGAGCATGCATTAGTCATTCGGAGATTGCGATTGGATGTGTGGAGATATCCCCGATCGCTACCATCTCTATTGGCTGCGGCGACATGATCACTGATTTCGAATTTTTGAATCTCGGACGCTGCGGAGTAGATTCGAATCAAATTGAACATTTCGCGACGGGTGCGAGACCCGTGTTGTAACGTCCCGAGGGAACCGCTCTCTGGTCGCCCTCCCCCTACTCTTTACGTTGATTTGAAAAACAAAACTTTATGCAGAGGAGGGTGTTTGGCTCAACATTTAAGCAATAAAAGCATGTGGACACTGATTTGGCGAAGTACATGACTGAACTCTGCTAATCCCGCCAGCGGCTAAGTGTACTTGATCCGGAAAATTAAAAAAAAGAATTTAAAAAAAAGCATGTGGACACTGACTAGGCCGGTTGTTATGGCCCGTGGCTGTCAGGTGAAAGAAGAAAGGAAAAAGGGCAAAAAAATATATAAAAAAAGAATTAAAAAAATAAAAGAGAAAAAAAGATCAAAGAAAATAATTAAAAAATCAATTAAAAATAAAAATGTATGAAAAGATGTATACAGTGAAAATTACTTTTCCTTGCCATAAGATGAAAAATATTTTTCGGTTTATTTTAAGAGTTTAACCAAACATAAAAAATATCGTTATTTTCCTGGAAAATATTTTTCAATAAGACCACATTTTCTCGCAAAACAAACGGAGCCTTAAACCTATTTTAATTTATCATTGATGGGCCAAGTCATTATATAGGTTATTATATTTGGTAAATGAGTTATAAATGAATTTAAAAGGGCAAAGCCAAAAAAGATGGGTGCTAAATGAGTTCACAATTTATCCAAAGCCAATCATCTTTAGAGGTGTCAAACGGGTGAATTGAGTCGAATTTGAGTTGGGTCGAATATGGTTCGATCAATATTGACTCATTTAACCTATTTTCATCATTATAAATTTAACGACTCACACCCGATCTAATTATCGGGGCCCGATCTTAATCCACGTCTAATACCAACCTTATCGAGATCCCGACCTTCATTCATGCTCTAATCGCGTTTTGTTTTAATCTTTTACTACAAAGAATAGGACACATGCAAAAAAATAGACAAAAAATACAAGTGCATGTAAAACATAAGGCAAACATAACATCTAAGGGTATAGCTTAGTTCCCTATCTAGTAGCACACATGCAGCAAGATTATTCAACAGATTTATGAAATACTTACTTTTATATATAATAATAATTTAAATACATCGTTCTAAGATAAAACCACATCAAACTACGGGGAGATAACCAAAATGAAACTACCCCCCTATTTACCTCCGCCGATATCCTCCGCCAATCATACCTAGCTATCTCGCCCAAAAGTAGCTGTCGCGTCAACTATCATTCCCAAAAATTTGTCCGTACTCTTACAGACTCGATCTCAACCTGCCTACCTTAAACCATCACTACTAGCAGGCACGAATGAGATCGGTCCCACCAATAGGCCATCATCATGTGTCTCCAATACTGCAGAGAATCGATACGTCACGAACCTCGATGGACTCCATGGCCGGCCCAGCGTCGTGACCAATCTCACAAATCTAGTGGCGGCGCCACCGGACACCCGATGGTCTCCATAGTGTGCGAGAAGTCGAAGGGGCGCTATAGATGTAACTGGGAGTTATCGGTGTGATCGGCATATCTAACAATTGGAATCGTCGTTCGAAGAAGACAAATTGATGGCGAAATGAGCTCAGGCTCGTTTTCCTTTCTTGCGAGCTTCATGGGTCGGGAGTGGCGTGCGGGTTGGTTGGAGCGAGTGAAGGAGAAGTTGAGGTCGAGGAAAGCCAAGCGTTGAGTCGCTGCCTCCATATGAATCGCCGTTGAAGAAGGAGCGGCGTCGAGCAGCCGAGCTCGAGCTCGCAGGTCACTCGGGTGGGGCTAGCAAGAGAGATCGGTAGAGAACAAGAGGGGAGGGAGGGGTATGTCCGCGGGAAAGAGAAGGAGAGGAGAGAGAGTGAGTGAATGGAGGGGATGCGGGTTTACAAGAGGAGAAGGGTGGTCTAAAGGCTTTGCGCTCAAACCATGTGCGAATTCCGGGCGCAAATGATCTCTTCGTGATCCAGTGTCCTTACAAGTTCAATATTGTTGCGACAATCGATCACTATAAACTGAAGTCCGATTGACGAAATTTAGGCCGTCACACCAACTCATGCCCAATCCATACTCGACCCAACCCGTATTATTTAAATACTTCTATATTGAATCAAATCATGGAGTATTTATTTTTTTATGATTTATTAATAAAATCCAGTCATCGGGCGCCATCGCCCGCCCGCCCCCCCGCCGCACCGGAGACAAAAACGGCGGAGTTGCTTGCCATTAAGAAAGGCTATGCACGATTCCCCGGCTATAGGCTGACCATTTCATTCGTAGTCGTTGAGGCACCATACGACTCTATTTCCCCAATGATGCCAATCTTCCTTCTACCAAAGAGAAAATTACCAAAAAAGTCCAAAATTTATTGTAATTATGCCAATTCACCATAAACCTTTTTTGCCGATTCGGTCTTAAATTTTTTGCAATTGTGTCAATTCAATTCATTTGACGAATTTTGGCCGACCGAGTTGACGTGGACGCTAGTCGGCTGATGACCCAATATTTTAATATTTTTAATACTTTTTATGATTTTTTATTTTTATTTTCTTTCTCTCCCCCCCTCCCCTCCCCCTCCCCCCCACCTCCAGCCGGTTGCCACAGTCCAACAACCGGCCGAGGGGCGGGGTCGGAGAGGCCGACTCGCCCTACCACGACGGGAGCAAGAAAAAGAAAAAGAATAAGAATAAAAAAGAAAAAGAATAAAAAATTAAAAAAATTGAAATATTGGGTCGTCGGCCAGCCTAACGTCCCACGTCAATGTCGGCCAAAAATTTGCTAGATAGATTAAATTGATATAATTGCAAAAGATTTAGGGCTGAATCGGTTAAAAAAGGTTTAGGATTGAATTGACACAATTATAATCGATTTAGGACTTTTTTGGTATTTTTTTCCTCTGCCAAACACCAGGTCTTTGACGAGAACATCCCACCTGGGATAGTGGCGGACACGGTGATAACTCATCCGAGGGAGTTCGATTTCTACTTGTGCAGCCGCTCGGGAGTAAAAGGAACTAGCTGGCCGGCTCACTACCACGTGTTGGTGGACGGGAACGAGTTCACGTCCGCTGAGCTCCAGATGGTGGTCCGTAACCTGTGCTATACGTTCGTGAGGTGCACTAAGCCGGTGTCCTACGAGCTTCCGAAGCTAATCTCTTCTCTCATGAATCTTGCTATACATAACAAGGCTTCCCTTTTCTCTTTCGCGTTTCCTTTTCTTCTGCTGACTCTATTCTCTAACCACTGAGCATTCTAATGAACGTGGCTGAAAAGTGTAGGCCATTGGTGGCCGTGCCAAGCGGGCGGTGGTCGATGGTGGCAGTGGTGAGCCGCGGTGGCATTCCAAAACCTCTTTTACTTTTTTTTTTTTCTTTTACTTATAAAAATAAAAAAAAAAAAAAAAAATAGTAAAATTAAGGCTCTTTTACATGTGATTCTTGGAAAGATGCATGCCATAAGCCATAAAAAGATCCAAAATGGATTGAAAATAGGGTGAGTTAAAACTTATATTTAAATAGGCTTCATAAGCATAAACCCATATTTGATCCATTTTTTAAAATTATTGAATCCATATATGATCCAAGTGAATAAAAAAAGTGTAAAGATGGATATTGACATCTCTACCCACCTTTGTGACTCCTATCTTCACCTTCTATGAGAAAAAAATGAACTCATCGGACTATTCCAAATTAAGAGAAGTCTTTGTGGTCTCATGAGACGGGCCTAACTTCACCTTTATTAAAAATATCACATCAGCTTCTTCTTTTTTCCCATTATATTTTATTTTCATTAATCTTGAAGTATATCTTTCCTTAGTTGCATTTGACTTTGTTATTTTTGTATAGTATTCTAATTTTAGTTTTCATTATTGTAACCCATGGTCAGCAGAAATCATCTTCTTCAATATCTTCCATTTCATTCAATGCTCTCTCTTTTCTTCATTGTAAATGAATTCAAGAAGCGAAAATACCATGCAATGTCGAAAGCCAATTTTTTAACAAATTAATGTAGATAACAATTTCACCTAAATAACATATACACATGAAAGAGTTTAAAATGAATTAACTAAGTGGATACAAATTTCCATAGGATGTATTACATAAGAAAATATCTTGGTAAATGAGTTGAGCCAGGTACAGATCAGATATAAGCCACTAAATGGGCATGTAAATGCATCAATTTGGATCTAGACATTTTCGGCACAATCAAAACCCAACCGGACCCACTCATTTGACGGCCCTACATGAAACCCAACTTCAGCTAATTCAAGTACTCATGGTCTCTCCAGATGGGACTCACATACCCATAAATTCGGGCATTCTGTCAGTCGGACAATCATGTACCTGGAACAGATATGGGAAATAAGGCGACAAGAATCTTTGGGAACGAAAGGCGGCTCAACTACAATCCCCGATCGACGCCAACACATCAAATCATAAATTTCAAATCCAGAGCCCCGCTTCTGGAATCGACAGGACGAGAACAAAAACTTCACCTTGGCGACCAGTAGAGGCATGAATACTACTGCCCTCAAGCCTTTCGCATATTATACCATTTGGCCTATGAACACCCCTACATCTTAATGCACTCTGCGAAGGGAAATCTAAAATCCACACACGATAATAGATTTGGCATTTTGTCACTCGATGTCAAGTAGCTGGTTCCACCAAGAGCAAGACATGATCAAGCTGAACATATAGTCTCTGCGTACATGCATTTCCAAGATGATAAATCACAAAAACCTCCTTGCAAACAAACAGTGAGGCTATTCACAGCATCTCCAGGGAAATATCTAAATCCAACGAGGCACTACTCTTTGGTCAAAGTTGTTTACGTTTGGCCCAAAAGGAAATCGATTAATCTGTCAAATATCTCAGTCTCTTCCTCAGGCAACTTTGTAGTCGGTCCTCATTCTTGCATCTGTTTAGTACAGAACCGACGATATGATCACAATTCTCTGTGACACTTCATTATCTTAATCTATTTATTATGTTCATAAATCTAGAGAGTTGGGTGATTCAGTGGATCAACAAAACAATAAGGAAAATCACAAAAGAACATAATTAATTCTAGGCATGAGAAACGTATAGCTACAACTATATTTAGGAATAATAAATGAACTAGGATCAAAATGGGAAAAAAGAGAAAATGACAGACCAAAAATTTGACATTAACAGGCTACAAGAAGTATTTTATCTAACATTTCACCCCAGAAAGATACATGAATAATCTGCATAGTCCAACAAGCCAAATCTAAGGCAGGATTACCTTATTCTGTAGATAAATCACGATATTGCCATGGATTAAATTCAATGGATGTGACATCAATCTCGTTACTGCTGTCAGAACTATCTGCAGCAGCTCGGTGTTCCATGTATCTTCCATTGTAACTGTAAACTTCCAAATCACCCCAGGGAGTAGGTGTGACTTCATCAGTTAGATCAAACCATCTAGGGGTAAAATTTTGATTCTTGGACTCCCGTTCTCTCTTTTCAGCTCTTTGCTTCTCCTCCAATCTGCAAGACAAGCAAAAAGAAAACGTAAAGGCTTGGTAAATCAATAAAAAAGAGAATTTGGAGCGCTTGTGTAATTCGGTTCCAAAATTTTGTCCAGATTAAATGCTAATTTAAGGTCGAGGAATTCATTGTTGATGGTTTCCACCATCACATAGAGAGAGAGAGAGAGAGAGAGAGAGAGAGAGAGAGAGAGAGAGGGGGGGGGGGGGGGAGGGAGAGAGAGCGGGAGAGAGGGAGGGAGGGAGGGAGGGAGACAGAGAGAGAGACAGAGAGAGAGACAGAGAGACCTGCTCTTTTCAACGCCAGCTTTGGAGAGATCACCCTTTTCAAGTGCATATCTATCAGGACGTAAACGAGAATCTGATGCCAGCAACTTCTTAGGAGCAGTCTGGAAGCTATTCAATTTGTGTGCAAAATAAGTATACTGGAATTTGTCATTTGCTGGAACTTCGGCAACATGCCAAACCTATAGATACCAATGACATTTGGTCAATACCTTATCAAAGAGAAAAAAACTCTGGTCAATAATAGCAATGCTTTTAACAGCTAAGAAGTACTGAAGGTGAATACAACACCTACATGGTTAGTGAAAGCTCAAACCCGAGAGTACAGAGGCATAAGCAATATAAGGAGATAACCTCGAAAAACACAGTTAAGTACTCATGCTCTGAGCTGCCTCTCACACAGCTGTACCCATAGTCAGATACCTAGGAAAGAAGTGAATTTATGTGTTTTTTCGGCTCATTCTCTTCTCATCTTATCTACCTTTTCATTTTCCCTGTAATGTGTATGGGTGGACATGTTAGGGACCTAGGTTGGAATAACATCCACATGCAACAACCAAGATGGAGAATCCAGCCAAACCCTTCAGTTGCTGAATATATCTCATAAGTAAATTAAACATTATACAAGAACTGTGCTCATAATAGTGAGCAATTAGGCAGACACTCTTAACAAATGAGTATTAGCAAGATGATAGTGGAGTATAGAACCAATGAAAATGATCAATTTACAGTATTTCACGCCCAAAGGGGCAAAGGGAGATTTGTGAAGGCATGGTTGGAAACTGTAAAAAGAACCAAGAACTCTCAATTTTTTTTAATTTTAACAGATAATAACAACAAATAGAAAGTAGCTGAATGTTGCAAAAAAAACAGATAGGGTAGACTCCACTTGTGGAGAAAGTTAGTTTGGCATTATCGTATAAACATAAACTCCATTGCCCCTCGATTCAATTCTCTCTCCAGTTTTTCACTCATGTTGTGAGCTTCCACGCCCCCTTAATTCAACCCTACTAGGAAACAGTCCCAAACAAAGGCATAAGTAGATGACATGGAAAGGAGACGGGCAGTATTGGTGTTTATCATGACAACCTTAACAGTGAAGTAGAACAAAGAGCAGGGCCAGAGAACCTGAAAAGTTGTTTCATGCAGGGAAGTATTTGAAAAAAAAAAAAAACATGGAAGACATTTTACTGTTCAAACCTCTTTTAATTCTGTGCCTGGAAGAGGCTCTCCTTCCACGTCGCATGGTTGATAACTCATCGACTCATGCCACTTCCCCGTCATCAAGATCTTTGGTTCTTCGGCGGCATTATAAACATAACCATCAACCTCATAACGACCAGCTCTGCAATGAATTGTCATTCAAGAGCAGGACCAGTGAAAAACAAATTTAACATATATATATATATAGAACGACTGCTTTTTAGCAACTTCACGGACATGACACTCTTCCTATAAGGGATACTATGGTAGATCTACAACAAAGAACAGCCCAACCAACAATACTAAAGAAAATGCAGAGGTACAAGAATACAGAGTAGCTAATTACCCAAACCAGCCGCATGGTTGGAAGTACAGCACGACTTTGTCTCCAGTAGTCAAATTTGTCATGACCATCTCCCCAGGGAGTCAACCCATGTCCGTCCAAAAATCAGATTGTTAACCTTTGTCGGGGTGGCACCAAATCTAAAACCACACCATCTCGTTTAAGAGTGACGCGTGTTCTGCGATCAAATAACCACTTATCCATCATTAAGGGCTTTAGGAGTATGTCATAAAATGTGCAATAAAGCTCAATACTCTCCCAAGTACAATGGACAATAAATCACTGGTCCTGCACAAAAACAAAAAGTTGAACCACAAGTAATTACCAACTCCAATTTAGTAACAACTGAAAGGGCAGCTTGTAAAACACCTCCAATTAGGCAGTGATAAGGATTGACCCACTGATTAAAGTAAATTATTAGGGACGAAATATAGGTTCTTCGAGTGAAGAATAATGAATGTATTGCATGCACATGAAAAAGATAAGATGTCCTAACAACTAAAACACTTGCATCGAGAAAATTTAAATGGCAAAATTGACATGCAAAGAGAAAATCATCCGTACCTTCCTACAGGATAAACATCAACAGAGTTCCCTAAGAATTTGGTTTTTAATTTTGATGTCACATCATATGTGAAATGATCATTTTCTGCATGCCCGGCACTCATTGGAGGATGATGACAGACCTGAACGAACACAACAAATATTTATTACCAAAAACCGACGTAATGTGGCATTACAAATACAATGCAGATGTATTCGAACAATCTGGCTGCTCTCCATGAAATGATTCAGAGCATGATACCATTCAGAAGAAACAACACTGATAAGTCAAAGGCTGCTGAAACAAGTATATGCCGAAGACAGGAAGTTGATAGCTATTAATGCCAAAATTTTCACGGAGGTGACTATTTCAAACACTGACCTGCTCAGAAATAAACGTAATACCACCATGATTTGCCAATTCATATGTCTCCCCGAGAATAGGATTGAAGGGCTTCCATGTCCTTTGATAGGCATAATAGACTGATATGGCCCACGATGCTGAAAATGTTTTTGAAGAACTCAATCATCTACCAGACAGTGTTTGCAAGGGTTAATAAGATGAAAATGCAAAGGGCAATTACCTGCATAGACCAATCGCATGTATGGATCCTCACATTCATCTGCCCGATCCAGTAAATGTGAATATTCCATTAACTGTCAAATTGGTGCATATTTTGTGCCATTAGACACAAGGGAGAAAAGTGGTAAAATGAATAAAACAACAGAAAACACGAGTTTCCTCCTGAAAAAGCAATTCACACCTCTGCCATTTTCTGGAGCATTGTCATTGGTTCAAAAATAAGGACAGGAAGAGTCACCATTGACGTAACATCTGAGCCAATATATTTTTGCATCATCTTCCAATAACCGTCTCGATCCTATAGAGAAAGGGGTAAATATTCACATTAGAAAGCAAGAAATATAGTTTTCTAAAGCACAATGATATTTTTCTTAGGACATGTCAAACTAAATGTTGTACTGCCAAATGCACATGAACAAAGAAGTAATACCAATTAGGCAGACAGGCAACAATATCCTAATAGCAGAATTATAATTTAAAAAAAAGAAAAGAAAACTTCTTCCTTAAGAGCCTCACTGCATGAGAAGCACAACTCAGACTGAGGCTTATAAGAGACGTTGCAAACAAGAGAAACCTTAAAGATCTTTAGACGGTGTTCCTTCAAATCCAAAAACCAGCAGAGAGAAATAAAGCAGAAACATACCTCCTGCTTCCATCTACCTTTCTGAGCTTCCTCTTCTGCATCTTCTTTGCCTCCCTCTGGATTGATGACTTCTAAACCTTCATAGCCAAGCAATCTGGACGAAATAAGAAGGATTATACACAACCCAATACCAAATCTCCAATACTTATATCAAGCAATTGATTCAGCATAAGAATGACAAGAATAACACATTGTTGACAAGGTACACCAGCAATAATAAGCAATCTAATCATTTTTCGATCTTAAGGCTATGAATTCACTATGCTTTTCAGCATGCAAAACACATAATCAAGAGGAACTTGAGAAGGTGCTTTAGGACGTGTACATTTTCTCCCACAAGATGGCCTTGGGCTTTTCAAAATGAAAAAAGAAGGCTCAAAAGATGTCACACATTCTGCTGAAGACTCAAAACCAGGTCTCAAACACATATGACATGCATATCTATTGGAAATACACATATTAATAGATAAATGTTGCTGCATAATAGAAGGACTGAAGCAAACCATCAAACAAAAGTAAAAATTATGAAAAAAGAAAAAAGGACTGTCACTTAAGAGATTAAATAAGTCAATTCAATATTCATGCATGTACAACAAAAGCAAACCGATTATCAGATCATAACGGTTTACATAGAAGTCTTAACTTTCTCGGATTCATGGTGATAGGGGTGCAAACCGAACTAATGAGCTGCATCCTTCCGTCAAATCTAATCTCCCTACTTAATTACCAACACAACCAACAGTAGCCACTCAAACAACACCCTCAATTAGGCTAACCATAGGCAAACGATGGCAGGAAATCCCCAATCCAGCTTGCAGCGTCCGATCCAAACAGCAGAAGCAGCGCAAACGAGCAGCGGAACTACTATATAAAGATTCAATTGCACTGGAATCAACACACCAAGTCCTAAAATCACTAGATCAAGCACCAAACACGTCGAAATTATTCACAACTCGGACAAACGGAGACGGAGACGCAAGTACCGGAAGAGCAGAGAGCCGATCGCAGCTCAGGAAAACGACTACACACCAACGGAAAACATCACCAAGCGTCGAGAATTGAAGGATCAAGCAAGACGCGAAGAAGAAGAAAAGGAGGAGAGAGAGAGAGAGAGAGAGAGAGAGAGAGAGAGAGAGAGAGAGGAGTACCCGTTGACAGATCTGTGCACGGCGTTGCCGAACATGGACAAGCCGGAGCTCATGGCGGCGAAGAAGCCCTTGTTCTGATTCTTCTTCGGACTCCCCATTCCTCTATCGAGCGAACGAGCTCGGCGACTAAACTAATTCACGGGATCGGGTCGGAGAGCAATTGGACCAGAGGGAGAGATCGGAGACGGCGGACGGATTATTCCAGAGAGAGAGAGAGAGAATTGAGAACAAATATATGAGACTTCAGCGTAGGAGAGGGGGGATGATGGCAGGAACAGCGAGGACTCGTTGGCGGTTTTGTTTTTGTTCGTATATATCATTCTCCTTGCGCTTCCGAAAAGACGATTTTGGGTTCGCCTCGTGCGAGATTTCTCTCCTTTATGGCCAAATTTAAAATTTTTGAAAAAGAGTTTCTCGTTATAGTAGTTGAGCCTGAGCTAGCAAACAACGCGAGACACCTGAAAAGATCCCAGGACGTGTTTTGCACGCGAAGCGGTGGCGCGTGAATCGTGGCTTTTGGGAGTACTGGACGCATTGGGAGGGCGGCTGGGCTAGATGGGCTTGGGCTTGGTCTTGGGCTTCGATTGGTGAGAAGAATTTCAGTTGGTGTCTGGAATGGGTCGCAATTGGGGTGAGCATCGTCCAGGTTCCTCAAGAACTGGATCAGAAACCGCGGACTGGACTGAATATCTGTGAAACCGTGGATCGACTGGATCATCGGTTCAGTCTGGTTCCCGAGCAGCCTAATGGAACGATAAAATGAAAATAAAAAGTATAGATGTTGAGAAGGACTTGTGGCAAAAACTGCACTTGAACCTAGAAGGCGTCACAGGATTCATGATCCCTTTTTGGACGTCATAATCAGCATGTACTTCTTCCAAGTCTCTTAACCTTTTGATCCTTTTCCTCAACTCGCGGACAAGTTCAAAGTAGGAACATGGCACCTGTTCTTCTTCAACACAGTTCATCATCGTATTTACACGCTCTTTAGGTTTTGACCCAGTTTCTGAGAAGGCCTACAGTTCTTTGTATCCTGCTATTTCACTGCGGTTTCTAGCTTCAAAAACAGAAAAAGAAGAGAACCAATGAAGCAATTGGCTTTGTAATTCTCCTCCATCTTATGTTCATCCTTGTCGTCAGTTGTTGCCTCAATTCTGGGCCTAATCAATGGCGAAACTTACTCGGTGGATTCCCATTGGCAAGCATCACAAGAGCTTCTGAATATTAGGCTTTTTCTCTCTTTTCATAATCATAATTTTTATTTATTTCATAATCATATTAATTTATGTATTTTTTTAATTTTAATTAACTCACGTATTTAAAAAATAAAAATAAAAAATCATTGGTCCGGATGGACGGTCCATCGGTCCGGTTCCTCCTAGAACTAGGAACTGGACCGCCGGACACCGGTTCCACCTTGAGGAATCGGGGACCGGGCAAGTGACCTCAGAAACTGGACCAAACCCATTGGTCCGGTTCGGTCCGTTTCTATGGTTCATTTTGTTCATCCCTAGTCGCAACAACGCATAAATGCTTTGAGTGAAGTATGGCATGTATTGTGTAGTGTGTACTGCTACTAAATGGTACAGACTAGACCCGATTCTAATAATACCAAATAGGGGCTGAGCAGATGAAAGTATGGGTTCTATTTGGAACTAGAATTGAACGGGAGTGCATAAGTATTTAAAAAGGAAAAGGATGGAACCTAATCAAACCAAATCATAGTCTTGAAGCAAACATAACTGCTTTTGCCTCCTAAACCAAATGGTCTACCCACAATAGAGGAATCAAATTCACCAACAAATCTTAAAATTCAGGAATCACGAGTTGAGATAATTGCACCATATATCAAAGATTTTGTAGATCCTTGCGACAATCTCAGAGTGCAATATAACAAAACATGACAAGTATTGTTGTTCAATTCATTGTGTGGTTTTTTTTTTCAATGACGTTGTCTAAGAAGTGAATCAAGCCACAAAAACGAGGGAAAGAACCACATAAACACACAAGAATGGAGAACCCTTGCATCCTCAACCTTTATCCTTTTCCCCCTGCCCTATATGCCTTATCCTTGCATGGTTGGGCTGTTATGCTTTGTCCCATACGAATTGCCCATTGTAAGACTCTTTATCTCTCTTATCTCATAAGATCTTTACCAGAATGGGGTCTAATCAATACATGGACAGTCCAGTGGTCGCGCCTAGTCATATGCCCGGTTACTTTGTGTCATGCTCAGCCGGGTCAAGTTATTCACGGGCACCATGCCTGGTTCATGGCCTGGCCCGTCGGGCATATCACGGCCCATCCTTGCACTAGAATTTATTAGGCCGTGATACATAGAGCCGGCAATATGGGTCATGTACCCATTTCATAACTCAGTTTGAGGTAGCCCTATTCTACATGGGTAACTCACTTTTTCTAAAATGAGCTAAAATAGGTTGTAAAAATCTGAAGCCCAAAAAGCAGGTTAAAATATGGGTCACTTCATTGACCCATATTTTAACCCATTTTTAAACTCTGCAAGGCCCGATGACTGATGAGGGGGAGGCTACTTTAACCTGTTTTCTGGGCAAACTTCGTCACTTCAACACAGACACGGTCTGGTGCTAGTTTCATATGCATATGTACGTATGCGTGTGTAAAGAGATGGATCCTGAAGACAATCGAGAGCCCGAAAACATTCGCTCTTTCAAGCCGGCGGGTCCTCCACCATAAGACTCTTACCGTACCTCGTGAGTCGTCAGCTTTGTCTCTGCCATTTCCGATCCCAAAGCTCCCAGAATCACGTGAAGATCTAAAGAGCAAGAGAGCGAGAGGTGGGTAGAAAGATTGTTTTTGTGGCATGAAACGAAACTGGGACCGTTTGTTAGAAGGCGAACAGGTTAAAAAACTGAGCGTCTGGCTGCTACTGTGGGCACTTGCCGGGGAGCTTCGTGGTGCAGAAGAACAGCTTGAAGGTGAGCACCCCGAACTCAATGAGGGGCATGTACGAGTGCGTAATTGGGAACTTTAGCGTCCCGCAATACATGGGAGACGCTCGTCGGCACTGTGCTTTACCCGCATGTGAATCAGAAGGCATGCAAATGCTTTGACGAATTCGACGTCAGCTTCAAGTCTAAGCCTGGTGGATCTAGCCTAGGGAACGGGATCTGGTGAGGCCCGAGCTCGTCGGAATCTGGGGAACTGCGAGCTCGCCTGCCTCGAGTGAGCTCGTGTTCACTTGAATCGGCCGAGCTGTAGTCGCTGAGACACGGCCGGTTGCCGGGGTGCCGACCGTCGCTGAAGCCTTGTAATCGGCGGACGAAAGAGGAGTTGCAGACGGAGGAGGGAGGAGCAAAAAAGAAAAATAAAGAAAAGAAAAAGGAAACAAAAGAAAGAAAAGAAAAACGTGAAAAGGAAAAAGAAAAACTAAAATAAAAATATCTTTAAAAAAGTTAAATTTTTTTACTAAATTTATATTTCATAAAAGTATTTTAACAATATTATTTTTTATATAAAATTATTAGAATAAGTATGATTTGATTTAATTAAATATAGAAATGTTTAAGAAATATGAGTCGAGTATTTAGTCGAGTCGGATATGAGGAATTAAATTTAGCTATATATAAAAATAGGTCAAAAAGGTTAAATAGGTCAATATGGGTGACCATATTCGACCCAAACCCGACCCGACTTACTCATTTGACACCTCTAGTGCTACATAGGCTTGTGTCTACCTAAGAAGCTGTTCCCTTTAGATTTTGTCCGATCACAAGCTTGCTTTTGCATGCCCAAGAGCATTCATCTGCAAATTCTTTTGGGCTTTGTCCCGTTGCATTAACCCAATAAAACACGTGCCCCACACACACGCACACAAAAAAAGAGAATACGAAGAACACTAAATTAAAAATTTTATGCCTAAGGAAATTCCATCTAATTATCCATAATTTCATGTCCGAATTGATATAAAAGATTATTTCTCAAATCAACACACAAGCGATAAATCAAATCTAATAAAACCAAAAATGAAGATTCCGCAAAATTTATCCACGGTCCGAGAAAGAAACCTCGGACCAAGGGCAAAGGTGTTCAGAAAAGGCAAAAATGAAAAGAAGAGATAATTGCAAAATTCTCTTTCAATTTTTCTCTCCATATCAAATACTCATCTCACTTTTTAAAATTTACCATAACACGATAATTATCGAAAGGCACCCCCACGGAGTCGAGCATAGATGCTAACTCGACCCCATTGCCAATGACGACACCCTTGTGCATCCTCATCCTTGTCCATGCAAAGATTGGTCGCGGCTTGCGACAGCGAGGCCACGCGACTCGACCTTGAGCACATAATCGCCAAGGCCGTGCTAAATCAGTCTTGAGATGAAGAAGGCCACAACAGGCCGTGAACCTCTGCAACTGGCTCACAAGCAGTGGAAGGCCACCGAATCAAGCTAACGTCGATGGAGAGGAAGAGACGTAGTGGTGGTTAGTCGCGGGAGTGTAGGATTTTTTTGGGGATGGGAGTAGTTTAGTAAATAAAATAGCAATTTAATAAGTTGAGCGTAGATGAGAAATGCAACTTAAAATCCATTTAAAAAGGCGAAGAGGATAATTGTGAGTTTTGTGATGAATAGGAGTGCAATGCACTTTCAACTTTGGTGAATAAGCCTAATTAAAATGGACATAATTACTGAATATGTACTAAAATATTTCCCGACAATATTATTAAGTTGTAAAACTTTTATTTCGCAAGTTTAACCTACAAAAGTTGAGCCTTCTATGCATTTGAATCTTTCCGTTACCTCCGTCAAGTTTAAGTTGATGGAAAATATCACGTGTCTTTGCATAAGTTTTTTTCAAATCTTATGCAACGAAAAACGCCACGGGGATTTTCTTCCCACTAAAGACATAATGAAACTGAGAAAAGAACTAAAGTGAAATCAATTCCCCCCACCCCCCCCCCACCCCCCCACAAAAAAAAAAAAAAACCTTTATATCGGTACTTCAAAATTTTGATGTTCCAAAACACAATACAAAGGAATGATTGAATCTTGTTCCAACATATTATTTCCCTGATTACAATTGTGTCCTATGAGGGGCGGCTATAGCGTAACTATTCTACGGTATCAAAAACTCGGTATTTTCATACGGCAACTGACAATTGCTTTTAAGGTAAGCCAATTTCGACAAATCCCACCAACCTGGACATAAATGAAGAAGTTCCGGCGCTGTACAGAAAGCGATGACAGTTCGCAAATTCCTTGGAAGACATTTCAAAATCTTTGGTGTCGGATCCTGCCTCTCCGAGAAACAAGGTATACACGACCATGAACCCATCGTCTCCCTAATATTGAGACAGGTTGCTGCATGATGAAGACATTACAAATTATTCGATGCATGGAAAACTACTCAGAGAAAAAAAGGCTGGAGCTCTGAGATTACAGTATAGCTCAATGAACCATCTTGTTCCTTCTTTTCACCTGCACATAATGTTAAATGATGTTCTATACTGTACATTCATCAATGGGTGTTTCCATGGCAGGAACAGCCCAATTTCAGAAAATTGGTTGACCTTTGTAAAAGCAATGGCTAACATAGATTTACAAGGAGAAGATTCTTCCTTCTTTACCCATGATATGTCTTTTTGTATTCAGATTACTACCAGTAAGATTTGGGGAAAGGAAGTAAAGAAACCATACAGTGAACAAATTCTCTAATCCGTTTCACTTCAATAATCGCTTGCAAAATACCGATGGAAATTCGAACTCAAGTTCTCACTATTATGATTGGACATGATAATGATGTATATAGTCAACATCATAGAGAACGTTGATCCTGCATATAGCTGCATACTAAGGAAAGCATCCAAAAGTTTTGAGCGCTTATGTGAAACAATCACAGAAATCCAAGGAGCCACTTCCCCAACTAATACAGGTTATAAACCATTTTGTTCCTATGCCAAGTACCGACATGCCAAAGGGACAGACAGAAGAAAATGACCATAACCTAAGAAAACATGAGAGGATCAGTTAATAAACATGCACATCAGTACCTCAATCTTGGTGCGAAACTCTAATGTGCATTCACATACGTGACAATCAGCTCTATGAGGTGAGCCACCAGATTGGTCTGACCTGACGAATGCAAAAACCTGCAAAAGGGCACAATGTGAAGCAGTGACTAGATAATATTGCAAGGTCCTACATTAGTTCTGCTCCAAAATCAAGAAGCAGTCGCTATTGCAGATGTAGGCTTAAAGGAAAGTGAAAAGCAAAGCAAAGTGATTCAATCACTTCTTGACCAAAAAACAGTCAAGACATGCCAAGAAATACCTCTTCTCCGCAATTTGGACAAGCCCCTTTCAAAGCTGCCAAGTCTTTCCTCCATAAGCCCTGAAGTACTCCAACTATGAGAACAAAAAGACAGAGTAAATGATTCTCTGTGCAATAACCATGAAAGAACTATATTGTTCAAAGAATTTAACAGAACGATTACATTGTATGCAATACTAACAACTGTTGTTCACCGACATGCAAGGAAAGAGACGCATCAAACAATTATCTTCCCCAAATTGTAGCCCTCAAAGTTATGTTACCTGAAGATGGTCCTCTTTAATATATATGACTGCTTATGTTTCTAAATATTTCGGAAATCAACCCAGGCAAACTTTTAATCATTCATGTACATATCTTTGGCTCCTGCTTCTTCGAGAGTTCATTTATAGAAATAAATTGGTTGTCCTGACATGTCTACCGTAAGTCCAGTAATCTATGCGGTGAACACAATAACAAACTAAATTTTTGTCCAAGTAACCAAGAAGTACCGCATGACTCATGTTATCGCATTCAGCTTATTAATTCTTCGTTCATTAGACGTCACATGACTCCCATGCCAATTATTCTGGAATAGCATGTCCAAATATGAGAGTACCATACTCCAGAAGATGATTATAAAAATTTCTATTGAGACTTGTCGAGAGAAAAAAACACCAGAAGAAAGGCAATTTGCTTTCAAAGTAAAAGACAAGAAAAATCTGAAACTCTCTCTCACGAAGCATTGCCCATTGGGCCAAGGAATATTACCAGAAGCTGAAAAAACTGGATATCCAACAACTGATCCGAATGCCATGAGAAGAACGCCGGTAACCGTAGAGAGAAATCCTAGTGCAGAGGCTTGGGTGCCGTGGTAAATCCCCGAATTAAGTGCATCTTGATAAGCCAGACCAACAGTGTAAACTACTGGCACTATCGATGCTAAGCCTCCAAATGCCAGAAACAGAATCCATATGCCGGCAAGGGCGAAAGCCTGAGACAAATCTTCCTGCCCTACGCCCATGTCAATCAATCTTGTAGTGAAGGAAAAATGGAAAGCACCTTTTTACAGATTAAAATTTATTAATGAGCTCACAGAAAGATTCTAGATTTCCACCATGAAATGGAAAAAAACATGGAGGAAATGCCGAAATGAATGGTAAGATTATTCCTATAGAGTCGTGAAATCAAAAGAGGATGAACAATGCAGACACAGCTGGTTCTCACAGATGGTGGTTATCACAGAGTGCACATGTGCGCACCCCAACATGAGTGCGTAATTTAGGTAACTGAAGTTTGTGTATCATTTTTCCAAGAACTAATTCAATATTGATTCATCCAAACAAATATAGGAACCATGTAAGCATTCCATGCTACATCTAAACATCTTACAGCATATGAAGTTTCGGAGATGATTACCTCTGCATCCGAATACACTGATTGTCGCCTGAGACTGCAGCGAGGATACTTCACGACCGAATCGGAGCCGTACCACCGGAGTTTAAGCTGATCAGAATCATTATGTAAGTAAGAAAGGAGAAAACCAAGACTCCAAGAGAAAAAAAAGAGGACAACTTGAGCATTGCAACTAAATGTTGCAAATCGAAATGCTGAACCAGTTTTACCTCCACTCTATCAAACATGTCATCTACTATGAGAGGTTTGCCGTTGTAGTACGCATCTCGTGCCTAGGACAAAGACAAAGATGTGAATTCCTCTCAGACTGTCACGGATTATTAAAATGACAAATTCTAATGGAACGTTTTGATTGTAAAGAACCTCCCAAACTCAGAAGCTTCTGAAAATTAGCTAACGCGCCCCAACACCAGTGGAATTTGATTTTTACAAGCAAACAGTCCAACGACAGATGTCAGAGAACAGTCCAATTATCCTCTAAGAACGACCAGAAGACGAGAAAAGAAATAGTATCGACCAAATCATGAACTGAATTGGACATCGATGAACGAACGTACACATGTCCTTAGTAACTACAATTCGATTGGTATCCCAACCGCACAATTAATTCATTCCTCCAGAAAAAGGCAAAAAGCAAACAATCGCAGCGAGCTGCTACCTGACGATAGAGAGCTTCAAGAGTCTCCTTACTGGCCGTCTCGATAGGGCCGACATATAAGCAGGACGGAGCTTCGGCGGCGAGGCCGAGCTCACTCTGCTTGCAGGTGGCGATCCCGAGGCACCGCGTGGGGATCCGAACGGAAACCGGGGCTCCGGAGACCCGGATTCCTCGGGAGAGCCCGGCGGCTTTGGGTCCAATGGCGGGCGGCGTGGCGGAGGAGCTCGCGCCGGCCATGAGAGGTGGGGGGGGAGTCTGGGGGATTCACTTCAGTCGCGCGGGGGAGAGAGAGGAAAAGAGCGAGGGACCATCGTGAGGTGGGGAAGGAGTTGCGTCTTTCTGAGAATCAAGCGCAATTCCGTCTTTGACCGCAAGTGGGGAGCGACGTGGGGACGGAGGGCTCTTTCCCATCGTCTGATTGCGGGGTGCAAAGACGGGAATGTCCCTGCCGGATGGGGCTCGGCCCTCGGGTTTTGATTTCGGCGGCAAATAATGATATCCGGCTCGCGAGGAAGTTCGGTCCTTCATCTCAGGTGGGTAATCATATCAAATCCATCACATCGGTTGATCCGAAACGTATCACCTTCCATTCCGATTGGGCCGGTGGATATTTTATGCGAAATGTATGATTGGTTTGTGGATTTTGTGGCCCAGAAAGGAAAGGAAAGCAGAAATTCGGGGACAGCACTTTTTGTCATTTCTGGCATTGTTTTGTCCTCGTACGATGTCGTCTAGACACAGGTGAAAATGAAATTGTTGGGATGCATCAGAAAAATCAAAATGACAAAGGGGGACTGCGTCTGCCGGGAGTCGAACCCGGGTCTATTGCTTGGAAGGCAATTATCCTAACCGTTGGACTACAAACGCTTGGATGATCTCCGTTCCTATTTTTCGTAATAATTAACAAAACACACATTGCCTTCGTAGCCCTTACCTCAAAACTTCACGATCTTCCCTCTCAGATGAACGCGGAAACTGGAAGTGAAATGAATTTTCATCTGAAAAGAGAGATCGGACGACTGGTTTGTGTATGAATGAACAAAAGCAGCGAAGAGTGGAAATCCCCGTATGTAGATGGAAATTGCTACTTCCTCCTGCTCTTATTGTTGGGACCGAATGAACATGAGAATGATAGTCCTTTCTACATGCCAAAAAATCTAAGGTTCCCCAATAACACTTAACGTCTAGAGATTAAACGAGGTTCCGCTAGCCTAAAGTCTCTTCTCTGATCCTCTGGACCCTCTCAAGAATCCCTTTAACCGACAGATCAAATGCGTCTTCGAGGGTCTCTAGTTCGGATGTCGGATCTGCATACAGAATCGCCGGGATGAGCCGTATCACCTCTTCCTGCATGGCGGATACATCCTTCCTCGAAATATGAAGCAACAGCTTCTCGAGCGTGACCTTCCCATCCTTCATGAGATTTTCCGGTATGAACACAGAATATTTGGAGTGATCGCCGGGTAAATGCCACTTGTATTGGTCATAAGCCGAACCGCTGTGGAAGAAAACAGGGATGCACCCTGCTAGGATCGAGTCAAAGGCTGACCTTCTGGTGTACGAGTCCCCGGGAGGTTGCAAGCAGAAGGTAGAACTCTGAAACAGCTTCATCAAGATGATCGGATTGTAACACTGTTTTCGCCTGGAGCTGCATTCCAATAGGTTGCATCTCCTTCTCGAAGCATGGCATTGGCTGATGATCTCGTTACGGATAGAATTACGTAAGTTTTTCCTTGGAGCACCCGCGAACGAGAACAAGTAAGGCCTTTTTAGGCTTCTCATTCTTCTTTGCCATTGGCGTACTTCGATGTCCTTCGAAGGGTGGAAGTAGGTGGGGTACGGTATGGCAAAATCGTTAGCCTTAGGCACGAGCGATGATTCGAGTACTAGTATGGTCATGTTCATTGATTCCGGCAAAACCACGAGATTGTTACCCCAATTGGGGGGTTCCTCATTTTCTCTCCTGAAATCCCAAACAATTCGGCCGGCAACTAAGAAATGATCCTTCCCCCCATGACTTTCCACTCGGGTCTTCTCCTGAGCCACCGGACTAGATCGGATGGACCAGCATCTCTCAAGCTTTTATCAGTATCCCATAGGTACCTCGCCACGTCGAGGCCCGCATAATAGGGTACGAAAATTGCCGAAGCCACCGAGGAGTCATTGGTCAAGCACTTGTACTGTTTCATCCTGTTGTGAAAAATGACCTCCAATGAGAACTGATTAGTGTCATACCAGCCAGTGTTTCCTAGAACCCCATTGGAATTAGGAAGCCGAGGGCCGAGACCATAGTTCGCCAACGTTTCGCACATATCCGTCCAATTACTAAGCATCTGGCAATGCCTGAGCAAGTCCACATTGAATTGCCTCGGCAGCCTGTAAACGAAAATGTATCGCCCTTCACAGGACATCGAATCTCCATCTTGCCTAGCTGCCTTTTCTTCTGCAATCTCCGACCTGGGAAGCAAACTATGAGTCTTGCTCACAAGGCCTCCCTCAACAGAGGAACTATCCGGAGCGTCTTCCTGAACTTCTACGCCCTCAAACAGTCTTCCAACCTCAACTTTAGTGTTCGCATGAACAAGGCCTTCTTCGACAGAGGAACTATCCGGAGCATCTTCCTTAAATTCTACGCTCTCGAACCGTCTTCCAAGCTCGCCTTTAGTATTCGCATGAGCAAGGCCTACTCCGATAGAGGAACTATCTGTATCTGGTGCATCTTCCGTAAATTCTATGCCCTCGAACCGTCTTCCAACCTCACCTTTAGTATTCGCGTGAACAAGGCCTTCTTCGACAGAGGAACTATCTGTATCTGGTGCATCTTCCTTAATTTCTACGCCCTCGAACGGTCTTCCAATCTCGCCACTAGTATTTGCATGAACAAGGCCTTCTTCAGCAGAGGACCTATCCGGAGCATCTTCCTTAAATTCTAGGCCCTCGAACGGTCTTCCAATCTCGCCTTTAGTACTTGCATCATCGCTCCATACGATGTTGTTCTGAGTGTAACTCTCGGCGACATATATGGATTTGTAATTCACTAAATGGATAGGATTCGCATGGAACAACGAAATCAATGCGAACCAAATGAGAAAGCCACCCAAGATGACAAACCACAATCGATTCCGACACCAAGCGACGAGTGCTTTTTCCATCGCTTCCCTATCCTCGAGCTCTTCCCGGCATGCACGATGCGAACGTCCTCGTGCAGCGCAATGATCCAAGAAACGAAAAACTCGGCGTTGCTCGAGACGATGAGAGAACTTGTCCTGTTTAGCTACAGAGAGAGAGAGACAGAGAGACAATTATTTCTCAAGGGACCACGAGGAGATCAAAGCATCGCATGGCCAACAAGCTGCGCTCTAGATCAAAACCGGCGGTGAAGAAGAAGAAGAAAGCATGGAACATTCATACCTTTTCGTTCACGTCATCAGGAAATCCGCCAATTCCTCGGCCCTTTCATCTCTATTCCTTTCGCCTTGGGATAAGATCATGCGAGCCATGAAAGTCAGAGGGAAGTTTGGGTTCTGGCAAATTCAACGTCAATTTTGGACTGCGGAAAGTCTGGCATTTTGACAGATTAAGAAAAGAACTACAGATCTGGACAGCTAATCCAATAGAATGCTAAATCTGGAGTGCTTAATAAGTCATCTATATCGTTTAGGGCGTATCAGAGGAATGCACATCATCTTGATTGTTACTACCGTAAGTGGTCGAAAATTCTAGCTGTACAGCCGACACGGAAGATCCCGCGACAAGGGGTGCAGGATCCACTTAGAAGATCGTATCGAGTAATTGGTTCAAGAACACTCAAGGTAAGAAACAGGCAAAGGATAGGCGAAATGACAAAGCAAAACTGGCAGATGGGCTTTTAATGGGGAACTGGCTTGGCAATCTCTTGTGGTTCGGCTCGAATTAGCGAGACCTTTGGGCCAATGAGCATGTCCTTAACAACCTTCGTCCCCGTAATGAGGTAGCACCAGTCTTGTGGGCCTGAAAGAGCGCGAAACCCGTCCCGTCGCTCTGTCCATTTGCTTCTTCCTCGCCACAAAACTGAACTTCGAAACTTTTTTTTTCCTTTCTTTGACAAAACGAACCGTTTTTCATTTAAATAGCAGAAACAGGAGAACAACAACGAATGCATGATTTTTTACTTTTTTATGCAACACATTTTTCAAAGTTGTTTTTGAAAAAAAAAAAAAAAGAGAGAGAGGGGAATCAACCATCGTTGCTGGTTTGTGTGAGATGAAGTGATACAAGCTGAATTGATGCTGACTTGGACCTGTACTTGCGTGGCCTACTCGGGTTGCGTATAGTAACGCCTCCATAAAAAAGTATTCTAACACTTTGGGAACGTAAACGCGTATGGTAAAAAAATATTCCTAAAATATTCCCAACATTTTTTAGAAACGAAAACACTTTTAAGGCATAAACAAGAAACAAAAAAAAAAAGTTGTTTCGTGTTCTTGGAACACTTTTTAAAAACACATTTGAAACATTTTTTAGAAGCAATTGGAAATAATTTTTTTTTAACACTCTCTTCTCTTTTATTCTTGCACGATGTTGACACTTAATTTTTAATCATCTTATTTTAAAAAATTAATTAAAAATATCAAAATAATTCATAAAATTTAAAAATCAACCTTGGAAGCTTTAGGCTAGCCTTAGGAACCAATTTTGAGCAAAAAATAATTTTCGTAGTTTTTGACTTTTTTCGGATTTGTTTTAATTATAAAATAGATGAAAATCAGGAAAAATAGTATTCGTGGTCAGAAAAATGCGCAAAAATAGTCCATATTTTTTTTAATTCCCTTTTCATTTTGACCTCTTAAATTTTTAAAAATTCAGTTTGGGATGACATGCCTCTTCATTGAACATAATCCTAAATTGACTAAAAAATTCATTTTAAATCATTTTATCCAATTTTTTTTAAATTTTAGAGTAACGACATGAGACTTTGATACCATGCATCTCATTTCAGTCCTCGTGTTTGGAAATATTGCACAATTGGACTAAAAGGACATAAATTCATAAATATTTTTCATTTTAGTCCTCGGTTTTACTCAAAATACAATTAATATTTTTCTAGAGGTTCCCGTTTAAAGGTAATCTACTTGAGAACATTTATGTGTGACTCATAATTGTAATTTTTCCTATCTATAGAAAATATATTTGATGTTCTCGTTGTCCAATTTTAATTGGTATTCGATGCCTAAACGCAACGGAAATTGGCTAAACAGGAATTAAGAATAGATAACGATGAGCAATCTGTTCACTCATTTGTGATTTATCAAAATCAACGAAAATATCAAAAGTTTGTAATAATCATCATCTCTTCACTTCAAACCCTAAACACCTTTATATACGGTGTTAAACCTAATTACAATAGAAAATGCAATATTACGAAAACGCCACTAAAAACGCAATATTACGAAAATATAACTAAAATCACAAAATTGCCTAAAATCCTAAAATTATGTAATATTACGCAATATTACGTAGATCGCCAGCTTTATTTGCATCATTCTCCCTCGCTAGGAAAAAGAGTTGTCCTTAAATCTAGTTCGTTTTCGTTGACTTCAATCTCTTCAAATTCAATCCCGTCTTCAAGATTGCGAAATCGCTCGTTCGAGACGACCTCTCCAACGAATCAAATAATACATCGGCTTGAGCCCCAAGAAATTCTCTAAAAACACATCTTCAAGCTTATTCATTAAAAAAACACAATGCAAAGTGTAGAGAACTTCATTTCTTGCTTGATTCACTTTCATCCACAAAGAAAGAAAAAGCAACTCGTTTTCCAAAAATAACTTTCTCAAAAGCTTCAGTTGCTAGTGTGGACACGAGGAAAAATACATTTGTGATCTCCATGACTTGTTTTGGGATGTCTAAGCGCAATTTAAGCACCATCTCTCGCAAAAGCGGGGAGCAACGCCTTATGGTCCCCCTCGGTAGATGCTAAAAACATTTTTGCTAATGCTAGAAAATTTCCCGGATGAGGATCGCCATTGAAGAACCCATCCGATGAACCAATCGCCGAAAAGTCGGTGGCACCACCACGAGAATCAAAGATAGATAAGATCTTCCCGATCTAGATCTCGCATCGTCTTGTTCTCCATCGGATTCATCATAGACAGGAAGTCTATCTTCATCATAGACTGGATCTTCATCAAAGATCGAATCTTCATCAAATATTAGATCTTCGTCAAAGATTGGATCTTGAAACGCAGGAATCTCGATCTTCATCCCGATATTAGAAAAAGTGGATTGATTTCCGGTTGTACTCCCTAATTCCGTCCCCGATTTAAATCCTCGAAAGAATTAACGTCCTCCTCTTCTTCATCGGATGGATCCTCGGATTCCCCCCTTTTTCGAATTGAACGTTCAGCTTTTCTTGCACAAGTTGTCGCTCCAAATCCTGGATTTGCCTTCTCTCGCTTCTCAATTTCTACGTCTCGCAAGTCTCTTAGACACGGTTGTTCGTCCAGATCAGGAACGATTCCACGTCCCCGACCACCACGAGCCCGTCGTCCACGACCATCACGATTCTGTTCAGCCATTGATTCAAGGCAACTTGTGCTTTGATACCAATTGATGCCAAAACGCAACGGAAATTGGTTAAACAGAAATTAAGAATCGATAACGAGGAACAATATGTTCACTCGGTTGTGATTTATCAAAATCAATGAAAATATCAAAAGTTTGTAATAATCATCATCTCTTCACTTCAAACCCTAAACACCCTTATATACGGTGTTAAACCTAATTACAATAAGAAACGCAATATTACGAAAATATAACTAAAATAACGAAATTGCCTAAAATCCTAAAATTATGTAATATTACGCAATATTATAGAAATCGCCAACTTTATTTGCATCATATTCTCTTTCAGTTTTTTTATATAGTGGATCTCGTTCATATTGTAATTTGATAAATCGTGCATAAATTACTTTTACATGTATTGGTCTAATTTGATTTAGTAAATTGAACAAATGAGATTTAGTTTGATTTAGTAAGTTAAAAAGATAAATATATCTTAATTTTAATATATATAGTCCCCTTAATTAAATGAAAAAACTAGGAACAATTTTTTTGCAATTATTAAACGCATTTCTTTTCTTTTTTTATTTATTTATTTCGGGAATAGAAACTTTACGCATTTACCAAACGCGTTTCCGTTCTTTTTTTGTTTCGAGAACATAATTTTTTTGCAAGTTACTAAACGCGTTTTTGTTCCCAAAATCATTATCGGGAACGAAAACATAAAAAAATGTTTATGTTCAAAAAATTATTCCGAGAACGAAAACGTTACTATACGCAGCCTTAATCGCTAGTGAACGAAAGAGAAAGAAAAGGAGAACGTAGAGCTTTCCACGAAAGTGAATTTATATTTCGGATAAGAGAAATCCTATCCGACTCTATCCCACCCCCTTCCTAGGTCGACAGGGCCTGGCCCGCCCGTCGTGCCCGGGCCGAGACCGCTTCGACCAAAGGCTAGTTTCGCCCACCAAGGCTGGTCCAAGCTCCTCCTCGATCGTCCTTGAGCCGTTTTCGGGATCGTTTCCGACGGACTAGACCAGGTCGACCCCGGTCGAGCCCAAACACGAATCGAGCCGTGACTCGCTCCCGTCGTGCTAGTCTTGCGTTTTAAACATCTAAAAGGAAAGCCGTAACCGGATCTGAACGAGAAAAATATCGTTACCTTATTTCTGAATAAAAAGAGTAGTATCAACATTACCTTTATTAGCATTTAACCAAAGAAAATCCCAAAGGGATGGGGGAATGTAAAGTGAATTAGGGGGAAGGGACCGTAGCCCATGGGCTTTTGCAAATCCAATCCTACAGCCTCTCTTGTGGACAATTGGAACCTTGACTTGCCAATTTTCGACGAGACCAGCCCTACAAGCAAAGTCATTTGTTCGAGAAAAGTGAGCCCAGCCCTTGATGTGGTCAGCATCTTTTGAACGAAACATGGCCTGTTTCACCACAAAACCAGTGAAAGAAACATATGGAAAGCTTGCCCATTTGGTTTTTGGCACGACTTGCGAAATCCCACGCTTTGCTCGGTTTCAATACTTCGTAACCACAAGTTGCGCGTGAATAATGACCTTACTAGAGAATAATGCTGAAAAGTGAATCGGAGAATTTTCTCTATCTTTCGATATGCCATAATAAATACATACCAATCGAGATACACACAAGTCAGTGGAGATATACGCGCGATCTTGAAAGATAAATGGAGTTAAGTTAATTTAAGGAATTATCCTTGATAAATCCTAATTATCTCTAAAAACATTGTAGATGTTACTATAAGTTTGAGAATATAGTTGCAACTCTCGGATATATGTCTAGATTCTACTTTAGCGAGGCTCGCGTCACGTGCGAAAAGAGTAATGGGCATAATTTAAGAGCGCCTAATGCTTTTTCCTTTGATCTGTCCCGCCATGACAAACTCGTACGTTATATTTATTCACTTGATGGATCGAATTCTTATACTGCCCACTGAATAACGGTGGTCGGAAGTTGGGTTTTGCTAGATACCGATTTCTTTTTTAGTGTACGGGGTTGTCGGGATAGGGTTTGAGTCTGTGTGCAATTTTAAACGTGGAAAAGAAAACGGGCATGAAGGGCTGGTGAGTAACCAAATTCGAACTCAACGAAAATCAATGCGTGGGAAGGGTTTGCGAAATTGAATGCGGAAGGCGCGGACCAGTTTTTGGTTTTTATTCCTCACCTTCTCCGACCACGTGTTAGGTGACCGAGCATTGTACATGCACTCGTCGACGTTTCATCCCCTGCACCACCTAATTCTTTTACTCTCCCGATGCCAAACGTCATCCCGGGAGGTACAGGGGCAGTGATGCAAATGGGCCGGGCCTGGTCGGCCCGGCCCATTGCACCGCTGCAACGGCTAGTTACTACTGGAACATAATGGGGGCCTACGCACATGGGTTGCAGGTGCAGGTCGACACGGTTATGTACAGTCAATGTCTTAAAATTTGAATTATTCCAAATAAAGTGTCCTTAATAAGTACCTTGGAGGCACTCGTGTTTAACACGAAACCCTTCCTAAACTTTAGATTTTGTAGATATTTTCAAATCGGGACTCTATAAATAAAATTTTTCATATTTTCTATAGGACACATCTCGTGCTCTAACAATCTCATGCTACTAACAAATCACATCTAGATTGATGTTTATAATCATGCCACTTTAAAATTGTGAACGGACTCCACAAATTGTTCAAATGAGTTTACTCATTGATCTTAAGTTGACACAACACGAGTCGGAACATCACTTGGTCTAACTCTGTACGACCCACTTGAGAGCGCCAATGAGACATGGTAGAAGGATAGGACGGCCAACTTCGAGTTTGCACCCGCTTTGCAAAACTCAAACAAGACTCAAACTCGATTGTAATAGATCACCTAGTTTGTTCGCGCGAGGGCCTACTTGCTAAGAAATCAAAACGGGCCAGAGTAAATTATCAGTTGTGGACGTCGTACCAGTAAAGGAAAGTATAGCACTATAATTCAATTGGACTTCCCGGGTTCATGAGTTGTTATAATTACTTGTCCCTCTGTTCTTTTGTCCCGGCAATTCAATCATGAACTTACTGTCTTTTTCTTTTTTTCTTTTTTCTATTGGCCAAGATAAGAGGTAGTTAAAGTCGGTTGTTGCAGTTGTTGGCCCCCGGGACATCAAAGCGTCTCTTTCTCTCTTACCATCGAGTGTCAAATGGAGTGCTGGCGTATAAATAAAAAAAGAAGAGGAAGGAAGAAAGTAGGTTGTGTCTTGCTTCGAGACAGAGAAACCTCAAAAAGCTGTTTTCTTTCTTTTGAATTTTGCTGAGGCGTGCTGCGTTTCATGAAGAATGGGGTCGCGTGTCTTGAGATGCTTGGTTCCCGCTTCCCACCCAAACGGTTCGACAAAGATAAGGCACATGTTCCTCATAAATCGCAGTTTATGGCCACAACACTAGGCTAGAAATATTTGTCATTTGCCCACCTGCAAAACTTTAGCGCCGAAGAGTCTTCACCCTTTACACTTTCGCTCTTTTAGATCATACCAATTTTCTTTTTGGCGATCGAGGCGCGGCTAATCGAGCTGCATTTAGGTGATCTATACGTGGGAAGAGACATTGAGAGCAACGCAAAAGAATATGATCCGGGCTCAATCGAGCACGCGAGACCCGCATATCGTCCTTGGTACGCCCGAATGAAATGAAGCGCCTTTTACTAAATAAGAGTAAATTCATTTGGCCCTTCACCAGAGTCTCTTGCTCTCACATGCTTTTATGGTCAAGGCAATCTTCTGCTATCTATCTCCACTCCCGTATCCATCTTCCTCGTCCCACGTGCAGATCTAGATAAAATTCGACACGATAGCATGTGGTCTGATATGTCCCATGGACAGTCCAGTGGCCACGTCCACCCTTCTATGTCAAAGTCGATTTAAGGCGGGAAATATAATTCCAAGTTGATTGAACAAACCCAGTTCATGTCTTATTTTTCTGCATCCCCATGTTGCTGCAGTTTGAAGATAAACCACACGACAGTGAAGGCCTGCTCATGACGGACCATGCATAACAACTATCCGCATGAATTCCCCTTTCTTTTCATGCCCGATGTTTTAACTTGTTTCGATATTCAATTAAGGGTCGAGTGTGTGATGCCGTGATTCGCATAATGCCACTTGAAGCTATGATGTATGCGGGTCTCGGAAGTTATAGGCGTTTTGAAAATACTCGAAAAAATAGTACCAATGTGTAAATGGGCGACAATTGCACGTTGAAGTAGGGATGAACATGATTTCGGGGTAGAATCGGATATTGGACCAACAGAAACCAATCGGGTTTCACGTTTTATAGTATGCATGATAAATTCTAGATTCCAAAAATAAAGGAACATACCTAAAACTCGGATAGACTCTCGAACATATCTCGAAACATGTGACATGATAAGTTTCGGGTTGCAGAAAGCATGCATGGTAGGTTTGGAATTTCAAAAATTAGAGAATCAATTTCAACGGGTAGAATTTTTAATTTCACGTATAATCTGGATCGATCCTAAAATTGCTCGCCCCTACGCGGAACGGCCCTTTTTATGAGATGAAGGTTCACGGGCATGGTGCTTAATCAGAAGGACATAATTATGGGGCAGAGTAAGTTGGGCATCGATAAGAGTTACGAGTGATAGGCCATTTTCATGTCAATCGGACGAGAGGGAAGGGATGAGTGAAAGGGACGAAAGGGAGCCCCTGCCATTCAGTTAACAAACATCCACTGCCCCATACGGAAGGTCACTTCTCTATTGGGGAACAAGCTTACGAGTCTCACTAACCTTTGACCTAGGTTACTTTCCCATGCCACCATCAACCAGGCCCGACGTGTAATTAAAGTCCGAGAGAGAGAAAGAGAGAGGAGGAGGAGGAGGTGGTGGTGGGCTGCGAGAATATAGACAAGTGATCCCGATCCACTAAACTTTCTGCCATCGAAATTAATCCTCCAGCACCCCTAACTCCATCGGACTTCACCGGTGGCGAGATCCGTCGTCCATGAATAAATTATGATCACAATCATAAAAACTTGCGAAACCCGTGTAGGACTCGCACGATCAACAACAGCTAAGTTGACCCGATCCGCAGGCCGGGTTTGTTTCGGAATGTTTGCCCAAAAGAGATGCTCTTGAAAGTCAAAATTATAAAAGAAATGGGTTGTTGTTAGGTAACATTCTAGAGGGGCAGAGAGAGAGAGAGAGAGAGAGAGAGAGAAGTGCCAAAGCAAGAGAGACCAAGACGCAAAAAGCTAAAACAATGCGGTCAAATGAGTTCCTTATTAATAGCGGAATCAAAGGGCACCTCGCACGAGAAAAAACAAATGAAGTATGGTTAGAAAGGTTTGATATTTACATGGAGAATGCTACGCCCGCTCATATAGCCAAGAGGGAACATTCCAAAATGCACAGGTACATTTCACATCAAGCCCCTGTTGTTATCTGTACTGCACGGAAAAGAATGCGATGAACTGGGCCTATCGTATGTTAATACCAACCGCGAGAGGAGTTTAAGTAGAATTTTTGGTTTGTTTTCAAGCATGTCCTTCGTACAATATAGTTCGAGAAGATACGACAAGCGAAAACGGCGAATTTTTGAGTCTGGGAATGTCAACGTACGCGGTCAAAGTACCCATTCGGGCGCTTGTTCCAACTAATAACAAAACAAGTCGTGCGGAAAGTAATCTGCATTAGCTAATAATATCTGAGTACATAGAAGCTGATGATCTTTGTAATTTTTTCAATGTCAGTAGCAGCATTTTACCTGGAAAAAAAAAAAAGAAGAGTGGAAAGGATTGGATTGCAAGATTTTTCACAGAGAAATGAAAATTGATGTGTTACTGTACCGAGGAAAACCTCTACATCCCATATCATATTTTGAAGCAACACCGTAATCACGAGAATGAGTTTGACGTGCCCGTGACATCGCATCGAGTGCTCTTAAGAATTTCGAACAATGCCAGCCATGCTCAGGATCTTGAGATGATGCGGTCTAATACCGAATTCAAAATAGCCATCAATGGTCGTGATTTTTTGTCTGACTCGTCAGCGGCAATTACAAATTGATTAGAGGAACATCAGGGCCACATGCTCCGTTCATCTTTTCCGAAGCCAACGTGAACTTCCGTGGAGCGCCCCTGCACGCGATCAACTGTCCAAATGGATCGGACCAGACCCGGTTCCGGATCCGAACCCGGGCTAACTGTCTCGGAGCTGTGAATGAGAGAGCGCAGAGGAACTGTGGATGTTGGATGTGACAGTCTCGCGATCACGCGGGCCAATGCCTCCGCTCGCTTTGTCTCCGGATTGGCTCCTTGCATCGTGTGCGCACATGAAGGGCGACATCATTTCCTTTCAAATCATTAGCCAAAATCATTCGAAATCAAAACAATTGGTCAGTTAGTTAGAATTTTGCGTTCGTTGTTATCATATCGCAAAATGTAAAAACCCCTTTTTCACCAGTGTGATTTTCCGAAAGGAATATAAAAGTTCGGGTCGGTGGATGCCACGACTTTTAACTAATGTTGTAAGGACCTTTTTTTTTTTTTTTCCAAGCCTACTTTATAAGAACAAAGTTCTGTTGGTAAAGGGTAGATAACACCCGTCGTAAGTATCACATGACAAGTTAACTCGTACTTTTGTTATTTGATTGCTCGACTGATGTTGAGGAGTTTAGGGGTGAGCAAGATAGACCGACCAAATCGGGAACTATCCGGATCGGACCAAAGCAGCCAATTTAGTCCGTTTTTCGAGAGCGTCGATCCAGCTTTTATAGATATGGAACAGGTAATTTTCGATCCGGTTCTCGGTTCTAAGAAGAACCTGGACCCCTTGGATCGGACCGAATAAATTTTTTATTTATTTATTTTTCTTAAAAAATTTTAAATGTAAACCTATAATATGAGTGGTCATTAGCTGGGCTAGATCAAAGCATCAGAAAGGAAGACCATAATATTAGTGAGGAAGAATCATAGTGTTGGTGCATGGGTCTTTTCCTTTTGCATGCAGGTCATGCGTTGATGCATCTACTTTGGAGCGTAGTGTAGTGGTGGAGCTACAGTGCAAGCAAGTTGAGAGGGGGTTCGGATAATTTCCACGTAAGAAGGGCTAGTCATATCGTTTCTTTGAGCCGCTCGAGAACCAGGATCAGATCACCAATTCGGTCCGATTCTTAGTCCTAGAAATTGAGAATCGATCCTTCTAATCTAGTTCCTGGCTCCGATATGGGACATGGCCGGATCGAGAATTCATCGCTCCTAGTGGAGTTTCTCTATGTAAGGAAATCCCACGAAAGAGATTATACACGACGCGTGTATTCGGTCGCGGAAAAAAAGAAAGAAAAACTCGGCTTCGCTTTGCTTTATAGGGAAAATCTTACTCCATTCGTCGAGTAAAAATGTCATTCACGCATAGACTTTGTCGAAAGGAGAAGGAAAAAGTAGCAATGCGGAGCGTGGGAGACAGCTAGAGTCTGATGCGAAAGAGGATGCACCTAAAAACAGTAAGCTTCCATCCTCAAATCATCTTCCTCCCAAAACCCTTCGTCTCATTCCTCTTAAAAAGTCCTCCTCACCTCGATCTCAGTTCAGACGCGGCTTCTGAACTAGCCCCCTCCCTTTTCGTTCCATCCATCCAACTTTGGCTTTCTTTTTTAAGAGCCATTGTAGCTGGCGTGATCGGCTTTCAGAGTGAATGATTTTCATCCTAGAGTCAAGAATCGTCCAAAAGAGATAGGTTCGATTTTCGAGTGAATCCATGAAACTAGTCCCGCCAAGTACCGAAGCACCAACATCACGTGTTGATTCCTTCAACAAAATTCATAGGAAAAATCACCACCCTAATTTTGAAGTGAGAAGTAAAACTACCGAGGCACGATCCGTATTTTCGAAGTGAGAGAGTTAATGAGACGCAAACATTTGGCTGCTTCACGTTGAAAAACATTGGCTATCAATGCGATTTATCGACAAAAAAAAGTAAATAATCAATTGCAATAACTAAAACATACATATTATCCGGTCCAGTTTACCGGCACAACCGATACCCGATGGAAATCACTCAAAAGAGCTAATTGGATGAAATCCAATCCGATTCTGATGGATCCCGAATTTTTTTTTTTCTGCTCATCTGTGCATTGCAGCACAAAGGCCCTCAACCCCACTCCCTCCCTTTGCTCTGCTTTTAACGCGACGTCGTGCGTTGACAAATTGTACGCCAGGAAGGAGTCCCCCTTCTCCTCGACGACGCAATCGGCATCCAATGCCCATCTGTCTCGCACCCAGGACAAAAACGGAAATTTTTTCCATTTTCCTAAATCTGGCCACGACACACGCATTTAATGATTGCCGAGCTCGGGCTACGTCAAAAGGACGCGTCTTTAGTAGCGGACACCGATGGGTACCGGAAACGCGCTTTGATCGATTCGTGCGTGGCAGAAGGTCGGAGGTCCGGAGGAGTCTTTCAGGATTTTCTCGGGAGGGAGGGAGGGAGTGGCTCGAGATTTTGGTGGTTACGGCCCGATGATTACGGGGAATTGTTGGAGGTGGGTCCCCCTCCCCGAAGACACCGCACGTTGGATGATCCGGTCGGTCTCTCTCTCTCCCCTCTCGATGAGTGAGTGTCGTCTTATTGTAGTTGGCTGCCCTGCCCTGCCCTTGCCACGCCATGGCGTTTGTTGTTGTCGTGGGTCGTTTTGGTTACTTTGGGCGGGTTGCGACTGAATTCGGATCTCGCTGGACATGACCCTTGAAATCTTGTGATGGACCCGGGAATATCTCTTTGCCTTTAATGTCCGTCGCCGCCGCTGTTCACGCCTCGACTCCCGATTGACCCCAGAGGCACGTCCCACTCTAAGCTTGAATTGAATTCTCTATAATTCGTAATGTAATTGTTCCGATTGATGAGAATTCTTTGTTCTTCATTTTTCTAGGTAGAAATTGATTCTGTGTAGACTTTGATTTACAAAGATTGGGTTTGGGGGATCTACGGTCTTTTAACCTCTTTAGTGGGGTAGGGATCTAAATCATCCGAATCACTTTTGCCGGTTCTCTTTCACGGAACGGGGTGCTTTAAATTCCTTTTCCGTGCGATAGCCAAAAGTGGTACCACCCTTTTGCCGTGTTCTCCAAAATGCCCTGCTGACGTCACTTAGACTTGGCACTGCTTCGTCACGCGCCAAGGTCATTGATGTCCATCTACCTCAGCGCAATACACTTTACGAATATTCTAGTGAGCAAAAGCCATAAAAAATCACAAATTACGCCAATATGTGACGCGTTTATTTTAACCTTTTTTTTTTCGTGACATCAAAAGTCGCAAACTTATTTATATGTCACATTTACCTTTTGTCAAAGTTTCTTCAACGAGAACTATTAAAAATTTGCACACTCAGACGCCTGAAGGCAAAACGGTGTTCACATGGCACCAACGTGGCTTGAGTGAAACGAAAACGACGTTCTTTTGACTAAAAAATCATATGATGAAACTTTGACTGAGGGTAAATGTCACACAAGTATAAATTTTTTAGATTTTTCGTGTCACAATATCAAATCTGGGGTAAATATGTTACAATGGGAATGATTTTGGGTTTCTAATCTCAAGAAAAATGTTCGAGATAAATGTATCATAATAGACATAATTTGTAGCTTTTTTTTTCCCCTATTCTCGTGGATGTGTGAAATTGTGCATGGTGATCTTTCAACTTATATGATTTGTTGTATGCGGCCCGTTCAATCGAGCTAATGTGATTGATGGTGACATGATAATTTGCACGTTAAAGTATAAAAGTTAATGAGAAATTACACGCCACCGTCATGAGTTTTGGGAGCAGTGCGCGTTTTGCTTTCGACTTTCGATTGTTATTCAACAGCCCTCTAGCTTTCGTTTTGTTAGGATCGCCTCTTTTTTATTAGCATGCGCAATGCACGTGCCTTTGAGAGGGTAAAAGTCCAATTTCATTCCTTTTTTTTCTCCGAAAACTCCTTTTTATCTTCAATTGTTTTAAAATTTTAAAAAAATATAGAAAATGGGAGAACACTAATTTTACTAAAATACCAATCTTAGAAAAAAGTAGTACCAGTAATTATATTAAACAATTCAAATTTACAAGGACACGATAGATATAGTCTCCTCTTTCACTCTCTATGTCTCTATTGACCCGCTCCTCATTTTTTTATTGGGAAAATTATCAAAAAAGTCATCAACCTATTGCACTTTTGCCAATTTAGTCACAAACCATTTAATTTTGTCAATTCGGTCTTAAAACTTTTGTATTTGTGCCAATTCGATCCTAAACATTTCTTTTGAGTCAATTTAATCCTAAATCTTTTGCATTTTGTGTCAATTGAATCTATCCAATCAATTTTAGTCGACCGTGCCGACATGGCATTGCAGAATTTTTTTTAATAATATTTAATATTTTATTAATTTTTTGTTTGATTTTCTCTTATTATTATTATTATTATTATTATTATTATTATGTTCTTCTTCCTCTAGCCATTGCTAGAGCAGAGGATCGGTGGGCCATTGGCACCGGCGCCAAGACCGTGGGCGAGGTTCGGCCTCCATGGATCCGGGCGAGCTAAGCCTTGCCCGGATCTAGCGAGGCCATCGCCCAACCATGGCTCGCTGTTGCTAACTCGTTCCTCCGTTTCGAATCTTGTTTGGTTCCCAAGCTAGCCATCACTCGTGCTCTCTCTCGCTCCCATTCGCTCACTCCTATTTGTCGCTCTCTGTCGCCATGGCTAGGCAAATGGGAAGTTTTGGTCTCTCTAGATCCGGGTGGGGCCGGAGCTCGCCCAGCCATGGCATGGTTCGGCCTCGCCCGGTGGCGCTAGCGCCGACCACCCCAAGTAGCCCCTGTTGCTAATGGCTAAGCTGGCCCTCTCTTCCAGCCATGGCCCGCGAAGAAGGAGACAAAATAATAATAATAAATAAATAATATAATATAAAAATAATATAAAAATATTATTAAATTTTGCTTCGACGGCTCCATGTCGGTCTTAGGGCGGTGAAAGTTAGCAATTGATTGAATTGACACAAATACAATAGGTTTAGAACCGAATCGACACAAATGCAAAAAAAATTAAAACCGAATTAACAAAATTAAAATATTTATGAGTAAATTAGCAAAACTGTAATAGGTTTAAGACTTTTTTGATACTTTTTCCTTTTTTTATTCCCGCTTTACCTTCATTCTTTTTTTTTTTACTCTTTTACGTTTTATTCTTTTGTTCTCTTTTTTCACTTTCATTAATTTGAATTTAAGTCTTTCTTTCATTTTCATCCTAAATATTAGAAAAATTATTACGTCAATAATCACGCCAAAGCAATTAAGGGCACGCATGGTAATACTTCTAGAAGTGGATTTCGCTCTAAAAGTGATTTTGGAGCAGAAATCCGTTTGATAATATAACTTTTAAAGCAGGACATCCGTTTGGTAAAAAAATTTATTTCCGAAAAAAATTTCTATTTTTGAAATTAATTTTCACTTCAAGTTGTTTTTTTTTTCCCCAATTTGAAAAGTTAAAAGAAGTTGCTTCTAAACTCAAGAAGTATTTCTAGCGAGATCCTATTTTTGACCACGCCCGCTATCATCAACCATTGTGCCGCCTATCACTGCAGTCTCATGTGACTTTCGCCATTCGTTGCCATTGAGTCGTCGTCTCCCGTGACTCGAGTAAAAAATAAATAATAAATTTTTAATAATAAAAATTATTTTTAAAGAAATTTAAAAAGTTAAAAAACGAGGTAGAAATTTTTTAGCTGCCGATAATAATTTTTTATAGAATATTTTGTGTTAATAATACTTCAAACGTAAAAATTTTCAACAGCTTATCAAATGAATTTTTCCGATCGTAAATCAATTTCCGAGCAGTTGTAAAAAGTCAACTTCTACTTCGAGGAAAAAAAATTAACTTTTTGTCAGAAGTGAATTTCTGTAGCAAAAGTATTGCTATGCGCGCCCTAAGCTTGTTCAATAAAATAACTCAATTGCACAAATTATAGAAGTTAAATTTCTGAAATATTCAATTACACATGAGTTATTATCGGTACAAAAGGAGGAGGGGGGGGAAGATTTCCTCAGAAGAAGATGAGGAGAAGAAGACACGTGGCACTCTTCAGGAGAGCGTGAATCGCACGGTCCCCATTCAATTAGGGTAGCGGGAAGGACGCTTTTCATTTACTATGGGCCCCACCCGAATCCGTATATGATTTTTATTTTTATTTTTTCTTTTTCCTTTTTCCCGTTTAATAAAACGGATTGCGGAAGTTGCAACTTTGCAAAGTATTTTATTCGTGCGAACCGCTCTTTGACTCTTAACTGTTGGCTTTTGGTATAAAAAAAAAACCTAGAAAAGTATATCAGCCATGATAAAATACATTAACATTTAAAATCTACCACCCCCAAAAAAAAAAAAAAAAAAAAAAAAAATAGCTTATGATACCCAATTTTTCATCAGGTCCGGCAATTTTTGAACACTGATACTACGAGCCACATTTGATCACTGATCTGATATTCATCTTTTAATTTGAAATGGCACGATTAATACGGCATAATCTGAATTTCAGTTCAGTATGCACTGACCCCTGTGGCTAAAATGATGGAATTAGGGCTAGAAAAACAGAGACTTATGCACATTGTGTCTGTACATGAGATTTTTATATTTGAAGTAAATATATCGCCCATGGATTTGTTCTCGGATAAGTGCAGGACAATAACACAAAATAGAGGAAGAAAAACAGGAACTCCAGAAATGGGAAAGAGGAGATATGGGCAGTTTCGGAGATATGGGCAGTTTCGTAAATTCAGCACAAGGCTTCCAGTAGACCCGCCCAACACTGACGACCCTCCATAAGTAGCCCTGCCCTCTCTTCCACCTTCCCACTTCACTCCTCCCTCTCTCTCTCTCTCTCAATCTGTCTGCGCAGTGAACCGAGCATCGCTATAGCCAGGAAGAGAGAATGGCTCGAGCAAGCGTGGTCTTCTTCGCAGCCTCTCTCGTCTCGCTCTCGCTAATGTGGCTCGCCGACGCCAGAATCCCCGGCGTTTACTCCGGCGGCGCCTGGCAAACCGCCCACGCCACCTTCTACGGCGGCTCCGACGCTTCCGGCACCATGGGTAACCCAACCTAGACACTCCTCCTGTCTCCTCCGAGTAATGCTGGTCATACGAGTCCTCAAAACTCTCGTCAGAACATGGAACCGGATTGGTAAAGTGAACCAGTAAAGAGATTGGACCGAGAACCGGTCCGACCCGGTTCAACTGAAGTCCGGTCCGGTTTCGGAGATTCTGCAATATTAGTGTCGTTTTTTTTTTTTTAAACCAAGCGGATGACATTTAAGTATTAACCTGTTAAATTACTGTCATTTTCGCTTGAGATCTGCCTTTTCACTCGTGGAAAAACCGTTACAGGTGGGGCTTGTGGGTACGGGAACTTGTACAGCCAGGGCTACGGCGTGAACACGGCGGCGCTGAGCACGGCGCTGTTCAACAACGGGCTGAGCTGCGGGGCGTGCTTTGAGATCAAGTGCGCCAACGACCGCAGGTGGTGCCACTCGGGGAGCCCCTCCATCTTCGTCACCGCCACCAACTTCTGCCCGCCGAACTACGCCCTCCCCAACGACAACGGCGGGTGGTGCAACCCTCCCCGCCCGCACTTCGACCTCGCCATGCCCATGTTCCTCAAGATCGCCGAGTACCGCGCGGGCATCGTCCCCGTCTCTTACCGCCGGTGAGATTCCGTCGCATCCTCTGTTTTACGGTTCAATTTAGTCACCTGTTTGCGGTCCCACTTTCATTATGCTGATATTTGCTAAGGCAAAGTAGTGAATCCGTGACACTGGAAATCAAAAGGGATGCTAGAACAGCATAAGATCTGCCCCTCTGTTGAAGAATGTGACAGGACCAAGAGCTTATTCGGAGTCTGGCGAGAACTGTAGACAGATTAATTGGTGGGTTAGTCAATAATTACTTACAGAAGAGATGCGTTGAAGCTTCTACTGTCACTCTTGTGAGTAGCGACATGATGCCTTTTTCCTGGTACGAGCATTTAATCAGTCGATAGGTGTACGAGGTCAGAGGGCATATGATGTCATCTAATCTAGATTAAAATTAATTAAGTGGGTGGGTTTTTTTTTTTCCTTTTCTGTCATAGAACAAAAAGGGTATCGGGAAGGTGATTGGGTTGTTGTGCTGCATGTTGGTTGGATTCTGGCGAGTGCCTTTAATGCTTCTTCGTCAGACCGTCGGCGGAGCTTCCATCTTCAGCCAGTCCAGTTCACTAAAATGCCCCTCTTCCTTCCGCAATATTTTACCACCTCGTCTCCCTAACTAACAATCTGTTCCGTTGGAGCCATGCAGTTATAGTTAGTTGGAGATTTAGTTTTTTGTTTTCTAGGGGCGCATGTTGGAGACGGTTTGGTATGTTCTTTTGGACCACCCTTTGTTCGTGTCTTTTCCGGTGTTTTTGTTCTTGCTCCTTTTTGTCCCTTCGATTCAGTAATGGCGGCAAACTAAGCCCGTGTTTTTCATTTGACAAGGTATAGATCCAAACCAAACTGAGTCTCTTATTATATTGCAACTCTTCTCTGTCGAATATTCAAGCTTGAACCTTCTGCAACTTTTCTGTGTCCGAGGCAACAATGTTGAAATGAGTGTTCTCACCTATAAATGGACTAGACGAAGACCATAATGCATGGCTGTGTCGTTTTGAACGTACAGTCAACGACAAGCGCTGTGGCTGTGCCAGGTTTTTGCGTGAAACGAGTTGCTTGATTCGTGGACTAGTGGGAGCAAAAGAGAAAAAAAGAGTTCAGAGAAAAAAAGCTGGTTCCTTCAAATGACTGAAATGCCCTTGCTCTCTTGACGTGAATTTACGCAGGGTGCCTTGCCGGAAGCGGGGCGGGATAAGGTTCACCATCAACGGGTTCCGGTACTTCAACCTGGTGCTGATCTCGAACGTGGCGGGGGCCGGGGACATCGTGCGGGTGAGCGTGAAGGGGTCGAGGACCGGGTGGATGAGCATGAGCCGCAACTGGGGCCAGAACTGGCAGTCCAACGCCGTGCTGGTCGGTCAGTCGCTCTCCTTCCGCATCACCGCCAGCGACCGGCGCTCCTCCACCTCCTGGAACATCGTCCCCCGGGGTTGGCAGTTCGGTCAGACCTTCACTGGAAAGAACTTCAGGGTCTGAGGAGCGGGCCTTTATTCACCGTTTTGCCCCCGCGGATGGCGCCATTTTCCCAAATCTCGTTCAGAAGATGCCCCGCTTCTCCTTTTCTCGTTTTTATGTTTAACTCGAAGGTGTTGTTGGTTGGGGAACGTAAAAGTGAACAGAGAGTCAGACTACCTTTTGACTTTTTGATGGGCGGGTCTTTTTTCGTTTCTGCTTTTTATATATTTCTTTTTTTGGGCGTGAATTGTTGAGTGGGGTGGGGGGTTGCTTAGCAGTGGAGGAGGAAAGTTAGAGAGAGAAAGCCTAGGCTGACGAGGCGGCTGCACAAGCACGTAGCCCGCAGCTCCTATGGCACCTAAGTGCTAGTTGACCAGTAACAAGTGATGCTCGAGCAAGTTTGAGGACATGTAATTTATGATTAAATTATATGTGGTTATAGGTTATATTTATCTACATCATGTAGCCAGCAAGTGTAATGTAGTCAAATCTACTGTCGAATTTGGAATGCAATTTGGTTTGCCTCGTCCTCCTCCACCATTGTCCTTTCTAGTGTTCTTTCCTTTGTTTTGTGGTCTGATGCAACTATGTCCGTCCCCAGACATGTCTCTGTTCATACATCAATACCTTTTGTGGTCCACGGCAAAGAACAATTGAAGGTCCCGTGGGTGGGTGTCGAATCAATCCAACTCGGTCGAATGGAGATGTCGAGTAAGAGGCAGCTTATCAGCAATTCAGAGATTATTACTATTTGAGGTTTTGTGTGCGTAAAAATTACTAGGAGGGTGCGTGGACATTACATTACACGGCACTCGTGTATTTCCTTCCCTTTCTCAGCTTCGCGGCATCTATCTGCATGTAGCATTTCGATAGAAAAGCAGGGTATGGGAGCAATAAAAGAAAGGGGGATTCTAAAATTATTTCTGCTAGTATTATTGCTGGGCATAATTATTTTCCACGAAATAATTCCAGGAGGGTCACATCAGGAGGAGGACCAAAAACATCTTATGGAGAGAATCAAAATTGCACATGGGTGGGGTCGGGTCCTCCTAAATGCTTTCTTCACATGTGAAAGTGTCCAATTTTCTTCCGTATCCTTTTCCCGTTTTTCCCTTCTTTTTTTTTCTCAATAGAGACGAACGCCTTCGGATTCCGACATTGGATCCCCCCCCCAACAAAAAAAAACTCCCCTGCTCTTTTCACCTTTCCCCACTATTTCCTCCGTCTTTCCTCCCTATTATTGCGGTCAATTTAGTTTGGCGAACCAGCCGAATCCAGCTTTCATGCGCCCAATCAAAGACTACTTCAACTAATTAGTCCAAGTCTCTCCGTACCCTCGTTCTATTACAACTGTTTAGGACAAGAGACCTTGTTGGCCTCAAATGCTTAATGGAGCTAATGGTAAGGTGGGGAAACAATAAGGAAAGTAAAGATCAGTTCCCGATAAAGTTCCGTCTCCCCACCCTTCTCTAATAGCCTGATTTCTGGAAATCCTGATGGTGTGGCCATGTCACTACGAGATATAAGGAAATTCCTTTCCGGCTTAAGTTCCATTTCATCCACTCGTGGATGAGTATCATTTTCTCCATCTTCTAAATTCATCTGCCAAGACGAATTCCCAAAGACGAATTCCTCCATAGAATTTTAGAAACACGACAACCATAGAAAAATAGGAATTTGAGGATTCCCAAGCAGGGCTACGCAGGCCACACTCAGAATTCACAATCCCACACCTTACAATTAGATGAGCATTATCTGGAAAACCATAGCCAGAAGCCACTCATTTCTAAACGAATTCTTGAGATCATTTCGAACAGACGTGACAAAAACAAAGAGAACACAGCAATACCATCATCCACTGACAATTTGCTTGGGTCTCTGCACATAGCAAACGATGCAGCTATGACCATCTATGACAGAGAGGAATCAAATTGTAAATACATCTCATAAAGTCTCCATGAGAGCTTCTGCCAAAGTCAAAGGAAAGATTGCATCTTTCCCCTCTAGTCTAATTGAAGGGAACAGCAAGTACGCCTACTTCAAATGACCTAATTCTACTTCAAGAATCTACATTCAATAAGCATTAGAAATCAAGTATCAGTACTCGACACCTGCATCATGAGATGTGTATCTTCTTCATCCAAACTCCCCACCTGAGTACACTAAGAGTCTGCATCCAGTAAAAGCACCTTTAAAATTGAATGCATGTTCAAAAAATGCCTATACAAGTGTCTGTGCTTGCAGTACAAGCAAGTTTGGCACATAAACTATCGATCAATGTTTCATTAATACTCCGAAAGAGTGTCCAGCTTTACTTGGGGGAAGAAAAGTAATATTAAAAAATACTGCACTGCTTCAACATCTGTTTGAACTTGCCTACACCATAGGACTACTTGTGGCAATCTGGTGAATAGTCCCCCACCCCATCTCTTTGTTTTTAACTGTTCATATTATAGCTCTTTTGTGCATATCAGGTGAAAAATTTCAATGTATACTCAAGCAGCAGATGCTTCACGAATAACCATTCTTTAGTGCCTATGAAAAAATTCATACCTCTAATTTTTTTTCTTCAGGGGTTTCCATTGCTTGAGAAGGTAAGCAACTCCCTCTTTGAGAGATGCTTTTCTTCCCTCTCTAAAATTCCACAGCTCAGGCACGGTGTACCTGCCACTGCCATTGTACTCGTTCAGCTCTTTGAGGGCCTTCGATACTGCCTTGTAGACCTCATCACCGTACTCATCCTTAAGGGCTTTTAGCTTTTCATCTTCTTCATCGATAATTTCCTATGAAGCCAAATGACAAAGAGACTATGAGAAGTAGGAGAGACACCAATATGGACAGAAAAGGCTTCTAAACTACAATATGTAAAAATCAGTCAGGGTTAACAAGGATTTACATATCATGGCTGGCTATCATGAAACGGACACAACACAAAATGCATCAGCCAACTTTCGTTTTTGAACCCACGACATCAAACTAATCATACTGAAATGCAAACATGGAGTAGTAAAGGCTCCGATTAGTTGCAACTCTTCTATCGGGTGACAAAAGATCATTCTTGGTGTCTGAAATTAGGTTGATCGGAAAAAATGCACCAACTCAGAAGAACAGCTAAGAACATAGAGTCCATTAATGTACTAGAATGCAGAAGAATGTTCACCGACATAAACTTGCTATAAATATTGGCAACAATGTTATGTAAGAGAAATGCTGGCAACATTAGTTGGGCGTAAAGTATACCTTGGGATGCTCTCCATCTGTTATGACCTTAAAGGGGTACCAGTCTGAATCTCTGAGATGTTTTTCCCACTCAGAACAGAGCATCGTGGCCTTTAACTTTGCTTCTCCCGCGGCACACTTTCTTGTTGCTGCTGTGAGGAATGGCTTGCTGTCAAGTTCTCCCATCCTTTTTACCCTGATAATGGCAGGCCTCACATTTTTCGCAAAAATCTGTAGAGCAACGAAATTATCACTTCTGCCAGCTCGAAATTCATTATCAGATCAAAGGTTGACATTTCTCGAAATGCGAAAATCGATGCATACTATATCAGCTTTCAAACTGTTCAAATGTCCAGCGCAGTAAGTTATGCCTCGATGTGAAAACAAATGGACACACAAAGGGTCCATGATAAAGATCCATGATTGTTCAATGCACACCACACGCGCCTGAATTACAGACAAGGGAATAAAGTACTTACGCTAATCAGCTCCTTGCGAGCATCCTGCAATTCATCATTGGTCTTCCGCTCCTGAACAGTGAGCGCTTGACTAAGTTGTTCATTGTACTCCATCTGTTCTTCCTTTTCCTTTAAACTTTCCTCAATCTCCTTCATCTTCTGTTTGAGGTCCGCATCTTCATCATCCTCCATGTGTTTCATAACTTGCAGCGCGCCTCTCATGCGCTCAATCTCCAATTCCAAAGATTGCTTATCATCGAGTTTTCTTTCGAGATCAAAAATTTTCCTGTGAAGTTTCTCCTTTTCTCTCTGCCATTAATAGTAATGCGGAAGGTATTGAGCCACAAGTCTAGTTATTGCTTAAGCAGTCAAGAAGTATACAGAGAAAGAAAGAAAGCAAGCAAGAACCTTCTGATCTTCCGCCAGCCTCAATAAATTATTGTCCGCTTTCTGCTGCTCCAAAAATGCCCTTTCAATCTGAAACCAGTTAAACTTGAGTTTTTGTGTGGCATCACTAAAAGATTTACTTCTCCATTCCTTTTAGTGCAGAGTTGTGTGCGTGTGTGTACTTTTTTTTCCTGGTTTCCATCCCTTTTAGTGCAGTTGGTTTTTTTCCATTATTTCCTGGTTTCCATTTTGTTTTGGTTGTTTCATTTTTATTTCCTGGTTTCCATTTCTAGGCATCACAGGTTATAAGAGCCTTTGAATGTTAATTTCCCGCTTCCCTTACCAACCTAGTCAATAACAAGTACTTTCTGAGTTTTTTTCCAAGCATTCAGTTTCTTGTTTGATACACAAAAGGAATGCTTAGAACGGAGGAAACTTGTTTGATTTTTATTTGATGTTTGGACATAATGAGATCTAGTTAATTGCTATTTATGGTCAAATATCAAATGCGTGAGCTGAAGATGGATAAAGAACATGTAGATAAAACTTCATACCAATTCTTTATCATGTCTAAGCTTCGCCCTCTTGCCTTCATTTTGAAATTCTCGCAATTCCAACTCTTCTTCCCGCTGCTGAAGCTCGTGTTTTTGAGTTTGCAAATGCAGTGTCACCTTGTCATGTTCCAGGTATATCTTCTCAAGATTATTGCGGGCATTCTGCTGCATCTTTTTTATTTCTAGCGAGAAGGAAAAGAAAGAGTCAGTTCATAAGACGGTTCTTTGCCAGCTCTCATTTCCCAAAAAACACATTATACCTTCATTATGAGCCCTCAGCATTTCATCCTTTTGTGTCACTAAATTGTCGAGGGAATGATTTGTTTCTTTGTACTTGCTCTCTATCTCCAGAAGTCGCGAGCTCTTGTGCTCCAATGTCTTCTGTAAGTCAGCAACAAGCATTGACTGTTTGCGTTGTTCTTCTGCCTCTTTATCGGACAAAGTTCGCAAGTGCCCTTTCTTTCTAAGGTGGTCTCCCAGTATGCCTTTTGAATAGTAATCATCATCATATGCCAACCAACCATACAACTTGTCCCCCCTGTCCTTAGAGACATAAAAGTCCCTCTTCCCACAGTGCTCAATCTCATAACTTTTCTCAAAAGCTATCGCGTTACAGAAGCCCCCCCAGTCCTTATTAAACTCAACAATTGCTAGTCCCGAATGACCCCGGTAGTTCCATAAGGTCTGGACCCTCACAGGGTTGAATCCTTTCTTTTCCAACTCCTCCCTGAGTTTGCTACCACTCTCCCCAATATATCTTCCGTCCTTAACTACAGTCTTAATGTTTGCAACCACACCCATCCAGGGCCAGACAAACTGCTGATCATTCTTAGCTGAAGAAAGTCTTGACTGCTGATCCTTCTCAGCTGAAGAGAGTCTCAACTGCTGATCGTTCTTATGTGAAGAGAGTCTTAACTGCTGATCGTTCTTATGTGAAGGGAGTCTTAACTGCTGATCCTTCTGATCATTGTCAGCTGAAGAGAGTCTTAATTGCTGATGGTTCTGATGGTTCTTATCTGATGAGAGTCTTGACTGCTGATCGTTCTTAGCTGACGAGAGTCTTATGTTCGTGGAATGATTGGCATTAACTTTCGTAGAGAAGTACTTTCTTAGGTATCTCTCCAACGCTAAGTGCTTGGCAATCTCTTTAGTACTTATCCCTTTTGAATCCTTGGATATGCGTGAGGCGTGCTTTAAAAGATCCGCAAAGAGATAATCATGCCTTGGTGCACTCCTGCAGTATGGGCACTTATAAAGTAAATCTGAAACTTTAATCCTGATGGAATGTCCCTTCAATTCTTGATAATAACGATCTTCATACTCCTCCAGCTCAGACCTCCTTTTTCTTTTTCCTCTGTCTTCTCTGTGGGACATTTTCACTCCTACACGTGCAAGAGAAACTGAAAAGACAAAACCAAGACGAGCATCGTCTAAGAAAACAAGCCACTTCATTTCTAAACTTCTTGAAATATTTTCAAACAGATATGACACAACAACTAAGAGAAGACAGCAAGACCATCATCCACTAAATATGCTGCCTGTGGGTTTGCCCAAAGCAAACATTTTAACTATGTTGATCTATGACAAAGAGGAATCGAATTGAAAATGCATTTCACAAAGCCAACATCAGATTCTCTGTCAAAGTCAGAAAAAATATTGCATTTCCCCCTTTTGTCAAACCGAAGGGAACAGCAAGTATCCCTACCTACTTCAAATGGCCTAATTCCACGTGAGTTCAGTCAAATTTAAAGTTGAGTCTCAAAAACTCAACAACGACAACTGCATTGCGAGATGCGAATCCGCAAAACTCGGACGATAAACATGCCCGACTCCCAGCTAATGATGCTTTCAACAGCACTTCCGAGTCGCAAATTATAAGGCATCGAACTAATCAACAACCGGAACTAACCTATTAGATAAATTTTGCACCAGTATTTTGTCATTTTAAGAACAATAGCTGCAAATGAACAACTTATACTGTTCTCTCTTCGTAGAGAACAGAGAAATGAACAACTACTGTTTGCTCTTTGGCTATTCCACTTTCCCCTTACTGATTACCCTAATGATGCACAGATAAAACTCCTGACGAAATCCTTCAACCAACACAACTGATGCAACTTAGGACAAAATCTGGCCACCGTAACAAGGACACCCGTACAGCCACCATGGGGAAAAAAGCAGGGCGACGGCAGCATCGTCGTAGTTTCTACATTTCATCGGGATCCAAACCGAACGCCACCGCGAGGTAGTCTTACATAAGGAAAACGAACAGAAACATCCAGTGAACGAAGCAACACATGACGCACGGTGTCATCAACATGGGGAGATGAAAATTTTCACTTCCTTTCCTTCTTTGGAGGATCAAACACTGCACGTAACTCAAAATAAAATCTATCACAAAATCCATCGACGTAATCTATCTCACCTTTGTTGCTTCAAGGCGCACACGGGTTCAGGCCAAGCGAACCGCGAAACCCTAAGCCCTAAAACATGGACAAGCCGGCGACGCTGGAGTGCTACGGATCGGCCAGCTGCCTGGAGAGAAGAGGGAGAGAGAGAAGAAGATGGAACGATACGCGATAGTCACGCACTGGACGTGCGAGATATGGAGGTGAAGAAATCTCGTGCTTTTTCCGCCTTTTTGCTGTTTGTGGAATTGACCTCTCCGACTCTCGCGATTGGGATAAACCACGTACTCGCTTCGCTCTGAAGTAGATGGACCGAGAGGTGAATGGGATTGTGGGCCCATTCCGCGGATTTTGAGGGCCCACGATGCAATTGGTGGAAGAGGAGCGGAAGGTATCTACGGTACTAGTCCATCGCCACGTTGGGAAGTCTAAAAAGATAAAAGGAAAAAAATGAAAATCACACAGAACATCCGCCGTCTGTGGGAATCGAACCCACGACCACATGGTTAAAAGCCATGCGCTCTACCGGCTGAGCTAAGACGGCTTTTCTCTATGAAATCGTAATGTGTCTATAATTATAGTAGTAAACTCCTTGGTCCAGAAAAGTCTTTTTTCAACGACGAAAGTCCATGCACGAATTACATACATCGCATTACAGCAGTGTAAAAATGAATGTCCATGTTAATCCCAGCCAGACATTGCCCAAGTCCTACAATATATGTCTCGCCTTTTGATTAGATACGGCATACTTACGAATGGTTCTCTCTGCTCATTACCCATTGAAGCCAATCTCCGACACACCGTTCGTACGATTAACAAAGGCTTGAAAGCTTCGGCTAGCTATATAAACAGGCAAACTCAATAATCCCCACTGACCACAGTCTACCTCTTCCTCTTCCTTCCTCCCCACTTCAAACGCGTCCTCCTTCTCTCCTCTCTTACGAACTGGACCCTCCCTCTCTCTCTCTCTCTCTCTCTCTCTCTCTCTGGAACACCAGATGTCCGGAGTGTGGCTCTTCAACAAGAACGGCGTGGCTCGGCTGATCCCCAACCCGACGCGGGAATCCTTCGAGCGCAGGGAGCCGCACCACCCGGGCACCGCCACCGCCCCCGGCGCCCGGCCTCGGGTCCTCGTCTACGTCCCCGCCAACCACGTGATCAGGTCCCACGCCGAGCTCGAGCGGCGGCTCGGCGAGCTCGGCTGGACCCGCTACCACAACCCGGCCGCCGCCGCCGCCGCCGCCGCCGCAAAGCCCGACCTCATCCAATTCCACAAGTCCGACCGCTCGGCCCACTTGATCTCTCTACCCAGAGACTTCGCCAACCTCAGGACGCTCCACATGTACGACATCGTCGTCAAGAACCGATCCTTCTTCGAAGTCCGCGACCCCGCGAACGTTGCACCATCCGTTTAGCCCTTCCAGTAGCTAAGCTAGCTTCTTGGTGATAATGCAATCACTTTCACCTAGATTAACACATCAATTATGCAGCGAACACGAAGGAGCAAATTAAGCAACATATCTTCGGTCCTAATCACAGTGTTTTAGGGATAGTGTCCTGTATGCAGTTTTAGGGCATAGGGAGGTTCGGACATGAATAAAGTCATCGGTATTGTAAGCTAAAGGTTGGAATGCATGGGGTTGATGCTCGGTTCTTATTTTGGGGATGACGGTTCGCCAACTTTTCGTGGGTTCCATGGGTGCTTTTCTTGTTTTCTAGATGGTTACAGGATCGACCGAGATTCATTTCGACGTCACCATTTGCTTGTTTGTTTCTGCATGGGCGCCTTCTCATGTTTGCGGGGATACATGAATTTAGCTGCATGGCCTCTGCCTAACTACAAGTGAACGTCATTGACGAACGGCGCTAATCACATTTACGCATAAAACAGAGATTCGACTATCGCGAAAAGATTTGTTTCTTTGTGGACAAAGCACATTACAAATCGCAAGCATAATGAAGTTCGATGTTTGCCGCCAGAGATTTCTTCTTAGGTCTTAGACACGTATCTCTCTCTCTTTCTCTGCGAGATAAAAATGCTAAGCACAACATACATGCGGACATAGAACGACCTCGTGCTAACATGCCACATGCACTGATTAATGTTTTCATTCTAGTTATATATGCACAGAACATTGTGGACATAATCGAATGCCGATACTCTCACCCGCTTGCTCGTGACGAGGCGATAAAACTCGCATGTGATCTGAGCTAACATTTCCTCACATGTCAATTTACCCCGATGCTATCGAATTGTCGAGACCCGTTTGCGAAAAGAACATGCCACATTGCTTCAAAGCTAGGGCAGCCACGACTGCTAGCAAAAAGATACCACAACCAAAGAGAGCAAGATCAGCAGCAGCTCCCTTCTTGCCCGAGAAATTAACCAGAAAGATCGAAAAGTTTAATATCTCTCATGGTTCGTACCCACAGCTAGCTGGCCACATTTAACGAAGCCCTGGCCTTGGAACAGCTAGTGGCGAGGAGGGGGGAGGGTTCAATGGCCGGAAAAGGAATGAGGAAAAAGAGGAACAGTCGAGCTAGGACTAGGAGCAGCAGTAGAAGCCCTAGTCCTGGAGACGACGCAGGGATAGCAGAGTTTGAAGGGGAGGTACGAATGTACTAAAGAGCGACAGAGAAAGGACAGTGTTGGAAATGAAAATACCAATAGGGCTATGAAGTAGCAACTTGGGTAGTGATTAGACGTTGCGATGCAAAAACAGGGGAACTTTTCTTTTGCTGGGGTTCATAGGTATGTCAATGTCGCGTGCGTACGGAAAATGGATGAGCTTCTGTTCTCCCTGCGCTTTCTTCCGACCAGTCAACCTTTGACCCGATCCTTTCCCACTCCCCCCCCCCCCCTACTCTATTCGATCGTTGCTTGGTTCGTTATCCCCTGTCCTTCCCCGGTCCTCCGTGCTCCGTCGTGTCCAAACATGCGAGACCGACCTCCGCGGATTCACGGGCGTTGAGGTGATACCGGCGATCTATGCTCAATCGAATCCTCGGAGTATTACTACTTCAAAATTGTGCGCGAATTCAAGCGTGTCGTTGCATTTTACGGTGGCCCTCCCTATCCACAAATGCGAGAACAACAGTCAGGAAGTGATTTTGTTTATCGTAAGGATAATCTCTTGATAAAGATAAGAGAGGTTTAATAGAAATCGGCATGCGAATGGTTCGGCCGCCGAGTGATTGATTCATCGTATGGCTGAATTCCTTAACAAGAAACCTCAATTCTAAGTTTAATTTCAATTCTGCGGTAAACATTTTTTCCTTGAAAAAGCAAATATCTTACTTTTATTCTACTTTCAAATCTAATCATGCATCCAAAAATCACCACATAGTTGAGATTTTTTTAAATAAAATAAACTTCAAGTCAAAATTGAGCTTCGATCTAAAGTCATAGCTTTTTTTTTTGGAGGCATTAGCCCCAATACTAGCTCGAAAAGGCCATAAAATGAAGCATGCGCTCATGTCTGTATAGCAATAGAGAAAAATGGCACATCTAAGTGGGGATAGTAATGAATAATTTCCGATCTCCATCCTATATTTACTTTAGGGGCATTTACACTGAAAATTCTATAAATTATCACAAAAGTGCAATTGAGTCTTAAAATTTATGGAATTCGAGCAATTAAGTCCTCCCATAATTTCGTCCCACTTTGCTAACGAAAACATTGACTTATTTTCTCTTCTCTACGTGGTCATGATGTGGCTAAAACACGATATTTGATGCTAAAACAACATCACGACATCATTTTGATCCAAATATGATCTCTAATACAATTTTTTACTTAAAATAAATAAAAAAATATGCTAAGATTTATAATAAAAGAAAGCAGCTAGAACCATAGTTGGGAAGAGTCCGCGATGGAGGGGGAATGGTTGGCGGGGGTTACCGGGCCTCGGCTACGGTCTAGTAGCCCTTGCCCAACTAGGGGAGGCCGACGATGGTGGGGAGTGATCGGCGGGGTCACGGCCCTCCCCTAGTTAGGCAAGGGCTTCTAAAAAAATTTGCCATGTTAGATTAAAAAATTAATTATAAATGGCACGTAATCACTTTGGCTGGATTTTCTCGCTAGAAGCATTTAAGTGCCAATGAAATTTTTAGGCACTAAACCGAACGTCGTACTCAATTTTTGACACTTCTAATGTACTTCTCCCGCACTTTTTTTATAAATTTTACGAACGATTGCATTTTAGATGTAAATCATAGGATATTAGTAGACCAAACGATATTAAAACTATAGATCACCTGGACGACATCATTCCTTTAAATTTTCTCATGGAAATGTTACAACATGAGGCCGCTAATTTTTCACTACTGCGAAATGAAGATTTCTACGACATATTAATTACATAATGTAAGTGAAAAAGTTAAAGGTTAACATGATAAAACCAAATTGAGTACTACAAGTTAGGAAAAATTATTAACTTCAAGCAACGATAAATGCAAAACATATAAATAACCAACGTTAGCAATGGATTTTTCACAAGCTGAGGAAGGATTATGTAAATATTCTTATTCTAAACTATGTTTGTTTTGCAAAAACAAAATGCGTCTTTTTTAAAGTTACGTATTTCCCGGTATTTGATTGAGATCGAAAACGAATTGAAAAATATTTTTCATCGTTTGATAAGGAAAATCTAAATTGATATCTCGTGTCATTTGGCCAAAAATTTATGATGTGGATGTCGACCGTCCTCGTAGTATATTCGGCGATGGTTGGCGCAAATGTGAATAATTTTTGTAAATTTTTTTTAAGTCAAAATTTTAATAGTTTTATATTTTATTTCTTTCATTTTCATTTTTCCTTCTTCCTCTAGCATGACCCACCACCGATGGCCACAGGCGAGCTCGAGCTAGCCGGCCCTTGTCTCGTGGCAGGTTGCCGACCGTGGCCAAGGCCGACGATTGGTCGAGGAATAAGCGGAAAAAGAAAAGAAAAAAATGAGTAGTTAAGAAGAAAAGGAATGTGAAAGAACGTAAAGAGAAAAGACGAGCAGAAATTATTTCCTCTTCTTAAAAAGAGAAAATCATTTTCCTTACTTTTGAATGTATTTTTTCATCAATGAAAAATATTTTCCTTGAATAATTTATTTTATATGAATCAAATGCCGAAAAAATCCATAAAACTCTTTCTTAAAAGTTATTTATCGTGAAATAAACGAAGGTTAAAAATAAGAATGAAATTTTATTTTGTATCGTAACCACAAGATGGACTGGGATTCACTTTACATAAAATTTCGCGTAAGCTCTGGCAGTGGATTTGATTGACGTGAATATTATTTTATGATTGTCATTTTGCATAGACAAGCGAGCTTTCTGGATGGGCTAAACACGTGATGTTTTTGTTCGATCTCGGATCGAAATGGGCCTCCCGGGCACTTGTCCTTTCCTTAAAAAGCTTCCCCTCATCCTCACTTTCCCTATTTACTTTCTCAAACTGTACATCACTCCAAAATCCGTAATAATTAAAAAAAAAAAAAACATAAGGACCATCTACTACTTCTATTTTAAATTTCGGGATGTATATATTAGAAGTTCTAAAACTTATCATGAATATGTAATTGAATCTTAAAATTTACAAAAAGTATTATCAAATTGGTACAATCCAAATCCTTTCGTTATCCAACTTTGCAATGGAAAATGTTGATGTGATTTTTTTAAAAATTTTATATCTCCTACATGGGAAAGGCGTGATTAAAATGACGTCATTTTGATCCGAATTTGATTTTTAATATATTTTTCTTTTGAACTCGCTAAAAAATAAGCAAAAATACAAATTAGGAGGAGAAGAAGGAAGAGGCAGCAGCTAGAATCAGGCGGCGAGGGACTGATTCTAGCTGTTATTTTTTTTTTGTGTGTTTTTTTAAGTTAGCTTATTTTTAATTAAATTTGAATAAAAATATATATTGCAATTAGATTTGGATCAAAACGACGTCATTTTAGTCACATCATTGACTCTTATGATAAATAAAATATTAAAGAAAAGTTATGTCAATATTTTCTATAATCAAAATTGGACGGAGTTAACGAAAGGAATCGATTACACCGATTTGACAAGTTGTGCAACTTAATTACACTTTTTGCAAATTTTATAATTCAATTGCACTTTCGTTCTGAGTTTTAAGACTTCCAATGAACGTATCCCTTAAAATTCAATCGCGAAACCTGTAGTTTATTTGCCGAGGGCCGCTCGAGATAGACCAAATAAAGAAAATATAAGAAATCAAGACCGATGGCTACCGTGAAATGAACGGATCGATTTGTCATGAGATGATTCCCTCCTCCCGAGGCAGGACGGCATTGACGATCACGCCAAAGCCTTTTTCCCCTATCAAGTATATAATTGTCGGGAATTATATACCTGCTTTTAGGCATGCGAGTCGCGGATGATTGTTGCCTTTGCTTGTGTTTTAAATAAGCGGCCACCTAAGTAGCACCGATATGGCACTCGACATGCTATACGGCTCGACACGATTTGTTGACACGTAATTTCTCGAAAAATAAAAGAATTTTGACACGTTGGAACACGTTATATATTAAATATATAATTTTATATTAACATGATAAATTATCATGTTCTCTTCTTTTTTTATCGGGAGTTTACGATTAGTTTTTTTTTTTTTTGCTTGATTTTGGATGGCTGAATTTATAACTTAAGTATATATTTTTTTATAGCTATACATTTTGATCCTTAATTTATTAAAAATGCTTAAAATTGAGCATGTGTGTGCGAAAATAGTGTGTCGGGATGTTAGATTCGCGCGTCGTTGGTGTGTTTTAAGGTGCTGATCACGTACTGGGTTGAATATCGAAAAATATCCGATACGATACGAAGGCTCTCGAAAAGTAACGTGCTACATTAACGACCATTCTGTCATGCCCCTATTTTCTAACTTAGTCCGCCACCATTCAACTTCGGTAGACCACGCAGACGGAATTGAAATTTCTTCTTCCTCATCCTTTTCTTGAATTAGAAGCTCCGCACGAGAATTCGAGTCTTGGAGCGATTTCCCCGAGCACGTCTTCTAGAAAAAGAGAGAAAGAGAGAGTGCGCGGTGACGTGGTCAGACGTGACCGCTCCACCGTCCGATTCTCGGACAATGAACGATGAACTCGAGAATGGTTTTTAGGGCATACGAGCATCGTGTTTTGTACGTCGCCCGACAAAGACACGGGTCGATTGACTAAGTTATCCGACAGAACTTTGTCCCATATTTTACCGGTTTTGCCCTCGAGCGAACGACGAGGATGGATGGATGGGGCTGGGGTGGGGGGCCATTGTTCCGTTGCCAGACGGACCGTGCGGTCTTCATTGGGCGCTCTTCCTCGTGATCGCTCTGACTCGATTCCGGTCCCCTCTTCGCTACACGACACCGGCCCCCACGCGACCAAACACCAACCATGTTCCACCTCCGATGTTTAAGAAACCACTACTTCCCAATTACCAAACATACCCCCGCTCACCTACTCTCCCTCTCCGTTTTCTTTCTGCTTGTTTCCTCCCGAGACATGATTCCGCCGAATCACGTTCGATTTTTCGTTAACAATTTTGATAAGATACGTCCAAAAGACTAATCAAATTCAGGACTTAGTTTTCTCAAGCCTTTCCCTTTTCTTTTTTTCTATTTCATCTCAAAACAAATATTTAAACTTTGAGTATCACGATCAATGACATCATATATTCCCGTTTGTCGATTTTTACTTTCAAAAAATTATGACGGGTCGTAAATATATTGAGCAAAATTCTATTTACAAATTACATGATAGTAAGGTCGAGTTGAAATTTCTTGATTGGCTGATGACAAAAGAAAAAGGAAAATTGAAATGTTAAATGTCAGCGACCGGATTAAGACAATAATTAGAAAAAAAAAAAGGATAAATAATGGCCTCCTAGAATTCTAAATTCTAATGGACAGGCGCATATGACCCTAAGCCAAGGCTCAAAGAAGCGTTCGTTCATCCCCTCGCACCTGCTTTGACTCTCCCTCCCTCCCTCCTTCCTTCTCTCGGCATTGTGTTGCGCCTGCGACTGCGACTGCGACTGCACTAGCGAGAGGGAGGAGATGAAGTGCTTCCACTTCACCAACGGAGAGAGACGAGACGAGGACGACGGCGTCGTCTTCTCCAGGGCCTCCAAGGTGTCGTGGGCCCGCTCCTTCAGCGTCGCCTCCAGCAGCGCCGACACCAGGCGCTCCGAGTTCGACTCCGATTCCAGGGACTTCGGCGACTCCCTGGCCTTCTACGAGCTGTTGACCGAGCGCCGTGCCAACGATCTGCGCGTCTTCTCCTTCGCGGACCTCAAATCGGCCACCAGAGGGTTCAGCAGAGCCCTCATGATCGGCGAGGGAGGGTTCGGCTGCGTGTACAGAGGCGTCGTCGCCATTCCTGGTGGCGCCGCGGACGGTTCCGATTCTAGGATGGACGTCGCTGTGAAGCAGCTGAATCGCAACGGCTTCCAGGCACGGATTTTCTTCTTATTTCCGTTGCTTGTAATTTCTAAACTCTTGAATGCGCAATGTCCATGACTTGATATTGTGTAGCGATGCCATTTCTAGATGCATTTGGGATTCTTAGCACTGTGTGTTCCATTCGCTGACTGAGAATTTGGTTACAAATATCATCAGTGGCGACGTCGAGAGCGGTTTTTACGCATCAAATCCGCCTGATATAAAATCTATGCACTGAATTTGCTCACATCTGGTGGAAAGCATTTGACGAGTCTCTTAATCCATTAGAGTCGCTAGTTGCTTCATCTTCTACAGCACCTAAAGCTTCCAAGTGGGAAGTAAATAGTGAAGTAGTTACTGTGCTTAGTGCTAGATGCTGGTGGGATATGATGTATGTTTCTGTTCCTAGGGCTATTTTATGCAACTGGAAAAATCAACAATTGTATGTATTGGCTGATTCTACAGTTGGTTGAGATCTTAACTGAGAAATTCAGACTACTTTATCTAAAAAGAATACTATATTGTTATGATTCAGAGTATTTCTCCTTTCTGTAGGGCTTAATGTGGTTGGAATTCCTTATGAAACTTGTAAGAGTCTAAGAAAAGAACTACACGATTTGACTGAAAGTATATCCAATATTCAGGGGCATAAGGAGTGGATTAATGAAGTAAATTTTCTTGGTGTAGTCAAGCACCCAAATCTTGTCAAGCTTGTCGGTTATTGTGCTGAGGACGATGAGAGGGGGATTCAACGCCTTTTGGTCTATGAACTCATGCGCAATAAAAGCTTGGAAGATCATCTCCTGGCACGGGTGCCATCGCCTCTTTCCTGGAAAGTAAGGTTGAAAATCGCTCAGGATGCCGCTCGTGGATTGGCATACCTGCATGAAGAAATGGATTTTCAGGTATATTACTCAAAAGCAGTTTCAGATGTTCATGCTCTGACAGCAGCTTTCTTACATATAAGTTTGCTTGGAAAGAATGCTCTGAGAGAGGCAGGTAGGAATGCTTGGAAAACGCATTCCCTGGTAAAAGTGTTTTCCTATGCTGGCAAGTACATTGAATTTCGCTGCTTGCTTTATGCAGCTAATTTTTCGAGATTTTAAGACATCGAACATCCTGTTAGATGAAGACTTCAATGCTAAGCTCTCAGATTTTGGATTGGCTAGGCAGGGACCGGCTGAAGGGCTGAGTCATGTATCAACAACAGTAAGTCAAGCCATCTGTTTGTGGAATGTTCCTATCATTTTACAATGAGGACAACGAGAATGGAAGCATTTCTTAGTTGGCGTAGCTTTCCCAACACTTTTAGTCTCAGAAAAACCTTTTGCTCTGCCTCCATCACCAGTTTTCACTTGATTATTTTTTACACCTTGGATAGCTAGGATATATTTGAAGTTTTTGGCCAAGAGAAGATACTAGTACTTCTCAACTTCAATCTGCATCACTGACAAAATCCGTTCTCTCTAAGGTTGTAGGAACAATTGGTTATGCAGCTCCAGAGTACGTGCATACGGGCCGGCTGACTGCTAAGAGCGACGTATGGAGCTTCGGGGTGGTTCTTTATGAACTCATCACAGGAAGACGGGCAGTGGAAAGGAATCTACCTCGGAGTGAACAGAAGCTTTTGGATTGGATCAGACCTTATGTTTCGGATTCAAAGAGATTCTCCCTTATTCTAGACCCACGACTTGAAGGACAGTATTGTATCAAGTCAGCTCAGAAACTTGCTTCTCTTGCCAACAAGTGCCTGATGAAGCAGCCGAAATCGCGCCCTAAAATGAGCGATGTGGTGGAGATGCTTGGAAACATCATCAACGAACTATCCCCACAGGAGGATGTTATTCCTGAACCAGTAGGAATTGAAGCTGAAGATGTGAAGGGAGAGGCTGCAAAGGAGACACAGGTCGTTTCCGGTAAACAAGGAAACAGTAAGTCGAGGAAAGTGTTTGATATTAGAGAGATAGTCAACTTGAGAAACAAGTCCATAGGGAAGTTGGATTGGAGAAATTGGACTCCTGGATTGGTAAGAACTTGGTGACTTAATGTACCAATGTTTGCGTCATAAGATACAAAACGCACATGCGAACGATTTCATCATGATGTACATACAGTTATTAGAGACGTATATATATTGGAGGCGAACCCGTTTTCTCAAATGCAAGCTGCATATTTCAATTTTTGCCTTGTAGATCACCTCAGTTAACCGCCGAATACGACCTCTACTGTTGTCTAGCAATAGCATCCCAGGAATATCAATATGAGTAGTCATGACTTGAGGATGAGACGGCTCTGGTTTTCTTTTCACATGGACAAACTCTGATCCAACAAGAAGCAGATAGGATTTGTGAGAACTTGGATGTTTTCCTGAAAAGCAAAGCATTCCCATTAAAAGCTCGGAAACTTCAACTACAATTTCGCATGGAACATCACGAAGCATGAATGTCGGAATCATTGCATCAGAGGTTCTTTCTTTTCATATCAAAAAATTGCAAAACAATATGGAAAAAGACAACAAGTTACAAGCCCATTACGAACCCATCCCGAAGAGGTTGATCGAACAGAACACATCTCCACCCGTATCAAAACAAGCTTTTTTATATATTGGCATTTCGCTTTTTCTACCAGCCGGCCAGCAGCCAAGCCGAGCGCTAAGACTGAGATCTGATCTTTCATAGATACAGCATTAGCAGTTGCTTCGTGTTACCATTTTAGCTTAAAATGGCTCCAAAAAGATTCAACAAATACATTAGGCCCAAAAACTGTACAGAAACAGAATGGCCTGATATAGGTCCCCTGAAGAGAAGAAACATGCGCCCCCTCTGACCTTCTATGCATAAAGAGGGGAAGCAGAAGGCCTTGGGTACGCAACAGTTCTTGTTCGAGCGCTCGCATCATCGGCACTCCGTCTACGAATTCTCTGCCCACTGCTTGGTCTGCTGATACCAGCATTTTCGCTTACCTTGGAATCCTGAAGCTGTTCCAGCGCTGTGACCACCTCGTCCATGCTAGGCCTGAACTTGGCATCCATGGATAGGCATCGCAGAGCTAGCATAGCTGTCTTGTGGGCCTCTTCCATGCTGTACTGGCCCTGAAGGCGATTGTCCAGCACTCGGAAGACTTTGCGTTTGTTGGACAAGTAGGGCTTGGCCCATTCCACGAGGTTGTGCTCCCCAGATGGACGGTTCTTGTCGACCGCTCTCCTGCCAGACAACATCTCTAGCAAGACCACCCCAAAGCTATAAACGTCGCTCTTGGCAGTTAGATGACCTAAAAGAGGTGAAAACAAATGAATAACCACTTGTAGGGGAAAAAAAATCAAAGCATTGAATCAACCGTGGCAGAAGATTCCCTAGATGACCACGTTTGCCAACCAGTTTTGAGGCCCAATAGAAGCCTGAAAGAGAATCAATCGTAGTCACAGCAATTCTGCAAAGGTACTCGATTGAAGATGAAAATGGTAAAGAGTTGTTTGCTTTGCTTATTTTGGATGGCTTGGGGGTTTGACTGACCTTTACGACTTGAAGTTGAGACGCTTTCTTAATAAACTCATTCACATGCAAATGCCGTATTTGCTTAGCTAGCAATGGTGGGGTTGAACTAGTTCACTATAAGAGTGGGCAAGTTGCATTTGGTAGATTGACACGAGCAAGAAGCTTGGACTGGACAACCGAAGTTTTGTCACTAAGGGAGTTATGACTTTCAACATTACCTGTGGCAAGATATTCAGGAGCAGCGTATCCATAAGTCCCCATGACTCTGGTTGAGACGTGGCTTTTATCACCGGTTGGACCATCCTTGGCCAAACCAAAATCAGAAAGTTTTGCATTGTAACTCTGCCATTATGAAATAATGCTTTTCAATTGTTGAAAAACAATTCGACCGTCAAAAACACAAATAAGGAGCAAAACATCAATTGGCATCAGCCATCGTTAAGATATCAAAGACGACATTAACCCAGAATATAGTAGCAAGAGAAGGTAATTACTATTGTTCTGCAAGAAGACAGTGACGATCATTTTAAATTCACATACCGAATCGAGGAGGATATTAGAAGTCTTGAAATCCCGGTATATCACTTTGGCCTGAGCGCTGTGAAGAAAGGCTAGCCCCTTTGCAGCACCAAGTGCGACCTTCAACCGAAGGTTCCAAGACAAAGGTTGGAAGTATGATCCTCCTGACATTCCAACATGTCAAAAAAATATCAACAAAAGCCACATTTGCACAGCAATATGAGTGGGACAGGAACAAATAACTCACTCCTGAATAAATGGTTTTCCAGGCTACCACGAGGCATAAATTCATACACCAGAAGTCGATGCTCGTCCTCCAAGCAGTACCCAATCAACCTCACCAGATGAGGATGATAAAGCTGCCCCAAATAATTAACTTCTGCCTACATTATCAAAATTACCATTATTAGCGCACAACAGATCATAGACTCACTTTGATCAACACAAATAGGGGAAGAAAAACCTCAACAATATTCTCGTCGCAAAATGTTTGGGAGATGCAGCTTGAAAGTGCCACCACTTTTAATGAAGTAGGAATTCTATTTATATTGTCCGCCTCATTCACATCACCATCTGTATTACCTAGTTTCTCAAAGAAGGGAAATCTTGACTCACCAACCACTCTCTATGACCTTGGAAACTTTCTTGGTTGAGCCTCTTCACAGCAATGACCATACCAGTTCCGGGTTTTGCCGCAGCAAAAGAATTCTCATCGATCCACCCTTTGAAAACTGAGCCAAAACCACCTTCCCCCAGAACACTATCCGGACGGAAGTTCCTAGTAGCCATTCTGAGGTCAGCATAGCTAAAATTCTTCACATTTGATGACTGCAAAATCTCACCCTCACTCCTCAAAGTAGGAGGCGCCAAAACTGATGAAGCCTTACTCCCGTTGCTGCTCAGATCATTCTCGCTAGTGCCAATGCTTTTCGTATTTGTCCCTGCGCAAGTAATACTTTCCATCATATGCAAAACAATACGCAGTATACTTGCAGAACTTTCAGGAAAACTCTCGTGATATTGGAGGAGCTACTAAATGCTCGCCGCATACCCAAGTGAATTTGGCAGGTTTCAACAGGCATTGCAACTCCCAGATAATCGACAATTCCCAGAAAAAACGGGGAAAGAAAAACAAAATCCATCTATTCTGCAAGAGATATAGAAAGGAGAACAATTTTTCCGCGTCTTATTTTCAACCAGTAACATGCACAGTTTTAGGACTGCGGTTTCCCCAGAATGCCTAAAGAAATCTAGGTTGTGTCCAGTTGGTTCCAATCAAAAGAATTAATTGGTCTATGAGGTTTTCCCTATCGACTGTTCAACTTAATTCAACGTGAGATGCCAATCATAAAGGCACAAAAACTCGCTTCGCCTAAGTCCACAGGGCGTTCATACTAGAGGAAGTATGAGGTGAAAAAGAGTATCCAGCATACCACTACCTGCCTAGAAAGAGCACTGAGAAACTGGTCAAACTATTCAACCACTCCCACTTCAACTAAATTGGATATCTATGTACCGATGGCCATAAATTCCACTCGATCCCCACCACACCGAAATAAAATAACATTAATAGACAGCACACAGCTGAAAAATTAGTTAGTAAAGGAAAGAAAAGATCTTGCAGAAAGTAAGGACCAGAAAATAAGAGGAAGAAGAATTCAGCTGCATCTAGCTGCTTGCAGCAACTCCCCAATCGGCACTCATTTGACAACGAAAATGAGAGACAGAAAGCAAAAGTGTGACCAAAAAATCTGGTACCTGTGTGACATGGGCTCTCAGCCTTGATGCGAGCGCTCAAGCAAATCCCCATCAAAACCCAATTTCGAGAATCACTTCCCCTCCCACCTACAGATCGCAAAAGCACTCCTTTATACAGAGAAGTTTAAAAAACCAATGGCTACCAAAGCTCGAGAACGAAACGAAGCAGATCTGAGGTCTGAAAGAGGAAAGGGGGCTTCGCATGCAAACCCAAATTTGAAATTAAACGAGACAGACGGAAGACTAAACCTTCTCACACCTCACACCTCAACTCGAGTAAACTAAAATCTCAACAGCAGGAGACGATAGAAAGCTATATAGTAAGCTATATAGTGAACAAAGAGAAGGGGCGAGGAAGGAGGAGAAAATGAACAAACCTTTTTACCAGAACTCGCTAACTGATTGCCCACCACTCTCTGCAGCAGACCCAGTACAGAAGCCGCTGCGGGAGGAAGAAAAGAGTGGGCTTTCTTGTTCTATACTATGCTTTTGCAGTGAGAGAGAAGAAGAAGAAGAAGAAGAAGAAGAAGAAGGAGGAAGACGAAGAACCACCTTTGAGCAGGAAAAGCTAGTTAGTTTACACCTTACAGCTTGTTTTGATTAATGCAGCAGCTCAAAGAAGAGAGAGAGAGGAGTTGGGAGAATAGCATTAATGGCGGGCTGGCCCCGCTTGTTCTAATCTCTCGAAAAACTCTCTCTCTTTTCTTTTGGCTTAAAACTCGCTCGCTCCCTCGCTCTTGCTCGAGAACGAACGAACGACGAGCGATTGCAGTCAAGTCGGAGCAGATAAGCCTGCACGGGATGCTGTCGCCTTCAGCCGTCCGATCCGACTTCTTTCCCCCTCTCCCATTTCATTTTCATCTCTCGTCTCCAAAACAAAAAGAAAAGTTGAGGCTTGCGTTTACGTCTCATTCGCGACCCAATTTAAGCTTTCAACAAACAATTGAGAGGCTGGGACCGCGGGTCGACCAAGAAGAAAATTTGGAACACTCAACCGACAACCTCGAAAGACCTTTCTCGTAACTACAGTAGGTGACCCAGTAGTGTCCTGTTCCTCATTGGGGTACTTGATCTCGACCATTTAACCTAAATTAAGAGGTTAGTTGTTGATTATAAAACGGGGAACCGACCTCCCCCTCGTAGGAAAAAACGCTCCTTCCAGCTATCGGCTCTGCCATTCTTGGCTGGAAAGGCAAAGCTCATGATGAACATATTTCCAAGGTTTCAACGTGATTAAAGGGCCACGTCCACATTGTAATTCTTTTGCCTCGAAAAAAAGAAGAAAGAGACGTTGCTGATCCTGTATAGTAAAATGAACTTGGGTTCCTAATTGTTAATAACTGAAACGAAAAACTTTAAAATTGATGGCAAACTAATGAAGTCGGTCGATTAGTTAAATTGACAACTAAGGTTGATCATGGCGTCTTAAAAGCATGAGTTTTTAAATTATGTAAAGTTACTCCTCTCGAATACCACTAACGCACCGAAAGAGAAATTTGTAATAGCTTGATTTCAGCAATTAGAGAACGGGAGATTAGCAGAAATCATGCTGATCATGTTTGTCATGCATGTAACATTTTCATAGAGATTCCGAGCAACGGCGAGGGCGATAAGAGCTTAGAGTTAGAGTGAGCTTTTGGGATTTGCTTACAAGCAAAGGTCGTTTTCGTAATCCGATTAATCATGTGTTTTAGAGACCTTTTTGTCAATGATCTTCCAGAAAGGAAAAAAAAAAAAAACGGACCCGAGTTCCTCATGATCGTGTATGGCCCATTGCTTTACGACGAACCAAATACTGATGAACTTTCTAGAAACAGGGCTCCCGCGGAAATGCTTCCCTGCCAAGATTTTGCAAATCTCCCGACTCAATCGAACTTTTTGCCCCGTCAATCAGCGACCAAGGAATCACTTCCGTTTACACGCGGGCACTTGACCAAAAATTAAAAGGAAAAGTTTTTATGCATAATAGTTATTCGATGACTGTAAAAATAATAATATATTATAAGTCATAAATTTCTAAAAAAATGGATTCCACGATAATTTTTTAATTAATAATATTATTAGTATATTATTTGTGGCCCTAAATAGATTATTAATGTTACAGTTAGTTAAAAATTGTTATATAATTAATTTTCAAATAAAAATGAGGTGGTATTTTCATGGATTTTATTGCTTAGGGTTACATGAATTCCTTTTTTTTAGGGGTAAGCATAATCCGGGTAGGTAGGTTTCAAATCTAAAATACGAAACCTACCCTGTTATAACCTGGTTCCTAGTTTCCTACCTTTTTTTGTCCTTGAATCGTTTTGGAACCTACTGTTTTTTTCGGTCCTGGTTCAGGGTTTACGCTAAAAACCTATTTTTCTAATTTCATTTTTTTTCAAGAAAATAATATAAGTAGCAATGAAACAATTCAAAGTAAAAGATTGAATAATAAAACTCATTATCCGACAAAAAGGAACAATCCCTAACATGAGCAATAGAAATTACCCACCAAAAACAGAGGAGGTGATATGAGCGATACTATTTTTTTTTTTTAACAAGATGTGAAAATCGATTCCAAAACTAGTCCGGTTCTCGAGTGGATCTTCACTTTGAACTAGGAACCAAACCAGCTTTCAATTAGTTTTCAAAAATTAGAACATGTACTCGGACTGTTTGAATAAGAACCAGTACCCAAACCTATTTTTTGGATGACCCGATTCGATTTTCAAGTAAACCTAATCAAGTTGCATACCCTTATTTTTTACCATCCTTCGAGAGAAAATGGTGAAGGTAATTTTCTTTTGCAATCCTAGTTTTTCGCCCACAAAAGACCTCGTTTCCATTTGGAATACAGGCAAGAGAATCTTTCACTTTTTTCGCTTCTAAGGATACCGATCCCTTATATCCTTGACGATACATCTATGGACGAATGCGTACATCATCGCTCCCGCACCTTCCAACATTCCTCTTTTTACACATACACGTCAATAACCACTTCATTAATTGCTAATTGAAACACTTTGAACAAAATTATTTTTCCCAAACCCCCGTTTGAGCATGCAATTTCCTGTTTAGGCATCCTTCTTAGGTCCATTTACTTTGTCCTGGCTGGATTATATTTGAGAACATTATGTAAGGCTTTACTAAGTTTCGAGGGTGTATCTAAATAAGTATCGTCTAATCCGATGTTTGATCAATCCGTCCATGCTTATCTACCGATCAAATCTAGTTTAGACACATTATGCTCTTACTCAATGAGTGCAGGTGAAGATGCTTCGGTGAAAAACGACTAATTTGTCCCATCGATGCTTTGGTGAAAAAACTACCATCCAGACTTCAGCACTTGCGACTTTTTCCGCTGACGAGTCTTCCAGGAGTGAGCCAAAAGGAAGAGAACCCACCCGTGGTCCACCTATGCACGTTACCCACTCCTTACTCCTTTTCCGGGATTGTACATTTTTGCTTAGCGAGTTGCTTATGCTGAGCCAAAAAGGACCTTTTTTCATTCGGCACGGCTCGAGTCATGAGTCGACTTTGCCGGCAGCTCTGAGCTGCCCAGTTACCCTCGCGACGGTGCCTAAAACCTGAGAAAGTCGTCACACGTGCGGTCGACAGGGCGTGCGTTTTGCACTGTTTGAGTTAAAGATGTAATCGGCCTACGGCACCATGTTTTTCTTAAAAGCACAAGTACATGCATTTTGCTAAAACTCCAAGCACAAAACCACAAGCTAAAACGAAAATGATTAAGATTATGACGAGCGAATTGATTCGTTAATTGGTGTTTTTAGCCTTCGTTGTGTAGACAACGACACCGATTTTTGACACCGGCTTTAAGAGTTGAGATGCGAGGGTTTTTGCTACGACTTCCCCATACGAGTGATCAAATGATGGGTTCGTCTTTTGATGAATAACCCGTGCCCGATGCGTAAGTGACCTCAAAGGTAATTTTCCATAGGAGATTGTGAGACAAGGGTTTCAGTAAAATCTCTTACGGAGAATTTTCACGAAGGTAACTTGGACCCCCCCTTGTCAAATATTTAAATAGTCCTCTCCTTTTTTCCAATCACAGATCCTTGGAAAAATTATCAAAAAGTCTTAATTTTATTATAATCGTGTTAATTTAGTCCTGAAATTTCTTTTTTCCCCATTTCAGTCCTAAACTTTTTGTTAATTCGGCGATCGATTGGAGGAAAAAGGAGAAGAAAAAAAAAATACTATAAAAAATCGTGTCGGTAGCGTCGACTGGTGTCCATGCCAACCTAGTCAGAAAAAAGTCAGCCGGATGGACTTTATTAATACAAATGCAAAATATTTAAAACTTAACTCGATAAAAAAAAATATGATTTAGGATTGAATTGACACAATTGCAATAGATTTGTGATTTTTTTTCAGTAACTTTTCCTAAATGTTTTGTAAAAGTGAGAAATACGTTTGTTCACACTAGAACCTACCCAACAAGGTCATTAGATTACTCTTGGTTTAGGGTAAGTAACTATTAAATTATTAATTACTATCACCACGTAGAAACGCGTGTCCCGGCAGTGGAAGCTAGATCATGTCTATATTGGGCCTTAATCCGGAACGCTAACGGGCCGTGGCTAGGAAGCAATTCAAAAGTGAGAAAATCAGCCCTCGAATTATGCTGCTTCGCGTAAATTGCTTCCGTGGGGGAAGAAAAAAATTACGTGAATTCATCGTGCCCGGTAATCAGCATTAGAGCAAATCAGTGAAATAAAATGATTTATCACAACAATTTGAAATGTATGTTGACAAGGCAATCTTATTTTTCGTTCTCTCGAAGATCAATCTCTGGATAAGAAAACGGAAACAGATAGGGATGATGATGCAAATAGTTTTCGAATTTTGGCTCGATATACGATATGGTCCCTCAACTTTTAATTTATTTAATAAGATTCATGAATTTTACTCCAATGTGAATGTGTTTCCCAAACTTTTAATTTGTTCGATGTGATTTATGAACTTTTGGTACATTTATATCTAGTTCCTAAATTATACGAAAATATTTAAAGTTGTCTTTTCATTATTTAGAATTCGGGGACAATATCGAACATTTTTATATTGTCCACGGACTAAATTGAACATGTTTCGAAAGTTCATGGATCACATTGAACAATTCAAAAGTTGATGGACCATATTACGTATTGAGATAAAGTCCAGGATCTATATGGCGTTTGGTTCGGCGATTTGAGATGAGCGTTAGGCGCCCTTAGTCAATGCAAAATCTGTTGTTGTTTTGGCTATTTTCTTAAGTAACTTTGGGGAGATGCAATTACATCCCAAATCTTTCAAAGTCCTTTAGCCCAAATCTCCTCTAGAATGCTTTGGGCTAAAGATTTTTGGCGAAATCAACTAATTTTTTTTTAAAAATTTTGTCACATTTGCTTGCTTGCCCGCCGCCGGTCACCGCCGCGGGCCCCCGCCGGTCGCCGGCACCACCCTCCACCACCGTCGTCGCCGCCGGCCGCCGACTTTTTTCAAAAATAAAAATTATTTTACCAAGTTTATTTTTCACCAAACAACATTTACGTCAAAATTACTTTTCAAATGTGTTTTTAAAATACACTTTACCAAACACTACTTTTATTTTGAAAAAGGCGCTTTAACTTAAAGGTATTTGTATTTTCTCAAAGTCATTTGACCAAATCTTTGAATCAAACCAGGCCTATATTGAATACATTAAAAGTTGAATAAAAGTTGAGACATCATTTGTGGCCTTTATCCAAAACAGAAACTGGTTCACGGAAACGGAAAATGTTTTCTCAAATCAAACGGAGCGGTGGCGGCCGGGGGGCCCACAATCAGAACTAAAGATCTTCCATTGGCTTTACTCTTGTTTTCGTGGATAGCTGGTGGTCCGACGCTGATTCGCCGTCCAGCTCAAAAGTGGACGTGGGCACTTTTGCAAATCCATGGAGATCAGATTCTCGATGGCGCGACCGTTGGATTATAAACGATCAAGCTCCATCTTTCGTGAATGAAAAATATTTAAATTTTTTCGTGAGGCACGATATTTACATTACAGGTATGAAAAACAATAAATTAAAAATATGTAGTTTGCAGAACGGCTAAATGCTAATCGTTTAAGATCATAAAAAAATGGATACTTATAATCCGGGTGACTATAACGAAAAATCCTAAACCGATATCCCCGTGATAAAGTTACCCGGAACTAATTTTAAAATCAACAAATACTCTAACTTGGTACATGCATAGCAAAATTATCATATGTTAACTTTCGTTGAAATTTTTACCTTCAAATTGCTAATTTCGACGACACGTGGCGTTGACATGGCATGTCCATGTGGAAATCCATAGGGCTAAATATTCACAAAATAATATATATATATATATATATATGTGATTAATATACCCCAAACTAGTACATGTTTGGCACATTTACTCTCCGTTAACTTCTATCAAGTGAAACTCTTCCTCTTATTAGTCGTCTTTGTCTAAGATCGTGGAAATTGCGGACAACCTTGAGCGAAAACTCTTTAGCGAAGCTTTTAGTAACTCTAGTAATACTTTTAACAAAATGGCTAGACCTAAGTAACACTATATGGCGTATTCATCGCCTAATGTGGCATCTCGTATAAAAACATTAATGATGGATTTAACCCTTATGAGTTTTACTTGACCTTCATTTTCACAAATGATAGCTTGGAGTAGAAGTTATTTCAAATAAGAATATGAAGTTGTCAAATTATCTCAAATAAGGACTTTGGCCGACCAATGAGCATGCGATTATTCGACCGTAGAAGAAGATGTATTTTAGTAAATTTTTTTAAGCATATAATTTTTTAATATTTTGTTTATTTTATTTTTATTTTTTTTCTTTTTCTCATTCCTTCCTTGGCCATAATAGGCCTAAGTGTGGTGATGGCCGAGAGAAGGAAGAGGAAAAATGAAAAAAAAAAAGAAAACAAATTCAAAAATTTAAAATGAGGAAAATACCTTTCGACCGGCTAGATTAGGCCATTCTTCAAGACGATTTGGTCATTTCAAGTTCTTATTTAAAAGGAAAAACACCACAAAAAATCATAAACTATGCCCAACGCGACACATTTACTCTAAACCTTTTGTATGGCATCAAAGCGCTAAACTTGTATATGTGTGAAATATTTATTCCAAACATTTTGTTACGACACAAAAAATTTCAAATTTATATCAATGCGACATATTTACCTTGAATTAAATACAAAAAACTCTAAACTTGTAGGGCTTGTGACATATTTGCCCTAAATTTTGTGATAAATACGTCACATGGATACAAATTTAAGATTTTTAGTATCACAAAAAAAATTGAGGTAAATATGTCACAATAGTATAAATTTGGGTAAATATGTCACATAGATAAAACTTTGAAATTTTTTGCAACATAAAAAAATTAGGATAAATGTATAACAATGGATAGACATGGCATTGGGCCGAAGACCGGCCCATAAAACTTGAAATTTTTGCGACATAAAAAAAAGATTAGGATAAATGTATCATAATGGATATAATTATGAGATATAATTTGGGATTTTTATGATTTTTTTAATATTTAAAACGATATCAAATTTAGGCTATTATTTAAAATTTTTAAAAAATGTCGCATCTGAAAAAAAAAAATGTCACCTCAAGGCCGTCTTTCTGACCAAGCAACAATGAACTCGAAACAACAAAATACCACGTAGGGCTACTCCAAATCACCGCCATTGCAAACATAAATGCACGATCCCCGACACCCGTTTTTACTGTGCTTTTACGACTTCTCGCTCGCGTTACCCCGCCGCACCAAAATTACCAGATGAGCGCGTTCAGTCCGCGGCTCCATCGCCCGCGTACACTTGCTCCAGCCACATCCCATCCTGCAGATCTCGGTGGGAACCACCATACGAACTCGACAGCCCTCTTTTATTGAGCGCGTGGACCACACTTTCGGCTACCTTGTCCTTTTTTTTTTTTGTTGGGCCGTGGGGGTTTCAGATTCGGCTACCTTGCTTCTACTCTGCTCTTCTTCAGCGTCGCTTTAAACCCTCCCTCTCTCTCTCTCTCCATTCCCTCCACGAAACCGCACTACGGACTGATCATGGCCAAGCTCTTCCGTCTCACCATCGCCATCTTCTTCCTCTCCGTCACTTGTCACCGCCTCTCACGCGCCGCCTACCCCATCGGCGTCAACTACGGCACTGTCGCCGACAACCTCCCGCCGCCATCCCAAGTCGCCACCTTCCTCAAGACCAAAACCACCATCGACCGGGTCAAGCTCTTCGACGCCAACCCCGACATCCTCCGCGCTTTCGCCGGCACCGGCATCGCCGTCACCGTCACCGTCGGGAACGGCGACATCGTCTCCCTCTCCAAGCTCCCCGCAGCCCAGTCCTGGGTCTCCGCCAACATCTTGCCGTTCTACCCCAAGACCCTCATCAACCGCATCGCCGTCGGCAATGAGATCCTCGCCACCTCCGACAAGACCCTCATCGCCCGCCTCTTGCCCGCCATGAAAGCCCTTCACTCCGCCCTCCAGCTCGCGAACGTCACTAAAGTCCAGGTCACGACGCCGCACTCGCTGGGGATACTCTCGTCGTCGGAGCCTCCGAGCACGGGGCGGTTCCGCCGCGGGTACGACCGGGTCATATTCGCTCCGATCCTGGAATTCCACCGCCAGACGAAGTCCGCCTTCATGGTGAACCCGTACCCGTACTTCGGGTTCTCCGCCAAGACCCTGAACTACGCGTTGTTCAAGCCGAACGCCGGCGTTTTCGACGCGGCGACGGGGATAAACTACACGAACATGTTCGACGCCCAGATGGACGCGGTCTACTCGGCGATGAAGAAGGTGGGTTACGAGGACGTGGATATCGTGGTGGGAGAGACCGGATGGCCCTCGGTGGGCGACCCCACCCAGCCGGACGTGAACATGGAGAACGCGGTGTCGTACAACGGGAACCTCGTGAGGCACGTGAACTCCGGGAAGGGAACGCCGTTAATGCCGAACCGGACGTTCGAGACTTACATCTTCGCGCTGTTCAACGAGGACCTGAAACCGTCGACCTCGGAGCGGAATTTCGGGCTGTTCAAGCCGGATCTGACGCCGGTTTACAGCGTCGGCGTCCTGAGAAATGAACCGGTAAATGCTGTTCCTTAAACCCTTTTCGTATGTCGTTTATTAACCGGGACTGGGTACGTGATTATAGATGTAATTAGAGAGTTAAGTGCGCTGAAACAGATGATATCAGGTCTGATTTCGACGATGGTCGAACTTCCGTACTCAACTTTCCTAACGTCGCGAGGCTTAGGGCATTAATTAACCGCCAATATTGATGGTTCTGGATCGGGATTCAGGAGGAAATGGGAACGTGCGTTTTTGTTGACTGAGCTGTAAAGATTGCTTTTTGAGCTGTGAAAATTTGACCATTGTCGTCGTCCGCCGTCGTCGTTTTCGAAGCTTTGGACGCGTTTAGAGACTGCGTTGCGTGTCCAGAATTTGTTTTTCTTTTACGGGTACGAAGTGATAATCTTGTTTGGGCTGTGAGCTCTGACACTTAAGACAGGCTTGGCTTTTGCTTCAAAGTACGTATCTGCCACAGAAAGAGACGTTGGCTCTTTGCTTTGCCCAGATTGTCCCCACTCTGTGACCATATTTACGCCGTCGTTTTATTCCTCGATCTACTTTGGGGGAGGGTACATTAGTCCGTAGATAATTTTAATCGGGAAAAAATGAATCTCGCGCCATTTGTCAGCTACGGCACGTGTACTTGCCTGGAGACTTAAGCCGTCTCATTTGGATTACTCTTTGCTTTGTTGATGATAGGCCGGTGGACCCGCTCCGGCGTCGCCCAGCCCGACGACCCCGTCGACGACCTCGGGAAAGAAGTGGTGCGTGCCGAGGTCGGACGCGAACGACCAGGCATTGCAGGCGAACATAGACTACGTGTGCAGCCTCCAAGTGGACTGCAAGGCCATACAGGCAGGCGGGGCCTGCTTCGACCCGGACACGGTGCGGTCGCACGCGGCGTACGCCATGAACGCTTACTACCAGGCCTTCGGGGGGCACGACTACGACTGCGACTTCAACAATACCGGAGTGATCACGGCCGTCGATCCCAGTACGTCCTCCTCAATCCCGTGCTTTTAAAGAGATCACGACGGTGCTGGGTTAATGACGAGAAAACACCACCCCCAAAAAAAAAAAAAAAAAAATCGTGGGACGTGGCAGGTTACGAGGCGTGCACGTATCCGGAGGATGCTGCGAGCGTGAGGGTAGAAGAGAAGAAGTCGGTGACGGGAGGTTCCAGGAGCCCGCATAGGAAATCGAAAGACTTGTTTATGGGATCTTGTTGCTTTTTGTTCGCTTACCTTATTATATCTTAATTTGAAAGTTAAAGAGAGAAATTTGAACGTTACCCACTTTTTGTGATTTGGGAGCAAATCGCGGCTTTACATTACGTTCTTTTGGCTTTTAGGCACGTTGATTGGGGCTGCAATTCATCCCTTCCTTCATCATTTTGGATCACGCAGCCCTAATTTTCTACCGGATGCGGCCGTTGATTTCCAAATTCTCGATCTACGATGCCCGGTTGAATCGGGTCGACCCGGTTAAAAGTTTTGTTGAGTTTTGACGCGATTTCGACCGCAAAAAAAAAAAAAAAACACTCCATAAGATGAGAAGTACCCACTTTTTATTATTTGTAGTGGTATATATCAACCAACGATCCGCTTGCAAGATTAAAAAGAATTCACAAATCACATTGATTGGTCTAATTATCTAAAAGAAATTTGAACTTGTGATTGGATTTTAATTCTGCTTCGATTTTTTAATTTTTTTCTGTTTGTGTAAAGAGTTTTCACTCTAGTTTTCAATTTGCCCATTCGCCTAAAAATCACCCATGGCTTTGTTTTTTCACCCCCTAATATTATCAATAATTGAAGATAGTTATTTTTTCAATCGAAGGTAAGGATGGCAATGAAGATGCGATCTTTGATAATGGACCTCCGGCTAGTCCCGATGTTTATAATTTTGAAGAAATTAGTGATAATTGTCGGGTGCCTGAGCAAATTTGGGACTAAACTGAAAGTTAATGAATTTTTTTTTAGGGACCGAAAAATTTGAATAGAATTAAGATTGAGACATAAAATTGAGGTTTTTTTTTTTTTTTAGGCGAATCCACAGCCCATATTGATTGTGAGATATGCTCTCAGTCTACGGGTGCACAGTAAAGCCCGGATGTTCGGGTTAGTTTTCGGACCAGGCCTTTTGTTTTCATTCGGGCCACCTTCGAATCCAAAACCAATTTTGACGGATAGAAGTTAATCTTCACTATCAGACTTGGGCTCTCAGAGAGGCCGTGTACACACATGGATCAACACTGTAACGAATCACCAGCGAGATATTCACCGAATGATAGATGATTAACCGGGTTCTTCTCAAGTTTGGAAGCAAGTGCAACTTCTGTCGGATGCAGCTAATCTGCTCGACATCATTCCCCAAAAGGCTATCATGTGTAAAATTAATCATACTGTCCAGGAAGGATGGTGCCATACTATGAGCTATCTCCTAGGTTCCCGGAGGCTGCTCCTTCGAGGTTTGAGTTGTGTTAGCTTGGCATTCCTATGGTCATATTTGCACAATGCTTGAGTTGTTCAGTGCGGAATGATACATACTTTGCGGTGGGGCATCATGTTCCTAGTTTGTTTTTGGCCGGAGGGACCGTAAAGTTGAAATTGCCAGGGACCGGCCACGGACGTCTACTACAAAATATTAACGGAGGGAAAAGAGGAGATCGTTTCCGACCGGGACGACATCGCGCCCGGCGAATTAAGCGTCTTAAGACAGGTTTCGTCCTCTACCAAATGAGAAATCGCCGGGTGCATTTCAAGACCAATTCTCTGACTCTCCTCATCACAAGTAAGGCTTTGTCATTCATGAGCTCAGGCCGGCGATAGTGACAATGTTCTGTGGTTGGCGATAGGGTGCTGGAAACACAGTTGTTTACGACGCATCATCAATGAGGTCGCGTTTAGCTCCTACAAATCTTTCCGATCGATAACCCCAATAAAAATTCAAATCACTTCCGGCCTCCAATGATAGATTTCTCCCTGGAGGAACAGCCTTGACTAGTTCTAAATTCGAAGCGTACCCACCAAATAAAGACCAGTTTTTTTTGTTTTTTGGTCGAAAGATGAAGACCAGTTCAAAACGTCATTTTACTCGCCATTATAATACACAACGACAAGTCTTCAAGCAACCGACTTTTTGGGGCTAGAGTTTTTTGTATTTTAGGAAGAGTTGGTGAAGTCCGGCACACCACGGCGTCGGAGCGTATGGAGGAACGACTTTTGACTTTTAGAACCACCGATCGTGTGGCCTCCAAGGATGCGTCAGTCACTATTGCACAACCACCAAATTAAAGCCCCAGTTGAAAGCGTCGTTTTACTTGTCAAAATAATCAAGAAAGACGAGCATTCAAGCAACCGAGTTTCTTTACTAGAGATTTGTTATTAAGGAAGGAGAGTGGCGAAGTCTTGCACTCCACAGCATAGCAGAAGACGACGACTTTAGACGAGGGAAAACAAAAAAGGATTCACAATTCATCCAAACCCATTCAAGTTTTCCATACACATAATCTCACTACAGTTTGCCTGGCCTAGGATTCGTCATAAGCACCCAAGTTCAGGAGCGAAGGATGCGCATGGACGAAACCCAGGTCTGCATTATTCACCACACAGGACACTAACAGTCTTTCTATACGCAACCACTCGATGCACACGCGCATTTACGACGTAATAGACTTCAACACTCCAGAGCTTCTGCTTATCGAAGTCGATCAGCAGTTGCATGGATCGCAGGTGCAGTTTGATCCGCACTTGCAGCCGTGGCCGCCCTCGGTGCTCACCTCTGGCATCTCACTGGGGTTCCTGAGATAAACGTGAAAGATATGTAAACCATGACTCCAGAGTTTTGCACACCCAATATCGAACCATTTCAGTAACCTCTACAAAGTAAAAGTAGATGCTGCTGACTATTTGGCATGAGAGGTAGGAGGGGAAATATTGCCCTATCTGAAACTCACGTTTTCACAGGAGCAACCCCAGCAATGATGGTCTGAGAGGTGGTGGTGGTCTCTGAGAGACCCAAGTCTGGGTTCTTCTTGCATCTGCACAAAAGACAATCGGCGCGAACACATCTAAGTCATCAACTCATCTCCCATGGATTTATGATGAACTACAGTGCAACTTCGCGTGCTTTATGTACATATGTATGAGCATATTCATGCATAGGCATATCGGACGTGATTATTACCCACTGCCACAGTTTCCGCCGCAGGAAGACATTTTCTCTTGATCGGAGAACTGAAGATTGCAACAACAAAGAGTTTCTCTGTGCTTATGGGATACTGAGCGTGTGAATCTGAGGGCTGCGGTTGCCCTCTATTTATAATCTGGGTGGGTGGGACGCCGAAGAACATCAGCCGGACACGTGGTTGCATCTCGAGATGGTTACGTCTCCTTTGATAGTCCTAGTAACCATTTCTTTGCTCTCTTCAACGCCAGACAGCCAATTAGGAGTCGCGGATCCTCGTCGAAGGAAAGGGCCAAGAGGGTTCACTTATCAATTGCCAGAATGATTTGAAAGATTAAAAATAGGTGGGATCTGCATCTGCAATTTCTTGCAAGATTTGGCCGCTGTATTTCGTAGACCTAGTTGCTGATAATGACATACCAGTTGATTTTTTGTCTTTGAATTATATGAATTCATTGGATGGGTGACGACGCATGAATCGTGCCCAATCTGTAAATTAATCACGAAAGCGATGTAACCTTTCAGCATTTCCTTAGAGCCCCCCGCTAGATTGTCTTATTTACGGATTCCAACTTTTGGACAATATCTCCCACATGAACTCGATTATAACGTAAATTACGCGAGTACATGATATCGAGAGGTGGACTTCGTTTCAGTTCATTATTTTTCTCCAATTGAAGTGTTGAGCTTTACCATTTCACGTAGACACCTCACAATGTCGTCGAACTTGCTGGTGATGATCTCCATGTTTCGACGGTTTCTTCATGCAAAGGCGTGAAGCATTCCTCTTACAATAGCTCATACATGACTAATGGCAAACGCAAAATATTCACACTTATCCGATTATAATGAATAATAATGACTTTGACTATTGGCAGATCCGCGACTGGTTTGAGAGCTTGAAATTTCTAATAGCCTGATTAATCATCATCTAGTAAGTAAATTGCCTTATGCATTCAATACAATTCAATCCAACACTTGCCTGGTAGCACGCCGAGAGAAATCAATCCAACACAGGCTACATTAAAGGAACGATCTTTGGTGCACGGGTAAGGTGGCTTTTATTCCAAGAATGATGGCTTAGCTCGAGTAACAATGAAAGGAACACCTCTAATCGATAAATGTGCCTCAAGGTGAACCTTTGTCATTTATGATACATCTCTATATGTGTTAGCAGGAGACTAGAAGAAGGAAAGGCGCTAAAAGTTATTTTCCTATCCGAGGCCTAAGCTCGAAAGGAAATTTGGAGAAGTGTCTCCTATCGTAAGGAAAATCGTGCTTTGCAGAAGCCTAGAACAATAGATTACCACACCAGTTTACAGCAACCTAATCAAGCATGATATCATGCAGGTTGAGTTGGTTTGATGCTTCACCACTCACCAGCATCCTAAGACCATCTTTTAGTTCTTCTACTCCTTCCTCCAGGACAGCGCAGACGGGATAGATAGGAACACCTCGCACCCTCCTTTTCAGTTCCTCGTACACTTCCTCCGCCCCTGCTTCGTCAATCTTGTTTGCCACTATCAAGGAGGGGCGAGAAGATAGCCCCTCCTGATGCTGCTCGAGCTCTAACATCAAATCCCTCAGCTGTTCCCATGGTGGAATTCCTACTCTACCATCCAACCCAGCTGCCAAATCTAATACAAAAGCCAGAACCTTTGTACGCTCTATGTGGCGCAAGAATGCATGCCCAAGTCCACGATTCTCATGTGCGCCCTTTATGAGTCCTGGAATATCGGCCACCTTTATTGACAAGTCGTCGTAGCTCAGATTTCCTAAACTAGGCCGGAGTGTTGTGAAAGCATAATGGCCTATTCTTGGTTTAGCTCTTGATATGGCTCCCAAAAGAGTACTCTTACCAGCATTCGGCATCCCAACAAGGCCCACGTCGGCAATACTCTTGAGCTCTAATATGAGGATGGCCTCAGAACCAGGCAAACCAAGATTTAATGAACATTCTTTGTGGTCAAGATCAGAGGCACCATCCCTATGTGGCTTGTGTATTAGGTTAGACTTTCGGGGGATTTTTGGAGTAGAAACATTACCCAGTCCACCTGCTCCTCCACAAGCAATGACTATTCGCTCACCCTGCCTTTTCAGTTCTGCTATGTTGTACTTTATTTGCTCCTCTTCCACCGTCTCCTCCTCCGTGCTGTTCCCTGATGAAGTAGAATCAGCAAGTTGACATTCAGCATCAGTCGCTGCACCTTGGGCAGATTGTTTTAACTTTTCCCTCTTTTCTAAAGCTGCGGTCGGAAATGAAGCGCCAGTGTGTGCTGATTCATCTTCTTTTGCTCCACTATCATGTAAAGCAGGTTGGCTGTTAGATTCAGATGGAGCATCAAGTGAACCTGGAAGCTCCCATGGATCTAATTCTGGAGAACACTTTTCAACCGAGCCAGGGATTTCCCCCTCCACCAGATGAATGACGGTGCCTTGAGGTACATAGACAACCTAGGAATTAAAAGAGCTGCTCATACTCGCATGTCCTCACTTAAGTAAATGTGCAGAGGAAAGCAAATTAAATGTTCTTTCGGTCAAAGAGATGATAAAGGTTAAACCTTATCTTTTCCCCGTGTACCTATCATGTTCTTTGAGGATCCTTGGCCCCCTCTACCTCCATGCTGCATGTAGCAATAGGAATATCACTAAAATTTCTCAGAGCTGTCTATGAAATATATGTTCCATAAAATAAAAAGAACTTCACGGTAAATGGTAAATAGAAGCAAGAGCCACAAACTGCGTGGTGCTGCACACTTCTAAAGTCCCAAATTGCACGAGAGCATTCTAGAATGACATCACCACCTCGTCCACCATTCCCTCCTGCAGTTCAATATATGAAAAGCAAAAGCTGTGACAAAGCAAATTCCTGAAGTCGACAACCTAATTTTGCATCTCTCATATTAATATACACGCCTACATTACTCATGATGAAAAGAATGTGTTGGATACATAAACATGATATGGGATAACAATGACAATTATAGACATCCTATGGAATGGAGACACACCATCAGGTTGGCCTCGAGAATCACGTCGACTGCGACGAATACTACAACAACCATTGCCACCTTCACCTCCCTTGGCTAAGAGCTTAATCCTGTCTCTCATTTTCCTTTCCTACAGCAAAAGAATGCCATGATTGTTGAGTCTAGGGAAATTACATGGATTTGTGCAATAAGATTACTTGCACTCATTTCGAAACATGAATGAAGTTTGCAGTATATGAAATATCTGCTGCTCAGGCAAGCTTACCAGTCGAATTTTAAACTACTTTACATAAATCAGAATTCTCCCATCCAATTATCAATACATATTATGATGTTCATACCATCTGCTAACTGTCTCTTGTTCAAACAGCTGATAGAACCAACTACCTCAAGCCTCTCTGGGCAAAGATAACTATACACCAGCCAACTAAATGTCTTAGAACCACAGCCATGGAACAGTCTACACCAGCCAACAAAATGACTTGTCCTTCATGAAAGCTATATAGCCCACGTAGCCCCAACAGACTGCCAACCCAGTTTTAGAACCACAGCCTACGGAATAGTCTCTTAGAAAGATGGTTGTAGGATCCTAAGCAGCGGAATCCTTCAGTTTCGTACTAGAGAATCGTTAGGTTTTTATAATTGAATCTCGATGGGAGAAAATTCAAATTTGAAATCTACATGCACACGTCAACCATGTACCAAGAAAAACTTAAAAGATGAAAAAAATACAAAAGTTGCTCCTATCCATTATCAAGTCACTAACTTACACAACTTTATTAAATTTTTCCACCCCTAAGTGACATATTCAAGTGGATTTGGAAAAATAGAAAAGAAGGGAAAGGGTACCTGCAAAGGAGCAAGCTTGGACTTTTTGTGAGGAGAGTCTGAATAAGAGGACAAAGATAACAATAGCCATGGTGCCTCCGAAGTTATCCTCAACCCTTCCAGGTGCCACAAGAGTTTTGCACGGCGTGCCCACATGACGTCTCTTATGCTATCTCTTATCTTGGGGAATTTTCCAACGTAACAAGTTGTATCTATCCTCTTAATTTTCGTTTTCCCAACACCTGGAAGGCAGCTATATTAAATCATACACCCCCTGTGCTGTGAGATCTGCATTAAAAGTGTGGTTTTGCAACTTTTGTAAAGAGTAGGAAAAATTGACACAGGAAAATCATCTCCAGGGTCTTCAAACCAGTAAACGAATGGAAGTTTGTGCCCACATTCTAGGGAAACCAAAGGACTAGCAATTTGACAGGCAAAAGAAATTCTCATGACAAAACTTCATCATAACCAATTTGAATGCTATACGGACTTTCAGGAACCCCTAACATGATGCAAATGAGATAGAAAGGCATTACATAGACAGGCAATGTGGGACAAAAAACTAAGTGTCTTTGGAGCAATTTATCGAGCACCGTGAATGCAGTCATCATCGAGAGAAGGTGATAAACCAGCAAAGAAACATTTCGGTGGCAAACGAAATACACATTCTTTCTTCTTCAGCTCCGGTTGACATACAAGATTTCTTCAAAGACGCTTGCTGATGTGGACCGACTGATAGCATGTTTGGGTCGTAGAATGGAATAAGGTTGGAAAGAGTAGACCATCTATTTCATGGGAGCAAGAACATAACAGAGTAGGAACTAAAATAAAATAGCTATGGCAGAGTTTGGTTTGCAAAAACAGACCGACAATATTACCATACAGCTTTCCTCAATTTACCCAAACACGATGTCAACTGATCTACAGATCGCATTCTGTGGACCTACGACACCCCTGAATAACTATGGCATTTGTGCTGAAACTCCAGTCAAACACATGGTGGACGGGGATATTTTCCTCCGCGCGATGCTTCGTTCACGGCACTAATCACCGCCATTGAACCCCCGTAGCAGCATTTTCCTTTTTACCGCCAAAAAGTTGATAAAGTTGCCTACCAAACCCAACGTATATCATGGCCCAAAAAGAAAATAAAATGGATCGATGGGATCTCAATGAAAAAAGTCAAGACATGAGCAGCGAAACCAAAAGCTTGCCTTTGACGGCGGAGGCGACGGCGGAGATGGAGCGGGAGAGGGGGTTGAGCAACGACGGGGTTTAAGTGGGAGTGGAGGAGGAGGCTCGCCGAAGGTCAGAGACGTCCATTCAAAACGACTGGCTTTGCCTCGATCTGATGTATTTGGCACTTTGAAACCGGTTGACTTTGAGGACATTTGCGGAATAGAAAACTTTGACTCAGAATTTCATTTTTAATGCTGTACTGATATGACATTTTTTTTATTTGAAAAATCAAATTATTACCCTTATCGACGTCCCCTGCACCATCACTATATAGAGAAAAGAAAACAGTAAACCATCTTGTGAATCATAAATCTATTTGTAGATTGAGATAGAAGAGCACGTAATTTTAAATCTAACTCTAGATCCAAATCGGGAGAGAAGATCTGACAGACAGTAAAAAGTGCTTGGTGACTACTCAAGAAAATAAATTCCGATTGATCATTCTTAGTTGTCTTAATTAAGATACATTGCCCTTGTTGAGTGCTCGTGCTCTTTTTACAACCAATGCCATCTTATATCTTCTTTAGCATCGCCAATCGTAAATGTCGATAATAGATTGTCACGAGGAAATTTCATGCCCTTATTAATTTTTCTGTTTTGAATGGCGAATTTGTAAAATTTTCTCCTAGTTGGTTCAGTGTTAAAACCAAGTTGGAATGATAAAACAATGGGCTGAAAAAGTCAGTGGGTCCCATGTCCATCGTGGGATCGCAAGGCACTGCAACTTGACAACAACACAAATTTGGCGACTCGGACAGGAAAAGCGAAGATGTCGTTTGGCCTCGTTAGAAGACGGACGAAGATTCATGTACGAAGTCGTAGTGCTTGCTGCTGAGTGTTTTTGGTTTTAAGAAAAACGAATAATTTAAAAAATATTTTGATCGCATTGCATACAAAACGAACGAGTGAGAAATATTTCCATTGTTCACGTAAATGTATGGATACTTTGATAATGAAACATCTTTCATCGAGGCGATACAGGTTACTATTTTTAGGAAAATCGTTTCCCATATTATTTATTTTTCGTGAAACAAAAGAAATCTAATTTATCTGCTCTTCTATGAGATGAGACCGTGTTTCGTTGGAATTTCCCTATTACGAAATACATTTCATTGAAAAGTCGTTCTTTTGTTTCTTATAAGGAGACGGGTTTTATAGTGATTTCCGGACGTGATATATCACTGGAGCACAAGAAAATCAATAGGAATACTTTAGCAAAATTCAGTCGTCGTGAAGTACACAATAATTTGTCGCAGTTTAATTGACGACAGAGCGAAATAATAGCAAGAAATAAAATTAGAAATTCAATCTATGATGAGATATTTGAAAACTACAGCTGCCATGGATTGAAGTTCTGGGTTCTAATGGCAAATGTCAGAATCCGGGCTTAGACGGGGTTTTTGGAGGAGAGAGAATAACGAGATAAGGAGGGAATGGAGGTTTTGCAGAGTACGATGTTCATAATATAGAGAAGGGGCTTCGCCCATTTCCTCTCCAAGACTTTGCCGATTTCTTGCGTGCTCTGGATTTTTGTGGAATCTCTCCTTCCTCTTTTCAATTTCTATTATTTTCTGTTGAATCTGCTTGGTTGATGTTGCTGGTGTTGGGTCGTTTCGCTCCCATCATGTAGAAATCGCAAAATTTGTGCAGCTCGTGAGGGATTGCTTCCCAAACTACAACCTGAGAACCCATATTGGCAGCCATTGCGGCCGAGCTCACGCAGAGTCTAGTGAGGCCAAGCCTCGCGATCGCCGACGAGCTCGCCCGGCGACGGTGGCGAGGCTTGGCTTGGGCAAGATTGGCCTAGCCCATGCCCGCTCCGGCCGTTGTCGGGATCGATGTGACAGGACGAGAGAGGAAGGAGGGAAGAAAACAAACAAAAAGAAAAATAAAGAAAAAAGGTAAAAAAAATAAGATAAATATTAAAAAATATTAAAAATTTATTAAAAATTATCCATATCGATGTCGGTCGGCATCCACGTCATACCAGTAGGCCAAAGTTGGCCAAAAAGACGGAATTGGAATAAATGCAAGAAATTTATGGTCGAATTGGCGTAAAAAGGTTTAGAATTTGAATTGACATAATTATAATAGGTTTTAGAACTTTTTTGATAATTTTTCCTATAAATTATAGTCATGATATGATACATTATTTTTATTTTATTTTATGGGATACATGAATTGAAAGATGACGAGTTTGTATTGTTTTCGAGGATTCTACGATGCACAAGTGATGGTGTATCCGACATATACAACGTAAGTGCCCACAAGTAGTTCTTCTGCGGTTATTGCGAACGTCTTCACATCTCCAAAACTTTCGACTCTCTATCTTTGCATTGCCATAATGTCTGACCTCCCGGCAGTTACTCCTTTAGGGTTGCGCCTTAATTTTTCATGTTCCATTGGGCTCCATTGCCTTACCAGCAAGCAATTTCTATTTCGATATCACTACGCTCAAATCTTACATCCAATTTGCTAACAAAACGACTGATTCTAAGATGATTTCTCATATCTCCACTTATCCATACCTTTCAATTGATGATGCCTTCACTTTTATTTGCTTTTTTGGCCAATTCTATCATGACAATCGTCAACCCATCATCATCATATATCGATAACCGATGGTGACCATTAATAAATATGACCACCGACAAGAATTTCCATGAACAATATGGTATTGACGAGGAATTCTATAATCAACATCTTGTTGACAAATGCTTCTCACTCAATTTGTAGGTTTGGCACCTTCTCGGATTGCGACAGATTAAAAATCACACGGGCACAGTTAATTGGGGCATTTTCAGCTCAAACACAAGGGTCAATATTTGAAATTAGAGTCAAAGACGTTATCCGTGCAATGCATATAGCCTGTGACGGAGAGATTAAGGAGAGCTTAGCTTTGAGATATCACACTAACAATAAAGTCAAGTGCCCCATCGAGGTCACATGAACTCAGTGAGCTAATAATATCTGAAAGCGTAAACAATTGCCAAAATCTAGAGATGACTATGCCGAATATATCCATGTTCTAGATCAAGATTTAAATAGCGGTAAAGACAATTTCCGACGGACTTCATCTGAATTTCGGATCTCAAGTCGGAAGATTCGGACCATGCCGCCAACTCCGGGGGTGTGATCCAACTCCGGGAGCGCGAGTGGGGGGAGGGAGCATCAATGCATCGACATCACCTGGCATCATCATCAATCATCATGCTTCACCCATCAAGCCAAACACCATCAGATGCCCATCATCATCATCATCATCATCTAGCTCTATCTTCATGCTCACTCTCTTCTCTCGCTCTCGCTTCACAGACAGTCCCTGCACTCTTCACTCATCGCTGGACTCCGACACTCCACTCGCCCCCTTCGCCTCCCCCACACACTCGCACGCGCACTCTCTGCATCTCCTCCTTGCAGAGAGTCGTCGTCGCCGCCGCCACCACCGCCCCCGCAATGGCCGTACAGACCTCCATTTCCAAAATTACCCCCACGACCCTCCTCTGTGTACTCCTCCTGACCCTCCCCGCAACCCCCACGGCCTCCCTCAACATCACCGCCCTCCTCTCCACCTTCCCGGAGCTCTCCGCCTTCACCAACCTCCTCTCCTCCACCATCGCCTCGGATCTGGCCCAGCGCTCCGCCGTCACCGTCCTTGCCGTCCCCAACGCCTACCTCGCCTCCTCCGACCTCACGCGCCGCCTCTCCCCCACCTCCCTTGCCGACGTCCTCCGCTACCACGTGCTCCTCCAGTTCCTCTCCTCCTCTGACCTCCACCAGATCCCCCCTTCCGGAACCCTCTTCACCACCCTCTTCCAGACCACCGGACGCGCCACCAGCAACTTCGGCTCCCTCAACATCACGCGCGACCCCTCCACCGGCGCCGTCTCCGTGCACTCCCCAGCCCCTTACTCCCCCTCCAACGCCACCCTCCTCGAGCCCATCAAGACCGTCCCTTACAACCTCTCCATCTTCACCGTCAATTCCCTCCTCGTCCCTTATGGCTTCGACCTCATGGCCTCCGAGACTCGCCCTCCCCTGGGCCTCAACATCACCAAAACCCTAATCGACGGCCATAACTTCAACGTCGCTGCATCCATGCTTGCCGCCTCTGGCGTCGTCGAGGAATTCGAGGCCGACGAGGGCGGCGCCGGGATCACCCTCTTCGTCCCCACCGACACCGCCTTTGCCGAATTGCCTACGAGCCAGAGTTTGCAGTCGCTGCCCGCGGATAAGAAGGCCGTGGTGCTGAAGTTTCACGTCTTGCATTCTTATTACCCTCTTGGCTCTCTGGAATCGATCGTGAACCCGTTGCAACCCACATTGGCAACGGAGGATATGGGAGCTGGGAGCTACACTCTCAACATCTCCCGGGTCAATGGATCGGTCGCAATCGACACCGGGATCGTTCAGGCCTCGGTGACGCAGACCGTCTTCGATCAGAACCCAGTGGCGATTTTCGGGGTGTCCAAGGTTCTATTGCCAAGGGAGATCTTCGGGAAGAATCCGTCGGTGGGTTCGAAGTCCGGCGGCCCGATCATGAGTGCGGCTCCCCCGCCCGGCATCACACTCTCGCCCGAGAATTCGCCTGGGGGTTTTGACGGGCCACCGCCAATATCCAGGGAAGAGATGCGGTCGGGAAGCTGTGTCGCCGGCGTGCAGAGACTGATGCTGGTTTTGTGTTGTATATTAGTGTATGTAGCTGTGTGAGATTAAATCCCATTTTTTTGCTCATTCTTATTTTCCTATAAATTTTTTCTTGCTACGCCTGTTAATTATCGTTGATTTGATAATTTTCTTTTTTTCTTGATTTTGCTTTCTTCTTACACGGTGGATTGAATTCGGAAAGCTGACGATTTTTTCTTCTCTGCTGAAGAAAAGGAGAAGTGAATTTGTGTCAAAATGTTGGAATAAGTGAGCACCAATTTTGATTCCTGCGATCTGCATTCTCTTGTTGTGCTGATACTACCTGTTATGAACTCGTTACGAGTGCCTAAATTGAGAAGAAATCAAGAGGGTCCTGAGATCTGCAATCCTTTTCCCGCTTCTTCGAATGAGCTTGAGATCTCTTTATCGTCCCTTTTGCTTCTCCCTTTTCTTCTGCTATGCTTTCTCTGCAGAAACTGGAGAGAAAAGAAAAGCCTCGGGACTTTTTATCACACCCAGATGAACCCAGAAGCACCTCCAGCAACTTGGAGTCGTGAGAGAGAAGGAAGCGAAGTGATCACGTGAAGTCTTTTGTGGATGAAGAGCAGATGTCAATGTCGAGATACAAGTCAGGACTGCCATTGCCTCTTTTTCTGGTAAAGAAACAAAGCCCATAACTCCTCATCCTTTCCCCAAACACCCCACTTCCTTCCTTCTCCTTCCTAAAGAACTGCACTTTCTTCCAGTAACGTCCGTGCTTTCGGGGAACCACGCATTCCTTTCTTTCTCCTGTCTGTTTGGTTTGGCAGATGAGAACGTGCCAGAAAATATTTTGTTGGGATATTTTTCTTCTATGGTCCGGAATCCTGATGTGCTCTGATTGGCCCCATCAAGCGGGGAAAAGGAATCGGACCATGCGAGCAGAGGATAAACCCACCTCAATTTCTTGGATACTGTTCACTTTCTTGGTTTAAATAGCTATCTGGACCCGTGAAGATAAGATCATGGGGTTACTGGCTTGTGTTAAGTTCATCTAGAATAGGACTACAGCGCATTTCGCGGACGATGTTAATATCGTCTGGGCGTACAATCTTCATGGCATCAAGAGCTGTCCTGATGTACATCTAGCAATACGTTGGATGGATGTTTTCTGCAAAAAGCGCCTGCCGTTCAGATTGTGCTGACCCTTGTTGAAGAAGGTTGCGACCCTACGTTTGTCCTGGCGCCATATACTTATGGCTTGGCTACTTGGGTTAGTCACTCACTAGTCATTCGGGTAGCTGGAAAAAATGAATGAAAAATGAAGTTGTAGAAAACAATCTGTGGTAGGTTAGTAATTCCTCGTTCTGTTTTTTATGACACGGGCCCGATCCGATTGAACGAGTCAAGGACTCGCCCAAAGGGAAGGACAAAAAGCCAGCTAAAATGACCCTTCGGAGTCGGACGGTTGGCGATGCGGGGAAACTCGGAGGCCCATCTTCCCCGCCGTTGGATCTCTTCGGCTAGGACAAAGGAGGAGGAGGAGCTGGGGAATAAATAATCTACCGTGCGCTAGTTTAGGTAGCCCGACCGGAGGATGACTCTCGGCGTGCGATGATGTCATCTGTCCAATTATTTCAGGCCTGCGTGTAATGTTAATTGTTCCCTCGTACTTATTAATGAAATTAGCCCAAAAAATAGGTGGGTCCCATCTTAGGGTCTCTCCCTTTTTTGGGTACAACTCTAGATAATATAATTCACGCCAAAAGCCTAAAAATTTGGGATGACGTCATCCTAATCTTATTCTCGAAATTTAAACTTTCGTGTGACCCTTGGCTCACATAGTTCCATTCGTAACTTAAGACGATCCGACCCGACCCAATATTCACGTCTTTTCCATTAGCTCTTTACTTGAAATTTTGTGGCCCGTGATATGATTCATGGGCTTTTGTGGCCCACGATCTCTCTCCCCCAACCCATCTTGCTGAGCATCTCCGTTCAATCTTCGTTTTTATTTTTCTTTATTAGATGGAGCATTCGAACAAGATGGCTCTTCCGATCCAAAAAAAAAAAAAAAAGGGAACACGATGACTCTATGGAAGCGCCCAAACCTGCAAACCCGTTCCATAGAAATGTGCCTCTTCGATTGGGGAACTCTCATTTATATGTGCGCTCATGATTGCCATGAACATACTGTCTAAACAATTTTTGTTCATTGGTCACCTTTCGTACGAAGTCCTCTCAATCGTAAACCGAATTCAATCGATTCAGTCGCAACAAGTTTTCAAGGAAAACAGATTGCCCGGTCCAGCAAGGGGAACCCATATGACAAGCTTCTTTAGCCGGACAACGTCCACATAGTTCGACAAAGATGGTGCGGGATTCAAACCCCCAGATCGAGTGGAAAGAACGCAAGATCGTACAACGTGATGTGTTGACCATGAAAATCAGTGTTGATGCATCGGACTTTTTCACCGGGCTCGAATGGAAAAGGCCACTAATGTGTGCCCGTGGCACTTCCACAACTCCCTTGCCTTGCTATCCAGCCTATCTTTCTCCAAAGAAGTCTTAACCCTAGTACACGGAACACCAAACGGAGACTTGCTTTCGAAAGCACTGTGGGCGAAGACAAATCCAATTCAAAGAAAAGTGTAAGTCACATTGATTTGGTCTTTGTGCTCGCTAGCCTTTCCTCGGGTTCGTAGAGTCGGGTTTCCCGTTTATCCACAACGGAGGAGCCGCCCCCACCAAGCGGACGGCCGTTCGACCCCCTTTGGCCACATCTACCATTTGATTAAGTCGGTTCGGCGGTTTCGCCGGTAATGGCCTCCTGAATTAGTCGAGTAGTTTCAATCAGAACTTGGGGAGAGAGAGAAGAGAGAGAGAGAGAACGTGAGTTCTTTTCTCGATTTGCTTTATCTTCAAAGCTAGAGCCATCTCAAGTCAAAGCTGCACATTTGTTTGAGAGGATTTGTGTCGCGGTATGGATAGCCAATTGACAATTTTAGCATGAAGAAGGTGGTGGCTGCAAGTGCAATTCGTCCGAGTCAAACACTTTGAAATTGCGTGTACGCTCGATGGCTGAAATTCTGTTCCGAGGAAAACCAGCGTTCATTGGTTAACATCGGTTTGCCGTGGAAAAGTTCAACTTCCCACCGCCCTCCCTTTTCCTTTGTTCATATTCTTGCATCTCAAGCTTCACTCGATGGAAAAGTTCCTCAACTTAGTCTAATCTTATCTAATAAGATATGAATCAGAACGCAGATGCTGATTAGAGATCCGAAATACCGGTCGTTCGCCTCGTTTTTCATCTGATATTTTGGCCTATCTCTCCAAGTTGATGGAAGAAAAGATTTAATCTTTTGCTAATCTATCGTCTGCCTGTACTACGCTAAGTGGAATCAAGATTAAAAAGGTGCGTGCTCTTGTACTTTTAGTCTCCCGGCAGCTTTATAATGACTCATGGGTACGCGGACTAATTCTTTTCAGCTTTTGCCCGTTTTACTTGTTGATTCTCAAATGATGTTCATATGCTTTTTGAAGTTTTGTATGTGAACTGCTATGGTGATGCTGAGGTGGACGGCATTATAAGTCAACCAAGACATGTAGTGCCAGTGAAGCCACAGGTCCATCGGGTAATTGTCAAAAGCCCACTAATATGTCCAAAATGGATGGATGGGAGATGAGCTAACGACTTTACCTTCTTCTAATCTTGCAACCAAATGTTTAATAAATAAAATGTTATCGAGTTGACCGACGCAAAAGAAAAAATTCCCAATAAATGCATGAAATGCCCTCATTTTATTAAATATTAGTCCAAAGTGCTTTCATTTTTTTTTTTTTCAAATAATGACTTGAAGGAAACGTTATTTCAAATAATTATCCGAAATTGCAATGTCATTCTCAAAGAAGGGTCTCCCTCCCAGGTTGGTCAATGTCATTTTCGACCTTTACTTCTTTTTTTTTCCATTTTTCCTTTTTCATTTTTTTCCTTTGTTGCGGCCCGAGGGCCCCATGAACCTCACCTATGCCCTTGCTAGGCTGCGATTGAGGCGCCTCTTGCCCAAATTTGGCGAGTGTCGGCCTCACCTGTGGCTAGCAAGGGCGGCCCTCGTTCAACCGTCTTTGGTGCCCGGCTATCACCTAAGATCGGCCATTGACGAAAAGGGAGGGGAAAAAAAGGAAGGTAAGAAAAAACAAAAAAAAGTAAAAGACGCGAGTGCCCTTGATCGATCAAAAGATTTTGCCATTTGAAGAGGCCAAGCCCTTCTTTGAGACCGACATAACCACCTCATGCCATTTATTTGAAAACATTGTTCACTTCATACTCTTATTTGAAATTTTCCTGGACAAAATGAACCGATAAAGAAAATCCTAAATGGCACGCTAATATATGTATGTCAAACCTCTTGTTTATAGATTTAACATAGAGCAGTAAAGTGACGGTTACGACAAAGTATTGAACAAATTTAACATCGACTTCTAAGGCTTCGCTCTCGTGATAGATCTTTTGAAAAGAAAGTTTATCATGCTCTTGGCAAACGCATATTTTAAACGAAAAAAATCTCCGAAGAAATGATGTGGAGATTGCATTAAGTAATAGGGGTAGTTAAAAGAAGACAAGAGGGGCAAGGCAGAGTGCGAGGTGGGTCAAGCAAAAAAGAAGTGGAATGGCATGGAGAAGGTGGCTGAGCAAGGTTTCTCCACTTGCCTTATTAAATGATGGTAGCTTTGAATTCTCCAAATTGCCTTGTAATAATTATTATGCGAGTGGAAATTTGAGCTCCCTCTTTAGTTTTGTTTATTCCAACTTGAGGAAATCTTCAGGACCCTCGAACATTCATTGTTCTTCTGCAAACATGGTGTGCAAAAGTTGCTATGACAACATTAGTGGCGCTGGACATCATCAATGCGTGCCTAGGAAATTATTTAGCCCGGTCTCGTGGGTGATGACGCCCCGAGGCTTCGAGCTTCCCATGCGTCCGGGCAGCTTCGTCGGCGCGCGTTGGGTTCAATCTTGTTTATATGTTTTTTCGAAGATGCCGAGGAAGGAGAAGAGAAAACGTTTTTCTTTTTTTCTTTTCCCTTCTCAAAGGTGGGCAAATGGGTTAGATGCTGCAATAGTAAAATTTTTGAATATATTCTATCGTATTACAACCTCCTTGAAAAGAGTATCGAATCTCGAGGTTTTATCTTTCCATGTATACGATTTGTTAATACGATGGAGTGCAGCTTTACCAGGAACTTCGTTTCATATTAAGAAATGCTCAAACAATGATTATGCCGACTTGGCAAACGTCAAATTTGTTTCCCAATGGAAAGAAAAGCCCGAGGCTCTTTGAATGGTTCCGAATTCCTAATGATGTAATTGCCTAACTTATTGTCATTGGTACGCGTTTATAGGCTGACTTTCTTGCATGGCCAAGAGGCCAAGAGGGAGGCCAGGCTGCTACGACAAGGAGATTGGAAATTCCTCCATCTATCAATTTTCACATTCCCTCAAAAGAGGGTCAACCGAATCCTAGTCAACTTTAAAGACTGGCCTTAAATAGTCAGGTTCACCTAAAACCCTCGCGTCGTAGTAAATGGAGTGTAATGAGAAATCTGCAGCCAACCCCCCACCTCCACTGACCTCATTAAATAATTCAAAATATCTTTAAAGCCGAGAAAAAAAAAAAAAAAAACTGCCCAATAAATACAAACCCAAGAATTTAATTTCGCAGAAGAAAGAAAGTAGATAGTCGAGCCAAAATTTGAGTGCTCCGGGAAGCCTCCAGTTGACAATGGACCTCCAGAAAGGCAATGGGCGACCGCCACGTGTCGGTCAACCTTGTCCTCAATCAATCCCCGCCTCCGCGAGATCCAACGGTGATTATGGCACGCTTTTCCAGGCTTATTAATGGTGGGGGAGCTTTGATATTTGACTTTTCGATGTCTTACCCAGAATTTAATTGACTCCTCCCCCCCTCAGTCCTTATCCACCAGCCACACGCTCGGTCGCAGCGCGTGAGCACCATCCTCGGCTTTCGCTCCGGAAGGACTGGTCGCGATGCGCGCGTGAGGTTCACTCACGTAAAAGAGTGATTTACAATTGGGCACCCAAGTTCTTTAATCTCGCCACCCGCGAGTTTGCTGAAACCCGTAACCTCAGTCAACGCCCCACCAAAAAAGGCACAAAACACATTTTGTTTTTTCTCGAAAAAACACAACCACCAAAAAAAAAAAAAAAAAAAGATTGAAATTGCTTTCCCTTTGGGTTCCCTAATTTCAAAACCTCCCATCCTAAAGTCAACGCCTCTCTCTCTCTCTCTGCTTCGCCTCTTCTTCTTCTTCTTCTTCTTCTTCTTCAGCTTCCTTCTCTATCGACATTTTCCGTGGAGCATGAATTATTTATCCTTTGTTATCCACCGGTTGAGCTGAGAAGCGTGAAACATCGAATCTCGTTCTTCTTCATCTGAGATTCTTATGTCGCCGAGCTTCTGATTTATTGGTTCTTTGATTTCTTTCATTTTTATTCTTTCCCTTCGATATGGGTAACGGAGTCGGCAAGCTCAGCGTCTGCTTCACCGGCGACGGAGGCTCTCGCCGGAGGCACGACATATCGGTCCTCGTGGCCGAGCCTCTCGACGAGGGGCTGGGCCACTCCTTCTGCTACGTCCGACCAGACCAGACCCGGATATCTTCCTCCAAGGTCCATTCAGAAGAGACAACCACCTTCCGTGCAATTTCCGGAGCCTCCGTGAGCGCCAACGCGTCGACGCCGCTCTCGACTTCGATTCTTGATCTCTATTCCTATGGAAGCATCGACAAGTCCTCGACTTTTGAGAGCTCGACGTCTTTCTCTTCTATCCCTCTCCAACCAATTCCCCGGTGCTTCATAAGTTCAGGTCCACTATCGGCCAACTTCGATCGGGTCCCCGGGTCGGGTCCTCTGGAGAGAGGGTTCCTGTCGGGCCCGATTGAGAGGGGGTTCTTGTCCGGGCCGTTGGATCGGGGCATCTTCTCGGGTCCTTTGGAGAACGGAGGCTCCGATCAGTTCAAGAGGAGCTTCTCGCATGGGGCTTTTGCGTTCAGGCACAAATCAAGAAAAGGGTCGCTGATTCGGGGGATCAGGAAGGCAATCTCGAAGACGATTTACGGAGGGCAGAACTCGCTCGTCGCTCCGATTAAGGCCATGAAAGAGCCTGATTGGATGTTGGGAGCAGAGAAGCAGCATCAGCAGCTTCGCAATGAGAACTTGACGATTAGCAGTGTCAACTTGAGCAGTGAAGGGAGTTTAGAGGATTATGATTCCTTGGAGGGTCAGCAGAATGTTCAGTGGGCGCAAGGGAAAGCAGGGGAGGATCGCGTCCACGTCGTCGTCTCGGAGGAGCACGGGTGGGTCTTCGTTGGGATCTATGATGGGTTTAACGGCCCCGATGCTCCCGATTTTCTGCTGTCCAATCTGTACTCTGCCATTCACAAGGAGCTCAGGGGATTGTTGTGGGATGATGACAAGTATGATCTTAACCCTGTTCTGGTTCCTGAAGATTCTAGACCAGACATGAAGGAGTCACTTTCTTGGGATGAGTATCATCTACCGAGGAATTGGAATGGAGACCCCTGTTCTCCATGCTTTGAGCAAGAGAACTATCCTTGTGCAAGCATGGATGTGAATTCTGTTTGGTCATCAAAGAGGAAGAAGAACTCGAGTTCACTGAGCAAGCACAGAGGACCAGGAAAGAAGTGGGAGGAGAATCAGAGGAGGTGGAAGTGCGAGTGGGACCGGGAGCGGTTAGAGCTCGATCGCAGGCTAAAGGAACAATTGAGTCGATCGGGGTCGCACGATGGCAGATCGATCAATCACTGTGATGTGTTGAAAGCACTCTCTCAAGCTCTCAAGAAGACGGAGGAGGCCTTTTTGGATATCGCCGATAAGATGGTTGTGGAAAATCCTGAATTGGCATTGATGGGCTCTTGTGTACTTGTGATGTTGATGAAAGGGGAAGATGTTTATGTTATGAACGTGGGCGATAGCCGAGCAGTGTTGGCCCAAAAGGCGGAGCCAGATTATAGGATCGGCAAGGTCCAGCAGGACCTGGAAAGGATTAAGGAAGAAACTTTATACGACATCGAAGCTTCCAATTGGGACCAACCTAGTGGAATGCCCAGGTTGAATGCATCTCAGCTTAGTGTGGATCACAGCACGAACGTGGACGAGGTTAGTTTTCTCTTACCATCGATTGGCTTCATGGGCGATGGATTGGCTGATTAATTGTTGGGGAACTACAATGCATGCTGTCTATTTTCTTATTTTGGCATGTTTTTCATTGCAGGAAGTTCAGAGAATAAAAAAGGAGCACCCTGATGATGCTTCTGCATTGGTGAATGATCGAGTTAAAGGCTCCTTGAAAGTCACCCGAGCTTTTGGTGCTGGCTTTCTCAAACAGGTGAGGATGGATATTCTTAGATTCATGACATAATTTGGCCTATTTTGCCACTAATTTCATCTATCCATTGAATATCTAGGTTGTTTATACAGTTTAGAACCTCCTACGAAAGGGTTCATGTGTTCTATACCATTTGACGGCTAATAAGAATAGATGCTGCGACTTGTTCTAGGATCAGGGTCATAGAAATGGGGAAACAAGAAGCGAGTTGTCGGAGTAGTTGGACTGGGAGAGAGATTAAGCGCTACGATGACTCTTTCTAGCAATAGTAACAACTAGAACAAGCAATGTTTTTTCTTGTTTAGGACGGAGTTGTTTGTCAGATGTCCTCGGGGAAAGCTTATCCCAAATCACTACGCGGCTTATGCTCGAATATAAGGGCAAGGCTGCGCTTCCTCCTTTTGATTACTTTCATAAAAAGGCTCATCTCCTTCAGGTGGTATGGTGAAGTCCTGATATAGAGATTAGGATCCCTGATGTGTCGATGTTTTACATGATGGCGAAAACTTATAGTAGCTATGATGAAGCCTAAATGACTCTTGCTAGCAATATACATATTCTTATCAAGAACTTACCTTTTTTATAAATACATTATTTTTATCGGATTCAAAATATTTTAGGGCCAGGATATCTCAGATGAAGTTCTATTATCCTATTATGCCCGTCCGGTTGCTTTGCTCTTTCAAAATTCTGTGGGCATTCTCAGTCCAAATGAAAGCACCAATTTCTTTTTTTGGTTTCTTACATGAGAAATTTTTTTTTTTCGTGGCTTGCAGCCTAAGTGGAACAATGCACTTCTGAAGATGTTCAGAATCGACTACGTAGGAAGCTCCCCATACATCACTTGCTTACCATCTCTCCACCACCATAAGTTGGGTCTCAAAGACAGGTTTCTGATATTGTCTTCTGATGGTCTCTATCAATACTTCACGAATGAAGAAGCGGTTTCTGAGGTTCAGCTTTTCATCGAGTTGCAACCCGAAGGAGACCCTGCCCAACATCTCATCGAGGAAGTGCTGTTTCGTGCAGCAAAGAAGGCCGGTACGTGTTTTGATCTCATAGCCGAAACAAAGGAAGTAGGGAATTGTTTACTTTCCTCCAGGATAACCTAATGATGTTAAGATTTGGCTTTCGGTTTATTGCAGGCATCGAGTTTCATGATTTGCTCGAAATACCACAAGGAGATCGAAGGCGGTATCATGACGACATTTCCATCATAATCATTTCGTTAGAGGGAAGGATTTGGAGATCTTGTGTATAAAAACAGAACTGCATATAGTAAGATAGAGAGCCGCGATCTACTTAAAGAACCTGAGGCGTTTCTTTTTTTGCCGTTCCTTTTTCCGGGTCACATCTGTAAAACCAATTCAGATATGCCTGATCTAAATGAATTATTTGTGTATTCTTCTCCCTTCACAATACCTAGTCAAGAAAATAAACACATTTTGCTCCCTTTTAGTGTTCTTTGCCACCTTTTTTTTGTTTTCTCCTGCTGAGGGGGTCCAATTGCTCTGTGCCCGTGTGGGTTTCGCCTGTCGGCTTCATGCCGAAAAACATCTTGCTAACCAGATAGTGCAAAACGCAAATTCACCAAAACATCGAAAAGTGCATGTTTTGGAAAAAGACCACTTGACCACCATATGAGTTCTCAGAGCCCGCTACGTAGCGAAAGGCAAGACCTTGTGACGAAGGCGGTAATCGGGACCCTCCTGGTTGATCTGGTAATAATTTCTCCGAACTGCTAACTACTTTGGAATTGATATAGTAAATGCAAAGTGCAGTTGAGAAGAGGCAGATACGAGGGTCATCAGAGCATTAAAGGAGGCCCGGTCATCCTGTTATTTAATATCTCAGGCCAAGAGAGCCGGTCACTGTTCTGAAACCCTTGGCCTGTCACATCGGATCCTTCGTTCACGACGAAGGGACATTGAACCAGAAGACCTTTTTGTACAGCTTTCACTTTTGATGTTATGTGTTTAGAAGATTACTGAACTTAGCCAACTCCCGTCCAAGTCCATCAACGTCTTGACTGACACGAAATTTCACGGCACACAAAGTAAAAAGAAAGCTCGAATGATATTTTCCAAGTTCAGGTCGAGTGCACCTTAGTGGGCCTGCCTGCTAAATTGGGCCATGAGCTTTCGGAACTACATAATCGCGACTAGACATTTTAAAGTGAGTCATGGCTGAGTAATTACATAAATAAACTATATTCAATAAATGGATCATAAATAAATTTACAACTCGCTTAGGCCCAATCTACCTTTACTACTTTTTCGCCATCGCTTGATCTCCCGCTCGCTTATTCCGTATTCTCATTTCAATTTGAGCATTAGTTTTGTAAGATTATATTATATATAGAAGTGGTTTAGGAATATGGGTTGGGTTTGGGCGAAAATTATCACTAAATTTATATTACAATAAATGGATCTCTTTGGATCAAACTATTTATGCCCAACTCAAATCTGATTTTGACCCACCCACCGGTTGACGGGCCTAATGACGACTAGTGCTATGCATTTCGTGGTTCGGTTTTTGGCTTGTGGGTGGGGTAATATTCAAATGTTTCGTTAACTATGATCTGTTGGTGCTCCGACACCAGAGCCCACAGTAACAGGACGTCGCCTGAGATCGAACTATGATCGCCTAACTCCATTTTAGAAGCGATTTCATAGCTTTAGCAACAACGCTTTCACAGTTGCTCACATCAGCAAGATACATGGTTTTCCACGCTTTATATTGCCAACAAAACCTAGACAACAAAAAGATTTTAAAACACAATACCTGCAAGACAAATTGCAACTGAGTGCACTTGAAGTTTCTTCAATAGGAAATTGCACAATCGGATCAGTGGGGCTCCCTCGCAAATCAATGCGGGGAAAACGTTCTTGGGAATCACTTTTCGACTTTCCGGTGCTTGAATGATGAAAAAATTCACCGAGTCCACAAAAAACTTTTCCATGAACTGAAAACAACAAGCTCGGTTCGGGAGAAAACAACTTTCCCTTCACAAAAAGAAACCATTTTCTGAACCACCAAATAAATGAAAACTAATCGTAGTCTTATCCTCTGTTTCCAATCTTCACGTACTTAACGCGCAATTAACCCCAACATTGGCATGGCAACCAAGAGAGGGTGATAATTACAACTTCAGTCTGTTCTACATCCGTGATCTCTCCTCCTCCCATTTCTAATTTGCCGAAATGGAGGTACATCGACCCTAGCTTAGTAGAATCTCCATACGGGGCCGGGAGCGGATCGAAAGAGTACTGGAATTAGTATCTTTCATGTGTTATCCCATGCCGCTAGCTAATACGGTACCGAACAACTACTTGAAAAAATGCGATTAAATCTCGTTGAAAAAGAACGGAAAGAGCGCGCGCGATCGAGTGAATCACCGTATAGTTGACGATGTGCATTTCACGAACACTGCCGAATTTTGTTTTCTTTCGTTATTGGTGATGGTCAAATCATTTCATCGAGGAAAAATACATGTCAAGTCTTCGCCTACGCCGGCACCAATTTTCCCTCCACCCTCCTACCGACCAGATGCGAAGCTGACGGGGAAAATTCATTTGCGCGCAAAGGCATTCCCCAATGTTTATGTCGTGCGTGCACGTGAAAGTATTTGTTCCCACGTCGCTGTGCGTTCCGGAACACCTCGGATCTAAACAAGTAACGGCGATGATTATCGCGTGTACGATCTCCATCCACTCCGGCACAGTTTAAGCCCACGAACAGGACCTCCCGTCACGACATCGGAAAACCGACGCCGCATTCGCGGTCACAACACCCGAGCGTAAATTTTATGACTTGAACTCTGCTTTTTAAAATTTCGGATGCGCGCATTTGTTCCTCCTTCGATCAGATTTCTAAGTTTCTTTTCACTGGGAAGGCCAAAAGCTGTGCATTCATAACCATGGATGGGCCCAATTAAAAGGACCAAAACCCAGGAAAAGCCGTCGGGTTCTAGCGGGCCGATCCCTTTATATATTATGCTAACGCATCATTGAATCCTTCCTAATGCACGAGCGTTCCACGTGACAGATTTGTTCTAAATCATTAGAGCAATGGCAACAATTATTATTATACTTCTCGTTGAGGAGGAAGGAAAAAAAGAAGCCATCCTCATAATAATTGAGGTATCCGCACGGAATTACTTTCTCGTTATTCGACTTTTATCTTAAGAAGCTTGCAATCTGTTTTGCCGAAAAGGATCCACGACAAAAGATCTTTTACCGACAAATATCAAGCTTTTCGGATTCATTGTTTTAAACGGGCTCTTGTAGCGATTCCGGATAGAAAAAATGACGAAAAAATAAACAGGACGATAAAGTAAAGTGGGATAAAGTAGATGCTTGATAAGATACATCGTAGAGTAAATGATAAGTGTTTGATTGTTGATTGATCGGTCTCTAATAAAAAGCCGTCTCGACTATTTATAGATTAGTACAAGGTAAAATCATCTCTTGCGGTTTCATCACATGCATCTTATCCCGAAATTCTTGAATCTATCTCCTGAATCGCTTCCCTTATCCTTTAAACAGCTTTGAAACACATACCGAATCGCTTCGCATAACCGTCGGCGTGACGGACCCATATAATAGTGTCATCGACATTTCTTCCTAACACAGCGTCAGTATGCCCGATGCTCCTTCCTGGCCGAGGGTCGGTTTGTCGTTTCTTGACTACCAATGCGCACAGTCAAATGGGCCTTGTAACCTCCGCGGGCTTTGCAACCAATTAAGACCCAAGCCAATTTTCGGTGTCTCACACAATACATAATCAAACCAAGAAAATCGTGTTCTCTTTGGTGGGCAGAGACTCACTGATGTTACCATTGGAATCCCACCATGGAGTAGTGAGTTCGCTCGTTTTTGACTCGGGTCCCTCCCCAACCTCAAGTTGGGGGAGACGGCAACGCACAGGTTCAAGTTCAAATTCAATTTCAAACGGAGCAAAGCCTAAAACAAAGACTATAAATACTTCGATAATACAGATCAAGATGTTGACTTCATCACCCTTAAACAAGCTTACATATGGCGAGATCTACTCACGCCCCACTCTGAAATCTTCCACGTTCCCCCCATTTTGTTCCTACATTGATTTCATCATCCAAAGGACACCCTTCCGAAAAGATCACCACTTTGTGTCTCTCTCTCATCCGTTGACAATTTCTACATTGATGTCACTGGATTAGTTGTGCCTTTCACTTGCGTAGGTACCAACTCCATCTTCCCAGAAATCTGATCTGAGAATCTGGATTCCCCTCGCCTTGTTCGATCCGAAGAGCATGTCGATCTTGAGCAGAAGCAATCCGAACATGGGCAACCCATTGTTCCACGAGTTCAAGAAGCAAGCTTCCTTCTTTCTGAAGGAGAAGATCAAGACCGCCAGATTGGTCCTCACGGACGTCACCCCGGCTCAGCTGTGAGTTTCTTTCCCTTTTCTTTTCCCCATTTCTTTGGTTGCTCTGCGGACTGCTTTTCTGGAGCTTGATCTCCCCTTTATTTCTGCTATCGTTGGGTTTTGATTTGCGAAGGTTGACCGAGGACGCTATCAATGGAAGTTCATGGGGTTCGCCGGACACACGGACGCTGGGTAGAATCTCAAAGGCAGCTTTTGAAGTTGATGATTATTGGAGGATTGTGGATATATTGCACGATAGGTTTTGCCTTCTCTTCTTCTTTTTTTTTTTTTTTTTTTAAACTCTCTTTCCATTAGATCGTCCCCATTAACGAGACTTACGAATTAACTTTTCGCTCGTGTGAACTCGGGTTGTGATTCAGGTTGTCCAGATTTGACAAAAAGAACTGGAGGATCTCTTACAACTCTCTGATTTTGCTCGAGCACTTGCTGACCCATGGACCGGAGAGCGTGGCAGAGGAATTTCAGAGCGATAAAGGCATCATCGCGCAGGCCGGGAGCTTCCAATACGTTGATGAGAAGGGGTGCGTTTTCCATCTAGTGCATCTAACTTTTGCCTCTCCGCTGTGAAGCAAAAGGCAAAATGATCGATTTGGCAGGCTCAGAAGATGCAATAAGAACTAGAAAATGCATAGGGAAGCTTACGCTGAAGCATAATAAAGACGCGGATTGGGCTTTTTTTCTTTTGGGGCGGGGATGGGATTGAGTTGAATTTGGCTTTTTCTATTGTTTTGTACCGAGATGTGCTTTCTTCTTCTTTTGATGGCACGTGTCACGAGCTGTTTCCATGGATGTGTAGATTCAACTGGGGTCTAGCAGTCCGGAAGAAATCAGAGAGAATACTGAAGCTCCTAGAGAAAGGGCCTCTCCTCAAGGACGAGAGGGAGCGAGCTCGGAAACTGACCCGGGGGATCCAAGGATTCGGAAGTTTCTGCCAGCGGACTTGCTCGACGCAGAGCAACCTAGAAGATTTTTCATTCCAGCCTTATGGAAGATGCAATTCTCAGCCTGAAAACCACGAAAACGAGGACCCAGATGGAGAGCTGACGAAGGATGCTGGAGCTTCAGAGGAAAACACTGACAATGCGAGAGTATTTCCTGGTTCTGCCAGAGTAACAGAGAATTCATGTGGTGATGATGCTTCGCTCGAGATTTACCGATCTAGGACGAGTTTCAAAGAGAACATGGAACCGAGCAAGGAAGCGACTGCGGTGCAGAAACACAAATGGAACTGCATTAAGGAGTCTAGACCACTTCTGGACGTTGAGCGTGATTATTTCAACACTGCAGTTGATGCAGAGGGTGATCACCCTTTCAATTGCGGTGCCGAGCATGACTGCTCAGACTCCCTTATTCCTGTGAGAAACTAAATCTGGCAGGGAAAGCTACTGAGATTTTGAGGAAATAGGGGTCGCAAGTTTCGTACCTGCAGTGTCACTAAATAAAGTGGGTAAAGGTTATGCATTTCTTGTCATCTAGAGTACTCAACTCGATGTCACCGACGATGTACTTTTCATAATGTAAGAAAACCAGTTACTATGATTTCAACAGCGTCTTTGACAAAAATTTCTTCCCTAGCTTGTGAATATCTTTCTGCTTCCTGTCATTGCTCGTTGGGAGATACATCTCACATCAAGTCGACCCAGTTATCAATGCAGACTGCAATAGTTGATGCATATAATTTATCGGATGTTCATTCTACAAGTTAATTCACGTGGAAAAAAAGTGACGATTCATTATTAGACGTAGGGAGTGCAAGGGAACAACAAATTGCATCTTAAATTACATGCCTGCAAGGCAAAGACGCTTCAGGCTCCATAGATACGGTCATCTGTATAATTACAGAATAGATACATACATAGGTGACACTCTAATCAAAGCTCAGGGATTGCAGAGCCAGTCTTGAATTGCTGACCGTAATGCGTGGTTGGGAGTAAGATGCAAATGACTGAGCTTCAAGTTGGTCATTGGCGATGTATCGTGGCCGCTCTCCAACCATTCACGCAACGCTTCTCCTTCATAAGTGAAACCATCCGCCGCAATCTGAGGGTCATGCATTATTTCCTGGAAGCAACCATTGAACAGGTAAGCCGCAACACTACACTGAATGACATGCCAAGGATCACGATCAACTAGCACATCTCAAGCTCACACTTTTCAGTAGGCAACACCAAAGCTTTACTAAACAAAAATAGACGCCAGGTTAATTTCTCAACCTAAGATTCTCAAACAGAAATCATGCAATGAAAAATCAGGCTCAGGCAAATGGTGACACCAATACAAAGCTCAAGCCGATTAGTGTCTAGATATGCTCAACTATGCCATTCCTGAAGCCCAAACAACATGGGTCCCTAAAAGTGGAAAACAAAATTGCCACGAATGGCTCCATGGTGAAATTAACCCAAAATATCGTAAACTAAAAACAAAAGGATAGTCTTAAGAGAAGAGATGGTCTGACAAGACTCAGACACAAACGCAGCAATTCATGAAAAGTGTAACTCACCTGAAGGATGGGGCACAAGAAAAATGAAGGCACTGTTCGCTCTTCAGGGATATGCAGCTGCTCCAACTCCCTCACAAATGTAGGTGTTAATTTGGGCCGATTCCTACCATTAGAATCACAGCATTGAAGACCCAGGTCCACCAATCGCTGTGCTACAAACGACGGCCATTGTCCAGCTGATTGATCCAAAACCAACTCCAATTTGTTGAATGACACTGCTTTACGCACCTCATTGACTAACCCCGTAGGTGGTCTACCAGTGAGTAACTGTAGGATGATCAGACCGAAAGAGTAAGCGTCAGATTTGGGCGTCAAGTTTCCATCCCTGTAGAACTCAGGATCTGTATAAGGAAAAGCACGCTTTGGCTCTGTGATTCGGCGGAAACTTGGGCAGCGAAGCATGTCCTCCGCTACAAGCCTAGAAATCCCGAAATCACATATCTTGCAGCTAAGATCAGAATCAAGAAGGACGTTTTCAGGTTTGAGATCACCATGAACAATCCTTTCAGGTTTCGAAGAGTGCAAGAAGCAAAGAGCACTTGAAATCTCAGCAATGATTCGAACTCGAGCATCCCATATTAAGGGGGAACTGTTGCCTTTCCGGAAAAGGCAATCTTGGAGGCTTCCATTAGGGAGGTACTCATATACGAGAGACCAGGCTTCTGGGCATGCACCAAGCAAGGTAACCAGACGTGGATGCTGTAGTTTACTAAGAACTTGAACCTGTACCATCCAAACAAAACTTGAGTAAACTGGTATATGACACAAGGCCGTTATGAATCCAGTAAAGACACCAAAGCATATCCTACATCATTATAGCTATGGATAAGGAAGACAAGATAAATAAGCGAGATGAACACACCAAGAATGCATACAGCTTTAGAAGCAAAGTTAGCATTTTAAAAAGCATTAAAAAAGGATGGGACAGAGGGTACATAAGGCTGCCCCTAAAGCGCCAAGGGCTCGGTATAACAGTCGGATTACTTACGCTAATACCACCAAACAAATGAAGGAAACACTTGCTAGTATTATAGATGATCCAAATGCATAAACTGAAGAGGAAACTTGAAAAGAAAGGAGAGCAGAATGAAAACATGAGAATATCCCATTGATATAGATATCGCAACAGGAGAGTTCTTGTGTAAGTGCACATGCACAGGAGGGGGAGAGAGAGAGAGAGAGGCCTACCTCTCTTTGAAACTCAAATTGCCCTTGCATGTTATGAGGATGCAGCTTTTTAATTGCAACAGTTCTACCTAGCATTTCCCCCTTGTATACACAACCATGTCCACTCTGCCCAATTTTGAAACTTTCAGAGAAGTCACATGTCGCAGATTGGACTTCTGATAATGAAAATTCAGCAAAACCAGGTATATCTTCATTAAGACCACCGAAAAACCCAGTACATCTTGCAGCTCCAGCTCTCCCATGCCCTTTCCACCGTTCAAGCCAACTAACAGCTTCCGCTTTGTGTCTCTGAATCTGCTGCTTTTCCTGCCTAAGGGTAGCAATAGATGCTTCAATGACATGTAACTCTCCAGCTGCTTCATCACGCCTACGGCTAGCTTCTTGAGCACGACTGTCTAGAAGAGCAACATTTCTCATGGTCTTCTGTAGCTTTCTAACTATCTCTTCTCTTTCTTCCAAGAGCTTCTCTTGCTTCTGCACTGCAGTTCTTAATGCATCCTCAGCTTCATTTCTAAGTTTAGCTTCATGTGCATATGCAGACTCAATTACTTTCACCTAAATAAAACAGGCAGAATTTTTTCACGCCATCTCTTCATGTGATAAATCAGATACAGCATACAATAAATAGAGTGAGTTGGATTACTTATGCTAATACCACCAAACAAATGAAGACCAAAATTACTGGCCACGTGTTTGTGAAAACATTCTGTCTGAGGAAAAACCAAAAACCAATATCTTTTAACACCACATGTTTATCTGCACAGAATACATCCACAAATTTATCTCAGAAATCACTCCATTTTCCTTTCACTGTTTCCTCATTCACAAAAAAGGATGATGTTTTGTGCTTGAATCAAGCCAAATATTCCCAAAATAGTTAACCTAAATGATAATCAAAGCACTGAAAATGAAAACCGAAAGCTAATTAGGGGGCAAAAAAAAGGGTTGACAGGAAGGTTATAAGCACCTTGCCGATTACTTCGATAGCTTCTGCTTCCAACTTTTTGCGCTTCATTAACTCCTGAAGTGCTTCCTTCTTAACTGCCTCAACTTGCATCCATGTTTCTGTAAAATGACTATGCAAAATCTCTTCGTTGACCTTCATGTTGGAGTCTAGAGAAACCCTTCTTTCGGAATAGGTACGTCCGGAGGAAGTGCTAGCACTTGTAGAAGTAAACAAACTGCCGGAATGTTGGGGAAGGTATCTGTTGGAAGAACCAGTTAAAGCCACTCGTGGAGAAACTGATTCATCTTGAAGCCAGCCTGTAACTTTGGTGTAACTACTGCTCAAACTAGATGTGGACGTAGAACTTTCTCGGATCGCCGATATTGGCAGTCTCATACTTTCTAGCAATGGTTCACAACTTATTACTCCTGCAGATGTTTGTGGTTGACTTAACGAGTCCAAGGGAATGGGTCCTTCAAAGGCATCTCTAGTCCATATGCGTTTACCCTTGTTGACAAATGATATCTCACAGAAAGCGGGTGCATGTTTTGCAGCATAATTCGCTTTACTGGAGCTCTTTTTAACCTTCATACAACTGCATCAAAACAATGTACGGCGTAGGAGATTAGGATAAACAATCAGGCACAGTTTTCTCTATCAAAATAAGGACACATCACGTAGTCACGTTCTCTACTCACAACAGAAAGCACATCATACAATGCATGCCAATTAGGGTCAACACCATCTTTTGAGAGTTAACCAGAAAAATATGGTTCTAAAAAAATGCATCTGAGCATGTTTCTCACTATTGATGATCCCTGTCTAGAGGAACAACCAACCAATTCAAGCAACAATGTGCAAAACATGCTAAAGCACCACTCTTCTGAAAGACTTTGCGTTGCTTTGGTATATATGGGAAACTAATTATGGTCATCTAGCAAAAGATTTGAGAACGATAAGACAGGAAAAACAACATAAACTCTTCGGATATATCACTTGAACAAGAAGTAAAAACTCAATTTGCTTTCATGGACAATAATGTGATCAATGGACCACTTACTTTTCTGGTACAGCCCCCATAACGAGCCTCCTAATGCCATATTTGACAACCATCTCAACAATGCCCTTTTGGACCTGCTCTGCTTCAGTGCTGAGAACACTGGCTTTCACCTAAAAAGGACATGATGACTTACATTAGTTTAGTAAAAGAAAATAGAGAACTCAAGAACTTCATGTCATTTATATAGATAATTAACACCTACTTCAACAATCACCTGAAACATGTGCATGCCTATGTAGCATTTCAAAGGAGTTGAAATGGCAGGATGATTTACCACATCCTAGGTCTCTGCTTTCAGAATTTTTTCAGATGGTGCGCGAAAGCGCACTGCGGAAACAGATCCTTCCTTTCTTAGGCAACAAAATGGAGGCCACAACTTCATTTTAAATAACTTGAAAACTTTGAAGATGAGGAACAGAGGATTTCTCTTTCATTTCTGCTTTTGTACCTTTTCAAGTGTGCGGAAGAGGGCCAGCCATTCAAGTTGAAAACTCAACCTAATTCAAGAACTTGGGTTTTCAATTTTCATATTGCAAAAAAATTTCCTATATTTCTGACTCAACAAAGTTCAATTAGCTCACCTCACAAGCAACAAATCATGAATAGCCTGCAAGCAGATTGACCCTTTTTCCTCCAATAAGGTAAAGAGGGGATCTACTGCACCAACATACAACCTAACCTTTGATAGCGCTGCCATCTCTTTGGCTCCTGTCAAATGAATTTCCAATGGCTCCATGCACTATAGGGTGCTAAAAGAAGCTCGTGCCAGTCTTTTAGGAGTGAAGAAATCAAATCTCAATTAAATTGTAAAGTTCCATTCTTCGTAAGGCTCTCAGATACCTCATGTTCAGACTGGATATTTTGCTAGATTTGCATAAGGAAAAAGTATCGTAAATGGCTGAAGCTGAAATATCCCATCAAGCAATTAAAGCACCATTGATAAGCATAAAGATGTCATTTAACTTTCTCGCTTCTCCAAATCTACAAGTCCAAAAGATTACTCCAGGGCAATCGGCAATAAAGGAAATACCCTCGCATAATGAAATCAGGCAACCCAATTAAAAGAATATACGTGAACTTTGATTGTGGCCAGAGAAATCATTCGCCGCTGCTAGGACTTAGATTTATCAATAAGAACGATCTCCAAAAGAAAGCTTCCAAGATCACAACTATGACAGATAACAATCTAGAAGGCGTGGCAACAAATACTGTTTGGTGCTGGTCAGGAGGCATGGCCATTTAACTATATCGCCAAACTTAAATGGATGGTCAATCACTTAAGTCGAAAAACTATAGGGTAGTCAACAAATTGGTCATTAGGAATACGTGTTGGCACCCACCAATGGAAGAATGTAGTTGCAACCCATTTTGCAATTCAAAGAAGAAAAGACCGTACATGGTTGAAAGCTCAGCAATCCAGTAACTAGACAAGGGAACAAATCATTTCCGAATTTACATATATTCAGGGCTTATTTTTTTATATAAGGGCTTAACACAATCAAGATGAAGATTTGGTAGCTGCACAGCACAACAGCAATGGGCATACAATACCTTAGAAGTACAGCAGAAGGTCAAGTAATGCCGCAAGAGTTTCCTCGTCTGCTCCTTTTCCTCCCTTCTATAAGCAGAAACGACCTCGACGCTTGCAGCTTGACTGGCAGGTAATTTTCCTACTGCACATGATCCCGAGGATTACATTGTGAGTGAGTTAGTTCCTCAGGAAAATGAGGAAAAGCAGGAGAAAATCGGATCTCAGATTTCTCCTCGACAGCAACACAAAATAAATTTGTATATCGTCCGAATCAAATGCTACTGAAGTCCCAATACTCAGGAAAGAGATAATTATGACTAGTGTCATTAACAAGTCAAAAGGGGGAGCAAAGACGAACCCAACGGCAGAATTTCCTATGCACAAAATGAGGATTACATTGGAACCGGACCAGATCCGAAAATAAATTTTTATATTTTTTTTGTATATGTTTTGCACGATCCTACATTTTAGGCGTGATATGAATAATGAGGTTATTCCAAAAATGATAAACGTGTTCCAATGATTGGTTTCATTTAAATATAATCTATAAACAAACCACTCTTATTTCAATTTCTCCTCGTTTAACTAAAAATAAAAAATAAAATAAAATAAAAGAAATTGATATCGTCCGAATCAAATGCTACTTGAAGTCCCAATAGCTCCAAAAATGAAAGACATAATTATGACTAGTGTCAGTCAATTAACCAAACCGTCACCGTAATTCATAAACATGATAGGAGGAATCTGAACTCCTAGAGAGAAATTAAGCAAAAATCACCACGGCTCCCGCTGGAGGAAACACATACGTGTCGAGTATCTCCTTATAACACGACGCTGCGGACCTGTAAGCGATCAAACACGCAGCACAAACTAGAAGAAAACCGAACCAACTAGGGAACCACGGGAATTCGCTCGCGCGCGGGGGCGGGTTGCTATAACTTACAGAGAGTGGGAATCACCGGCGAAGGCTGATGAATATGGACAATACAAATCTCCGCACCGGAGAATCGCTGCAGACTCCACTGTATCAAGCTGATCGCCTTCTCCACCGACTTGCCGACCGCCACGTACACCTTCCCGCCGCCGCCGGCCATCTCCGACAAGTGAGCGGAGCTCGTTGAAGGGTCAAACCCGAGCAGGAGGCTCTCCGGCGACGGGAATCGGCTGAGGGGGTCTCCGGCGAGGCCGTGGTGGGGGTGGAAGGGCCTCAGGAGCTCCATCGCCGCAGAATCCGTGGTCGAGTCCGGCCTCCGGCCAGGTCACCCGAGGGACTCGCGGAGAGAGATTCGGTGCAGAGTTGATGGAGAAAAGAGTGCGGATCTTCTCGGGAAAAGGAGGCTCGAGAAGGAGCGCCTGACTTTCGGGGAGACCTGATGGAGACTGCGACGAGGAGAGAGAAAGCAGAGCATTTTCCCCCTTTCTTTGAGGATCGGAAGGAGGAAAAAGCAGCGGGAAGGGAATATGCCCAAGCAGAATCTCACTCAACTGGGACTTCGACTTCGACCGGAATCGATCCCGTCTCGCTTTCCCCGAATTCTCTCCACTGGGCTTACATTTGATTCGATTTATTTATTTATTTTTTGGTCGAATTATTTTGAGGACTTTTATTTTCTTTTATTAGACATGAAATAACAGATTTTACGATGAAATGATCATAAACTAATTCAATATCTAACTCTATTTGATTGATTACGAGAAAGTGCGATCGAGTTCTAAAATTTTCAAAAAGCGCAATTGAATCCCAAAACTTATCAAATTTGTGAAATTAAACCCTTCTTTTAATTGTATTTTTTTATATAAATTTTAAGACTCGATTGTATTTTTGTTATAATTTTTAGAACTTAATTACACATTTTGAAAGTTTTAAGAGTCTACTACATTTCAATTGAAGTTTTATGACTCGATTATATTTTTTAAAATGACTCAATTGTAATTTCGTGATAAGTTTTAGGACTTATAATGTATTTATTCCTTTTTTTTTCTATCACCCGACTTTTTTTCTTTTTTTGTGTCAAAAGGAACATTTGATTTCATTTCATTTTCCTCGAGATATAAGCGAGAAATATCGCAGCTTCAACTGCAAATCAAATTACATAACAATTTCAAAACAAAACAAGCTCTAGATAACAAAAATAACAAGAGAAATCATCGAATAAGATTATGGAGAACACGCTCAAAGAGCACATCTACTATTTTTTCACACCATAATCCGTGGGTAATCATCGAATCCGTCTTTAGTAATGAGCACATACTAAAAACTCCATCTGTTGTTACGACTTTGCTTTTTGACGTTGCTCGTCTATGTTTGGTGTCCCCAATACCATCATCGAGCGAGTAAAAAGGTTAAACAAGTATAGATTTGACTCGAGTGAAATATTTACGAAACTCCTCTAATCTCCTTTGAAATTAAAATTGTTCACCAACGAAACCCAAAGAGAGTAAAATCCAAAAAAACATACACGCAGAAAGCCTCAAATTTAAACTAGACTGGGATGGAAATATCTAAAAATAAATGAGAAAGAAAAGTTTCCAGATCTAAACTAAATCATAAGAGAAAAGCTCCCAAACGAGAGAAAAACAAGAAAAAAGAAAAGAGGAGATCAAAACAACTTAAGAAAATAATAAGGCGGAGGGAGAGCCCTCGAGGAAATGTTACTGGCAATTAGGGTTTAGGGGGACGAGAGAGCGAGTTCACGGTGCATAATGTAAAGTGTACGCTTTCAATCACCCTACTTGAAAATGTCATATTTCACGATTAAATAATTGGAAAGCAATCCGACATATAGACTTATTTTCGATACATATTTACCATAAATTGATAAGAAAAACAGGGCGACCGAGAAAACAAATAGGCACGGTATTTGAGTTTGACTACAAAAAAATAAAAATAAAAACGTATTTATAAGATGGTCGATGTTGCTTACGACTTTTTCATTTTCCACGTTCTCCGTCAAATACGTGGTTAGAACGAACACCTGCTTTGACTGCGGTGCAAAGATGACGTGCGCTCTCCTATTTGCATACGCCAGCCTGACATCACGGTTACGTGAACCCAGCGCTACAGTAGTTTAGCCCTTGAGATAAAAAGAATAATAACTTAATAATCCAAAATTATGAAAGAAAAAAGGAGGGAAAGGCAGGAGCAGTTGAGATGGCTTTTCCCGAGGCGGAATTCATCCTCCGACCGCGCCTCTTGTCCTAAAACCGGTTTAAAACATCCACCGTACTACCAAATACGAGAAAAGCAATATAATTAACATATTCAATTAGCACGCTGATCACGTGTGGAGAGCAACTTCGCTGGTGTCAGACGAATTACGACCGCTTGGTACTCTATCTCGGTGAAGAAAATCCGACGCGGAGTTGAACTTAGAGACAAGTCATGCCACGTCATTCGTTACGCCGACGGTCAAAACCAACCCCACGCGGCAAATGGGGTGGAAAAGTCACTCGGTCACAAACAATTTTTTCTAGCTATTAATTACGCTTGAAATTTTGACACACAAAAAAAAAAAAAAGTACGAAATAAATCCTCTAACGATTGAAGGATCAAAGGGCTCTCGTCGAGTAGTGATCCGAATCAGTAGATCAACTTAATAATAAAAAATGTCTCGGCTTCCGAGATATTGATTTTCCATTATGCGAGAAAAGAATTATGCCGTCAACTCTAAGACTTCCATGTTGGTTATTTGACAAGCGGCGTTGGGCGTTGGTTAGTAATGCCGTGGGAAGTAATAAACTCGGAAAACCGTCAAATTGCAATATTGAATGCAATCAACGGCTTTGAAAGTCGGCCAAAGAAGTCAATGCCGGCTCCGACCACCACGACCGAGTGACACGATGCGCGCTGGGCGCACTACCTTTGAGCATTGGGGCCCACTGCTCATTTGCCCGTCCGGCCCACCAAACAACCGGGCCTCGACCGGACGTGGGTCTTCCCCAGCTGCCAAGACCCAGACAGAAAACCACGTCTCGGTCGGACCGTTTTGGATTTTTACTTTTTTGTGGTCGAAGACCCTTTTGGAATTTACGGGGTGGGATTCAGCATGTCTCATTGCACAAAGGTGGTGTTTCTTTTTGTCGAGCAGGTTATGTGCAGCGCAGGAGTCGGGCAGATCTACATAGGCTTTGTTCGAGTGGGAGAGGGAGACGCGGGAAGGAGATGAAGTAAACCATACGGCGAGGTCGAGATGATTGCTAGCGGTAATCATTGGGCATGAACATGAATTGCCACCAGTTCGAGGGGGACCAGAATCATTAGCTTCTTTCATCGAGCGTGAAGAGGCAGCACAGACAAATTTGCCATCGGAGTTTGCGTGCATGAGTGTTTGTGTCCTCCACTCTTTTTGCCTTTATATAACCACCAATGTGTTCCATTATCAACGAGTGGAAAAAAGGTGGGGGCACCTCATCATTTCATTCCGATCTCCACCTCTCTTCTTCATCTTTACCTCAAAATTCATACATCAGGATCTTCTCCATCTTAGGCCGACCAACTCGGAACGGCGAACATCTAAATCGAAAATTTTCGCATGTGCATGGAAAATTTAGTGGCTCTATGGTTTTCCCACCTTTTTCTTGGGATTAAGATCAGGGAATCCTTCACGAGATGTACAAAGCAGATCGCAAAATACCAGAAGAACGTGGAAAGAGAGGAGGTGATTCATGAGAAGATAACAAGACGAGAAGTATACTGAAACACGAGGCAGCAAGCTCGTGGTCCCCCATCGTAAAGAGATCTTCATAATGTCTGTGAAGGTGTGAAATCCAAGCAATCCCAATTGGGTCCCCCGCGGGGCATTCATTCACTTTAAACAGGGGACATGTGGATGTGGGTTGGTCTTATTTCGCTAGGACATGCGTTTCGAGCCTCGATCATCATGTCTAATCTATAACATCAGAGCATTACAATTGAAGTTGTCGACATACAACCAAATACTTCACATCTATTATCATATCATCCAGATTTATGTATGTTCGAATCATGTCTTAATGTTTGGAGTCTCATCCTCGTCATCATATTTAGCATTAATCTCAATAGGAGTTGTCGCGATATCGTTATCAGTAACTCTCGCTCGAGAGAAAAATGTCCCAAGTGGCATATACGTGGCTCGAGGAACATAATGACCGAAAAAAATCTGGAGCGACTTGACCAAGCGGTCAGGAGATAATAACCAAGAGAAAAGTGGCATGTTAAATTAAACGATCTCTACATGCACACTCTACTTGAGTTTGAGGACTAACGTGTGAAGGACATATCAACTATCGCACATCAAAACATAAGCGGGAAAATTACCATATAAGTTATAAACCTATTACGATTGTGATAATTTAGTCATAAATATTTTTTTTTTCCAATTGAGTCCAAAAATTCTTACATTTGTACCAATTCAGTTTTTCCAACAACGTTTGGCGGCCGTCGGCAAGATGTGACAATTTTCAATATTATTCTAACATTTTTCGAATTATTTATTTATTTTTTTCTCCGTTCTTCCTCTACCTTGCCGGCCTCGAGCGAGGCCGGCCTCGTAAGGGCAAGGTTGCCCGAGGCTCGCAAGGATTGACCTCGCTAGATCCGCACCTTTGATTCCCGCAGCCTTTGATTTCTCAAGTTTTTGCTCGGCCATCCTCGATGCACCTCAAGTGTTTGTAAAAGTGCCGCCTTTACTTGCACCGTCTTGCGGGAGGACGAAGCTAGCGAGGCTAACCCTAACTCGACAGAAGGCATAGCGAGCCTCGTCCCTATGTGGCAAGCCTTGCACGCGGCCGTCTCCAGCCATTGACGAGGCTGATGACTGCAGAGGAAGAAGAAAGAAAAAAAAATAAAAAGAATAAAAATATTCAAAAAATAATAAATTATTATTAAAATTGCCACATCAACTTCGGTAACACCACTTCAAATTCACCCGGTTAAAGTTGGCCCGAAGAATTGAACCGACCTAAATACAAAATGTTTAGGACTCAATTGGCCAAAAAAAAAAAAAAGAGAGAACGGTTTCAAAACCGAATTAACACAATTTCAAATATGTTTCCGATTTTTGTTTGGTAATTTTCCCAACATGCGCGACAGTTCACAACTAATTTCCCACTATGCCGCGGTGTAATTTTTAGTTCTTTCACGTCAATCTACAAATTTCTCTGTTTTGCCGCCAAATAAAAAGATTTTGTAGAATTCTTTTAGTTATATCCAAAGAATGAGATACACTTTAGATCCGTATAAAAGCTTTAGGTTAGGAAACTCCCTGATTGATTTATCTGGCATCGGATCCTTCGCTCATGGTGGACCCGTATCCATGACCCATCTCCCTCTCGATTATCGAGCAGCTTCATAAGTAGGTGAAGTCCAAAGAACGAAGAATGTGGGTGATGTGATGATTATTCTCCCCTCCCCCAACCTCCCGCGAGACCCCATTGCTATTTCTCGGTCAACCGCGTCTTCCTGTTCTTTCTTCGCTTACGCTTCTTGGGCATGTCCACTTCTACTTCCGAAGTGCCTTCTGGCCTTCCCGAGGGCGATCCGACCGCCGCGAGGCCCTCCGACTCCTCGGAAATCGCGCCTTCCCTGGAGGAAGCGACGAAACCTGATGGGGGTGGTCCCGCCGTGATCGACGGGCCCTCGTTGGTGATCAAACTGCCGTCTAACGTGGGCGAAGAATTCAAGGTCGACGGCGACGGAGAAGACGACGAGGGAGGTTTCAAGACTCCGACGTCCGCGGGTAGCAAGATACCAGCGCTCGCTGAGTGCCCGCCCGCGCCGAGGAAGCGCAGATGGGAAGCGACTCTGAACTCGAAGACACCACCCACAGCGCCGTTCAAGTGCCGGCGGCTCTTGATTGATCTGTCGAGCGAGACTCGGTCTTTCTTTGCACCTCCTCTGTTGACGAATTTTGGCGGGGAGATGAACCGGAGACCCGAGGAAGGGGACACGGCACCAACACGCGAACTATGAATTTCTTCTTCGAATCCCATGAGATGCGAATACAGCAGATCAACTTCGTCTTTTCATATGGTTATAAGCGTTCGTGGATGGTGGGGTGACTTAGTTGAAGATTTTCAAGATCTTGAACTAAGCTTCTGCATTCTCGGCACGGGAGATACTATAGTCAAGGAGTGAGCCGAGGACCAAACTCAACTCATTCCTTTAGTTAGTGCAATACAACATAAATTGGCTGCTTATTATCAAAAACAAGTCCCCACGTGGATCGATGTTCTCCTCGGTTCGCTTGTGGATCATCTTCACTAGCTTAATGCGTACATCCCGTTTCTAAATCAAAGCCAATGTACGACAATTTATGACCATCGTAGATTTTTTAGTCTTACAGGTGCCTACATATCACGCATGATGCATCATTCTCCTTTCGAACGTGTATACATATAACCAACTTAATTACCCAAAACCACTTCAGTCTTTGATTTAGACGTAAGTATAGATTTAGCTCTACTGCATGTCCTTCATATACTGCATTCTGCATGTAAAGTTCACATTGGTTGACCGGAAAGATAAAACGACAGACATGTCATGTATCGAGCAGCGAGAAAAGAGGCATTCCTATATCCAAGGAATCTGCAGAATATACTTCGCGACCCGGTTGATCTCCTGCAATTTTATTGTTGATCCATCCATGTCGTGATGAGGTGGATAGAGGATATACCGGGTGCACTCGAAACTTGAAAGAACAGAAGAAGAAGAAAGGATAGCTAACTGTTCGGTTCTACCCTGGCTTATGTGGAAGGTTAGGTGCATTGGTTTAACCGGTTGATTCAAGAGTCTTTGTACGAAACAACAAACACTTGCGCGCGCTCACTAACTACCGTTAATGAGTCGCAGAAACTTGCTGAGAAGTGGCCGACGACCCAATTCGCCAACCTCTCCAGAGTTAAACTTGAGCAAACACAGTCGCAGTATTTCTTTAAGAAGATTTATGATGGTGTCATAGCATTCAAGCTAGCTATAGAAATGATCGAGGCATTGTCGGTTGACAGGTTTGTCCATCATTTGGTGGTCCTGGACCATAAAATTTGGTCATATTTGTGAAACATGACTGTGTCAGACAATTTTTCTTAGATAGTATTGTGTTTAGAGGATGTAGAACAAGCATTGCAAAATAATTTTTTCTATTTCTTTTTCTTTTTCGCTTTGTTCCGAACAAATTACCAACGTGGTTTTCGTTGCTTCATGGGACGTACAAATACAAGCGGTCCTTAACTTTCGTCACTACAAAAATGATAATGGCAACCCTCCATTAACTACTTATGGTGCAAAATGGATCTTGCTATTAAGGATATGGCAGAAAGAAATGATAGATATCGAATGAAATTATCATTAGAATTGAGATCTCATTAACGGGTCAATCTTCGATGTAATTTCAGCATTGGCTAAGATTAAAAAAAAAAGGAGTAATCCATTTTCTCTTTGGAGAATTCCCTTCAACTATTCGTGTTCACTAAACCTATCTAGGCAGCAGACAGTAACCTTGCCATTTTGCGCTGTATGTCAGCATGATACGGTCTGGTTCGAGATCCAGAAACGTTCTTCTGCACCGGAGCGACATCCACATGCAGATCAAATATCGACCGACTGCAAGGCACATGCTAACATGCTGAAGAACTAATCCTTAATATTGCAAAACTCTTGTATGGATCCGATCAGACACGACGGACATTAGGCATGAAACGAAATACTTCCTTTGTGCGTCAGGCCCATTTGCTGGCTCAATAGCTTTCCGATTCCTGCTCAGCACCTCTCGATGGACTAATCATTTGTCTCTTGTCGGGCCAGCGGAAGGTCCATGTTTATGGACTCAAATAAGAACTTAGGTTTGCTCTACTCCTGTGATGAAACGCTATAGAGAGTTGCAGGGCATCAGCAGTAAAAGTAGAACCTCTGTACGAGGAACAACAGGAGCAGTTCTCCATGGCACAGATACTAGACTGTGTTGAGGAAATTGAGTGAGGCAGTATAGTCCAAACCTAGGAGTCACCGACACTTTTCAGGAGCCTTCATGTCATACTGTGTTCGACATTCCGATACTCTCCGATACCTTTCGACATGCGATTGACACGTGATCAATGCCCCGGACAACCCAACGGACACGTAAGTTCAACATACGGACATACCATTTCGTCACATACGGAGTCAATTTTAAGTATTTTTAATAAATGAGGGTTAAAGTGTAGAGTTTATAAAAATATATATATGCTTAAGTCATATATCCAGCCATTCCAAAAAGTTAATATTCCCATACAGCAAAAAAAAAAAATAATAATCTGTCGGAATCCTCTATTTTTAAAAAAAATAAAAACGTGTCGGCATGTCATATATGTGTCCTCTCGTGTCGTGTATCAATATCAATGCCACTTAGATCCAAACACGTGATACCTGAAGATGGGCAGTACTAGTACCAGTTAACCTCATTGGTCATCTTCTTCGTGTACCCAGAAAAGATCAATCAATCATGTTCTTTGGGAAACACAGGGAAATTTTACACGAGAGAGTGTTATAATGGTCCCTGCACTGACCCTTTTTCACTTTGGACTTTCTTTTGGCCAAGTATCTAACATTGCTCCGTTCCCAAGATATAAGAGCACGTTTCTTTCCTTTCGAACGACTTGTACTGAATCATTGGCGATTCCCTTATGGCCACTCCTTAAGTTCGAGAATGAGAGGGTCGAATCTTTATCTTCGGGAGGAGTAGGAAGAGGACATGTTAGGAGGGAATATGGTTTTGCAACCTACACATCACACATAACGCACATAGCGTGGATCGTATAGTAGAATAGAATAATTATAACAAAAAAAAAAGGTACTTGTACTGTCGGTGGACTGAAATGAGAGCTGCCATGAACATCTGCCTGAAGTAATGGGCCCTTTCCTATCCGCAGAAACGATCTTACACTTGGTGTTCGTGGAATTTCTATGCACGAACCATCTTTCATCAAATTCTTATACAAAGCGAAGTTATGAATCAGGTTTTGTGCGTAATATGATTATTCTTATGACATGTGGGAGTAGTTCTCGTTTAGTGGCGACATTACATTTTCAGAAGGCACTCCGCCTGTTCTCGTTTAAAATATCTTCCGACATTGTTGTGATCTAAGTCGTGGGGACAAAAAAAATGACAATACAGATAGGTTGAATTATTAGGTATGGAACTATGCATACCCAAAAAGACATGATTGGATCTTGGACGATAATTTAGAATGCGCATAGTAACACTTCCGAAAGTGGATTTCTACTCTAGAAGTATTTTTGGAGTAGAAATCCGTTTGGTAATGTAACTTTTGACAAAATCCGTTTAGTAAAAACTTTTACTTCGAAAGAAATTTCTAATTCGGAAGTGAATTTTCACTTCTAAAGTTATTTTTTTCCAATCCGAGAAGCTAAAAAAAAGAGCTTCTCAACTCAAAAAGTACTTTTTGGACAAAAAAAAAAGACCTTACAAAATACTTTTCGCCCCACATTCTTTTCATTACACGCTCACCCTCTTTTTATCGGGCCCGCCTCCGCCAACTTTCGTCGCCGCCCACCACCGATTACCAACACTCACCACCGCCGACAACCGTGAGACCACTACTCATCGCCACCCACTACCACCACCAACCGCCGACTATCGCCCGCCGCTTCCCATTTCCCGCCGCCGTGCCGCGTGCACCGGTTGTGACCACCGCCCACCACCGGCCGTGATCGCCGACCACCGCCCACCGCCCCCACCGCTTGTCGTCGGCCAGTGATCGCCGACCACCGCCGCCTCCGCCCACCGCCCTCTGCCGAGTCGCCATCTCAGTCAGCAGTCAAAAATGGCCATTTCCAATATAGTTTTTAAAAAAAATAAACAATTTTTTTTATATTTTTTAAGAAATGTAAGAAATTTGTCGACGGTTGACAATAATTCTTCATAGAAGATTTTCCGTTAATAATGTTTTATAATTATAAATTTTCAACCGTTACCAAACGAATTTTTATGATCACAAATCAACTTCCGCTTCTAAGTAGAAGTAGAAAAATCAACTTCCGATCAAAAGATGTTTATGAAGCGAAGTGTTATGTTACATGCGCGCCCTTACATGACCGTACTTCTACATTGTCAAAGTTGCTCAATTGAATAGGGCTACGTTTGTTAGCCAAGATAAAATCAAGATAGTACAAAATTTATTTTATTCTATGTTTGGTGTCTGCCCAAGATAGAATAAAATTAGACATAAGCATAACGTAGGCCGGATAAAAGTATCATATGGGGAAGGTGGGATAAAGGTAGAAGGATTTTTTTATATCCATTATATAAAAGCTATTCTTTTCTAACAATAAAATTCTTAAATTAATAACATTAAAGAATAATTATATATAAATAAATATTTTAATTATAAAATAAAAATATAAATATAAAAAATCAACAAATTTCATATTCATTTACTACTATTTTTATTTTTATATTTTATTTCTACTCTATAATGTATATATCATATACATAAATTTATTTTATGAAATTTTTGTTAAGGAATGATGGAAGGGAATAAAAACGAAAAGAAATAAAAAGAAAGAGAGGGAAAAAAATAAGTAACTGAAAATGAAGTGGAAGAACCCAAGTTTTAAATAAACAAAATCAAACTTTATAACGATCTTTCTAATTCTCGAAAAATGAGGAGCAATGAGACTTCCAAAAAAATACTACCCTCTCTATTTCTCATCTTTGGTTCATATTAAAGCTTCACGACTCATTCGTAATTCTTTGGTTCACATCAAAGCTCCATGAAAACAACGAGAAAATCGAAGCTCCTTCTACTTGGTAGCTCTAAGGTTCATGTTAAAAGTCCATGAAAGCAGCAAGAGAGTCAAACCTCCTTCTCCATAGCTATGTGATTCACGTTAAAGTTTCACAAAAGTGGCGAGAGAGTCAAAGCACTATATTTTCGAAATAGTGAAGGTGAATTGTTGGGTTTCCTCTCTCTTTTTAGATGTGGCATTCACTGACTAATCTACCAATGTTGTTGCTCATTTATATTTTTTTGTCATAATCAAACTCGTGACCTCTTGAACATTGCGGTAAGCACCCCTCGTTAGATTTTTAAGAGTTAGATCGTACAACAATCATGGATTGATTGATGGTGTTATCTTCATTTATGCATTTGTGGTTTCTTTTGTAGTGATACGAAAATATCCAACCTTATTAATGCATCAAAGCGAATAGAACATAGTAAAATTCAAGGATTTGATGTCATTATCTAGACCAGAAATCCAAAACGGACAAACGCAGCTTGGGAGTAATAGTTAGACCGAGATGATATAACGTGAAAGAAGGGGTTATTTGTGCTATTATAAAGGGAGAGAGGATTCAAAAAAAAAAAAAGGGCGAGAGGGAAAAGGGTACCGAGTTTTAGAATTCAAAAAGGAAGGCTTCAACGCAACTAGCAAGAGACTACGTGCCTATGGCTATAGTGGAGAAACTCAGGAGTAATCAAATATATCTTTCGAAAGTTCCTAATGTATGGGAAATGACTTGAGAGATTCACCGCGACGACTCGCATTCTCGAACCCATGAAAACGAGCGGATTCTTTCTTCGTCGTATGGAGATTGGCATCTTGTTCCTCTGCAACTTGCCAACTTGCCCTCTCTCTTCTCACGATTCGACCCAATTAAAGAAGTGAGTTTTTCTCATCGAATTCGACAAGTGTGCAAGAATTCATTGCGGAGTCGGACGGAATGAAAAGGATTTTGATCGTCTTCGATGTCTCTTGTGATATATATATATATATATATATATTCAATCGATTAGTTGAGGGAAATTATTGATGTCGACTTTGATTAATGAAGGGTGTTCGCTTTTGGTGATTATCTGATCGCTTGTGCTTATCGTATATAACCCGTTCCTTTTCTTTGAGATTCAAGTCATTTGGAACCACTCGTTAGAATCTAGTTTATGTGATCTAGTGGTCACTTCTGGTCTACAATGATTCCGCGAAAACGACCCCTTTCTGCTAGATATTTTCTGTTGGAACATATAATTTATTCGTAATATTGACCGGTAGCTATTTCTGTTCGTGTTAGTAAATGTGGTGCAACGAATGGTATGGTAGGAAGCCAGAGAGTTGCCCCGCTTCATTCCTCAAAGTCACAACAAGACACAATGTCCGAACCTCTTTTCCTCGATCCGACATCTTAGCAACGCTAATGAGGTCGGTCCAAACCACCATCATGAATTCCACCTAAAGTATGATGTCCGTAGGCCAGGATGTGATATAAAATTACAAATCATTCGGGCAAAGAAATTTTTTTATGTCTTAACCCCAAATCCGGCCGTGGGACACAGAACGCTAAAGTCAAAAGAGGCGTGTCCCACGTAACGGGAGCATGAAGAAAGACGCCCCCCCGTCCTTCGAATCTGACCATGACCCACTTCCCTGTTTGTCATTTCATTTCCATAGAAAGGCGCAATTATAGGATAGAGCAAACTAGTTGGTACTCCGGGACAGATAGGGTCCCGTAGAGTCTTTACAATGCACCAAATACATGAAAACAAACTGCCAACCGGTTCGGGGGCCCCATCCGCCGTGGGGCTTCAGAGCCTGTGTCAGAGAAATCACGCACCCGGACAGTCCACGTGTCGGCATCTTGTCAGATCAATCGAGCGACACTTGCTGGGGCCCCAGTGGACGATGATCCATTCATGAATCATGACCCCACCCTCCTCTTTCCCCGAATTATTGAGACCCGTCTGATGATGGGGACAAGACAGCATCCGCAGCTCACACGACAAGGTAAATTCAATGTCCTAAGTCGCTTTTTCTTCGTCCAATTCCACTTCTTTTATACATGAGCAAAGAATAGAGGAAGCAATTACAGATTAGATCTCGCCGCCACTCTTTCTGCCCCTTTCTTTCCCTTTGTCAAAGGGAAGAGGAGAGAGACCAGGTGGGGAGTCGAAGAGACCCAAGCCATATCCTTTTTTGACTCTTTGTAAAGGTCTTTTAACACAAAACAATCTTGAGTAGCAGCCATCCAAGAATGTTGACCAATTCTTCCCCTTTGAAGATCAAATAATTTCCTTCTTTTCTTTCCCCAGTACAGACCAACTAACAAGACTCAAAAATCAGCAATCCAACTTCATTCTAAAAGTACAGACATAAAAGACTACAGCAAATTTCCTTTTTTAACTGAGATGACAAACTCACCAATCCAAGCCTGCAACTCAATTCTTGCTTATTCCCCAAATTGGCAACAGCAGAGATTCATTTCGCTATCTATACATACCACCGTGGCCCGGCATAGACAAAGGAATTCTTCGTTATATTTCCTTCTTTTTAAATCCCTCTCTTGGGTTCAAAATTATCTTTTTGATCGCCAACCACGGCCTCTCAGAGTCCTCAAAGCTTATTGACCCACTCGTTATCGGCCGCGATCCTTCCAGATCCACGGCCGCCCATCTTTCCCAATGTTCCGACGGCCGATAAGCCCTTGAAGCTGCTGCTTCCCTCGCTAAAGTTCCGTGACCTCCTCGACCTTCTCAATTTTGAGGAACTGACGTCGCTGACCTCGAGATCAGCTTCGTCAAAGCCCTTGCTCTTAGCAACGGCTAACCGTGCTATGCTGCTTCGGCAGAAGGGGCAGACTGGAGGAGTTAGGGATGCGGTTGTGGGGTTGGGCTTGTTGTGGCAGCAAAGAGCCAGCGTGCAATGTGCACACATTTGGTGGCTGCAGCCTTGGACTTCAATTGTGCACACCTGCTCGAAGCATATGCAGCATAACTCGGTGTCGCTGGCCTGCAAGCAAGATTGCCCCGTTAAGAGTTTTCGGCATCATTAAACCCAACAGTAGTCCGAGCATCTACAAAAAGCAAATAATCGCAATCTGGCAGTTGATCGAGAAAAAAATTGAGACAAAAGCATCAACTAACATGACAAATGCTTTTCTCAAATATATCATGGGAAAGTTACAATGAATCTCGGACGTTCAACATCCTCCAGGCTTAGTTCCCACTTGCCGTGATTCATTTGTTAACTTAATTCCCTAAACTGGTCTATTTGTTTTTTTGTGAAACTAAGATTAGCTAACGAACCAATGGTCTCATAATGAAGCCAATCTACAGTTCACAAACTCGAAGAACGTAAGTAAACTTCGGAGAGCAAGGCAAGAAGGAGACATAAAAAATCCTGCCATTCTCATAGTAGGAACCATTACCTCTGAAATATCATCGTCAATCCCCACATTGGAATGGGATGGTGATGGGAATGAGTATACAGTTCCCTTTAAAATGCTTTTCTCCCTCTCCTTATTTGCCTCCATCAAGGCTCGCTCCAGTAGAAGTTTTGCATCTTCATCCAGCTCACTTATGAATTTCAAAGGTGATGGCCAGACAAGAGGTTCTGCGGATGACGGATTTAACAGAGCCGCACATGCTCCATGCTTGTGCTTGAAAGCAACCATGTAAGGGATTCTCCTGCATCATTAGAAGATTAGGAAACCCAGAATCAGGAAACAAAGTTAACAGTAAACTTCTACAAATGCGACACGAGAAACCATAATTTTCTAGATGCATCTAACGCTCAGATGGAGTCAATACAATAATCCTTCTAGAATGTGAAATTTCTTTCCTGTCAAACTGCTATTGCTGGGCTGAATCTAGAAAGTTGATATTCTATTTTTGCCGAGCGAATCTAGAAAACAAGATGAGGACACAACATATGAGGCAAAAGGAACTCACATAATCCGTTGTATACCTCCTCTTCCTTTCAAGATTTCCACTTTCTTTCTTTGATCTTTTTCCACTTTCTTCCTAAATCTACTTTTGCGTGAATTCCAAAGACGTTTTCAAGGCATTCTTTATAATTTTCCCATTTAAGATCAACCACTCGTCACTTTCTAATAAGATGGTGGATGTGCAAAATCAAAGGTAAGAGCAAGAGATCCTACCCAGACGCATCTCTTCGAAGACGATCTGCACCCCATGCCAGCAACTCACGAATGCAATCGAGGGATCCTCCTCTTGCAGCCAGATGAAGAGGAGTGCTTCCCGGATACCTATAGACAACAAAAATCAATCTCATGGACAATTGAGAACTTAAACAATCAATCCCTGGTGGGATTTAAAGAATAATTACCCATATCCTCCAGTTGATGCACAAACTAGAGCTCCATTATCCAGAAGAATGTGCACACAATCAGGCCGTCTTTGACGTGCTGCTAGGTGCAATGGGGTGGCACCCCTGCCGTCCCTGATATTCACAAATCGTGCATATCCCCTGAATCCATCAAATGACCCGCAAAGTTATCAACTGATGCCAAGCCCCACACACACCACCCCCCCCACACACACACACACACACAAAGAGACAGAGAGACCCACCAAGAGACAGCAACTGGACTAGATTGAGCAGCAGAAAGAATGGCTTTGAGGCAGTTAGAATGGCCGTAATAAGCAGCATAGTGCAGGCAAGTTCTTCCATTGAGCGAATCAAACATCAATACCTGATTAACAGCATCATCTCTGATTAGTAATTCATGCATCAAATGAAAAAACCAAAGAATAGTAAAAAGAAAAGCGTTAGAATTCGCCTACATTAGCTCCAGCTTCAAGCAGCCTTTCCACGCAGGCGATTTTGCCATGCATTGCGGCTAACATAAGCGGAGTCTGAGACCATATCGCAACCCAAAGAAGGAAAAAGAAAAGAGTGAATCCCAGATCGAGAAGAAGAACGAAAGCCCACTAGATCGAACGGCTTTAGATCATTAAACACAAGGCAGACATTATATGAACTTCACCTGCTTGTGCCGGTTCAATAAATCAGGATTCAAGGACCGATCCAGAAGCATAGATAGAATCTGCAAAACAAATCAAACACCAGAGCTCAACCAAACTGACAATACCCAACTTTTATCGAAGACGAAATGCGAGTCAAATGAACAAAAAACAAATGTAATCAGAATAAACTATCGGTGCGCCCCAAGAAAAGGAAACTTTAGAAAGACGATACAGGAAACAGGAAGAAAGGAAGGATTTTTGCAGAGAATCACATCGATCTGGCCATTTGCAGCAGCGATATGAAGCACGGACTGTCGATCATAAGCAGTGGTCTGGTGGAGGAGGCTAGAATCTCTCTGCAAGACAGCTTCCAAAATCTCCAAATCCCCAAACTGCACAGCAGTGAAGAGCCCGTGCTCCTGACTCGCCCCGCAACTCAGTCCCTGACCCATCTCCCCCTCGCTTCACCGGCCGTCGTCGCAGCCGCCGCCGCCGCCGGGGAGGCGCTTCCACCCCTATGCCCAGAGAGGTGGTGGCCTGACAATGGTCATTGCGCCTCCCAAAAAAGTGGCTCCCGAATATGTAATGCACTCTGGGAGGACTCACAGGCGGAGAGAGAAGACAGAGAAAGCGAAGGACTTCTTATTTAATCGGTCACTCAATCGTGAGGATTGGAAAAAACAGAGCAAAAGTGAACAATTCCGGGGTTAAATTGCATTGGACGGATCTGCCCGGAGGAGGAGCGGAGCTGACCGTACCGATGACTTTGACTGTTCTGGGCAGGAGTCAGATATTTTGGGGGCAGTTGAATGAATCCCATCTTTGATTCCGCGTTATTGCGCCAACTATTTAAGATTGAGTCCAACACTCCGCCGTCTAAATTACTATTACGGTCCTTTGTCTGAAAATCAGACCGTGCTTTACTGGTTGTCTACGGCTCATTTTCCCATTTCCCTTTCTCTTTTATACAACCGCTGATTAAATAACGGAAAATATTTCGAAAATCATGTTCTGGCCTTGACTCATTCTTTTTTTTTTTAATGCATATCTGTCTCTCATATTATATGTTTTTACCCTTAAAATGCTCGTTTCGCGAAGGATTTATGATTTGAAAAATAGTCTTTTTAATATCCTAATATTTAGACGGAGAAAACATTTTTTCATTGGCTGTTTCAAGCAACTCAAGCAGTCATTTTGAGGAAAATGATTTTGAAATCATTCATTTTTCGTGAAGTAAATACTGACCTAATTGGCGGCACCCTACAAAGTTTTACGCTAAATTTATCCTTACTGCTTCCTTCCGTTTGACATTTAATTGTGATGCTCTTATTATCAGATCATCTCTATACACGACCAAGATAAAAGAAGCTAAAGTCCTCCTTCCATTTTAGACCCCCCCAAAAAAAAAAGTAATCCTGTAGTCCCATCATCTTATTCTTCACTCCATGGGATCTCTTCCTTTATTCCTTAATCTTCTTAGACCACACGTGCCAATGTATCTCTTTAGATATTTTATTAATTAGTTGATTAGTGGGAGGGAATGGTGGCGGGATGTATTTGCCCATTAACGTTTTACCATATTCATCAACAAATTTAATACATCCCGCACCCAACCAACCCATACCGACCCGCATTCTAAATACTTATATATTTAAATAAATCAGAAATATTTATTTCTTTAATTTATTAAGAAAAATATATCTAAAATATGCAATTGAATTTTTATTTTCGAAAAATTTAAATTTTTTATTTTTAAAAATAATTTTTATTATAACCGCATAGCTCCGCCGCGCGCGACCACCGTTGCTCCCGCCACCGGCCGCCGCCGCTCTTCCACCTCCGCCACCTCCGTGCGTCTCCCACCATTACCACCGTCCACCACCTCTACCCGCATCTAGGGGGCATATATTTCACGTATAGATTCATATAATCAAAATCCTTTAAATTTTTCATTTCTGAAGTTTCAAATAATATTTGGGATTTGAAGACAAGAAAGGAATGCTTATTAACAAGCTATGAACAAAGGAAGGTGACAAAGGGGGAGAAAAAAGAAAAGAAAGAAAATAAAAAATAAAAGAAAAATTACTATAAAAATAAATTATTAAAATATTAAAAATAGAATTTTTAAAAAATATTCACAAAACTTATTTATGATTCACTTAAGATAGTTTTCTTGTTAACCCATTTACACCCATTTAGAACCCATTTTGACACATAGAGTTTAAGAACCCATTTATGACCCATTTAAGTCTTGCCAACCCATTTTGACCCACCACCATCAAATATGGGTCAAATGTGGGTTCCGGACCCATTTGCCACCTCTATTAGTGGGCGGGCGGATCGTATGAAATTGTGCATTTGGGGCTTAAAAGTCCCCGCGATTTCATTCGGGGCATCTGCCGGTGGGAGGGGTAGAAATGGTAGTTTGCTAACTCTTGCCGTAGTAAGAATTGAATTCGTTTATTTAAATTTGAACCTCTTTTTTTTTTTTTTTATGTTTGATTGACCAATGAGGACCCGCCGTTTGGAAGACTTCCACCTCGGAATGCTGGTGGCGGCGGCGGCGGCTTCGGCTGCTTAGGGTGGCTGTGGGTTTACATGTCAAAGCTCTTGGTGGTACCTCAATTTCACCTCCTCCAAATAACCCTACCTTGCACACGCTGAACAAGAACTTAGGAAGTAGTAAATTATCCTGATATCATAGAAATTTCATAAATAGAAAAGTTAGTACAAAAAAATTTCAAATTGATACATTTATGATAAATTTACCCTAAACTATTTTTTTTATCACATAAAACTCCAAACCGTTACACTTGTGACAAATTTACCCTTCATTAATTTAGTTAAATCTAATCGTCAAATTCTAGTTGGGTAACAAATAATAGTTGACGGTATATCGTTTAGGGTTTTACCCTCTGTTTGTCAAATAGTCTTGTATCAATTGAAAATTTTTTGTGGTATTAACCCAAAATTTTTTGGCCGAAGGGTAAATTTGTCATAAGCGTATCGATTTAAGATTTTTCGTGGTTAAAAAATTAGTTTAAGGTAAATTTGTCACAAATATGCCATTTTAAAATTTTTGTGATAAAAAATAATTTGGGGTAAATTTATCACATGTGTACCAATTTGAGATTTTTCGCGGTAAAAAAAAAATTTTGGAGTAAAATTATCACGGTGTATTAGTTTGATTTTTTTACTGGTATTAACCCTAAATAGAATGATGTCATAAATTGGACGTAAATCGAAAAATTGGTAAACTATTCCAACACTATGTGAATGCGATATACAAAACGTTACGACTAGTCGGACGTCCAAAAGCAGTTCCCTCATCAGCAACTTCTTTACGGTCTACCTCATCGCTCGGTAAATTAGTCTTGTATCGGCGGATAAATTCTAGTACCCAAACATTATTTTGGCCCTTGCCCAAGAGCCGTTCACATGAATGATTGGCTTGGAGTTGACCCCGGGAGATAAGTTAAAAACAGAGTATCAGTAGGTAGGAGGTGCCGAGGAAGCCGGCCGGCAGAGGAAAAACATGTCGAAAAGGAAGTGGGAAATGGATTTGATAAGCCATTGGGTTGGAATCATACCACAAGCAAAGCATAAAATCTCAAAACTCAAAATTTGGCAATCTTGGTAATTAGTTGGCGGTTTCTGGGGTCAAAAATGCCTTTTTCAGACAAGCCAAACACCTCGTACCCTTTTTCTTTTCATCTCTTTCCCCTGTTTTCGAGCAAACTTGAAAATTTGTTGAACAAGTGAATGTCTACCAGCTTTTCTGGAGAATCCGCCTTCAAGCGTTATTGTCCAAGCAAAGCGCTTTCTCTTAGGAATCTATCTTTGTTGTCCTGTCATTTCCCCTTCCCTCTTATGCCTTTAATAAAGAGAAGATAGTTTACATTTAACTTCCCATGTTACTCTGTTACTTTTTGTGTTTTGTTCTTTAAAATCACGTCTCGGGCTTCCTCGCGTGCATATTATGACTTTAATATAGGGAAGACGGCTTATCGTTAACTTCTCGTGTTATTGTGTTACTCTTTTTGTGTTGCGTCATTTAAAATCACATCTCCGATTTCCTTGCGTGCATATTGACTCATACTTTAGTCAAGATCTGTTTAAGATCTAGCCCGGAAGATCAATTTGCAACCAATCCTACTCGTAATGAGCAGGCGCTTCACCATTTCGCCGGATCTACGGTACGTTAAACCGAGTCCCACATGCTTTGAAAACATTACTCGATCGGTAAATAAGCGTTTTCGTCGATTAATGAAAAAGTGAGTCGTAAGAGTGGAGTACATGCCATATGACAGTGTTTAGGTGAATTCGTGTGAATATTTTTGCTGGTCATGTGATCGGAAGTAGAACTTGGTGTATAATTATTCTTTAATTTAATTTCATGCCTCTCTAATTTTCTTCTCAGTTTTTGTTTCCTAGATGAACCCGAGGGATTCAAATCATGGGTCAGTCGAGGCTAGACTAGACAATTCCACTATGATGTCGGTGGCAGTGCTGTACTGTTGTGTACAAATGTTAAAGAAGATCACGTGAGTTTTCTCTTTTTGCCCTTGATAAGTTAATTTAAGAAGACAAAGGAGTTTCTGCTAGGGTTTGGACATGTAAATAAGAATCCCGTACTTACCCAATGGACTCGAGACTGCTTACTAAAATCCAGAAGAGCGTCTTTTAGTTGTTTCCTTTTGTTGCAAGTGTAACTATCTAAGTCATGTACCAAAAGAAAAGGGTTGTCCAAATGCTCGGACATTACGAATGGTATGTCTTAGTTGAGAATAATGCAGAAAAAAAAAACTTAAAAATTTCTGTATATTTCGATATATATATATATATTGGAAGACGGTTTAAGGAAATAAAAAGAAATTGAATCGATATGTATACTCAAAATAAAGATAGAAAATCGTAGAAAATATAATAAATATCTCTAGAAGGGGTTTAAAATTTCTCTAACAGATCTTAAACCGACGCCATGAACTTGGGTTAGGGATGGTGATTATCATTATAAGTACAGACGTTTTTTGGAAGCCCCTAGGTTTGGTTCCGCAATTGGATGCTTGTGGCTGGGCTGCAAGGTTGTGGCAGATGCAAAGAAAAGCCAAGTTGGTTGCTCGCATAGGAAACGCCGGCCCGACGATGCGACGTGAACTTGCGATCGACATCAACAGAGAGAACATCTTGGAAGCCATTTGGTAGGTCCCTGTTGGGGAGATTTTTTTCTTCTCTCCTTTGGTCACATCATTCTTCTCTTTTCGGCTAATAATCGAGGGGCAAGACCGTAACTAGCCGGCTACACCGAGGAAAACTAGCAAAACAACATGCCGACTTGGCGTCCCGCTTAAATCCGAGTTCACTCTAGGCGGGATTCGAACCTGACGAAATGAAAAAGAAATTAGGAGAGTAAAAAATAATTGTATTCAATTAATTCTTTCTTACATGTACACGAACATTTATTATAAGAAGACGAAATAGAAAAAGGAAACAAGATGATTCTTTTCCATCTTCTACCGATTCATCAAATATTCGTTGAATCAATCTAAGATACACATATTCAAATCATATCTTCAACACTCTCCCCTCAAGCCGGTGGCTTGTAAATATCGAAGACACCCAACTTGCTCAATAGATATGTGTCTTTGTCTTTGACACAACGGCTTGGCAAAAATATCCACCGGCTGTTCACTGCTCTAATTCCCGTTGTTGAAACAATTCTTTCTTGGATTTTATCTCGAGTAAAATGACAATCAACCTCTATTATATGTTTTGTCCTTTCATGAAAAACTGGATTCACTGCTAGTTTAAGTGCCGCATCATTGTCACATAACAATATGCTTGGTCCATCGAATCGTACACCAAGGTCACAAAGTAAACCCCATATCCAAATTATTTCACAAACGGTCTTTGCCATAGCTCGATATTTTGATTCAAATGATGAGAATGAAACGGTCGATTGTTTCTTTGTTTTCCATGAAATCAAAGATCTTCCCAATTTAATGCAAAAACCAATGATGGATCTTCGGGTCATTGGACAAGTAGCATAATCCGTATCGCAATAGGCTATCATCCTCATATCGAATCACAAGATAAAGTATTCCAAGTCCTAAACACCCTTTTAAATACTTCACAACCTTTAGAGCCGCATTCATATGTGATCGTTTCGAGTTGTGCATGAATTGACCGAGTATTTGCACCGCATAACAAATATCAGGTCTCGTCATGGGTGTATCAATTTTCATACGAGCCGCCCATTTCCCGATGGATCTTTAAGTGCTTGGGTCTTCATTAGATGATGATGAGCCCGCATCATAATCAAGTGTCGTTAGTTTGACATTCCGTTCAATCGGAATAGCGGTTGGCTTACATATAGACAATCTTGCTTTTAATATCATTTCCAAGACAAATTTTCGCTAACTAATGCATATTCCCTTGTCCGACCGAGCTATCTCAATCCCAAGGAAAAATTTGGGAGATCCCAACTCTTTAATGGGGAAAGTGGAGTGCGAGATATTCTTTGAACTTTTTGATAGCAGATTCATCATTTCTCATAATAAGGATATTATCAAAATATATCAATAAATAGATTGATGATGTACCTTTACTCCATGTAAATAAAGCATAATCATGTTTAGAATGTTGAAATCCTGCATTTGTAAGTGCGGTAGTGAACTTGGCATACTATTGCCGAGAAGCCCGTTTAAGTCCATAAAGGGATTTACGGAGACGACATACCCGTGACTCCTCCCGTCTTCGTAAATCTTGTAGAAGATCCATATATATTTTTTCTTCCGTATCACCAAGAAGAAATGCATTATGGACATCCATTTGATGCAATGACCAATTGCGAAACGCAAGTGATGGAATAAAAAGAATGAACAATTACCTCCTTGGAGACAGGAGAGAAAGTCCATGGTAATTAAAACCTTCCCGGTGAGTAAATCTTTAGCTACTAATCGAGCCTTGTAGCACTCAACGGAACCGTCTTCTTTGTACTTAATTTTGTATACCCACTTGCAAACTGATCGGTCTTCGATGTGAAGGTAATGAAACAATATCCCAAGTATGATTCTCTATTAAGGCATTTAATTCGGTGTCCACAGCCCTTTTGCCATTATGGGTCATTAACCGCTTCGTGTAAGAAGAAGGTTCATGTTCCTCGGATATTCGACTAACACAAAGACATGTGTTCTAGTGATAGTCGACTAAATGAGACGTAAGAGGATATAAGATACTTGTGTACCGGGAGAAGACAACGTAGGACATATATAATTTTTTGTGCATGTGGGAGGGCGAAGATGTCAACGAGAGCGTCGAGGCTGCGCTCGGTAGGGTACTTGTACATGAACAGGTAAACGAGATTCATCGAGAATTGGTTGTGGAGGTGCAATTGATGTGGCAGGTGAATCACTCTCCTCGCACCATAATATTGGAGTTTATCTCTTGGTCCAAAGAGTTGCTTCTTTGCTCGGATTTGACATAATGAAGATACATTGTTAAGGCAAAGATAAATCCTCTTCCGATAAGAACCGATGATGATCTTATGATCAATCCTCCTCCGAAGTCATCTCCTTATTAAATGGAAATATATCTTCATGGAAAACAATATAACGACTTACTAAGAAGTGACCCGTAGATATTTTCATAACTCTATAACCTTTCTATAAAGAAGGATATCCCATGAAGGTACACTTGGATGGCACGGGGACTCATTTTGTCCCGAGGGCCCACAATTGTTACATAACATAAGCATCCAAAAACCCTTAAATGATCAATTTTCGGTCGTTTCCCAAAAAGCATCTCAAAAGGAGTTTTATCTTCAAGTGCTCAAATTGGCATGCGATTAATTAAATAGGCAGCCGTGATCACACAATCTTCCCAAAAAATTTTGGGAACATATGCTTGGTATTTGAGAACTCGGCCACTTCTAAGAGATGACGATGTTTACGCTCAACAATCCCATTTTGTTGGAGGTATAAGTGCAAGAGCTTTCATGGAGAATTCCATGAGAATAAAGAAAATTTGTACATTCGGTAGTGAAAAGTTCACGCCCATTATCCGTACGAATGCGTTGGATATATTTGTCGAATTGATTTTTAATTATGGCGAAAAAGTTTGTGAGATGGGAAAAAGTTTGACTCTTGGATTGCAAGAGAAAAATCCATGTAGCACGAGTATAATCATTCACAATAATGAGAAAAAATTGAGATCCATCGCGATGTGGGGTATGATAAGGGCCCCATAAATCAACATGAATCAACGTAAAAGGACTAGTAACTCGAGATGAACTAGATGGAAATGACACGTGAGATTGTTTAGCCAACGGACACACTAGACATTTTGGGTGACGAAAACGAGCACTATGACCCAAACATTGACGGAAAAGGAAGGTGTCATTAATTGTGGTGACTTTACATGAAACATTCTTATTCAAGGAAATTGAAGATAGATCGAGATCCTTTCGAAAACTGGTCCAAAAATATAGTCCCTCCGCGACACTACCCAAGCCCATCAATTTTCCAATCGAAAGGTCCCGAAAGAAACAATTTTTAGAATTGAAAATGACTCGACAGGAATTGTCATCACAAGTTGTGGAGACAGATATAAGATTGAATTCAAAATCAGGAACATATAAGACATTCCTAAGGACAATATTGGGACTAAGACAAATGGTGCCAATTTTAGTGACATGAGTGATATTTCCGTTTAGAAGGCGCATTGATGTGGAAAAGTAGGGCCTTTTTCGAATATGAGAGAATAATTGCTCATTGCATATTATGTGATCACCGGCACCCGAATCAATTATTCGTGCTTCAACTAAAAAAGAATTTTTCTTGCAAAATGTACCCGAAAAACTCATGATATTATCGGTAGTACTCAATTGACTCGAGCCTTCATGATATTCCTGCGATCATGGGTAATAGTCGATTTGCTCTTTCGGTTCCTTGTGTTGAAACCCGATAAGCGATAATTCTCTCTCATTTTTTCCTCTATCATTTGGTTTTCTATGTAATTTCTAACATGTGTTAATAGTGTGATGTGGAAGTTTGCAATATTCACAAAATTTACCTTTTGCTTTAAAATTCTACCTACCTCCTCTTCGCAATGACGTAGATGACTTAAGTGCTTGGTGCATATGTGGCGCGATATAGTTCCCTAAATTCATATACTAAATGGTGGTCGTCGAATTTCTTTTTGCGATCGTGCCCATCCACATTGCTCCTCTTATTATCTCCTTCTTCCTCCCATTTGAACCCTAAGCGCCACATGAGATAGATCTAGAACCATGGATTCTCGTTGCAATTGCCTCACCGAAGCCGCGAGCATGACACTCTCTCCCCGCACGCATGTATTCACCGTAGCTAGGCGCCGGCTCTCCTCCTAGACGGCAAGAGCGGTAAATGCGACCGAGCGGTGGGACGGGTTCCATCGTAAGAATCCGAGACCAAAAGGGTGAATAATTCTCGTTCAAAATCGTAGAAATCTTGTCACCTTTTTCTCATTCTTTGATGGCTCGGATCGCTTCAAAGTAGTCTCAAGACCCTCTTGTTGTTCCTCGGCCGCGTCAAGTTCGTTCCAGAGGGCCAAGAGTCAATTGAAACAAGCGGTAACCGAGAGGGGCTGAACCTAATGTGACTTTTCCTCTAGAGCCATCGCATGCCTCCTCTTCCTCTAAAACATATTTCACCTTTGATAACAAGGCCCGGGTGAGCGAAAAAAATTTGGTTCAATCTAATTTCCGATACATTTTGCGAATATTTTCCCACATTGTTTTTGAGTCTTCATCGGTGGTAACCCAATTGCGATTTCGGGAACTATAAAATTCTCGATCCATGTGCAAATAAGTTGGTTGCACTTGCACCAATGTCGTTGAAGCTGGTCATCCGTTGGGAAAGGCACGGTTCCGTCGAGAAAATCGTCTTTGTCCTTTGTCACCGGTGCTCGACGAAAATCACGAGCTCAAGTTGAATAGTTGTCTAGTACGGCGAGATGTTGATCGATGAGTCGGATTCCCGGTCCGTCACTTGGAAACATGTAGAGTGGGTCGTCGGGCTCCGGCCCACCGCCGATGATAGGGATTGCATATGGGATATAGCTAGGTTGAATAAATGGGTAGGGATTTTTCCCCGAACCCGCGGGGGATGATTTGGGTCGTTGACCCGGAAATGACCAACTTGGCGCACTTCCACTAGATTGCGCTCCAAAAGCGAGAGCTGGTTCTTCTCCAAATGCGCCTACTTGAGCCCAAGATTTGTTAGACTCGATTGTCCATTGTCCTTGAATAGGAAACCAATGAACCGGTGGTCATTGGGTGCGGCTCGGTTGTGTTTGAACGAGATCGGTAGCCAATGGACCTATAGCCATTGGATCAATTTGATCCGGAGTCAAATTCGGGGGTGAGTTGTTAGAGGCTTCTTCCACCGTAGGTGCGATTTGGTCAAAGAACTTGAAGTTTGATTGTTCTTCATGGTATCAAAAAATTGATTCCGACCCGGAAAACCGATTTTGTTTTGTAGGTCATCGTATAACAACAAGATCGAAAAACCGATGGGCGGCAATCGAAGGAGTTCGCGGAAGCTAGGCTAGAAACGAAAGCTCGATACCATGCCAGAAACGAAAAAGAAATTAGGAGAGTAAAAAATAGTTGTATTCAGTTGATTCTTTCTTACATGTACACGAACATATATTACAAGAAGAGGAAATAGAAAAAGGAAATAAGATGATTCTTTTCCATCTTCTACCAATTTATCAAATATTCGTTGAGTCAATCTAAGATATATTGAATCAATCAATCTAATGTTGTAACAAATGCGAAAAACAAACACGAACATAAGGATTTACGTGGTTCGATCAAGGTTATCTACGTCCACAAAGAGGCAAAACAGGATTCCACTATGATAAAAAAGAGTACAAATTACGAAGTCGATCTTATCGACTAAACAAAAACACACACTCACAAGTCTCTCGTGTCACGAAAAAACCCTAGCCACAGTATAAAATAGAGCCCAACTCTCCGCGTCACAAACTAAATCTCTATTTTTTCTCCACTTTTGTGCCGCACAAAAATATGTCGGGTCGAGTGATGAACCGAACCAAGTACATAAAATTCAGGGCATATTTAACATCTAAGATACACATAATCAAATCATATCTTCAACGGAACCTTCAACCATCGGTTCTTGAGGCGAAAGTGTCAAACGTCTTCACCTTCGGATCAACCCCAAGGTGGGGTTGGTCATCATATTTCGCAAGCACGTCTGTCTAGAGCCCATCAAGCTCTAATGATGGGAAATCCCGTTCTTAAGGGAATCATAGATTTGAATGTATCAAAGGTAAATTAAACTTATTTCGAGCTCGATATAATGGAGTTAATGTAAAATGCGCCTAACTTGACGGGCAATCTTCTAATCGTGTCTTACTTAAGTAGTTTCTACTCACGACTTTTCAACTACATATCAATCGTTTTCCTTAGAAATGAGAGATGCTATCGGCCCCAATAGATAATATGAACTATTATGGCAAGATACAATATTGCATAGTCACGAATATGAAATGAGAGCGGTCTTTTAAGGATGTCATGTTCAAAATGGCTCACTGAGCAAAACTACAAGTGATAGGATCGAGTGGGCTAATGTTGAGATAGTTCACCCACATCCATTTCCTTTTAACAATTTTTAGACCTACTCGAAAATTTTCAAATTTGCACATTTTAAACAAGCTATATTACTACGTCAGCGATTTCCGAAATGATTAAATTGGCAAATCATCAAAAGGTTCACGACTAAATTAGAATAATTGAAATGCTTAGGACTGAATTGGCCGTCTTATAATAAAGTTATGAGTTTTTGGATAATTTTTTTGATGCACGATGAACAAACTCATATCAAACAAGTCAGGTGCTTTGGTAGGCAAGTCAGTACCTTGTGGCTTGTGCCATAGTCTTCAGAGCCTCTTGTTTGATTGGTGATCAAACATGTTAGGTGTTAGGGTTCTAATAATGCCTGAATTATGTCCGCTAATTATATAATTAGCTAGCTTATAAAATACCTACTTCTACCGGTTAGATGTCTAAGTAGATATTGTGGCGTTAAGGATATCATAGTTTTCCCATGTTCAATTATTTGTGGGATTCCGACACTCTGATTGCCAAGCATGGCAAGGAAAATTACACGTCAGCAACGAAAAATCTAGTTTGACGATATATTCTGCTAATGCTTGGTAAATTTTGTAGTCTGACATTGCATATGTAAAAAGAAAAGGTGATGTGATGTTAGATCTACCTTACCTGGGACATGGCTATCATACAAGGAAAAACATAAAAGAAATTATAAATTTATTAGATTGGTACCAATTTAGTCATAATTATTATTTTTGATTGAAAAGTCATAATCATTTTAATTGAATCAATTTAGTCTTAAACATTTTTGCCTTGATACCAATTCACCAATTTAGATTGGAAATTGACTTATTCACCGACCATCTTACGTGACACCGTATGTGTTGACCTTGATAATTTTCAATATCTATTTTTCTTATTTTCTTATGTATCCTTTCCCTTTTCTTTTTATGGGCCACAGGCAATGGCCGATAAAGCCAACCCTCGCCCCGTGAGGGCGACCTCGCCTAGGCCAAGATGAGGCTCGTCGACCCTCGCCCTCGCCACCATGGCCTAGCGGGTAGCCAGTTCAAAAAAAAAAAAAAGGGAAAGGAAGAAAAGAAAAATAAATTCAAAAAGATCATAAAAAATGTTCACGTCGTGTCGTTATCGTGCAATGTAGAATAATCGGCGTCCACGTTAGTGATTTTCGGCCTCAATTAGCTAAGTGTATTGAATTGGTACCAATACAATAGGTTTAAAATTTTTTTGGTACTTTTGCCCTATCATATGTGTCTGAATCTTACCATTCCTAAGATAATTACAAAACACTCTTTTCATGTTAAAACTTGGTTGAACCAAATCCCAACAAAGCCATTGAATTCGATCTTTCTTCTTGACGCCTGTGACGCCATCACGGGCCAACCTGCTCCGTGCAGGTTCATAGTTGCCTATGGCATCCGAAAGAGCACAAGAATAAAAACTTGACCGTAAGATTATTAAACCTTAGATCATTCACAATTCACCTAATGATATAATCACCCCTATTAATTTCACTGAACGAAGGAACCCATCTAACCCTCAGTACCAATTAAAATAGACAAGCCACGTTCAAGCACCATTTGACTGCCTTTAGCGACCAAACCAAACGATCCGACATAGTGTTGAATAGATTACGTTATTTCGTGAAACAATTTTGTACTTTACCATTCTAATGAGCTATTTTATTCGGTCTCTGCTCAATTTACTGAACTGAATGATCTTTTGCCTGAAATCTAAAAGCTGTTCCTTCTCATAAGACGGTTCTGAACAGATTTCTTTGAGAATCAAGCTGGAGAGGCAAACTTCCAAAGTTCCGTTGCATGGCGAAGTTAGAGATTGAAGACGCAACCGATTCCGTCCCGAGATAGCCAGACAACGGAATTTATGATGAACTATGCGAGCTTCGCTTAAAAAGTGGGGGTCATCAACATATTCCTTCAAGCAAGAGCTTACCGTACGTTGATGAATCGACTGATGAAAGAGAAGTAGGAAGCCCCGAGTGCGTTCTTACATCAAAGAGTGCGAACTAAGCTTTGAGCGTTGTTGCTCTTTAGTACACGACCGAAACGATCCAACCAAACCAAGCATGGCACAGGTAAAGCTCACCAGTGGGTAATTAAGAAAGTCGGCGCTAACTCGTGCGCGTGCATTAAGTGTGCTCCAAAGAACTCGGTTGGCTGAATCAAAACTGGCAGCTTAAATTGGTACATATTTACGAATCGAATTATAAGCTTCGCGCGTTAAAATTTTGCTGGCTCTTCGTGATTCTGAACCGATGTAGTTGACAGTAATTGCCCGACACTAGTTGAGGAAAAGAAGAGTGGGAAAGGAAAGACTACGTCGGGGTGTCCATGGAAGTTGCAGCAATGGCGGCGAGAGAAGAATGGACCCCAAAGCGGGAGTGACAGATTAGGAATCTCACGAGTGCTTGTCACGACGATTCAGCGTAGATACGCATCTTTTTTGTCTTTTTTACGTGGAATCTTTACTATGATTGAGAGATTCCTTGTGGAACCTCCATTGTCCGACCCTCACGCAGCCATTTTATGCTAAGAATACAGAGATTGCGTGCTGATTGCAGCTATGAGAAGCGATTGTCGAGTACGTTTCCGCGAAGAGAAACCATTTAGATAAAGCCAGATGCTCCAATAACTGGCGAGTCAGATCGCTTTCTTAGGTCTTGTTGGGTTTCTATGAGTCCCGTCACAAAACTACCAAAGGTTGTGCGGCTGGAACTTCTCTTTTCAAGCCATGTTCATGGAGCTTTTAGCAGCAGATCATCAAAGTACCGTATTAAATCTGAAAAAGCCTGAAAAGATCCGAGGGTAAAATCTGAACTCAACCATGAAAAAGTGGTTCCCTCATTCGCTCAGCTTGGGGTGATCGATTTTAAGGTGGGTAAATTCTAGATTGGAACCTACTTTGTTAGAATCGGTTCCCTATATTTGGAACTTGCAACCTACCATATTTGCCTTGAAACCGACCTTGGAAGTTATTTCGTTTTTTTTTTTGTCCAGTTCTAGGTCTACCCAAAAACTTATTTTCTTTTGTTTCGGTTTCAATTGTTACAACAAAGTCATATATATCCAATAAAATGACTCGAGGTCAAAGATGAACGAGGGTGAGAGAGCAAAGGTGAGTCAAGAACAAGCAAGGGTTGTGAGGCTCAAATGAGAAAGGGCGAGCCGCAAGCAAGCAAGGAGGAGGGTGGGTCGCGAGCAAGAGAGAGTCGTAAAGTGTCTGAGTGAGTCTGGAGAAGACAGAGCAAAATAGAGAAAAAGACGTCAAGAAGAAAAAGTATTTTTTTTAAAAGGCTTTACGAAACATGTTCCAAATTCGGTTCGATCTGCTCGATAGAGAGAGAGAGAGTAGAGAGACCTACTTAGAGCAATCAAAGGGAATATAATCGGTGTTAATTAGGCTCAAAGAAAGGATTTAAGGCCTGACACTGACCCCAAACCAACCATTGATCCATTTTTTTTCGGGGCCTATTGGTTACTAGGCCCAATTGAATTACCAGAAGGGTCGCATGTTTTTGGGTTTTTTTCTAGGCAACATCAATGTCGTCGCCTCAAGCGCCGATGCAATCAACAACAAGACCAAGAAGAACAGTTTCATTTGTGAAAGAACAGAATGGAGAGATTTCTTAACTTCGCATCTTATAAAAGAAATTCGAACTTCGTATCTTATGAAAGAATTTGGGGCAGAGATAAAAACCCGTAAAGTTAGAATAAACGTGAATTCCTCGTTTACGTGAGGAAATTACTACATATAGATTTTGTCTGTTGCGATATTGCTTGCAGGCCCCCAATTCAAATTCTGAATTGACATTCCATCATAACATCTTTAGACTTAACTTCCGCATTTCACCAATTGTAAAGTGGCAATAGTACTTGCGATCCGCCAAAATCAGCAAATAACAGGATAACGAGTGATCTAACCATATCTATCATCCGAGACTCATATGAGGAAATCAATGCCTTCAATGTAGTAAATAAAAAAAATTAGAAATAAGGGCAAATGATACAAATGGTTATGATTTTTAACCAAATATGCAATGTCATCTCCGAACTTTAATTTTTTTTTTTTATCGATGAACTTTTGATTTATCCAATGTAATCCATGAACTTTGGCCTAACTTGTAATATGATTTCTTAACTTTTTATTTATTTAGTGTGGACTATATGAACATATTTAATGTTTTCGATCAAAAAAACGTGTTCAATGTTGTCCTTGATTTGGAATTAATGAAAAAATAATGTTGAACATTCTCACATAGTTTAGGACTACATTGAACATATATTAAAAGTTCGAGATCACATTGAACAAATTAATAATTCAGAGATAGACCACATTGAACAATTTAAAAGTTGAGGAACTGAGATTACATTACACATTGAGCCAAAATTTAAAGATAATTTGTGTCGGCGTCCCTAGAAATAAGCAACAGAGTACATAGGAGTATTTGCTCAGGTCCTGGGCACAATGTCTCACTCGATCTGGATCAGTACTAGGAAAGGAAAGATGCATCGAGAATATGGTGGAAGTTTTGAGAGTCTGCGGGTCCATAATTAGCACTACTTTATTGTTTTTAATTAGGCGAGAGAAGAAGCGACTTGAAGACGCCAGAGTTCTCCAATATCTCTTTTCCTCTTTCCAACAAGACCCAGAATATTCTTTCCAGCTCTATATATATACCCCACATCTTTGCTCAGCTCTCACCAGGAATCAACCTACAACGTCTACTCACACATTGCAAAATCATCTCGCTTTTCCCGAGTTCTCTGATCAGTGATCACAATGTCGCTCATTCCCAGCATCTTTGGAGGCCGCCGGACCGACGTCTTCGACCCATTCTCTCTAGACATTTGGGACCCTTTTGATGGCTGCTTCACCTCCTCACTCACCAATGTGCCCGCCTCGGCTCGTGAAACTTCGGCATTCGCGAATGCGCGAATTGATTGGAAAGAAACTCCAGAGGCCCATGTGTTCAAAGCGGATGTCCCGGGGCTGAAGAAGGAAGAAGTGAAAGTTGAGGTGGAAGAGGGGAGAATCCTTCAGATCAGTGGGGAAAGAAGCAAGGAAAAGGAGGAGAAGAATGATAAGTGGCACCGGGTTGAGAGGAGCAGTGGCAAGTTCATGAGGCGGTTCCGCCTCCCTGAGAATGCAAAGATGGACCAGATCAAGGCAAGTATGGAGAATGGGGTGCTCACTGTGACTGTGCCCAAGGAAGAGGAGAAGAAGCAGGAGGTGAAGGCCATTGATATCTCTGGTTAATCCTGGAGTCCGTTGTGCTAATGCTATGCAATAGGCAATGTCAAGAATACAACTCTATGAGTTGTGAATAAATGATTTGCCTCTGTTTGTGTCGTTGTGTGCTTCTGTGTTCTAGTGAATACCAAAATATGTAATCAACTATCACTTTTTTGGTGAAAATAATGTAAGCTGAATCGTTCAAGTTCTTAAGAAAAGTCCTCATATCTTTTTCGATTACGTAGTATCAATGCAAATATACAAGCTCAGTAAAACAGACAAAGTAAATGGAAAAAGGGGAAAAATGAAAAAGGAGGGTCTATATTTTTAGAGTATTGTTAGAAGAATCTTTTCTTGTCTTCAGCTTACAATTGTAAAGGTCGTATTTACATGCGTCCGACCCTAATCAAGAGAGCAAAAAATCTCCGCATCAGCTCTTCCTTCTTACTTCAACACCTCTAAATAGATAAGCTACCACCAAAACTCTGGAAGAGTGCAAATTTACTTTACCCTTATGCTACATGATCTGAGAGATCAGAAGGTGAACCGTGTATAAATATCTTTTCACTACACAATCCCAAAAGGCCAGTGATAGCATCCGTGATAAGCAGGCACAGCTCCTTATGTATCAGAATTGCAGTAAGAGCAACAAATTCAGGTCCCTCACGCTGCTGTGCTTCCAGCGTTAGCAGAAGCATAGGTTATCTGTTCATTTATGATAGGAAATCTCTAATGTTCCCCAGGATGCCCTTATCATATGGATTCCGGAACGTCAAACTAGTGGAACTTTGCCCTAGATGAGCAAATGACGAAACAGTTAGACAAAGAATCTAAAAATTTTGGAAGAACCATCGAGCTGATGGAATAAGAAAAGCAAGTAAATTTACCTTGTTCAGATTTAACTTGGTGCTGAAACTCTGGATACTTCTTCCAGTTTATCTGAAAAGACGCATGCAGGATGATGCGTACAACAGAATTCACCCAAAGTTTAAAACAGAAAAATATATATTCAAGGGAAGGTGCCCAACTGATTGTGCACTTACCCACTCATCAGTTCTAATGTTGAAACATATGCAGTATATGTGCCACATGAAAAATATACCCTGCACGACACAAACACAATATATGGTTGCAAAGTACCATTACATGTTACAAGAAGTAACTGATAAGAAACTCGTACACAAGCAAAAAGTTAGACCTGCCATAGCAATTGGACCAGAGAAAACAGCAATCCACCAATGACCAAGTCTGCAGCCACATTACTCTGAAGCCATAAAAAAGATGGTTTTGGAAGGTCACTAGGTCATTTGACGACCCAATCAGACATTATATACTTCACATGATGCTCAAACTGCAATTACTAACCTCCAATCTAGTTTGGTATCGAATTGAAGATTTAGAAGCAACTGACAGTCAGCAGACACATGCACAAGACATGAAAAAGAATGCGTGAAAGGCCGGAAGATGAATCATTTCTAACACGCAAAGCATCAATAGTGGAGATAAAGATCAGCTCCAAGCCTGAAAGGTGAAAAAGAGGAACGACCTTTGCTCTTTGACCAAAGGTAGCGAAAACGGCATGCAGAACTATTTCTCCAATTCTTAGAATGTACACAGTAGTTAACTTCTAATTGTCCTACACACTGATCACAGCTTTGGAGCATTTCTAACATGCAAACATGAGTAAATACAGTGTGCTGGGTCACTTATCCAATGTCTAACATCCAAACAGAAAAGTAACAATTGTCCTTCAGGAACCAATACATTGGTTAAACCTTGATTGGATGAAGATGGATGCTTCCTCACATACCCTAATTCATTTAAGACTATCTCAGCATTAAATGACCAATTTCTCCGTCTGTTCATCAATTAATCTGCAGATAAAGATTCTGCCAAATAACGAGCAGTACCAGCAGTTATAGGGAGTAGCACTGGCAGATACACGGATGCAAATGATTAACTTGGGAAATTTAAGGCTATATTTTTTGGTCTAATATCAAAGGTTTTATTTCGTAATCTAGGCTCACCTCACCTGCATAATCATTCTAACCCCTGCTCAAACTCCAGGGGGAAAGTCCCAGTGATGATTTAATGTTCATAAAGAATTGGATAAAGTCAGGCAGCATAAGCCAAACTTACACTTAGATGAGCAGGCCACAAAAGAAGACTCGGTGATAAGAAATCCAGCCAAAAGAGCCATGAAAAGGAGATGGTTATTCTGACCTGTATAGTAATGCCAACACCAATGTGATGCTGAGGAAACGTGCTTCATGATTACAAGTAAGAATGATGAAGTATTAAGTAATTGTATTAAGGAGTCTCTTGAAAGTTACAGTTGCCAAGTGGAGCTTATATTACCTATACAATTTCCAAACGCAGGGCAATGGTGGTCAAACCCTTTGATATATGCCTCGCAACTTCTACAGTATCTTACTCTTCCCATCAAAGAGATAGTCTGAAAAAGAAGACAGGGCAGACAACATTTGAATAAATGAAACTTTTAAGTCCTCTGCACGTATGGGATTGCCATTTGATTGATAATGTGCTACTGCTAAGTAATGGATGGAATGAGTAAATTAGAAAAAAATAGATCGCAACCAAGTATAATCGCATGTTTAGTGACTTCCCAATTTTCAGTACCTCACTGACTTCAGAGATGGATCCATCACAAAGTTCACTTGATAAGGAAGGTCCAGGAGTTACACGACCAGGATCTCTCTTAAAAATACTGTAATTGTATGCGCGATCATCAGCATGGAACCAGTCACCACAGATATCAGCAAAAGCATGTAAATAAAAACAGGTCAGAATCAATGGATTTAAGCAGGTAAAAACTCAAAAGCTGGAGGAATGCAAAACCAACCTGCAAAAGCCAATTATAAGCATGGCAACTTCTCCATGGAACAAAATATCCCTCAACAGTGGAATCGCTGCGATAGAAAGTAAACAACGATGAGCCAGGATGTCATGTTCTTTAAGTTCCTACCTGATTATATTGAAGGAAATCCATGATAAATGATTGGACAATACGAACTAAAACACCTTTCCTTGGATAAAAAGACACTATTTGATCCATGTTTGTTTGCCTTGTTAGCCAAACAACGCTACTCTATTGGAAGCATTGAATCCCACTCCAACAAAAAGGGCAATTAGTAAGGAACTTAGCATCAATTTAGAAGAAGCTAAGAGAAACTGTTCGCAGCCTGATGGATACAATCGTTGCCAATCGTAATGAAGAGTCTCGTGCTGTGCATTGCTCAACCATACTAACCAGCTGCTGACCAAAGTCCGAACAGGATGAAGAAATACCTCGGAGAACAGTGGCCACTGCTCCGATTCCCGGATGATCACGGGCGTAGAACAGTTGTCGAACTAAAGAATACAAACCATATCGAAGCCATGAGCTGCTTATTTTACAAAAGGAAGAAGAAAATCACCTTCTCTGACGACGGTCACATAGATAGCCCATATGTATATAATACTTAGAACAACAAAGGCAGGGGCGGATGCAGAGACTCCGAGAACTCGCCTGCACCTCCCTCCCAATCCCAGAACCACCACGAGCACCAGAGCTGCACAGGACAAGCCAGCGTGCGATCGCATCTCGCAGAATCGAAACTATGCAGAGAGAGAGAGACAGAGACAGAGAGAGAGAGAGACCTGAGAGGGCGAGCTGAATGAGGAGTGGAGAGGTGTAGAGGAAGCGAGGAATCAGAGCAAGGGTGAACTGAGTGAGGAAGACGGAGATGCAAGAAGCGATGCAACGTCCGATTGAGCTCGTGCGAGTGTCGCGCTTCCTTCGGCCGTCGATCTCAGCCATTTTCTGCTCCGATTCTTCTTCATCGCTCCGGCAAATACTCGCTTTCAGACCTTTCTACAGCGCTTACGCAAATTAAATTTTATTAGGCAGACGAGATTTCCTAATATAACAAAGAGTTGCGTATAATATCAATGTCCCCGTCTTTCTAACATTCCAATTTTGACAAAAAAAATCATTCAATTTATATTTTAACTTTTGACAAAAATGTGCGTAAAGGGATAACATTTTTCGTTGAAAAGTTAAAATAATCCGGCCATGCATATTTCGATGTTTAGTTCTTTTTTGAGATGAGGACATTGAAAACTCTACAACCCATCATGAGAGAAGACATGGCCACGGGCCGATTTGGGCCCGGAACCCGCCTGCGGAATAACCGGAATCGGCCCATTAATAGGGATCGGCGGTTTGAAACCTCACAATAAAAATAAAAATAAAATAAAATGGGGGGAAAGAGCCAACCCCCAACAGCCCAAATTTGGGCCGTTGCATGCAACGGCGCAATTTTGGGCCATTGCTGCAACGGCCACAATATGGCCGTTGCATCCTATCTTTTTTTATATATTTTTTAAAAATTTTCTATAAAAATCATTCTTTCTCTTTCATTTTTTCTCACAATTTCTCTCAATTCTCAAATTATCTCAAATCTTGCAATCCCGACTCAATTCCGTCAATTTTTCCGAATCGGCTCTTCGTTCAATTCTCTAATAAAAATGGGAAGTGGAAGAGGAGTGGTGATAGGGAAAGAAGCACGATGCGAGATGGGGATGAGGGAATCCAATTATCTTCAACCTCATGATCAATATGATCCTCATGAGTTTATATGTTGGGTAGACGATAATGATAATATCAACTATATTCCCAAAGTCGAAGCACGTCCCAACGCAAGAAAATCTTCATCCTCCTACCAAGTCGAAGAAATGTCAATAACAAAGGAGCCGAATCTGCAGGCCGAGGAGTACATCAAACTTATGGCAACACTTCTATAATATATATGTAAGCGGAGACAAATACAAGATAAAATGTAAATATTGTGCGAAATCATACAATTTTAATAAATGAGACGGTTATGAAACATACCGTCGGTATTTGACGCAAAAACATGCAACGCAAGCGTGGATCGACACTGCACAATAACAAATTTTCTAGTATGTCAATCTTAACACTTCTCCTTTATTTCGTTGCGATGATGAACTTTATAAAGAAACATTAACTCAATATGTTGCTATTAAACATTTACTATTTACTACTAGTGAAAATTTTGGTTTGAATTTTTTTTATAAACACTGCATGTACTCCGCAAGCAAAACCCGTTCCGAGAACTACTCTTAAACGATAACCTTTTAGGGTTTATAAAAACAAAAAAAGACTTTGCAAATTTTTTTAAGGATTTCAATGGACGTGTGCATATAGGTAGCGACATTTGGAGCGATCCTTAGCAAATTCATTCTTATATTGGTATCACATATCATTGGATGGGTAACGATTGAAACATTCAAAAAAAAGTATTTGCATTTCGAGTATTTAATGAAAGACATACGGTCAATAATGTTTATAGAATAATTATGCAAGTTTTAGAAGAATATAATTTGATTAATAAATTTTTTTCGGTTGGTTTTGATAATGCCTCATCAAACACCGCTTCCATTCTCGATTTAGAAAATATTTGTAAACTCTCTTTTGACGGATAATTTTTTTACATTATATGTGCTTGCTATGTTTTAAATTTATGTGTACAAGATGGCTTATGAACTTTTGAGATTTTTCTCATCCCAATAAAGAGAACAATTAAATTTTTATGGAATCATCCTTAAGTTATGAAAAAATGGGGCAGATTTTATAAATCACATTGACAAAAATGAAAAATATTTCCAAAAGATGTTCCGATTCGTTGGACTTCTACTTACGAGTTGCTTCATCAATCATTTGTTTATAAAAATTTATTATGTGCGTTCATTTCTAATAATGTTTCCAAAATTAGTTTACTTCCGCAAGATTAGGTTGTTTGAAAAAAAATTGGATTTTTTGAAAGTTTTTAATGATGCAATTTATACTTTATCTCGGTGTTTATTATCCCACTACGCATTTATTTTTAATAGAGTGTGTCAACACTGCTTTGGCGTTTTTTGTGAATATGAAAAAGATGCTTAATTAGCTTCGACTATTATAGCAATGAAAGCAAAATTGCTGCATTATTATGCATGCATTCCTCTTATTTATTTGGTTACTATTGTTTTCGATCTATATACTAAATTAGATAGTTTGTATGATTATATGAAGGATTATTATTATGATTGTTTATATTTAAATGAAACAAGAGATATTAAAACTATACAAGTAGAGGTTAAAGACGCTATAGTAACATTATATAATGAAATTTGTAGTAAATATGATTTAGGTGATAGTGGATCTTCTTAACTTAGTGCCTCATAAAATGAGGAGAGTGGTAGACTTAATATAGGGTACAATCTGCTCATTAGTAGACAAAAAAGATAAAAGGGAGCAATAATATTTTCGAATTAGAAAACTATTTAACCATTGCTTTTGAGTTTCGTGATTCGAACACAAAGACAGATTTTAAAATTCCGGAATGGTGAAAGAGTCATTCAACCCAATTCCCGTTCTCGCTCTTATCGCAAGACAGATATTAGCAACCCCTTCTTCAACAGATTCTGATTGAACAAATATTTAGTCTTTGGAGGATTAATTTTGGACCACCGCCTTTTTAAATTAAATCTGGATGCTTGTGGAGGCTCAAGTTTATGTCCATGATTGGATAAAGGCTAAATTTCGACAACAAAAGCTAGATCGAGATGACGAATTCTTCAATGATAATAGTGGAGATACCACCGCCACATGGACCATAAATGGGTAGCGACGATTGACAATGAGGTAAGTTGGGGTTATCAAAAGTAAAAGAACTACATAGGTTTTGATTCTTCTATCCCTAAGAAAATATGTAGGCGCTTAATGACAATTCATTAAGTTCAAGCTTCTTCACTCCCCTTTTTTTCCCCTCAAATTTAATTACAATGTACAATTTGATTATAATTTATAATTAATAATTCATTATTTTTTTACTTCATAATTTATTATTTTAAATTAAATTTTAAATTCAAAACCGGAATCGGCCCTTAAACTCGCCGGAACCGGGACCGCCCCTTGAATCGGTGATTCGGTTCCATCTAGGCCACGAACCGTAATGCCCGGTTCATGAATCGAAACCTCTGTTCGCGGGCCGTGGCCATTTCTAATGAGAGTGTAATTAGATCATAAAACTTTCAAAAAGTACAATTAAATCCTAAATTTATCGCGAAAGTATAATCGAGCCTTAAAACTTTTAAAAAGTACAATCAATGCAAGGACTTAATTTATCAATTTGACAAGTTTTGTGATTTGATTGCATCTTTTGAAAGTCTTAAAATCCAGTTGCATTTTTTGATAAGTTTTAAGATTTAATTGCATTTTTTAAAAATTTAAAGATTTAATTGCATTTTTATAACTTATTTTAAGATTTTTAACATATTTATTTTTTTTATTTTTTTAAGGTCAGAGAACTTTTATTGAATTCGAACCAGGCTACGCGCCATACGAAAGGTACAAAGGAAGTCCAAAAGAACTAGAGGAGGAGGAGGAGAAAGCCGATTTCTGTAATGGGCCCCTCTCGTATTGGCTTTTGCTAAATAATTCGCCGTCAAGTTAGACCTCCGTGTAACAATGGGCTAGCCTTATATTAGAAGGGCTCTTATTAGATAAAGACAGTCTGACTTGACTTCAGAGGCTCTGTGACTTCCGGTACAAAAGTGTTTTAGAGTTTGAATTGAAGTAGAGTAGTGGTTCTAATCTCAGCTCCAAAGGAAGCCATGAACTTATCTTGCAAATCCATCAAAAAGCTATCTGGATGAACCTCGGCATATGCTCGCGATAGAGCCATCCTCGAATCTGCTTCAGCGGCATCCATGTCCAAGATGAGTTCAATGTAGTATCTCGCATTGTCTTCTTCTCGTAATTCCATCTTATAAAAGTTGATGACAACCGCGGCTCCAACCAGACCTCTTAGATGGATATGTTCCGATAATTGTAACTTCGCAATGGATGGAGTTTTCTCTTTCAATTGAAAATTGAACATTTCTGAGTGAGCCGTTTCATACACATAGTAACTTGCAAATAGAGTCATGTTGAAAGTGTGGTACAAGAATTGATATTTGATAATTGAAATAGAAAGTGCTGATTGGTCGGTTTTTGGTTTTTCGGCATGGGTACTTTTATCGGCATATTCAATTTATAAGTTTGGATAATCGACAAATTAAATCAAAGGATCAGTTTAATAGGTTGTTGTAAATCCCCTCGTTGACTAATGAAATTTCTAGTTGACCTATCCAAATTAGTCCGAAACGAATGAGTTAAGAGTCTCTATTTACAATGTTCTAATGTACTTTTCTGGTTCATTTGCGAGTCAAATGTAAGGTGTGCGACGGCTCGGTGTCGGACGGGAATCATGGACAACTTTACTCGTAGAGGAAATTTTTTAAATTTAAATACAAACGATCAAAATTGATTGCAAATAATGATGTCTTTCTTCACAGCACTTTTCACGTATCCGTACAGCGACTACAAGTCCAAAGTGGCTAATTAAGCTGGCACAGGCTAAACTGGGGGAGCCGAGCCGAGCCGACTGGCACAAAGAGTCGCTTGGACCGCGTCATGCCGACTCCGAGTCCGTGTCAGGAGGACGAAGACCAAAATAAGGGGCTAACGTAGCCACATGTCAACACGTCCCGTGGGCCATGGCCCATGGCCCACTCCAAATGGTCTGGAATCTGACGTCTCGCGTGTTTCCTGATTTCCACGTGTACGGTGGCTGTTAGATTCCCTAGCGTGAAGCCCGTGTACGGCCACTCGCGCTTGAATTACAGTTGCTTAGCTGTTTAAGAATCTTCTGACACTGTTTGTTTTTTGGGTTGATTTCGTGGACATCATTCAAGCACTTTGCAAATCTCCGAAATTCTTCTCTGCCTTCGACGATGGGTTTATTTGAAAATATTTTGATCAATTGTATGTGTATCCCTGCGACTCTTTTCTCCCAATTTAAGTTTGTTCTAAATTTAGAAACTCTCCTATAGCAACTTAGATTTAGATTTGAATTTACATGACATTATTTGTGTCTTTTCAATCTACTGATGTTGTTGTTGTCTTTATATGGCTATGGTGTTGGGCACGTCCAATATAGGCACGCACTACCTTTTGGCAAAGGGGAAAAGTAACTTTTGGTGCTAAAATTTGTGTACGAATATCACTTTGGTGTCAAAAGTTTCAATCTGGATCATTTTAGTGCTTAAGTCGGAGACAAAAAGATCACTTTAGTGCATCCGATAAGAATTTTTGGCCAAAATTACCACGTTTCATTAATAATTATGTTTTAATAAAAAATGACATTTAAAAAATAAATCCACGTTTACTTGCCACGTGAACCTTTGCACTCTAAAATAAATTAAAATAAATCAAATTCAAAATTAAAAATTAGCTAAAAATTAAATTCATTTAAAATACAAACTTTATTTAAAATAAAATTTAAAAAAAGCTAAAAAAATTAACAAAAAATCTTAAACTTAAATATATATATATGGATAGAGAACTAGGCTTAAGCCCTCTCCGCCGCCGCCTCCACCATCGCCGACAATAGCCGGCGGTGGTGGGGCATGGCCGGCCGGGGCTCGGCGACCCCCCACTAGCCGTGCCCTACAACCATCGGCCATTGTCGGCAACGTAGGGTGGCGACGATAACGGCTATGCAAGCCCTCGCCGCTTGTAAACGATCACCTTTTTTTAGATTTTACTTTTTTTGTTAATTTTTAACCTAATTTTTTAAATTATTTTTGCAAAAAAAATTGTATTTTTAATTTTGCAAACTAATTAAGTTTGTACTTTTATTTTTAGTATTTTTTAAATTTTTACCTTTTTTAATTGTCGACCGGACCTCGCAGGAGGCATGCCACTTCAAATAATAATAAAATACTCGCCACGTCAAATTTTCGGTGGAGCAAATCGGACTTGGCCCTAAAACGATAGTTTAAAAAAAATTGGCACTTAAGTGATCCGATTGAAATTTTTGGCACCAAAATAATATCCGTACACAACTTTTGGCACTAAAAATGTATTTTTTCCTTTGGCAAAGCCGTAGTCGTTATAGAGAAAGATTTCGGCATGTGCTCATCACCGATGATGATTCAACGGCGACGTGTTATGATGATTTGAAAAATATCTTCTTGTGGAAGGAAGGGGCTGCTATAGGATATACCAAGTTAATTTACTTTTTTAGATTTGCACCGCATTGTAATGCTTTGTGATTGATTTTGTCTTGAATTTATGTAATGAAATGAAATTTCTTTTTGACAAAAAAATACGCACACGCAAAACACGAAAAGCTTGTGCTTAGAAGCCAAAATTTTACATCAATACATTATCACAAGGCAAGAGCACGAATTATTTTGTAAAACCTAAGTTCGTTTACACGAATACAAAACCACAAGATCGAATTAAGATCATTGTACTTTAGGTTGAAATTTGATCTACTATTTTCAAAACGAGATAAGTACACCGGAAGCCCTAAAATTTGTTATGAATGTATAATTGAATTTTAAAACTTGTCAAAAGCGTAATCAAGTACTAAAACTTATCAAATTGATGCAATATAGTTATTCAATTAACTTCGTTCAACTTGTCTTATGAAAAATGCTGACATAACTTTTCTTTAATCTATGTGATGATGATTTGGCTAAAACGATGTTGTTTTTGTCCAAATATCATTTTTTGTACAAATTTTAAAACAAATTGAAAAAACAAGCTAAATTTTTTATTGAGTCAAAAAGTAGGCAGAGATAATCGTCAGGGCCTGGCGACCCATGCGGACCAAAAGTAACGCTTACCCAATTGATCTGTTCTGTTTCCAGCGTAGGTAGCTACAAAAGAGACATGGGTGAAAGCTATCAGCCAGTTGCAGTACTATGTGGTCTCTCACCCACGCCTGGATGGGGATTTTGCCTAATTTACACTTCAAAATTAGCTTTCTGACCACTATGGAATTGGCTCCACTTCTTTTATGCTTAGCTAGCTATCTATGGAGAATGATTTAGTATACTTCACTAGAATCCCAAAGGGCGCTAATGTTCACCAAAAGAGAAAGGGTGTCCTCTCCTAAATCAACTGGAGTCATAAAAGTTTTGCTTCTGTCTCGTGCGAAACGAGACACCATATCTAGTGATCTAGCTATCTCGAACGCTTTAGTCCAAAACGAGTCCGACTAAATCCAGCACTAAACATCTTGTCCTGTCCTTATTCCTAGTTTGCCTTTTCTCGTGACAACATAAACAACTTATCTCGTGACAACATAAACAAATTTTTTTTTTCCGGGTGTGAGGCATGCTATGGTGAAAATAATAAAATGAGGTATTCCAACTTTCAATAATTTCACCAATACATGTGAACTATTATGTTAGCATGCATTTAATAAGGCTCGTCTCGTCACATAAGATGAGAAAGTCCTAAAGTTGCTCTAGGAAAATGATGTTATTATTTGAAATATTTGAATATGGATCTTTTCTATTTGGCATCCAAACCCGAGAACTCCTTTTACGCTCAACATTAACGATATTATTATCATTTAGATTCATTTTGTTGAACTAATCAATGTGTTATGAAATATAACACAATCAATGCATTTGTTGGCAACTATACTTTAAGGTATTTATTGGATGATCACCGTTAATGACATTTGTTTGTAAATTGCAGGATTGATTTTCCAAGCACACTGAGAAAGTATATGCGAATATGTCAATACCCTGAATGCCATTGCTAAATTCAGGTAAAACAATATGAAGCAAAATAGGCAAAAGAGCACATCAAGTGTTAATATTTGTGTACGACGCTCGCTTTGGTGTCAATATTTTTTTGAGATCACTTAATGTCAATTTTTATGAAAAATGATTATTTAAGTGGCAACTCCGGTGAGGTCATCGTAATTTCTTACCATTGGCACTAAAGTGATCTTTTTTTTTTCTCCAATTTGACACTAAAGTGATTATTTTTTGGATCACTTAAGTGCGATTTTTTTTTAAATGATTATTGAAGTGCCAACTCTAATAAGGTCGTCAAAATTTTTTCCCGTTGGTACCGAAGTGATTGTTTTTCTCCGTTTTGATACTTAAGTGATTTCAAAAATATATTGGCACCAAAGTGAGCGCCGGAGACAAATATTGGCACTTGAAGTATCCTTATGCAGAGGAAAATTGTATCCAAAGGCGCTAGAGTTTATCATTATGCGGGTCTGGTATATTGAGTTAGGCTTGAGGGTTTAGGTATAAATCCATGCCCAAACTCAAATATATTGTTAAAAGATATTAAGACTATTTGTTTCACAAAAAATGAGTAATTCGAAACATATTTTTCTAAAAATGATTTATTATCGCTTAACAAATAAAGGAAAATTTTATAATTATTGTTGATACCGAGGAGTATTTTTCAGTGACTAATTATCTTAAGCGATACTTTGCAAAACAAATCAAGCCTAAATCTTAAATATGAAAATGTTCGACTTGAATGAAGTGCAATAAAAATAGGGAAGATTTTCAAATAAAGACATGAAATGGATCTTATTTCAAATAAGAGCCTAAAGTGTTATATTCGTTTCAAAGAATAGCTTGGCCAAGGGCATTTTTTTTTTTTTTTTTTTTTTTTTTTCCTTTTTTCTTTCCGTTCATTTTCGATAGTGATCGGTCTCATGGTAGCCCACCGAGATCACCGACGAGGGCCGGGTGGCCTCGCTTGGGGCCATCGAGGTGAGGTTGCCCTTGATGGCTATCGATGAGGTCTCGTCCTACCCAAGCAATGTCCCTAGCCATCAAGGCGAGCTCCCCTCGATTGCCGCAAGGGACGGCCTCGCCCTACCCAAAGGCGACCCTCGCCCGGGTAGGGCATGGTCGACCACCTTGCCCAACCTTCACCGGTGGTCGTCCATGAGATCGGCCACAAGCGAAAATGAAGGGGAAAAAACAAAGAAAAAAAGAAAGAGAAAAGGAAAAATATCCAAAAATAAATAATTAAAATATCCTTAATCATGTTATTTTTTTAAAAGACATTTCAGATTTGTATGTGAAATAATATCCATTTTCATACATTTATTTTGAAAATTTCCTCAAAATAGCCTCGTTTAAAGCCACTCTTCTTGTCCCGCGCCGCCCCCCAACACCTAATAAGATCGGTTCTAAACAGGCGTGGGCGGGCCCACCTCTAGAGAGCACGCCGTAGAAATTTCGATTTGCTCAGCCTTCTTAACCCGATTAGTTTAACCGGTCCAACCAACCCAACTCAAATCTCAATCCATCTTCTTCTAACTTCCAACACGCAATAACCTAACCTCAGCCGAGCGGAGCCGATCGGAGCCGAGCCGACTCCAGTCGTCTCGTCAAGTTCTGCACTAGGCTAGGAGAGTTAGCCAAATTTTTTCTCTTTTTTTTGGTCGAAAAAAAGAAGAAGCAGGTTTTGCTTGATTTTTCCAATTCTCTCTAACTTCCAGACCTAGAGAGCTTCGCTACCTCACCCTCTCTCGCTCTCAAATGGAGTCCGGCATGGCCAGCGACAGCGATGACCTCCCATCGCTTCGACCTTAGCGCACGGGAAGCTTCTGTACCTCTTAATAAAGCCAACTGGTTCGTTCCTCAGAGACTCTCGCCGGGAGTGTGTTTTCTTCTCCGCCCAATTCGGAGAGCGAGTCATGGAGGAGGACAAAGGAGCGTTGGCTCAGTGCGTGATCGACGCAGTCAACGAGATAGCTTCCATCTCGGGTTACAGAGGCACGATCAAGAAGCAGTTCTGCAATCTGGCCCGGAGATTGAAGCTGTTGACTCCATTGTTCGAAGAGATTAAGGACAGCAACGAGTCAATGCCCGAAGGGACGACCATAGCTCTCGCCTCGCTCCTGGGAGCTTTGAGTTCCGCGAAGGAGTTGCTGAGGTTCGGGACAGAAGGCAGCAAAATTTACGTGGTGCGTGCCGTTCATTTCGCCCTCGCAGTTTCTGTGTGCTCTTTGGGTAATCGATTGTTTTTGGTCTATTGACTTCTGTTGCTCCTCCCTTAGAGTTCCGAGGAACTTTCACATATCAAAGCCATTTTGAGTGGTTTGCACGTTGCTCTCACATCCCCATTCATGTTGCTTTGAAGTCAAATTTTAGTGGAGTTTTGCCTTTTCTGGGAAAAAATTCAATTGAGAGTCTACAATAGGAGCGGACCATTGCAACTTAGCTTGAAGAGAAGCTCCTAGAGGTAGAATAGGTGGTATTTAATACAGTTTTGTAGATAACTAGTTAGACGCATATCGACCAAAGGTGTCACACTGTCTGAGGACAGAAGATGCAAAATCCGAGCAATGGTCTTGGTTATAACCGGTAGTATCAAATGCCAAGAGGAGCGTCTTGTAGATTTGTCGTTAACATGTTTGAACTTTTTGAAGCATGGGCGACATCTATGAGCTTAGTAGCTTATGATGATAGTGGAAATTGCTGACGCTCTTAATGGCTGAGGTTGATTTATGGTTCTGGGTGTTTGGCATTGAAAGACCAGGAGGAAGGAAGAAGTTGATTCTTCCTTGCAATTTCAGTGGCGTTGCTTCTTTTAATGCTGTGCTTCTTTTAATGCCTTAGGCCTCTACTGCATGAGAATATCCTGCTTATTATAAAATTTTGTGAAGATTTAGGCAGCTTTCCAGAAATTGTATCTGCACAGTGAATTGGCATTTGGGAAAGAAGGGTTGCAGGGTCGGTAGTTGGAATCTTCATCACTGAGTTGTGTTGCCTCTGTAAATTCTATGAAGTTTCTCACTGAATGAAGTGCAACCACATTTGCGTTTGTACCAGTGCAGCCCCATAAAACCACTCTTTTCTTGCCTCTCCTTCTCTCTCTCTCTCTCTCTCTCTCTCTCTCTCTATTCAACTGGTGATGCAGAGTGTCAACCAAATGCGACTTTTCTAATTGCACTACAACAGGGCTTGCATACACGGTTATACACTTATCTGCTATTAAATTAGTCATTCAATTTCTCTGGAGGAAGGATCAAAGAAGGGCCCATCTAATTACTGTAACGCATGATTCTTTCCATGAATTTAGTCTTCTGAATTTTCATTTCTCAAACTATATTTTTTTCACCACTCCTCTTACAGGTCTTAGAAAGGGAGCAGATTATGAATAAATATCATGAGGTGACCTCCCAACTGGAACAAGCTCTAAGTGGAATTTCCTATGAAAACCTGGACATATCAGATGAAGTCAAGGAGCAGGTAAGATTTCATCCTTGAAAGCTTGTTCTTTTCAGTTATCCGGGATGTGGTTACCGTTAAACTATGTAGTATGTATTTATCTGGTTAAGTTGACATAATTTTTGTGGAATCTCCTTGTTACATGGACCCTTACATATGCTGGTTAGTACTAAGACTGAAAAATTGGCCACGCAAGAGTCGAACTTCATTTATTTCAAACCTTCTTTATCGCCAATATTACATATTAAGAATACTTCTCTTGCAAGGCATTGGAACTTTGAACTTTCAGTTTTTAGTTTCGATACTTAAATGAAGAGTATCTAACCTTTTGGCTTCCAGGTTGAGCTCGTCCTTGGACAATTTAGAAGAGCTAAAGGAAGAGTTGATTCACCTGATGTCGAGTTGTACGAAGAGCTCTTAGCCCTTTATAACCAGAGTAGTGACACAACCCCGGAACCAGCTGTCTTAAGGAGATTGGTTGAAAAGCTAGAGTTAATGAAGATTTCTGACCTTAAGCAGGAGTCACTGGCTCTACATGAGATGGTTTGTGCAAGTGGTGGAGATCCTGGCGAAAGCATTGAGAAGATATCAATGTTGCTGAAGAAAATTAAAGACTTTGTGCAGACAGAGAACCTTGACATGGATCCGCCTACCAGTGAAAAAAATGTTTTCCCCAGTTCCAGTGGGCAATCATCAGTCGATAACAATCAAAATACACAAGTCATCCCAGATGATTTCCGTTGCCCAATATCCCTGGAGTTGATGAAGGATCCTGTTATCGTGTCAACAGGCCAGGTACATGCATTACTGGTTCTTCCTGCGTTGTGGGGTCATGACTAGGTTGCAGTTTCACTATCATGGGAATCCAACTATATCTCATGGACATAACCATCAACTATTCTGAGTGTGATGGGAGATTGTATTTAACTATGAACCAAGGGTCGTCTCTGGTCCGGGCATATAGCATTCTAGACTTTTGTGTTAGCAAATGATCCTTAGCAACTCTAGGATCTTGTGTTAGCATACATTAAAATCACCAAAGTGCAAAACTTCTACTTTTGAGCAGGCTAACACATAGTACGATATAGACAAAGATTTTTCTGCCCACCCTTGCCTGCAGGGATGCGCCCCATAATCACAGTCCTTATGTACTGATCACTCTTTTTCCTGCTGCAGACCTATGAACGCTCATGCATTGAGAAATGGCTGGAAGCAGGTCATAGGACATGTCCAAAGACACAGCAAACCCTTTCTAGCACAACTCTTACACCCAACTATGTCCTTCGCAGCCTTATAGCTCAATGGTGTGAGGTTAATGGCATTGAGCCACCCAAACCACCCAGCAGCTCTCGACCCACTAAAACTATCTCAGCCTGCTTCCCTGCTGAATGTGCTAATATTGAACTTCTCTTGCGCAAGCTTGCATATGGGAATCCTGAGGAACAGCGGTCAGCTGCAGGTGAGATTCGCCTTCTTGCGAAGCGTAATGCAGATAACCGTGTTGCCATTGCTGAAGCAGGTGCGATTCCCTTCCTAGTACGCCTTCTTTCAACTTACGACTCGCGCATCCAAGAGCATGCTGTCACGGCACTTCTCAACCTTTCAATATGTGATGAGAACAAAGGTAATATTGTCTCCTCTGGAGCCGTTCCAGGCATAGTCCATGTTCTGAGGACTGGGAGTATGGAAGCACGGGAAAATGCAGCGGCCACACTCTTCAGCCTCTCAGTTGTAGATGAGTATAAAGTAACAATTGGTGCATCTGGTGCAATTCCTCCACTCGTGTTGCTTCTAAATGAGGGAACCCAGAGGGGGAAGAAGGATGCTGCAACAGCTCTTTTTAATTTGTGCATTTATCAAGGTAACAAGGGGAAGGCTGTTAGGGCTGGCATTGTACCCACACTGATGCAGCTTCTAACTGAACCTGGAGGCAGTATGGTGGATGAGGCACTGGCTGTACTGGCGATATTAGCCAGTCATACTGAAGGGAGGGCTGCCATCGGTGCTGCAAAGGCAGTGCCAGTTCTTGTAGAATTTATTCGGTTTGGTTCTCCTAGGAACAAGGAGAACGCGGCTGCCGTTTTGGTGCATCTTTGTGCTGGAGATCAGCATCATCTGTTAGAGGCAAAGGAAATTGGAATCATGGACCCACTGGTGGAATTGGCACAAAATGGCACAGACAGAGGGAAGCGGAAGGCTGCTCAATTGCTTGAGCGATTGAGCCGTTTCATTGAGCAGCAGGAGGAGGCTCGGGCACAGGCTGAAGCCGAGGCCGAGGTTCAGGTACAGAGTGAGACCGAGGTCGAGGTTCAGGTACAGACTGAGACTGAGACTGAGGTTGAGGTTGAGGTTCAGGCTCAGGTACAAGCTGACACCGAGGCTGGGGCCGACGCTCAGCCTTCAGAGCTGCCTTCGACAGCAAATGTAGTTGATAATGATAACTGAAGCTATTTGCCACCTCTTTTGTGCTTTTTCTTTGTGATTTTGATTTGATTTTGACTTATTCAGAAGTGTTTTACGTCGAAGGGGGAGGTGGAAGATCGCCTGCCCACCTGTGAAGCAAGTAATTCATCGGTCTGTGTCGTTGAGGTGGAAGATCGCCTGCCAACTTGTGAACAAGTAATTCATTGGTCTGTGTCGTTTTGACGACGAATGGATGGTGAAAGAAAAGCCCGCAAGTTCTGATGTCTTCGACATTGATGCAAATGTACTATTAAAGATGTAAAACTGGGATCATCCTCTACCTTTTCAAGTGGAAGAGATGTCATGTATTCTGGTATTATTCCGTCATACGGGATTTGTATTTCTTTAGTGGTGGCCCTGTGGAAAGGGGAAAAACTATGTGAAAAAAAAAGAAGTGAAATGGAGTTTTCTTCTAGCAGGAAGATCTCCCCTACCATGCAATTTGGAATAGATAGATGGACGTCGTCGTCCGGAAAAGAAGGCCGACGGAATCTCTAGAGCTAAGGAATGGAATCTGTTTAACGGTGAATAGACATTTTCTTTACGACGAGAATACCCATCTGATGATAATTCTTTCACAGTGAACTAATGGTAATATTATATATAAAAACAAAACTAATGGTAAAAAGTTACGAAAAAAAATGTGGCATGAATTAAAAAAAAAAAGTTCAGCACGGTTAAAACTTGTGTGTATTTTGGTCGTCGACTTCTGGTTACAATAGGTTTGACTAACATTAATTTATATGTACTTGGGTTGTGCCGCATGTGTATATCTTTTTTATGATGGATGCTTGACATGAGGACCATAGAATAACTAAATCGGCCAAATTGTAATAATCCACAAAGTTTAATATCAATTCTATCCCGAACTTTTCTTCATCTAAAAAAAAGAGGAACTTTCACTCTAATTTTAAATCTGTTCATTAACCCTCCGTTTAAAAATTCAAAAGCATGTGATGCACATTGACCCACTTTGAAAAATCCCACAACTAAGTTAAAGAAGATTTTACATGTAGGTCGTGTTGAATCAGCTACATGTAGATTTTAGACGATTAACGGCAATTTTTATATGGATGGTTAACGTGAATAGATTTGAGACAAGAGTGAGAGTTTATGATTTTATATGAGGCATGAAAAGGAATAGTTCGAAATGAAATTGAAACTAGACCCGAAATTTTAAGGGATCTTTTGGATAATTAGGCCCAACAAAATCAAATGCTTTTTTCTCCCTCCATCAATCTGCTCCAATTACGAAACTGAGGATCCAGATTGCATCTGCATGGCACTCTCTCTTCACCGCTTTTGGCCAAACACGTCGGGTCAAAAATAGAATTTGTCGGGTGCTGGCCAAGTAGAAAAAGGAAGAGAGAGTGCAACTGCAAGGGTCAGAGAGAGAGAGAGTGATAATAAAGAAATCGGGGGAGCGTCCATCTGCATCTGCATCTGCATCTTATTCGGTGCGGGAAATTGGGGCTGCGATTCGGAGGTCGCGCCGAACAAGGCTGCGCTGATAGGTGGCGGCACCTGATCGTATTCATAACGCCGTGACAACACGACAAAGCTACCCCCAAACTTAACTCCGTTCACGACCCAACTCCTTCGATTGTTCATTGATTGGAGGGACAAATAGTTTTGCCATTCATAGTTTAAAAAAATAAAAATGGAAAAGAGCAGAAACCCCTCGACTTTAACACAATTTCTTATGAGTTTGTGTACTTCATATTTGAAACATTCTTTTTGCTCATTGTTCAATTTTTAGCTCATGCATGGCAACGATTCTCGTCCGAAAAGGTAATTTTGATTAGAATTGATTTTTTTTATTCAGTTTTCGGTATGAGTTTTGGAGAATCGAAACGTGTTCAAGAACCGCACGAAATTAACTTTTTAGGTCGAGGGAAAATAATGAGAAAACTGAAAGAGAAATGTGAGACTTCATATTATCTCTTGTGTTTTTTAAAAATGATTTTTTTTTCATAATTAATTTTTTTTATTCTAGTTTTTGCTCCAAAACTATTCTCGAAAATAGAATTAGAATCAGTATCATTTACCTTATCAAATATGTTTCTCATTTTTTTTGTTTCGGGAACAAAATCGATAATCGAAATCGTTACTATACATGCCCTAAATCTCCTCTAATTTCATACTAAGTGAACTTCCCATTTTGTTTGCGTATCTTGGGACTAGCACATGTGACATGACATTCTCCACATAACACTCTCATTTGTTGGCGCTCATTGTGTAATAGATTATATCCGTTCGCGTCCTTCATACCATAAATATTGCGCATGCACACATTGATAGTCCATGATTATTCGTTTCATTCGTAACGCATTTCGCTGAATAGTGATTGCGGCAATGTTTCAGTATAGACAACAACTATCATGCGATGTGTAAATATATGTATTAGGGGTGACTAAATCGACCCACCAGACCGGATCGGCAGTCCGGTTCTCGGTTCTAGAGAGCGACGGTCCGGTTCTCGGTCCTTAAAATTAAAATCGTGGCCGGGAGGTCCGGTTTCGGTTCCAGGGTTACAGGACTAGATTGGATCGGACCCTCCGGACTGGATTGGTCTATTCTAGTTTCTTTTAAATCTTTTAAGCGTAACTCTAAATTTAATGTTCCCTTCTTTCTTTCCCAAACTTTCTTCCCGTGGTCTCTCTCTCTCGCGTCTCATGCAGTCACGTCTCGCCCTTCTTTCTTTCCCAAATCGTCGCCTCTCTGCTCGAAGGTTACTCGTGTTTTCCTGTGACAGGTGTGAAATTGAAGGTCACGCGATCATTTGTTGTTGCCATCTCCCACTATCGGTTACTTCTTCGTTCTCATGACTCAGGATGCTCTAGTACTTCTTTGTCTGCTCTAAATGATTTTTCACAGTAACATTGCCTTGACATTTACAGCAAAGCCTTATTGCTCCTGTTACGTGTGAAGACATTACGGAGGTTTTGTGGTTCCATGAATGGGGATAAGCACTAGGGATCAGATGGCTTTTTGGTCTTCTCTTATACTTTTGCTTGGATTGTCATTAGTAAAGGTTTCTGTGATGCAATGTCTTGCTTCTTCTCCTCTTCCAAGCTATCGAAGAAAATCGATTCAATAACTATTTCTCTTGTTTGAAACATTGTTTTTGCTCATTCTTCAAGTATTTCACTTTGCTTAAATCTCCTCTAATTTCATATTAAGTAAACTTCGCATTTTGTTTGCGTATCTTGGGGCTAACACATATGACACGACATTCTCCACATAATACTCTCATTTGTTGGCGCGCATCGTGTAATAGATTATATCCGTCCACGTTCTTCTTATCATAAATATTGCGAATGCACACATTGATGGTGTCACGTCCTTAGGCGAATGGTTATTTGTTTCATTCGTAATGCTTTTCGATGGATAGTGATTGTGGCGATGTTTCAATATAAACAACAACTATCATGCCATATATAGATATATATTATAGTGTAATGTTGAGATGATCGTGCTCCGTAGAATGGCCGAGTGACGATTCTTTGTTAGCCACACATTTTCATTGAAAAGAGAGATGGACTTGAGTTTTGCTATGTGTCCCAACAACACCTCTTAGACTTTTATTGGAGAGAAGAAAAATTTGTGATTGGCCTCTGACCGTCAAACACTCAAGCTAGCAACACCCTATATTATATATGTACACTCTAAGTTTTCGTACAAATACGCCTAGCAACATTCACATGAGTTAGATGATCGGATAATTATCTATAATACCTAGATTAATTTTTTATATATTTTTACTGAAATAGACCCATGGTGATTTTAGATCGATTGTTCAAGTAATTAGCTCATGGAAATTGCTTATACGATAATAGTCGACGATGCATAGTTATTCCGACCATCATAGTTATTTATATCGCTTATATCCACATACCATCACCGCTTGTTTTGCATAAAACACTTATTAATTAGAAAATTGTGGGGCTAGAAATAAAGACAATACGGTTAGAATGATAGCTCCTTTAGCCCGTAAGTAACCCAAATATATACTAGGAAGGATTTGAAAATATGAGGCGTTAAAATCCGACAACTTAGTTTTGTAGACTTGAAGGTGCTGCGACTTATCTTTGCCAAAAATAGCCTAATCACCGCTCAAAATCATTGCCAATTCAAAATCGATCGAGTACGACGACTTGAAGTGGGAATTTAGACAAGATCTGCTAATCCGAATCCGGATGATTTTAATTTCCAAAAGAAGATTGAAGAGGAGAAGTTCTTTAATCCGAACTTATGCATGTAAAAAAAAAAAATCTGTCCCTCGAATTGATCATTGCTTGCAGCTCTGTGTTTTTATCTTCTTCTCCGAAGGCAAATGGGAATGGAACTCGAGAAGGCTTATGAAAAGAGTTGGTGCTAAGAAAGACCATTAAGGAGGAGGAAGAGGAGGCGAAGAGGCAGCCAAGAAAGAGAGAACGAGAGCAAAAGACAAGAACCCAGGAAGACGTTTCAACTCCATCTCTGTCTCTGCTCCAACTTCTTCAATTCCCAAAGCCCTAGCCCTGGCAGCAGCAGCAGCACTAGCTCCTCCCTACTTCCTTACAGCCCAACCGGCTGTCCTTTTCCCAGTATTGACCCCCTTGCCCTTGCTTTCCTTCAATGGCGTAACCTATGTTCTCCACCCCCTCTCTGTCCTCTGTCATTCCCGAGACCTTCATTTATATATATATATATATATATATATATAGGAACAATCCCACGTTACTTCAAAACAAAACATTTGAGACCCCCTCCTCCAGCCGCTACCCGCCATGTTTTCAGAGATTTTCTGCGCAAAATACAATACGCATGTCAATGCCCTAAATTTCTCTCTCTCCTTTTTGTTTGACCCTCTCTCTCTCTCTCTCTCTCTCTCTCTCTCCTATTTATCTCTTTCTTCGTTGTGCAAGAGTACAAGAACCATGCAACGAGCATGTGACACTCCTCCTCCCCCTCATTCTCTCTCAGTAAAAAGTTTCAAATTCTGGCTTGCCGAGCGTCTGTTCGTGTAAACCCTAGACTAGAGGGATACAAAAAGAAGTTGCCAGTTCATCATGGAGATCGGTGCTGAGGACCATCATCGCGTGGAAGCCACAGGCGGCTCCGGAGGGGCTCGCCGGCGGGCTCGCGGTGGAACCCGACGAAGGAGCAGATCGGCATACTGGAGAGCCTCTACAGGCAAGGGATAAGGACGCCGACGGCGGACCAGATACAGCAGATAACGGGGAGGCTCAAGGCGTACGGCCACATCGAGGGCAAGAACGTGTTCTACTGGTTCCAGAACCACAAGGCCCGCCAGCGCCAGAAGGAGAAGCAGGAGAGCCTGACTTACCTCAACCGCTACTTCCACAAGTCTGTCCTTCCCGCCTTCCATCCTCCTTGCCCAAATGGTCCGTCCTAATTCGTTTCCTTATGCATTTTGCTCACGTAAGCTTCTACTTCAGCAGCGACATACACGCTGGGTACCTCGTTTTGATGTCGAACGAACGATGTTCTGTCAACTTTCTTGATCGTACCATGACCCCCCATTTTCATCTCTGTATTTGGCATTGTATCTGACACGCGTGTGGACATGCAAGGCTCTTTTTTCCTTTTCACGCGTCTCTTTCGCGCTGACGTCGTCATGGCCGCTGAGGTTTTTTGGGGTCATAAAAGTCTACCGAGGTTGACTAGGTTTTCTTGATCTGGTTTCAGCTGTTTGTGGACCGTACTTCGTGCCTCAGAGCGACAGAGGGACGTTGTACACACAGTGCCCGAAGGTGCTCCTTCCTTGCGGCTTCAAGAGGAGACAGAGGACTGACTTCATGGAGAGAACAAAAACATTCTGCCGTACAGGTTTTGCGTATCCCGGGCACCCCCAAGGACATCATCATGATGTGACCGTCCACCTAACAGCCGAGAGCAACAGCGACAGCACCTTCGAGAGAAATCAAGAAACGCTGGACCTCTTCCCGTTGCACCCAACTGGCGACGCCTTGCGAGATTGTTCTCATGCTGATCAAGATTGTTCGGCTATGACCTCCGCTTCTTCTTCGGAGGACGAGGCAAGAGACGGTGGTAACAGCAGTGACCAGCCTTTCTTCCGGTTTCCTCTTCAAACGGATGCTTCTGCGAGAGAGATTAAGTTCATCTGAATGGTGGGTAGTGAAAGATGTCTGATGGAGAGGAGAGTACTTTACAATTTCTCATTTTCTCATCTTTTCGATTCTGGGGAGTGTTGAACATGAACATACTGCTTCGGGGGTGCGAATGTAGAGATGGACTTCTCCAGTCGTTATCTGTGTGTCTCTGTTTAGTTTATTCGAAATGCTTCGGTGAAAGTGCAAGTGCAATGCAGGTTTTCGACATGTTGGTGTGATTGGTGATCCATCGGATTGAGTAAGTACGTAGCATGCAGAGACAAAAAGGACGCCTGATTGCTCAAGACCAAGCACGGCATTGGCGCAATTCTTTCATTCGTCAATTCAAATTTCGGTGTCCTCGTGAAACTCGAGGGATATATGTTCAGCTATATTTCCCCCTTGGCAAAAACTAATAATAATTTGATAGTCAATAAGCGTATGCTTGAAAGGATGAGCAAAGACGAACACGTGAATGGAATGCTAGTATGGGCAGTCTCGTGTGCATAACACGTGAATCTCGATATACATATTAGTAAGCACGCGATTTAACATATGACAGTCGATATTCATCTTTGTCGATCACTACATATTCAGTCGTCGGAGATGGGTGATCGACAACAACTGATATAAATGTCGGCAATGGATGTTTATTGAAATAGCTTCTAGATAGTCCTATCATTTTGAAACTTGACATGAGCAAGGGCAGTTGAAATCAAAGATGTGAATTTTTGGAGGGAACAATTATCATTCAGCATCGAGGAGAAGGGACATGGAGCAGTTGACACATGAATATCGTGAAGCAGTTCATTGACAGCGTGGATAATAATTCGAGAACATGGATATAATACTTGCGGGAATTTAGGAACACGAAGGTAACCAATGGAGGTTGCTCGAAGGAATGCAACTGCCGGAAAAAATCGCCTATGAGGCAATTGCCATTAGATCATTATAAATATCGTCAACCGTCCATCAGAAAAATATACCCACGCACAAAACAAGCAAATTTATTTTTATTTTTACATTTCAGTACCGCACTTTACCTTTCAAAACTGTAGCTTTCAGATTCACGTGTTTATCAAATTTCGGTATGTTTCTCTATCATGGGTATTGTGTTGTCGACTAAGTTCCAAAGCATAGTACTTTCGTGTTCTCAAGCTATGCCGTCCATTCAATTCCGGCAAAGTTTGTTTACATCTAGTTACGTTATTGAGTTTGTATCACCGAATCTTGTCATCGATTAAATTCCGGCACGATTCGCTTTTGTGCTTTCCCGTGTGAATCAAAGTGGTTGTTGTCTCTCTCGCTCGCGACGCTTCCTGTCCGGAATTGGCTCGAGAACCTTGTTTTGCTTGATTAAGAGCCGAAGAATGACTTTCGATGAAAGATAGTTTAGTGGCGAGAGATAATTCCGGCGAAAACAACTCTTGAGCATTTTTGTGTCAGCAAGCAAATATATTGGAATGCGGAATTCATCTTGAAGTAGAAATTAACCGATTGAGAGAGACCTGGGTGATGTCGCTCTTGGGAAAGATCGCATCTCTCAACTCTTGAGTTCACTTTGGAACAATAGAATTACAATAGAATGTGAGCAGGTTGTCCATTTAGAATGTACCTTGATAAATCATGGGGCGAATGTGCTTTTAGTCTCTGATACTACAGCCCAGAGAAGAACGTAAGGCACCACATGCAGCAATTCCTTGACGTTATTTTTTGGCCAAAACTAGTGGTTAAAGGTGTAACGGATTTGACACTATATTCTCGTCCGGAATCGCCGGGCGCAGTCGTGTGAAACTCGATGGAATTTTTCAATGTGATTTTATTTGCTAAATGACCTTAGCAAAACATTCGTTTATTTGATTTGTGTTTGAAGAACCTAGATCCGGTTCGCTGTGAAATGTCAAGTAGCCCGAAGTTCAGACAAGTTCTATCGACCGTGTATGGATATGGAATCATATGCAAACCACATCTAATAGCGAATGTCTTAACTTCTCTTTTAGGCCAGCAATGGACCTAGTAAAAATCCTATTTTCAAATCCAAATTTGATAGAAAATATAATAAATTGCAGATTATAATAAATAGAGATTCTTTTGGTTCATCTATAGATAAATACGGAGTAAGAAAATGCTCGTGCTACGGAATAAAACAAAAAAACGAAATTTGAAAATTCAAGATATGTAATGAAAAAATGGAAAGGAAAAAGCCGTCAATTACTTCCAAGCAATTCCGCCAGAAAAAAAAAAAATGCATCCAAGCAATAACTTCCTTAAATAAGATACGAGAAACATATAAATTAATTGGAAAATATTTTCAAATAAATGACTGTTGGAAAAATAATGAAATGATAATCATAAAACACATGGTTAATTAGGAAATATAAAGTAACAAAGCACACCTATAGATTCAGCAATATGCTCAAATTATAAAACAAATTAAATTTGTCTCTAATTAATTGAAAATAAAAAAGGCAAACAAAGAGAAACAAAAACAAAAAGCTGAAAAAGACAGGTTTTATTTTCACTCAAAGCAGTATAGAAATCTGAACAAAAAAAAAAGCAGTATAAAAAAAATTGTCTTTAATTAAATTGTAAGGAAAAAAAAACAGAAAGAGAAAACAGAAACAAGAGCAAAGTGAGGCCAAAAACGGATGCCATGCCAATTCAGGCCGAAGGCGCCAGAAATAAAAGACCAACTTCAAATACGTTTCAAGTTTTAAAAATCAGAAACTTATTCCGACGGCTAAATTATAGGTTCTAGGTGGGTGAAACTTAAAACCTGTGACCGTAACAAGTTTGTGTTTTTCTTGATATATATCTTTGTGTGCTCCTAAGGTATTCCATGATGAGTGTGTAATATGGAACTATTAGTTTGAGCCTTCATTTTCGGCGATATTTAAGATCGACACTTTTGCTTTGTTAATATTTCATATTTATTTGCGTGTCTAAATATGCGTCGTGGTCAGTGAATTGTAAAAAATAATGATTATTAAAGGTGATAGTTCATTGCAATAGTTCAATTAAGAACATAGGTGAAACCCGAATAAATCTTGAAACTGTCCTAATATGCAAGGTAGGTTCTAGGTTAAACAAAAAAAATTTGTTTTGAGATAAGTTCGATTCAGATTTCAAGTTTTAGGTGGGATTTACAAGGAACTGGAATCACTCAATCCTAGCTATATATACATATATGTACAAAACAAACGTGGACATTTTAAATCAATTGAAATTATGTTAACTTTACACAACTTTTAACATCAAAACATACTTTTGATGTTTACGAAAAGTTGAATAATTCGTGTTTCAACAAAATTAAAAAAATGGGAACAAATTACGAAAGAATGTAATTCTCCCGTCACTAGTAGTACAAAAGGTGCGAATGCGTTCCATAAATAATTACTTTATGATAAGTCCGACGAACTATGATTCGTTTTTGTTTTTAACAACCGATCCAATAAGAATTTTTCTTTTTTTATTTATTTATCACATAGCCCATTAATATACCTCCGCGAAAGTAACTATTTTCCTGAGCTTTCGTTTTCTTTAGCTCATTGTCTTTTCTCTCGAAATTTAATTCTCGCTAATACAAAATATCTTAGCTCTTCGAATGGTGCAACGGACATTTCCCAATTTAGTTTTTTTTTTTCTCGGCCTATTTTCTTTTCTCTCGAAGTTTAATTCTCATGTAAAATAAGAAATATCTCAAATATTGAAACAGTATTTTAGGAACTTAGAATTTCCTCTTTCTTGTTCTCCAAATATCTGAAAGCGGAAAACACTCAATTTTAAAGCCACAACAAATTGTCTTGAGAAGGAGGAAATTTACCACGGAGCCCCTGGAGAAGCATATGCGAGGAGCTCAACGATTGGCTGAGACGCGACCAGCAATTTCCCCGCATCCACTAAAGGCTTTGATTCCATTTTCCCGGAGAATCAGGGAAAAACTACGGATAATACCGGGAAAATATATAAAAAGGAATTCCAAGCACAACGTTCGTCGTTGCTCTTCCACTGCCTCATCTCCACACGCGGACCCCCCCTCTCTCTCTACCGTTCCTCTGCTTCTCCTCCTCCTCCTCCCCTCCTCATGAGAAGCTGAATTTCCAACTCTCTGCCTCCAATTCCCATGGCGAGAAACCTAATCTCATCCCCGCAGTTCCTGGGCACGCCCCTCCCGTCGCTCTCTCGCCATGGCTTCCTCCGCGCGCCTCCTCATCCCCGCAGGCTCACCACCACCACCACCACCACGAGAGTGAAGTTCAGCTTCCACGAGATTCCTCCCGTTCACTCCTTCGACCCCTCGTCTCTCGATTTCGCTTCTGCGCTCAGCCGAGCTGAGAGCTTGCTCTACACGCTCGCTGACGCTGCGGTCGCGGCGGATTCAGCTGCCTCCGGAGCTGCTTCTAGCTCGACGGATGTCGCGGCGCAGAAGAATGGAGGCTGGTTCGGATTCATATCCGATGCCATGGAATTCGTTCTTAAGGTAATACTCATGGCATGCTTAGAAGTTGTTATATCGGCTGGTTGTTGATTAAGGAGAATTGGATCGCAGAGTTCGGATAATTTGATCGGGAGGCTTCAATTTTTTATGCGTTCAAATTCAAAATTACGAGAACTTGTTGAAAAGATGTTGGATTTGAAAGTATTGTGGGTCGCTTTGAATGTTTGGCAAACTTGAGCTGTTGCGGAAATGAACTAGATATTGTATGCTCTGAGCTAGTTGCGGATACAGTAGCCATTTTAACTTGGAATGATTTGATGTGGTTGTGAACAGCTTCATGGTCATGGGAGGAGTATATTCATCACATTACTTTGATAGTCACTACTTCTTAACTTTTGCTGTTATTAAACTGAAGTATGTTTTGGAATGCTCGAGTAAGTGTACAAGTAGTGATATCTCTGGAAATGTGTATAAAATTGATCATATACTTTGGTCTTTTTTGACATGGCCACTTAGAAAAGCAGGCAGGGATAAACACATTTCTCTCGTTTTTCAATCAGGTGTTGAAGGATGGACTCAGCACAGTGCATGTCCCTTATGCATACGGCTTCGCAATTATATTGCTCACCGTAATTGTAAAGGTTGCCACGTTACCTTTGACAAAGCAGCAGGTAAAGTCCTCCTGCCAATTTGGAATATCTATGTTGGATCTCAGAGATCTCTTATTTCATCAATCAACTGAAATTAGGCGTCCAAGATGAATGGACTGTCATCAAGTATAATATTTCTTCTCCCTTTTGTTACTGTTAGCTTTAAATTTAGGACTGACTTTTTGGAAATGAAGGTTTCTTTGCTTAGTGAAGAAAGGAGTCTCCTCGACATTGTCAAAGATTTTTTTCATGAATCTTTCTAGGAATGATAGTGGCATCTTCATTTTATTTGTGGATATGCAGGTGGAATCTACTTTGGCCATGCAAAATCTCCAACCTAAAATCAAAGCTATCCAGCAAAGATATGCTGGAAATCAGGTGAGGCGCATCCCTCTTGGCTTTATTCATTGGAGTTTCCCCTTTGGTTTCCTTATTTCATCTGTTTTATTGTTGTTCTCCTAAGGAAAGAATACAACTTGAGACATCACGACTATATAGGCAGGCTGGGGTCAATCCTTTGGCAGGTATGGAAGGACAAGGAAACTTCTCTCCGCTTTCGGATCAATTAAGCGATATACACACACCTATCCACAAACATATGTTATGTTGGTGCATCTATGTCAACATTGGGACAACAATATTCAAATCTTCCTAGTTTTGCAAGGCACATACCAAAAGAAAAGGTGTTGCCATTTAATGTATACCAAAGATATCATGTTGGCCTCAGCAGTTAGTAATTCTGGTTGTACAGAAATACCGCCTGTTGTCACTTCTTCCCCTAAGAATTGATGTATAATAAGCAAAGCACTTTGGGATGTAGGGGTTCAGCATTTTGCTCAGTTGTCACGAAATGTTCATTTCACTGTTTCTGTTGTGTAGAATAATGATATGTTCATTTCAAAGTAGGTTTCTTGCTTCTCTTCTTTCTTCCATTGATAGTCACTTGGGTCATTATCCTTGCTCCTTAATTTCACAAATCTATTTGATACGGTTATCCTTTCTTTTATATCTACAGGATGCTTCCCAACTCTAGCAACCATACCTGTCTGGATAGGTCTATATCAAGCTCTCTCTAATGTGGCAAATGAGGTAACCACTTAGGGAAACCTTTCTATATCAGTGTCAATTAGGGTACAGATCCAATCAGATGTCAGTATATACCCTTTTTATCATTCACAAGTTGTGTTGGTGATACTTTTGTACTTTCAAATCTAGGGATTATTAACAGAAGGTTTCTTTTGGATCCCCTCTTTGGGTGGACCTACTACAATTGCTGCTCGACAAAGTGGATCTGGCATTTCTTGGCTCTTGCCGTTTGTGGTAACCAGAATTTTTCGAGCTTCGCCTATTACATTCTTCAACGTGGAATTGCTACAAATTGAGATGCCAAAATTAACTTGACAGACTTTTCTTGTGCATGTAAGGAATTTGACGATAAAATTTACATGCAGGATGGTCATCCTCCATTGGGCTGGCATGACACTGCGGCATACCTAGTTTTACCTGTCCTCCTTGTTGTTTCTCAGTACGTGTCGATGGAGATTATGAAACCTCCTCAGGTAATAGAATTGAGTCTCTTCTTGCTTCTCTCGAAGTCATGTAATTCCTAAGGAATTAGTATCTTGTTTACTTTTTCTTTGCAGACGGATGATCCAGCTCAAAAGAACACACTGCTTGTTTTTAAATTTCTTCCTCTGATGATTGGTTACTTCTCCTTGTCCGTCCCGTCAGGATTATCAATTTACTGGTTGGTTTCTTATCAACTGATATACCTGAAGCAATTTGTTTGAGATTTGGATGTGTGTTTCTGTCTCTCTCTTTTTTATTCTTTTTCTTTTGGCCTTTCGAGTGATTTTCTACCAATCGTATTGATTGCAAGCAGAGAAAACAAGTTTCTTGAGGTTTAAGTTTGCTACGTGGCATCCCTAGATATTGCATTTTTGTCACGTGGACTTTTTTCCCAGTACTTTGTGGTTGCATGTTCCTATCATAGTTGTTATTCTCTTTAAGCTTTAAAAAAAAAAAAAGGTATTTTTTCCTCATTTCTTCTGTTGCACTTCATTTCCTTTGAGTTATTCTATCTATTGAGCTGTGCGGAATGCATTACTGATTTCAGGTTTACAAACAATGTCCTGAGTACGGCACAACAAGTGTGGTTACGCAAATTAGGAGGGGCAAAGCCTGTTGTGAGTGAAAATGCGAGTGGCATCATTACAGCTGGGCGTGCTAAGCGATCTGGTGCTCAGCCAGCGCGGCAAGGAGAAAGGTCATTATCGTGTGCAACTACCTTTACCACCTTATGTCAAAGATGTCTCACTGGAAAGGAATTGCAATTGGCAGGTTTAGGCAATTGAAGGAAGACGAAAAGAAGAAAAACGTAGGTAAGGCACTGCCGTCAGGAGACATTGATGGGGCGACCGGATCAGATGCTGATGAAGATGGTTCAGATGAAGATTCTCCAGACAAGGTAAAACTATGTAAACCTATGGGTTTTTGCAAATTGCTGATAGGAGAACTTTTGTAAAAACTTTAGGTGAGGTAAAAATGCAAATTGGAGTCCCCAGTGATGAATCTGTTCGTGGAGGAGTGCACTTTGCAAATACACTTTCTGCTCTATGGTAATTATGTAGATATAGCATATAGGAGCTAATTCAACTTTTCTTGCAGGGGGAAGAGGTCTTGGAGGGAGCATATGCTGCTTCTACTGGCAGCAAACAGACACCGGATCTTAATCGGCCCAGGAGAAGCAAAAGGTCAAAGCGGAGACGCGCTTTATGATTTAGATTGTTCAATATATTTTTGTAGTCTACAGTGAGTCCTTGTATATCTGTGGGAGTTGTATTTAGCTAAATTATAGCCATTTTTTTGTACTGGCACCCACACTTTCATCTCATGAATTAATGCGATCAACAAAAGTTAGTTACTTGCTTGACTCACCGACTCTCATATCCCATGATGCATCTGAATGGTGTTGTGCTATTGTATTGCCAGTGTACATTTGATATATCCATTTCTGTTGTATGTGAGTTTTCTGGTCTAAACGGTTCACAAAAATACAAGAAGTCACCAAGTAGATGCTTGCAGAGCAGCACTTTCTACCGAGAGCGAGTTGGGAACTATATGTGCCAAGTACTCATTCTTTGGGGAACCCTGTAGACTATTTCTGTGGTCAATGATAAGCTTGCCATTGTCATGAGCATGCACGAAGAAAATCACACTTTCACAGACAATGATTTGAACTAATAATGGATGTCCACAAAAGCAAAAGATCTTTGGGGCTTTCATGTTTCTTGCCTCGACTAACAGTGCATCTCATGGCTAATATAATCGCTTGCAGATCGTGTCGTTCAATCTAAGCCAACTTCTGTACAAGAACATAAGGCTGACCATACTGATCTCCTAACCTACCTGACTATACCAAAATCCCCTCTACTCGATCCATATTAAGTTGCAGTCGTAGTTCCAATCCTCACTCGCTGCAGAAGCGCATCAATAGTTTCAATGTTTTGTCGGGGGCCGATGGTTTCCTGTGGGATTGGGTCCGGATGGAGTTTTCCGCATCTTCTTATCTTTTCCCTGTTTGTTAGGAGTCAGAAACGAAATAGATAAACAGAATAGAGGCCGAAAGGTAATGAACGCTGTTTTGGCGCATCAAGTACGGGGCCAACGAAAGCTTGAAGGACGTTCATGCACTCACCAACCCAGGTCCCATGTGTCCAGGGTACAAACGTGCAGTCTCTAGTGAGGATGGTCTTGCCTTTGGGTGAACTGTAAGCAAAATATGTCGGAAACATCATTTTCAAACGAAGATAACAACATATAATCCCATCAAGACCATTTCCCTTCTCCAAATGTTTGTTGAATATGAATGCAACCAAGAGCATTTCCTCAAAGAGGTCGTCGCACAGGGGAACTAGTCAATGAACGAGAGAAGCAATGACTTGCCTGATCCAACTGCTTGAGCCTGGACAGAGGGTGAATGCAGAGAGAAAGCCCAGAGGAGGCATGCAACGAGAAGAAGACGAGCAAGTACTGGTACTCCCTGTCCCTGCCTCCTCATTCTAGGAGCGACCCGGCACATTTTCGCCAAGGGAAACAAGATTGAGTTCTTTCCACGGACACTTAGCGTTATATAATCTTGAACCAGGCACGACCATGCACATCTCTGTCTGACATGTCCACAGTGTTGCAGCAATCATGGCCGAACTTGAAAATTTTTGTGTGGATGTCTGGTAAAAGCGATTGGGAATCCTATGCTTTTTCTAGTTGCTGGGCCTGGTAAAAAGGCTCACAAGAGATGATTGAATCGGGGACTTCACTTCATTGTGCGTTGACTTCTTCCCCCCTCATGATTTCTCCGCTCATCATTACCTCCATCATATGTGTCTCGCCAGTACTTTCTATTATTTCCCTCATGAGTGCTCTCATCGGACTCTGTCGTATGCTGTCGGCGGTGTAACCGAATGATGACAGCGTGACCACCCCCTTCCCTCGCGCCGCACCAAACGTCATGAATGAAGAAACATGGTGCAGCAATTCCCTCCATGCGCAACTCTCCTGTGAAAAATTAGAATGACCGGACACTAACGAGAGGAGTGCCCCCAGCATCAGGGTATCCTCGGTAAAATTTCGTCTTTGAAACCAGCGTTTTCTGCCATTTGGGAACCCCTCGAAAACTTTGGGGTGTTTGTCAATTTTTTTCCACCACCCCTTTGATCAAATGTTGACCTTAACAAAGCTGAAAGCACGAGACAGGTTGGGCTTTAAGCATTTGCCGAAGGCCACTCGTAAGATTAAATATACTATTTTCCTTTCAAAATTGCCCTCGTGAATTTTTTTCGCTCTTCGTTTTGCCCTTGTTATGACCGTTGATCTTCTCCACATAAGGATGGCGAATGATGTGTCGGCAAGGCTAGATTTGGCTACTGCCAACAAACTAGGTTGGAGCCGCCAGCTATTGCACTAACCCGGGCGACAGCTACCTAGGTTCACACGACCTCAAACAGCCCTCGCTTATGTCTTGCCATCCTCGCCACAGGTCACATGACCCCAGGCAGTCCTTGTCGGGATTGCCGGGAGCCACTTGAGGTCGTGTGACCTTAGACGATTGCCATTGGAGGCCTAAGCCCTTCGCTAGAGCTAGCAAAGGGTCTCAAATTTTTTTTAAAAATATAAAATAGAAAAGTCATTTGTAAGAATATTTTTTCCAAACACTATTTAATCTAAAGTTACTTTAAAATGGACTTTTAACGTACTATATAAAAGATACAATTTTCATTAGAGAGAACTCTTTTTAACAGAAAGGCCTTTGCCTTTTTCCAAAAGTTTTTCCCCAAAAATCCAATCAAACGCAGCCTATATGAATATATTTTGAATTACCCGCACAACGCATCATGCCCAAGATTCGATTTAACGGTTGAAACTCAAAACTCACAAAAAGTTTTAAGGTCAAAACTTGAAAGGAGAATGAGAAATCGAACTTGCTAAACCAAGAATCGATTTAACGTTGAAGCTGGAAACTCAAGAGGAGACCCACTACATAAAAAAGTGTTTAAGGTCAAAACTTGAAAGGAGAATGAGAAATCGAACTTGCTAAAACAAGTGCGCGCGCAAACCTAATCTTTTGTTGTAAAGTTTTGAGCCCACTCAGATCCTAACTCGCTTTTACCCTTTTCCCTTTCATATCAAGAATCTACGAATTGCATAGCCACGGATAGGAAGAGGTCAATGGAATGGAAATGACTTACAGTTCGGCACGCATCATTTCCCACCCCAAGAATTTCAAAACATTGAATGATTACTACTTGTTTCGGCTCAATGAATAGCATTTAATTGGGCAGATCCCAGCGACAACAGTGCGTATAATAATTCCTGCTAATCGCATCATCCCCGGTCTCCCTGATCAAAGATGATTACCACCGATCGAAAAATCTTTTGGAGGGTCCTCTTTTCCCCTTGTTAAAGTACGCATAATCCAGCACCGTGCAGTGTGCAGAGAGTGATCATTGATCAAATCTCGTGAATTTTGAGTTCAGAATTCGATCATACTGAAAAATCAAAGACAATGGTCAATGGTCAATATTGGGTCGATTCCAAGTTATCGCTCATCCTCCTTGCTCGAGCACTAGCTCAGTGTCCAGTCATGATGCGAGCTCGATGTGGCGCATGGATGCACGGTCCTACTCTTTCACATTGTAAAGCATCTTCAAAGTACAATCGAATTCAACTGATGATAAGCGTGATGGAGCAGATTTCAACCGGCCTTTTGCGTCTTATTTCTTCAGAAACTTTAAAGACTCATCAGCCCCATGTCCTCGAGATAGGAACATACAAAAACGTAGAAAAGAGACGATAAGCGTGATGGAACAGATTTCATTCAAGGGCTTCTAGTCTTGTTTTGGTGCTTGAACGTGGCTCCCCATCCTGATGACGATCCCGTCGAGGTCGCGGACGTACCCAACTTTCTGTCCCCATTCCTTCTCCTCCGGCTCGCTCACCGGCACCGCGCCGCTATCCACCGCCCTCTGTTCATCCAGTGAGCACACATTCAACGAAACGGAGGGTAACAGAGGAAGTATTTGATTCATCATGTCTTATGAGCATTACAAGGTTGATGAGGAGACTTCTATGTTTAAGGATCCACATATGCTAATTAAGCTGGATGATTTCCTTCAATTAACTAATGACAAGCCTATCACATTCAAAATACCAAGTGCAGCACGCACGCAACCTTCTCATTTTTGAGATTGACTATGAATTAATCCCAAATGATAATCAAACCTTGTATGCAGCATCGACATCTCGGTAAGCGAAGCAAATCTCGATCGGGGACGGTCTCGGCGGGACTCAGGAGTGTGGACCACCCCAGTCAGATCATCCGTCTCGCGCTGGTGCAGCGGCGTGAACGCTATCGTGGTCTGCCCACTCTCTAGCTCTGCCCACCTACATCAATCACACATTGCTTGAGCAGAAAAATTATGGAAATGCCGTCATTCAAACTAACCCAACTAGGCAAATGCAAAAGGGCGGATCAGATTTATCCTCCACCATATCCAAATTCAATAGCGAGACTAAAGAGATTTCATATGAATATTTCGTTGATCGAGGTATATGTTCGCAATACACAAAATCATCTAAAGAATGAATTGACATGAAACAGTATAGTGCGAGGATTCGTTGACCGGTGAGACTCGTCGAGGCGGCGGACGGCGTAGCCGAAGGCTTTAGCATAGAAAGCGACCGACTTGGCTACGTCCTTGACGTACACCACCGTGTACGCGAATGCCGGATTCATGTTCCTTGCTCCTGCTTCTTCCTCCGGCGGCGGCGAGGATGACGACGACTCTGTTCACACTGATCACGAACGAGTGTGTTGTCGTGTGGCTCCGATGCTCAGATCGATTGAGATAGCTCCTCGTTCAGTCTTCCGTCCCCTTCAATTCAGGGGAATGGTAGTGAGGTCGATGGAAGAATTCATGGGAGCTGTACACGTGTCCTGGCAAAGTGGCACGTGGACTTCTTGCGTGCTTGTTAATTTATAGCAACTTCCCAGGTGGCAAGAACAAATATAAATATAGATCACAGTCGAGTTTTACCCTTGTATACCAATGATGTGACGTGTCACAACGAGCGTGTTGATGGTGCTAGTTTCTTGTTTTACTTTCAGGGATTTTTCCTTCCAAGTTATAAAATGAAAATATTTCAAATTGGAAAAAAAATATAAAGATCATATGATTCAAATTATACATGTCAAAAATTGCATGATTATACATGTCATAATTAGAGATTTGTTAAATTTTTGCCCATTTAGTATTGAATCACATGATAAAGGTTAGCTGAATTGGTAAGATCTCCAAGCCTTTAAACAGCTTAAACCGATAAGATTTTAAGTTCGAATTTTTCCGATTCCCTTTTGAGAGACTTAATATGTAGATTGATGTTCATATCCTCACCATCTCGAAGAATAATTCATTGTAAGTGAAAAATTTCGATTATTAAAAAAAATCAGATGACAAAGGAAATTATGAAATAAGAAAGGCGGTCCACAAAACAAGGATGTAACATGTGCCGGGCATTAGCTTTCCATGTAAAACTAAGCTCGCAAGGGAGCAAATTGCAATTACGCATCTAATTCTAGAATCCCGCTCCGTTCAATCGAACTCCGAAGCAATATCAACCGAACACGTGTGACATGTGATGTCTGACGACAGCCTAAGACTGACTGGGGCTTCAGTTGAGGTGAGCTGTCCCTGGGCTCCACGTCTCTCAGGTGGGCCCCACTTTCTTCACCTGCTTCTGCTTGTCTTCCTTCCGCTTTCCTTCCGCCATTGACGCTGACGGTCAGGTTTCGATTCACTCGCATCTGCATCCAGCGAAAAGCTCCCTGAAAAGTCCAAACTGGGTTTCTTCTTTCGTTTTCGGAAGGTGCTGTTTCGCTTTGATGAGATCTTCTCCCAGGTAAAGCTCTTCTTGCTCAATTTTTTTTTTTTTTTTTTTGGAACTTGTTCGAATTCTTACTCCGATTTTAAATCGTTGGTCTGATTTGGTAGCCATACCTGGTTAGCTGATTGACCCTGTATAAGTTTCGCATTCCAAATTCAGTCTGACTTTCGCGATAGAGGTGATCTCTCATTACGAGACCTCATCCATTTGTCCTTCAGTTTAAATAGGCAATTTATCACGCAGAGAACACTGTTGAAAAAGAATGATCATGTTTATTTCTTTCTTATCCTGAATGGTCTGGTCGTGGAAATTGTTGATGTGAACTATATGGACTGATCCTGATGGAGGCAGGCGATTCAACATATCCATGATTTATCCACACATCGGTGAAGTTCCTATACCAATGATGAATCTCTGATTTTAGTTAGCGGAGTTTTAGAATTTCGCAATGGAGGCATGCAGACTGTTGTATCGTAGCATCCAACTTATTAGGGTGGCCACTCAACCGTTATGTCAGGAATTTGTCCGCGAGTTTTTTGTGTATTGGGTGTCATTTTTTTCAGTTAAGTTTTAGGATTATTTTCTTTGCCCTAAGGATATTATGAATGATAATCCAGTGTAGTAGTGTCGCTTATTGACTTGGGCAGGTTGATGTCCTGATAAGAGTAGATAGTTCTGTCGAAAGCTGTGAAGTGGTTGAAGAAGAATGGCACCTTGATTAGTTTTGTATGTTGGAGTTACTCTCGGTCTTACCCGTTGAGTGGAGCCGGATATCTGGTCGAGGCATCTCGATGGAAGACTCACGGCATAATTCCACCTTGAACAAAAACCCTGAAACCACTAGTTTTGTTCCTGGGAAAAAGGTTTCTCAGACGTCTCTGGTTGCATCAAGGCCAAAAACATTCTCAAAAAATAAATTCAATTACAGGCACATAGCTTCCCTGGGACATGGCAGAAGTAGAAGCAGTGTATTTGGTGATTTAGCATTCTTTTTACTCAAAGTTGCAGCACTAGAAACTGTGAGGAGGTTTTCCAAGGCCAAGTGTCCAATTGCTTGGCGCGGTCTTCAGGCTTTACAACTTCTCTGTTTCCCACCATTAAAGTGGCTACAGAGATGGGCTCCCTTCAGGGGTTTGGTAAAAGGCATGCAGGTTTGTTCACTCCATTATTGATCTTGATTGCTTATTCATGATGGAAAATTTCAAAAGAAAGCTACTTAACGCATGTCCTGAGACTGTAGAGAAATTTATTTGCAATAACTCATGCATTCTTTTGGAGTCTGATGCAATCATGGAAGTGGCTGTGTTCTTTTAGCTCGTTGTGTTGTCCTTTGGATATAATTGACATGATTTAGGAGAAGCAATATTATCTCCAGATGCCTAACTTCGCTTGGATATTGTCTATGTACGTATGGTTGGCCAGTTTTATCAACTCTATAGGGAAGTTTCTGAAGTTCCTTTTTGGGCACTGAGGGCATAGTCTCAGCTAATTAACAAAAATATCACAGACTTAAAGATTTAGCTTACTTTAATGGGTGCAATGTGTTTTCATCTCATTTAATGTCAATTAAGTGATTTCATGTTGTCAGACATTGTCCAGGCCTCTATTAGTTCTATCAGTAGCCACAGCATTCTCTGATCAAGAAGAGCCTACCTCTGAAAGTTTGGATGCTGTGAGCGATTGCCAAGAATATTCTAATATACATTCAGATCCGGCTACTTTGCTGCATTCTTCAGATGCCAAGTGCATGTAAGGGACCAAACTTGAGATTGACTTCAGATGTCTTTCTAGTTATTGATTGAAAGTTAAGGACAATTATTTGTATCCATAATGATTAACATGCTCATTCTTATGTGCTAATCTATGAATGGATGTTATTTGTGTTGAATTTAGAAAAAAAAAAAAAAAAAGGGCAGTACTTTAATTGCATGTTGATAAGGTTATCTGAAAAATCAAATGTACTCTCTGAATATCCAAGATAAAGAATTTGTTGAGACTTGAGTCGTGGCTTATACCCCTGCTTTGCTGTAAGCAATGATTCAATTCTCTAGTTGACCTCCCACTAGCAGTGAGAATAAGATTGTGGTTAACAATATCAAATTGCTTTTCTTTTGCTTTCTGTTATGTTCTTCTTTCTCTGAATGTGTTGCAATTGTGCATTTGCGAGGTTTTTTTTTTTTTTTTTTTTGGTTTTGGGGGGGGGACATTTATGAGGTTGGTGATTAAACTTTCATGGCTTTTCTTGAAGTTCCACCCGAATCCTCCCTTCCTCTAAGTCAGATGTGATGCTCATAAGAATAGTCTCATTTACAGGATCTGCAATGAAGCTCCTCAGATTCTAGCATCAGAAAATTGGTTAGTCCGTTTGCATAAAGAACTGGAAGATCAAGGGATTACCTTGCCAGACAGGTAAGTTCACTAACCATGTTCAGCACAGCTACAGAGTACTTCGATTGAACTTTGGAAGTATGAGAATATAAAATGAATACTCGATGATAACTTTTGTCGAGCAAGGAACTCATGGTCATTTCTTTATATTGCCACTGATTGATTCTCCAATTACTCATACTTTCTTTATCAAGTATGTCAGTTTGGTTGAAGCATGGTAACATTTGGTAATGCTTTTGCAGAATGGATGAGGATGAGCTCCGTAGATTTCATGTTGCCGCAAATGGTGATTTCTCATCCTTGGTGTCCTCAATTAAGAGGACAATTCTTTGGAGGGAAACTTACAGACTCTTCACTGAGGATGAACTTGAGGTTTGGTCGAATTTACTCTTCTGGCATGGAGTTGACTTGAGACATAGACCATGTCTCGTAGTGCGGCTTGGCTTAGCTTTCATCAGCTTGCCACCACACGAGAGACCTCGCTTCTCTCAAGCTGTCAGTATGTTTCGTTGCTCTCTTAATTGCTTGTTCATTTCCTAAGCTCTGGCCCTTTGAGTAATGAGATTAATAATTGTCTCTTTGCTCTTTCCCTTTTGAAGTTGGGTATATAATGTCATGTATAAGGGTCAGTCGTACATCCTTAACTACATTGTCTTTATGACCTGCTTTTGTATTTCTATCATATGAAGATTCTTGGCGTTGAAAAGTATAATTATGACAAGATTAATCAAATCACCCTTTCAAGTAACTCTGTACTTTGATACCGGTTTAGATATGAAACAATCTTTTGTCAAACCAGAATTTCATGCAAGAGTTGCTCTGATCACAAGTATTTATCTGAACGCCGTGATTGTGACTGAGGATATGCAAGTCAATAACTATATATGCCTGTCTTTTTGCTCAATAGCTTAATTTGCATAAGTGCGTGATATGTATGTTTTTTTTCTTGAATGAGCAGAACTTTGTAATTTAATAGACCAGTCATTAGTACTTCAAGTTTACATTTACTGTGATATATTCATGGGTTGAAATGGTTGCCATGCAGTATCTCAGGTGGAATATGGAGTGCTTCGCTTGGTTAATTCTGACAGTACCCGAATTACCGTTGTCGTTGACTGTCAGGGTTTATCTCCTTATAGAATTCCCATGCAAATGATAAGATCTTGTTTATTCCTTCTGCAAGATCATTACCCAGGCCGGCTTGGTTGTGTGTTTGTTATACGACTTCGCCCTGTTTTGCGAGTTATTTGCCAGACTCTAATACAGGTAATGTTGAAATAATATAGGGATTCCCTAGCACCAAGTTTTCCTGCTGTAATATTCTGGTGGTATCTTAGATACTTTTGAAACTTGCTAAAGTAAGTCTCTTTCTCTGTCAGGTTCTGAGACCTTCCACCAGAGAGAAGCTGAGGATTCATGGAGAAAATTATCAGAAGGTTCTTGCCGAGTGTCTTCAGACACTCCCATCGTATCTAGGTGGCAATTGCAATTGCACGAGCTGTAGAATCATGAGCAATTGTGATGTGCAGCAGCGTTCTGAGACTGAGAGCCCACATTCTGGGGCTGATTTATCTGATGTTGAGGACAGAGAGGAGCTACCTCATGCCCATAATTATGAGAGGCATAGGGATGGCAATGCTAACTGGGACTTGGCGGTGAAAACAGCAATGCTTGTCATCCTTATGTTGCTCGCCTTAGTTACTCTGCTATCTGATCCAGAGCACCGTCCCTTATAGTTCTCATGAGACATGCGGCCAGTTGTCTCTGATATGGGGACATGTTTTTGGAAGCTAAGGGAAGGTCCTGTAGGCAAATTTTTTTTTAGCATTCATGCCTCCTCTAATGGAGAGGAGTCAGTAAGCCAAGAGTTTATGCCAGCAGATATTTGTTTTGTCCCAGTCCGTGTAGATTCATTGTGTAGTTTCTTCTGGCAAATTGCTTGGGATTGAGAGTGTTTAATGTGGCCATAGTAGTATTGTAGGGTTAAGATAAGAAATACAAGAGACCATTAGCCAAAGCAGTTACTAGGTTGTAGAGTTTGTCTGCGAGATGAAAGAAAGAAGCAGAAAGAGGAACTGCATAAGAGAGTGAATAACACTAAGCAGGAAGGAAGGAAACACGGAGGGAGGGACAGAGGAAAATGAAGTTGCGGGCTGGTCGTCTGTCAATACGAGCAGTAGCTTGCACTTGGTGTTTAAGTTCACGGATGTTGCTGCCTGAACTGGAAAAAGCGGAGTTACCCATGTAAAAGTGGGCATGATACTACAAGGTCGTGAAAAGCCTCTCTCCTTGCCAATTTTCCATGTCATGTGGTTGGTGGTAAGATCTCTCTTTGACCAATTTCCAGCCTCTGAGATTTATCTGATATCGTGAATTTTTCTTTTGGAAAGTTTTCGATTTGGCTGCCAAAGTATATGGTCTTCTGTGTAATACAGAGTAGCGAACCCCAGGATTTTCCCTTTCCAGTTTCTGGGAAGCGTCAGACTTTTCCTATGTCCATTGGGTGGCAATTTTGTGCTTATATTCTTAGAAGTGGCTGTAGGATTTTGAATGCTCGTGATCGAAGCGAAGCATAAAGCAAGAATGAGGCTCAAAATGATCATCTTTAGATCTCAACTGAGAGTGCACGTTCACACTTCCACCAAACCACCCTTTTGAAAGAGCTAGTGGTGCAAATTCAAAAGTCTTTATGCTCTTGCGCCACCTAAGGCCCCTCATGGCTTACTTTCATGCACTTGGATCCCTACGTCTTCTTTTTATGGCATGAATCGCCTTTTTATCTCTTATGCTCTTACGTGTAATCTTGGGTGATAACTCACACCTCGAGCAGATAGGATAGCTGATGTACGTGCTTGTGCAAATTTGAAGCTTCCTACGGCAACAGGCTATCTTCTTGCAGAAGGGAGCCAGCATATCAATTCGGGAATAATGAACACCTTTGAATTGACACGCATCAAATTAGGTTTGCGCGGAAAGATCCTTATTTGCTGCAGAGCCCTTCTACGGAGTGCATGCAATAATTCTTATCTAGTAGGTCCTGTGATGGAAACCAATTTGGTTATTCTGTCTGTAAAACGATTCATCTGGTCCGCCATTAGTTATATTCAGGGATAAGGTTGTTGAGCCATGTATAGGCCATTATCAGATCTTAAGGTCAGTGGAAGATGTTGCGGATTAACTGCTGAATGCGACCAATGAGCACCACGAAATACAGTCCTGGTACATGCTCAGGTGGATCTACCTAACTATCGAAAACTAATTCGATAATTGAGTTCCAACACTGAATGCACTCAATATTTAGGCCGAGGAACTGATTTGAAGGCGAGGGATTATCATCTAGTGAAATTGCGCTGAGTCACTCCACTTGTGTTCCACCGGCCCGGCGGAAACAGGAAGAGCTATTGCATTGCGTTCATTTATTCACTCTATGCTCGGACAAATCCTTGGTGCTCATGCATAACTAAAAAGGAGGATGGAAAAGAGAACAGAACAAGCTTTTCTGTTCCGAACAAGAACAACCCAACATAGAGACCTTTCCGAGGACTCCCTTATTATATTGTCCTTTGAGACTTTGCTTTATGTCTCGATGAGGACGGTCCAACAAATAGACTCAGATTCTAATCCGACAGAAGCTCAGATTCTTCCTGTGTCTTTCGAAAGAGCCCTCTTCCGAACTGTCCCATTTCCAAAGTGTTGTACTTAGGAAACATGTGTCGACCGACGTATAGGTTACAACTCTATTCCAGCTCCGTACCCTTGACCAAACGGAGGTCAACCCGGCATTTCCGGTTACAGATCAGCTGCTAGCTAGTGGCGACTGAATTGAAAACTAAACTTTTGGAGCTTCTTTTGATGTCATCAACGAAGAAAGAATGCCGTTGGCCGCCCGTGAGTGCTGGTGAACGTACAATTTTGTCCTTGTCCGACGCAATTGCAGCACGGAGGGGGATTGCATATTCTGATGCGTGCCCCTCGCTTTAACTAACTTTTGTGGATCGTGTTGGAAAGGGATAATAGGGAAATACGAAGGCATATGCGGAATGCTTTTGCGAACTCGAGGGAGTAAATATCATTTCTTTGATAAGCGCATCGACCGCGTCTCATGTGACCCTTCCTCCTTGTCAAGGAGCAGAGTTTAGTGGAAGCCAAAAGTTTGGGACGTGAAACTGGGTAAGTGGAAATCTAGGCAAATCCCACTTAAATCTCTTTCTCTCGAACATTAGTTTAATCGACCTCGGATGTTCTGTCCAGAGGAATTTGGAAAGATTTAGGTGCTGCCTTTTTTTGGGTAAATGTCATATCGTTCATTACTAAGCTCCTGCTTGAGCTTTGGTTCTAAAGCTTTGTTGCCGTGGAGCTCGAGCCACATTATGACGAGGAAACAGTTTGTATGCTTGATCTACAGGCCCCAGGGAATCAAACTTTTCTAGTGTCATCTCTCGATCCCGCGATTACGGATAGAATTTTGTTGTACATGTTTTAGATAGGATTTTGCGTCCCGATCAGCATTAAAATCATGGGTCATGCATTTGCAATCGTAACTTTGTTAATATGTTGTGATGTTGTTGAACTACTTGCGACAGCAACTAGCTCGATATGTGCTAGAAAAATACTGCGAGTTTACGACTACATGAGTATTCACAGATTTTAACTGTTTCCAATATCAACAGGCTTTACCGTGGAAATGAAGGTTTAATGATGTATTTTGTATGTTTATTATAGATGTCCAGTGATTAGGATCTAAACCTCCTGTTAAAACTTGTTTAAGTGGCCCATCATCCCAACTTCGCATCTGATGTTCTTTGAGCTCGGTGCTCATACTTTCAGTTCGTCCGTCGTCCGTCGCTTAAAGATAATGACTTCGTGAAGAAGGGCAAATTTCCTATCTCTCTTTTTTGTAGACGGACCAAAGCACTTGGGGAAAATATTAAAAATCTGTCTCGAGTTTGAGCTCGAAGGGAAAATTTGAATATTCCAAATTAGATATTATTACTTTTATTGGATGGAATTACATTTTGAAATCCTCGTAACTTTATCCTTGAGTTATTGAAATCGGCCAAGAGAAGATAAGTATAAAAGGAGAAGAAATATGAGAACAAATTTTTGGAATCTAACAATCCTATTGTGCGTTGAAGCTGTTCGGCTGCATTGGAAAGTCCAAAGTGGACTTTTGGAGCTAACATGGTAAACACGGATTTCTCATGCATAAATATCTCCTGCCAGTTGGATTGTGGTTTTCTCCTTTGCTTGGAAGAAGCGTCCGTTCCTTCCTTGAGTGCCGTGGGTGGTTCATGGGTGACGTCCATAGGTAGTGGGTGCTTGATAGCTAAGGTCTTCATGCCGTTGTTGACATGATTTATTGAAGCGCCCGTCTCGTCATCGAGTTCTTGAGAGGGTTTATCTTCATTGATTTTGTTCGTGGAATTATATAATCAAGTGTATATGTCGATTAAATCTTGCTGTTATATTTGTGTAATTCCTTTTACGAGATTGAGAGATTATTTTGCGAGAAATTGAGGGGCTAAACACTTATGGGTTATTTGATGTAATTGGGGTTGGGAAACACTAAGAGTGTTTAAGTAACTCGAGCGTGGTTTGTAATCTCCGTACATCACTTGATTTATAGTGGAATTCATTGCTCTTCTCCCCATGGTCATAGGTCTCTACGACCAAACCACGTATATCCGGTGTATGATTTATTTTCTTGATCTATCTATTTTATTGTTCGATCACTTGTTCCGTGCAACAATTGATATCAAAGATAGACTTCCTTGAGTTGAAGCGAATCGATAGCGATAGAAGAAGTTAAAGTAAAAATCGATAGATTTGAAGGAAATGATTTTGATTTATGGAAGATGCAGATTGATTATTATCTATATTGAATGAAATTGCATTTACCCTTGTCCGGGGAGAAAGCAAAAATCATGAAGCAAGCTGATTATGAATTCTTTGGATAGACCAATGATGGATGTTATTCGGCCGACATTGGCTCGTAATATTGTGTTTAATATCGTCAAAGAGAAGATCACCATGGGTTCGATGAAAGCCTTATCGGATATGTACGAGAAGCCCTCTGCGATCAATAAAGTTTATTTGATGTGACGTGTTTAATTTGAAGAGGGTGAAGGTGCGTAATTGCTAATGATATCAATGAATTCAATGTGATCGTTAGTCAATTGAATTAATTGATATTGACTTTGAAGACGAGGTATATGCTTTGATTCTACTATCCTCATTGCATGATAGTTGGAGTACTACTATTACGCTATTAATAATTCTTATGAGTCAACAAGTTTGATGTTTGATGGGATTCGACATCGATTAAAGTGAGGACATCCGTAAAAGAGAATCTAATGAATTTGTATATACTGCTTTAGTAGGTGAAAATAGAAAAGAGCTAGTACTCATGTTAGTAGAAGTGGTGTGAACATGAATAGACACAATCAATCTAGAACTAGTGGTCTTTTCATTGGAACTATAGCAAGAGGGGACATCTTAGAAGGAATTGATTGAAGCCGAAAAACGAAACGGGTAAGGAAATTAGAATTGAATATGCATATGATATTGCAAAACTGCCGCGAATAATCCGATGGTGTCGATAATGTCTTGTATGTTATAGAGAATTCATTTGATGGATGGATCATGGATCCTGGTTATTTGTTTCACATTATACCAAATAGACCAGTTTATTAATTATCGGTGCACGGGTTGTGGTAAAGTCCATTAGGGAAAAATGCTAAATGCGATGTTGTAGGTGTTAGTGATGTCAAAATCGAATACATGATGGTATCGTAAAGACATTAATTGGAGTAAGACACGTTCACAATTGAAAAAAAAAAAACTTAATTTTCTTGGGTGCCATAAATTCAATGGATGCAAGTATTCTTCACAATATGGAGTTTTGAAGGTTGTTCGAGATGCCCTGGTGATAATGAAAGGAATCAATCATGGTGGTTTGTATGAACTTCAAGGTGAGACAGATGACAATTAGCGTGGAGACATCGAATGCATTTGTTCCAAAAGTTAGGATTGTGGCATATGCGTTTGGGGCACATTAGAGATAGAAACACAAGGTTCTAAGTAAAAGGAACTTATTATGTGGTTATATTGATAATGAACTGAATATATGCAGAGCGTGATTTAGATCAACGGCAAAAGTGCAGTTTCGTATGACTATTAAAGAAACCACGAAAATTGCAGAATTATTTCACTTGAATGTTCATAGGTTGTCGCGGTTTCTTTCGAAAAGAGTGTCGATTTATGCTAATAGTTATTGACGACTACGAGGAGGACATGGGTATTTATGCTTAGACATAAGTTTGATGCTAATGTCGGGATTAGGCATTGAGAACTTTAATTGAAAAGGAGACTGGTAGGTTGATTAAGCATGTGCGAGACATTAGCATGGAGTTTTACTTGAAGCTGAAAAATAAATTTTGCATGAAAAAGGGCATAGTAAAATACCGCACTAGTGCCGAAACCATAAAAGTTTCTGAATTGATGAGCAGAACATTACTAGAGACAGCCCATAAAGTGATCTCTAATTTGGTATGGCTATGAGAATTCTAGCGGATGCGCTTAATATGGCAAGGTACTTGATGGACAGATCTCCATCGATTGCGATCGGATATCGGACTCCAAGAAGTGTGGTCATGTTACATTGCTAGTTATTCTATTTATAGAATGTTTGGTTGCCCGTGTTATTATCAAGTAAGTGATGATAGGCTCGATACAGAAAGGTGCATATTCGATAGCTATGCACGAGGTAAGTGGGTCTATTAGTTGTGGTGCTTGAATAGAAATTCACATATTCACAACAAAAGAAGTTACTTTTGACAAGTTTTCAAGGAATGTTTGTGGCAAGTATTAATATGAATTTGGGCGGTGTTTAGCTTGAGATGGAGTTGCAACCAAAAATTCCCGAGATAGTGGGTACTAGCAAGTAATCGACCCATATGATCCTTATAGCGAGGTGGAACCGTAGAGCAAACAATTGCCGTAATTAATATTGACAAGGTACGTATTCGGTCTCCTAATAGATATAAATGCAACGGTAATTTTGCTTTATCCGTGACTAAGAAGCTTTTTCGAAAAGTTCTTGCGGAGCGATTAAAAGTGCATGGGAGTTGGTATTCGATGAGGTTCAGGATTATGACGAAATTAAAGCGTGGCTTGGACTTGGATGAAATCTGGTGATTGAGCCCATTAGGGCTGTTGGGAGAGTAGTAGCGAAAAAGTTCGGATTATCGACGAAGCGATTGTGACATGGCTCCAATGTCAAGCCAAGGTGGAGATTATTAAAAATATGTCTCGAATTTGGGCCTAAAGCAAAAATTTGAATATTTCAAATTAGATATTATTACTTTGTATTGGATGGAATTCTATTTTGAAATCCTCATAACTTTATCCTTGAGTTATTGAAATTGGCAAAGAGAAGATTAAGTATAAAAGGAGAAGAAATATGAGAACAAAATTTTGGAATCTAACAATCCTATCGTGCGTTGGAGCTATTCTGTTGCATTGGAAAGTCCAAAGTGCACTTTTGGAGTTGACGTGGTCAACATGGATTTCTCATACAAAAATATCTCCTGCCAGTTGGATTGTGGTTTTCTCCTTTACTTGGAAGATGCACCGTTCCTTCCTTGGGTGCCGTGGGTGACGTCCATAGGTGATGGGTGCTTGATAGCTAAGGTCTTCGTGCTTTGTTGTTAACGTGATTTATTGAAGCGACATCTCGATCGTTGAGTGCTTGAGAGGGTTTATCTTCGTTGGTTTGTTCGTGGAATTACATTAAGAATTCAAGTATAGATGTCGATTAAATTTTGAGGTTAGATATTTGTAATTCCTTTACGAGATTGAGAGATTATTTCGTGAGGAATTGTGAGGTTAAACACTTGTGGGTTATTTTATGTAATTGTGGTTGGGAAACATCAAGAATATTTGAGTAACTCGAGCGTGGTTTGTAATATCAATGTATCGCTGATCTATAGTGGAATTCATTCTTCTCTCCTCGTAGACGTTCTACGACCGAACCACGTACATCGATGTCCGATTTATTTTCTTATTCCGTCTATTTTATTATTCAATCGCTTGTTCTGCAACGAAAAAGCATGCATCTTCTGTCATGGAAAGTGTCCTTAAAGGCCAAGCAGTCAATGTCTGAATCTTTCCAAGGTGAAGCAAGTGCAACAAATGAAACTCACTCTTTGTGTAGAGAGATGCTAGCTCGATGGCCTCCGCTAATCTTTAGAGATTGTCCGAGACCTCCCAGCCGCACATTTCAATTCCAGAATTTGGAGACCCGGACCAACTTTTTGAGTAATGGCTAAAAAACAACTCTCGCGCGACGAATGCAAAGATCAAACTGTACAGAAAAAGCAGCTTTAACAAAAATCTCTCGCTAGGTTCCATTCCTTGTGCCAAATTCATCTTCTCAAACTCTTTTTACTTGACAAATTTGAGTACAAGCTAGCCAATCGATCATTTTCCCATCCCAGAATAATACTTGTTAAAGTCGCAAATTTTTCAATTCACAAATAATTTATGCGACGGTTGATGAGATTGGTCCCAACCTCATTTAAACCCTTTATAAGGAACCATTTTGTTTTGTAAGTTATATCGATGCATAACCTATGCTCTTCCAATTGACAAATTCATCGAAGATCTTTCTTTCGTGCATGAATACGCATTTAATATAAGGGCAAAGCGGCGTAACCCTCAATCTCCTTCGCAGCCAGATAAGCAAGTCAGGGCATTTCAGATGCATAGTTTTGTAGTTAAAATCGGTCTGTCGCCTTTTGACCATAAAGGGAACCTCCTCTTCTCATTTTACTTCCATAAGTGATCACAAAATTCGTTCTTCAATAGAATGTATGAGAATCTATGACGACCATGTATATGCTCTTTTTAATACAATGTTAGACATTGCATTTTCCCGATGAGTGTATTTAAATAGGAGTGAGATTCTATTGCTCAAGGGTCATTTTTGTATGGCGGTGCAATCTCATATGAACATCTATGTCACTCATTCATTTATTTGGAATGTTGCGTACGCTATAAGAAAATTGATCTTCGGCAACTAAATGAGTGTAATCTTTAATTATAAATCCTTATAACTTAACATAAGCTTCAATTATGGAGTAGACTTCTTTCTATTCGTTTTAAATCTCCATTATTAGCTAGATTGGAGAACAACATGATGACCGATGGCCCGTTAAGAGCGCGCAACGAAGGCCGGATACCTTCATTGGGGAAGATCTCCAAGAGAGTGCCTAAGTCCGAATCCGTCAATATATCCACTTAGACCCACCTTCTCTCAAAAGCTTTTAAGCTAATGAGTTATGAGCCAACTAAGATATATTAATTACTCCACACCACCTCACATGTGAGCTCTAGTATTAGGTTTGCTATCTTTTAATCCAATATTCGGTTCGAAAACTGCGTTGGTCATCGATTCCTTCATTGAGGTATTCACTAAACACCGATAGGTTGTAACATGATACATATTGGGAATAGATAACCAACCAACCATTGGCTTTAATACCATTTGTTGGGAGGGCACCGCAGAAATCCGATAGAGGAAGCCCAAACATGAGCCCGCCAATACATCTAATTGGACCCATTATCACTCAAAAAATTAAGCCAATGAGTTTTAGGCCAACTTAAATATATTAACTGCTTAATACCACACCAATTCTTCAACTTGAGACTTTTTTAACACAACTCACACGTGCATCTTAACACGGCCGTACATAGTGGTGGCCACGGGCCGGTTTGGGCCTAGAATCGGCCCGTTAGCCAACCGTAATCGACTCGTTGACCGGGTCCATTGGTTCCGAACCGAACAGGCTCGGCCCATACGGGCCGATTACGGTTCTCAAAAATCGAAACCGGTTCATAGCCTTTGACCGTTGCAAGCAACGGCTCCCCCTCTTTTATTTATTTTTTCTTTTTTCCTTAATTTATTAAAACTATCCTAAATTTTTATAAATATCATTTTTCATCTTTAATTTTTTTTTCACAAATTCTCTCAATTCTCTCAATCCCAGGTTCAATTCTCTCAATTTTTTGAATTCGCTTTCCACTCAATTCTTTCGAAAAAAGCAAGTGGAAGCAAGAATTTGTGACAAGAAAAAGAGCCCTATTCGGATGGGAGAATCCAATTATCCTCATGAATATGTTCATCGTGATTTTGTATATTGGGTAGACGAGAATGATAATATCAACATTATTCCCAACATCGAGCACGTTCCAACGCAAGGAAGTTTCATCCTTTTGTCGATGTCAAAGAAATATCAATAACAAAGGAGCCGAAACGGGAGGGTACGTCCAACATATGGGAACACTTCATGAAGGAAAATTTAGGCGGAAACAAGTATCGTATAAAATGTAAATATTGTGGGGCAACATACAAATTTATTAGTGAAGGCGGCTATGGAACATTTAAACGGCATCTCGAGATTGAAACATGCAACGCACACCACCAACAATAAATTTTCGGGTACACTAATCCTAACACTTCTCCTTTATTTCGTTACAATGAAAAAGGTTATAAAAAAGAATTAGCTAGATTTTCTGCCATTGAACGTTTACCTTTTAATTTTGCTGAAAATTTTAGTTTTAATTATTTTATAAACATTGCATGTACTCCGCAAGCACAATATGTTTCGAGAAATACCATTAAACGCCAACTTATTGGGATTTATAAAAAAGGAAAAAAAGATTTGAAAAACTTTTTTATGAATTTTAATAGACGTGTGCGTATAAGTAGCAACATTTGGAGTGATCATTGGCAAACTCATTCTTATATGGGTATCACAAGTTATTGGATAAATGATGATTGGAACATTCAAAAAGAGTTATTGCATTTAGAGTTTTTGATGATAGGCATACAACAAATAATATTTATAGAGTAATTAGGCAAGTTTTAGAAGAATATGATCTAAATCATAAAATTTTTTCAGCTAGTTTTGATAATGTCACGACAAATACCGTTTTCATTCCCGATTTAGAAAAGATTTGTAAATTCGCTTTTGGTGGATAATTTTTTCACATTAGATGTGCTTGCCATGTTTTAAATTTATGTGTACAAGATAGTTTATGAACTCTTGATACTTTTTTCAGCCCAATAAAGAGAGCAATTCAATTTTTATGAAAACAACCCAAAATTATGAGAGAATGGGGCATATTTTGTAAAGCAAATAAAAGAAAACCAAAAAAATTTCCAAAAGATGTTCCGACTCATTAAAATTCTACGTACGAGTTGCTTAATCAATCTTTTGCATATAAAAATTTATTATGTACGTTTATGTAGAATAATATTTCTGAAATTAATTTATTCCCACAATAGTGAAATATTTGCAAAAAAAAAAATAGATTTTTTAAAAAATTCTAACGATGCAACTTATACTTTATTCAGTGTTTATTATCCTACTATGCATTTTTTTTTATAGAATGTGTTAATATTACTGGTATTTTTGAAGAATATGAAAAAGATTATTAATTAGCTTCGACTATTATAGCAATGCGAACAAAATAACTGCATTATTATACCGACATTTCTCATATTTATTTGGTTACCTTTATTTTCAATCCACGCATCAAATATGGTTTGGATGATTATCCGAATATGTATTATGAATGTTTAATAAAAACGTTAGAGCTATACAAGCAAGATTAAAAATGCAATAGTCTAATTGTATAATAATTTTGTAATAGATATAATCTAGTAGGTGATAGTGGATCTTTCCAACATAGTGACTTACAAAGGTGGGACTTAGGTAGAATTAGTAGATGGTACAAAATGCCGATGAATAGGCAAAAAAGACAAAAGGGAGCAACATGTAATATTTCTAAAATAAAGATCTAATTAACCATTTCTTTTGAGTTTGATGATTTCAAAGGTTGCACAGATTTCAAAATTCTAGAGTGGTGAAAGAGGCATTCAACCCAATTCCCAATTCTCGCTCTCCTCGCAATACAGGTTTTTAGCAACCCATTGTTCAATAATTGCGGTTGAACAAGCATTTAGCACTAGATGCAATATTTTGGATAACCGACGTTCAAGATAACATCCAAATTCAAGAGAGGCTCAAGTTTGTGTCGATGATTGGACGAAGGCTAAACATCAATAATAAGAGATAGATCGTAATAATGAAACCGATTTCTTCGATGATGATGAAGATACCACCGCTACGAGTACTTGGAACGGGTAGCGGCGATTAACGATGAAGTAAGTTGGGGTTATCAAAGGTAAAAAAATAATGTGGGTTTTGATTCTTCTATCCCTAAGAAGATATGTAGACGCTTAATGATAATTCATTAAATTCAAGTTCCTTCCCCCTCCTCCTTTTTTTCCCCACAAATTTAATTATAATGTACAATTTTATTACAATTTATATTTCATAATTTCATAATTTATTTTTTATTTTATTATTTATTATTTAAAAATTTAAATTTAAAAATCGAACCGGAACAGGATTCGGCGGTTCCATTTCCGATTTTGAACCGGAACCGGCCCTTGAACCCGCTCAAAACCGCCGGTTCAAAATCGGAACCGAGCCGCCCCTTAAGGTTCCAGTTTCGATTCACATGTGACCACGAACCGTAATCGCCGGTTCCGAACCGTGGCCGCCACTAGCCGTACGATAATTCCATGAAGGACGTCGGATAGAGATGTGCACTTACATGGAGTCTCCTCGGATACTCCAAAAGGCGCCCAACCTTTTGATTAGAACGGAACAAGGGGAAAAATATAGAATTGGAGCGCATAAACTTTTCATATGTCGTAAATAAATAAATATGAAGAGTGGGTTGGCGTGTAACTTTACGTCGTGTAATTCCACACTAAGCTAATTCCTTTTCCAGGGCCTCCCGTTAAGCAATTTCTTTTTGCTAATTTCGAAACCTTAATTCCCCCAGGACGAGGAAAATTCATTGGAGAATAAAAAAACTATCGTAATGACTACGAGCCACATAGATTAGGGCACGTAATGACAACAGTGCTGAATTAAAATTTCTGCTTTAAAAGTGATTTTAGAGTAAAAATACGTTTAGTTACGCAATTTTATTTCTACTTTTGAAGTAATTTTTTTTATTTCAAAAATTTAAAAAATTAATTTTTGCTGCTCAAAAGCAAAAGCAGAATAATCGATTTTTTACCATAAATTAATTTTTAGAATAAAAGTGTTGACACGGCGTTAGGCTCGTCGAGCTGAGCCGCACCCCAAAAGTTGTTCGTGCGTGTGACTTTTCATCCACGGATTACGAATTAGAACTAACAAGCGAGAAGCCGTGCTGCGTCAGCAAAGCACACACCACGTGGATCCCACTCACGTCATCATTATGGATCGTCCATGTCCCTTCTCCCGACCTCTCCCTCTACAAAACCCACCCTTCACTTCCCACGTTACGTTCTCGAACCAACCTCGCCATCATCCTTCGTCGCTCCCTCAAACGAAGCTACTTTTTCCATAATGCGTGGGATGTCTGGTCAGTCGGAGCGAGCACGAGCCTTGTGGCGCAGGAGCCTCGAGTCTGCGCTCCGGACCGCTCTCGCCTGCACAGTCGTGGCGTGCGTCACCCTGTACGGGCCGGCCCAGCTGCGGCGCCACGTCTCGCTCCCCGCCTTCTCCTACGTGACGGTCGTCCTGGTCATCACGGATGCCTCCCTGGGCGACGCGCTGCGTGGGTGCTGGCTGGCACTGTACGCGACCGCCCAGAGCATCGGGCCCGCGATGGTAAGCCTGTGGCTGATAGGGCCCACGAGGCTGTCGAGCGGGACGACCGCGCTCGCGGTGGCCCTGGCGTCGTTCGTGGTGGCGCTGCCGGGGGCTACGCACGGGACGGCGAGGCGGATAGCGCTGGGGCAGATAGTGCTGGTGTACGTGATCGGGTACATCGAGAAGGAGCGGATCGAGGCGGTCATGCACCCCCTCCACGTGGCTGCCAGCACGGCCGTCGGGGCCCTCGCTTGCCCGCTGGCCGTGTTGCTTCCCTTCCCTAGGACGGCCCGTCATGAGGTACCCCCAAATCAATGCATGCAAAATTCTTGGGGAGAGATACTTGGGGAGAGATACGATCTTTGCCCTGGTCTGGCGTTCGCCCCCCCCCCCCCCGCCCGGGGGGGGGGGGGGGGGGCCTCGGTCAAAAAAAAAAAAAAAAAAAAAACTTTAGCTCGCAATCCCCAATAAGCTTAACATATGCATGCCCTCGTAGATTAATTGACCATGCAGACTTCTGTATGCAGATAAAGGAGAACTGCCGGGCCTATGCCGAGAATGCCTCGAACAGGTTGAAGCTCTTCGCCAAGGCATTCCTAGCCGAGGACAATGCCTCCGCCCTTGCCTTCATCTCTCGAGCCAAATGCTTGTCCATTGCCGGAAACAAACTTCTTCAAAGTATCAAACGCTATCAGGTGATAATTTGAAATTGTTTTTGGCACTTTTAGAATAAACTTCTGTGTGGGTATTCCGTGATTGATCAGAACCGGTCAGGTCCCATAACCTCTTCATTATTGCATATTTGAAGTTTTTGACATTTGTGTTGAAATTCCAAAGAGAGACTTACGCAAGAGAAACAAATCAAGTACTTGCTCTAACATTCTACGCTAACGAACGATAAGAAACTCACTGCTCAATCTACTTCTCCAATATTTGGAACAAAGTAAAAAAAAACAAATGTAGAAAATCTCCTTCTCCAATATTGGAACCTGAACGACACCGTTCTGACATTGAACAACAGGAAAGTGCGCTTTGGGAGAGAGTTCCGTTCGCGTCCTTGAAATCATACCACATGAGTCCAGGAGAAAGGTTGGGGGAGAGTTTAGAGACCCAATTGCGTGGGATGAACATGGCATTAATAAGCATCCCTTCTTTCCCAGTTACATTGCCTGACGCTGACGGACCGCTTCAAAATTGCAAACTTGTTTTGGAGGAACACATTACCCTGATCATGAGCCAATCTAAGAGCTGGCTTTTCCCTGGCGATTCTTCTTCAACCGTCCCCGAATCAATTTCCAAGAACATAACTGGCTTCTTTGAGTCTCTTCGCAGAGTCCCTACCTCACCGGAGCACTTGCCCTGCATTTTCGTCCTCTTCTGCATGAAACTCCTCCACGGCGAGACCCCAACGTCGACATCACCACAAGACAAATCTCGTCAAAAAGACGAACAGTCAACGGGCGAAGAAAGTGGGCTTTCTTTCTGTTTCAGAAGAGCCTGGAACGAGTGGGGCTTCAAAATGAGCCCCAAAAGGCTCGTCCCTGCGTTCAAGTGCTCGCTCTCGCTGGGCCTCGCAGTTCTACTTGGGCTTATATATAGCAAGGAGGACGGATATTGGGCCGGGCTTCCAATAGCCGTGAGCTATTCCTCAGCCAGAGAGGCTACTTTCAAGGTGGCCAACGTCAAGGCACAGGGCACGGTACTAGGAACCGTTTATGGAGTCTTGGGTTGCTTTCTTTTTCAGAGGTTTTTGCCCGTAAGAGTGCTGTCCCTCGTCCCTTGGTTCGTCTTCTGTAGCTTTCTGAGGAAGAGCAAAATGTACGGCCAAGCAGGCGGCGTCTCGGCCGTGATTGGAGCCGTGTTGATACTGGGTAGGAAAAACTTTGGCACTCCGAGCGAATTCGCCATTGCAAGGATCGTCGAGACCTTCATCGGGTTATCTTGTTTGATAGTGGTGGAAATTCTGGTGCAGCCCACGAGAGCTTCTTCTCTGGCTAAGCGTCAGCTCACTGATTGTTTCGGGGCATTACGGGAGTGCATTGTCACGGTCACAACACTGGGTGTACTGGACAACACCAAGAAACCCAATCTTGAAGAGACTCAAAAGAGGGTCAAGATGAGCGTGCTTCATCTCGGCGAGTGCATCGAAGAAGCCCAGGTGGAGCCGAATTTCTGGTTCATTCCCTTTCACAGTGCTTGCTACGGTAGGCTTTTGGAGTCTCTGTCAAAGATGGTGGACCTCCTGCACTTTTGGGGCCATGCGCTGAAGTTCCTCGAACAAGAATCGTCAGCAGTCGGGGCCGCGGCTGCTGCTTTGAAAGAGGCCCTGAGTAAGCTTCACAGCGACCTTGAACTTTTCGGGCATCTCGCGAGCACTTCGCTGAAATGCTTCGAGGAGATCAACTCGATCAAATCACTCTCGCTTCTTGAAAACCAGCAGCTTCAAGAGACCGACGTTTCCTGTGATATCGAGCTGGGGAGAGCAACAAAACCTAACGACCCGCTAATGCCTTGTTTAGATGAAGGTGAGGTGGAGAAGATGGTGGGCTCTTATCTTCAGCATTCGCGGGAGGTGCTCGACAAAATTGGCGCCGGCGGTGATGGTGCGGAAGCTGAGAACGCGATCAAAAGCGAAGTGGTTCTGAGTTTGGGTGCTCTAGGATACTGCATGAGTAGCTTGCTAAGAGAGGTGAGAGAAATTGAAAAGGCCATGAAGGAACTCGTGCAGTGGGATAATCCTACTAGCCAATTTGTAAGCTTGCACGACTTGCTTCGGAAGGTTTAGGCCCCACCCAGTTGAGAGACACGAGGACATTATCTCCGTAAATGTCGAATCGTTAGTGAAAACAAAAACAAAAGTTGTTCCCGTTGTGGGAGTACAAGGCACGAATATATGGAACTTTCTATGACGAATGAGTCGACTTTCATAAGTCATAATCACATATATCCTTTCGACCCCAAAATTTATAATTTAAAAAAAAAATCACATACACCCGAAAGTGGCAAAAAGAAAAAGGGAGAAATGTGGCTGCTGGGATTCGAGCCCAGGTCTCCACGGCCACAACGTGGAATTCTCACCACTAAACTACAGCCACACTGCTAGGAGTCGTCCCCTGAAAATTTAATTTAAATCCGCAGGTTCAAATTGTGACGTGCAGCGGCCCAAGGGCCCAACAAGGCCCAAATGACGTAAAAAAAGTTGCGTTGGAACTCTGCAATTTGTATAAATCCTTTTTCTGGAGCGAATATATCGAATAAAACAAAATAAAAACAGAACGTTTCGTCCCCAAGAAAACAGGGTAAAAGGTCCGCCGTCCGTCCCCTCGCATCGTATTCAAAACGGCAAGTGGGCCCCGCCCCAGCCTCCCTCCCTCAAACAGACCCTCCCGTCCCATCCCCACGTCTTCGCACGACCGATGGCGACACCAAGGGAGGGACCAATCCCCATGCAACTGCAGCAGCATCTTAATTCATGTTTTTCCTTTCTTTTTTTTTTTTTAAACAATAAATTTAGAAATTGTTCAATTTTTAACGAGTGGAAGAAGAAGGAGAAGAAGAAGCTTCTCCTCACTCCCCCCCCACAAACCACTCAGGAGTTGATTCCGATGCATATGCCCTTCTCCTCCAGACCTCTTCCTCCTCGACAGATAGATTCTCTTGCGGCGCGCATTCACACTGGCACTGGCTTTTCCGAACCTCGCGAATCGCCGAACCACAACCCGAGGATCGCGTCGGGTCTGGAGATTAGCTGGAGGTAATCGAGCGTTCCCAGGTTTTTCAAATTGCAGAGCTGACGATTTCGTGATGGGAATGTTGTATCTCTTCGTTTGGTGAGATCGGTTGCTTCAGTTGTTGGTGCGATGGAGCTGTCGCGGACGCTTCGAATGTTTGCTTGATCGCGAAGTCTCCTCTCATTTTTCGTTCTATTATTATTGGTTATAGTCCCTCTTTTTTTCTTTTTTATGGTTAGTCTGGTAGTAGAAGTTTCGATTCCTGCAATTATTCCTTGCAAGCTATATATACCGAGCGACCGATGTCTGAGGTTCGTGGATCGAGTGAGGTTTAAGATATCGCCTTGCGAGTCTCTCTGTTCTCGGTGTTCGATCTATAAGGTGCGCTGTGCCTTGTCTCTTCTTGCTTCGATTTTGCCAGTCTTCTTTCTTCGTAAGGTTAATTGGCTCGGAATCTCCGGCTGCTCTGTTTGATGTGCGACGTTGGCTCCTCTGGCATTTTGACTGGAGTCACATTTGGCATGTGATTTGAGGCTGAGTAGGGCCGAAACCTTCAAAACTCTTTCTAGAACTTGTCATTTGTCGTAGATAGATAAGCTATGCATGTGTTATCGGGGAAAACTGAATGCTCGCATTGTAAGTGTGCGTACGAGAGATTTCGACTGATACTCAATGGAGCAGGATCTAGCCTCAACATGATTATAGCTGAAAAGCATTTGACATTCTTGTTAAAATCTCGTAGATTCCTAAAGCGTCAAGGATCTAACTAGGGGCACGATGGCTAAGAATGTGTCCAACGGGGAGCACCAGACAACAACAAAACCACCTCCAAGCCCTTCACCTTTGCGCAATTCCAAATTTTTTCAGGTAGGAGGCTTTTCTCCTTTTGCTTTCTTATCATATGATTATCTGGGGTTTATACCAGCTAATTCTTTAGATATTGACGAAAGTCAACATAACATGCTTTTGAGTTTATGTAATTCATCCCGTTGAATCTGTGAGTGATAGATCTGACTTAGTTGATTCAACCGTCTCATTTATCTACTTGGATATCTCATACTTGTTCCTGCTCTACAATCATCCTTGATTCTCAGTCCCATCCCCACTCGTAACTATGGTTTTCTTGCTTTACTTTTTATTTTCTTTCATCTGAGGATACAAATGTGCTCCCCCGTTTCTGTTTTATGTAGAGCCAAGATTAGTCCCTCTACTGTCGTGTTGATTTTTTTTTTCTCTTCGACAAGGAAATGTTCTTCCCTGTTTTGTAGGGAACCAATTCATATCTAGCTTCATTTCTCAGTAGCTGTATTTCATTGATCGTGAAGACCATGGTTACTATAAGTTCACCATCTCTCTACTCTTCTTGCTCTAAAAAAATTTGCTATTGTTGATTATGGCAGTCCAACATGAGAATCCTGGTCACTGGAGGGGCTGGGTTCATAGGCTCTCACTTAGTGGACAGGCTAATGGAGAATGAGAAGAATGAGGTGGGTGCCTTCCCTATTTTTTTGTCACTTCCTATCAAAAGAGTTTACTTAGGATTCACACCAGGCACTGGCACGTTTAACTTTCTAGCCTTAAAATTCATGTCTTCTTAACCTCATTCGTTTTGTATATCAGGTAATTGTGGCAGATAATTACTTCACTGGGTCAAAGGACAATCTCAGCATTTCTTAACCTCATTAATTTTGTATGTCAGGTAATTGTGGCAGATAATTACTTCACTGGGTCAAAGGACAATCTCAGCAAATGGATCGGACATCCAAGATTCGAACTTATTCGACATGGTACTTTTGATTTGTAGATTTCATGATCTTCAACCCTCTGCGTGCGTGCGTGATTGTCTTGTGAATCAAACCTACTGTTTCTCTATCTACAGATGTCACAGAGCCATTGTTGGTAGAAGTCGACCAAATATATCATCTTGCATGCCCTGCTTCTCCAATATTTTATAAGTACAACCCTGTCAAGGTGATTACTTTTGGGATGTACTCTTGATTCAGTTTGGCAACATAACTAGTATAAGGGCCTTTACTTTGAATGGATTAGTTCATCAAGCTGCGAGCCAAATGTCTCAATTTTCCATTCGAAATCAAGCAATTCATCAGTCAATCTATTGCAGGTCTTGCATATTCATTAGAATATCAATTTACAGCCACATGTTGTTGTCTTTATTCTTCAATTTCTGGTCGCCAAGAGGAGATCTACTATCCTTTGTGACTATCATCTTATTTGGTGCACATCTTGCATTTTATTCCGAGTTTCCTTGCGCTGGCTACATTGTTTGGCAATATCGTTCTTTGTTGCATTTTTCAGCAGAATGCATGTTTATGAGTTGATACATGTTTGAACAATAAACCCTTTAACACATATATGTTCTTATTATCTTTTGACTGGAAGCATTCTCTATCAAAAATCACTCATTTGATACCTAAAATATAGTATTTTCATTCATTGCTTGTTAATGATACGGAATATTGAATGATATGACATGTAATACATGGGATTTTTTTCTCGTGTTGGCATAACATAGTTATGCAATTTGAGCTATTTCTAAGAGTTAAGGGTATAAATTGGCAGACAATCAAGACTAATGTGATTGGCACACTGAACATGCTAGGACTTGCCAAACGAGTGGGAGCAAGGTTAGTTTATTCAGCCTTGTAACTGTAAACTTCAGTGTAATTACTAAAATTTGACTGTGCATAAACAGGATTTTACTTACTTCAACATCAGAGGTGTATGGTGATCCTCTTGTACATCCACAGCCTGAGAGTTACTGGGGCAATGTCAACCCAATTGGTTAGTTACCTTAATTTGCAGTTTGTAACTTCTGAGGTTCTGTTCATCTGCCTTGATTAACCATATCTCTGTGGGCTGTGTGCTAACTCACTCCTTTATATGGGGAGAAAAAAAGAAAAGCTGCATGCTTTGTTTGTCTAGGCATTCCTTAGTTAATTTCATCAATGCCCGTAATTTCTCTTGCACATTCTATAAAAATTTATAGGTGTCGGCATAGACTTATTTCAGATCCACACAAAGTCAAAAGTGTTACTATCTTCCTCCTTTTAATCAATGTAAGGTATTGAATTATTTACCACCCTTTGTAATATGCATGCACTTGTACAAAAGGAAGGAAATGATTGCACAAAGTATATGAGACATATTGACTGTTCATGCTAAGTATAACGCTTGGCTGTTGTTTATTCGTGTCATGCACTGGAGACAAGTGAAAGAGTGAGAATTATCTATAGTATAATTTTAAGGCTATGCCCCGACAAATCTGATAAAATTTAACCTCAGTACGGATGTCATTCTGTGTTGCAGGAGTTAGGAGCTGTTATGACGAGGGAAAACGTGTTGCTGAAACTTTGATGTTTGACTATCACAGACAGCACGGCATTGGTAAATGCTCACTTATCTATATAAAGTTTTCTATTGTGGTTGTTGAACGTTACTAATTTTTACCTTTTATTTAGAGATCCGCATTGCTAGAATATTTAACACATATGGACCACGAATGAATATCGACGATGGACGTGTTGTTAGCAATTTCATTGCTCAAGCACTTCGGTAAGTCCTCAACACTTCAGTTCTACTTGCTCCCTAGAAACTGAATATTGACCTTAGAGATGAATTTACCATTGAACATGAATATTGCAAATTGACCATGTCATCATGCCAATGTAGTGTACTTAGGCGGTTTTTTGCTCATCTAAATGTGCAAAGCTGGCCTAGCAGATGACTCTTAGTTAGACTGGTACTAGTTAGGATATCACATAAGGGGAATTTGCCTTAAAGTCATCAAAGCTGATATTGGTTGTTCAGGCCACCTCAGTGTAGATATAAATTTCATTTCATATCTTTACTTGCAGTGGTGAACCATTGACAGTTCAGATGCCTGGAACACAGACCCGCAGTTTCTGTTATGTCTCTGATTTGGTAAGTTATATGTATCCCTACATATGATCGTTTTATTGCAAAATTAGGTATTCCCGCATTGAATACCAATCTGAACATATGTTTGAATGCTGAAGGTTGACGGGCTCATTAGGCTCATGGAAGGAGACAATACTGGACCTATCAATGTAGGGAACCCAGGTTAAGAACGGAACTTTTACCCTTCAGTACCGATCAAATGGGTTCTCATGAACCTGCATTTGCATTTTCATCGATCAAACAGAAAGTTACTGATCTCGATGCTTATTTATTATTCTCTTTCAGGGGAATTCACTGTGCTGGAACTTGCTAAAACGGTGAAAGAGGTGACCTCTTGATACTGGACAACTTCCTCTTTCAAGCTTTTCTGCTCTGTTAGGGAGATATTCTTGTTAATGGATGCAAAATATCTTAGGAAAATTGCAAATAGGGCACCTGTAGCTGTGAGTTGGAGCATATACCGAATGTTACAAGGCCTGCTTGGTCAATGGGACACGAAGTGCTTTTTCGTGTGGTCTTGAATGTAATGACTTTAAGATGCTACTTGCTTGATAGTGATGAAAATGCTTTTAGCTTAAAGTTTCTGGGCGTGTTCTTGAGCTGTTGCAGTTACTGTCGGTCATTGGCTTGTTTTTATTATCTGTTGCAGCTCATTAACCCTGAGGTGGAGATAAAGATGGTGGAGAACACACCCGACGATCCACGGCAGAGAAAACCAGACATCACAAAGGCCAAGGAACTGCTGGGGTGGGAACCGAAGGTCAAGTTGCGAGATGGCCTTCCTCTAATGGAGAATGACTTCCGAACCAGGCTTGGCATCGCCAAAAGATTTGATTTGCTGCTGAAGAAAGTTGTCGATGAGCAGGAGTTGTTCCTGCCTGAGTTTTTGCATTGAGGTGGTGGCGTGATTCCAATTTGGTATACTTATTTTCTGCTTTCCTGAAGCTGTCTTCCTGCTATAGACAAATGAGTGGATGTTGTCTCTTGTTTCTATCTTGACATTTTTATACTTTTTCTTTGTTTTGATTACCTGAACCGAGAAAATGCAATATAATTTTTGTCTTTTATTCTGGATGACAAGTGCAACATTATGATATTCAGCGTAAACGCCATGGAACTGTCTGTTCATTAACACCGCTACTACATCGGTGCCTTCGGCAGCTTTGCTCTAACGTCTGTGCTAATTGTACATGATTTGTAAAGTTATGCTGCACGCCTAGACTATTTCATAGGTTGGCTTTAAGTAGATCAGTTGGGATTATCCTCACAAAGGTTATGGCATTTTTGGTGCCTCCCCCAAGAGACGAGGCGTGGCTGGGACCGTTATACAAGTGTGTCTACTGGCCACGATGCCTACATTCACTTGGAAGTGCATTCGGAAATGACGGTTCAAGGACATGAAATAAATCTCAGAATAAAGACTGAATGATTAAGCCTGTAAATCCTGTTGTTTTATGGTACGGATTTAATCTTTTAACAGGCTCATGGACACTGCAGATCCCCATTGACAGCATAACGACTCAATATGCAATCTCATAATTAAGGACGGGCATGACAACACTCTTACTCTATAAATCAACTTCTACTCACAAATAGAAGTATAAAAAAATTGCTTCAAAAGTAGAAAAATGAAGTTGTAAATTTCTGCTCAAGAGATTACACTATCAAATGGATTTTTGCTCCACTATTGCATAAGTGTTGTCATGCACGCTCTAAACTCTTAATTTATTTGATGTGATTTCTGAACTTTTAACCCAATATATAATGTCGTCCCTAAATTTATAATTCATTTAATATGAGCCCTAGACTTTATTTGCACCGGTCCAATTTAGTTACCAAATTATGTGAAAATCTACAATGTTGTACTTTCATTAATGTAATTTAGAAACTAAATTGAATACGTATCAAAATTTCATGAACCATATTAAACAAATCAAAGTTTTAGGGATGACATTACATATTAGACTATACTTCAAGGACTACATTAAACAAATTAATTATTCAAGGACCATATTACATATGGAGCCAAAATTCGAGAGAACATTTGCGTTATTTTCTCAAGCATAGGCCTTCATGAGCAACCCGTGCTTAGAATTGGCTCATTGCAGACCTTCTTCAGACCGATGAATGACCTACAGGCCACGGATGAGTTGCTAACGCGGATGCCATATTGGAAGGACAACATCATTAGCTTACCATATGAGTTTTGCAGGCAAAACTTGTGGACGCTCGACTTTAAAAACAACGTTAATATTGTCACAATCATGATCCTATACATTCATAGGAATTCGAATTCATCCTTCTTTTTGAGAAAAGAGATTGAGAATGAGAGAATTGAGAGAATCGTGAGAGGATTTGAGAAAAGAAAGAGAAGGATATGTATTTATAGAAAAAAATTAAATTTTTTTTAAATTAAAGAACGCCATATTTGGCCGTGCATTTGCAGCGCAACACAACTTTTAGGCCGGGGCTCCAATATTTTTTTTTTTTTTTAGGGCCATTTTTGGTCTTTTCCGCTTTTTTTTGGGGGGTGGCTGCGAAAAGGGGGTTGTCTCGCCCAGGGCCCAAATGGCCATATATACCTTGGCCTATACAAAAAAAAAAGTTGTCACAATTCATGATTCCTATTCTCTTATCAGTTTCATCCTTTCTTCATCACTCGTGGGGAGGGGGTGGTTTGCTATAACGTTTCTATTTCCGAAACAATTTTTGAAACAAAAACACTTTTTTTTCTATTTCTATTTCCGGCAATGATTTTTGAAAACAAAAACGTATTTGGTAACTACAAAATAATTCTATTCCAAAAAAAAAAAAGCATTTGGTAAATGCAAAAAAATTATTCCTAATTTTTTTCATTTAATTAAGAGGATTATATATATTAAAATTAATATGTCTTTATCTTTTTAACTTATTAAATCAAATTAAATCTCATTTGTTCAATTTACTAAATCAAATTAGACCAATATATGTATAAGTAATTTATGCACGATTCATCAAATTACAATATGGACGAGGATCAACTATAAAAAAAAAAAAAAAAAGAGAAAACGAATTGGAATTGGACAACAAGAACATCAAATATATTTTCTATAGATAGGAAAAATTACAATTATGAGTCACACGTAAATATTCCCAAGTAGTTAAAAATCTGATTACCTTTAAACGGGGACCCTTAAAAAAATATTAATTACACTTTGAGTGAAATTGATGACAAAAATGAAAAATATTTGTGCATTTAGATCCTTTTAGTCTAATTGTGCAATTTTTCCAAACATGATAACCGAAATGAAATGCAAGGGACCCACTCACGCATAGCCGAGTTGGTTGAGAGCGTATTATTCCTAGTCAAGTCACTAGTTTGAAACTCCCAACTCGATTTCGTGACTTAAGTGGGGTCTGGCCATGGGTAGGTAGTTGTGTCTAGCTCCCCGAGGTAGCAATGCTAACACAGCGCAAACCGTTGCGTAAACTGCGGATCCTCGATTAACAAAAAAAAAAAAAATGAAATGCAGAGTATCAAAGTCTCATGTCATGAATCTAAAAGTAAAAAATTTTGGCTAAAATGATTTAAAATGAAATTTTTTAATCAACTTAAGATTATGTTCAATGAAGAGGCATGTGGTTACAAATTAAATTTTTAAAACTTTAAAAGGCCAAAATGAAAAGAGAATTAAAATAAAAATATGGACTATTTTTGCGTATTTTTCCGACCACAAATACTATTTTTCCTTATTTTTGGATATTTTTATAATTAAAATAAATCCAAAAAAGTCAAAAATTACATATATATATATATATATATATATACTGTTCAAAATTAGTTGCTAAGGCTAAGCCAAAGCTTCCAAAGTTGATTTTGTAATTTTATGAATTATTTTGATATTTTTAATTAATTTTCTAAAATAAAATGATAAAAAATCAGGATATCAATATCGTGCAAGAATAAAAGAGAAAATAGTGTGTTTGAAAACAAAATTGTTCTCAATTGTTCCTAAAAAATGTTTCAAACGTATTTCCAAAAAGTGTTTCAAGAACATAGAAATAATTTTTTTTGTTGTTTATTTTCGCTCCAAAAATGTTTCTATTTCCCAAAAGTGTTCCCAAAATACTTTGAAAATACTTTTTACCATACGCGTTTCCGTTCCCTAAATATTACATGAACACTTTGAAAATAGAAACATTTTTCTAAAGCATTACCATACGCAGCCTAATAATCCATGTTCTCAAATATTACAGGAACACTTTAAAAACAAATATTTTTCTAGAAGCATTACCATACGCAGCCTAATAATCCATGAAAAATCATCCGAAGAGCTCACCCTTGGAATCATCTTCAATGGTGACCTCCATTCACAATAATACTTCGATATCATAGGAATAGATTACTATTTTGCAGCAATCGCTTTGTAAATCATTATTCCACTCTTTGAGCGAGTAAACTGTTCGACCTTCGTCACCGCAACAAGAATTGTTTTTACCAAGTTAACTTGAAGATCGTTCAATACTATGAACTTGTTCCTTCTCCCCGGTTTTCCTATCAGTAAAATTAGCAACTAGAAGGGAAATCGGTGTTCCTTATGGGCAAATTAAACAGTCTAATTTCCTGTTTCAAAGTTCTAGAACCCTTATAAGAAATTCAAAGTGGTCTGGATTCAACCAAATCCTCCAGGGTTTATAAGACAAAAGAACTCCCAAAACAGGGGCGCATTCAACGAAAATTTGATGCTTGATTGCTTCACTCAAAAGTAAATGCAACCCACAGAATCCACAAGAAGCAAAAACACAGAGAATCCCAACATCTTTCTCCGGTTATTTCGTCAATTCAAACTAAGGAAGCAAATCTCTCCTCCCATAATGCGCAGGTGCAAAGTGGGCAATGTGAATAACATCCAAGAATTCACCTACAAAGCATAAGCAGCATCCACATTACCCTCTCGAAGGAACAAGAATGTGGGCATTTGATCAACACCATAAATGCAAAATTAACAAATGATAATTATAAGGAAACAACAGAAAGAAGTGTAATGTCACTGCAATATCAATCTTCTATTTCCATGTCATTTTCCGGAATGTACAAACTTAATATTATTATGCGAGACAAACAAGTCATGGCACAACCATACCACCATGACGCACTACCACCATGACGCACGTTTTTAATGACAAACCAGCAGGGATTCAGGTCAAGACCAGCAATAGAACCATGCAACAAAAAATCAGAACCGATGCCATCTCTATTTCGAAGCATTTCACGGCTTAAGCATCCACAATGGCCACCCAATTAGTAACATTGATATGAGCAATTAATGAGCATCAAAATTACTCCCTTAATCAAAGATTATGGGATATACAAAATGACTTCTTGCATACATCACAATCTAGGTATGGCACTCACTACTCTTACTTGAAGATCAAAAGTAGTGATGTCATCCAATCCTTATAAGGCATATTAAGTCTTAGATTATATCAAAGGAAAACCCCCAAAACCCTAAACTAGACTATGGCATATTTTTTTACAAAAAAACCCACTTCTCACATTTACCCCAAACTTTTTCTTATGCAAAAACAAATTTATACCCTTACATATCTAGGCTATTTTTTGTACCACTACAATCTTACTTGAAGATCAAAAATAGTGATGTCATCCCCAATCCTTGGGATAAGGTCATAGGAAGTCTTAGATTATCCATTCTAAATAACAACTGACTCATTTCGGAACTCTAATTCTTGGCAGGTTTCCTAAGATAAATGAAGTCCTCATATGGAAGTCAGCCCATAAGAGATCATATTTCAAAACTTCTCATGAATCATCACTATGATATACAGGTCATGTAAATTCGATATTCATGTAGCTGATTGTGAATGTTCTAGTGATAATGCATTGACTACATTTAGGTATGTAATTCAGAGAGATGATCGTCATATCATACTGAAAGTGAGCAGGTTATTGTCATCCCTATCAAAATAGAATAATAAAATTGCAAAAAATTGTTTGCGCTGCCGAAACATCTGATAATCAGCCACCAGCAATGGTCATGATGTTGGAAGGTGCGACAGTGGAAAATGCTTAAGGATACAACCCAACACTCATCCAATTCAGAGTATTTATTGAAACATGCTAATATTGTAAAAGAGAATGGCACAGCACAAGATGCCAAGGTGGATGCAAAACACCTCAAACACAGTTTTTTTGCTATCAATAGGAACAAAAATGAGACCCTTTGTGTGTACATCATCAAGTTATACAAGTCAAACTACAGTTTTTTGGCTCGTCTCAAGATCAATCAGCAAGTTCCATAATGAGAATCTCACGTCTTAATGCTGAAAGCGACTTACTTAAACCTAACAACAGCAGGCAACCAATTGTGATGAATTTAGGTTTAACCTTTTCTTTCTTTTTCCCCCTTTCTAGGCCCAAAAAATATGATGACATCTCTTGATAATGGTAAATGAACGGACAATTAATATACCAAGCATTTCCATACACTTCATATCTTGTAGATCATAAGAACTTCTTCCTTGCCGATTTATTCAAGAAGAAATGCCAACCCCAAAATCAAGGTATGACATGACTTATATCATGGACACCAACGGCGGAGCCAATCATAGTAAGCAACGGACACCCACGACGCAATAATTAAGCATGTTTTAGCTAAGATTACATCCCAATGGAGTCGAAAGCACACACAAAAAAAAAAAAACCCCAAAATCCAGTATCGTGATTAGGGTTGTTGAGATCGACTGTTACCTCTTGTGCTGCTGAACAAAAGGCGACTTCTTGGCGTCTTCCTCTGTGAAAAGACACAAAAAGGAAAAGCAAAAATCGAGTTAGCATCGTCGAATTGATGAGGGCAGAGGAGAAGTATGAAACAAGAGAATTGGAGGAGATCGGGAAGAAAAGATACCAGTGAGGCTGAGAGAGAACTTGGTGACGATAGCTCCGGTCACAGCGAAGCCGACAAGGAACGGCCAAGTCCTGTTAAATTCTCTCTTGAAGAAGACCGGCCATGGATCGAACTTCCTCATCTCTCTCCTCTAGTTGATGTGGTCGCTATCTCTCAGCAGCTTTCTACCCTTTGCTCTGTGGCTGAATCTATGCTCGATGAAACTGAATTCCCCTACACTGTGGCCCCCTGCAGCCGTTGGATTTACTTGGCTATTAGCCGTTGGATCAGGGAGAATGGATTCTGTTGAAATGGGCCTTCTATATGGGCTTTCACAGGCCGAGCCCATTCTGTTGCTCCGCATGGCTCGCTGACAGCCTCATTCTGGGGGTGGTCTGTTTTTTTTTTGGTCGAAATTCTGGGGGTGGTCTGCATGACTTTTACTTTTACCTGTTATTATTTTTCTCCTCAAAATTAAACTTCTGGAGATTGAAATAAGAATTTCTCCTTGGAGAATAGTAAATTTTGGAGGGAATGCGATAGGAACGTTAAACTGTAGCTGAATTGGTCTAGCCTATTCATATATACTGATCGTAATCTTCAAATGTTCGATTAATTCTCGTTAAAAACGTTAGTTTATCAGTGCACAATCACATGCTGAGCAATTATCTGTAAGGTGCTTTACCATGGGAAGTTTCTGGCTTCATTGGGATGATGTTTGATTAGTAGTTACTTACCCCACAAAGAGTTTGGCAGATAGAATTCTCGTGACTCTTGTAGGAACAGTACAAAAAAAGGAATAAATTCAGGAAGTATGAGGATCTTTTGTCCTAAGCAACAATGATTGTGAACTGTACTGTCGGTCCTGTGCTTTTAGTGCTGACGTTCGATTTTTTGTTCTACTCCATGGGCCATACATAATGACCTACTACTCTTCGCCGACAGTCTTTAATAAAGTTGGCTTCTGCTTAAATAGCATCCATGAGTTGTCGCTCAAATTCATTCGAATCTTATTATCTCACTCCTAAGATCGCGCACGATCCTGTGGATTTTACTCTTTTGAATAAAATCTCACCATATGCATTTTGAGAAAAGAAAAAAAGATCACAAGAAAAGAAAATAGGCTCGAAAAAATATGCTTCTCATTGCGACTTGCGAAGTAGAGGTGTCAATATGGATTTAGGCGCATAAAAGCCAATTCAAATATGAGTTTTAACTCAATCCATTTTTGACCTTGTGATCTATAATTTCGCAAGACGACTTTAATTCACTTGTAATGTGCCGCCCACCGCCTCCTACCCCCTTCGCCCGCCACAGCAACCCGCACCCTCCTCGCCGCCGCCCACCCTCCCGCCGCCACCGCTACCTGCCCTCCCGCAGCTGGTGCTGCCGCCCACCCACACCCCCCATCGTTGTCGCCCGTCCACCTGCCCACCAGAACAGCAAACCTAATCCAATCTCACTAGTCATTCCCCCTTAACAATGGACTCAGTTGATAATGGAGTGATGAGCGCAACGTTGAAGCCCATGCTCATGTATTTACCCATGCCTTCAACTCCATCTACTCCATATCCCTCAAATGCGCCATCGACCTTGGCATTCCCGATGCTCTCTACCACCACGGCCATCCCATGACCCTTCCTGAGCCTGCCGCCGCACTGTCGGTCCCCGCCTTCCTGTGCCACCTCATGACGGCCCTTGCCCAAACCGGCTTTGTCTCTCAACGAAAGTCTAGTGCTAAAATTAACCAGGAGCAACTATGGTTGGCGTACTCTCTCGCTACCATTTCACGTGCGATCCTGCGAGGCGAGCCTAGTGGAATGTCGCCGATGGGATCGTTCATCCTCGACCCCATCCTACAAGGCCCATTGCACTGCTTGGGCGAGTAACTCAAGAGCGAGGGCCTGAACCCTCGCCCGCCCTTCTTGATGAAGCACGGGAAGAGGCTGTGGGAGTACGCGGCTCAGGACAAAAGGCTGAACCAGTCCTTGAACGAAGCGGTGGTTAGCGACCGCTGGGGGAGGGGGCAGGCCACGGCTGGAGTTGGAGCGAAGGTAGCGAGGGATGGGCCCCGCCGGCGGCGGGTGGGCCACGGTGGCAGCAAGCAAGAGGGCCACGATGGCGGCAGGCGAGGGGGCCATGGGGGCAACTGTGGGCGGGCCACGGTGGCACCGGTGAGTGGTCGGCGAAACTATTTTTATATTTTTTAATTTTATAAAATATATATTTCATTATTTGGTTAATTATGTAAGTATTTAAATTATATGGATCGGGTCGAGTATGGGTTAGGTTTCGATTGGGTTGGGTATGAGTCATAAAATTTGTAATACATAAAAATGGGTTAAAAATGTTTAAATGGGTTAACATGGGTTTGGACCATATTCGACCCAATCCATCCATTTAATCTCTCTACATGTGAGTCATGCATGCCTAACGTACAAAAAAGATTTAACTAGCCGATAAACTTGACGAGCTCGAAGTCTCATTTGAAATTAAGTTTGTCATTTCAAACTTTTATTTGAAACATTAAAAAAGAAATGATCAAATGTTATATCTTAATTTAATATTTTCACTTATATTTCAATAAATATCAACTATTTCAAGATAAGTTATACGTCGCGACTTAAAATCAGGCTAACGAATTATCGGGTTAATTAAATCAATTAACCTAATTCGGACCATCCCAAATCCTACCGAATCGCAACTTAGGTCTATTTAAGAAAAATATATTCAATTGGAGTCGCCACTAATCATTTACGGAAGGTTAATTAAAAATATTAATAAAATAGCGGGAGAACTATTTTATTTCTGCGAACCAAAGAGAATGAGTTCGGGGACTTGGTTACATTAATTTAAAAAATTAATGTCATTTCGATACCAATTTCATGAAAAAAAAATCTTTTTTGATTGATTGATGCGAATTGATTGATTTTTTTTATAGGAAAAATGTATGATTTATGTGATATGCCAAAAATGGATGGTTTGATTGATTTTTTTTTTTTATGTTTTCGGCAATGATAAAAAGTAATAAAAAATTTGAACAAAAATAAACAAAAATGCCCATAATATAACTTTTAATTTCTGATTTTTTCAAAAAATTCACTTATTCCCAAAGATTTGAATTAGAGAAGAATCTTTACTTGCTACATTTTCGAAGATTCGAACCAAGTATGCGAATAGGGGTATAAAATAACATCCCTTTTGCTAAAAAGAAAAAACACGAAGTTTTATACTAAATCACCATACCATTCCATGAGATCATTGCTAAGGCGTGTGATTTAATTTTTTCGAATGGTCTAGGCACATGGGAGCATATATTATAAGCATATTTGTTTATTTAGGTGCAAAATTTATAATAAAATAAACAAACAATAACAATCAATAATCGGACGGGAAGTAAAAGTAACCAAACGGGATGTAAAAGGGACCAATTAATTTGAAATTTTCAAAAATAATAAGGGGTGGCCAAAAAAATTCAAGTGGTGGTCCACCTTTCCTCATCCAAGATCCAAATTTTAATTTGAGAAAATTATCTTTAAGATTTGAAAATTTAATTTCAGATAATTCACAAAATTTTGATGAACATGTAAATCTTATCTCTAATAATCAAATATTATCAAAAAAATCATGAGAGGATAAGATAAGATAATGATGGGTAAGAATTAAACCAACTCGCTCGCTAAAGATGAGCATTCCAAGCAATGATTTATCCAAGATTAAATCAAAGATTATCCATTTGAAGTATTTTCAAAGGCAAGACGAAGTTTAGCTCATTAAACTTCATCCACAACACAAAGATAAAGATAATCAAGGGTAGATTTAAATAACTATGGATAATGTCACTTAACTAATCCTATATAAACATGGATCATCAGAGCAATTCGGCCAAGGTATGCACATAGATGCCGTTTACTTCATCACAAATTCGACCTTTTCCATTTAATTCAATTTGATCGTGAAAAATGCCGAACAAGTCTTAACTTTTAGAAAAGGTCTTTCCAATCGAATTAGATCAATTCTCAAGAACATACAAGCAATTTCATGGTTAAACTGAATTTACTAAAAAAATCGAATTTGATGTCACAATGCACAATTTTCGGTACTTGAATGACATAGGTGAAAAAAGCTTGAATTTCTTAACTTTGTTGCAAAAATCAATTTGTTCAAAGAAATCTAAGAACAACATGAATTACCAATCAAACAAGTATGATTTAGCAACCAAAAGTTAAAAAATATATATATAGATTTTAAGCGAACTTCCAAGTAAGCACGCAACTTCGATATCATGCCAAAAAAGACCTTTTTTGAGTCCGATTTGCTTGAAACTAATGCCAATCAATCTAACACGGACAATAGAGGGATTAGAACTTCAAATAATATTAAAACGAAGAACGATTGACCTCAAACCAGAGCTGAATAGTGGCGACACAAAGGCTGGACAATAGAATAGAACGATAGATTCATCGGTGAATTTGCGGGATTCGATGGGAAGCTCCAGGACGTCCGATCAACGCGTTCTCGGTGGCTGGTGGTAGATCTAAACGCCGTGGTACGTGGCCCTAGTCGATCGAAGCACGGGACGGCGACGCAAGGTCAATTGGCTCGAAATTGCTCCAGGCTACCAACGGGATGGAACTTTAGCCGATCACCTCTTGATCTCACGAAAATTCTCCGAAGTTTTTTTTAACGAAACTCACAAAAAATGCCAATTGAAAACATGATGAGCAAAGTCTCGTATATATAGAGCTTCGGTTCACAAGTCTTAATAGGAGTAAGATTTCTTGAGAGCCATTAGATGAGCAATCCTAGCTAGCGTATGAATTGTTATTAGCCATTGGATCACGAGTTCCCGCATCTACAAAAACTTTAATTGAAGTAGGAGTTCTAATTTGATTGAACTCTTAATTAATTCATAAATTGAATAGTCCAATTTAATAAAAACTCCTATGAAATTCGGCCAAGTTAGTGTCGTGTTGATGGCCAAATTTTGGCCTTGCTTGTGGGCTTGAGGTGCAATCTCGAATTTAACAAAATATATGCACACTTATCAACTTTGCCAAATTTTGACAAGTCTTAACTTTGAGAAAAATCGAATCTCATGTCACAATGCCCAATTTTTATGCAAGTCTTAACTTTGATGATGGCTGAATTTTGACGAGTCTTAACCTATTTCATGCAAGTCTTAACTTTGATGATGACCGAATTTTGAAGAGTCTTAACCTATTTCATGCAAGTCTTAACTTTGATGATGACCGAATTTTGACAAGTCTTAACTTTGAGAAAAGGTCTTTCAAATCGAATTAGATCGATTCTCAAGAACATACAAGCAATTTCATGATTAAACTAAATTTACTAAAAAAAATTCAAATCCGATGTCACAATATCCAATTTTCGGTACTTGCATGAAATAGGTGAAAAAAGCTTGAATTTCTTAACTTTTGTTGCAAAAATCAATTTGTTCAAAGAGATCTAAGATTTAATTTAGCAGTCAAAAAGTTAAAGAAAAGTTACCTTTTTTAGCGAACTTTCAGCAAACACGCAACTTCAATATCACACCCAAAAGCGACCCTTTTTGAGTCCGATTCGCTTGAAACTAATGCCAATCAATCGAGCACACAGACAATAGAGGGATTAGAGCTTCAAATAATATCAAAACGAAGAATGATTGGCGTCAAACCGGAGTTGAACAAAGGGCGACACAAAGGCTGGACGGCGAAACAAAACGACGATTCAACGGTGACTTTGCGAGGCTTGGATGGGAAGCTCCGGATGTCAAATCAACGCACCATCAGTTGGTGGTGGTAGAACGTCGAATGCTGAACGTCGTGGTACCTGGCACGAGTTGATTGGAGCACAAACATCGACGTATGGTCAATTGGCACGAAATTGCTCTAGGCTACCGACGGGATGGAACTTCACTAACCATCTCTATATTTTATAAAAATTCTCTGAAGCTTTTTTTGAAACTCACAAAAAGACGAAAATATGATGAGCAAAGCCTCATATATATAGAGTTTTGGTTCACAAATCCTAATAGGAGTAAGATTTCTCGAGAGCCATTTGATGAGCAATCCTAGTTAGCGTAGGAGTTGTTATTAGCCATTGAATCACGAATTCCCGCATCTGCTGGGAGTTTTGATTTGATTAAACTCTTAATTAATTCAGAAATTGAAGAGTCCAATTTAATAAAAACTCCTATGAAATTCGTCCAAGTGAGTGTGGTGATGATGGCCGAATTTTGGCCTTGCTCGTGGGCTTGAGGTTAGGGGTGAGCAAAAAAGATTGGCTGGGACGGGACCGATGGTCCGATTCTAGGTTTTAGAGGGATCCAGTCTAGTTCCCGATTCCCGATTCCTAAAATTGGAACCGGTGATCGGGTAGTCCGGTTCCCGGTTTCTAAAATTGGAACCGATGATCGGGCAATCCGGTTCCCGATTCCTCAAATTGGAACCGGTGATCCGGAGTTCGGTTCCCGATTCTAGAGCCCAGGACGGGACTTTTTTATAAAATTCTTTTAAAAGTAAGCCTAATGTTTACTTGTTTAGGCTTAGGATTTGCTTTACTTTTTGAGCTTCTAATATTACTTTTCAATGCATTGTCCATAATACGTTCATCCCCATTGGATATCGTGAAATATTATTGAATTGATGTTGAGATTTTAACGTTAAAGGTCCATGATTTTGCATGAACACAGGTTCCTTGGAACGCCCGAGAACTAGACCGAATCGATGGTCCCGTCGATTCCCGGTTCGAGAGTGGCCAGTCCCGTCGGCGATTCTGAAAAATGAGAACTAGGACCACCGGTCTGGTTTCAATTTTTTTTTTTATGGGAATTGGACCGGACTAGGAATCGCTCACCCCTAATAGAGGTGCAATCTTGGATTTAACAAAATAATGCAGACTTATCAACTTTGCCAAAAAATCTGGAAAAAAATATTAAATAGCTCACAAAAATTCTGAGAAAATTCAAGCAATTAGAAGACAGTCTCTGCAACATTTTTCGTTCTTTGAATATTTTATAAGGACATTGTTTTCTTAGTCAACCAAAAATAATAAAATCAGTCAAACGCCGGAATAAGATTTCAGGTTTGACTTAGATGAAACTTGTCAAAGAAATAACGAAATGTCCTTCAAATCTAGCTCAATTTTGGTGATCTTTATGTCAATTTAAAGCTCAGGATGTCACTAATAAAGTTCATGAAGAACAATTTTCGTGAAAATGCATTTATGATAGGTCAATGTGTCGCTTTGTGCCGAGAGGTCATTCTAATCCGAAGTCCGATTATTAATCACCATCCACAATGAGCCATGATCTAGTTGTGTAAATATCATCCAAAAAACCCCCAAAAAATATATGATGATCATCAAAGTGTCATGAACATCTTTCATGAAGAAAAGTTTTGGATACAACGTACCCATGATAAAGCATTATGCTAGTTTTTGATTTTAATCAAAATTACTTCCCAAGTTTGCCTTCCGCCGCTGTTCAATTCAAGCTCAATTGACTTGCCTCCGACTTGAATGCGAATGATAATGCATGATTGATAAAAATCAAATATGCAATGCATAAGGATTATTTTTGTGAGAATTATGACTAACTCTCATTTTATACTCGAAATGAGTGAATTCCTAAAATTCAAAATTTAGGTATCAACAGTATATTATGACACCCCATGAGATTTGGCTGGGCGCTTAAACACCTCTCGACACCCCATCGCTGAGAAAAATGCTGAAACCATTTTATGATTTTTCTCTAATTTCTCAAAGAAAATGTTATTGCTAAATCCTTCAGTCTCTGCCCAAAGAACGCTATGCACTTTTTTTTTTTTGGTCAAGAACAGTATGCACTTTATAACATTTTGCCCACGGACCGACTGGGGACAACCTTGCCAGAAAAGGACAAGTTTCGTAAGCCGGCCGTATGTCGCCACTTGTGGAGATCTCTTGCCCTCCGGCTGCTGACGTGGATTTTTTAACAGCCTCCTACGGAAATTATTCGGTGCACCCGATTCATGTGAGCTCAACAGTCAACACCGTTTCAGCGGTCGATAAAAGGGACCTCGTGTAAGGCCTACCCGATTTAACGGTCTATTTGGACAGGATTCAGTCGAACCGAAAGTAGCGAACATTTACTCACCTCCCACCACCATCAATCCGACGAAAACCTTGTTCTCTCACCTCCTCCCACAACTTTTTTATCCCGTCTCTCTGTCTCTGAATCTCTCTCTCTCTCTCTCTCCTCGATTTCTGTGGAAAGCTGGAGAAAATTGCTCTTCTGGCTCTACATCGCGGGAAAGCTCGCCGGGAACTTGCGAGCGTCGTTCGACGGCGAGAGTAGACTCCGACCGGTAATCGCCGGTTCGCGGTGATGGGTGTCCCAAGCACTGACGCCGTGCTAATCGAGAAGCCGAAGAAGATTGGAGAACCCTACGTCATCACCGTGAATTGCCCCGACAAGACTGGCCTTGGATGCGATATCTGCAGAACTATTCTCGAATTTGGCCTTTACATCACCAAAGGAGGTAGACAAACTTCACGATATATGATTCTCACTCTTTGTGGTATTTTTACTTTCGGTTCTAGGAATTACTTACTAAATTGCGTGGTTTACGCCTGTTGAGATTCTTTGTGCTGCGATTCTTACTGCTTCCGAGGTCGCCGCCGCTTGTGTCTGCTGTTGTCTTCACATTTTATGCAGGAATTTAGCAGAGAGCTTCCTCATAATCTGATTAAGGCGTAGCTTGTGATTTACATTTTTGTCCTTGTTCTGCCATTCTCAGTTCATTTTGATTGACTTGAAATGTCGTAGTAAGATATGACAAGGAGCTCCAACCCGGACTAGTTACATTTTTTGTCACAGAAGTATCAGTACTGCTTCAAACTGATATTTCTCAAAAGAAAAATAAAGGAAATCCTGCTTTTTAACTCATATATGGTTACCAATTTGGTGGCTGAGTGATCGGCTTTCTTTCCATAGCATATGATGCATTTTTTTCTTATCCTGAACAAAGTAAATCATTAATATGGTTTGTTGAATGGGAGCTCTACTTCTGCTTGCAGATGTTTCAACTGATGGAATATGGTGCTACTTTGTACTATGGGTGCTTCCACATACCAGCTCACTCATTGTAAAATGGTCGAATTTGAAAGACCGTCTGATGTCCATATGCCCGTCATGTCCAGTGCAATTTTACTTTAACCCGCAGCTGGCACATTCTCCTTCATCTCCAGTTTATCTGTTGAAGTTTCTCTCTCTTGACCGCAAGGGATTGTTACATGGTAATGTTGGATATTATGTAATATATGACTGCTGTTTGATTTGTCTCTTGAAACTGTGTTCCAACGAATTTGAGTTTGTTTCAGATGTTACTCAAGTTCTCTCTGAGCTCGAGCTTACAATTCAAAGGGTGAAAGTGACCACAACCCCAGATGGGAGAGTCCTGGACCTCTTCTTCATTACTGATAACAAGTAAGAACATCTGTCTGAATTTGTATTTATTTGATGTTTAAGTTAATGCAGATTTTCCATGCATTTAGATATACAGCCTGTTAATACAGGTTGGTTGTTTCTTGCAGTGGCTTTCTTGTTATTATTTTTCAATGAAGCCGAAAGTAAAAGATTATCTAGCCATGGTACGATGTCAGTTGATGTAGTAGTTTTTTATTTTTATTTTTCAGGGACCTCCTACACACGAAGAATCGGCAAGATCAGACATATGAACAGTTGCATGCAGTTTTAGGCGAATCGTGTATTAGCTGTGAACTCCAGTTGGCAGGCCCCGAGTATGGAGGCCATCAGGCTATTTCAACACTCTCTCCTGCAGTTGCTGAAGAACTTTTTAAATGTGAACTATTTAAGAATGAGACTCCTTCACAAGCTCTTAGTCCAGACTTTGTAAAATTGAAGAAGACCACTATCGCTGCAGACAATTCTATGGGCCCAGCTCATACGCTGCTCCAGATCCACTCTGTCGATCACAAGGGACTGCTTTATGACATTATGAGAACCTTGAAAGACTGCAATATTCAGGTACATTCTGGTAATTTCTCTATGTTGTTGCCCTTAATGTTGCAATTGTTTATGTCACGTTGTTGTGATGCAGCCTGGACTTCTTGTCAACCTAACTAACTTGGTTGTATCCTAGCAATTCTAGAAACAATTATGCTTGCCCTAGCTTATGAAGTCATCGTACACTTCATTATCGAGTGTTTGAGCTGGTTATTTTTGGGAATTTTGCAAAAGGTCTCATTAGCCAATGGCCCGGGGCACTTGTTAAGTGTACTTACAGGAAAATGTTTGGTTTTCTATCTATTGATTGTACATAACACGAGAGAGACCATGCATCGGAGATTACAAAGTTTCCTTAGGGGCACTTATTGAACAAATCCATTTTGTATTCCTATTTCTTCGGTGCAAGAGAAGCAAGCCTATCTAGATTGATAATTCCTTTGGTGCTTTGTGTCTGCCCATAGATTTTCCCAAACCCTTATCAAGCGAACAACGTATTCATGCTTAAAGATCTCATGTTGCACAAAGTTCCGATCTGAATGTCTAAGCACAATCACCTGTGTGTTCTTTTATGTCGTGTTACCCCTGGGTTAAGGCCTCAGATGGCTAAGAATTGCAGCTTCATGTATAATAATGGTCAACTGATTTATAATTCCATCGTAGATGTCATCATTTAATCTCTTTTGTATTACCTAATGAGTTAATGCATTAAACACTCCCCTGATACAGATAGCCTATGGCCGATTCTCACCAAATGTCAGTGGGCATCGGGATCTAGACCTTTTTATTCAGCAAAAGGATGGGAAAAAGATTGTTGATCCTGAAAAGCAGAGTGCACTTATTTCTAGGTTGAAATTGGAGATGCTCCATCCACTACGAGTTATCATTTCCAGCCGTGGGCCGGACACTGAGTTAATAGTAGCTAATCCTGTTGAGCTATCTGGCAAGGGAAGACCACGAGTTTTCTATGATGTTACCCTGGCACTAAAAATGTTGGGCATCTGTATTTTCTCGGTAAGCGTGACAGCCCAAAAAGCAATATCTGAATGATTCATGTGCATACGAGTACTTCTATGATTGTTTTTAAGTTTATTGCTAGTAAAAGACAACTAGTATCCTTCTATCAAGGACAACAAATATATAAATAACTGGTGAATAAATACAGTCAAGTCTATCTGGAATATTCTCAAGTGATACTAGGTTTGTTCTTGTGATGCTTGACATCCAGCTTACACCAATTTTATTTGTGCCTCTGGCATTGTAAAACCACTTCTCTAGATTGCTCAGACTGTAGAGTTGACAGTTCTCCTTGTCAGGCTGAAATTGGAAGGCATTTTGCATCAGATCGAGAATGGGAAGTATACAGATTTCTCTTGGAAGCGAGTAGTGAATTCCAGTTCACAAGCACAGTGGCTAAAAATCGGATTGTGGATAGAGTTAGGAGAACGTTGATGGGCTGGTGATAATATCATTGACCTCTGTGCATCTGGACCCTAAGTCTTTCCATTGGGGCAGTGGCCCCAATTTGCCTTCTAGCATAGAGTATGTATAACTTGTTTATACAGTGTATTAATTTGTGGCACAGACTTGTATTATTGCTCCATCCTCCTCTGCCAAGTATGCCAAGCATTACTACATTGTAGATAGGATGCCATTAATGGGCAAGAGCTTCTGTTTTCTTGTCGTTGGATAGCGTCTAAGGCTAGCCATAGCGTACTTGTCCAGTAAAGCAATGAAGTGCACCAGCTAAATTGCAATTCCCGGAACCAACAAGCTGGATAGGGCAAAAAAAGAGAAGTATCACAGGCAGAGGTGTAGGCAGAAAAAATGGGACTAACCCTGATTGCATTCCTCATAGCCAGGAAGGTGGACAGAAAACAATTCGCAGTTGGGTCTGCTGTAGCCGATAGATTAACCCTATCTTAACTTTGGGTTGGCCCGAAAAATTGATCATACTCTTTTGACTTATAGCTTCTTTTATACCACTTTTTGAGTTGTTAAATTACAAATTGTTTGATAAGACGGATCGGTGGGAACTGTTATAGTCATTTGGTTTCAAAGTGCACTGGCTGCAGTCTCCTCTTTTTACATGCAATCAGATGACTGGTAGAGATGCTATGTATAGCGAGTGTGTCGAGTGCTAACTTCATGCACATGCCAGAAAAGAAGCTGCATCTTTGTCACAGTTACTTTTTTCTTCCCTCTTTTCCATTTCTTAAGGGTTTGTTGCACTGATTTAATTATGATACGCAAGTTTCTCAAATCTTTCGTTGGGCTACAACATGAATCGGTATCATTGTAAGCTGATTTGCTTGGGAAGTTGTGGAGACTGGCATCAGCTGCTCAATGTGAAGATTTTTTTTTTCTGCATTTGTTCCTTTGTGTGTTGGATTTCTCGTTCCCTTGCTTGATCGGAGTCGGCAGTGGTTAGACGCGGCGAATATCAGATGCATCAGGGAATCCTCGGGGGTCCATGTGCTTCTGGCCAAGTGCTGATCACTTCCTTGATGGCTAAAGCATATGGAGGTTGGTTTTGCAGAAAGCAGCACTCTCTTTTGCAACGCATGTGGTCGTCTCAACTCAGCGTATTCACGTCTTCTGTGAGTAGCAAAGTCAATTACACAAATTACATGGCACGGCTCGGGGATGGCCGACAGAGGGAAAAAAAAAAAGAAGAAAAGGAAAAAAAAAGAGAAAATAGAAATAAAGGAAATAAAGGAAAAGATTAATTAAAAATTTGTGAAAATTTTTTCAAGTTACCGTTGGCCATTCGCCAGTAATTTCTAGCCAAAATTGATCGGATGAATTTAATTAGCAAAGCGTGAAAAGATTTAAGATTGAATTAATAAAAGTGCGATAAATTTAAGATTTTTCAGATAATTTTTTTACTTTCATGATTATGATGGCATTGCCCGATGCCTTTTATTCTCTGGAATCGAGAGGCATGACCAAAGTTTATGAGTCCTCATAACACCTTAATTTCACCGAATGTGAAATTTCGTATATTCCCTCACCACATTCAAAAGTTCAAATGAATAAGCCCGTCAAACTGTCCATGTGCCCCTTTATTGTTTTGCTGATCAATTTAGGCCAGTATAGCCAGACAATTCCAAATGGAAAAATTGCACTAAAGATCAGCTAGCGAAGCGTAACATGTCACATGTGATTGACCCCTACCCAATCAGTTAATGGAGCAGACACGGACAAGGCTCCTGTCGACTGACGATTGTAGAACAAAAAGGCAGATCAATTGAAGGGTTGTCATCCAATAACCAAATAATAATATGTAATATAAAAATAATTAGAGATGTTTCAAGATACTATGCTAAGCATAGATCGACGACGTAAAAATCAAAATTTCGATAATTTATATTAAGCATGGGACGCTATTATATAATTCTATTTGACGATAGTCATTTGAAGAAGATATAAAATTTACATTTTCTATTGTCATCTTCTAAATTAAGAGAAAAATACTCTTAAATTTAACGTTTAAGAGTTCAGATGATGAAGCAAACACGTGATAATATGGAGTAAAAATATTTTCGTATGTTGATTAGATGTTGCGTCACCGTAAAGCTCCGTTTATTATGTCAGAGACCGTGGTTATGGTTAAACAAATCAAATGATTTTTAATTCAATCCAATCCAAGAATCAGGAACACGTGGACAAGTGTCAGCAGCACGCGTTTCACGCCACCCCTCCACGCCATCGCCAAATCGCCATCGAGCCTTCTCTATTTGTTCCCCCACCACGACCGCTGTCCCCTCCCCTCCTGTTGCCTCCCCCGTACGCCATTTCTTTGCGCCCTCTTCTCCGTTACTATCCTTCGATCACTCCGTTGCTTCGCATCGCCTCTCGGCGGAGCTGAAGATCGACACGCTACGCAGTGATCCCCAGATTCTTGTTGTCGCCGTTGCGGGAGAAGCGAGAAACCGGAGCTTCGGGCTCGGTTTCTTCTTCCTCGAGTAGAGAGCGTGCCTAGGGTTACGGATTCGGAGCCTCGCGTTGCGACTTCATTTGCTATGAAATTGGCGGTGTCGCCGTCGAGGGGAAAATGCCGAAAGCTTCTACGACGCCTCGCAGCTCCGCTTATCTAAGCGCTCTGTCTCTGGAGATCGAAAAGAAGCTTCAGCGGGTTCGTTCTCCCTTTTGATTTGGCCTCCTCGAATTAGACCGATCACTTAATTTGTGCCGGGATTCTAGATTCTCCTAAAAATGGTTGGGTTTTTTTGTTCGTTGGATTAGCTTTCCTTTTCGGTGGCGCCGATGCTATATGATCGGGATTTCGCTGAAGTCTGAGAACTCGCTTAATGCGGCGATATATTAGTTGATCTGACATCTAAGCTGTGGTTTGACTCTGGAGTCTGCAAGTTCTTTCTTGTGCTTTGAGTTGCTAATTCTAGGTTAGATTGTTGTTTCCGTTTTTCTTAGTTTTGCCTTGGAGCTTCATGTATTTACACTGCTCTCCAGGCTCTAGCTTCCGCACCACAGAGGCGCAACTTGTTGCGAGAGCTGTTTGCCGACATAGCATTGGAGGTTGACGACAGAGCAAAAGGTGAGCTGCACTCAAATGAGAATTTGAGTCTGGTTTCATGTTCAACTTGAACATCCGAGGGGGAAGGTCAAAATGGGAGCCTACAACTATCATTGTCGCTATTCGGTGATAATCATAGGTTACGGTGTCTTCTCACTTAGATTCAATTCGCCAAAACCCGTCTGAAGATTTTGTCAATGCCCAACCTGAAATTCTCGGGAATGCATAGCCCAATACAATCCTGATATGACGATGTAAGGATCAAAATAAATGATGATGTCATCAGAAGTACAGTGCGACCAGTGAACAAGTTTGCCTCAGGAAAAGTCAGTGATTATAAATTCATGCGGCATGAATTCATTGTAACTTTGTTTCTGGGAGAAGTCTGTTAGAACGTAGAACACACAATGCATGTTATGGAACATTGACGGGTTATGTGCTCATAACTAAACATTATGTGAATGGGTCTTGATCCTTAATGCACGTTTTGGCAGCTCAAGTTCTCACATTCCTGTTTCTGGCATACGAATGTCCTAGCTTCTCATTTTCCTTAATTGATATTGAAAACAGATATAATTCTCAGCAGGGAAGAAGATTCGATATTGCCTGCTGATGATGGCGTGCATGGTCAATTATGCTACTTTGACATCCTTGCTGATTACTACGTTCTCTCACCAGAGAGTGGAAAACCAATTCTTGATTTGATTGTGCAGCTCTGGAGTCAGTCATTTGCATCTCATATTTTCACGCTTTTGTTCCACAAGTGGGTATGAGATCTTGTCCTCTGCTCTTTTACTATCTCTATGAAGTCTTATGTTCTTGTAATTTCGATCGGATAGGAGAGCAAGTTGAATAGATTAAATATTCGAAGAAAGAATGATGCTTGTCTTTTACGACTCATCTTCCCTTTGGTGAAACTGAAATTCATCAATCCTAAATATTAGTACTAGTACCTGCTCTTGGTTTTCGATGCATATGTCATCATACTGTCTTGTTTGCTTCAAAGCATATTTCTCACAAACCAGTTCTCTACATTGAGAGTTTTGATGAAGCATTACTCATGCTTTAAGTTGCTCCCTTCCTTTTATTGTGCTATTATATTTCTTTACGATGCCGTGCTCAGTGGGAAAAGGGTTTAATATTTGCATGCATAATTATTGGCAAAAGCTTCTTCATAGGTTGTGCTACATTAGTCAGCTTTTCTTCTATTGTTAAACATTGAATATAATGAGATTGCGTGGGAATGGGGGTTTTTACATCTTGGAGGTGGTAGAGGACTTCTTGAAAAATAGGTGGTGTTTGAGGGCATTCGTTTACATCAATTCTCTCCATCGACACAAGGATCTTAAGAAAACTATGCCACCCTTTCAATTTTTACGCAGTGTCATGGTTATTAATTTTCAGCTTTCCGCTACTCACTTAGATGTTTTTCTGGTTCCTGATAAAAGCTAGGCTAAAGATGATGCCATTTTGAGAATAACCCAGGCTAATTAGTTTCACAGGAACGGTTTCTCTATGTGTTTTTATATTAGTTCATGAAGCAACATCCATGAGTTTTTCTGAGATTTTCTGAGAAGTGTCCTTGATTACATGAAATGTATTGAATTTATTACATCACCTTTTACCTGATCCTGTGAAAGATCTTTTTGAAGTGGAATTTTACCTTTAATTTATGTAGCTTTTTGAAGTTCAAGTCGAAAATCCGGAGGTGCTACTGCGTTACTCATCAGCTCTTGTTCAAGGTGCTACAAATGTTTTCTGGTATGAAAAGCAGCAATTACTTGCCAGTTGGTATTGAGTGGTTATTGGGTTTAGCGCTCTACCTAGGTGGGGTGCCACTGTAATTGTAAATCATAAATTGAAATGTCGAATGAGAATATATGCGTAGTTTATAACCTTAGTTATTTGTTTTTACATGGTAAGCAAAAAAAAAAATAAAAAGAAAAATCATTAAAACCTTTCTTAGCTTTGAATTTCTACATCCTTTTGATGAGTTCTTCCAATGTTGGTAATGGACTATCTTTCATGATTTTCCATTTTATATTTGAATTGGTGCCTAGTAAGAGATTTATGAGAGAGAGAGAGTTGTAATGACATAATAGCAAGTTTAAGTTTTCTTTATTTCAGCCAGTGGCAATATCTGTAATTGTTTGGTGGTGGCTGGTAGGAGACGTACTAATTAGATTAAGAAACTCAAGGCTTTGTATTGCTGATGTAATTGGCCTTTCCACAGGATTGATATCCAGACAAATACCAGGCGGTTTCAGACCCTCTTTTGTGTAAGAATCAATTTCCTCAGTAATATGTCTTATTCAACCGGTGTAATCCATTGAAGTTAAGTGTAAAGCTGGTGTTTAGATTGGCAATGATTTGATGGTTGTCTTTTTTGGTTGGAGGTGCAGTATCTACTTGAAGAAGTTGTATTGGAGCCAACGCAGCTCAATAAAATTCCTGTGCAGGTGAGGAACCGCTGCATGAATACTCTCTGTATGTTATTAAAGTATTTCACAGTGACTAAAGTAGCGTCATTATGATAGGTTTCGTTTTCTCCGCTACGGCTTGACTTTAATAAGGTAACCTCTTCGTGCTATTTCAGGCCCAGAGAGAGCTGTATCTGTTACTTTCAAGATTCATGTTCTTCTACAACTCAGGTAGGCTTGCTTTTTGGCAAATCTGATTCTTGCAACTATTATGCAGTAGCTTATATACTGTTCATTTGTGTAGTTATTCTCCATATATTGTCCATGCAGCTGATAAACTTGAAAGCCTCTTGAAGCATTGCCCTTCTTTTCCTAATGCTTTCCTGGTTGGTGGTCCGGCTGATATATTTGTCATTGAACTTGCAGACCAGGTATAATTTTGCATTGTAGTCTAAGAAGAAATTTTCTAGCCTGTATTGCCTTTAATGCTTTTCCATTGGACTAAAATGTTTGTACTTTGATCAGCTTCAGAAATTGAAGGTGGAGCCTGTGCTTATCCATTATCTATCTCAACTCAAGTATCTTCAGGGTAATGCTGCTGTCACTACTAATCCTGTGTACTTGTTATGTTATTTTTTTTTTTTTGGGTCAGAGTTGTCTTTGGTTGGTTTACCGATGTTGTATAATATAATTTATGAAGGCATGGAACTGCGAATGGCTACTAGTACAAGGTTGAAAGCTTGTTTGTATAGCTTCACCTCTCCTGGAGGTCCAATGTATCCCACAAGAGTTGTTCGCCATGCCGCTTGGGATGCACTAGATCTGCTTTTTCCAGTAAGCATTATAGTTTATCCGATTAAAAGGTCCATTTCATAGTATTAGTTTTGCCAAACCATGAATTTTCTGTATAGTTGGATTCCTCTGGGACTACTAAAAGCAAACACTGAAAACTTATGTCTTACCAGAAACCTTTTTTAGGTACCAGAGTAGCAATAAGTTTTGTTCTTGAAGTCTGCTTTCTCAGTATTTGCCAAACCATGAATTTTCTATATAGTTGGATTCCTCTGGGACTACTAAAAGCAAACACTGAAAACTTATGTCTTACCAGAAACCTTTATTAGGTACCAGAGTAGCAATGAGTTTTGTTCTTGAAGTCTGCTTTCTCAGTATTTGCTTTTGACATCGACCAAAAAAAAGTAGTTACTTTTGAAAGATTTCAGTGCACGGCCAGTCTTCAGATGGCAGTCACTTTTAAGTTGTTCTTGTAGTGTAAGATTAGCAATTTGATAAGATATTTGATCGCATAAAGAAACTGTATGCAGGCAGGGAAGACAGAACTTCAGGTTCTCTCTCTGGGTTTTGTTATAGATGAGTTCTAACATTTGTCACGATATCTTTTAACAGGTGGGGCGGTATCCTCGACATCTCATTAGTCTATTTTTCCGGTTGCTATATCCATGGTACTGGCCGTCTTCATGTTGGCACTTTGTAGTCTCGTGCATTAAGGCGCTTCTGTATGCTTTCCTGGGGTTTGTATTTTCTAGCTGGGAAAGGATGAAGAGGCCGAAGATGGCTTAAATCGTGCATTGTGCTTTAGGTTTATTTGAAAAGGTTGAAGAGATCCGCTTCTCCAGATCATAGTGTTGTGCATTTGTTGACCTTCTCCTATTGTAACCTCTCCATCTGAATGAGTTGTTCGTGTGTGTGTCCATCATCACGAGTGCCATGCACCAAAAAAGTGCATTTGCTTCATAAAAAGGTGTATCTTAGCCGTTACGCGGACCTGTTCCGTTTCTGGAAAAACGAGCAAGGTGCTGGAGCTGCTGCTTTTTTCCTCTCTTTTTTATTTTTGCGGTTGTAATTGGAAGAAACGCTGAGATAGAATCATTTGAATATAGAGCGTCATACACCAGAAAGTTTCAGTTATCCTGAGCCAAAAGAAGACTGACCCGAATAATAAGAAAGACGACGGGCTAATTAGAGATGAGGACAGCTGATTATAGGCTGCCCGGTTCATGAGTTGAGGCACCGACACAATGTAATCTAAATGTAAAAGATGCTAAAACGCTTTTAAATACGTACATGACCGACGGCCTAAAACCTGGTCCGATGATAGCACGTTTAAATTTCTTTCCATTGGACAATGCATAATAGTTATTTTCAGGCGCTAACTGATTTATCCAAGAAAGACAAATATGCATCCTACCGTTTGCTTTCATCAATTCCTAGATATGTTAAGCTGCCGCATGCAGGCAGCAACGCAATGCCGCAGACTGGCAATGGTTCAAATAGAAGTTCACGTTTAGCAGCGTATACTGCAGAATATAGTGAATGCCGGGCACCGAGGTCCCATGTTTTTCAATTTGCATCTTTATTAACAGCCATTAAATTGAAGAGGTTTTTATCCAAAAGAAAAATAATCGGATTATTGGTTTTTCAAGGGGTGTTTCGAGGGAGACGGAAATTGAGGCAAAAACAAAAAAAATCACAATAAATGCATGCCACCTCATCACTAGTCAGCATCCTAACCTTACACAGTTACCCATTCTGATACTGCGCATGGTATACAACGCACGTGTCCTTCTGCCTTTCTTCGAGTCCAAGTAATGCACGAGGCAATAAGTAAACACAATATCTACTGTAGATACTCCTACTCGAAAGCTAGAGACCCAGTTAATTATCACAGATTCCTATTGAGTTCGCTCTTTCTTGCCCTTCTATTCACCTCCCGCCAAAACAGCAAACACTACTCACCTCAACTTAGCGATGGGAAAGGCACATTTACATCGTCATACAACGGGAAAATGAGAGGAGGAAAAACAATGTGCGGATAGAATTGTTGGACATAGATCCTGGTTAGGCATATTCCTGCAGCAAGTCATCATCAAGAGAACTGCAAGAAGACTTACGTGAAAGCTTTAAAACATCCAGCTTCGCAGCAAGATCTGTCAGACGAGGAAAAGATGCTAGCAACAGATCAGCATATCCCCGGATTGTGTCAACACACTATCAGCGCATTAATCAGTCTCGAGGTGCCTTGGAACAACGGTGAATTCCTATGTACCTCAAGATCAATGGGTCAACACTGGAAAATGAACTGATCCATCCACCAGAAAATCTGAGGCCCCTGGTCAAAGTTCAGGCTACAGATGACCAGGACATTTCAGCGATGCCAGGTTAGAAACTTATCTGCCCATTTCGGATCACACGGCAACTATGTTCGTCGAGTACTCATGCAGTAAACCACAAGGTAGTGCACTGGAGAACTATCAGGTGACCATTCAACCAGGTCAACGGAGAGAACACATGAACAATCTCCTGCCTCATGAAGGGAAAAACCTTTTAACTCCATGCCTTAAACGCCAACAGGATATGACCAACTCGCTCTATTTCACCAGCTAGATTTGGCAATAATTGGAAGAAGACAGAGAGCAAGCTACCGTAAGTTACAAGTCACTATCCTCAGAGAGAAGTGCAAGCCAGATAACCATGACATAACTTTGACAGTAGAACACAAGGTAAAACCATTTAAGATCCTCAAAGGGAGGCACTATGCACCTAGGCAAATGAAACCTCTAGCAACCGCAACTTCTGAAAATCAGTCATCAACGAACTTTCGATGACCACAAAATAAATATTACAATATAAAGCAGTATCCTCCAATCACCAAGCTGCCCGGTGCCAATCGATTACAGTTGAGAAAGACAACTAATAATTGACGATTCTAATTTGAAAAGTACCCCAAGATTCAGTATAATTAACGGTCAAACAAATCCAAGAGCACAACCTTTAATACAGAAAAGATTACCACAACAAAGTTCTCCCTGAAAGGCATATGAAAAAATAAGCAGGACAACATTTCTCATCCTAAAAATCTAGACACCTAAAGCAGGGTAAAAAACAAAGTCACAGTGAAACCTACCTTTAATCAGCTCTTAATGTGATGCAGTAGCTAAGAAATACGGCAGCTGCAGTTGATTTTCATGCAAGTTTACTGATTCCGCATCTCACAGCAAGCTCCTTTCCATATGCTCGGGCAAGAGCGACGTATGAATGTTGTTTAGGGAGAACGGCATTGGTCACACTCAAGAAGCTGAAGGAACCAAAGCGAATAATTGCAGATTACATACTGAAGCTGTCCATTAACCCTCATAACTTATGTCTCCAAGTCACAGAATAAAATCCCAAACTCCATAAACGAAGATTCAAGAATTCACTTTATCCTCCTCTAGACACGCTTAATAGGCAAAGTGGTCGCATCATCACAGACATATCACTGAGAACATAAAAGACACCGGAAAAGTAGAATGGCGCTCAATTTGTCTCCATCGCTTCTGAATGGTACTTCTCTAAATCAGCATCAAGATCTTCAGCTGATACTTTCTCGCCACGACCTCTTCCCCGTCCACGACCCCTTGCAGCAGGTCTACGGCCACCGCCGCTGGTGCCACCACGTGGTCGTCCAATAGCACCTCCCCTAACTTGTCCACTGATTACATACATTATGAGGAACACTGTATCAGCAACATGAATGACAAGAAACAGTAGACAAAATCTGATTTGCTATAACTTACAGGCACGGGCCAGTTCAATAAGAATTCATAAGTACATAGTTCGCAAACAAGAACCAAATGCGCTGTAACGTAACAGAGGACTCCGACAACATGCCGTCAGTACAACATCCAATCCATACTTTCCGTTATCCATGCAAAAGTGATGTTATCAGGAAATTGAATCAGTATCACAAACAATCATCAGTCACACAAACACATCAGAAGACCTGAAATTAGGAAGTACAGCCAAATTCCTACCATCCAACACTGACCTAAGCGAGAGAAAATACCTTAAAACATCGACATTTACCATCACCATAAACATGGAAAAAAATATTCGAGAACCTTTTAAAAAATGACAATAGAATAAAGAGATTTCTAAAAGGTCAGAGATTCGCTAAAATTTGTTTCTAAATGTACAACCAAAAAATTCACCAAAATTGAAAAAAATGCAAAAAACAAAAATTGAATGAAAAGAAGTTCAATAATAAAGAGGAGGAGAAGGGGATGGAGTAAGAAGAAGAAGAATATTGTTTTAAAACCATCAAATCTTATCATTACCCTTTCCCCGATTCCACGACTAATCATCAATCCTAAAAAGCATGAAAAGAACGAGATATTTGAAGTGCGAGGAAAAGAAAACTAGTCCGCTCCCCTAATAAATATAATTAAGACCAACAGATATTAATTCAATCAAATAGTAAAGCGCTCAGCTTCATCTCTCAAAGGTTAAGAAGAACAAGTCTATGCTCTCTACCAATTATCTGAATCTCAGAAACATCTAGGTTTGCTAGTTCAGATTTAGAATCAGTTGCCTTCTAAAAAAGGAATTTTCATTGGGCACAATAAGACTCGTCAATTCATTCCAACTAATGAATCTTGGGAAAATGATTTTATATTTTTCCAAGGTGCATTTCATTACTTTCGAATAAACTGTCTTACCTATTTTCGAAAGATAAAGCACTACCTATATGAAAACAACATTTAGATAGCTATGGCTGAGGTTGATTACCTTTAATTTCCGTATTACTGCAGAGAAGCTTTACACTGAATGAATAATCAACATTCATCTAAGACTTCTCTTTGTCTTTTAAAAACATTTCATCCGGAAATAAGCATGTATCTGCTCTTGGTTTTAATTAGCTTATACTTATTGATGTTACATAATTAACTTACAAGCAAAAGAAAATGCAATAAAAAGAACTAGCACTGATGTGTTTTAAAGTACATCTTGACACTTTTTTTATTTCTTTTTAATTCGTGGGTAGCCAGGTAGCAGTACACTGAAGTAACCAAATCTCACTTTCGCATAAGAAACATTTAAATCAATCAAACAAAATTTAACCAATTTTGCTGGTTATGAAATAAATTATAAATAAACAAATCCAAACGGCAAATATATCAAGCGTAGAAGCAACCAAGAAACCTATTGATGGGCACAAAAGACGCAAATTTTATGTCTACAGATTCGTGATACATCTAAGTCCAAGGATCCGAGCATATTTGAAAATTTTGCTATCTCTTTATATCTCATGCAAGCTTCATAGGACGATATGAGGTATGACAATCTGAGAATCGTTCTACCTGCCCTTGGCTTAGACAGCACGGCAAAATTATCTGTTCAAAGGGCAAGTCAAAATATTACAGCACATACCCTCTTGGAAATCCATTCAGGTTTCCGAAAGCAACGTTTGAAACAACAGTAGCAGCAGCTGGAGTGGCGATGTTTGTTCCCACGATCTCTATTTTCATTGGCTTTCCATCAAGCTGAACATTGTTGTATCTCTTAACAGCTGCCAAGGCATCCGTACGGCGTGAAAAGACAACTTCTGCCGTCCCCTGAAGGAGGAAAAGGCCTGCTTAGATTACACCGGGAGAAATATTTTTTTAGCACAGCAACAGTCAGGCAATAGCTTGATAACAATACCTTGGATCTTCCACTCCTATCGTAATGTATCGTATGACGTTTCAGGTCACCGACCTCAGAAAATAGTTCCTGCACGAAAAAAAGCCAAACAGAGAAGGACAATAATTAACGTACACCACGAAATTCCCGGGATTGCTCACCAAAGGACACATAAATGGACTTAACTGCAGTTTAAGTTATGTAATATAATAAGGAAAATGACAGAGAAGAGAAAGAGGTTGTCTCACAGACTAAAATGCAAGCTTCATAACTGCTAGGCACTGGAAGCTAGACACAGACACGTAACACTTCAAACTTTTTAAAAAGTTCCATAGGAGAAAAGCATGTGAGCAAGAAAGGAAAATAAGAATTAGATTGCTAATTTGGGTTGAGTTTTTTCAGCTCAGTTAAACACCACATGATAAACTGACCAGCAGAAATGAATGTAATAATAAGACAACGGCAAGCCACAACAAGAACATTCTTCCCATGAGAGAACTAACAACATACATGGACCGCCACAACATATAAAGTACACTGATTAAATCATAATTCTTTAGCAACGAAGCATGCTAACCCTGGTTGAATCAATAAAACACCAGCAATATACTTCGATTAAATAGAACCAGATGACAAACTACACATCTCTCGTACCAAATCCAAGCACTGAGAGTCAAAGTTAAGGTGAAAAAACTCTGCATTCAACCATAACAGTAGATCCACAAAATTTCAACTAGCAAACGACATAATTTCCCAGATTTGCGAAAACCTTGACAGAGAACAGCCATAAACTACGAGACAACAAACGGTTTCAGCTAAAAGTAGCAGGAAAACAGAAATTGAAATCCGTTACCTTGATATCTTCGTTCGAGACGCCATAATCCAGGTTAGATATATAGAGCTTCGTTCCAGTCTCTATGGCGGAGGCTCGACCGGCTTGCGCCTGAAACGCTAGGCCCTGATCGGTGAACATATCGTGCTGCCACGTCGTCTCCGGCGCCTAAACCCCAAAATTTTCAGGAAAAAACAACCAAACACGCCCTCAAGATTTCAACGAGGCATCGAAGCTTTGACCGGATCGAATCAACGACCGATTCGACACACAGAAATTGCGAGTTTCAAAACAGTAGGGGCGGATAGGAAACCGTGAGCTGACCTTCGCGGCGGCGTAAGGGTTCAAGCGGTTGGCGGCACGGTTCGGAGGGCGGCGGGTCGGGCCGGGTCCAGAACCGCGTCCGCGACCTCTGGTGTTGCCGGATCCGGACTTTTTGTTGCTCTTGATGATGTCATCAAGAGACATGTCGAGAGCGCTTGACATGGTTTCTCGGGTTCGGATCGATATGGAAACCCTAGGGGACAGACAGAGAGTTCTCAGAGAGGAGGGGAGAGAGAGAGGAGGAAGTGGCGGAGTTTCGGTCGGGGAGGAGGGAGGGTTTCGAGCGACAAGAGGAAAGGATTTTATAGGACGACCGACGTCAACCATTAGGAGATTAATAAATTATAATTTGAACGACCGAGCACAAAGGTGTCGTGGTGTAGTTGGTTATCACGTCAGTCTAACACACTGAAGGTCTCCGGTTCGAGTCCGGGCGACGCCATCTCCCCTCCTTGTTTTCCTTTTTCGCTTTTTAAAAAAATCAACTCAAGCCCTTGTTCTTTCGCTATAGCTTCTTACTTGAAACGGAGAAATATACATTGCCTTGAAATTGTGGGACCCAGTTGTTAACTCGTATTAAGAAAATTCAGGAAATAAACAAGAAGGCTTAATGTTTGATCAAAGAACTTAATCATTCGATTCATAGATCCCGCTTGTTTTTTGACCTAATAAAAGATCGACATATCCTTAGTGAAGAGTTTAATTGAGATTCGTGGAATATATTGGAATTCCTCAAAACTGAAATCACCGGCACCCTTATTGTGTGATCAAGGCAAAACCTCGACACTCATTCTTACAGCCTTTAATGTATAATTTGTTCTGCATTGCCCCTTATTTAGCCATCTCCACATAATATAGTCTCGTACGCTTACTATAATAAGTATGGAGTTTCAGATTTACATGTTGATCTGCAGAATGTTCAGCCAAACGTGCATGTAGTTATCAAGACCGATCTCTCTAACATTTGCGGTCTGTTGCATGACCAATCTTTGGCTTAGACTCAGAGCAAGTGAGCTTATTGTGAGCCATCTTTGCCAGTGCCCTTTGGTTTGTAGCCTAGAAGATAAACGCGCAATATTGGGCACAGCCATTTTCCCAGGACGTTGTTGCAGTGATGATTCCCAAATGGTTTTCTTGCAGAGGACAACCGTCGGCTATTGATCGTCAATATGACCGCAGAAACTAGATCTGATTGTCGGCCGAGCATGGTGTCTCATCGTTTGAGCAGGTCTAGAGGTTACTACAAAATCATTTGGGAGGCGCTTGGCACGGTCCATCCTCTAACAAGATCCAACCATTCCCAGTGCTGCAAGGAAGGCTTCGAAATGAGAATGCTCAATCTCTGAGCAGCGAGCTGATCCCCTGTTAGCTCATGCTCTGCACTCGGACTTTATGAGCAATCGATGTGAAGCACATGAAATCGAAGAACAGCCTCTTCTGTGCTACTGCTACAAGTCGGCCTCGTGAAGAACAACTACGTATATCGTAGAAACGAAGTTATTACATAAGATCTAAAAGTTTGCTACGCGGACCAGTCACCCGTTGAGTCGGTGATCAAGACCGAGCAGATATGCTCAACAGATGGCTCTGAACATCTTGTACTGATCCGAAGAATCGGAAGCGTTACCACAACAAAGAGAAAAACGACTGGAATTAAGTCGAACAGGTAAAAATTTGTGAAAAGGAAATTGTGGTCCTAAGAAACATAAATACAGTCCTAAAGTTGGAATGCTCGTACGATGATGCTTGAGCTTACATGCTCCTCAGGTACGCACTGCCAAAGGGTCCGCGGTTGCCCAACCTATTTTTAGACCGGACAAAGGGTCAACGGCCAGGATTTGTCCGGTCATCACTGCCTCCTTCATCGCCCGCCCAAGTGCCGGAGGACTCCATTGCAGTTGCAGATGCGAGCAGCTTCTATCACCAAAAACTGACGCCACGAGAAAGTAGGGAGGGAGAGACAGATGGACAGTGGGGGTTTCCGAAGTAAGAAAGGAGAAGGGATTTGACGTTAATGGAGAGAATCTTCCAAGCATATGCTCGGAGCATTATCTTTGCTGATCCATTCTCTTTTGCCTGTACTTCCCATTATTCTATTATTTCTTAGCCAAATGCGGCCGCCCCCGATTTCGCCGATTTCGCTTCCACCCGTTCTATGGAGTTTGCATTCGTCTTGTGTTCGCATTGTCTTTCTCAATCAATTGGTTTAAGCTTTTGGTAGATTCATCTTACATGATGTCTGATGTCTCTGCTAAGTTTCACCCCAATTTCATTTCGCATGTGAAACTCCTAATTTGTCAATTTCAAGAGTCGTTTTTAGTCCGATTTGCATGTGAAGTTAAAGTTATAATATCAAATTATGCAATTTAAACTATGTTTTCTCCTTCATGTTAACAAGCTTATCGATCATGTAATCACGTATTCAATAACCTCTCTTAAGAATGGAGTTTAATCTTCCGATTATTAGAACATCAACTCGGTAATGGGATGGGTGATTGAGACTATGAGAGTTAAGGGTTACAAGTTTCACGACAATGCTCTTTTAAAACCCTACTCATGTGTAAGGCAACAACTACTTGGACTAAGGCTTTGTTCGTTTCGCAAAAAGCAACTCTCGGAAAAATATTTTTTGGATTTTTCGGCGTTCATTTCACGGAAAATAAACGAGTCAAGAAAAATATTTCACATCAACGAAAAAATAGATTCAAAAGTGGAGAAAATAATTTCCTTCAAAAAGAGGAAATCATTTTCTGTGGAGATTAATCTCTCTCTTCTCTTTTCTCTTTATACATGCTTCAAATTTTTTATTAATTTTTTTGTATTTTTTATTAGAATAATTTTTTGTTTGTTATTTTTTTTCTTTCATTTTCTTTTTTTTTTCCTCCTCCTATAAACCGAGCCTCGACAATCGGCCCATCGAAGTGGCCTCGTGCCTCGTGCCGATCCCGATGAGCTTGAGCTTCCCTATGGCCGTTGCCAGCCGATCGTGGTAGAGGAAGGAGGAAAAAGAAAAGGAAACAAAAGAAACAAAACAAATAAAAGAGAAAAGTAAAAATAAAAAAAACAATTAAAAAATTGATTAAAAAAGAAAAATAAAAATGTAAAATTATTAAAATGAGTGCACGGAGGAAAATCAATCCGATTTTTCATACTAAACAAATAAAAGTATTTTTTAGTTTATTTTTGGGTTCAGCCGAACAACGGAAAATATTATCATTTTCCCGTAAAATGACTTCCCGAAAAAACGTTATCGAGAAACGTCACATTTTCCGTAAAAAAGAACGGAGCCTTAATGTTTTGTAACTAAGCTAATCAAGATCTTGTCCAAAAACTACAGGAGTTGCCGACTGCACGTCGCACGCATTCGAATGTTCGGGAGCCGAATATGAATGATGCCCGTTATTCGTTGGCTTCGTGAGTTAGTCATTTTCGGCTGTCAACTGAATGTTGCCATTATACTGTTAAATCCCACTAATTATGATTTGAGCTTCATGCCGGTATGAAATGTGGAATATTCCGTCATCCATTTCTAGCTTTTCTATTGATTTGGGGTCCGATCCTGTTTGCACACTTAAAAATTGCGGTGTCGCCATCGTGAGCAAGTGGCTAACCGATGCTCCAGCTACACGTTAAGAAAGATCAGAGCTGTAGTCCAACTAAGGACAGCTCGATTTCCTCTACTGCTTGAGATTAAGTGTTTTTAACTTAACGTGCTTGCCCAATAAGCGAACGTGGCAGATTTTGCCCCCAAAACAAATAACAAACACACATGAAAATCATCGACGGATTCTCTCGCGAAGGAAAAGTTGCTCAATCTTTATCCAATGTCATCGCTGAACCTTTTAGAAAGCAGTTCAATTGTGTTTGTGAATGTTAAAATCGTAGACAAAATATGTTCATGTGGGTAAAATAATCTGTTTAGTTTAAGCCCGATTATTGCTTTTGTTCAACTTCGTCCCCCTGTTTTATTTATTTGTCCGATCTAGTCCCTCGATTGTTTTTTGATTCTCTCCTCTCGATTGCCCCATGTCAAGTTTCGATTTAATCCCAATACAAAGCCTTCGTTCATTATGTCTCGATATTAAGCCCAACCATAACACGTTAATTAAATGGACCGCTCCACATGGAACATTTAAGATATGAACTCTTATGCATAAGAGTGCTTAAAATTGTACTTGCATGTTGCAAGCATTTCTAAATGTATCTAAACATGTCGCGTCAACATAAGGAACATTTTAAATTGTTTGACTAAACGAGTCTAGACAAGTTATAAGCAAGGAAAAAGGGTCAACTCACACCCAACATATTTACCATTCATCACGATCAAGCTTATACAAACACATTAACATATGTAGTGTGTAAATACCGTCAAGGGGTTGTTTCGAAAATTAGTGGCCCTCCATAAGGGTCATCGAGGTTTATCTTGACTAGACTTTAACCATTCTCAAATGACGACTACCGTAGAGAAAGGACCAAAATATGATAGTTTCAGGAGAATGAGGAACGTCATATCTACAGAGAAGCCAATCAGTGTGCGGAAAAGCGGGCTGAGATGGGGATTGAAGGACCTGAAGTTGTTCTTCTCGACCATTGTACTCGGTGATGTTAAAACATTTTGTTCTTAGCTGATAAGAATCGGCCCATTACTGCATGGGCCCTTCGTAGTACTGTGTTCTAGTTGGACTCCGTGATTCTGATTAGTCCTTGGATGAAATCCCCTATTTACCCAAAAAGTTAATTTGTAAAGGGATTTCAAGATCTCGACCAAAAAAGGGGGGGATTTGAAGATTGGTTATAAGTAGGTGGCTCGGTAAGAATTCGACAAATTTTACTGGGATAAGTGGACTGAAAGTCTTAAAAATTTATTGGGATAGTACGATTGAGTTTTAAAACTTTAAAAAATTGTAATTAAATCGTAAAACTTGTCAAACTAATGAAATTAAGTACTTCCGTTAACTCCATCAAACTTTTTTTTCTTTTGTCGAAACTCCATCAAACTTGGCTAACTAAAAAAAGCTGAGGTAACTTTTTTGTTATTATTTCTTTTTATGTGGCGATGATTTGTCTAAAACACGAATAATAAGACTAAAACGACGTCGTTTTGGCCCAAATCTAATTTTTTAAATAAAAAATATATCTAAATTATATTTCAAACAAGGAAACACAAAAAAAAAAAAAAAAAGAAGGAAAACTTAGGCAAGGGCGCCCTCGGCACTGTTGCCCCACCATTGCTAAGAAGTGCTGATGATGGTGGGGGGATGGTTGGCAAGGGCCGATGGCCCCCGTTTTGCCTTCTTCCTCTTTTTTTAATAATTTAGTTTATCTTTTGAAGCTAATTTAAATAACATTTTATTTATTTGTTGAAAATAAAAATTTATTCAAAAAATTATAGGACCAAAATTACGTCGTTTTAATATTATCATTTGTGTTTTAACCATGTCAACACCACATAGGAGAAAAAAATAATAAAAAAGTCACGTTAGCATTTTTCATTAGTAAAGTTGAATAATTAACAAAAAGATTTGATTGCACTAATTTGATAAGTTTAAGACTTAATGGCACTTTTTTGTTATTTGCAGGACTCAATTGCATTTTGATGGTAAGTTTTTTGATGTACTTATCACAATATTATAGTACCAAGTTTTAAGGAAGAGAGGACCCTCGTTCCTATCTAGTAATTTTGCATATAATTGAATGCGTGTTCCTGTTGGGCATAGACTCCATGTCTATGGAATTACTACCAACCTAATCATCTTCCTCCCCGTACCACCGGCAACTGTCTCCTTCGACTATGTTTCACCGCCATGAGGATTGACAAGGACTTGAGAATGATCCCTTGCCGGTGCCGATGAGAGCTCTCTCTCTCTCTCTCTCTCTAGATAGGCATCGCTCAATACGAGGACTAGGATGAGGATAGCCCTGTCAGCACCAACGACAACCTCTCTACCCCATCTTCAATCTCAAATTGGTGCAGATTACAGGTCATAGACCTCCAATCACACCGATGGCAGTCGACCTCGGCACCTCCCTGAAACGAGACCCATCCGCGAAGGAATGCAGCCAAAGTGGGGCTCCGTAAAGAAGACAGAAGACAGACGAGCGGACGACACAAGAAAAGACCGAGGCGAGCTTAGCTAGAAGCAACCGAGAGGATAATAGAGACTCGAGAATGAGGCTAGAAATTTTTTGTCATTTGATGGGACCAATGATTGCACGCCTCTCGTGACTCATCCGTTCCTCGAAAACCATCTCCCATCAAGTATTTTCGGTTGGCTTTTTATTGCACTTTTATCATCAGCGCCATGTCCAATTCCTTTTTTATTGAATCGAGAACGAACTTCAGATGTTGATCGATCTTCGGATCACACACGGAGGCCAACAAGGAAAAGTTTAGCCGTATATGTACTCGCAGGCAACGAAGGCTGCAGAGCGTGATCATCCTCCCACTCATCTCGTTCAAACACAACACAATATGCGTTCATGAAACAAGAGAACATCCATGCAAAATAATACAGTATCTGGTTCGAAATATCAATCAATGAATTCAAAAAAGAAAAGAAAAGAAAAGAAAAGAGAACTGTGGGCACCGACTACAAGGCCAAAAGCTGCTTTGTACACCATAACCTACGCTCTCTAAGCCCCTACAAAACTAGATCTAGCACCAAAGGCGGCGCAACCTTTCCTAAACGCAAGGTCAAGTCGTCCTCCGTCGGCGACGAGTTCAAATCCAAGCACATGACTCTCTTGCTGTTCGATTTCTTCAACACCGGCACAGGCTTTGCGGCTGCCGCCAAGCTCTCCATCATGGCGGCCCTGTGCCTCCTCATGTGACCGCCGAGGGCCTGGCCGATCGGGAACTCGAGGCCGCATATCGAGCACTCGTGCGTCTTCGGCTTGGCCGGCGAGGAATCGGCGGCGCGGCCGAGGTGGAAGAGGTCGCCGGAGATCAGCTTCGGCTTCTTGTGGCTGGCTCTGTGCCCTCCGAGCGCCTGGAAGGACGAAAACTCCCGATTGCACGTCTTGCAAGCGAACATCCGCTCCGTGGGCCACGACTTTCGGTTTGAGTCGGCGCTCTCGCCAACTCGGGAGAGGAGCATCAAGCAATTGGCCATGGCCAGGGCTTCGACCTCCGTGTCCTCTCTGTCTCTCTTCACCATCTCTGGAAGTCTGTCGTAAGAGAATGTGAAATCTAAGCGGGCTGCCTTTCTCTGGTTTCTTCTTTTGCTGCTGAGTTGGGATGACTGGTATGAGTGTGTTGTGGTGGAGTGCGAGCCTTATATAAGGGTCGAGAAGCGAGGAGGGGGGCGAGCGATGACCTCTTTGCTTACGCTAAGTGAAGTGGCGAAAAAGCCCTTGAGTTTCTTGGGGAGAAAGTATGTATATGGATGATATTATTTTGGTGGAGCTTGCGCGGGCATGAAGGGCAAACATGGCAATTTATCAGCCGCCAAAAGGGTGAGCGAGGATAGCGTGACCGCGTGCACCGGTAGAGTGTGAAACAGAGAAGTCGTCACAAGTGAGCGAGGCGGTAGTTGCTTTGACTTTTCTAGAAGCTTTCGCTTGCAATGTTGGAGTTGCACACGCACTCCTGGCGTGTGTGCAACGAGAAAGAATACCCACAGACATTCAACTGTTTTTTATTCCGCCAAAATCTTTATAAACGAGGAAAATAAGAAGTTTCGAAAGATTTGAATTTTAAAGGCAGGATTTTCGATCATAATATTGAGTAAAATTTTATAGGATTCACTATCATCTGATCTAGAAATTTTAAGTCGTTAAGATGAAAGCGAGATTTAAAATTCAGATAATACTTTTTCGATACCGACTCATCAATTGATTTGATTGAAATAGATATAAGGAATATCAAATTAAACCAGCCATTTGACGACCATTGCAATTGGACGAACCAACCAATACGTTCTGGAAGGACGTAGAGAAAGGATAAGGAGGGTTCGCCCGAGTTGATGACGTGGAGAACACGTTTTACATCAAACTTGTAATAACCGGCTTGCATTTCTTTTACTCGGTCCAAAGTAGCTCGTAACTTACGTAAAAATCCCAGAAAGCGGTCCGGTCCATACGAGGGTGGGTACTGGGAAGGAGTACTCACGCGCTCTGAGAGTACGCGGGCAATGCGTCACTATCAGGGACGAGCAGTTTTCAGTCCGGCCTAATTCTCATAAAAAATCGAAAAATACCGTATCCCGTTTCTCATTTTTTGGAACCACGGACCGGACCGGCCACCCGCGGAACCAGAAATTGGACCGGATCATCGGTCCGGTCCGGTTTCCAAATGATTCCAAGGAATATGTGTTCGTGAAAAAATTATGCACCTTGAAACGTTAAAATTTCAACAAAGAATTCAATAACATTTCATAATATTTGATGGGGATGGACGTATTATGGACAATACATTGGACAGTTATATTGAAAACTCAAAAAGCAAAGCAAACCCTAACCTTATGTAACTAAATATTAGGTTTACTTTTAAAAAAATTTAAAAAAAGAAGATTGATCCGATTTTAGGTCTTGGAATTGAGAATTGGACCGCCTCAGTCACCGGTTTCAATTTTAAGAATCGGGGATCGGACCGAATCCCTCTAAAATCGAAAATCGGATCATCGATCCCGATCCGATCCAAACGGTTTTTTTGCTTGCCTCTAATCACTACGAGACGATTTACGAGACGATTCGCAAATCACAACGTTTAGCGAAGGGAGCGAGTCATTAGAAACGTAACGCGATAGCAGCGTGGCGAAACGATGCAACAGAGGAAACCGTGAAGTGTTAGTTGTGACGTCACGGCCTTTATTAAATGGGCGCAATTTTTTTCATTATCTATCCCGTATGTAACTCTCCTCTTCGATTTGTGTCGTGTCTCTCTTTGCAGAGCGTACGTGCTTTCTCATTCACACGTATCCGAGATCATTTAACTCGATCTAATCTCCATTGGCGCACGTAATTGCACATCGAATAGGTTATTTACATACGGCAAAGGGCGTGATTAGGATTGGTCGCCCGTGCTCGGCCACGTGTCGAGCCTAGCATGGTTGGCCCAGTCCCTTTTTTAACATAAAATTAAATACTTTTAAAGAAAAAATTTATAAATATTACAAATCAAGATATATGGGATTATAAATTGCGGGGTGTCGCCTTGATGGCCAGCACCGCATTATTGAAGAATAAATCACCTCTTTATTTACTAATTCGATAGACATCATTGGAACTTTGCAGTTGCACGACGGATCATCACCGACACAAACCGTGGGTTACTTTATTGAAAACTTGTCAGAAGTCCCAAATAACTTTTAGGGGAAACTTATTTTAAATAATTCTAAATTTATAGCAACCGTATTAGTTAAGTTCTTAAACTTTTTTTATACTAATTCAGTCTTAAAATTTTTACATTTATGCTCATTCAATTTTTCCAAAAAATTCTAACCCGTCGACGCCGATGTTAGACACCGATTGATGTTGATGTGGACACGAGGTGTTGACGTGGATAATTTTAAATAATTTTACAATTTTTTCATTTTTTTTTTCTTCCTTTTTTTTTTTTTTTTTTTTCTCCTTCATTCGTCGGCCACCCACAATTATAATAGATTTAAAACTTTTTTTGATAATTTTCCCAAATTCGGGACTCATTGACATTGCTCATTATTTCGACGATCACATTTCAGGAAGCATACATAAATATCAAGTGGCCTATGTCTAGCATGGTTCTAGGCCTAGATGCGACCTTCTAAATTATTCTCAATAGTGGGATAAGTACATCATGAGTGCAATAACTCGTGTATCGTATTCACTTGAGTGTCATAACTTTTTTTTTCGCTCACTTAAGTACCACAAATTTGAAAAAACGATTACTTAAGTGTCATCACCGATTTGTCCCTACCGAAAATCCTACATGGGCATCGGAAAATCTAATGTGACATCTCCCTTCGGCCGAGGGCGAGGCGGCCCTCACATTTAGGTGAGCGAGGCCATGGCCGACAAGGGTTGCCCGGTGACCTCGCCGACCATGGGGGAAATCCAAGTTGTTTCTTTTTTATATATATAGAAAATATTAAATAAATAAAAATAAAAATAAAAACATAAAATATAAAAAAAATAAAATATTTAAAAATTAAAAAATTGTTACTATAAAAAAGTAAAGATATTAAATAAAAAAATATTTGGAATGAAAAAAAAAATAGGCGTCAAAAAATAAAACCACCACATCTAAATAACATAATCATGATTAAAAAAAAAAAAAAAGCTAACCAAAACTTCGAAATTATAGAAACATCACCGATAAATCATTATCACCGATGAAAATAACCAATTAAATTTTCACTTTGCGGAAATGATGATTGCTGCTATATTTTGAAATTTGGAAATTCGAGAAATGTGGAGACTCGTCGTTCTATTTAATATTTTTTCTCTCCCACTTACCCAACGCTTTCCACAAGCGACTGAGCTCCGGAAACTTCAACGAGGAATGATGCCTTGCTTCCTCACCTGTGTTCAGTTCCTTCCTCCTAGTCTTCTTGTTTGAAACGCGGACACAAGTTCTTACCGTTCGGTCAATGGAGGCAGGGGGACGAAACTTCTCTCCAACTGCCAAACCGCCGCCCTTTGAGCTTTTGGTTTCCCACGGCCACCATCACTTTGTGCCTCGTCCAAAACTATGTTGTACTATCGAAAAGGGAAGATAACGATATCGTACGATTGTTCTATCGCTTGGATTTAGGGGGTGAATGATAACCATTATGTTTTATAAATAAATTTCTGGCTAGAAATAATTTTTTTATTTCTATTTCCGGATGAATTTCAAGCAAAAAAATATATTTGATAACGGTATAAAATTTCTTACGTCTAGATAATGCATTGGCCGGCCGACGGCGGGGCGCCGGTGGCGAGGGACGAGCGGCGGTGAATGACTGTGGCGGCTGGCAACCGATGATGGCCGACCGGCGCCGACCGGTGACACGAGCTTGAATTTAGTCTGTCCAAAGTAACGATGATACGGGTCACGCATGCAAATAGCAAATCGTGCCTCGTTGCTCGTGACAATGCATACGCAAGAAAAAATAAAGCACGCGAACGCTTTGTGGACAAACAAATCAGATGGAATCCCTCAAATCTGTACATAGACCATAATGCGTTGTAAGTCATTTACTGCATTTTGTTTTCGTAAGTTATGGTCGCACATTTGTAATGCGTTGCGACGGGATAAGTACATCGTGAGTGTCATAATTTATGTACGGCGTTCACTGAGTGCCATAATTTTCAAAACGTTCATTTGAATGCCATAACTTTCAAAAATCGTTCACTTGAGTCTTCGTCAACTTTTCCGGTGTCCACATCAAATTTTCCGATGTGGCACGTAAGCTTTCCTGTTGCTACTTTAGCTTTTCCGACGTCCACGTCAACAATGACACTCGAGTGAACGATTTTTTAAAGTTATGAGTGCTTAAGTGAACGTTTTGAAAGTTACTGCACTCAGTCGAACGCCGTACAAAAGTTATGATACCGATAATGTACTTATCCCACGTTGCGACGGCCACCCATGACGTTTTCGTCTTTTATTGAGTCCCTACTTAAGAAGTCAAGAGGAAAGGAAACGCTGTGTTTTGTTTCTCAGGAGACTGTTATTCAAGAAAATGGTTGACCGACCTTTGCATGCACTGAGAGCACCGCCTAACCTTCAACTTGCTCCTTGTGAAAGTTTGGGCAGTCACTGCCAATTATTATGAAAGTTTAAGCTCGGGAGTAATGCGCACTCCGCAAATTTGCGTCCAAATTGTGTTCCACAGGTTCTAGGCGGAAAAGAACGGGTTTTCCTCTGGATATATCCTGGGACCAGTCGAAACGTTGAGCCTAACCTTTCTTATGTAGCTTTAGGAAGGGCAATAACTCACGGCAGTTTCACAGAAAGAGAATCCTAAAGGATAGGATAACGAGGTTTCTTGAGCCCAACGTTTGTGTTAGATGCACGTGAATATGGTCCTAGGCCGGCACAGCTTGCCTTTGTGGAACAAATTTGACAAATGCACAGACTTCATGGTCAACCGGCAGCCCAATTATTTGGAAAAAAAAAAAAAAGAACAGAGGAAAGGTTTGAAAGCCCAAAACAACGGGAAGAAATTATGATGTGAACGATTGTTCCAAACTTCCAATCTTAAGCGCCCCAAAAATCTTAACACAAGGTAGATTTCCAGTTATCACATGCTTCCAATCGAAGTAATGAATGAAGTTCTTGCAGTGGCTAGACTCATTCTAATAGATCAGATAAATTGACATTGCAAAATACCGAGAAAGATGGGTTTGGACTTACGCATAGAGTGGCGGCATCAATTTCACCTGTTCAAAAAACTTAAATTTTGAGATAAAACATTAATTAATATTTAAATATTCTAATACTACCTTTTCAATTTTCGCACGTGGGTTGGACTGTAATCTCAAACTAACCATGGAAAATATTTATTAACGGAGACGAAGAAGTTTGGCAAGATTTGAAATGAGGATCTTGTAAAATTTTATGAGGTCGCTACCGACTGCTCTTAAACTTAAGTTATTGAATGAATGTGTGATTTAATATTCAAATATATCGGAATACTCGGCTTTCTTAAACGTGACTGGACAATCGACTTCCGCAAAACACATTTAGGAATACAAAAGCGATATATTCTGGAAGGGCGTGGAGAAAGTAGGAGGAGGGTTCACCAGAATTGATGGCATCCGAGGCCAAAACCTAAGAACGCGGGTATATCAAACTTCTGAGAACCGGCTCCGCAATTCTTAATCGGTCCAAAGTGCTCACAAAGTAGCTGAATTCCCAAAAGGCTGTCGATACGAAGGTGGGTACTGGGAAGGTGCGCTCACGCGCCTTGGAAGAACGTGGGCAATGAGGCTACCACGGAAAGAGTTTGTTTTTTTTTTTTTTTTGGGTCCAGCACCACGGAAGGAATTAACAAAGCCCAACGTTTAGCGTGGGGAGCCTGTTGTTAGAGAAGTAACACGACAGCAACGTTGCGAAGCGATGTAATAGAGGAAACCGTGGAGCGTCAGTTGTGACGTCACGCCACTTGTTAAATGGACACCCTTGGAATTGGTGGTCTATTGCTAGTGTAAGGTTCATCTGCTTCCTCGTTCACACGTATCCGAGATCCTTCAACTCCCATTAATCTCCATTTATGTATCTGATCAAAAGAAAAAAAAAACAGAGGAAAAATGTCCATCCATGTACATAATTGCTCATCGAATAGGTAATTTACATATGGCAATGACGGGCGACTAAGACGATCGCCCGTGCCGGCCCACGTGTCGCGCCCGACATGGTTGGCCCGGGCTCTTCTTGGACATAAAAATTACATTTAGAGAAATTAATAATTACAAAAAAATAAGACAATATATTGAGAAATTTTGTGTTAATGTTTTTTTTTTTTTTTTTTAGTTCCGCTTCATTTAAGGAAATTTTTTAATGTTTAGTTCGCTTCATTGAAGAAAAAATCATTGCCTTACAATCCAATTGGATCAACAACATTGAAGCGGTACAGTTGCATAACTCATCATTGTCGAACACAAAGCATGGCTTAGATTATTGAAAACCCACGAGAAGTCCCTAAAGACTGTAGCTCTTCAATCTTGTTGCGTGAACGCCAACGACGAGAGACGAGCAATTCCGCTATGAGCAATAGAGCACGACGTCAACACACCTATCCAATCGCGTGGCTTCTTCAACATCGTTTATGTGGAATTCTTCCTCGTTCTTGCGTCTAGAGGAAGTACTCAATTTGCCTTCCTCGTATCATTTGGAGGAACTCTAACTTTTGATTCCCAAGTATGGTGGATTTAGTATTGAACCCACGCATGTGTGGTAATAGAATATAAAACTAGCGGGGAGCGCCTTCAACGAACAAGTTAATGCAGTAACACGCACTGTACAAAAGAAAAAAATCCTATTGCAAATGGGATTTAGCTATTAGACTAGATTTAGACTAGGGAGGTGACAACGCTGCCTTGTCTAAAGCGATGCTAAAGATTTTTCCAGAAGTGCTAAACTAATTGGCCTTTCTCGTTATTTTTTTCGGCAGCCACGTTCAGGTCCTATACTGAAAATGCAAACTAGGCTTTGGCGCGGTGCCGGGCCTAGGCGCGACCTTCTACATTATTCTCAGCAAAGTGAGCGGTAAATTGCGTTAGAGATTCACCGCATCTAAACCAAGCATAATAAAAACAACAAAGAATAAAGGCGCTTAATTACTTAGCCAATCCTTTCGGACATTTACAAGCAAACAAATCTAGTTTACCAACGGTATCATGAGTATTGCTGATGTGATATGATTCAATCAATTAAACGCCCAACTTCACGGAAGCAATGATCGTCCTTTTATTTTGAACTTTGATATGCGATGCATAAGACACGTTTGTTTGTCTCACTTACCCAACACTTTCCCCAAGCGACTGAGCTCAGGAAACTTAACCGAGGAATGTTTGTGGTGCTTCCTCATTTCGTGCTCCTTTCTTCTTGGTCTTGTCTTTTTTTTTTTTATGGTTAGATTGGTCTTGTCGCTAGAAACGCGGATATGGTAACTTCTCCTCGTTGTCTGGTCGAATGGAGTAGGGCAGCGAAACTTCTTCTCCAACTGCCGAACCGCCTTTGAGCTTTTTGTTTTTTTTTTGGTTTTCCCACTGCCGCACTCACTTTGTACCTCCACAAAATTATATTGCATGATCCTTCGCCCACGGGGATTGAACTTGTCTAAACTATTGATACTTTCTCCATTATATTGAGTCCCGACTTAAGAGGAAAGGAAACTCTCTCTCTCTCTCTGCTTTTTATTTTTATTTTGCAAGAGACTGTTCTTCTGCGCGTAACTTCAAGAAAATGGTTGACCGACCTTTGTATGCGCTTGTCGGGAGCGCTGGCGAACACCCAACCTTCAACTTGCTCATCTCTCTCTCTTAAAGCGACCTGAACTATTCTCTACTTTGGCCATGTGCTACACTCATTTGGCCTTCCTCGTGTAAAAGCATATGCTCTTTTCATATGGATCTCGCTTTCTGGCGTTCTTCTGAATGTGAAATGATGAGTTCTCGTCCAAGCTTGATTCAAATATGTGGATGGGAAAAATGAAATTAGGGACCGGTTAGTGGATAAGCCTAACTAACCCACGATCTGTCTTTTGCATTAATCCAGTCAAATCTAGATTTGACATTCATACATAGAGTTATTCCACGAGTAGAATCGATACATGTAGTTATTCCACGAGTAGACCGATCGTAAGTCACGGCCTAACGCCTACATAAATAGTTTGCTGCATGTAAACTTGGGCAACAAATTAGGCCCGACCTGTTAGCCCAACTAGTCTTAAGCCAGCCCATTGATTACGAAAGACAAATCCCCAGGGGGCGAGGGGTTGATAAGGGATTGAATTATGAATAACATGGGAATTTACTTCAGCAACAAAAGATGGAGACAGAAAAATTACAAGCGAGTGTAGAAAGAGCCACCCGGAGTGCCCATTTGGCAAAGAGCATTTGCTGCTCTTTCGGCAGCACGTCTGATCCATAGAAACGAGACCCGTAGAATCATTCAAAACACGTTGGGTGTTGTCCTAAAACATGAGATTTAGATAGTTGTAAAGGCGCCTACTTCGATGCGATCCCAAGAACGTCGCCTTTCGCTGACGCTCACACCCGTGTTTTCTGTTGTGTTTGTTACTTTTCGTCGCTAGTCCCCTGGTGCGTTGTTCATACCAATTAGTTCATGTCAAGGAAGTTGCTTCTGCTGAGACCCGAACCGTTTTGCTAAATGCCTGAGTCCAAGATCTTATCGAACCGATCTCAATTATCTGAAGCACGTACTTCTACGTGCATGTTAAACATAACACACGGTCCGTATGTTTTAGTTATTGTCGAACATGCTGCGTAGAAACGTACGTTTTCTATTGTATGAGAGACTAACTTTGGCAATAACGCGCACTCTGCACTTTTGCATCCATAACCGTGTCGTGTTGGACAAGTTGCAGATGGAAAAGAACGCTAGACTTATATTTGGGCCAGTCGAAGCGTCGCCCTGACTTTTCTCACGGTAGCTTCAGAAAAGGGGCAACAACTTCCAGCAGTTTCGCAGAAAGAGAAGCCTAAAGAGCAGGATAAGGAGGTTTCCTAAGTTCAAAATGTTTGCGGAAGATACACGTGAAGATGGTCGTAGGCTGGTACAGCTTACCTTTGTGGAACAGAATTGACAAATGTCAAAGACTTGGACACTCAACTGACAAACCCTAATTTGTAGAGAGAGAGAGTTGACAGCTCAAAATAATTTAGAAAGTTTTTAAAACAAGATCTACTTCAAATTTTTATTAGAGAAAATAAAAATATTTCAAACTTTTATTTGAAATTTTCTCTAATTTATATGCCGAATATCATGGTATATTCTTCAAATTTATTAGGAAAGTTTTCCGATTATTTGCCCCCGCAAATTTCTAACATCGAAGCAAAACAAAGATGAGGCATTGTTTGACAGACCCACTTTTGCAGGTTGCTCCTACAAAAAGAAAATTGAAAGATCATACCTGCCTGATTAACTTCTTAAGCATTACAAAACTGTCAGCTATTAGACTTGATGAAATTAATTCATTTACATCCTTTTGCTGAGTTTATTCATTTTTTAGAATTAAAGGTGCCATTCGAGGCAGTGAAAAGGGCTATTCAATTCAAGTTAACTTGAAACGTCGCATTGGCTATTCATATTAATGTTAAATCCAATCCAAATCACGATAATCGGTATAAAGTACAAAGTCCACCGATCCAATACATGATTCCGTTTACAATATACGTTAAGAAAAATTGAAATTATGAATATTATAATGTGTATATAAATAGTAGTAAGTAAGTATGTATGTATGTATGCCGGAGAGATTGAATTAGTGGAATGAAAAGATTCGCGTGACTAGTAGTCGATGGGAGGCCGGGGGTCAACACGTCCGATAGGTTGGGCCGCGGTGCACCGACTTGTTACGAAACTAATTTCTTAGGTAGTGGACCTGGGCCGAGTCCCCAACTTACACTACCCGCCAATAGCACTTGGAAATTGGAATGTATGATCTCCGCTGTACCATGGATATTCTTCAATAAATTTAGAAAAATAATAATATAATTCGACAAAAGGAAAATGTACTTTTTCCCTTTTATGGAAAAAACAAAACTATTACATAAATTTTAATATATATATATATAATTATCACATGTTTCGAATTTTAAGAAAGTCTAAATACGTCCACAAAATTTAGATGGAGCAACATTTAGTCCAGACATGTGTTACATGTCAAATGTCATACATGTGACACTCCGCCTCACTTGTAGGCTGGATTTTGGCTCGAGCCTAAAGTACGGAAATTTATATATATATATATATATATATATAATAGGGAGACATGGAAATTGGGGCTATAAAAGATTTAAACTCAGTACAACATGCGACGAATTTGCTTGTATTGCTCATAGCACGATGCATATAATTTTTCCAAGGTATTGCTTAACAAAATATGAAAAGGAAGAATATACCAAATATCTAGCTAATCATAAGAGACATACCAAACATTATTCTAACTAACTAACAAAAAGCAAATCTTAACTAATGACAAGGGAAACGCCAAATATTAAAAAGAGTATAAGTAATCTTCAGCAAATCTTCCCTAATACTCCCCTCGACTTGATGCATGGAGGTCACAAATGTCCAACTTGCTGACGACAAATGTAAATCGATCTTGACCAAATGCTTTCGTAAGAATGTCTACAGTTGAAGTCTAATGGGTATGTGGTTGATTCTAATGGCCTTGGGACTGTACATGTTCTTGAATAAACTGACAGTCAATTTTGATATGCTTTGTTAGTTCGTGGAGTGTATAAGGCAACTCGGTTGTCCCAATAGTCTACAAAACACACAAACAGTTGTTACGCAAGAAATTAGACAAAACCCGCATTAAAAAGGACAGAATTTTACTTGCTAAATTTCCGCCTCGAGACCAACGAATGAGCCATGTCCGTATCCAAATCCACTATGGTTACCACGATCCCTATCGATTGATCAGTTGCCTGGCCACTTTTGATCTATATAGTGAAATTGAATGACAAAAATGAGAAACCATGTTATGATGCTTTCTAAAAAAACATGAGATTCAAGGACTCGATGAACAACCCATCAATGAGAACACGGAGATTCAAGGGCGAAATGTAAATCACCAAAGCAGACTAAATCTTCTTATGGTACTCCGATGAGCTCCACGTTAGATGCGCTCGAAACCTTGCGAGACTATTTTCTGCCTTAATCCCCACTTGAAGCATGCGCTTAATTGTGGACATTCTGCGAGGAAAAGGAGAGTTCGCAAGGATTGACGAAACAGAAGATGTAGAAAGTTCAGTTCATTGAGCAATACATTCCATAAGCCATGTCCATAGAGCAATACGTATAAGCTTCCACAAATACTTTAAGAAAGCATTCCGGAAATCATTCACAAATACTCAACAACAACAACAAAAAAAAAACAAAAAAATCGTATGATCTTTCCATTTTTCTCAATACTTGTGCATTTCTAAAATTAATCATGTTAGGATTAATGAATAAAAGTGGGTTAAGATAGCACCTAAGGAATAAAAATGGGTAGAGTGAAATTGGCAGTTACTTGCTTAAAAGAACAGTACTTAAGGAACAAAGGGACAAAGGGACGTTTGCATACCTACATCCCACTTAGTCAGTATCATCAAACACCAAATATTCGACAACACCTAATCCCCAACTTACTTCGACAAATTTGTTGAACGTATCTTGGTTATAGATCAAAAGCTTTCCTCGGTAAATCTTCACAAAACTCATCTAATCCACGGCAATTGTCCTTGTCAATTTGGGCCAATTCATGTTTCACAAATAAATCAGTTCACTAGTATCAGTTAGTTACTGTAGTGCAATATTAAACTTCAGCACAGTGACAAGTGACAACTACCTAATTGCCAAGTGGTTGGGCAACTCGTCCCATCAAAGTCACAAAAAGCAGTCAAGCGAAGCGAAGTCAACGCCTCATACGCTATACCATGTGGGAAAACGTAATTTGCTTGTATTGCTCAACATACAATACAACTATCTACGCAAGGTGAAGATTCACTTTCTCTTTTCTATTTAATATTTGGTGTATCTTTTATTCGTAAGTAAGGATTTTTTTTTTTGTTTTGTGTTTTTTAGTTAGCATAACATCTTGCAATACCTTGTATAAAAATTTTGTACCGTAAGATGAGTAATACAAGTAACTTACGCTCACACGTGGCATTAGAGCATGAGGTTCCTAATTCGGATACTTGCATGTCCCTATTCGCCTCCTTAAATACATAATTCCATGTGAAAGTAGTTCCACAACATCTCAACGTGATATCAAAGAAGGAAATCATGAGTACAAAACCTTTTAGGCCCCTCTTTGCTTCTTCTATTATACGTGCCACTCTTACGGTTTAGGTCTGACTTTTGCCTTAGCGTGGGGAAGTGTTAGAATATTTTAACGCATGCCTTTGTCTAAGGTTAGAAAAGTGAACGGCCGTCCATGCAATTTTACTAGAAAAAGTTATTATGCATTGATAAGAGTGCATGACGTGTATCAATAAGTCATTTCAACGGTGGTACCACTGCTGGGAGGATTATTACAATCAAAGCCATTCCTTGATCCTCATAAAACTTAACTCCGAGCGAGATGAGCGCAATTCATTGTCCTTGAAGAGATACACGATATCTTGATACTCAAAATTACCATGGAAACTCAGTTTCTCTTGGGAGGGTGAACCTTCTCCCATCTCCAAGCTCCTCTTCCTCGATTCAGGCACTATACATGGAAATGAACACAGCATTCTCCCCCTAGTCTTTGTTTTCTTGAACCTCGCACTTGAGTGCCCAAAACCCATAAGAAAGTCAAAAGGGGGATGATAAACCCTAGACGCCCCCACGTTGCAAAGTCAAATCATTAAAAGCTTTGATGGCATTTGATTAGAGCGGTCACGTAATGAAGCTAAATGCCAAAAATTAAGGTACCTAAAGAACAAAGGTCGACACTGACCAAAAGCTTACAAGGTGAAAAAGGACAAGTAATGACAGCATGAGAGAGAGAGAGAGAGAGAGAGAGAGAGAGGCTTTTCTTTCTCAGATTCCATCACATTGACACCCATCACCAAGTTTTGCTCCTCAGTACACGAGCCTGCTTCGCCCGCCGTGCCTTGCGAATTGCGATGCGCAACGTCCAGCCATAGTCAACCCTTAAATTTCGCCTAGGTTTCTAGGGTTACATTCCCCTCTCTTCGTTTTCGCTTGGCACTTAAGCACGGATTTTATGCTAAAGATTGTTCGTGTATCATTCACCAAGGCGTCCTTCATCTCTTTATTTGCGTGATTACGAGATCTATGCACATCGATGTGATTTTATCGGTTTTCGCTTTCCTTAAATCCCAACTCTCTTGCTTCTGGCTTCTTTTTTTCTTTGTTGTTGCGGATAGAGGCGTATTTCTCGCTATGCATTTCGCCTCGACTTTCATTTGACCCCTTTTCGGTTATTTGCATCTAAGAGATCCCCATCGATCGGAAGTTTTAAAGGGCATGTAAGTTCAATATACATGAGAACATCGTTCGGATAGTTGAGAATGAAGTAAAAGACGAACGATATCAACTAAGACATAAACCCAAGTTAAAGAAAATGTCAGACTTCTGGTCTGGATCACACATGGAGCGGCAAGGGAGGAACATTAGATCTCCGCGTCATTAAAGGGGGGACGGCCATCATTCATTGGCCCTGTTAAATCTTTTGCAAAAGACAAGTCGAGAAGGTAAATGTAATGTGACCGCACTAACGCACCCAGACACCAGTACATGTACATTCTCAGTCCAAGATCGGCAAAATGCAATAATAAAAGCTAATGATATAGCTGGCACGATGGGAAATCCTAGTACGAATCTTGGGCATCCAAACGATTCGCGTCCAGGACAAAAGTGTCTCTCCTCCCCATAACATTATAACCCAATTAAGTGCGAAAAGGAGCCATTGCTCCAAAACCATCGTGACTGAACAGTGCAGGCCTCGGATCATTCTTACCGGCTCCTCTTGCCTAATGCTGACTAAAGAATAAGCCAAACTCCGGACGATGACGATAAATTTTAAGACTTCCGATGTATTAATCCATATTTCTTCCAATAGAACGATTGAAGCACCGTGTGAAAACGAGAGCCGAAATTGATAGAATTTCCGAAAGGGTGTTTACTTATATAGTTCCGAAAAGTGACATCGACCCTAAAAATAACGTTACAACAACTCAAGCTACGTACACATGACAAAAAAGATAAAAAAGAGGGCCTGCCCAAAATGCCCAAAGCTGTAATTCTAGTTGAATTTGCTCACAGTAGAAGAGGAAGGAAGAAAGAAAGAGTAAAATATGAACAGGAGAGGGTCGTCGCTCCTCACCGATCGGCATTGTAAGAAGACGATCTCTTCAGCGCTGGGGCTACCCCGACCTCCTCTTTCTTCTTGGTCTCGATCAAGCTGCCGCTAAAGTACTCCTTATCTTCCAATCTTACCCCCGCCGAGTTCGGAATTTTCCTCGAAGCCCCAGCCTGAGCCTGCTTGCTGCTGCTATCCCCTGCTCCGCGGGCCAATCTCGTCTTGTGGTGCCCGATCAGCGACAGCCCTTGATCTTTTATGTACGTCGCTCCGCAGTCCTTGAACGAGAGCGAGCCGCACGATATCAGCTGCATCAGCACCGAGGACGCCCTGATCTTGCCACCTGTGAGGTTCCCAGCCGCCCGATCCGCTCCGTCCTCTTTGCCTCCGCTCGAGCCTATTATCAGCCGTCCGTCGGCCTTCATCAGAGTTTCCAGCGTCTCGGGGCTCGAATCCGACGGTGGCGGTGAGATCTCGTCCCTGCTCAGCTCCGTCGTCGTCTGATTTTGACCTGGGTCCTGACTTTGACTCTGATCCGCTTCGTCGGGTCCATCTCCGTGAAGCTCACGGATCTCGCTCTCCCTCTCTTTCACGTGTCGTCTTCGTCTTCTCTTGTCATCCGTCTGGGTCGACGCGTCCGCCGCCGCTTTGGGCGTCGACTCGCTGTTGGACTCGGTCTTGTAGACTTTGTACTCGTGGAGGTCGATCGAGCTCCACGACTGGTTCCTCCGACGAGCTATGACCGGGAAATCTGATTCGTCGTTCGATTTGGGCGTGTTGATCGGCTTCGGGGAGCGAAACGACACCGACTCGAGAGGTCTCGCGGCCGAAGAAGACGGCGACGGAGAAGGAGCTTCGAGGAGCTCCGATCCTTTGAGGACGTACTCGTGGCCGTGCGATGGACAGATGAAATCGTTCTCCGCCAGATCGTGCCACACGAAGCCGTTCTTGTAGCTCCTGCAATTGCATTTCAAGGAATTTCAAGTTGTAATGAATCCACTAGGATCAATGAAACAGAAGTTGTGGACAGGATCAATCGAGGTTGCACCGCACATTTTCTCGAAAAAACTAACCGTTTGGACGACCAGGAGTACATGGCGGCCATGCCTTTGCCGCGGAGGAGGTTCAAGCGGTTCATTACATCTGAGAAACGAAACAGAGAAACAGGCATTGTGAGTGTTATCCCTATCATGCACATTTCTGGACTGAACGAAACCAGGGGGAAAATCCCGTTTGATTACCGAGAAAATAACTACAGATGAACAAACAGAAGGGAAAATTTCATTTATGGATGCGTGGGTATTGCCGATGATCTGTGCGTTTCCCTCGTGAATGTCGAGAATTTAAACAGGGGTGGTAACACTTGCCAAAGCCAAGTGAATGCAGACAAACAAACTGAAGAGCAAAAAGCTGCCACCCTTGCTCAGAGCCTCAGACTCTCTTCCAATAACATCAGCAATCAACGCGAAAACGAAAGGGCAAGCGAAAGGAAACAAGAAAGAAAGCAGGTGATTACCCGAGAGAAAGAGTCCTTCAGGGGAAGACAGGGGGACTTCCATGAAGTGGGGTTGCTCGAGCTGGCCATTCCTGGAGAGGTAGTACACAACAGGGACTCTTCTCTCGGTGCTGGCCTTGCTGGCCTTGGAAGGTTCGGCCCAGACTTTGGTTCTCTCGGGGCTGGTTTCCCTGTCTTTCCATCTCTTGGGGATCTGAAGCTCTGATGGTGGTGTTGTCGCCGTCGTTCTTGTTGCCCTGGAAGCGACAGCCATGGCTTTTCTCTGCATGTTGAGGAAAGAAGGAACAAAAAGAACAGAGGAAGGTGGGAGTTAAGACTAGACTGGAGGACTGTCGGGTAGCGAGAATTCACTCCGTTACAAGAAAGAGAGCCAGAAACTTTAGAGAAAGTCATACACACCCGCCCAGAGAGAAACAGTGAAGAGGAAGGGCAGAGGCAGCAGAGGCTCAGAGTGGGTTTTGGCTTTATAGTGGGATTGGGAGAGAGAGAGAATATGAAGGAGGAAGGAGGAAGGAGGAGGGAGCAGGGGAATTCAAAATGGGGATGCGGCAGACAACAGCTACCGAACGAAAAATGGTTGTTTTGGGGAGTGCACGGTAACACTTCTCCGTCAGAAATCAACTTCTAAGAAGTTGATTTATCTACTTCTCCTCAAAATAAGAAGTTATTTTTTTTATTTTGCTGTAGATTGACTTATAATCGAAAAATTCATTTAACAACGATTAAAAATTTCTACTTTTCAAACATTATTAATAAAATCTTTGATGGTGGTGGTCGGCGGGAGGCGATCATCAACGGTTGGTGGGTGGGCGCGACGGTTGGTGGTCGGCGATGGCGGAGATGATGACGGTGGGGGCGGCGGCGATGGTCTATGGGTGACGGCAGAGGACGATGGCGGTGGTTGGTGATCGGGCGGCAGAGGGCGGGCCGGCGGGGCAACAACGGTAGGTGGGCGATGGTGGTGGTGGTAGGCGGTCGGGTGACTATGGCGACGGGCAGGTGAGGCGGGGAGGGCAGCAAGGCGATGGGCCGAGGTGGTCGGTGGCGGTTGGCGAAGGTGGATGTGGTTCAAGAAGTGATTTTGAAACTGAGAAGTTGGACCAAAAGTAAAAATACTTTTCAAAATTGGCAAAAAATCCTATCATAAATGAAAAATCCTACTAAAGTCAATTTTTTTACCGAACGAACTTCTACTTCGAAAGTGTTTTTACCAAACAAATTTTTTTGTCATATTGACTTCCTGCGAGAAATTGAAAAGTAAAAGTGTTATCATTCCCATCCTTGATTTTCAAGATTGGTTGTCCTAAGATCCTAATCTTTTAGCAAGCATACCTCGCTTCATCTTTATTTTTAGGGTCTTGTAAACAAATATCTGTGTTATTTGGCAGAAGTACTTTGCAACGTAAGTAACTTAATTTTTGAAACATCCCCGCTTTAACATTTACCGTATTTTCGTATTAGATTGTTTGACACACCAATACCTTTAAGAAATGCTTTCATTTATGTTGAAATATTTTTCTTTAAAATATGCATTTACCTGGGCAAAACAAACAGCACCGGCGAAAGCTTCACATATCGTCATGAATGTGTCATCTTTATTATTGGTAATGTATGATTGAATATTTCTATAAAGTTAATCTCAATGAGAACACATGGTTACCAAACAGAGGGAGCATGATGAGCCGTCGGGGACATCTAACCTTGGAGATCAGGGACAAAGGAAACATGGGAAACATCGGTCCGATTTGCAAGAATCCAAAGGGCATCATCGGCCATCGCTCGAGTTTCATAGTTTTAGACTCGGTCTTAGTTCTGACTCTTCACTTGTGTGTGGTTTTGGTGGAGATCCACAAGTTAGAAACAACAGAAGATTCTAAAGTCCCCCAACATTCAAAACCAATGGGGTGGGGAAGCAAGTCCCTGCTCACGCACCCTCCACCTAGGCGGAATGGACCGTGGGGATCGTGTTCAAAGTCAAAATGCTCGATATTTTTAAGGGGAAAATACACCGATAGGGAAGGAATGATCGTTGCTTTCCATGTGGGGTTGAGCTGCTAAGCTGGCTGGCGCGGACATCTTGGGCACATCTTTCCCCTAAATTCAAACGCTTTGAAGGAGAGTTGACCAGTGTTGGTCTAAATGTCAAACGCTCAACACCTAACTTCTGACCCCCCCCTACATCCGCGATGATTGCGTCCTTTCTCCTTCCCTCAGCTCGAGAATCTCCCTTTTTCCTGCAGCTTCCGCTTTTTTTAAAACAGAAGCTAAAAAGGAGAGATTTCGAAGTAATGGGGAGGAAAATAGAAAAAAGTAATCAAAAGGAGGTGGACCCCTACAGTCAATGTGGAAAGCCTGCTCATAAAAAAACAAAAAACAACGTTGACCACATCACTCCCCCAATCAATCAGATATCCCCGTTCGTTTCTTTCCATCTCGAGGCTGACCCAGGACAGCTCGGACAGAGCCAGACAAGGGAGGGAGAGAGAGAGAGAGATGGAGAGTGAGTTGGCCCAGTACAGGCTATACGTCCGATCAGGGGGGCGGGGGGCCTAGGCTACGTGGACAGTCCTGATCAACGACGGAGAGAGGGCTTTGTGTTTTTTTTTTTTTCACGTTCGACCTGGTACAAAACGAAATCTTTTGCTTGGAGAGATCTGCATGTTCACGTTGTCGTAAAGCGGCAAAAGTGGCCAACAGCCTTCGGTACGTGGAGTGAACAGACTGAAACACGAAAAGGGTAAAGCGAGGTGTGGACAGAGAAAAGTTACGAGGACTCCAGGTGAGCGAGAGGTCGCCCGGGCCCCGGGGGGGTCCAAAAGAGGCCCATCGAGCAACACGGGCCATCATTTTCTTTCGGTACGTGAGATCGAAATCTGAAAAGGTTCCCCAAGAAGACAACAGCAGATTTTCTAATTTCTTATGTTTTGATTCTTTGGGGAAGACGGTAGTCCAAATTATCGGCGATCTGGTGGTGGGCGGGTGGGAAGTCCCCCGTTCACATGGTGTCTGTACGCGCGATTTGGAATGGGAAGGTGGACGAGCACGTGGTTTGGCCGCGCCCCCACATCCCCCCACCCCGAATTTCATCTCCGCACGAGGGTCCGTGATGGATTAAATACTAGACCGACGGGGTTAGATAAATCTGATTGAAGACATTCACAACACTGTATCACCACGAAATCTCGTGAAGCGTCGTAAATCGTCACGGATTAGAATGTCGTACTTACGGCGTTTTATGTCGGGCTACGACAAAACATCGTAGGCCTTTGTAGCAAGTCAATAGGATGGTACAAAATACTCATGACGTTTTGTATCGAGTTTAGAACATTTTGAATTGCTGCTACGAGGAAGCGCGCGAGCCATTATGAAACGTTTGCAAATAAATTGCTATTTGTTCATCAAGTTTTGAAATCAACCGACTCATATTCATTGGAAAGGGAATCTAACGATTAATTCAAGTGGGCATCGGGAGTACCTAATCGTATGAACTTAGCAAACGACAGAGAAGTTGAAAAGTCTTGTGAAACGGCGGTTTATTCTATTGGTACGCGAATTCCATGCGGAACTTTCGCAGCCTGTGCGCGGAGTGGACTTCGAGTCGCTGTCGGAGCGAGCTCGGACAAATTGCTCTCGATTCGAGAACCCGAGTTGTAAGTTGACACCAAAGGAAGAGCGAGAGCGACTGCATTTATGGAGCGGTTCACAGAAGTAAATGCGGGCCATTGGCTTTCGCCAACCTTTTCTATGATATTGCTTATGTGAGCTTTGATCGTGTGGAGGCTTTTTTGGTCATGAGGACCCACCATTTCTTCAAATTCCCGATTGTGGCACAAATGGGATGATTGTCTTTCTTCCTCGTGACAGTGGGCCGAACCAGCAGCGCCACGTTAACTGGGCCGCATTATGGACCGGTGCACTGCTCAAACGAGTTTGGTGTACGATGTCGTCCCTCTTTCGAACTTTCTCTTTTCCTCTAATTGCACCGGTCGAAACAAACGTTGTCTACGGTCTTGCATTTCGTTCGAACGTCCTTTTCCCCCCCCCCCACTTATGTTGTTGGTTTTGCTAAATCGAAAAACAGAGCATTTTGGAAGTATTTCATCTCGCAGTCTAGCACTTCCGCTTGAATTTCTACTCTTTCTCTTGGCAGTTTTGCTTATCCACTTTCGACTTCAATCTGGTTTTCCTTTTAAAGAAGTTATGCTAAGACATATACACCAATCGCTCCACTTTCCGTGAAAAAAAAAAAGACTTTTTCACTTCATCCCCTTCATCAACTAAGCCAAGGTAAACGTCGCCCTAACACAAGTTCTTGCTAGCCGGCTTTCGCAGGAAATTCTTTTTGTTTTTTTTAGCTTTGAATTGCTTCCTTGTTTGGGGGGTGAAGGAACACGACTTTAAATTGGACTTTAGGAGATTCTTCTTCTCCTAAGAGAAGAAGCACATGGCATCATCAGGTGGAAAAAGAACTCACAATACAGGAATCAACAGTCATCACGAGAATGAGGCAGACGAGGAAATGCCGATCAGGCCCCACAATCGCGCACCAAGGGCACGTATCGATAATGCTTGGATGGGAATCTAGACAGCAGTACGCCAACAAGGAAATTTCTCCATCTGGCTTAAGCTTACTCCAGTTTTACTTCTCAAGAGTCACAAGAAACGAAAAGAGAAAAGATAGAACAACTTCGCTAACGAACAATTGCAAGAGTAGTCCGTTTTAAGAGTTGGTCCATTTAGGCTAACTCTCCAAATGAAAATGCTTTCGCTCAAACAATTATTTAATAAAAGTGGATTTATACCCTCCCTATCAAGTTGTTGAGGACAGGTCCTAGCACTAAACAACCAAATATTCTAAATCACAGATCAAAGGTCGATTAATTATTATCAAGCCACGATCATGGACTCCAACCACGGCCAAGGCTGCAAAGATGGTATAGAAAATGAGCTGAATGGGCGAGGTTCTCTAATCTAAGCACGAGATGAATTACTTCCTATTCCAATAGCTGCTCAGCACAACTTGGTGTCAGCGTGATTCCTAATAATATAAGAAAAGAGTGGGCAATGAAGATTTATGCGCTTGACTGTACTGCTCCTAATACAAAACAACATCGTGCTAAACTGTAAACTATTATATTGGAGGTATTCCACAATCGTACCGAGAAGGCCAATCTTTTCCTAATCTTATGACCTACCCTTCATTTTTTTTAATAACAATGACCTCCGTTGTAAGGGGAACGGATGGGCCACGAGCAAAGCAATGCATGACCATACAAGAAAATGGGGCCCATACTCTCCATGCCTTTGGATAAATGTAAGGAGCACCTCCACTCCACCCCAAAAAGGCACCATCAAAATCGGTCCTTCTAGTCCTCCCATAGAGGTCCTGAGGACATAAAGGGAACCAGTCAATTAATCTTTTAAAAACATCATAAGATCTTGTCGTATCACACAAGATACTGGTACCTAGAACCATTTAGGGTAACTCTACTGCCAGAAGGTTAAGATGAACGAGTGATGCATGGCTGCTGCAACCTGCAAGTGGACGAAAGTTGGGGTCGATAAAAACAAACTTGAGCACTGGTCTTAGGTCCACACGGATCCGTAGCATATTGATCAGCATCTAAAAGAGAAAGGACAACGCACCATGCGTGAACTTGATCTGCACTAGTAAAAAACTATACCATTGAGAATGATCATGCATATGAACCTCAACCCACTAGATAAACAGCTCCAAGTATCACATCCATGCAAGACTATGACCACGTTTTATTGGTCGTGCAGGAATTCATGTAGCTACCTGATATTTTGTGCGGTGCGTACCCACTGACTCTCCACTAAATCTTCATTCAACCTCGAGTAGGAAAGCTTTTTGCCCTTCCTCATTGGGTATAAATTATACAATTACGCAACGTATCCTCGTATATATTATTGAGAGAGGGAGAGAGAGTGGAGTGGCCATAAATTAGTGGCATCCACGTCATACTGGTATATCTTTACGTCTAATCTTCCAGAGTAGACCGCCTCCTCCACTATAAGAGTTCCTAAATCCAGAAGTCACCGAGCCATTCATTTTGGACACAGATGCTCCTTATCGCATAGGTCACATTCATGCTGGACATCATTAACACAAGGCCACGAATAAATTGCTCTTAGCTTTAATTGGAGCATATGATATCACATCCCACTTTGTGCAGATATATTATCATATTATTCCTAGTGGCAAAGTAACTAAGCACCACTAGTGCTGCAGTAACTAAGTCCTGCTTTAGCCATATAGAGGAATCACATCACTGAAGATAAGAAAGTAGCAGAAGTTCAATGGATTTGTGGCACTGCAATTACCTGTCATTTTATAGTATGACACGGAAACAGTGAAGTTCTGTTCCTGCATCAAACGTGAGAGGTATCTGGCCAACCGATGTATATATAGCTCAATTTCTCACCATTGCAAGGGAGAGACAGTAACCTGCAAACCAAGTAATCACTATAATTAGATCAAAGACAACTAAAATATTTGAAGTTAGATAAGAGAAACAGATAATTTTTAGAAACATGAGAAATCTAACCTTTGACAGCTTGAACAGTGGAGAAAAAAATCCTGAGAACTAGTGTCTACTCATCCTTCAGAGTTGCAGATTGGCGGGTAGATCTAGCTTATGGCCGATGTTTCCTTTTTCTTGGAGGCATGGCTCTTTAATGCAAATGAGATATCCCAAAGCAGATGGAAGAAGTTAGATCAAATAAAACGCCATTTTCGCAGGTGTTCCAAGGTTGAAGTGGATCTCCAAGCATTCATACTCTGATGAGAAATTGACAGCGTTGGAAGGCCAACTTAGCAAGTAGGTGAGGGAGAACAACCAGATCCCTGTCAACAGCTTGCCTATTTAGTCTGAGAAATGGCTTGTTGCGTTAATAGCCATTGTAACAGAGAACATGGTCAAATCAAATAGATTTGAAATGGCCTATATGACTTACTTAACTCCACAAAGACGACTCAAATCAGGAAACAGCCCTCTTAACCTGGCTGTGCATGTAGGAAATTAGTCTAGCAAGCTCTTGAACCTAATATTTGTAGAACAAATTCTTAGTCCATCTCCTCATTTTTTATAGAGTCAAAAGTCACTTTACATACAATCTAAAGGTCCCTTCCCTATCCCTGGTTTTCAAATCTTCCCTTTTTTCTTTCTGTCTTTCCTTTTCGTTCATTTACCTTCTACTATGGCCTTTAGGAACGCAAGGGATAAACCATCAATTTTTCCACTCTCCAGAATGAAGGAACATCTGGTGAGAGGCGACTTCCATTTCTGAACTTCACTGTGGTCCAGTTAGTTATGAGCCCACGTTGTGTCCTGAAATCAATTATGGCACTCTTTTGCCAAGATAATGGAAAAAATAATACATTACTACTGACACTGTATTTTATGACAATGGATCCACTGTAGCACTTTAAACTTTGAAATAACACTTTTTAGCTAACCTACTCTTTCGAATAAATGTCAACAACTCACGTAGGATCAAACAATCCTCCTAACAAGTACAAGGGGTGACTTGAGGATTATATATTCTCAGAAACAGAAAACATGAAGAACAATCGTTCACTCAACCTCATTCGTGATATTCTAGATTATACCATTGTGATTTCAATTATCGCAAAGAGAACCTTGTTGAAAGTTACATCTACAGATCAATCTCTATTTTGGTCATTTCAACGTAATGGCTGATGTCATATCCCTAAGGTGCCTATCAAGAGATGAGCATGCGTCCACCATATGTATGGTGATACATAAAAGCAATCTTTTCATAATGATAAGGAGTTATCAAATGGCCATTCAACAACAGGCACTGACTTATATATAAATTGCAAGAGTATGCATAGGTCTTCAAGTTCTAGTAAGTAGGTGGCTTTGAGCTTCCTTTCCGGAGAAATCAAAGAGTTATAGAAGAATTGAAAATGGTGCAAGAGGAAGCGCGAAAGGGTCCATGGACAGAACAAGAAGATTTCCAACTGGTCTGCTTTGTTGGACTTTTTGGAGATCGCCGATGGGATTTTATAGCACAAGTTTCAGGTTTGAAGGTGGCGGGAGACAGTAATAGGTATGTTCGTTTTTAAGCTCGGGGGTTTTTTGGAAGGAGCTACATATAACTGCCCAGCTTCATTGTAGGATTGAATAGAACAGGAAAAAGCTGCAGGCTACGGTGGGTTAATTACCTGCATCCTGGCCTAAAACGAGGGAAGATGACACCTCAAGAAGAAAGACTGGTGCTTGATCTTCATTCCAAATGGGGAAATAGGTTAGTTTACTTTTTTAATCAGATCACTTTTATCAGAATCCTAATATGTAGCATTTAAGTAGATAAGTTATTTTGCTATTTAGTAGTCTTTCCATATAATCTGCCTTTGTTGGCCTAATTCACAAGGAATTATCACATGCAGATGGTCAAGAATTGCTCGCAAGCTACCAGGGCGAACGGACAATGAGATAAAGAACTATTGGAGGACTCATATGAGGAAAAAAGCTCAAGAAAGGAAACGTGCCCCATCCCCATCATCATCTTCTTCAAATATCTCTTCTTCCTCATCGAACAAACCCACAGTGGATTCATTAACGACTCAAGAGACTGGAAAGGAGAGCTTCTACGATACAGGAGGTCCTGGTGATAAGTCAACGTCAACTGGAAAGAACATTGAAGAACAGGGGAAAAGTGAAAATGCCTATTCATTCGATGACATATGGAAAGAAATTGCTTTGTCAGACGGTGATGGAATAATACCTGTTTATGATGGCTACAGTGAAGAAAGCTGCAATTTCCCTTGTCCTCTCATGGCTTCACCCTCCGACTCACTTTGGCAGATTAACGAAGAACACAAGATGTTTTTCCCCATCGATCAGTTTATTCCTGATTATGAGCATGAAGGAGCTTGCATAACTGGTTAACCAAATATTCAATCTTTATCATTTGTTCATATGTACTGCATCCCCAAGGATGCTGCAACATTTACAGCAAGGGTGGGTATCTTATGCCTCTAGGGCACTTAGTGACCCAGAAACTACCGCAGCCACTCTATGCCCCTTGCAATGTGTGCTTTGCTTCTCAACAAGACAGGAAAAGGAAACAAGGTATCTAGTGACAACTATTTTGTGTGTGGAATCAGTGTAAACAATGTGTTTATGATAATTAGTCTTGCAGTTTATTTCTCTATATGATCATTCCTTAATATACATTTACAAAGTGTCTTATATGAATTACTTAACAAGGATCTCTTCCCAAAACCCAACCACAAAGGAAACAAGAAAAGGAAAGATCATAGAAGGAAGAAGCAATGCAAACACAAAGCCAAAATGTAAGTTACAATGGCTGAGCTTGAGCTAGAGATACCCGATGGCCAAGCTTTAGCCACCACTTTGGCTTCAGAAGCTATGTCTTCATTAGTCAACAGAGTTCAGGCAAGCGATCAACTCATGCTACTCTGAATTGAAATTTTAATCTATAGAAACTACACGGCTAAAATGGAAAAAATGCTCTTCAATCAAGGCGATTCCTTCATTTCAAAGCAAGAAAAATGGGGAAAAAATTCATGCACCATTCAAATTCTGTTTTTAAATCAGCCAATTTTTTCAAATGCTTGAGGTTGTAAGATCTTCATGTTTACTCATAAATTAGCATCTACATAAAACCCATTGGAGGAGAGAATATGGCTATGCTTGTTGGGTACTGGAAAGTAAAGGATATAGGTCAGTTAAAAAAGTTGAAAAAACAACCATGTATAGGTTAAAACATTTTCAACAAGGCATACTGTAGAGTGAGTGGAACAAACAAGTGGCCCACTCTTACTAAAACTGGAAGACCTCTCTCTTCAAAAATGTCGTGCTTTAAAAGAAAACCTTTAGTGACACAGAAGTAAAGTAAGCTAGTGGATAGCCACCCAAATATATTTCTTATCAGTATATCTCATTCAATTCAGAAGGACTCAACTAATATTCTACCAGATGCATCCCATTGAAAGAACTTTTTAACTCACGTTAGAACTTTTAATACATTTGAATTTGAAGTACAATTCCCCACATGGCATTGCTAGTCTACCATGTAGGCCAAGCCACAAAATTGTACTTCTAACAATTCAGAAGAAACTTGGTTACTTCTCAGTTGAAACATGATAAAGTCTTGAATTCGGATTCCGACAGAAGTTGAGCAGTATATTCTTAGCAACCAGATTGGGCAGTATATTCTTAGCAACCAGAGTGATCATGGTACAAAGCTCCATAAAAATGCACTATGACAGTTATTTGAAGACTCAATGATGAAGCTCGACATTGAGAGAAGTTGTCGACGTACATCAAGTCATATTAAGTCATATATACAATTGACCTGAATCAATGAAAAATAATCTGGCTTGAGTATTCATGATGTAGTTTCAGTCCAACTTATGACTTGTGAGAATTCTGAACAGAATGGGAGCTCCGGAAGTAAGAAACTAACGAAGCTGCCCAATTTAGTTGTCTTACACGTGAGAACAGATACAGGAGAGTCAGATACTTGAGAGGCTTGAGAAGTTTACTTTAAGGGGAGGTCCTAATCCATTGTTGTCCTAATCTCCCATCATACAATAACTGGAACAATGAAGCACTAGCTGCTAAAACGCACAATATGCTGAGGCAACCTAAGCATGATCTATTAGGTGAAGTTATCACTCTTTATCAAACAGAGTTATTGGAGGATCCCTTGGCTACCAGCAAATCAGTCTCCCTAAGCCTGTAATTGAACTGTTAATGATAATCTGAGACTTCAAAGCAACACACATATTCATCAGAGTTGCCATATATTGGCTTGGAACGGAAGTAACCATCTTTGTCCTGTAAGAGGTTACACCGGTTCCACGTGTCAACCAGATCAATTAGACGCTAAAAGTATCAAATTTGAGTTATGTGACGCAAAAAATGATGACTCAGGCATGTACTTTTTGTTGGTAGAAACTCAGGCCATCAGAGGATAAAAATGAAAACAAGTTAAAGAGTCCTTAATATTCTTACGGTTCTAATATCAAAGAATGTATAGAGATCTCAAAGAACTAAAAAGAAATAAATAAATTTTGGATGTCTAAGATGGTAACATCAAATTTATCCACAGTAAGCATAGCCATTTATAAGTACCATATCTCCAGCATTTTAAATTTTCTGAAACTTACAGCACAAGCCAAGCATCCATCCTTGATCTCGCATGGAGTCCACGCATGTCTCCTCCCATACTATCATTTTATCTCCTTGCTGGTCAGCTGGTAAAAAAATTGCCGGCATCACTTTATCTGGCATGTAGTCCTTAGCAGAATTTGATTTCCAGTTGCTACCAACAATGCAACTAACCAGTACAAGGGTTATCCGACTACTCAGTCCTCACACAGTACTTTCTGAGGTACCATCAAAGCTACCCCTTCCCATCCTTAATAACCAAATTGTACATCATTAATCACGTTGATCACAACCACAAATTTCATCTGCCTCTGGATTAGCACGACAATCCTTGTTTAGAGACACTTCGTGTGTTTCGTACTGAATAAGAGTCAAATGGAAAATCTTCGAATCACGCTATAGTCAAATATGTCCAATTGGACAAATAGATCGATCATGCCAAGTTCTGCAAAGTACCTAAAACAGCGGCTAGACGACGAACATTAGTAGGTTCACAAATCCATGGCCGAAACGCATTACCTGTGGAGAATCCTCTCGAAGTATACTCAAAATCCCTAACGGCACGCTCCATCAGAGGGAGATGGTGAACCTCCGTCGATCCTGTAGTCTTTCTTTCGATTCATTACGGGATAGAATGAGCATGAGAAGCGCAATTGTTTGGTGAGCGTGCGAAATCACCGGCATCGAACGAGAGGATCGGCGACTTCTGACCTGACAGCGCGCTTGATCAATGACGAGCAGTCGCGGGATCGGCATTTCCATTCAGAATCTTTCCCGCGCTAGGTACACGAACCCTGCGGGAATTTAAAGGACGAACCGGAAAGGCGAGCGCCTTCCTGTCCTGATGGGGAAATTCTTACCTGGACCTCGACCCGATCCATTTTTCGGTTTTTTGAATGAAGTAATTCTTTACGTGGCTGTTAATAGAATTAAGCGTTTAAGGGCCTATTTGGTTCGAAAGATTAACAAGCCAATCGGTAGGACGATTTCTTTTCCGAAGGTAACGTTGTACTTTGAACTTAAAGCAAGAACTCAACAGTTAGGGAAGAGCGATGGATTTTAGGATGAGTGAATTCCGGACCCGAAATCTATAACCTATCATGTTATAACTAGGTACGATTTTTAAAACTTGAAACTTATCATTTTTCGGCATCAATGTGAAAGAAAAATCCCCAATTTCCAGTGAATTCAAACTCATCAATATGTCCCTTTCGTGCATCTTTGTAGTATATATCCAATCTTCTCAAAATTATTCAAATAAGAAAAAATCACACATTAATGCTTGTTCGGTTGCGATATCATGGCATAACATTGTTGTTATATTATTAAAATATTATGTAAGAGTGAAGACACAATTTTTCTAAAGTCTTATGTAAGAGTGAAATACGCAATTTTTTTGATTCAAACATATAGAAAAAAAATTCATCTAACGGCGAGGGCATAACATTGCATTTTCTTTCAAGTAACAATTGAGAATTAGGTTTTCTTTTTTAATCATTCGATTGTCGTTAGGTGCGGTGCCTCCGTATCTATATGCCTAGGGTAATTATTAGAGATATGAAAATTTATGCTATGATAAATCCTATTTAAAGTGAACCCAAAATGCATGCATGATGCATTTTCGAAAGGGATAACAATATAAATGGTATTTGAACTTTAGTTTAACATACAATATGCTTCAACTTTGGGTGGGATAATATTTCATTTTCATATAGTTCGGAGAATTAAATTGAATATCTACCAAAATTCCAGGGACCACATTCGATAATTTAAAATTTCAAGGATGATATTACAGATTTGGCTAAAGTTCGAGAGACTAGTAATAAATAAATTTAAAATTTGAGGATCACATCGTATATTGGCCAATATTAAAGGACTGTTTGTGTCACTTTTCATTTTCGAAATTGTCTTTCTTGTTTCTACGGGGAGGCCCAAAATGCGAGGGCGAAAGGCCAGGCCCGCGGGATCACAAAGGGTGCGTATGGAGCATAAAAGGGAGTGCCTAAAGCAAAAATTAGTTTAATTTAGAAAAAGGGAGGGCCGAAGAATGGGAGGATAGCGCGCGAAGGTAAACACTGAAGAGAGCGGAGTGTGTGCAAGGCAGAGCAGAAGGAAGACGGAGGCTGATCGACACAATTGCCAAATGTCTCAACTGTCGAATCTCTATCTCTTCGCTTACAACTCCCTTCAAGCCTTTGGATGGTAACATCTACTGCTGATCTCTCTCTCTCTCTCTCCTCGCGCGATCTGCGCCATGGGTCAATCAATTCAACCGTCGCTCCATTCACTTTGTGCTCGACGAGATTTTGTAGCGCCCTCCAATGCAAATGCAGGTCGGTCTCTCTTTTCCAAGTTTTGAGCGGTTTCGTCGTCACCAGGTCTGTCCATGGCGCTTACGCTTCCGCTGGAGAGCTTATCTGTGAGATGCAGTTCCTCCCGTTCTCTTTCGGTTTTCCTGTTTAATTCGTGATTATGACTCGGGTGATATGAATGAGCAAGTACCGCGAGGTCAGAGTTATGTGGCGAAAATTGATAATAGCTTGGTTTCCTTTCTTAGATTTCACCGGGTAGTAAATTTTCGGCATTAGATTGGTAACGTAAAACGTTTTGAAGTGTTTCATACTTCTGCCTTCTAGGTCTGCTTCAAGCTGCTGCATTCATTGAAGTCCTGCACGGAGCATTAGGTAACTTGTTTTTGCAAATTCACGAATTAATTGGGGTATCCTTTTTCATTTTGCCTATCCTACTCCTAGAACATTGCCAGCAACGAAACCTCTTCATGTTTAAAGAGGAAGTCTTGAATTTTAATCGTGGAATTTGGCCAAATTTTCACGTGTTTTAGCTGTTTTTTTTTTTTTTTTTTTTTTGGGCCGGGGTGGTTATGCGCATCATTTTCTTGGTTGTTGATAAATTCCATATGTAAAGCATGTGATTTCTCTGGCCAAAACCACTGGAATTGTAAACATTTTTCTTGGAAGCAAAGCTCAAGAGGGTTGTTGCTTGTGAGTTATTAGAAGTTTGAGAGGCATTCTGAAATGGGTCTTTAGCTAGGTAGGTCATTTGTATTTGTCTTTTACGTTTTTATCCTTTTTGCCTTTTGCCATTGCTCATACTTATTGGTCTGTGTATCTTAAAAACATAAATTTAAGGAATTGTTCCAAGCGGGGTGTTGTTTCCTCTGATGCAATGGGCTGGAAGAGCACATTTTCTGTTTGCAATTGTTCGTCGAGTCAGCGAGGTCAGCTGCATAGTTCTATCGCTCAATTACATTTTCCAAGACTGGCAAACCTGGATTAATGAAATATTGCTGGTTTTTGTCTAATTAGTCACTGATAAGAAAACTGCATTACTTAATTAACCCTGCTACTCTGTTCCTCTCATCATCTGCAGATCCAAGAATTACCAGCAGTTTTCATAACCTTCATTGCCTGGTGTCTAAGTGATGTAAGCTCGCAGACATCTTTGTTTTGCTACATATGAAAGCTCATAGACTCCTTATATAATTTGCCTGACATGGGAAATTGAGAACTGCAATTGTATTAATCTCATGCTATTAGATTGTCAAAAGTTTGAAGACTTCAATGGGATTTGCCGTGCTGTTCATCACCATGCCATATGATTAAAGGTGGAAAATGGATGTGTATGGCGAGATTGAGAGGATCAAATACAAATCAACCCTATATTCTTCCGTTTGACCATTATTACCCATTCCACATACTATGTACACTAAAACGGACATCTGCAACTTGCCATGAATTCTTGCAAACTCTCTGTTTCTGATAAAGTTGCCTAACCAATGGAATGATGTGTTGGGTTAACCTGAGGTTGAGATTGATATTGAGCTCAAGTATAATGATGGTAGCACATCTTCTTGGAGTTCGAGCATGTACCTTCATTACGTAGAGACACGGAAAGATGTATTAAACCCTGTGTCAGTTATTATCATTATCATATCCATTAATTTGGCTTACAGACAGGGGATGACGTCTCATCACTTTATTTATGATCTCCTGCTTGCTCTACTTCATTTTTTGTCCAATCACCTGCGAGTGTATTCCAAAATCAAGTGCGTTTTATTTTTCCTACCGCAAGTCACTAATGGATTAAACATTTCTTCACAAGTGATAATTCATTACTTTCCTATGTACCATCCGTTTTGCACATTCACAGTTTCACCTATATAGTTTGGACCTTGGAAGGTAAATGGGAATCATAATTATGCTTGCAGGTGATCAGGTACCTGCATTATGCTTTGAATTGCTTCAAATGTTGTCCACCTTGGGTTACCTATCTCAGGTTCTCTTTTTCTCTGCATTCAAAAAAATATCCACAGTGATATACGGACATGTGTATATGCATTCTCACATTACTTATTTCGTTGTGGTACTCATGCTGGTGATTCTAATTGCTTGCGCATTTTGCTAGGTACACGACATTTATTGTGCTCTATCCATTAGGAGTAGCTCCTGGTGAAAGTGAGTGTAAATTTCTGCCTAAAGATTATATAATTACTCATCTGAAAGAAGTGCGATAGAGTAATATTGGACTTCATAGTCCACAAAAGCAAAAGTCAGATGTGCTCATGCAGATGTATTTCTGTTGCAATGCAGTGTGGCTTATGTTCCAGGCACTTCCTTTCATTAAGAAGACTGACCTCTATGCAGATTTCTTTTCCAGCATTCCCTTCAATTATTATGATTTTGTCCGGGTATGGTTGGAACATTTTTATCATATCTGTGACTCTACCTTCCCATTTCATTTGGATTTCAATCTCTAAATAGATAAGGAAGAACTACAATATGTTGCCCTGTGAGTTTCTAGGTAGCTTCACATCCTTTGCGGGAATAGAGGGACATACGTTTTTATCGATGTGGAATCATGTCTCCGGGATATGTTAAACCTAAGTTAAACCTGGTTTAATGTTTTTCCACCAAGAAAGAGACAAAAGTTGATGTTCCAATTGGAGCCTTGGCTAAACCTGTCATTGTCCAGAATACCCGTCGTCTTCATATGGGAGTCAATGGCCAAAAAAAATTAATATGGGGTTTCTGGAACATTCTATTTTAACTTGACTGTCCACTGAAAAAATCATTTAAGATATCTTTGAGGTTTCGCAGAACAAGAACATTCTCTAGCATCTTTAGGTATATCACTTTTAACCTTTTCCTGGTTGGTATTACTTGATTTTGCTACTTTAGTCATTCTGGGACTATTGTTTGTTTTTCTTTTGCATTGTCTATTTTTGCACCTTCCATCGTGCGACGTTCATTAAATTTCAGTAAAAATAAATATTAGTCAAATGCCATGTGGTTATTATCTCGTGGAGCTTATGTCACATTCCATCTGAATATTATGTCAGGTTCTACTTCTTTTCTACCCGTTCCTATGGCTCAAACTTTACCTGCATTTGTTTAAGCAAAGGCAGTCAAAACTGGGGAAGCGTCATGAGAAGAAAAAGAACTGAAGCTAACTCCTCCTTCCGACACCCGCTTGTTGTAAATCCTTATTTTCGGCTATACTAGCTAAGCCATTTGTTGTCCTCGATAATCCCACTCATCTCTTGCCATTTGTCACTGTGGCCTATTTGATCATCCTTCCTAACAGTGGGGGTTGTTGTTAGTTGTGCATAAATTTTCCTTTAGTTTCTTCTTCAGGGAAACTCAAATGCCTGTATTTCTCCTGAATCAGTGATGAAGTAGACACACTGATATAACTATAACACATGATGTATGTGAAGGTTTGTGTTGTACTAATTAATTATTGCCTGCTTTCTTGAATACTGAACTTACGTATCAGAGTGTAATTTGCCATTTTAACTCTTAGATGGAGTATTAGAATGGAAAAATGCAGTAGATATAGAACGGTTGTTATAAGCCAGCACGCCTAACCTTTGACATTGTGGTCTTTCGAGAGGTCTCTCCTTTTTGGGGCCTGAAATTCTTTGCAGCCTCAATTGCATTTTGAAGAGCTTATTTGATATAGCATTGACTTTTGGTTGAAAGTTGAGGCCAAAGCAAAAACACTAGGGAATCTATGTACCTGATCCATTTGATGTTTATACGACGGCATTCTTGTTTTCATCTGTCCTTTCTTTTGTTTAAAGAATGGCGTCACACAAGAGCAGCGGCTTGGCCCCGTTATTTTGAATATCTTGCAACTTTTGTTATAATGCCGGCGGGAGTAGTTAAAGAGTCCATAAATTCACGAAAATAGGTGCTAGTTCGATCCTGTGACTTCTCAACTGAACAGGAAGTGGACTAGCTGGACCAAAAATGAAAAAAGGACTTCACATGAAAGGTACAATTGACGATAGGAAGATACAAATAGCACCCAGAAAACAACTGATGGAACCCCAATGACCTCCAGACCACTTTTCACTGCTTGAACTGAAAGTAATTTCCTTTAAAAATCTGCTGGTGGGAGCTGCTCATGCGTGCTTTGGTTGATGAAGAAGGTGTCATAGACAGCTGCGGCAATGCCCGTGCCGACGAAGGGGCCGAGCCAGTACACCCAGTGGCTGTCCCAAGACCAGCTCACGACAGCTGGTCCGAATGAGACTGCTCACTGCTGGGTTCATGGATGCTCCATCGAAGGCTCCACCTGCTAAGATGTTGGCACCCACAATGAACCCAATCGCAATGGGCGCAACAATCCCTATATTCCCCTTCTTCGGGTCAACGGCAGTGGCATAGACTGTGTAGACGAGGCCGAATGTCATCACTATTTCAAAGACCAGTGCATTCCACACGCTGACATCGGATGATAGCGAGAATGCCGATGTTTCCTGCATCATAATTGAGGCATGTAAGTTTTAGTTTCTTCTTTGTATGTCGTTTCTCTGTTCCTGCGAAATGTTTGCTTCCATGCCCTTATGTCTTACCATTCCCCCGTCGAGAACTTAAGAAGCAAGCAGGCCACTACCGAACCAAGCAACTGAGCAACCCAGTACAAGACACTCCGAGATAGTGTTATGTGCCCGCCAACAAAGGCTCCGAATGTGACTGCCGGGTTGACATGTACACCGGAAATATTTGCGCCCACTGAAACCGTGACAAAAAGTGCGAAAGCATGAGCAAGGGATGCTGCCACAAGGCCTGCAGGAGTCGTCGAGCCATCATCCGTGAGCTTATCTGTCAAGACACCAAAAACATTTCAATTTGCGACCTTCATATATCATTATAGATCGCACATGAAACTTACGAGCTCGTCATAGCTTATCGAAATTATAAAACCAATGAAAGCTTACCGAGGATGTTCTGTTTTAGCTCTTAGGACTTGCTTTTGCAAGATGTACAACATGCTAAATAAATGACGTTTCCGAATTGAAGTTGTGACACTAAGTTAAAGCCAGTTTCTTACTGAATGCCATGCCAGAGCCTTCTCCAGCGAAAACAAAGATGAGCATTGAAATGAACTCAGCTAGACCAGCCTTGAGAGCATCAACTTGGCCAATTTCGGCCGGAGATCCAATGGCGATCCTAGAAATCGGCATTGTTTATGCAACGTGGGCGTGTAAATCTTTCTTTGTTTCTTTTTGAGCTCTGAACTCAGGAGCTTACAAAAAAATGTGGCTACTATCTTGCGTATTGCATGGTGTTTGGAGAACTCTATATAGGGACACCAAAATAAGGTTATGTGAAACCGGAGGAGCCCGTTCCTCCCCGGTAACCCATGAAGCTCATAATTTTTTCTTTTCAAATGATGAAACAGCAACATCCCCTTCGGCAATCCACTTGTCGCTGTCGAAGAAAGGCACTTTCGTAAACTGTCCCTACGCGACACGTGGCACGCTGATGCTGCTCGCACGGGCCTATCCAAGGGCTAGGAATTTCCTTATCGCCTGACCGACCATGGAATTGTTTATGGCGAGGATGGGAACAGAGGGCGGTGGTGAGCTTCTGTGTTGGCCTCATCATTATGCGCTAAACAAACGTAATTAAGGTGTTATTAAAGTTTGGATTTGCTCCGTGGAGGTCACGCACAGTGATGAGATCCAGCACGGGCAATGTTGGGAGGATCTCAACCGTGATTTTAGAGTGGCTGGTGAACATGTGAAGTTTTTGCTAATCTCTGTGAGACGAGAATCCTTGACTAGATAGCTAGCAAGGACAAACATGTTCCGATTCTTTTGCTTCCTTGCAAAAGAAAATTTAGAGGGAGCATTGGAATATTATGTTAGACAAACCACGATTCTTTCTATTTTCGAGAAACTTCGGGCTTTCCCGATATTCCTCTCGCAAACTTATGCATAATCAAAATAAATTTCGCTTATAGCATATGGCTTAACAAATATGATCTAACTAGCACGTTTACTTTCCCCACCCCCGTTCAACCCAATGTTGCTGCGTTGAATGCTTAGGATGTTATATGTGTTCATGGAAATAACCTTCCATTTCTCATCCCTCATAATTTATACAAGTTTAGTGTAAGGACCGGTCTCCATGCACTATTTGGGAAGGAAAATGCTTCCCGACAATACTGTCGGGGAAAAGTATAATCTTGACCATAAACCCATATTTCATCACCGCATAAAACAATTATTGATTGAGAGATCGTGTGGCAAAAAATAATTAATAGTAGTAGTGTTAGTATCGGGCTAGTCGCTTCTATTTATGAATAGAGTGATATGGAGTTGCCTCTTTTATTTTATTTTTTTGGCATAGGCATTCCTCTCGAAGGATTTTTATTGCCACCGAAATTACTATCTTTGTCGTGCAATGATTGGTGAGAGAGAGAGAGAGGCATCCCAACTAAGTTGATGCAAATTCTTCAGGACGAAAAAAACGATTCAATAGATTGACTTTTATTGATTTTGATCAGGGTGATGGCAAGTCAAAACCGAATCACACCACCCAATCACTTTCATTGAAGCTCGAAAAGGGACGTGTTTTTAACTTAACCTAATAGAGCAAATTTCATTCTGCCCATACTTGTTCTACAAAAGAATCGGTGATGACGAATCTAACTGGGTGATAACGTACGCCACTCTCCGCATGGTTCGAAATTATCCAGAACGACACCGTTTTGGGTCAAAGTTCTTTGAAAGTTTAACGGATGATGGGATGGGAAAGCGAGAAGTTGTCAAGATAATGACAAAATTTTAAAATGTATTAGGTGAGGTGGATTAGTGTTCTTAGATTGGATTAGACAAACTTACGTGGACTCTCATGACCGATCATAAAACCAAAGCATTGTCTCCCTTTTCATTCAATTTAAAGCATGACTTATTACTCCTTGTCTGAGAATAGTTGATGAAGCACCGTTTCTTTATTTAATTAGGAAAGTCCGATACAATCAATTTTCGCTTATATCACTTAGAATAATTAACCAATAAAAAATATTTTCATTATTGATAACCATATTATCTAAATATTTTCATGGACGATAAACATATTTTTAGTTCATTCATTTATAATAAATATAAGCGGTTGTTTCTGGGAAAATATTTTCAAGAATTATTCGTTTTTTCGCGAAACAAACGGATGCTTAGAAAATCTCGATTTGCCTCTTTGTTCAAACTACTATGTTTCAACTTCACCATCTCTCAACAATTGGCAGGTAAGTCCGGGTAACTCGATAAACTTTTGGGTAAAATCAGGAACTTTGGGCTTTCATGTTCCTTGGATTGGAAAGACATTAGTTTGAAAGGTCCGATTGGTGAGTCCGAGCACTCAAAGGAATGACCCTGTAAGTGAAACCATCCTACACGGAAATGGCCCGAGTGGTGAAGCCCGGTTTAGGCTGAACTAAGCCCCATCCAATTCCATTCTCTATGAGACACAACTTCCGTTTACTGCTTTTTGCTACCTCAAGACAGGGCCAACGCTATTAGGTCTATGGCACGTCTTCCTTCACAAAAGATTTCTTTAGGTTGAACGGGGAACGCATGAGAGCCCGTGAGTTTTCCCTTCTCCAATTTCGGATGACTGAAGGGGTGGAAAAGACTGACCCGAGCTAAAGTAGAATGCTTAATTCGAGCCATAACTGATTTCAGTCCGCTTGAAATATAGGTTCGAGGCTAACGAGCCCGTCACCGAATTCCCATGAATACATTAGAAGACACATAATCAACAAAAATATATATGCTCGATGTATCAAGTTTATGTTTCGAGTTGATGTTGGCAGAAACGCCGATTCGGCTTAAACTAGTCGAGACTTAACAAGACCGTGGGACGCAGGTCAAACACAAATCAGGCACAAGAACCTGCTGGTATAGGAACGGTATACCACGAAACAACTCTTTTGTTTTGCCAAATCACTATAAAAAAATAATGGAATTGAGCATGAGAACTGAGAAGCCTGGTGTCCATTTTGTTAACACCTGTATCTGAAGCCAATCTCCTCCCCCACCTCTCTGTCCCTCCTTCCACGCATAATGTGCAGGCTTCATTCTCTTATTCTCCTTTTGGGAATACCAAGGGCAAATCATGGGTATCGACCATTGAACTTCTACTATCGACGATTCTTACTTTGACTATTGATAACGAAGGCGACATATCAAAGTGGGTCAGACATGACTTCAGCTTTAGATCTTATTAAGATCTCATAGTCCATTCCCGAATATGGAAAAAAAAAAAAACAGTGAGAAAGTTCAGTTAGCCACTCGCAAGTGGCATCTCAAGCTGTGAGTACTCTGTTCAACTAAGCACCTTCTGGTATCATTATGACGACGAAAGATTCTGTTCGAAAGAGATATGACATGAATTTTTGCTGACTGGAAAGCAAAAAAACAAGAGGCAGGCCCTCCGAGTGTCCCCTCAAAAGACCCCTTTTTCGTTCTCGTTGAACAAATAATGTCTAAGTTAGGTGGTAACTTCATACAAAGTGTCTGGCGAGTCTAGCTTTCTTCGGGAAGAACCTTTCATCTTTTGCGAGGAAAGAGACACCGACTGAACTGCACTAATCCCTCCTTTCTCTTTCTCCTTGCCGTCACGCACCTAACCCTAATAAACTGACTCGCCCCCTCCCCGACTTTATTGTGAAAGGAGCCATTGCCTGCGGCAACAGCAACTCTTGTTCAAACTTTGGACCGAGCTTCTTTTCGACCGGCTGATCATTAAGGGTCTCAGCGAACTCCAACGACCTTTTATGGCCGGTCAAAGCAACTTTGAAAAGACAGGTCGTGACAAGCGTGACATTATACATCGATCAAAGATTACTTCCCTCAAGACTTGTTTATGGTGATGGGTTAAATTCAAGGAGAGGGATCGTAAGATAAATAAATAAAAAAACCAGCTTAGGTTGGTGATTTACCTGCATGTCTCGAAGGAGGCATGACTTGACCTTTGCCGACAATTTTCAGCTGTATTACACCTGCGCATCTTACCCAAACTGGGGTTTGAAATTGGGGTGTGTGACTTGTCTGAACTTCATTTTTTTCCATGTCTATTGTATTGAACCACTGGAAAACGTCTTTTACCACCCAGCACTAGCTATACACGGCCAAACTCCGTCTCCAAGACCTTATTAAAGGCAACTTAATACAATATACACGTGATTTTAGAATGGCGAGTCTTATGTGAGATCCACTTAATTTGGTGAATATGCAGTATGAGATAATTCGATGAAAATTTTAGTAGACATCTGAGTTTGAAATCACCCATCAATATCTAAGAGAATAGACTTCAAGACTTGAGCTGTGTGAGAGCATGGTAGAAATGAAAGTTTCAGATTGCATTGGCATATATCCAACTCTTCATATTGGTTATATGAACAAAACATACCAATTAACGGTTCATTCTTTTTCTTTGAATAATTAAAGTCAACCAGAATAACCCTAATCAGTGCCTAGACATAGCCAAAGACCGAGCAATTAAACTGTCAAATCCAAGATTCAGCACATTATTTGAATGATTCAGTCGTTTGAGTAACCCTCAAAGCACCAATCATAATCCCACATGCTATTGGCTATGGCTAAGCTAGAACACTCGACTCCTGGAGCCTGTATTTAAGGTTAGGTTGAGCTATAAAGGAGCAGAAAATTAAGGGAGAAGAAGGGGATTGGAGTAGCATTGGAGTGAGTCCAAAGCAAAGAACAACTCAAGCCGAGATAAGAAAGCCAAAGGAACACAATCCCAGGATCCCTCTCAAGGAGCACAAGTTCGGTCTGGCGTACAGGTCAAGACACACACATCAACTCCCATACGTACATTTCAAACATCTCAACTGCCAAAATTCATTTTGCAGATGCCCGCAAGAGCAGCATGCATCGTGTTCACAAACGTTTCGAACCCTAGAGTTGCCAAACCATCGAGCAATTTCTGTTTCATTGGGATCAAATAGTTCCTGCCGAAGACAATGTTGTTGTGCCTTCAATTGACGAGGCGATACGACAATTTCTGCATTGTCAACATTTTGCTATCTCAACACATATGACAGTCTTCATTCATGCATGCCTTTTCTCTCCGAAAATCGTGGTGTAGTCGGTTTCGCGAATTTATTAGACCGGCTTGAATACTTCTCATTTAGTTGACTGAATACTGGGTCCACATTTTAGTTTGAAATTAAGGTTGTTGCGTCACTGAGTTAAATAAAATGAATCCTCTTAGCTCCAGGAGAGGTAGGTTGAGTTGATCAATTGAAAGAACTTTAACCCTTGACCAAGAGCGTTTACCTCAAATACGTTTGGAGAGACAAACACTAAACGATGCGGCGCGATCTGAATAGGTGTTTCGAGAAGTGGATTAGTAGTGCGGTCGTTTTTAGACATGCATTCTTGTCATTCCTATTAACGTCAATATAACTTTAAATTTTGGCGGCGTTTGGTTGGGAGAAAACTTCATGAAAAAGGTAAACGCTTTCCGAAAAATGGTTTTCCAGAAAAATAGTTAGTTTTATTATGTTTGGTAATATATGAATAAAAATATTTTGGTGTTTGGATCTCATTTAAAAAATGATTTTAATCTCATGACTCTATTTTATGCTAAAAAAGAAATTAAATTAAAATTATCTTTTATTATTTTTTAATTTGTATTTTTTTTCATTCTCCTTCCACCGCGATGACGACGACGACCACGGGCGAGCTTGAGCACGTCGCGGAGGAAGAAGAAAAAGAAAGATAAAATAGAAAAATATTTAAAGTATAAAAAACTAAAAAATATTTTAAAAATAAAAAAATAAGATAGATAAAATAATTAAAATATTTAAAAAAATTGAGATGAATAATTACGAAAACTGTTTTTCGTTAACTAAGTTATTTTCAAGGAAACAAACAAGTGAAAGTTCTAAAATTCAATTCTCGAAAATAATTTCACTGAAACAAAGGCACCCTTTAGTTCGTTCGCTTGGATCCCGAAGCATACATTTGATCTGATCCATGAAATTAACAAGACAATTTGATGACTAGGATATCTAAAATAGACATCCTCGCAATAAGGAAAAAATAAGAATAATCCTTGTGGGACCAGGAGCCCGTGCATAGATTTTTTTACTTTTTTTTTTTTTTTGGCTCGGAGAGGAACCAGTGTTGTCGTTGGGCCTGAGAATGACATGAGACCCGAAGCACGTGCGGCGTACCTCCTGCATATGCGCGTGAGAGCACATTCCCATGTGCCTCCGCCGCACCGCCTCGCGCTCCCCTCAGGACAAGTGTCGCGCGTTGAGGGGGAGACGTGCCGACACGTGTGGGAGCTGGGGCAAGCTACTAGATTTCGTCCACGTGTTCCCCGGCCTCGACGGCTCCCACATGTGACTTTATACCTAATCTCCCATGTGCGGCTCCGGAACGAGACAAAAATCCTTCGGCCCCGGCGACATTAATAAACATCCCCATGTCCCGCCGATGCGACATGGACGTGCTGAATCGGGTTGTTTGCTTCTGTTAACGTTTTCTCTTGTCGTGTTTGTTTTTGTAATGACCCTTTGGCTGAAGTAATCAAATGGATCGCCTAAGTCTAAAGCCACCTAGTCCCGGTCAGACCTATTCATTACTGTTCGATAATGAGTTCTGTTCGTCCTTGAATATTAACGTTTGTTAAGGGCTCGAAGAGCTCTAGTTGTAGCCGATAGCTCGAGAGAGAGAGAACAAGGGAAGCACTCATATTTCCTAATAGGTTTTCTTGCTAACTTTGCCGTGTGTTGATGTAACAGTCTAACAATCATATTTCTTATCTATGTTGATGCTAGTTCTCTCGGTAGTTGTTCCATTTGTTAGTTTTCAAATTTATGAAAGATTCTATTGGTGATGCGATATCACAACAGCGTGATGCATTATTCAAGATAATTTATATTCTGGTTGAACTCATGAAGTTATAGTATAAAGCGCACTAAAATTTGATTGCACGAGTTAGGTGAAAGCTTTTGGCAAGCATTAATGTTTCAAATTTGGTGGCTAAAATATTTTGCTTATATGCCATATGACTGTGAGAACTTTGAGCTTCAAGTCGAACATCTGGAATGCATGCACGATAATGGCATAAATGAACATTAGGGGTGTCAAAAAGCCACGCGCAGCAAGTCGGCCATGCTCGGCTCCAAAATTCACTTAATTTTCGGGCCTTTTTAGGCCGAATTTGGTACTCGGGCTTGGTCGGGCCGGGCCGGCCCGACACACCCATGTTTTCTTTTTAATTTAATTTAATTTATTTTTCTTTTATATTCTTTCATTTGATGGGTTTGTTAATTGATTTTAGTTCAAAAAAAAAGAAGAACCAGGCCAGCGTTGTTGCGCCGCGGCGAGACCGCCCAGACACCTAATGAACACGATCATTCATTCATCGGAATAAATATACATAAGTCCTAAAACATTATGAAAGTTAATAGTCAAAAGCATTAAAAAGTATAATTAAATTTAAAACTAGTCAAATATACAATCAAGTATCCGTTAACTGGGCTTGGGGGCCAGCCCCCGACACCGACTTTTTTAACACCCATGTTTTCTTTTTAATTTAATTTAATTTATTTTTTCTTTTTATATTCTTTCATTTGATGAGTTTGTTAATTGATTTTAGTTCCAAAAAAAAAAAAAAAGAATCCGGCCCGACTTGACCCGGCCCGGTCCGAGTCGGGCCGGGTCGAGCTTCAGTCTTGTTCGGTTTCGGGTCTGCTCGGGCCGGGCAGAGACCCGGCCCATTGACACTCCTAATGAACACGACCATTCATTCTCATCTAGAATAAATATATCATAAGTTCTAAAACCTGTTATGAAAGTGTAATTGAGTCACAAAGCATTCAAAAAGTATAATTAAATCTTAAAACTAGTCAAATTAATACAATCAAGCCCTCCGTTAACTCCGTACAATTTAATTAACGAAAAACGCCAACTTAATTGCCGAAGAAAGAAAAAAAGAAAATTGATTCTCTTCGGAGCAAAGTCTAGAGAATTCGTTCATGTCATCTCTTGTCGTATGTTTACGCGCCTCCTACTGTATTCTAGCATGCGATAAATCCCAGAACGGCAACTCATGCCAATCTGCACACGCTTACTTGGCCAAAATAAAGGAGATAAAACACAAAAACAGGGACCTGAAGAACCGCACCCAAAGAGCTGGTGAGAAGCCACGTGGCAGCCTCCCATTATCGTTTTCCACCAGTTCACATGATTAGGCAGACAGGTAAAGTCGTTACATGTTAGGGAAGCTCAGGAGGTAATAGGGGTAACTGGTCTCCGCTTTTACGGACCGCTCTTCAAAGGCGATCGGCCACATAATTACCACAATGCCCCTATCTTGCGGCGGCCTTTCTAGCCACCATCTCCCCCTATGCACATAGCATAACGACGTGATAGAATACTGAAAGAATTCTCAGTAATTTTTTTTTTTTTTGGGGTTTCAATTTTGGCGTCCTCATCTTTGTTTTTGCCTTTGGACTTCATGCCTAACCTAGGCACATGGTCCTACAGTGAGAATGAAGTGGATCGTGTGGCCAATTGCATGTGCGTCTTTAGGGCAGATTAGACATCGTCGTCTCCGGTTTCATGCCAATAGTGCGATGAACAAGTCTTGATCAAGACGCACGTTGCACACAACATGGGAAAAATCGAGGGAACACCACACATGCACCTCTTTGATCTTGGATGCTGGCGGGACTTTGCGAAGCACGCATGAGTCGAGAAAGGATGGGCGCGTGCGACGCCGGATTCGGATTTTCCTTCTAGGGTTGTTGCTTCTCGATGCTTGTATCGCATGAACATCTAAGCTCCCTTTGTTTCGCGGAAAGTATTATTCGGAAAAACATTTTTTAGTGTTTGGTTCGCTTAGTAAAATAAATTAATGAAAAATATTTTCCTAGTCAATGGAAAATCTAAACTTAAATTGAGGAAGATGATTTCTTCTTTGAAAGATTCGAAAACATTTTTCAAAATATGACCAGGTATTGGAACTCGGACTTGAAACTCTATGCTTGGACATGGAAAACCTAATGCTGGTTTCCAGATCCTTGGAGTTTAGATTGCGGGTTTCCAAGGTGCCGGTCTTGGGGCTCGGTCCCCGATGCTCATGCCCGGGTCCATCGAGGCCGAGTCCAAAGCCCCGGTGCCTATGCCCAATGCCCGATACTCGAGCCCGGGTCCGTAAAGGTTGTGCTCGGGTCCAACACTCAAACCCCGGATCCACAAAGGCCATGCGCGGGTCCTTGACGCCCAAGGCCGCCGAGCTCATCACTCGCTTGTCACTAGATGATCTGGCGAGGTTTGAGCTTCGTGGGCCTTGGGCAAGCTCATCCCTCATTTGTGGTTGGTCACCGGCCGTTGTCGTGGCCAACAGGAAAATCAAAATGGTTTTTCCACACCAAATGACAAAAAATATTTTATAGTTCATTTTCGGTTTCAATAAAACACCAAGAAATATTGTTATTGTCTTGAAAAAATGACTTCCTAACAAATATTTTTCGGAAAGTGTCACTTTTTTTCCCGAAACAAACGAAGCTTTAGGGTGTGTTTGTTTTACTCAAAACTTCATGATAAATAAAAATATTTTTCATGAAAATTATTTTCATGGAAAGTTTTAATCTATTTGATGGTTTAGGAAAAATGATTTTCTTCTTGCTAAAAGGGAAAGCCATTGTCCCTCAATATAAGATGGTTGTTTTTAGTCCATGTAAACAATTTCCCTAAATCAATTTTTCTTCAAACAAACAGACCTAAGGACCCAAGGGTGCGTTTGGTAAGGCGAAAACTTCATTAAAAAGGAAAGTGATTTCCGAAAAATCTTTTTCTAGTTTGTTTTCCTTTTTCGGTGACATGTCACTGAAAACGTTTCACGGTGTTTGATTTTCATTTGTAAAATGATTTCAATATCATGATTTTATCTGAAGCAAAAAATTCAAAATTTTAAATAATTTTCTTATTATATATTATGTTAATGTTTTATATACCCTTTTTTATTTTTTATTTATTTTTGGTTTTTTTCTTCTCACTCAACCGCCTCGGCAATGGCCGATGATCGGCCACACGAGGTCAAGCCTTGTCCGATCCCTGGTGAGCTCTAGCACACTAGATGGCCGGAGAGGTTGAGCCTCATAGAGATCGGGTGAGGCTCGACTTCATGTGGTTAGTCGTCGGCTGTCGCCGAGGCCCAACGTCTAGCGGTTGAAGAAGACAAAAAAAGAAAATAAATAATAAAAAGTAAAAATGAAAATAAAACAACATTAAAGAATATTGTAATAAATATTAAAATTTGAGAGGAGCAATTTCGAAAAGTGTTTTCATCTCTAATTCACTTTCCTAATTTTATCCATAAATTTTCAGTTGATTGGAAATTTTTTTCCATTGACTAAGTCATTTTCAATGAACCAAACGGACGAAAGTCCGGAAAACCAATTCTCGAAAAACACGTTCGCTCAAATTTTCGTGGGTAATGAAAATATTTTTCATTTATTTATTTTTTTAAGCGATACAATCAATCATTTTTCGGATGATTTTGTTCAAATTTTGAGTTTTCCGTAAAATAAACGCGCCCTTGGACATAGCTTGTTTTCTGATTTCTGTAGCTAAACTGAAAATGAATGCATACACGAAATATCAAGGCCGCTTGTAGAGAGACTTTGATTACATTGGCAGTGTTGGGTATTATTAATCAGCTTTATTGATGCGATCTTTGATCTTGGGTCGGGCCAATCCCAAGAAATACCGTCTTGTCCCTTAACTTCACAGAGCTTATTACCCTATTTCCAATAAGAAGATCAACTTTTTTGGAACCGTGGAATTGCATTTACAAGTCACACAACCAAACACATAAGTTCTTGATTTGGGACTTGATAATTAGGTATCTGGCACATATCTAAAATGATGTTACTCGATCACAATCTTGCGAAATAGGAATTAAAAGCAAAGATAAAGTACGTACCTTTGCCGATGCGACCACGGTATACAGCAAAAAGATAGGAGAACATGCACTCGCCAACTTATTTAATACCTAAATCATTAGATTATGCAGAAAGAAGTCGAACATGCCATTATTATTACACTCGTACACACTTATAAGCTGTTAGATACATTGAACTCTTGAGAGCGTAAGAGAGCTCATTTATTTATTTATTTTCCCTCAGTAGGCAGCTTTTGTCGTTTATGAGGCGCCTTTTAAAAATCTAGCGCCTTTTGTCCGTTTCCTACTAAGGAGAGAACCCAGCAATAATGTTCGTGGGAACTAATAATAATACATTCTTAAACCCCGGGTTGCGGGGTAGGTTCATGCCACTTCAACCCTAATGGTGGGATTAAGGAATAGTCACATAATACACTTGGTGTTTGACATAACAAGATTAGCATGCAGAGTTCCGAAGTCGCTCGTGGTGGCTTAAATAGAAAATAAATGTTCTGTTTTAATTTTGTTTCTTTTCTTTGTGTAATGGAATTCTTGATTCATGTTCATGGTCTGTGTCAGGACGAGGTTTAGGGCTCTTAATTTATACTTAGAAAGTAGAATTATGGCAAGAATGAAGATAAAGCGCCGATCCAAGAGAGCCAGAAGACGACTCTTCTCGGGGCATGTGGATTGGAGCCACTTTTTAATTGGCCAAAAACATGGCATAAACTCAAAAACAAAAGATTAAATTCAAAAGTGTTGGCCGCTGCCAAGGTACATCTGTACCTTCGTTTCTTTTTTGCCTCAAACAGATTGAGAGATTGATATAGTGACTTGACGTAGCCAAGGAAATGAAGTATCTTCCCAATTATCCAATATGTCTGCCTCACGAGATGAATTTTCAACTACTTTTACGGCGGTCAACTTCAAAAGTGGAAATTTCTCTCAAGGTAAAAAAAGGTTAGAAAGAAAGGAAAAATGTATGGGAAAGAATTATGGAGTAGAATAGCAACATAAAATAAGTCTAGTAAGTCAACCATTTATATGGTTGAGATCAGTTTTCTCGGGCAGTTCACGGGCAAATCTAGGACCGCCCTAAATGAATTGACAAGTATAAACAAATGGGTCCGCACTTCCAATAAAATTAGTCCAATTCACAAGCCCTTTTTATATTCGACAAAGAGGGTTGATGTTTTCTTTCAATCGGTTCAAAACCAAACCCTAACGCGAGACCAAACTTATGAATGCTTTACTTTTCCGTTCGGCTCAATGTTTTGGCATATAAGCCTAAAGCCGAAGCATATACATCCTCCTATGGGATCATCACAACCCATTAAAACACATCACAAGCCATTAAAACAAAATTTTGGGTCATCTACATTCAACTATATATGTAGAGGTGGAATTCAAATCAATCCGCAAACAAAACCGATCATGAGAATTCATGCTAAGAAGTCCCCGAATGAAAATAAGATTTGAAAAAATTTAGGGTATCAGTGGGAAAACTTATTACAACAAAACCGCGTAAACAAGAGAACAGCTAAGAGGCCCTCCGTTAGGAAAGGGCTCTATCGAGGGAACCAGCCGTTACATTCTCGTATGGCAGTCCCCCAAGAAAAGCAAGAAAGAAAGAAAAGAGAAAAATGCACAGAGGGAAAATCTAACTGGATTTGGTCATTTGACCATTATACATAAGCTGCATTCACACGTATACATTATATTTATGGGCATGAATTGTCTTTTTTATGGCAAGAAGAGACAAGGGTCCTTAAAGAAGGGGATGGTTTCCAATGAAATTCCATGTTTCACATAAGAGTGGAAAACGGAATCTGGGAAATTTCCATTTTCCCCCCTCCCTCTCTCTCTCTCTTTTTTTTTCTAATAGGAAGGTCTTGGCATTCCTTATTTAAAATTTTAATTTTCATCTTTTGGATGTGGACTTGGTTCTCTGGACCTTTATGGGAAAGCCACCTCTTTCTCGCTTGTCTTATTTGTCCTCCTCTTCTTATAAATGAGTCACTGGTCTCCTCCGTTCAACTCTACCCAATCACTTTTGAGTTTTTCTCTTCATGCTTCTTTCTGGTCTCTTAGCCTGTTTCTGCATAGGAGAAGGGAAAAGGTTGCAGCGGAAGACATGGACGAGTTGGGATCCTTGTGGGGTTGCCAGGAGGTTTGTGTTTCCTCGACAGTCCTTGCTTTTATGGACTCAAAATCTTGTCTTTGATATAGATGTGCAGTTCATTGCCATGTCAAAATGTCTTTTTTTTCTTCTTCTTTTTATGTTCCTGGATGAGTAAAAGCAGTTGATTTAAAACTGGGGTAATCTGAATTCTTGACCTTTAATTCAGGATCATAATTTTTTTTTTTTGCATTCAATTGCTTTCGAAGGTTGCTTTGTGACAGTCCATGGGGAGAATTTGCATTCTTTTTTTTTTTCTCTGGGGGTTTTCCATGAACACAAAATGCCTGCACTTGCATACTTTTCTCTGTGTAGTGAACTTCCATTCGGAAGTGATTCGGTTTCTGAAGATCTGCCAGTGGCTCTTCTTGGTTGTGAACAGAACAGGTGTTTTTAAAAGTTATTAATGAGAGAGCCCTGTTTTTTCTGTTGTAAACTAGAGATATTTTCAGGCCTAGCCTGATAGAGCCCACCCCACATCTTTTCCCCCCTTCAAAGATCAATGCTTTTTTCTTTTCTCTGTTTTTTGTTAGTTTCCTGCAGATGAATGCAGCCTCGATGGATAGAATCTGAATATAATTTGGCGGGCCCATTTCAAGATATTAATGTATCTACCAACTAATACCTTTGAACAGTTTTTCTAGTGAAAATCCAAGAAAATTTCATCCGGCCGGTGTAACTACCTTTGTTTAACAGGATTGATTCACCACAATTATTGATGTATAGCTTTCAGAGTCTTTCCTTTGATGTCCTGTAGACCCATCTTTCTTCTCTTCTTCTATTCCCCGGATCAGCCGGTTTTTCGGCTTCTTTTTTCTGCACTTTGGATTTCATGATGAAAGAATCCATTCTGAACCGACAGAACATGGAGGAGTTGAAGCAGAAGATCCTCTGCACTAGCCTGGAGCTCGAGGCAGTGAAGATGGAAGCGAGCCAAGAAACGAATAAGTACAAGGAGAATGTTAAGCACCTGCTCAACCTCCTGAAGACTGCTTACCAAGAAAGAGATGAAGCCAGAGACCAGCTTCAGAAGCTGATCAACAAGCTCGCCTCACAAAGCATCAATGACCTATCATCCTTGTTCTCTCAACAAAAGCAACCTGATGGCTTCCTCTTGCCGGTGAAAGCGAACTCGGGCATAACTGAATCTAGCAGCCTCTCTGATACATACAACAATCACCAATCGCATGGCTCATCCCCTGTGAATTCCTTCCTGGACGTGGTTTCTTCACCCGACTTGTCGAGCATTAACGTGGTCGATTCTGGTAACATGGGCTTCATCAATCAGCCTTATGTTCAGGAATATGGCGGTGCTATGACTAGAGGCTCGATGTCCTTGGTGAATGCTAAATTCGACCCAGCATCTGTCATTATCGATGACCTTGTCAAGGGAAAAGCCCTGCCTCAGAAGGGCAGGCTCCTGCAGGCCGTGATGGAGGCTGGCCCTCTACTCCAGACGCTCCTTGTGGCGGGGCCGCTACCTCGGTGGCGGAACCCTCCTCCTCTCCAACCATTCAAAATCCCACTAGTTACAATGAAAAGCTGTGACCTGGCAAATGCTTGTCTCAAACCTGATGCGGGTCCTAACAACTACCTGGTGAAAACTATGAACCAGTTCCCACATCCTGATGTCTCTCGCGTGTCGTCACATATGTGCTCGGCCTCAGTGCTGAACTTCGCTGGCGGGGCCGGCATGTATCAGGGTCATGGTTGGCTATTGCCTTCGGTCGGCGGTATAGGGAATCAGATTCCAGCGGGTAAGAGGCAGAGGTTCCAATGACAGGAGGCTTCTCCTTCTTTTGTTTAGGCATATTCTGGTATGAGGTGTAAATGCATAGCGTTGTTTTTTTGGGCCCGGTGTGAATGGCTTGTAGTTTCTTACTAGTTAGTTTGTCCATATGGAAGTGTCCTTTGTATATCAAATCAAACTCTCATGCATCTGATTCTGGCTGACATATTTCTGAATTTAGACCAGAAAGCTGCACCGATTTCTTGGTCTTTTGATTTTACAATGTTCGAACGAATAGTTGTCGACATAAAAACAGATGATGACGACTGGATGTTGAAATTTGCCATTTCTTCTTAGAACTTGTCTCATGAGTTTGTTATGTTCGATTCACTCTCCGAAGACCCTGCAAGGAGAAATGTCAATGCTGGGAAGAATATGAACTTCTCGCAATCAGAAGCGAGGCAGCGAGTGTGCTGTTCATATCGACAGGTGCGATATTGCCAATTCGAATGTCTGATGGCTGTCAAGGTTCACCTCAGAACTAAGAAAAGGGGACAATCAACCTTGTTTTGGATTATTATGGATTGAACCTTGATGTCATCCACACCAAAGGCAAACAAATCCAGATATTGGTACATACACGGATAAGCTTTTCGGATCCGGCTAAGTTGACTATCCCCCAAAGTCGGACGGTGGGGCGGTCGGGTTATGACCACAAACCTCATTTGTGAAAACCGGATCGCTTGTTGATCCAGTTTCATCATTTTGACTCCAGTTCTTTTTATTTATTTATTTATTACTTTTATGTGTTTTTAGTGCAAGCTAAAATTAGAAAACAATCAAAGTTCTAATGAAACATATCCAATTGATAATATTTAAACAATAAGTTGCAACTTTTAAAATAGTAGATATTGTTCTTTGGCCAAATAAAAAGATTATAGTGGATATTGTTCCCACAATTACGAAAAAAAAAAATCTTCAAGACTTTGCTTGGGTGATAGTACGGTCATTCAAGGGTGCAACTTGAATCACAAGTATATCATGTGGATATGTGATGTATACATGTCGGATATGTACTTTTGGTTGACAAGTATATCATGTGAATATATAGTGCGTTTGGGTTCGACACTCTTATGGATTGTTATATTAACTTTTCTCAATTCTTAATACATAAAAAAAAGACATAATTTTCTTGTATACTTTATCTTCTAATTTTAGCTTACAATAAAAACACATAAAAAAAGAACAAACAAAGAAGGGAGAGTCAAATTGATGAAACCAAATCAGCAAGTTATCCGATTTTCACAAACAAGATTTATGGCCATTAGTTGACCGTCCCACCATTCGACTTTGGGGGACGGTCAGCTAAGCAATTTCCTTTTAAAAATCACGACTCGAACTGTGTTGTTGTTACCTCGAATGTCGACCCATCTTGAATTCACTCTTTTCGCCAAAAATGGAAACCTTAGTTGCTTCAAACAATGTTCCACCACATTGAGGATGGAAACCTTAGTTGTTTCAAAGAATGTTCCACCACATAGAGGACTTGGGACAAATAATTCCCACAGCAATGAAGGTTTCCATTTTTGGCCAAAAGATGAATTCAAGATGGGTCGATTACTCCAAGGTAACAACAAGGCAATCCAAATTGTAATTTTTAAAAGGAAATTGCTTAGCCGACCGTCCCCTAAAGTTAGTTGGTGGGACGGTTAGCTAATGGCCACAAATCTTGTTTGTGGAAATTGGATCACTTGCTGATTTGGTTTCATTATTTTGACTCCCCATTCTTTTTTATTCCTTTTTTTATGTGTTTTTACCGTAAGCTAAAATTAGAAGACAAAGTATACAAGAAAATTACCTTTCCATTTTTTTGAGGTATTAAGAATTCAAAAAAGTTAATATGACAGTCTATGAGAGTGTCGAACCTACATATACTACATATTCGCATGATATGCTTGTTAGCCAAAGCACATGTCCGACATGTATGCATCACATATCCGTGTGATATGCTTGTGGTTCAAGTCGCACCGTTGAGTGACAATACCGTCACTCAAGCAAAGTCTTTAAGATTTTTTTTCATAATTGTGGGAACAATATTCAACGTAATCTTTTTATTTGGCCGAGAATAATATCCACTATTTTAAAAGTTGCAACTTATTGTTTAAATATTATCAATTGGATATATTTCATTAGATCTTTGATTGTTTTCTAATTTTAGCTTGCAATAAAAAACACAAAAAACAAAAAAAGGGGGAGTTCAAATGATGAAACCGAATCAACAAGTGATCCGATTTCCACAAATGAGATTTGTGGTCATAACCTAAACGTCCCACCGTTTAACTTTGGAGGACGGTCAGCTAAGCAATTTCCTTTTAAAAATCACAACTCGGACTGCCTTGTTGTGACCTCGGAGTAATCGACCCATCTTGACTTCACTCTTTTGGCCAAAAATGGAAACCTTAGTTGCTTCAAACAATGTTCCACCACATAGAGGACTTGGGACAAATAATTCCCACGGCAATGAAGGCGAGCTAGAACGATGACCATTCGGAAGCCATCTGAGCATAATATTGCGGCAACCGATACAATTGATACAAACTTCAGGACAAGATGACTTCAGGTTCTGGTCCGATCTCACCCGTGGCGACACTTGATGGCGGCGACACTCGTCATTGGAATCCGCTGGTGATCTCCTTGTTCGCGTTCGTATGTACCGTCTTCCTCCTCTTCATCTACTACTCGATCTTGAAACAGTTTCTCCGCGCCTTTCGACTCACCACCTTCTCGAGAAACCGGGCCCTGAGGCCACAGCACCAGAACGACGCCAACCCGGACAACCCGTCCCTTCAGTTCCACAGCCACGGTTTGGACTCCTTCACCATGCACAACCTGCCAACCACACGGTTCCGCAAGAAGGAAGCGGAGGTGACGAAGCCGAGCATCGGCACTGAGTGCGCGGTTTGCTTGGTAGAGTTCGAAGAAGGGGACTGGTTGAAGCATTTGCCGTACTGCGCTCACTCATTCCATGTTGCTTGCATCGACACTTGGTTTCAGCTCCACTCGAATTGTCCGCTGTGCAGGGCTCATGTGGCCTGCCATTTGAAAGTCCAGATTGAGAGCGCCGTGTCCGCGCGGAGTCTGATAGGGACGCTCGAGAGAGAAGACTTCGTCAACGAGAGGGCAAGCCAAAGCCATCACCAGAGCTTGAGGTCGCAGATCCTAGAGAACTCAGCAATGTCGAGGGACGAACTTGAGAACCCAACTCCTGAAAACGAATAGTACGTGATCAGAGCGGTCGGAGAGATGAAGGATAGGACAACTTTCGAGATTGTTCAGAAAATTAACTTCCTAATTGTTAGAGGGATAAGTACACCAAAAGTGTCATAACTTTTGTGCGGCGTTGACTTGAGTCTTTATAACTTTCAAAACGTTCACTTAAGTGTCATAACCGTAAAAAATCGTTCACTTAAGTATTATGTTGACGTGGACGCCGGAAAAAGCTGATGTGGCACACCGGAAAGGCGACGTGGCACGCCGGAAAAGTTGTTGTGACACTCAAGTGAACGGTTTTGTTCCGATGTGGCACTCAAGTGAACGATTTTTAAAAGTTATAGTACTTAAGTGGACATTTTGAAAGTTATGACACTTAAGTAAACGTTTTGAAAGTTATAGCACTCACGGTGCACTTATTCCATTGTTAGACATTGTGCCGTACATTCTACAATTGGCATAACCACAAGAAATTTGTCTTTCGGAGTTTCTCTTTTCACTTCATCAATCAAATTATCATCGGGCCAATTTTCGAATCGACCCAAATTCAACCCGACCGACCCTTCCGTTTGACGGGCCTATTAGTTACCATGATCACATCAAGAAGATAACGTACACAGCTGTACTTCCACACGGATTATATCTTCCTTCGCCATGCCTCTAATTGGGATTTACAAGTGATGGTCGTCGCCCGCATGCAAAGTTAATTAGGAACAAATGTAAGTGACATTGATACTTATAACCTATCAATTAAAAAATTAGTCGGAAAAACAATTTCATATCAAGCTCCGTTCGTTTAGCATAAAATACGATATTTCTAGAACATGTTTTTCAGGAAGTTATTTTTAGGAAAATGAGAATACTTTTCGTGTTCGCTTAAACCGAAAATGAACAAAGAATATTTTCTACCGTTTGGTAAGGAAAATCAATTTCCTTGTGCTCTACTTTTAATAATGATTTTAAAAATTTGATCTTTTAATTATTTTTGTCCCTTTTTTATTTTTTTTTCTTTTTCCTTTCTCTTCGACCGATCGTCAATTGTCGGCCAAGGCCACGACAACGGCCGTAGGCAAGCTTAGGTCTCCCCAGCCGGCGACAGCTAGTGAGGATCCGCCTCACTCGCTTGGCCGCCATCGATCGGGAGCATGGCCGAGACCGGTCAAGAAGAAGGGCAAAGAAAAAAAAAAGAAAAAAAGAAAGAGAAAGAGAATAATTGAAAAATAAAAAATTATTTTAAAAATAAAACCAAAAGAAAAGGAATGTAAATGAGTGAAGAAAGGAAAGACGAAGGAAAATGTTATTCTCTTCTCAAAAAGAGCAAATCAATTCCCCACTTTTCAAGGTATTTTTTTTCACGGGTAGAAAATATTTTTCTTGACACATTCATTTTCCGTGAACCGAACACCGGAAAATTCAAAAAATATTTTCTTCAAAGTTATTTTTCGCGAAACGAACGAAGCTTCTTTTTTTTCATAAATTCATACATGTGGATTTCACTATCAACAGGCGCAAAATAAGGGCTGGCCCTTATAATGCTTTGAAGAAAGCCTCATGTGTTTTTTAAACCCAACTTCTGACGTTGTATTGCATTGAATCTGAATGGGCTGGGCTGGCCTCAACTTCCACTTCCACAATTGCGGCATTTTTAGGTCACAAATCTCGAAAAATGATAGTACTAATTCACGAGGACATGTTAATTAGAAGTTTTAAAACCTATCATGAAAAATGCAATTGAGTCTTAACCCTTTCAAAAAGTGCAATCGAGTCATAACATTGGTGTGATGGAGTCCTTCCGCCAATTCCGTTAAATTTTACTAACGAAAAATGCTGACGTGGCTTTTTTAATTCGTTTCTCCCACCCAAGTGAGAAACTCCACGTGTGCCAAAACCACTTGGTTTTGCAGTTTTGCCCCAAATCGAAGAAATCCAATCAAAAACTGAATATGAGCCCTAAATCATCAACGACAACTCTCCTTGTTCGTGCGTTAGTTAGAGTCCTCCTCCTCTTCTTGTTCGTCATCGAGTCTTGTTCTTCGTCTGATTCCTCCTCTTCTTCTTCTTCTTCTTCTTCTTCTTCTTCGAAGAACCAGTCTTCAGCTGCACATTTTCCTGTTCGAGCGAGTCCTTAGGTCTACGATCTCTTCTTCTCCGATTCGTCTTCTTGTTCGTTGAATCTGGTCCTTCATCCGTTTTGTCACGCCCCGACTCTCGGGCCCGCAACATCTCTACCTATTACGCCTCGAGTCAAAAAGAATGACGTCCCGGGCACGTCATTGACCCCTTTAATTTTTAATCTTCAATTACGCATGCGGAACGTGCACTCCCCAAAAATCAAATCAAACAACAGAAAAAGTTAAACAAATAGTTACACCAACCAAATCACAACAGATTAGCAAACATCCCCTTGTATTTAATTATCTTTATTAACCCAAGGATGTGAAACATCCACAAGCCCATTCTTCGGGCTACTTTCTACGACCCTCCGAGATACCATGTCAAAATTTACACAACTCCCCAACTTATCCCATAAGGTCCACATCCACTTCCAGGTCCCACGGGTAAGGCCCGAAAATGTTTAACAACGACGGGGTGAGAAATAAATCTCGGTGAGCTAACGCCTAAGCCCTGGCTAAGGCGTTGATTCGCTGGTACGTCCTAACGAACAACCACAATACTCGCAAAAATGATAATTCAACCACATGCAAGCATATAATGTACGCGACTCATTTACAAAATCAATCAAACCAATTCATTGGCAAAGCATCTGTTGCATTAATATAACCACACGTATCGATTTATTAAACGGTGACTCACATCGTTATTGTCGTATTCAATTCTGGCAGGCATCTCCCATATCCTCTCTACGACGTCGAAAGCAATATGTATCATTGCCCAGGAGCAAGCATTCCAATAAAATCACAAGTCATGTCACGGATCTCGACAATCCATCATTATTTTATTTCACCGCAAGTCGTGTGATTCCGATCGACACGGCACGATCATGTCAGGGAATCCCGTCACCATTCCGTCATATGACCACTCAACTCCTTCGAAATCAATCAATTTTTATCTTTATGTACCGCACAATCACCACAATCGTGCCCAAAGACTCGGCCCTCGGCTATTTTCATGCTAAAATGTGCAATTGAGTTTACATGCGGTCATATGAATGCATAATATTGTCAACTAGGCTTTGAAAACCATTCGGGGTGATTAACCCTCAATTGAGTATCCAATCGATCAACGAGTACTCAATCCATTCAATCGGACAATTTGGGGCGATTAACCTCTAATCGATCCCCATGACAATCGGTCAACTCGACGTTCACACTCAATAATTCACGAATCGATTAATCAATTGATTCCAATTTTTAATCCCAAGTTCAATTCCATTATGGTAAATCGTGCGCTCTCTACGACCTATCGCTCGCTCGCGATCAATCACCACAATCAATCAATTCAATCACTTCCCTTATCAATTAGCCACCGACCACTTAGATAATTGACTAGTCGTAACTAATTACGGTCATTTAGCTTAAACCACGTTTCTATCTAGTCCGACCGTAATTAATCTACCTAAACACCCTAATTAGCTAAATAAATCTAATTCTGAACGCAATTAGCGACCTAGCCAGGAGTTAGGGGCTAACTCACCTTTTAACTAGCTCGGGGAGTCTCAACTCGGACAGCTACGATATCGAACTCGGCCCGGCTCGGCGACAATTAATGGCGGCCCGTGATCCAACTTAGGCTCCGGGCTCCAACTCGGCCCGGGATGGCCCGAAAGACTTGGCGACACTCCGGGACAGCGGCACGGGGCTCGGGACGGCGGCCGGAGCAGCGGCGGCCGGCGGTGAACAGTGGCGGAACAGTGACCGGCAGAGGAAAACAGAGCAGAACAGTGACTTTGGGGGCTGTTCTTGGGGGTTTCGGGCGTCTAAGGCTGGGGGAAAGGTTCGGCCACGGTCGGGGGTGCTCGAGGTCGCGGCAGGTGGCGCCGGTGGCAGCGGCGAACAGCCGGAGGTGGCGGATCAGCAACCCAGGCACAAAACAGGGCAGAGTCGGCAGAACATGGGAGGCTGTTCCCGGGACTGTTTCGAGCTCCACAGGCGGCGATCGACTTCCGGCGACCGTGGGGGACGGTGAGGGGTCGAAGGCGACGGCTTGGGGTGGCTGGCGACCGGCGGAGCTGGGCCGGAGCAGCTGTAGCAGCGGCCGTGGACTTCAGCGACCAAAACAGGGGATGGCGGTCTGTGGGGGCTGTTCACGACGGTCCGTTGGGAAACGGGCGACGAGATGGGGTCAAGAGGGTCGTGATGAGTGCGGAGGACGACGGCGCGGTGGCTGGTGGTGGCTGGAGGTGGCGTAGACAGCTAGAACAGAAGCTTTGGCCAGGCGGAGCAAAAACAGGGCAGGGCCGCGGGGCTGTCTCGCGGCTCGACGGTGGCGTGCGCGGCTGCCGGGACGACGGCGGCTGCGGTGCAATGGCGGACGGAGGAGGCTGGAGGTGGTGGTGGTGGCATCGCTAGCTGTTGTCGCACGAAGAAGGAGGACGAAGGAGGAGCCGTCGGGTGAGAGCAGAGGGAGGGAGAGAGATCGTGAGGGAGAGAGAGAGAGGAAGGGAGGAGAGAGAGAGAGAGAGAGAGAAAGAAAGTCACGTGGGCAGTTGGAGATTTGACCAGATTTGACTGGGGTGGGGCCCATGGGTCTCTTCAAAATTAATCTTCTTCGTCTTATACCCATAATATCCAAGGGCGAAATGGTAATTTCCTAATTCGGGACGATCGGATTTTTAGCTCAACCGATTAGGAATAAAATTTCGATTTTCACGGATTAGACTCGGTCCGAATAAGTCTAGGTGCGAGGATTAGAAATCCTAAATCACGTGATCACGATTTCGAGACCCAATCGAAATCGAATGAAAAATCGATAAACGTCCAAAAATCGTCACTTACACCTTTTGATCCGAAATTTTATACCAACTAGAATTCAATAATAACTATTTTTATTGAACTCGATCTCTTAACAGACTACAAATTTCCAGGGCGTCACACGTTTCCTCTTCTTCCTTCTTCAAAGAACGAGTCCTCGGCTCCAAGGTGCAAGATCCAGTTTGTCATCTCTTCAACTGGGTTCTGTTGGACTTGAAGGAAGCGGTCACAAAATAGAATGGTCCCTGCAACATGGATCGGTTGACATCCTCTTCGCACATGAATTTAAACTCGAGATATAATTAAACTACGTAGTCCGGTGGCAAAAGAAGGGCCAATCTCGCCTAATCTTTCATAAATGTACGCGACTATTTACAATGATCACTTGTCATGAATGCTCTGTTGATTAATTTCCCTATGTTTATTTGACTCATCATCTTTATTGTCGTATTCAAATTCTGAGGCTGTCGTGGTAGTACATTCCCAGACAAGCATTATAAAAGAGTAGGATAGCCCATCTTTTTTTTTTTTTTCAAACTCAGCCAAGCCTTCTTGAAAGCTAATAATGCAACCAATTTCTTCCTTTTTGGCCACAAAAAACACCCACAAAAACAAAGGGGCCGAAGAATATTTCTCAGAAAACAAAAACCACTCTATCTTTGTCGGCAAGGATTGTTGCAACATCAGTGGGTTACCAATGGACAATGAACACCTGACAACACCGGGCATGACAGCATCGTTGTTATCTTTACTGCACTCCTAGACTACGGTACAATCCGGTGTATTATAATTTTTGGGGTTGTAGTTCATTGTAACAAGCAGATATAGACTTTCATGGGATCTACCGATTAAAGTTTAACATACCCTTATAGATGGAGAGATGATTTTCAATTGGATATCAACCTTTTTGTATGATCTTTGAGTGCCTGATCATATAGAAAACACACGCATAACATGGTGCCGTGCTGTGAGCGTAATGATTATACATGTTGTGACTTATAGAACACGAATTGTTGTGCTTGTAGGGAAAATTGTAAAAAAAGTCCTAAATCTATTTCACATATGCCAATTCGATCTTAAATCTTTGAATTTTGCCAATTCGATCCTAAACCTTTTGCATTTGTGCTAATTCAGTCCTCAACCTTCTTTTTGTGCCGATTCGGTCCTAAACGTTTCGCATTTGAACCAATTTAGCCCATCCAGTCAACTTTGACCGGCCGGCGATGACGTGAACATTGGCCGGGCCGACGTGGCATTTTAAATAATATTTCAATTTTTTTCTCTTTTGTTTTTTTTTATTTATTATTGTCCTTCATCTTCTTCCTCCGGCCACCTCCAGCACGTCGCCTGGTGGCTAGAGTCTTGGGCCGGCGGGCTACGGGTGCCAGCGCGGTTGTACGAGTCCGGCATCGACGCCGCTCTCCGGCGTCCAGCAACGGCGCCATTGGGCCACTCGTGCCATGGCATTGCCTTTGTCGGGCTGGCCCAGCGAAGGCAACTATGATGCCATTGCTAGGTGAGTCCGGCACTGCCAGTGAACGATCCTGCCTGGTAATCTAAACGGACAGTTGTGATTATACCCAGAATCGACCGGTTTTGTGGGTTTCAGCTTCGAAGGGGCATGTGCTACGGTTTGGGTCTCATCAATGCCCTGAGACGGGGACTTGGGGGATTCAAACAAATTGCAGAGCCTTTGGACCTTACCATTGACGGAATCGATCGAATTGTAGATATTCTTGACATAACCAGCTTCCTCAAAAGAGGGCTTATTGCCGTAGGGCTTCCCCGCGGGGGGCTCCGCGTGCATGGTGAAGGGCCGGTTGAAGAGAGAAGATCTCCGCTTGGCGGAGAAATCAAAATTGGCATCGTAATTCGCCATCAAAAATAGCAAAAAGCAGGGGAAACAATCGAGCGGTTCTGGCAAAAATCAAGAGCTCAATGGACGATGATGATGATAGAGAAAATAGGGAGTCCGGATAGATTGGGGTGTTTCGTTTTACGGTTCCCAAGCCCAATGGCGCCGGATTCACCCAGCCATGGCGTCGGCTGGCGCCGATGCAGGACTCGCGCAGTGGCACTCGGGACCAGTGGACTGCTAGCTACGTCCTCCAGCCACCGATGACGTGCTTTGGAGGAAGAAGACGAAGGAGAATCAAAAAGAAAAAGAAAAAAAAAAAGGAAAAAAATCCCAAAAAAATTGAAAAATTATTAAGAGATTATTAAAAATATCTCGTTAGCATCGGCCGGCGTCCATGTCGGTGCCGGCGGGCCAAAGTTGGCCGGATGAGCTAATTGATATAAATACGAAATGTTTAGGATTGAATCGGCACAAAAATAGATTTAGGACCGAATTAACACAAATGTAAAAGGTTTAAGATTAAATTGACTAAATTCAAAGGTTTATGACTGAATTGGTAACAATGAATAGGTTTAGGACTTTTTTGATAATTTTTCCCGTGTTTGTACGTACTTGACATCAAATAATTGATTGATGAATAAGTGATCGAGTATTATCACCTCACGACTTGAAACATTCACAAATCCATCGATAAATCGAGCATCACTATTTTCGTTTGTCCCTACTCTGCACGCAATCTTACAAAAAGAATGAAGAGTCCCCTCGATAGAAAAAACTCCGACACCACGGAAAAGATTCCCATTTTCTAAGCATATTTGGACATGAAGGAAGCCGTCACAAAATCCAATTGTCCCTGCTGCAATATGGACCGGTTGTCATCCTCCTAATTACTCGGATTTAAACTCAATAATTTAATCGAACCACCTACTTTCTCGGACAGAAAAAAGGGTCCATCGCGCTTCATCTTTCCAAAACCCCAGCTAATCACTGCTCTTTCTTCTCAAAGTGATCACTTGTCATCTATGCTCTATTCATTTGGCTTATCAACTTCATTATCGTTTCCAAATTCTGGGTGTTGTGGTATGACATTCCTGGAGATGCAAATGTGAATTTTATTATAAAATTTTCACATTAAAAAATTGATATGACGTGGAGCAGCTTAATATATTTTAATTGACTTATAACTTAATGACTTAAACTTTTGAATAAAGATAGGTTCAACTTAATATATTGATAGACTCTAACTTGTAAATGAGTAGCATAGCCCACCTATTTTTTGCGCACTATGTAAAGGCTCGGGGTCGGAGCTCACCTCACTCCCCTTTTCCTTATTTGAACTTTCACAACTATTTCGCTTTAGAAAAGCATGAAGACATTTTTTGAGGCAACGTCCCCGTCCAATCTCATCGTCCCCATCTTAGTCGTTGCCGCCGCCGCCCTCTTCTTGATCGCCCTCAAGCGGAGGCCCAACCTCCCTCCGAGCCCCAAGGCATTGCCGGTCCTCGGCCACCTCCACCTCCTCGGCCCCCTCATCCATCATTTCTTCGGCAACTTAGCACCCCGCCGCGGCCCCTTGATTAGCCTCTGTCTCGGGTCGGTGCTGTGCGTCATGGCCTCGACCCCGCGCTGGAGCTCCTCAAGACGCACGAGCTGACATTTATGGCGCGCAAGCACAACGCAGCCGTCGACCACCTGACCTACATGTCGGCCTTCGTGTGGGCGCCCTACGGGCCGTACTGGAAGTTCATCAAGAAGCTGAGCCAGACCGTGCTCCTGGGGGCTCGCACCCTCAACCAGTTCCTCCCCATCCGCACCAGTGAGCTCCGACACTTCATCCGAGCCTTGTACGAGAAATCTTTGAGCGGCAAGAGCGTCAACGTCACGCAAGAGCTGGTGAAGTTGGCGAACAACATCATCTCTCAGATGATGCTGAGCATTCGGAGCTCGGGCGTGGGCAGCCAGGCCGACGAGGTGAGTACCCTCGTGAGGGAGGCCACTCAGATCTTCGGTGAATTTAATGTGTCCGACTTCATCTGGTTTTGCAAGAATGTCGATTTTCAGGGCTATAAGAAGCGATTCGAGGACATTCACAAGAGGTACGATGGCGCGCTATTTGAGTTAAATTGATCATAATGACAGATACTTGTACATGCCTACACACACATATTTTGTATACGCATCCTGTGATTGATGAACAGATATGATGCGCTGTTGGAGAAGATCATTACAGATAGAGAGGATTTGAGAAGGAAGAAGAGAGTGCAAAGAGCGGAGGACGAAGGAGGGAAAGAAGAAGTGAAGGATTTCCTGGATGTGATACTTGACATCTACGAGGATGAGAACTCAGAGATGAAGTTGACCAGAGAGCACATTAAGGCACTGGTTTTGGTAAGGGCAAACTCATTCATTAATTAGCTCGTAATTAACTCTCTTGGATTTGAAAAGCCAAGGGTTGATCGAACTCCATTTTCTTTCTACGAACACAATTATATCGGGAGCTCACAGGGGTACGATATCGCAGATATTTAACCGATGAGAAAGTCGACGGAACAGTTTTACGTGGTGTGTCTAGGTGGTATCATTCGACCAATCGATTGTCATCGTATTTGTGTTTTCCTTAGAATACTTGATTGGATGAGTGACATCACGTCAACATGTCGCGGGATATAAATCCTCTCCTTAACTTAGCTGCATATTCGTAATTGATTATCTTGTGAAATGGACTATGGGTGAAGTAAGTAGTTTCACAAAATGAGTTTTCTAGTGAATAATACGACATGCGATATCTGCCGAGTCCTTAGGGCGTCCCTAAATTGTAGCGAAGCTTCTTTTGCGTTTTTGAGCTTAACTATATTGCATGGATTGCGGAGGCATTTTTGCGAAGCCAAGAATGCATGTAGCAGAATGAGAAGCGGATGGACATCTTGATTCATGCGTAACCGAGTTTAATGCAACAGATGGAAATTCTAGGATAACCCGAAACTGATCAGGCCACGGTCTGTTTCACTTACCATTAAACATGAATCGATAACCTCGTTGCATAGCTGATGAAAAATCGAGACTATCTTCTGAACCATGTTAGATAAAATTGGCTAAAATCTAAACCATTTCCTTCGTACAACTGATAAAAGAACAGAAAAGATGTCTGAAGTCCAGCCGCTTTTCTTGCTTTTTCACGAATCGTTTTGCTCTCATCCTAGGATATATTCACCGGGGGCACGGACACGTCGGCCACCGCAATCGATTGGGCTCTGGCCGAGCTCATCAACAACCCGGTGGTGCTCGAGAAGGCAAAGGAGGAGATAACTTCCGTCGTGGGCGGTCACAGGTTAGTGGATGAGTCCGACGTGAAATCGCTGCCGTACGTACAGGCCATCATAAAGGAGGCGCTCCGTCTCCACCCTCCGATCTCGATGGTCCGCGAAAGGCGGTCCAGGAATGCCAAATCAGAGGGTACACAATCCCCATAGACACCTTGCTGATCGTGAACATTTCGGCTATAGCTAGAGACCCAAATGTGTGGGCCAATCCCCTGCAGTTCAGCCCAGAAAGGTTTCTCGAGCCCACAGAAGGGAACCCGGCGGGGGTCGTCGACGTGAAGGGCCAACATTTTGAGCTGTTGCCTTTCGGGTCCGGTAGGAGGGGCTGTCCAGGGATTTCGCTCGCAATGCAGGAGTTGCCGACGATGCTGGCGGCGATGATCCAGTGCTTCGATTGGAGGCCGTGCGATCGGGCCGTACAGGAAGTCAAAGCGGTCGACATGGACGAACGGCCCGGATTGACCTGTCCTAGGGCCAATGAATTGTTTTGTTTGCCCGTGTCGCGTCCGGCTCTCTAGAGTTCTTAGGCAACTAGAAACTCACGGGTTCAGCAATTGGGTCCAAAATGCCATAATTGGGCTTCCTTGAATCAAAATAAATATAAAGTTGTCCATTTTCTTTCGATTTGAAGTTAAAGTGGATTTAGTTTCACGTTTTGTCCAAAATGCCACAATAGTGCTTCGATTGCACCTAGTGTAAAATCCCATCTTTCTTCTCTTATAGAGTGAAAAGCCACGACTCAAATACTTGGTTCTTTTTTCTTAAACCATTTGAGATGAGCGGAATGAGATATATAGTCTCGGATGAACGGGCGATTTGCGCGTATCCTTCAGGAATAGTGCGGGATAAAAAGGAAAAATCTGTAGACTCGGTAAAGCATCAAGAAGTATATATCACACAAGAAAACTATAATCTTATCACTCTCTACACAAAGCCAGTGACCTATTACAAAAAAAAAAAAAGAAAAGAAGACTAGTCCGACTCTTGAGAGTGTACAAATATGAATGGCCGGGATTGACCGCTCCGGCGGCCCGCGATCAGGTTTTTAGCAATTGAGTCTCATCGGGGGCCGAATTCCTTTTAACTTACTGCTCCTAGGAAGTTCAGTCCTATCTTTGCTAATTTTGACCTTAGTATTTGTTTACAAGAGATATAAATCATCGGAGAGCCCGTGCCTCTCAACTTGTGGTACTGGTACATAGAAATGAAAATCGCCATGACTTCGAGAAAGCTTCGAGCGATCTGATCCTTTTCTTCCACTGACGTAGAAAGAGGGCTTTTTTCCAATTTAGTATAAAAAAACATTTTTCTACCAAAATAGGTTTAAAAATAATTTATTTACCATTAAATGCCGAGCGACACCCGTTCAACACTTTGAGTGCCGAGCTAGACTTGCTTGGCACCCACACTGCCGAGCAACCACATTTCTTTTCTTTTCTTTTTTTAATTTTTTTTATTGTTTTAGTTGCTCGGCACTTTGAGTGCCCATAGAAAGACGCACCTAGTTAAGTGTTAAATTCACTTTGAAGCTGCCAAAAGAATTCTACGATACTTACGAGGAACAATGGATTATGGCATTTGCTATCAATCAAGTGCAACGGCCAAACTCATCGGGTGTACTAACAACGATTGGGCGGGATCAGTTGATGATAGGAAGAGTACTATTGGCTATGCATTCACATTAGGTTTTGGAATATTCTCATGGGCATCCAAAAACCAAGAGTTAGTAGCACAGTCTACTGCATAAGTGAGTACGTCGCCTGCTACAACTACCAGTCAAGCAATATGGCTTCAAAGAATTCTAGAAGACATTGGAGAAGAGCAGACATAATCGACTCTAATATTTTGCGACAACAAGTCCGCGATCGCTATATCTAAGAATCCTGTCTTTCACGGAAGAACCAAACATATCGATGTCAAATATCACTTCATACGAGAAATGCATAATAGTGGAGAGATTGAGATCAAATATTTCAAGACCGAAGACCAAGTTGCGGATATATTCACTAAAAGTATATGGATCAAGTAAATGGATCAAGGAGGAGTGTTTATAATTGATCCAATCACCAGAAAAAATCCAGAATAATCCTAAAAGTATCTAGTCTTCATACGGTAGAGGAATGGTATAGAATTATCTAGAGTATGTAGAAAAATCTTGGTTGACAAGTCAAAGTGTACATGGTTATCAATAAAGACACGTAGGGCATGTATCCACCATATGTACATGATAGTGCTCTTGTAAGAATACATGAAGAGAGCAAAACAAAAAAAACTAGTCAAACAGCCATTAATTTCAGCGAAGACGAAGGCGCACATTTGCTTTTGCTTTTGCTTGTCCGAATTGCTATTCCAACAAAAACAACGGAGGAGTCGAAGCGTCTTCTCGCTCGGTTTTCGTTTCTCACGGCGAGTAATCGCGTTCTGACTTCTTAAGCGAAGCCTTAATTGCATGTTGCCCACCAAAAGTAGCACTAAACATTAAACAACACAGTGTGATCCATGCGTTAAAGAGCTTCTTGATCCGCGTAACCCTAGTCCAAATCAGTGTGCCCTTCCATCTATTTTTTGGCCTCTATGTTTTGTTGATCTTTGAGCTTCGAGTTGACTTTGTGCGGGAAAGAGAGAGAAAGTCTGGCATTCAGCAGCACAAGTGATCCTCAAACTTTGAAAAGTTACAGATTACCCCCCTAAATTAGCATCATTGCACAGTAACTCCCGAACTTTTAAAAGTTACAAATTACCCCCTGGTTTTGATATTTGTTGCGGTCGCTAGTTTTTTTTTTTTTTTTTGCCCACATAGCCATTAAGTCTCGCATAACGACTGGACTTATTCAATTTTTTTTACCAATATAATCTCTATTTCATGGTTGATGGAGCTAAGAAAACCAACTAGAGATTATTTGGATCAAGAAAAATGAGTTTGATCATTTTCAGGTAACAAAATGAAAATCCAGGACTGCATGATTTATAACTTTGCACGGTTCAGAAGCCATTGGGCAATGTTGGCGGATCAAAACGTAAATGTCCAACGGAACCAACGAAAACTAGAATTCTCTCTTCTGGACTTTAAAAACAAAAAAGAGCATTTCATCCTCTATTAGACACAATATATATATATATATATATATATATATATGAAAATAAACTATTACATTCTCGAATTAATCTCTCCATTGCTAAAAAAGAACAAGACTACTATAGATAACCATCACACTTACACAAAGTACAGACCATGCATAATAATATGAGGAAAATTGTAAAGTCTTAAATTTATTGTACGGCAGTCAATTCAGTCTTAAATTTTTTAACTGTCTCAATTTAGCCCTAAACCCTCTGAAGATTTGACAATTTAGTGCTAAACTTTTAACAATTTGCTAATTTATTCATTTTGGCTAATTTTTGCAGGAATAGTTAACGTGTCAAACTAATCAACGTGGATCCTCCTACGTGGCACGATCGGCGTTGATGTGGTTTATATTTTTTAAAATTTTCTGAATTTATTCTTCTTTTTATTTTTTTTTCTTTCATCTCTTTTTCCTTTCTTTTATTATTTCCTTTTTTCCCTCCCCCAGCCATCACCGAGCCTCGTTGATGCCCGAGAGAGGTTGCTCGCCTCAGGGCACGGCCACCCTCACGGGCTTTGAGCGAGGGTCCAAGTTAGTTAGAGAGTGGAGGGAAAAAGAAAAAGAAAACGGAAGGAAACCAAAGAAAAAGAAAAAGAAAAAGAAAAAGAAAAAGAAGAAGAAATATCTCAGAAAATTAAAATATTGCAAAAATTGTCCACGTCGGTAAGACAGTTGATATTTAATAAACCACCACATCGGTGATTTTTCACCAAAATTGGCCGGAAAAATTAAACCTGCAAATCATCAAAAGATTTAGGACTATATTAGCAAATTATCATAATATTTTGAATTATAATGATACAATTGAAAGGTTTATAGTTAAACCGACAAATTGTCAAAAGATTTAGGGCTAAATTGGCACAATCACAATGTTTTATTACTTGAATTAGCCGCCATACAATAAGTTTGGCAAATTTCATTAGTAACATGCCAACCTTGCATTTCTTGGGAAACTACAAAAACTATTTTTTTTGTAATGAACTTAGCATCGCACGATACTTAATAATTTCTTTATTTATTTGCATAAATATAAATCAAATATGAGTGGCAAACGCAATTGCACAATGTTTAAAAGTATATAGACTAGAACTTTAACTCTTTTGACTTGCAACTTGCAAGATACAATTATCAAATTATGCATCCAATCAACTCTGCCAAGAGTAACCATTAAGATATGGGTTGCATACAAGTGTTTTTCATCTAACATCAATAGTCTTGCTAGTTCCAATATTCCAAAACCACCATAAATTTCAGCCTTTAATCAGTGGTTCTACAGTTGCAAGCAATCACGAAAAAGTCCAATTTCATTACGCTTTCCCTTATTTATCACTTAGGGTTTTGGCACAAAGTGTTACATTTCAACAGTTCAGTTTTGAAAAGTCGGTCATACGTTGACTTTGTACCGATAATGACCGACATTGAAAGAGAACCCAACTTCGTGGGGCTCTATCGTTTACCGAAAAGAGTCCACAAAGTACATTACTTTTGTCGAAGTCGAAGCATCATTTATTCTATGTTGACATCGAGAGCAGGTGATGCAGTTAGGGAGATAGAGAAGTCTTTGCCCTAAACAATTTTCAGGTGGTGAAGCATAGAATTCGTCAATGTAATAATAGATAATTAACTTTTCACCAGCTTGTACGCCGAAAGCTAAACATTATTAGCTAATGATTAAGAGGCCAGATTTAGCCCATAGGGGTCAAATACATCTTCCTCGTCATGATAACTGATCCTTGGTCCCATAACTTGTACCCCGTGATAGTTTGAATTTAAACTGTTTCTTTGAAATTATATCTCGGATTTAATTTCTAATTTTTATGGATAAGAACACCATAAATATCATAAATTTCGCACATCGCTGACTTGAGTATTATAATTTTTTTTTCGATCACTTGCATTTCATAACTTTTTTCCCTGGTTACTTGAGTGCCATATAAATTTTTAATAAATTACTTAGGTGCCATAAGTTTTTAAAAATGCTCATTACAAGTGCTATGCCATGTCGGATTTTTGACATTTCAGTGATCGACTTTAAAAACTTTTGATAGTTAAGTAATCAATTTAAAGTTATGGTACTTCGAGTGGTAAAAAAATAAAGTTATGGCACTCAAGTAAGCGATGTATAAAATTTATGACACTTGTGGTGTTATTATCCCCTGGAATTGGTCAAGAGAGCCTGGTGTGGGGATAACATACTTGCTTTAGGTTCAAGCTTGTCTCCGCTTCCTTCCCGGTTAAGAATTGTCTTCATTGTAAAGAGCATCAAAGATGCGAGATTTCTTCAGTAAATGATATCCCAAGTGTTTTGAAGTGATGAGAATCTTGTATTAGGATTTTGTGTAATTTTTTGTGAGGTTGAAAGATTATTTCGTGAGAAATTGTGGGGGCCATTGTGTGAGTTATTGGTTGTCATTGAGGGCAATCAACCGTTGAGAGGGTTTAAGTAACTAAAGTGTTGTTGTAATTTTTATCATACCGCTTGATCTATAGTGAATTTTTTTGCCACTATCCTCGTGGACGTAGATCGCCCCAACCGAATCATGTAGATTTGATATTCAATTTATTAATTGATTCAATTTATTTTATTGTTCGATCTCTAATTTCACAACATTATATAATAATTAAAAATTTGGGACTCGTGGGTCCCATCAATTTGCAAAGAAACTCCAAGAACAGATTGAGAAAAATGCCCCTAAAATTGGTAGATCTAGGATAGAGAAGTCAACTCAAGCTATCTCACGAGTGAACCAATGGTCAAGTTGTATATTCAGAATTTGTCATCTTTTTTTTTTTTTTTATCGAAAAAATTTGTCATCTTCACATGGAGAGATTTATTGATTTGGGGCTTTCTAATAACTCATTGACGCATCGTGAATTTAATCTATGAATTGATTGGTTTGATAAGAAACTGAATCGAACCATGGATACCTTTATGATTGAGGTTGTGGGACACTAACCTCCCAAATACAAACGTTTGAGCCACTAGTCGGACGAGTAGTTTTCGTTTAAAACGAATATTTTGCGATGAATGTTAAGTCATGATAAACATATAAATATTCGCAAAGAGTGAATCTCATGTGAGATCAATATAGCAACCACGTGACTAACTCCAAATGAAATGACACTTGTCCATGGGGACCGAGTCGATGCTACCCTCGTTCTACCATGGACGCAACATTGGAATCAGTAACTCAGCCATTCACTAGAAGTATGCATGGAAAATAACAGATAAACACCTTACCACGTCGCTTGGCATATTAATTATCTAAGCAGTCTTAATGTATGTCCATAGACAACATTGTCCTAAAGTTTAGAGATTGTACAAATGCCATAGAGGTGAAGAATCACAAAATACTCTTCCGTGGAAATTTTAGACCTCTTGTTTTCCCTTTGCCTATGGGAGGAATTTCAACTTTTTATTGATTAAGTTGTTGAATTGTCTTTTCATTACACCATACTAAAATTTTGGTAGAAACACTTTTTCTTCAAAAAATTTTTTTTATAAATATTTTTTTTTTTTTTTTTTTTTTTATATTTATATTTTTAAAAAAAAAAAATAAAATTAAAAAAATATTATTCTTCCAAAAAAAAAAAAAAAAAAATATTTTTTTTATAAATATATTATTTTTATTTTTAAAAAAAAAAAAAAAAAAAAGGGGTTGTTAAATTAAACAAAATTCAAGGACCACATTATATATTGAGTTAAAGTTCAAAGATCATATTAATAAAATTAAAAGTTTAAAACTAGAATCAAAATTAAAAAAATTTTTGTGTGTGCTCAAACGCAAAAGGACTTTCGTTTGGCTCAATCATTTGCAAAGGACTTTAGGATTTCAAAAAAAAATATTCAACATTTTTTGAGGGGTTTGGAGAGATGCAATTGTATCTCCAAAGCTTTCTAAAGCTCATTGGGGGACCTTGAAGGTCCCTTGAGAAGTTGCATTCTCGGCCACATCTTTTTTTTTAAAACTTCCTAGTTTAATGAAAATGTGAAAAAAAGCCTATTTTACCATCATTTATTAACCAAAATTTTAGCTTTGCCTTTACTAAATATTTCCCCCATTTATATTTTTATTATTATTTTATAAAATCTCCTTAATTTAAATTAAAATTATTTTTTTTTTTTCCACTTTTCAGACCAAAAAAAAATTTGGTTTCTTGTCGGTTGACTTAATCAAGGATTCATTATATTGCACTAATTCAATTCCTATGGATGACGATTTTAATTAATGAAAAGAGGGAGGAATATGATATGGGGTAATAAGTTATTAATTTTTTTGGTACGTGCAGCAACCAAAGTTAAAGTTTTTTTTTTTTTTTTTTTTTTTAAATTTATTTTTTTAATTTTTTATTTAATTTTTAAATAAAATTTTTTTTATAAATATTTTTTTTTTTTTTTTTTTTTTTTTTTTTTTTTTTTTATATTTTATTTTAAATTTTATATTTTTTTTTTTTCTTTTTTTTTTTTACTTTTTTTTTTTTTTTAAAATTTTTTTTTTTTTTAAAGAATAACCTTTTTTTATCCTTTTTTTTTTTTTTTCTTTTTCCCCCCTTTTCTTTTTTTTTTTTTGGTTTTATTAGGTCCTTCCTTTTTTTTTTTTTTAGTTTTTTTTTTTTTTTTTTTTTTTTATTGTAAAGTAAAAAAAAAATTTTTTTTTTTTTTTTTTTTTTTATAAAAAAAAAAGAATTTTATCCTTTTCTTTTGTTGGTGGGAGTTTGGGGTTTTGCCGCCCCCCCAACCCCCGGGGCCGCCCCCGGGGGGCGCTCCCCCCCCCCCCCCCCCCCCCCCTTTTTGTGAACATTTCGGGGGAGAAAAAAGAAAAAAAAGGGAAGAACAGGAAACCGGAAGGAGGAAGGGGGGGGGTGGGGGGGGGGAGAAAAAGAGGGGAGGGGGGGGGTTATTAAGAGGAAGGGGAGGAGGGGGGGCCTAAGAATGAAAGAGAAGAGTGTGTGTTAATGAAGTGAAAAAGTGTGTGTACATACATAATTTAGCCCATCCTGGCCAAACACACTTTTTCACCTTGTGTTAGATGACATCTTTGGGGGGTTTGGAGGAAGAAGACGAAGGAGAATCAAAAGAAAAAGAACAAAAAAACCCCCAAAAAATTGAAAAATTATTAAAAATGTCCCGTCGGCATCGATCGGGGTCCATGTCGGCAGGCGGTCAAAGTTGGCCGGATGGGCTAAATTGATATAAATGAAAAAGGTTTAGGAGAATTGGCATAAAATTAGATTTATGACCGAATTAACACAAATGCAAAAGGTTTATGACTAAATTGACTCAATTCAAAGGTTTATGACCGAATTGGCACAAGCAATAGGTTTATGACTTTTTTGATAATTTTTCCCGTATTTGTACATACTTGACATCAAATAATTGATTGATGAACAAGTGATCGAGTATTATTACCTCACGACTTGAAACATTCACAAATCCATCGATAAATCGAAGAGCATCACTATTTTTGTTTGTCCTCTCGATCAAACTCCAATGCCACGGAAAAGATTCCCACTTTCCGAAGCATATTTGGGCATGAGGGAAGCCGTCACAAAATCCAAGTGTCCCTCGCTGCAATATGGACCGGTTGTCATCCTCCTAATTACTCGGATTTAAACTCAATAATTTAATCGGACCACCTTCTTTCTCGAGATAGAAAAAGGGTCCATCGCGCCTCATCTTTCATAAACCGTAGCAAATCACCGCTCTTTCTTCTCAAAGTGATCACTTGTCATGTATGCTCTATTCATTTGGCTTATCAACTTCATTATCTTTTTCAAATTCCGGGGCTATTGTGTGTTGGAGTTGGCGAATACTTCGGGGACCCTTGTTTCTCACACCGGAGTACGCCCACGTGAGCTTAGGGAAACCGAAGTGTTACCCAACGACATATGACCCCTACGCGCGGGATGCGGGGTTCGGGGGCAACGCCCCGACAGTCATGTCCCGCCGGTCCACGTGGGCGGGGGTCTTCGGGCGCGCGCCTCGACGGGGTTCCGAGCTGGTGCCCGTATGGTTAGAATTAAGAGGTTTAGATTTTTAGCCCGTTTTGGGGCATATATATTTTATTCGGTTTTGTCATTGTAAAATACGAGAATTGGTCAGTAACCGAAAAATATAGTGAAATCTCTTTGCGGGGACGTAGCCCTAATCTTGGGGTGAACCTGGTTAATCTCGTGCGTCTTTCAATTCTTCTTGATTCTATGTGTGATCGTCGATTCGGTTTTCGATAAATCCCTTCAATTGGTATCGAGCCTTGTGTTCGAGAGATTAGGGTTTATCGGAGATGTCGGGAGGGTCACGGATTGAGATCGAAAAATTCGATGGGACGCGATTCGATCAGTGGAAGATGAAGATGGAGGATCTACTTTGCGATCGAGATCTTTGGTCGGCAATTGAAACGGAAAGGCACATTCTTTGCGAAGCCTGGTGTCGTGATAAAGGAATCGGGCAAGGAAGCGGGGAAGGATGACGAGACGTCTTCCAAAAGGGCAGATCCAAAGGAGATTGAAGACTGGGATCGGATTGATCGGAAAGCAAAGGGTTTGATTCGGCTTTGTCTCACGAGACTCGATTCGACGAACGTGGTGAGCAAACCTACAGCCAAGGATTTGTGGCGAAACCGAGTCGCTATATCAAAGTAAGTCGTTGGTTAATAAGCTATTTTTGAGAAAAAAGCTGTATAATCTTCGGATGCATGAGGGCGACTCGTTTTACTGCACATCCGTATAGCTTTAACACGGTGATTAGTCAACTCGTATCAATCGGTGTTAAGTTTGAGGACGATGATAAGGCGATAACATTGCTTTGTTCACTGCCTGGATTCATGGGATAACTTGATTGTGGTGATCGGTGGTGGGGATAAGGAATTATCATATGAAAGTGTGTGTTACGCTTTGTTATCGGAGGAGACACGAAGAAAGGGATCGGGAAATTTCGGTAAAGAGGCATTGGCGGCTAGGGGAAGGCCAGCGAGAAGACTACGAATTGGAAAGGGTCCAGGTCCAAATCTCGTGGGCGATCGAAGAGTAGGGAGAGGAGGGTACGGTGTTTGGAGATGTGAAGAATGGGGCCATGTGAAGCGAGACCGTAAAAACAAGCCGGTTTTTAAGAAAGAAGCTGAATCATCCTCGGGTAAAAAGGAGGTCGATGCGGGAGATATGTATGTGGGCTGCTGCATGTATGGCGCAATCGACAAGGGATATCTCGGTTGATCGATACCGGTGCTTCACACCACATGACGCCTCATAGACACTTTGGTTTTGTGAATATGAGCAATATAATGGTGGGGATGTCATGCTAGGAGATGATCTGCAGTTCGGATTGTCGGGCGTGGCGGGGTGAAGGCGAGGATGAGTAATGGCACCGTGAAGACTATTCCGGACGTGATGCACATACCCTTGATGAGTAGAAATCATTATCGGTCGGTACGATGGCGATTCGGGGGTTACTTTTAGTGTGATAAGGATTCGTGCAAGATGACTCGAGGTTCTATTGTGATTGCACGAGGAGTCCGTTACGGGACATTATACAAGCTGCTCGGGGAAACAGATGACTATTGGTAGCGGATTTGTTTCGAAAAGGCCAAGGAAGATGGACATGATATGTCCATGTTGTGGCATCGAGGTTAGGGGCACATTGGTGAAAAGGGGCTGTCTACCTTAGTTTCGAGTCGAATGGTAGAAGGAGTTCCAAAATGCTCTATGGGTTTTGGGTTACGTGAACACTGTCTTCATGGAAAACAGAACCGAGTTAGCTTCCAACACACCGGCACGAGAGCAACGAGGTTCTCGAGCTGATTCACGGCGACGTTTTTGGACCTACTCCGACTCCATCTATTGGAGGATCCAGGTACTATGTATCATTCATAGATGATTTTTCGAGATATAGTTGGATTTATTTTATTAAGAGTAAATCGGAGATGTATTCGAGAAATTTCGTGAATTTAAGGCCCTGGTTGAAAATCAATTGGGCGGGAAGATCAAAGTCCTTCGTACGGATAACGGAGGTGAATTTTGTTCGGATAAGTTCGAGCAATTTTGTGTGGATAATGGTATTGCAAGGCGAAAGACGACTCCATATACGCCTCAACGAGAATGGGGTGGCCGAAAGGTTAAATCGGTCACTCATAGAAAAAGCGAGATGCATCTTGAGTTGGGCGGGTGTCCGGGGCCAGAATTTTGGGCGGAAGTCAGAGCCACGGCTTATTATTTGAAGAACCGGTCACCGACCTCATCGGTGAAGGATCGTACACCATATGAGGCGGCGTTTGGGAAGAAGCCGAGATCGTCACATGTTCGGGTGTTCGGGTGTGATGCATATGTTCATGTACCCAAGGAGAAACGGGGTAAGCTTGACAATAAGTCCGAGAAGAACATATTTGTCGGATACAAGGAAGGGGTCAAGGGCTATAAGGCGTGGAATCCAGAATCAAAGACCATTGTATACGACGGGGATGTCGTCTTTCGTGAATCACAATCCCAGGTTGGCACACGAAAGGGGATGAGCCCAAGAAAGTGGTAGTGCTTGAAGAAAATCCTAAAACTAAAGCTATGGAGATGGTTCCACAAGATACGCCGGTAGAATCGATTCCGAATCGGAGCAAGGGGACTCGATTAATGAAGTCGAGGATGTAGATTCGGATGAAGACTCGGATACGAGATAGCATGCCGGCTCTCGGGAGATCGACGCGGGAAAGAAAGGTACCACTTCGATACTCTCTTAGTGCTTTGAGTACGTTTCATGCTTTGAGCATTCTTGGAGTTGATCCTAGTTACGTAAAAGAGGCGAGATCCATGGATGATGCGAATCGGTGGGAGCTCGCAATGATAGATGAGGTGCGATCGCTTGATAAAAATGAAACATGGAGCTTGTGTAAATTGCCTAAGGATAGAAAGGCAATTGGGTGTAAATGGGTGTTCAAGCGAAAGCTGAAACCTAATGGGACCGTAGAGAAGTACAAGGCTAGGCTTGTAGCCAAGGGGGTACTCTCGGATCGAGGGTGTTGACTATGACGAGATTTTCTCTCCCGTGGCGAAGTTGACCTCGATACGATTTGTTACTGTCTGTAGCAGCTGCATATGATCTTGAGGTAGAACAGATGGATGTCAAGACGGCTTTCTTTCATGGGGACTTGGAGGAGGAGATATATATGAAGCAACCGAAAGGCTTTGAAGTAAAAGGAAAAGAAAATCTGGTGTGCAAATTAAAAAAGTCCTTATATGGGCTTGAAGCAGTCACCGAGGATGTGGTACGAGAAGTTTGACACGTATATGCTCCAACTTGATTTTGTGCGTTCAAATTCGACCATTGTGTTTATGTGAAGAGGACGAGCAATCGGTTTGTCATTCTCACGCTATATGTTGATGATATGTTGTTGATCGGGAATAGCGTGAAGATGGTGAAGTCCGTGAAGAGTTTGTTGGCTAAAAAGTTCGAAATGAAAGACTTGGGGCCTGCAAATTTTATTTTGGGCATGCAGATTAGTAGGGACCGTGAGAAACGGAAGGCGTGGGCTAGGGCGGGAGAAATACATTAAAGAAATTTTGAAGAAATTCAATATGATAGATCTCAAGCCTTGTTGGTACCCCCTATACCTTTAGGGACCAAGTTATCTCAGCGGAACACTTCTCCCAAAACGGATGAGGAAGGCGAGGAGATGGCCCGAGTTCCATACGCGAGTGCAGTGGGTAGCTTGATGTATGCTATGGTGTGCACGCGTCCGGATATAGCCCAAGCAAGTGGGAGTCTTGAGCCGATATATGTCTAACCCGGGTAGAGAACACTGGGAATGCGATCAAAAGAGTTTTCGGGTATCTTCGTGGAACTTCGAATTTTTCTTTATGTTTTGAAGGTACGGGGAATGAAAACATGCTTGATATCATAGGCCATGTAGATTCAGATTGGGGTGGAGATATTGATAGTAGACGGTCCACTAGCGGGTTTGTTTTCACATTGTTTGGTCTTTGCATTGAGTTGGATGAGTAGAAGGCAAAGCGTGGTAGCGCTTTCTTCTACTGAGGCTGAGTATATGGCTCTTACTCATGCTGGAAAAGAGGCCGTATGGTTACGGCGGTTGTGCTCGGAGCTTGGTTTTGAGCAAGGTGCTATAGATGTAAGATGTGATAATCAAGGGGCTATTTATTTAGCCAAGAATCCGGCGTTTCACTCACGCACAAAGCACATTGATATTCAATATCATTTCATCGTAGAAAAAGTGGAGAAGAATGAGGTTCGACTTGTAAAGGTCGACACGGTAGAAAATAGTTCGAGCTTCCTTACTAAAGGCAGTCACAGGTGCGAAGTTTGAATGGTGCTCTTCTTGCGATTGAATTGAAGAAGAATGATATTGGAAGGGCTCTTATTTGCGCGAAGTATCCACCAAGTGGGAGAATGTTGGAGTTGGCGAATACTTCGGGGACCCTTGTTTCTCACACCGGGTACGCCCACGTGAGCTTAGGGAAACCGAAGTGTTACCCAACGACATATGACCCCTGCGCGCGGGATGCGGGGGTTCGGGGGCAGCGCCCCGACACGGGTGTCCCGCTGCCCGGTCGGCGGGCGGGGGTCGGGGGCAACGCCTCCCGACGGGGTTCCGCTTGGCTGGCCCGTATGGTTAGAATTAAGAGGTTTAGATTTTTAGCCCGTTTTGGGGCATATATATTTTATTCGGTTTTGTCATTGTAAAATACAGAATTGGCTGTAACCGAAAAATATAGTGAAATCTCTTTGCGGGACGTAGCCCTAATCTTGGGGTGAACCTGGTTAATCTCGTGCGTCTTTCAATTCTTCTTGATTCTCTGTGTGATCGTCGATTCGGTTTTCGATAAATCCCTTCATTGTGGTATGAGATTCCTAGAGAAGCCTTATAAATGTTGAGATGCACATGTGGGTTTTGTTAGAAAAATTTCACATCAAAAAATTGATATGACGTGGAGCAGTTAATATATTTTAATTGGCCAATAACTCAATGACTTAAGCTTTTAAACAAAGATATGTTTATCTTAATATGTTGACAGACTCTAACTTGTAAACAAGTAGAAGCCTACCTATTTTTTGTGCACTATATAAAGGCTCAGGGTCGGAGCTCACTTTACTCCTCTTTTCCTTATTTGAACTTTTACAACTATTTCGCATTAGAAAGGCATGAAGACATTTTTTGAGGCAGCGTCCCCGTCCAATCTCATCGTCCCCATCTTCTTCGTCGTCGTCACCGCCACCACCGCCCTCTTCTTGATCGCCCTCAAGCGGAGGCCCAACCTCCCTCCGAGCCCCAAGGCATTGCCGGTCCTCGGCCACCTCCACCTCCTCGGCCCCCTCATCCATCATTCCTTCCGCGACTTAGCAGCCCGCCACGGCCCCTTGATTAGCCTCCGCCTCGGGTCGGTGCCGTGCGTCGTGGCCTCGACCCCCGACCTCGCACGGGAGCTCCTCAAGACGCATGAGCTGACGTTCGTGGCGCGTAAGCACAACGCGGCCATCGACCACCTGACCTACAAGTCGGCCTTCGCGTTCGCGCCCTACGGGCCGTACTGGAAGTTCATCAAGAAGCTGAGCCAGACGGAGCTCCTGGGGGCTCGCACCCTCAACCAGTTCCTCCCCATCCGCACCAGCGAGCTCCGACACTTCATCAGAGCCTTGTACGATAAATCTTTGAGCGGCGAGAGCGTCAACGTCACGCAAGAGCTGGTGAAGTTGGCGAACAACATCATCTCTCAGATGATGCTGAGCATTCGGAGCTCGGGCGGGGACAGCCAGGCTGACGAGGCGAGGACCCTCGTGAGAGAGGTCACTCAGATCTTCGGCGAATTTAACGTGTCCGACTTCATCTGGTTTTGCAAGAACGTCGATTTTCAGGGCTATAAGAAGCGGTTCGAGGACATTCACAGGAGGTACGACGGTGCCCTACTTGAGTTAAGTTAGACAAATACTTTTACATGCCTACACACATATTTTGTACACGTAAGCTTGCTTGCCGTGGTGTGTCGAGTCGTGGGTTCGAATCAGCCTCCCTGCAAATGCGGGGGTAAAGCTGCCTTAGAGTATTCCCTTCCCCGCATACTCACGAAGTGGGTATTGAACCCAGGTCGGCCCTTTTTTTTTATCCTTTGATTGATGAACAGATATGATGCGCTGTTGGAGAAGATCATTCGAGACAGAGAGGAGTTGAGAAGGAAGAAGATAATGCGAAGAGCGGAGGAAGGAGGAGGGAAAGAAGAATTGAAGGATTTTCTAGACATGATGCTCGACATCTACGAGGATGAGAACACGGAGATGAAGTTGACCAGAGAGCACATTAAGGCACTGGTTTTGGTAAAGGGCAAACTCATTCATTAATTAGTTCGTAATTACCTCTCTCGGATTTTTTTTTGTCGGAAACTCTCTCTCTCTCTCTCTCTCTTGGATTCGAAAGGCCAGGAGCTTATCGAACTCCTATTTTTCTTTTCACGAACACAATCATATGACGAGCTCGTAAATTTTTTTTTTTTTTTGCACAAGTCTATACTCACGGGATACGATATTCCGGATGTTTAACTCGTGACCGGAACAGCTTTATATGGCATGTTTAGGTGGTGTCATTCGATCGATTGATAGTCATTGTATTTTGCGTTCCTCTTTGAATACTCGATTGGATGAGTGACATCACGTTAACATGTCACGTGACAAAAACCATCTCCTTAACTTAGCTACATGATTGTAATCCTTTAAGAAATGGACCAGAATCCATAACTGGTCAACCAAGAAGAGTTTAGACTATCTTTACATAAAACTTTAGTATTGTTAACGTAACTAAACCTACTATGACTGAAGTACGTAGTTTCACAAAATGAGTTTTCTAGAGAAGGCAGAGGACATGCGATATCTGCCTGAGTCCTTATGGCGTCCCTAAATATGCCGATAACTAGGGAAGCTTCTTTTGTGTTTTGAGCTAAATTTTTTGCATGTACTACGGGGCATTTTTGCGAAGCACAGAATGCATGTAGTAGAATCAGAACCGAGTGTGCCAGGAGAACACGAAACTGATTATTAGCCCACGGTCTGTTTCACTCACCATTTCACGAGTTTTGTCGCTCTCATCCTAGGATATATTCACTGCCGGCACCGACACATCGGCCACCGCCATCGAATGGGCACTGGCTGAGCTCATCAACAATCCGGTGGTGCTCAAGAAGGCCAGGGAGGAGATAAGTTCCGTCGTGGGCGGTCACAGGTTGGTGGATGAGTCCGACGTGAAATCGCTGCCGTACGTCCAGGCCATCATAAAGGAGGCGCTTCGTCTCCACCCTCCGATCCCGATGGTGGCGCGAAAGGCGGTCCAGGAATGCCAAATCAGAGGGTACACAATCCCCAGAGACACCTTGCTGTTTGTGAACATTTGGGCTATAGCTAGAGACCCAAATGTGTGGGCCAATCCCCTGCAGTTCAGCCCAGAGAGGTTTCTCGAGCCCACAGACGGGAACCCGGCGGGGGTCGTCGACGTGAAGGGCCAGCATTTCGAGCTGTTGCCTTTTGGGTCGGGTCGGAGGGGCTGTCCAGGGATTTCGCTCGCGATGCAAGAGTTGCCGACGGCGCTGGCGGCGATGATCCAGTGCTTCGATTGGAAGCCGTGCGATCGGGCCGGACAGGAAATCGAAGCGGTCGACATGGACGAACGGCCCGGATTGACCTGTCCTAGGGCCAATGAACTGTTTTGTTTGCTCGTGTCGCGTCCGGGCTCTCTAGAGTTCTTAGGCAACTAGAAACCCACGGCTTCAGCAATTGGGTCCAAAATACCATAATTGGGCTTCCTTGAATCAAATAACCATAAAGTTGTCCCCTTTCCTTTCGATTTGAAGTTAAAGTGGATTTAGTTTCACGTTTTGTCCAAAATGCCATAATAGCGCTCCGATTGCACCTAGTTTAAAATCCTATCTTTCTTCTCTTATAGAGTGAAAACCCACGCTCAAATACTTGGTTCTTTTTTCTTAAACCATTTGAGGTGAGCGGAAGGAGATATGTAGTCTCGGATGAACGGGTCGATCTGCGCGTGTCCGTCGGAATATTGCGGGATAAAAAGGAAAAATCTGTAGACCCGGTAAAGCATCAAGAAGTATATATCACACAAGAAAATTATAACCTTATCACTCTCTACACAAAGTCAGGGACCTATTACCAAAAAAAAAAAAAAAAAAACTAAGACTAGTCCGACTCTTGAGAGTGTACAACTATGAACGGCCGGGATTGACCGCTCCGCCAGGCGGCGATCAGGTTTTTAGCAATTGAGTCTCATCGGGGGCCGAATTCCTTTTAACTTACTGCTCCTAGGAAGTTCAGTCCTATCTTTGCTAATTTTGACCTTAGTATTTGTTTACAAGAGATATAAATCATCGGAGAGCCCGTGCCTCTCAACTTGTGGTACTGGTACATAGAAATGAAAATCGCCATGACTTCGAGAAAGCTTCGAGCGATCTGATTCTTTTCTTCCACTGACGTAGAAAGAGGGCTTTTTTCCAATTTAGTATAAAAAAATATTTTTCTACCAAAATAGGTTTAAAAATAATTTATTTACCATTAACTGCCGGCGACACCCGCTCGACACTTTGAGTGCCGAGCAAGGCTTGCTCGGCACCCACACTGCCGAGCAACCACATTTTTTTTAAATTTTTTTTATTGTTTTCGTTGCTTGGCACTTTGAGTGCCGGTAGAAAGACGCACCTAATTAAGTGTTAAAATTCACTTTGAAGCTGCCAAAAGAATTCTACGATACTTACGAGGGACAACGGATTATGGCATTTGCTATCAATCAAGTGCAACGGCCAAGCTCATCGGGTGTACTAACAGCGATTGGGCAAGATCAGCTGATGATAGGAAGAGTACTACTAGCTATGTATTCACATTAGGTTCCGGAATATTCTCATGGGCATCCAGAAAACAAGAGTTAGTAGCACAGTCTACTGCGAAGTTGAGTACGTCGCCGCTGCTACAACTACCAGTCAAGCAATATGGCTTCAAAGAATTCTAGAAGACATTGGAGAAGAGCAGACAGAATCGACTCTAATATTTTGCGACAACAAGTCCGCGATCGCTATATCTAAGAATCCTGTCTTTCAAGGAAGAACAAAACATATCGATGTCAAATATCACTTCATACGAGAAATGCAGAATAGTGGAGAGATCGAGATCAAATATTGCAAGACCGAAGACCAAGTTGCGGATATATTCACTAAAAGTATATGGATCAAGTAAATGGATCAAGGAGGAGTGTTAATAATTGATCCAATTACCAGAAAAAATCCAGAATAATCCTAAAAGTATCTTGTCTTCATACGGTAGAGGAATAGTATAGAATTATCTAGAGTATGTAGAAAAATCTTGGTCGACAAGTCAAAGTGTACATGGTTAGCAATAAAGACACGTAGGGCATGTATCCACCATATGTACATGATAGTGCTCTTGTAAGAATACATGAAGAGAGCAAAACAAAAAAAAAACTAGTCAAACAGCCATTAATTTCAGCGAAGACGAAGGCGCACATTTGCTTTTGCTTTTGCTTGTCCGAATTGCTATTCCAACAAAAACAACGGAAGAGTCGAAGCGTCTTCTCGCTCGGTTTTCGTTTCTCACGGCGAGTAATCGCGTTCTGACTTCTTAAGCGAAGCCTTAATTGCATGTTGCCCACCAAAAGTAGCACTAAACATTAAACAACACAGTGTGATCCATGTATTAAAGAGCTTCTTGATCCGCGTAACCCTAGTCCAAATCAGTGTGCCCTTTCATCTATTTTTGGCCTCTATGTTTTGTTGATCTTTGAGCTTCGAGTTGACTTTGTGCGGGAAAGAGAGAGAAAGTCTGGCATTCAGCAGCACAAGTGATCCTCAAACTTTGAAAAATTACAGATTACCCCCTAAATTAGCATCATTGCACAGTAACTCCCGAACTTTTTAAAAGTTACAAATTTCCCCCTGGTTTTGATATTTGTTGCGGTCGCTAGTTTATTTTTTTTTTTTTTGCCCACATAGCCATTAAGTCTCGCATAACGACTGGACTTATTCAATTTTTTTTACCAATATAATCTCTATTAGCTCCATCAACCATGAAATAGAGATTATTTGGATCAAGAAAAATGAGTTTGATCATTTTCAGGTAACAAAATCAAAGTCCAGGACTGCATGATTTATCACTTTGCACAGTTCAGAAGCCATTGGGCAATGTTGCCAAAGTTCAAGACGGTGGGGTGGCCGGTGGAGTTGCCCCCACTCGCTGGCGGATCAAAACGTAAATGTCCAACGGAGCCAACAAAAACTAGAATTCTCTCTTCTGGACTTTAAAAACAAAAAAGAGCATTTCAACCTCTATTAGACACAATATATATATATATATATATATATATATATATATATATGAAAATAAACTATTACATTCTCGAATTAATCTCTCCATTGCTCAAAAAGAACAAGACTACTATAGATAACCATCACACTTACACAAAGTACAGACCATAATAATATGGGGAAAATTGTAAAGTCTTAAATCTATTATACGGCAGTCAATTCAGTTTTAAATTTTTTAACTGTCTCAATTTAGCCCTAAACCCTTTGAAGATTTGACAATTTAGTGCTAAACTTTTTAACAATTTGCTAATTTATTCATTTTGGCTAATTTTTGCAGGAATAGTTAACGTGTCAAACTAATCAACGTGGATCCTCCTACGTGGCACGATCGGCGTTGATGTGGTTTATATTTTAAAATTTTCTGAATTTATTCTTCTTTTTATTTTTTTCTTTCATCTCTTTTTCCTTTCTTTTATTATTTTCCTTGTTTTTGCTCCCCAGCCATCACCAAGCCTCGTTGATGCTCGAGAGAGGTTGCCTGCCTCGAGGCACGGCCACCCTCACAGGCTTTGAGCGAGGGTCCAAGTTAGTTAGAGAGTGGAAGGAAAAACAAAAAGAAAACGGAAGGAAACCAAAGAAAAAGAAAAAGAAAAAGAAGAAGAAATATCTTAGAAAATTAAAATATTGCAAAAATTGTCCACGTCGAGAGGACAGTTGATATTGAATAAACCACCACATCGGTGATTTTTCACCAAAATTGGCCGGAAAGATTAAACCTGGCAAATCATCAAAAGATTTAGGATTAAATTAGCAAATTATCATAATATTTCGAATTATAATGATACAATTGAAAGATTTATAATTAAACTGACAAATTGTCAAAAGATTTAGGGCTAAATTGGCATAATCGCAATGTTTTATTACCGAATTAGCCGCCATACAATAGGTTTGGCAAATTTCATTGGTAACATGCCAACCCTGCATTTCTTGGGAAACTACAAAAACTATTTTTTTTGTAATGAACTTAGCATCGCACGATACTTAATAATTTCTTTATTTATTTGCATAAATATAAATCAAATATGAGTGGCAAACGCAATTTTACAATGTTTAAAAGTATATAGACTAGAACTTTAACTCTTTTGACTTGCAACTTGCAAGATACAATTATCATATTATGCATCCAATCGACTCTGCCAAGAGTAACAATTAAGATATGGGTTGCATACAAGTATTTTTCATCTAACATCAATAGTCTTGCTAATTCCAATATTCCAAAACCACCATGAATTTCGGCCTTTAATCAGTGGTTCTACAGTTGCAAGCAATCACGAAAAAGTCCAATTTCATTACGCTTTCCCTTATTTATCACTTAGGGTTTTGGCACAAAGTTGTTACATTTCAACCGTTCAGTTTTGAAAAGTCGGTCATACGTTGACTTTGTACCGATAATGACCGACATTGAAACCCAACTTCGCGGGGCTCTCTCGTTTACCGAAAAGAGTCCACAAAGTACATTACTTTTGTCGAAGTCGAAGCATCATTTATTCTATGTTGACATCGAGAGCGGGTGATGCAGTTAGGAGATAGAGAAGTCTTTGCCCTAAACAATTTTCAAGTGGTGAAGCATAGAATTCGTCAACGTAATAATAGATAATTAACTTTTCACCAGCTTGTACGCCGAAAGCTAAACATTATTAGCTAATGATTAAGAGGCCAGATTTAGCCCATAGGGGTCAAATACATCTTCCTCGTCATGATAACTGATCCTTGGTCCCATAACATGTACCGCCGTGATAGTTTGAATTTAAACGATTTCTTTGAAATTATATCTCGAATTTAATTTCTAATTTTTACGGATAAGAACACCATAAATGTCATAAATTTCGCACATCGCTAACTTGAGTATTATAATTTTTTTTTCGATCACTTGCGTTTCATAACTTTTTTTCCCGATTACTTGAGTGCCATATAAATTTTTAATAAATTACTTAGATGCCATAACTTTTTAAAAATGCTCATTACAAGTGCTATGCCATGTCGGATTTTCGACACTTCGGTGATCGACTTTAAAAACTTTTGATACTTAAGTAATCAATTTAAAGTTACGGTACTCGAGTGGTAAAAAAATAAAGTTATGGCACTCAAGTAAGCGATGTATAAAATTTATGACACTTGTGGTGTTATTATCCCCTGGAATTGGCCAAGAGAGCCTGGTGTGGGGATAACATACTTGCTTTAGGTTCAAGCTTGTCTCCGCTTCCTTCCCGGTTAAGAACCTGTCTTCGTTGTAAAGAGCATCAAAGATGCGAGATTTCTTCGTAAATGACATCCCAAGTGTTTTGAAGTAATGAGAATCTTGTATTAGGATTTTGTGTAATTTTTTGTGAGGTTGAAAGATTATTTCGTCGAAATTGTGGGGACCATTGTGTGAGTTATTGGTTGTCATTGAGGGCAATCAACCGTTGAGAGGGTTTAAGTAACTAAAGTGTTGTTGTAATTTTTATCGTATCGCTTGATCTATAGTGAATTTTTTTGCCACTATTCTCGTGGACGTAGATCGCCCCGACCGAATCATGTAGATTTGATATTCAATTTATTAATTGATTCTATTTATTTTATTGTTCGATCTCTTATTTCACAACATTATATAATAATTAAAAATTTGGGACTCGTGGGTCCCATCACTTTGCAAAGAAACTCCAAGAACAGATTGAGAAAAATGCCCCTAAAAGTGGTAGATCTAGGATAGAGAAGTCAACTCAAGCTATCTCACGAGTGAACCAATGGTCAAGTTGTATATTCAGAATTTGTCATCTTTTTTTTTTTTATCGAAAAAATTTGTCACCTTCACATGGAGAGATTTATTGATTTGGGGCTTGCTAATAACTCATTGACGCATCGTGAATTTAATCTACCAATTGATTGGTTTGATAAGAAACTGAATCGAACCATGGATACCTTTACGATTGAGGTTGTGGGACACTAACCTCCCAAATACAAACGTTTGAGCCACTAGTCGGACGAGTAGTTTTCGTTTAAAACGAATATTTTGCGATGAATATTAAGTCACGATAAACATAAAAATATTTGGGGCTTGCTAATAACTCATTGATGCATCGTGAATTTAATCTACGAATTGATTGGTTTGATAAGAAACTGAATCGGAACCATGGATACCTTTACGATTGAGGTTGTGGGACACTAGCCTCCCAAATACAAACGTTTGAGCCACTAGTCGGACGAGTAGTTTTCGTTTAAAACGAATATTTTGCGATGAATATTAAGTCATGATAAACATATAAATATTCGCAAAGAGTGAATCTCAGTGAGATCAATATGGCAACCACGTGACTAACTCCAAATGAAATGACACTTGTCCACGGGGACTGAGTCGATGCTACCCTCGTTCTACCATGGACGCAACATTGGAATCAGTAACTCAGCCATTCATTGGAAGTATGCATGGAAAATAACAGATAAACACCTTACCACGTCGCTTGGCATATTAATTATCTAAGCAGTCTTAATGTATGTCCATAGACAGCATTGTCCTAAAGTTTAAAGATTGTACAAATGCCATAGGGTGAAGAATCACAAAATACTCTTCCGTGGAAATTTTAGACCTCTTTTTTTCCCTTTGCCTATGGGAGGAATTTCAACTTTTTATTGATTAAGTTGTTGAATTGTCTTTTCATTACACCATACTAAGGTTGCGTATGGCAACGTTTCTATTTTCGAACAACTTTTGGAATAGAAACACTTTTTCTGTTTCTGTTCCCGGTAACAATTTCCGGGAATAGAGTCATAAAAAAAAACAATTTACGGGAATAGAAACACATTTGATAATTACAAAAAAAATTCTGCTCCCGGAACAAAAAACGAACAAAAATACGTTTGGTAACTATATAAAGTTTCTATTTCGAACAAAAAAATAATAGAAACGCATTTGGTAACTACATCAAAATTCAAGGACCGCATTATATATTGAGTTAAAGTTCAAAGATCATATTAATAAAATTAAAAGTTTAGAAACTGAATCAAAATTCAAAAAACATTTTGTGTCGGTTGTCTCAAGAAAACGCAAGACCTTGGCTTCGTTTGGCTCATCATTTGCAAAGGACTTTAGGATTTCAAAGTCCTTTGGAAAAATGCAATCATATTTGGCAACATTTTTTGAGAGTTTTGGAGAGACGCAATTGTATCTCCAAAGCTTTCTAAAGCTCATTGGGGGAATGGAGCCTCGAAGGTCCCTTGAGAAGTTGCATTCTCGGCATGCAACTTCCCGTTTTTTTTTTTTTGGGTCTAAAACTTCCTAGTTTAATGAAACTGTGAAAATCGCCTATTTTACCATCATTTATTAACCAAAATTTTAGCTTTGCCTTTACTAACCAAAACCCTATTTTCTCACTTTTCTCTCCAGTCCTCTCACGTCTCTTGATGGCCACCCTATTTTTTTCTCTTCTCTCTCCAGTCCTCTCACCCCTCTCGACGAACGCAAAAAACCCACGGTTGCTCACCTCTCTAGACCGTTCGCTCACGCTCACCTCTAGTCCCTCGCGGCCGCTCACCTCTATGTTTGTTGGTTTGTCCATTCGGTTTTACGTAATCAGCGGATTCATCATTGATTTCAAATTCCTTGGATGACGATTTTCAGATAACATTATGCAGCAGCCAAATTATCCACCAATTATGATATGGGGTAATAAGTTATTAATTTTTGGATAACATTCTGCAGCAACCAAAGTTAAAGTTATTATTTTTTTTTTTCAGTTCTAAACAAATTAAAATTAAAAGATTTACATTGGTCACACCAAAGGACTTTGCAAATATATGTTCACTAAACAACATTTTCTCTAAAGTTGCATCCCAAGACACTTTTCAATTACAACTCACCAAATAGTATTTGCATTTCACTAAAGCCCTTTGGTTTGAGGCTTTTGCATTTTCCCAAAATTTTTCTCGCAAATGATAAACCAAACGGAGGCCTTGTCGGTTTGGCTGACTCGTCCCACCTCTTCCTTTATTTCGAGGTAGTTACAAAGTGAGATGCGTCCATTCATTAGTAAGTGGAAAATTTGTTACGAGTTATTCAAAGGTAAAATGACAAAGACCAAATCTTCTAATTCCTTAATTTTTTTTAAAAAAAGCAAGGCCGAGGTCAAAGCTCGGCCGGCGATGGAGGGGTTTGGCGCGCGCTCGCCGCGCGAGGCCGAGCTCCGCCCGGATCCGAACGGGCTCGTGAGCTCGCCCGCCATGTCTGGTGCTAGTCGATTGCCGAGAAGAGGAACAAGAAGAGGAGGAACCGGCGAAGCTCACCGGAGGAGCGGCGGCGTTAGGCTGGTCGAGGAACATAGAAGAGTGGCGGCGGCGACTCGATCAAGGAACACGAGAAGGAGAGGAGGGAGGAGCTGCTCGTGTAAGAATGAAAGAGAAGAGTGTGTGTTAATGAAGTGAAAAAGTGTTGTTGACGCCTAAATTTTGACTAATATATATTTTGCATAAAAATTAGAACTAATTTTAGTTCTAAACAAAAATCATCTCACATATTCATTTAGCATTGGCATACAATTTGAGCTTAATTTAACGAGGGTCCGGATTAGGCATGCGGTGGAAAAATGCACCAAGAAGATTTGGGCTTGAAAGAAATATTTTCTCGGGGATATGTGCAAATACTCGAACTTCATGGGTATTGCAAATACTCGAACTTTAGGGACTCAGTATTGCAAATACTTGAAACTTCAGGGATCGCATTGCAAATACCAAAAGAAGATGGGGAAAGGAAGATGAAGAAGAGAAGATGAAAATGGAAGATGAAGAAAGGAAGATGAAGATGAAGAAGAGAAGATGAAAATGGAAGATGGGGAAATGAAGATGAAGAAAAGAAGATGAAGATGAAGAAAGGAAGATGAAGGTGAAGAAGAGAAGATGAAAATGGAAGATGGAGAAATGAAGATAAAGAAGAGAAGATGAAGATGAAGAAAAGAAGATGAAGATGAAGAAAGGAAGATGAAAATGGAAGGTGAGGAAATGAAGATGAAGAATGAAGGATGAAGAATTTTGCCTATAAAAGAAGAAGAGTTCTTGAAGAGAATGGAGAGTTTTGGGGGTGGAAGAGAAGAGAATTGAGAGAGTTTTTTGAGAGGAATTCTTTAGAGAGGAAAAAGAGAATTCTTGAGAAAAATTTTTTAAGAGAGTTTTGAGAGGACTTGAGTGTTTTGAAGCTCGGTGCTACCATTGTCAATTTACGCACCCATCAACACAAGCCACAAGTTCATCACCATCGTTCAAGCTCGCCGCAAAAAAAGAAAGCTAAGTGATTTCCTAACTTCCTCTAAGTTCGGATACAAATTAGCCCGATTTTCTACACCGATATTTCTCTATGTTTTTATGTTAAATAACAAATGCATATCAACGATGAGACATCAATGGTACAAGAATAGAATGAGAGCAAAAATGGGAAAATATCAACACCCAGATTGCGGTCTCATGAAATTTCAATGAGATGAGAAAGAAGCGTGAATGAGAGATAGGACCAAGAGATTTCTCGGTCTAACGAGTCACCAAATCGGTCCAATGGTCAAGACAAGCCCGGAGCACAAGTTTGGTGCACGAATTCAAATTGGGGAGTAATCTTGAACCTATTTCATCCTAATTCCATGTAATTTCTTTATTTCAAACAAATGTCAAGGGAAGAAAAACCCAAAAAAATTGATTCTTTGATCTTCAAGTAGAATTCATTAAATTTGTCAAATCCATTATTTTTTTCATGAATTTTAAGGTACCGAAAGGGCATTAGTTGTAATTAATGTAACCAAGTCCCCGGACTCTTAATCTACAGGTTCGCGAAATAAGATAGTTTTCTCCCGCTATTTTATTTAGGTTTCTAATCGACCTATCGAAAATGATTAGTGGCGACTCCAAATTCAAATCACATTGCATGTTAATCATTCGAACCTTAAGTTGCGATTTGGTATGGACTTGGGAGAGTCCGAGTTAGGTTAGTTAATTAATTAACCTGATAATCCATTAGCCCGGAAATAATAACTTGTTTATTATTTTTTTTAGGTCGCGATAGCTTAGCGACTCACTGGGGACCCAAAGAGGACTTAGGCCGAGATAAGTTCATGAAAAGGAAATTTACTTGATTTGGCAATCTTGGTTGAATTTTAATCCCTAGGTGTTAAATGGTTTTGCGGGAAGGGAGTTATAAGGGGAGGAGTACGTGGCTAACCTCTTTTTGCGAGGCTTGGTGATGAGAGTTTTAATTTTTGAACAATCGGAGTGCCGATTGCCTTTAAAATGTCATGTATGCCCCTAATATAATTGCACTACACCACCTTGACTTGTGATCGAACCCGGGTCACCCGATAGTTTCAGGATGGTATTTATGTGGTTCTTTAACCTTGGCGGTAAGGCTTCGCTAAAGGTTATCCCACTTGGATCCCGAGTTCTTCAAAAAATGGCTCAAGGGTTGTTCTCATGCACGTGAGGCTATGATGCATGAGAGTTGCCCTTGTCGACCGAACCAAGCCGAGATGATTGGACCCGACTAGTCATGACTATGTATGCGAGGCGGCAACTAGTCATGATGAACGTGCGCGAGGCTGCGACATGTCGTTCGTCTTTCATTTCATTTTTGCTAAAAGAACTAAAATCGAATCCACGTTTCATGCGCATGTCTTTGTGATTGACATTTTCTTCATATGAGCGGTAATTTCTTGTCTCTTACGCCCTGTTATCTCATTTTTATTTTGGGCTGGTCCATGATTTAGGTTGATTGTTTATTAATCTCATTGTCTTGTTTCCAATTTCACACTTTGCTTCCGTAATTTTTACAATTTCATCGGTTGTCCTCAATTTTGATTTGGCTTGTTCCTGTTGTATGATTTTTACTAAATTCTACTATTGAGCTTTGAGTAAGTTGCAAACATGAAAGTTGTAGACCTATGTTTCAACTAATATCCTAAAAAATTTCAGAATTAAATTCATAGTTTAAGATGGCCTTTCGTTTTTTCAACTACCTGCGGTTATAACAGTTTTTTGAATGGGATTTTTCGAAAAGACACATTAAACTGATTTGATCCGCTCATTTCTAGTCCGATTGGACAACATAAAAGTTGTTCATCATCTTCTCAACTATAAGCTCGTAAAATTTGGACGTATTGTGACCAACGTACGAATTAATATGGATTTTTTCGTAAAAGCGGACAAACTGAAAATTACATGTTTCAATTCTTTGGTCATAATCACTTTGTTCGTTTGAGTCTAGAGGGATGCCATGGGCCGGCTCGCTATTCTCGCTCCCCGTACTCATTTTTGGTTTGATACTCGCGTACGGGTAATTTATCACGGATCCTCCACATATTACTCGATCGATCGCAAAGAGGATGGCCGACATTAACGCCACCGTCGGTCTTTGCCCTAGACGAGAAATTTGGCTCCTTGATTGAGCGCTTTGAAGAAATGATGTTCCGAAAGATGGAGGAAATGATGGCCCTCTTCTCCGCCAAACTTCAATCATCCACCTCCAGCCCATCGCTAACCATTCCTGCTCTAATTCCTCCTACGGACAACTCCGATGAATGCCGTGGAAAATGCTCTCTATCGAGACAATGCCGCTAGAAGATGTGATCTTCACGGGCGTGAGCTCGAGCACGCCGCTTGTAGTCCCAATCTCCCAAACCAACCCGATGACGACAACCAACGACCAACAAGTTTGTCATCATGGGGGATATATGAGGAGGGAAACCTAGTGGATTCGAAGTATACGACCTAGATGAGTTCAGTCCAGATTATGAGGAAGTTCGTCAAGATTTCGAACGACATGAGGAGATCAAACCCTTGACCGGTGAACAAATTATCTCGGTCAGCCTAGGCGATGCGGAAAACCCTAAAGAAGTTAAGATCGGGGCAAGCCTTTCCTCGAAATGTCCGAGCGCCCGATCGAGACTCTTGAAGGATTACCGGGGACGTTTTCGCATGGTCCTATGCGAGATATGCCCGATCTTGACCTTTCCATTGTCGAGTATTGTTTGGCGATTGATCCTTCGGCTAATCCGGTGGTGCAAAAGTCAAGGAGGGCTAGACCGGAATTAGTGCGAAAGATCAAAGAGGAGGTCATGAAACTTCTTGATGTAGGATTCATTGAGACTACGAGAATATTTCGATTGGGTCGCTAACATAGTCCATGTCATGAAGAAAGACGGCCGCATTCGGGTTTGTGTCTATTATCGAGACTTGAACAAGGCCGATCCTAAAGATGATTTTCCCCTCCCGCATATTGATGTACTTGTCGACGATCTTGCGGGGTTTGAATTGTTTTCATTCATGGATGGTTTCTCCGGGTACAATCGGATCTTGATGAATGTCAATGACAAGTTGAAAACCACTTTCACCACACCATGGGGAATGTTCCATTACCGGGTAATGCCGTTCGGTCTCGAAACGCCTGGAGCCACTTACCAACGAGCCATGGTTGCCCTTTTCCACGACATGATGCATAATGAGATTGAGGTTTACGTCGATGACATGATAGCAAAAACAAGGCATGGAGAAGATCACGTCGAAACGCTGAAGAAATTGTTCGACAGGACTCCGAAAGTACAAGTTACGCCTCAACCCCGCCAAGTGTGTCTTTGGGACCAGCTCGGGCAAGCTACTCGGATTCATGGTAGCGGTAAGGGCATTGAAGTCGACCCTTCAAAAGTTAAGGCTATTCGTGAGCTTAAGCCGCCGACGACGGTTAAAGAAGTTGAAAGTTTGATGGGTAGGCTAAACTATATTGCTCGATTCATCTCTCGGTTATCGAAACCGCTAAGCCATTCCTCAAGCTATTAAAGAAGAATGCGCTAGTCCAATGGGATAGCGAATGCGAAGAAGCTTTTGAAAACTCAAGCAAACGATCTCATGAATCCACCCGTGCTTGTTCCTCCAACGCCGGAGCAACCTCTAATCCTCTACCTCACAATCCTTAGTGAATCCTTGGGTGCTATGTTAGCCCAAGAGAAGCAAGAGGATGGGAAAGAACGAGCTATTTATTATCCGAGCAAGAAATTCACAATTTCGGAAATGAAGTACTCAAGTAGAGAAAACATGTGCGGCGTTAGTGCCTGGGTACGCACGGACTTCGGCAATATACCTTGCATCACCAAGTGCTTCGGTGACGGAATGCGATCCTATCAAATACTTGCTTAATCAACCCGCCTTGATTGGTAGACTTGCGAAATGGCAAATCCTCATCTCCGAGTTCGACGTTCAATATTTGTCCCAAAAGTCAATCAAGGGACGAGCTATAGCGAGATGTCCTAGCTGAAAATCCGGGGCAAGATGATGATGCCTATCATTCTAAGGATCGAATCATGTCGGTGGAGGATTACATCTGGACTAAGTACTTTGACGGAGCTGTCAATTTATCGGGGTCGAGCACGGGCGCGGTTACGATATCTCCAGGTGGTCGGCATTATCCCGTGGCGACAAAATTAGTATTCCCTTGCACAAATAACGTAGCTAAAAATGAGGCATGCATCCTCGGTCTGCAGCTGCGATTGAAATGGGGATAGCCCGACTCAAGGTGTTCGGGGATTCCGCTTTGATTATCCTTCGAGACTATTGGAAAATGGAAGACGAGAGATGCTAAATTGCTACCCTACCATGAGTATCTGGATGAATTGGTGGAGGAATTTGAAGATATCTCATTTGAGTATTTGTCCAGGACTCATAATCGATTCGCGATGTATTGGCTACCTTGTCTTCAATGTTACAAGTCGCCAATGGACTTGAGGTTGACCCACTGAAGATTAAAGTACTAAAAAAGCCAGCATATTGTATGACCGTGATCAATGAACCCGATGGTAAGCCATGGTACCATGACATCAAGACTTATATTCAAAGCATGAGTTCCCTGAAAAAGTACCGTATCCGACCAAAAGTACATAAGGAAGATGGCCTCGAAGTTCTTCTTGAATGGAGAGAATTTGTACAAGCGGTCATTCGATTCTATCCTACTAAGATGCTACCGACTCAACCGAAACAGTTCGTCGATGATGGAAGTACATGAAGGGATCGTGGTCCACACATGAACGGCCACTTGTTAGCTAAGAAGATTATGAGGTTGGGTTATTATTGGCTCACACTCGAAAGAGATTGTATTCAAGATATTCGGAGTATGTCACAAATGTCAAATTCATGGTGACAAGATTAATGTCCCTCCAAATGAGTTGCATCAATTATCCGAACCATGGCCGTTTTCTATGTGGGGCATTGATGTTATCGGTCCTATCAACCCTAAAGCGTCCAATGGGCATCGATTCATCTTGGTGGCGATTGACTATTTCTCTAAATGGATCGAAGCCGCATCCTATTTAGCGATCGCGGCACGAAATATCGCGAAATTTATCCGTCGGGATATCATTGCTCGATACGGTTCATCCGAAGCCATAACCACCGACAATGGCTCGAACTTAAACAACAAACTAATGGACGAATTGTTTAAGGAATTCAAGATCAAGCATCCGAACTCTTCCCCATATCGTCCTCGAGATGAATGGAGCAAGTAGAAGCCGCCAATAAGAACATTAAGAAAATTTTAGCGAAGACGGCTGAAAATTATCGCGATTGGCATGAGAGGTTGCCATTTGCGCTTATGGCATATCGGACCTCAATCCGGACATCTACTGGGGCAACCCCGTATTCTCTTGTATATGGAATGGAGGCTGTTCTACCGGTTGAAGTGGAAATTCCTTCCTTACGTATACCTGTCTCAAGCTAAACGATGGAAGCTGAATGGATCCAAGCAGAGAGCAAGCCAATTGAATCGATCGACGAAAAAAGACTTAAGGTCGTATGTCATGGCCGGTGTTATCAAGCAGAGAGTTGCTAAATCATTCAACAAAAAAGTTCGGCCTCGATATTTTCGGATCAATGACCTGGTCTTGAGAAAATTATTGCCAATAGTCCCACTCCCGAAGGGAAATTCGCTCCAAACTATGGTGGTCCATATATAGTAAAGAAGGTGCTCCCTGGTGGTGCTTTGATTAATTTGAGATGGATGGTCGTGTCTTTATCAATCCAATCAATTCGACTGTAAAAAAGAAATATTATGCTCGATTCACTCGATGTTTTCATAATCGAGTTATAATATTAATACAGGTTCACGAGTTGTTCACATTTGAGCATTCGTTTGTTTCCTCGCTACTAATCTTTGTTGAGATATTGTTTCGAATGGGGGAGCCTCTCCGGCCCAATTGGATTGACCATCGAGAGCGTGAGATTTACATATTCGCAGAGTAAAAGGGGTTATCTTGCGAAAAAAATATGACGACCAAGATGAAATGAGTAAAAACTTGCATTCATTTCATTCATCGGAAAGCCTTACAAATAGATCAACGGGGTGGGAACGTAAAGCCAACCGAGCCCTAATGAGCATCACAAAGGAGTTTAACGACTCTCCATACGGTTAATGCTCCGCCTACACCGATCGCTCCGAGGATCGAGATCCGCCAACTTAAAGAGGAGGAGCTCACATTTCTCTTTGAGGCCGGCTACCTTGTCCTCGTGATGCTCGGCAGCAGATTCCAGGTCATGGATCGGCATTCTCCCGCGGGCTATATCCAGGGTCGAGATCGTTCAGCCTTTCTTCCAGCCATGTGCATTGGAACTTTAAAACAATGTTGAGCGGATCGCGCTCGAAGATGATCCGGGACGTGGCCAAACGTTCCACCAAGTTTCTCCTCTCACGAATCAAGGGGAGACTTGTTCATTACCATAGTCGAAGGCCTTCTTATAATTGTTAGCTACAAGACCGGCCAACACCAAGCCGTCCGACCGATCCCGATAGTGTGCCTTCACAAGGTGGGCCAAAGTAACATCTTGATGAGCAACATGGTAAGCCTCCGGAAAGTTAGTGAAGAGGGTGGGGAAGATCCCGTATTCCTCTTCTAACTTGGTACCTTCAATAGAAGCGGTGTCCATATCCCTAAACATAAGACAATTTCGATTTCGGCCTCCGGATGGTTGGCTATATAAGAGTAGCCCTGTCCTAGGAGATTATAAAGTTTCTCCCATTTGGCCAAAACTTCAGCCGAGAAGGCGTGTGCGGGAAGGGAAGCCATTGTTGTTGAAGCGGCTAAAAAAGAGTGGATGCAAAAGAGTGCTTAGAAGGTTGGAGATGAAGATATGAAAGCGATAATTGTCTCGGCGTTATATCCTAATTTAAAAGGCGGGAAAAGCTATAGCAATAATTATTGTGGAGGCCGAGTTAATTATCCGGGCAAAACTACGGACGTTTGGTCCGTGAATCACGGATCTACCATCTCAAGCCTCACAAATCCGAAAAAGTTACGAAAAGATTTGAGGACTCCACCATGTTGAAATCCGAGTGGGAGACAAGCATACTTTCCTAGAGAAGAAACAGCAATTCTTGCGGAGCCACGTTAGTTACTCGGGTAAAACTACGGGCGTTTCGTTCGTTGGATCCTAGATCTATCGTCAATCCGTGATCTCGAGCCTCACAAATCCGAAAAGTTATGAAAAGAGTTGAAGTCCCACCATGATTGAAAGGCGAGTGGGAGACAAGCATGGTTATCAAGAAAAGAAAATCGGTGCGAGTGGATTCGGGGTCCCATCACGTTGAAAAAATAAGACAAAGCGGGAAACACGAAATCTTGGGAAAAATGTCGGCTTAGTGATTTTCATCCGCATTAAAAGGGAGGCTTTGGAACATACCCGATTACTCGAAAGAATTTGGAGAGAGTAAGTATACGGCGGAGAATAGAGTGAACAAAAGGCCGTAAGAGGTATTTCAATCCAACATGTTTAGAGGCCATCGGCATTTACTGGAGGCAACCAACCTAGACATCCCCGAAAGCGAACCTGCTGGATTTCGAGATCGGATCCAACGCTGAAGCCGTAAAACCCAACTCTCTTTGCGGTGAAATTCAAGATCTCGACAAAGAATAACAACAATGGCGGCAGCCGCACCAACCTCGAAAAAGAAAATATCAAATCGAGTGCTCGAAGTCGCCTTCAAGGAGTGCTCTTACGTGAATAAGAGACGCAAAAATGAATTGAGCCGGATGATAGGAATGGAGCCCTTGAAGGTCAAGTTTTGGTTTCAAAACAAGCGGACCCGATTGAAGGTTAAAAATGAAAGTCATGAACTTGCGTTTACCGAGAGAAGAAAATGAAAAACTTCGAGCGAGAGAACAAGAGGTATAGGGATGCTATTAACACCGCTTGTTTGCCATGTCCGTAGCGGCCCCATCTCCTTTGGTGACGTGTTCCTCGATGAGCCACATATGAGCATTGAAAATGCTCATTCACCGATTCATCACCCGGAGCAAGCTCTCGTACAATCCGATTTCGTTGGAGATACATCCCGAAAAAGTCGATCTTGCGAGAGGCGGAACCGATGCCCTTCGAGGGAAGAGACATGCATCACTACAATTGGAGTTTCATTGATGTCACAAACCGGCCAATTCAACGCTGATGGAACTTCGAATGTGTAGCCTACATGAAGCTTTAGTTTATTAGTATGGGCTCTCAAAATATCGCTTTCGAGCATTATTAGCCAGACCCTTACGAATCCTCGAGAGAAGTAATGACATGTATGAATGAATGTCTTGTTTGTTACAAAATCCCCATGTGAGACATTCTTCTTTTAACGCCTAAAGTTAATCCAGGGTCAAAGAATAGTACTATCCACGAACATCATCATGCTTAAATGCGTGAATTCCTCGCCAGTTTGACTAAGCATTGAAAGCCTTCACGTAAGTAAATGCGAAAAGATTTGAGGAGGCAAATAACTGCCTCGTTCGTAGGAGAAAGCGAAAAGATTTGAGGAGGGCAAATAACTGCCTCGTTCGTAGGAGGAACCGAAAAGATTTGAGGAGGGAAATAAGCGCCTCGTTCGTAGAGAAAGTGAAAAGATTTGAGGGCTCCTCCATATCGAGAAAAGTAAAAAAAGAACGACGGATTGAGCGGGAGGTAAGAGTTATTACGAAATGGATTCAATGCACTAGGACCGAAAAGGAGAGAAAAGGCTGTCTGCGAGACTAACGATCGAGAAAAAGTTTATAAAGAGCTTGAAGTCTCCATGCACCTCCGAACTCGTCACGAAAGGCCATCATCGCTTTTGTGATTTTCTAGTAATTTATCTTTGCAAGTCCAAAGAACATCTAAAGCCCGGTCTCTAGTCGAAACACCTATTTTTCGGTCTACATATGGAAGGTTTTGAAAGGAAAATAAGTATGCGTCCATTCCAGGCGGAAGTATGGGAAGCTTCCTATCCCGAGGATCTACAAGTCATGGCCATTGATGGCAACCCCGTTTCCCTCTCGATCCTCATTGCCATGCTGAGAAAGTGCATGTACGGGATTTCAGCTTATGTGAAAGCAACGGAAGCCTTAGAGGAGCCGAGGCGGTGCAAATATGATTTCGACATCGTCGTGCGGCCCATGGTAGGGATCGATATGGACGGTCTCGGTCTCTTAAAGATCATCGATTCGGAGTTGGATATACCGGTGATCATAACATCAGCAAGTGATGATCGGCGGTTCATAACGAGGGCCATATTGCATGGTGCTCGGGGCATCCTAAAGAAGCCGGTGCAACGTTCGAGTGCTCCAAAACATTTGGCAGATCTGTAAGGAAGCAATTGCTCGAACAAAAGAACTATGGCCAAACTTATTACGATGATTTTGTCGGAAAGAAAAGGCCCCTTTGGTCCGCCGAGCTTCATTCTATATTCATCGAGGCGGTTCGACGACTAGGAATCAATTCAAGACGACCAATGGCTGTACTCAAAATGATGAATATAGACGGACTCACCCTACGAAGTGTCACAAATCACCTTCACAGATTTAGAGATAAGCTAAGAAGCACGATGTAGCTTGGAACCAAGGCGACCGGAGCAAAGTTGACTGGAAGATTAATCCCGGGAAAACCTACGGAGCAAAAAGTACCCGACCACTTCCCAATCAAGAATACCGGCCATACCGACCTTCCGCTGGTGGTTCTAGCGAATGGACCGGTTGATCATCCCTACGAGTTCCCGAGCGACGGCGGAGGCTCAAGCTCAAGGAGTCGGACCGCTCACGGCAAAAACAAAGTGGAAAATCTATCGCCGGTGTTAACAAGTAACAATGCCCAATTCGAGTATCAATTGCCCGAAAAATCAAAAGGTTACTTTGATGATGAGCTCACCGCCTTGGTCGCCCGGTTCGGAGCCGAAAGACCTCCGCAGTTGTGATCCGAAGCAAGTGATTATGGATCCTCAAACAACGATCGTTGGTGTATGATCCAAGAAAAAATCAGCCAATCATTGGAATAGCCAGCAAAAGAGGTGGAATCAATCTCGCATGAATACTCCTTTAATTCCATGTATAGTTCCTCTGCGTGTGATACTTTTTACTTCCTAGCTGTCTAGAATTTGCCTAGAGTTAAAGGGCGAATTTTTTTCCTCTCTTATCAAATGCGTAAGTTCCTTATTAAGCTAGGCACGGTAGCAAATCAATTTGTGGACGACGCCCCGAACGCCCGTAAAGAGAGATTCCGAATAGCCTTACTTGGGAGAATGCAAGTAAAAGACCAAGCGAGGCTCAAAGATGGGTAACTCCGTATCGTCCCAATTGACTCTCGGTCGTTTCAAACTCTAAGTTAAACTTATTTTATTCTCCACAGGAGATTGCCAACTCGCTTTGAGAACAATATAACAAAAGCAAACCACCCGTGGACGCCAACAAACACCGCAAAGATAGTGGTTAGGGAATGACAGTGGTCCGAGGCATCCCGGATCGATCTTGGGATTTGGCATCAATGTACAAAGATTAATAAAAATATTTTTTGCTTCGCAGATCGAAGCTCAGCCAGACGGTTTATAGAACCAGGAGAGATAACGTCCGGACATACAATCCGATCCAGGATGAATCGATCTTTTCAATTCAAAGTTCGCAAGGAATACGTGCATGAGTAAAGTGGTATCGTTTCAATTCTTTTAGAACATGAGGACGTACATTGATGCTTTCTCTTTTGATTTTTACGGGGGTCACCGCTCATCCAAATAGAGAAGTATCCCCTCTCCCTGAAAAATTAATGAAATGAGAAATTCCCGGAGCCTTTGACAATCTCATGTCTCGAAGCGTACAATGAAGTTTTGCAACGCATTTGCATGAGCGAGGGGCAACTCACGATCCACACCCCTAAGAAATTTTTTATGTACTTGTGAACTTTGTCCGCCAAGCTAAAAAGTTGCTGCATTTTATATGCTCGAAAACACTCATACACTGCATGGTTTGCACATGATTGTTCCTCATGTTTAATTTACCAACTCGAATAAGGAACATGAACTACATAAGATACATCGAATGTACGAAGGGGGCATGACAGGATGATGAAAGGCAATCCTTTCCCAAACACGTCCAATTTTTTTCAGGCGAGATGAACGGTGGCAAAATTCCGCATTCCCCGAGGTAAAAAGTTTTCTCGCGAAAGGTACGATAACCGAAGTGATGGAGGCATTCATTTCTCTACCCTAAACACTACAAGTTATCCGTTGATCAACCCATTTGAGCGGAGATTTCACTTCCACAACCCTGTCAAGAACCACCCCACATTGGGGCAAAACAGAGGTAATTCCATCAGCATCACGAGACAAATGGTGAGAAATCTTCTTGCTTGGACTAACATCAATCTTCGGGTGGTTCTTTGCATTGTACTTACGCTTTAATTCAAGTGCCTTAGGGTGACGAAGAGCATTTCTTTTTCTATCCCACACATCTATATCCATTTGCACAACCCATTTGAGCCTGCAAATTCGTTTCTAAAAGCCCTTATTGGTGATCATTGTTGTCCCAAAGCGAATATGGCCCATCTTTGAGTAGAAGGACCTAAAAAGCTGGATCAATAGAAAATCTCTCAATGAACTCATCAAGATGCAATAGTAAAAGAGAGTTGGGAGTAACAAAAAAAAAGAGGGGGAAGAAAGAGGAAAGGCTGATTCCACAAAAAATTCCTAGGCATTTAAAAAGCAAAGTGCCTACCAAAAGCAAGGCCAATGCCCTTTCAATTCATTGTTCATTTGTAGAATATTTCGAACTTGAATGCACAATTTTCCCGTATATCCTAAAAGGGTTGAGAGAAAAATCTCCATGAAGTGTCAAATTGCAAATGCAATCTTCGGTTCATACCATCCTCGAGCACCGATGGTATCCTAGAAGGCCACGATCGGTGACAAGATTGTAATGATCACCAACATCAAGCCCCTTCTCAAACATCTTCGGATCCAAAACGAACCCTTTCGTTTCTCGGTCCCCAAATCATTACCTCCATTACAACCCTTTAAAAGCCTTTTCGACTAGGGCACTTGAATTAATGTGGAGTTCAATGATTTTAAGCATCACTCGAAGAAGTTCGAGCAAGATTACTTCTCTCTCATTTTTGCGGGGTTCTTGACTTGTAAACCCGAGAGAGATGACGATGAAATTCATTTCAAGAGCCTTGACTTAACTAGAGTCCCCTTTGTAAACCTTTGACCTAGCCCTCATTACGGTCCTAATCAAGACCTCCCGGATCGGCTCGGTCGTATCAATTGCGAGATTACTCGGATCCTTATCGAATGCGATGATGGAAAGATTGAGTGATTTCTTTTGAATCCTGCAGACAGGATAAATAACTTTTCTTGAGAGTGAGAGAAAACCCTTTCGGACTGAAGTCCCCCATTCAGCTCACATTCGAGGTATTCATAATGTGAGAACATCCCCGGACAGGGTTGGTAATGCAAACTTGATAGAATGGTTATGCATAAACCATGGTATGAGTGATTGCATTATATACATCATTGCAAGCTCGGTAGGATAGTTTTGCATGAACTCATTGTTGAATATGTTTGCGCATGTTACCTCCGACATTCTATGATGGGTAATACATTCCCGATGTTCGATGTCCCTCCCAAGGTCTCGAAATTCATCCAAGGATTATTGAATGAGCAAGTTCTCCGGGCAAATGCCTACCATGTATGATACGAGCGATCCGTTTCGTTCTTTGATTAATCGTTCGGAGAACCCGGGTAAGTTTTCCGAACCCATTTTCAAATCAACAACTCCTCCGATGATAGTTGTTACGATTCAATTCAGGCAATATGCCTCTCCGTCGGGTCGTGTAGAGCATATGCACCTGGCGATCTTGACATCTTATCATGACGACGTAGTTCTTATGATTTCGGTCTCGAATCACGAAGACATATGCACCTGGTGATCTTGACCTTTAGTCGGCTCATAATGACATAGCTCTTATGATTCTCGGCTCCTTTATCAAATCACGAAGACATAAGCGCCCGTGATTTTGATCCAAACCAAATCATAACGACGTAGCTCTTAAGATTTTGGTTCCCCTTTCTCGAATCACGAAGACATATGCACCTGGTGATCTTGACCTTTAGTCGGTTCATAATGACATAGCTCTTATGATTCTCGGCTCCTTTATCAAATCACGAAGACATAAGCACCCATGATTTTGATCCAAACCAAATCATAACGACGTAGCTCTTAAGATTTTGGTTCCCCTTTGTCGATCACGAAGACATATGCACTGGTGATCTTGACCTTTAGTCGGCTCATAATGATATAGCTCTTATGATTCTCGGCTCCTTTATCAAATCACGAAGACATAAGCACCCGTGATTTTGATCCAAACTAAATCATAACGACGTAGCTCTTAAGATTTTGGTTCCCCTTTGTCGAATCGTGAAGACATATGCACCTGGGCGATTTCGACATTTAATCAACTCACAACGACGTAGCTCTTGTGAACTTGATTCTACTTCTTTCGACTCACAACGACGTAGCTCTTGTGATCCGGAAGGATACACATATCTTGCGATGTCTCGCATTAGGGAAAAGTCTCCGATAACGAGATAGGCCAAATACCTTAAGATCCTTGTGTTTGCAAGAAACTTGGAAATTAAGGGAATCACCAACTTATGAGGTATTTGGTAAAACAGGTATTCTCGTATGCGATCCATGTGCGGGTTTCTCTAACATGGAAAAGAGAAATTATGACACATGTTATTTACGATCTTGCATATCATGCATCACTTCATTACATAAAAAATGGGACTAAAACTCCCGCCAAAAAGTTCATCCATCATTTGCACTATCAAAATTTAGGGTTCAATTTTGTCTTTGAGCGGAACCTCTACGAGCCTCCACTCAAAGAGGGGCAGCTGTTGACGCCTAAATTTTGACTAATATATATTTTGCATAAAAATTAGAACTAATTTTAGTTCTAAACAAAAATCATCTCACATATTCATTTAGCATTGGCATACAATTTGAGCTTAATTTAACAGGGTCCTGGATTAGGCATGCGGTGGAAAAATGCACCAAGAAGATTTGGGCTTGAAAGAAATATTTTCTCGGGATTGTAAATACTCGTAACTTAGCAAATACTCGAGAACTTTAGGGACTCGTATTGCAAATACTTGAAACTTCAGGGACTGCATTGCAAATACCAAAAGAAGATGGGGAAAGGAAGATGAAGAAGAGAAGATGAAAATGGAAGATGAAGAAAGGAAGATGAAGATGAAGAAGAGAAGATGAAAATGGAAGATGGGGAAATGAAGATGAAGAAAAGAAGATGAAGATGAAGGTGAAGAAGAGAAGATGAAAATGGAAGATGGAGAAATGAAGATAAAGAAGAGAAGATGAAGATGAAGAAAGGAAGATGAAAATGGAAGGTGAGGAAATGAAGATGAAGAATGAAGGATGAAGAATTTTGCCTATAAAAGAAGAAGAGTTCTTGAAGAGAATGGAGAGTTTTGGGGGTGGAAGAGAAGAGAATTGAGAGAGTTTTTTGAGAGGAATTCTTTAGAGAGGAAAAAGAGAATTCTTGAGAAAAAATTTTTAAGAGAGTTTTGAGAGGGCTTGAGTGTTTTGAAGCTCGGTGCTACCATTGTCAATTTCTCGCACCCATCAACACAAGCCACAAGTTCATCACCATCGTTCAAGCTCGCCGCAAAAAAGGAAAGCTAAGTGATTTCCTAACTTCCTCTAAGTTCGGATACAAATTAGCCCAGATTTTCTACACTGATTTTTCTCTATGTTTTTATGTTAAATAACAGCTGCATATCAACGATGAGACATCAATGGTACAAGAATAGAATGAGAGCAAAAAGGGGAAAATATCAACACCCCATTTGCGATCTCATGAAATTCCAAAGCAAGATGAGAAAGAAGCGTGAATGAGAGATAGGACCAAGAGATTTCTCGGTTTAACGAGTCACCAAATCGGTCCAATGGTCAAGACAAGCCCGGAGCACAAGTTTGGTGCACGAATTCAAATTGGGGAGTAATCTTGAACCTATTTCATCCTAATTCCATGTAATTTCTTTATTTCAAACAAATGTCAAGGGAAGAAAAATCCAAAAAAATTGATTCTTTGATCTTCAAGTAGAATTAATCAAATTTGTCAAATCCATTATTTTTTTCATGAATTTTAAGGTACCGAAAGGGCATTAGTTGTAATTAATGTAATCAAGTCCCCGGACTCTTAATCTCCGGTTCGCGAGGAAATAAGATAGTTTTCTCCCGCTATTTTATTTAGGTTTCTAATCGACCTATCGAAAATGATTAGTGGCGACTCCAAATTCAAATCACATTGCATGTTAATCATTCGAACCTTAAGTTGCGATTTGGTATGGACTTGGGAGAGTCCGAGTTAGGTTAGTTAATTAATTAACCTGATAATCCATTAGCCCGGAAATAATAACTTGTTTATTTTTTTAGGTCGCGACAAGTGTTTACAATTATTTCTAAAAAGTGTTTCGAGAACACAAAAACAAGTTTTTTTTCTTGTTTATGCTGAAAAAGTGTATCTATTTTTCGAAAGTGTTTTCGAACACTTTGGGAATACTTTTTACGATACGCTAGGTGAGTCCAACACCGCCGATGAAATACACCACGATCCTATCCTCCGTGCTCGGTAACCTAAACAGACAGCTGTGATTATACCCGTAATCAACCGGCTTCGTGGGTTTCAGCTTAGAAGTGGCATGGGCTACGGTTTGGGTCTCATCAATGCCCCGAGACGGGGACTTGGGGGATTCAAACAAATTGCAGAGCCTTCGGACCTTACCTTTGATGGAATCGATCGAATTGTAGATATTCTTGAAATAACCAGCTCGCTCAAAAGAGGGTCTATTGCTGTAGGGCTTCTCCGCGGGGGCACCGTGTGCATGGTGAAGGACTGGTTGAAGAGAGACGATCTCCGCTTGGCGGAGAAACCGAAATTGGCATCGTAATTCACCATAAAAAATCGCAAAAAGCGGAGGAAACAATCGAGCGGTTCCGGCAAAAACCAAGAGCTCGATGGATGATGATGATGATCGAGAAAATAGGGAGTCCGAATAGGTGGGGGGATTCGTTTGACGGTTCCCAAGCCCGGCGGCGCCGGATTCACCCGGCCATGGCATCGTCCGCGCCGACGCAAGACTAGTACAGTGGCACCGAGACCGGTGGACCGCCAGGCTCTGTCCCCGCCCACCGGTGACGTCTTTGGAGGCGGCTGGAGAAAGAAGATGAAGGAGAATCATAAAGATAAAAAAACCCAAAAAATTAAAAAAATATTATTAAAAATGTCCCATCGGCGTCGGTCGGCGTCCACATCAGCGCGGCGGAGTCAAAGTTGGCTGGATTGGCTAAATTGGTATAAATACGATAGGTTTAGGACTAAATCGGCACAAAAAGAGATTTAGGACTGAATTAAAACAAATGCAAAATGGTTATGACCAAATTGGCCAAATTCAAAGGTTTATGACTGAATTGACAAAGTGTAATAGATTTAGGACTTTTTGACAATTTTTCCCGTATTTGTACATACTTGACATCAAATAATTGATCGATGAATAAGTGATCCAAGTATTATTACCTCACGACTTGAAACATTCACAAATCCATCGATAAATCGAGCATCACTATTTTTGTTTGTCCTCTCGATCAAACTCCAATGCCACGGAAAAGATTCCCACTTTCCGAAGCATATTTGGGCATGAAGGAAGCCGTCACAAAATCCAAGTGTCCCTGCTGCAATATGGACCGGTTGTCATCCTCCTAATTACTCGGATTTAAATTCAATAATTTAATCGGACCGCCTTCTTTCTCGAGATAGAAAAAGGGTCCATCGCGCCTCATCTTTCATAAACCCTAGCAAATCACTGCTCTTTCTTCTCAAAGTGATCACTTGTCATGTATGCTCTATTCATTTGGCTTATCAACTTCATTATCGTTTTCAAATTCTAGGGCTATTGTAGTATGAGATTCCTGGAGAAGCCTTATAAATGTTGAGATGCACATGTGGGTTTTGTTAGAAAAATTTCACATCAAAAAATTGATATGACGTGGAGCGATTAATATATTCTAATTGGCCAATAACTCAATGACTTAAGCTTTTAAGCAAATATATGTTTACCTTAATATGTTGACAGACTCTGACTTGTAAACACGTAGAAGCCTACCTATTTTTTGTGCACTATATAAAGGCTCAGGGTCGGAGCTCACTTTACTCCTCTTTCCCTTATTTGAACTTTTACAACTATTTCGCATTAGAAAGGCATGAAGACATTTTTTGAGGCAGCGTCCTCGTCCAATCTCATCGTCCCCATCTTCGTCGCCGCCGCCACCACCGCCCTCTTCTTGATCGCCCTCAAGCGGAGGCCCAACCTCCCTCCGAGCCCCAAGGCATTGCCGGTCCTCGGCCACCTCCACCTCCTCGGCCCCCTCATCCATCATTCCTTCCGCGACTTAGCAGCCCGCCACGGCCCCTTGATTAGCCTCCGCCTCGGGTCGGTGCCGTGCGTCGTGGCCTCGACCCCCGACCTCGCGCGGGAGCTCCTCAAGACGCATGAGCTGACGTTCATGGCGCGCATGCACAACGCGGCCATCGACCACCTGACCTACAAGTCGGCCTTCGCGTTCGCGCCCTACGGGCCGTACTGGAAGTTCATCAAGAAGCTGAGCCAGACCGAGCTCCTGGGGGCTCGCACCCTCAACCAGTTCCTCCCCATCCGCACCAGCGAGCTCCGACACTTCATCAGAGCCTTGTACGATAAATCTTTGAGCGGCGAGAGCGTCAACGTCACCCAAGAGCTGGTGAAGTTGGCGAACAACATCATCTCTCAGATGATGCTGAGCATTCGGAGCTCGGGCGGGGACAGCCAGGCCGACGAGGCGAGGACCCTCGTGAGAGAGGTCACTCAGATCTTCGGCGAATTTAACGTGTCCGACTTCATCTGGTTTTGCAAGAACGTCGATTTTCAGGGCTATAAGAAGCGGTTCGAGGACATTCACAGGAGGTACGACGGTGCCCTACTTGAGTTAAGTTAGACAAATACCTTTACATGCCTACACACATATTTTGTACACGTATCCTTTGATTGATGAACAGATATGATGCGCTGTTGGAGAAGATCATTCGAGACAGAGAGGAGTTGAGAAGGAAGAAGATAATGCGAAGAGCGGAGGAAGGAGGAGGGAAAGAAGAATTGAAGGATTTTCTGGACATGATGCTCGACATCTACGAGGATGAGAACACGGAGATGAAGTTGACCAGAGAGCACATTAAGGCACTGGTTTTGGTAAAAGGGCAAACTCATTCATTAATTAGTTCGTAATTACCTCTCTCGGATTATTATTTTTTTGTCGGAAACTCTCTCTCTCTCTCGGATTCGAAAGGCCAAGAGCTGATGGAACTCCTATTTTTCTTTTCACGAACACAATTATATGACGAGCTCGTAAAATTTTTTTTTTTTTTTGCACAAGTCTATACTCACGGGATACGATATTCCGGATGTTTAACTCGTGACCGCAACAGCTTTACATGGCATGTTTAGGTGGTGCCATTCGACCGATTGATAGTCATTGTCTTTTGCGTTCTTCTTTGAATACTCGATTGGATGAGTGACATCACGTTAACGTGTCACGTGTCATAAATCATCTCCTTAACTTAGCTGCATGATCGTAATCCGTTAAGAAATGGACCAGAATCCATAACTGGTCAACCAGGAAGAGTTTAGACTATCTTTACATAAAACTTTAGTATTATTAACGTAACTAAACCTACGATGACTGAAGTACGTAGTTTCACAAAATGAGTTTTCTAGCGAGGGCAGAGGACATGCGATATCTGCCGAGTCCTTATGGCGTCCCTAAATATGCCGATAACTAGGGAAGCTTCTTTTGTGTTTTGAGTAAATTTTTTGCATGTACTACGGGGCATTTTTGCGAAGCACAGAATGCATGTAGTAGAATCAGAACTGAGTGTGCCAGGAGAACACGAAACTGATTAGCCCACGGTCTGTTTCACTCACCATTTCACGAGTTTTGTCGCTCTCATCCTAGGATATATTCACCGCCGGCACCGACACATCGGCCACCGCCATCGAATGGGCACTGGCCGAGCTCATCAACAATCCGGTGGTGCTCAAGAAGGCCAGGGAGGAGATAAGTTCCGTCGTGGGCGGTCACAGGTTGGTGGATGAGTCCGACGTGAAATCGCTGCCGTACGTCCAGGCCATCATAAAGGAGGCGCTGCGTCTCCACCCTCCGATCCCGATGGTCTCGCGAAAGGCGGTCCAGGAATGCCAAATCAGAGGGTACACAATCCCCAGAGACACCTTGCTGTTTGTGAACATTTGGGCTATAGCTAGAGACCCAAATGTGTGGGCCAATCCCCTGCAGTTCAGCCCAGAGAGGTTTCTCGAGCCCACCGATGGGAACCCGGCGGGGGTCGTCGACGTGAAGGGCCAGCATTTTGAGCTGTTGCCTTTTGGGTCCGGTCGGAGGGGCTGTCCAGGGATTTCGCTCGCGATGCAAGAGTTGCCGACGGCGCTGGCGGCAATGATCCAGTGCTTTGATTGGAAGCCGTGCGATCGGGCCGGACAGGAAATCGAAGCGGTCGACATGGACGAACGGCCTGGGTTGGCCTGTCCTAGGGCCAATGAACTGTTTTGTTTGCCCGTGTCGCGTCCGGGCTCTCTAGAGTTCTTACGCAACTAGAAACCCACGGGTTCGCAATTAGGTCCAAAATGTCATAATTGGGCTTCCTTGAATCAAATAAATATAAAGTTGTCCCCTTTCCTTTCGATATGAAGTTAAACTGGATTTAGTTTCACGTTTTGTCCAAAATGCCACAATAGTGCTTCGATTGCACCTAGTGTAAAATCCCATCTTTCTTCTCTTATAGAGTGAAAAGCCACGCTCAAATACTTGGTTCTTTTTTCTTAAACCATTTCAGGTGAGCGAAATGAGATATGTAGTGTCAAATGAACGGGTCGATCTGCGCGCGTCCATTAGGAATAGTGCGGGATAAAAAGGAAAATATGTAGATCCGGTAAAGTATCAAGAAGTATATATCGCACAAGAAAATTATAACCTGATCACGCTCTACACAGAGCCAATGACCTATTACAAAAAAAAAAAAAATACTAAGGCTAGTCCGACTCTTTGAGAAAAATTTAAGTTCTGTTTGTGCATGCCAAGCTCTTTTAAAAAACAAAACGATAAAAAAAAAAAAAAAAAAAACACAGTTTTGATGCATGCCAGGGCACTTGAAGATGGAGGGGCCACCTTGAAATTTAGCTCGCCACGCTAGGGTTGCTGAAGACGCTGGCGGCTGCGGTCTAGATGGAGTGGACGTCAGAAGGGTCGACGTGGATGAATGGCCGGGATTGACCGCTCCGCCGGGCCGCGATCAGGCCTTTAGCAATTGAGTCTCATCGTGGGCCGAATTCCTTTTGACTTACTGCTCGCACGAAGTTCAGTCCTAACTTATGCTAATTTTGACCTTAGTATTTGTTTACAAGAGATATCCTCTCAACTTGTGGTACATAGAAATGAAAATCGCCTTGCCTTAGAGAAAGCTTCGAGCGATCTGATCTTTTTCTTCCACCGACGTAGAAAGACGCACCTAGTTAAGTGTTTTTGTGGCATCGACACTACAAAACAGACTAGTTTCCTTGCTGGGAAAATTGTAAAAAAAGTCCTAAAACTTTTACACTTTTATCAATGTTTTAACTTTTTTTCAATTCGGTCTTATTAACCAAAAATCGCTGATGTGAACTCCGGCCGTACTGTGTGGGACCATTGGTGTCGACATGGATAATTTTTTTAAAATAATTTTTTGAATATGTTTATTTATTTTCTATTTTCTATTTTCGTTTTTTTTTTTTCTTTTTTTCCCTCCGCATCAGGTGAGGGCCGCCCTAGGCCGATGCCAGGGGAAAAAAAGGCTAATAATAAAAAACGAAAATGAAAAAAAAAGGGTAAAGATGAAAAATAATGAATAAAGAATATTTTTAAAAAATATTAAAATATAACTAAAAAATATTTGCACCAAGATCGGTGGTGCCATATAGGACGACCCAGTGTCCACGTGAGCAATTTTCGGTCAATAAGATCAATTGACAAAAGATGAAAATGTTTAGAATCGAATCGACAAACTTAAAAGGTTTGAGACTGGGCGACAAAACTGTAAAAAGTTTAGAACCTTTTTGTTTTTTGTTGAGAATTTTCCCTTTGGTTGTTGGTAGTCAAGAGAATAACAATTTGTTGAGTGTTTTTTGTTTCTTGTGTGGTAAACTAATAATTTAGTAATTATTGGAGCATTAAATAATGCAAAATAATAATAATAATAATGCAAATCAGAGTGCGAGGAGACTCTCCCGTTGTTACTTCAAGACAAGACAACTCACGTGATCAATATGCCAATCGATCCCCAACGTTATCCCCCAGTCCAAGACTCGACAAATATCATAATCTTTCCCTAGGAAAACCCTAAAAAGAAGAAGAGAGAATAGACAAGAATTACCCGTAATAATTAATGTCGAGAAGGATATGAATTTGTGTCTCAGTAAACACCACAAATTTGAAGTCGATTCGATTAACTCACATGTCATGTGAATTATACGGAAATGGTCATGGGAACTTGAGATTAAATTAATTCCTCATTACTTATTAATTGGCATTCGAAATGTCTTACATCGCTTAAATATAAAGTTTCGTTATGTATTCTCTTTTCTAGGTTAGAGGCTTCAAATTTTAGGTTGAACTATACCGGGCGAGATGATCCACTTATATTACAACTTGTTACAATATTCTTTTCCAACCCCATTCCAAAAGTGTAAGTAGAGATATACGGATGCGAATCTCCCAAGAGTCGCATATGTTCAAGAAGGTCCATCCATGGTGGGCTATCACAAATACTATGCTTGTCTTCATGGCTCTGGTTGTTATGTAGGGTTTTCTTAAAAAGGTTCCAATCATAATGAAAGTAATTCACATCGTCCTCAACATCGAAAGTAATTAGTGAACCACATGATGGGTGTTTCTTATTGTCCCCAAAAGCGGAGGAACCGAACAAAAAAGCTTTTTGAATCTTATTTTGTTTGTCTTGTCTTGAAACCCTCGGAATTTTTTTTCTTTGGGTCCATCGCATTCACCTTTCTCCTTTAATTTCTACTTTAGCTGGCTGATTTAGACGTCGCAGCTCTGTGGTTCCTTTTTTTTTAAACCAAAACTCCAAAGAAAGAATATGGATAGATGCAATTCTAGGGTGCAACAATGGCCGTTCTTTGTTTAAGGACTGTTTTGTTTTTGTTGATTCAGTTTAAAAAATCGTTTAGAGAGTTGTTTGAGCTCCAAATTTGTGGTCGGGTTCTAAATAAGACTGATTTGTTGTTATGAAGTCGATATTAAAATGGAATCTCCAATTAGTTTCGTTGTTCTATCAAATACCGAAAACTTTGTCTTTCAAATAAATATCAACACCGTCAAACATAAGAAATTTACTCATTTTCGTGACAACAGCTTCCTTGAAAATATTCTACGTATTGACATATCATTATCTATTAGCTATCGCAAGATTTTTAATTGTGGTATCCTTATATCAATTATGCCAAATCGTAACTTAGCATAGAAAGCAGAATATCCCTCAATCTTTGAAAGGGAGAAACAAATTAGCGACGTAAAACTTTGAAAAGAAATAATCACCATCCAAAGTGCGCCGACCAAAAAAATAAAGAAACCCTAAGTTCTTGATCCGGCGGATATTATTCATAAGATGGATTGACGGGTGGATCTCTCCTCCTTTTTTCTGGCTGTTTCCCTCTTTCCTCCAAGCCGCCCACGTCATAGTCAAAGGCATAAAAGGTAACCAAAGAGATACATAAAAAAACAAAACGAAAAAGGCAGAAAATAAACTCGAAACTCCTCAATAAACAACATGGAGAGAGAGAGACAGAGATGTCTGAATTGCTGCCTTTTCGTTCTATACCGACCAATTCAAAGGTTTCGCGTCTCCTTTGTATCCTGACTTTGGTTAAAAGATGACCTAAGTTTCAAAAAGCACGAAATAAAAGAAGATGCACAAAGATGGCAAAAAAGATAACAATGCCCCCCCCCACCATCCCCTCCATAATTTGGAATTGAGTCGTACCCAAAACCCATTTGATCTCCGTGGGAAAAACAGCATATGGTCCAAGAAGATTATAAGGTTAAAACCATATCAAGAAAGCGTGGATCGACTCAAGATGTTTTTCCCAATTTAAGAACCAACTTCCAATTGTCCTTTTACATTTCTTCTATGGTGGCAAAAAGTTTCCTTCGTGGAAAACAAAATTAATCCCAAAGTGGACTTTCAATTTCTAGTTGTTCGATTTGCTTTTGTCAGGGGGTTCCTGGATTGCACAAACACCGGCACCAAAATATGTTGACTCGGGCGCTCTTCCTAAATAATAACCACTTAAGGCACACTCAAACAAAATTATGTTGAGAAAAAATTCTTTCTGAATATTTTGATTATGACAAAACTACCATCTTTAGTAAAAAAATCTGCTTAATGCAAATAACTTTTGTATTGCATAAATGAGCAAGTGGACTAAAGTTTATATTGTTTCAAATCGGCGTTCGGACTCAAAGTAGAGTTGTTACGTATTTGTTTTTGAGATATTAAAGTCATGCATTCGGATGGAGGATGTTAATGCCTCTAAAGGCTTGATCTTAAGATAATTTATGTGATATGTTAGCAATGATTTTATTGGAGATAAGAGTCTTTGTTCTACTCTATTCGATTTAAAGAGTTTCTCCTTGAAGACCGCTTTTGAATTATGTTCGGATTTTACAATATCTTTCTTATAGATTCTAAAGACCCACGTTTAGCGGGTTTTCAATTTGATTGTTTTATTTATGGAAGTATGTAATCTTTGATTGATAGGATTATTTTTCAATCGATCAGGAGAATATTTTCGATTGGATATTACTTTCTAGAAATAAGTTTTGCTAAAGATTTGAATTAACGATACTTATGGAAACTAAGGATTTAGTTGTATGGACGACGGAATCGAAGAGTTCGAGACTCTACTCCAAGGGTTATTATATCTTCCCAAATACGCCTCGTTCAATCACGGTTGATGGCGTTCACTCACGATTGATGGCGTCTAATTAGCGGTCCTTTAAAGACATGTCCAACTGCTAGTTTGGAGGTAAAAGGAGTATAAAAGGAAGATCCATGGTGACTAGCCAAGTGAAATCGGAACTTACGATTCCAAAGTGCTTGAGTTGTTCACATTCACATACTTGTTCTCCGGAACTATAAACTTTATCTTTGAGAGTTTCTTGTAAGAGTGATTGAGAGTGATATCTCTTGTAACCTCCATTGATTCATCTAGTAGAATCCAAACAATCGGCTATCAATGTAAGAGAGTGAACGTAGGTTTGCTAAGTTGAACCACTATAAATTTTGCGTGCACTTTTCTCTACTCTAAATCTCTTTTACCGTGTTTAGATCTCTCGCACGCGATATTCCGAACTTATTTCTAAACTATCATAGTTTGTGCTTTGAACTTGTTTAAATTCCGGAATGAAGTTTCAAAACTATTCGGAATCACATATTCACTCCCATCTAATTGATATTACTAGATACAACAAATTAATCTGGGTTTTCTTAGTTATTTAATCTTGGTCTTATTTTCTATACCATCCTTAGTAAATTCAAATTATATTGTTGGCATGAGCGCATCATAATTTAAGGATATGTACGTTACACTCCATGCATGGTTGTGAAGTACATAGCACACGCACATCCTTTGTGGAAACCAAGAAGGATAAATGATACAAATGGTCCTTGAATTTTGGTCTAATATGCAATGTAGTCCATAAACTTTTAATTTGCTCAATGTAGTCCTTGGACTTTAGCTCAATGTGCAATGTGGTCCATAAACCTTCAATTTATTCAATGTAATCCATAGACTTTTTGTACATGTTCGATTTAATCCTTGAATCATATGAAAATATTTAATATTTTTCTTAAACTTAAAGTAATGGAAGGATAATTATTGAACACTTTCATATAATCTAGGAACTAAATTGAACATGCACTAGAAGTTCGGGGACCACATTGAACAAATTAAAAGTTCGAGAGATCACATTACATATTGAGTCAAAGTTCGGAGATCATTTGTGTCATTGGCCCAATCAAGAACTATTACACTACCCCGTCATTAATCTCCCCGTAGATCTCAATGTCAAGTGTGTGGTATAAGTTAGTCCGTTACGAGTAGAAAGAATAGGGTCAACTTACTATGAATCAATGAAATTTCCTACTTTTTCCTAAATCTTTTTACCTCTTTCTCCCAAATAGAGGAACCACTCACATCATTGAATGGCACGCCCAACTGATTCCAGACAAAGGAAAAAGAGTTCGTGTGTACGCAAACAAATGTGACCACCACCTCACTCATGATCAGTGACCACCTCTATCCACTACATCATCATCATCATCATACATATATGGCTCATGGACGCAAGCTTCAGCCTTTGCTTGTCAAGAAAATGATGGAGAGCCTCAGGCTTTGCCATCAGATTAAGCTTTAGAACTAGTTAAATCCATCTTTTCATCTTACTTAACTGGTTAAGCAAGGATCTTCGCTGGAATTAATTTCATTGAATGAACTTTAGTTTAGTGAGTTCGTCGTGACAGAATTAGGAATGATCGAAGTGTCCAAAAAATTGCTGGGTGGAGGAGGCGTACACAGGTTTTTCTTTTCCTTTTGGGACCGAGCCAAAGGGTTGTTTTTTTATCACATGATCATCTTGCAAAAAGCGACCGATCGGAATTATGTGCTTAAACAAGTTCCGACAAGTATTCTTTAGCCGTGGGCAGAAATGAACAGGAGAATATATGGTACAGAGTCGCCAGCTGAGCAGGGACTTTAAAATTCGAGATCTCATTGTTTTTTTCAAGAAGAATAAGATATCGGGTCACGCCAATACCAAACGGACCTGCTCCGCCTTTTGTACTATCTTTAATTCAAACATGTAACATAGATCAAGAATCTTGTCATGTGGACACATGACGTGTCTTTCGGAATTTAATTTACAATGCTCACAGCCATACATGTTTGAGATTATGAAGATAAAACACACACGGGGGACGCGGGTTGGGGGGGGAGGGGGTTGGTGTAGGCCTTTGCAGGGCTGCAACTGCAACCCTAACCTGGGAATTCATTTAGACAGAAAGGGAAACATCATCAGAGATTTAAGTCAGGCAGACCAGGAAGGTGAAGAAGAAGAGGTAGTTGAAGATGGCCAGAGCTGGGCGTTCTTCACCCGAGAGACGCTGGCGAGAACACCTAAGGGCGTCACGTCTCCCTTCACCGTTACTTGCTTCGTCTCCATATCGATGCTGAACGACGTCACTCCTGCACAGAAACCAGCCAACGCCACCACATGCGCCCATTAATATCTGTGGACTTTCGCTGATCAAATGAGATCCAATATATGTCTATTTATGCCCGGGGATGGACTGTTCGACAGGTGTTTGGAAAACCCACCTTCCATTTTGGACAAGTGTTTCCTCACTTTGCTCTCGCATCCCTTGCAGTGAAGCGACACTGTCAAAACCACGACCTGCCAGCCAGCGATACCTCCAAAGTAAACAAAACTTTACAGCTAACACAACAGGATTCAACATTTTAAAGGTCCAAAGAAATTTGGATACTTCAATGGTTCACTGAATAGTCCGTTCTATGAGCAATTGCCAAAGAGAGTCTGAATCAAGATTACTCGACAACAGAAGGGAGATTATAAGATGACCCATAATCGCACGAACCTGGTCGCGTGATCGAGCCGAATAAGAGGCTTTGAGAGATGGAGAATCACTGGACCCGACCTCGCACTTCGTCTTGCTATTGGCTTGTGGAAGGGGTACCAATGCGGACGAGACCCGACCTGACTCGGAAACCCAGTCGACGAAGGGCCTGTCGCTCAGCAAATACCGGGCCGACGAACCACAAGGCGTGCCACTCGCGAGGTCGTAAACGTCAGCTGAGCTTTTCCTGCGGGTGTACTCGTGGTGATCGCCGCTGGTGATCAGCTTCGCGGACGACGAGCCAGTGCTCCTCCTGGGCCTTTCGGAATAAGGCCTCGGAGTGAAGGGCAGCTGGTGGGAGGAACAAGGCACGTGTCCGGTGATCAGGTGGTGTTTCTGGCGATCCCGAAGCTGCTGGTGGTGGTGGTTGTGGCGGTCGATGGGCCTAGTGGTGCCGTGTCGGACCATGGAACGTTGGTCCAAGCTCGTGCATATCGCTGTGGACGCTGGCGATGCACAGAACAGATCCATCCTCTTCATTTTTCACTTTTTGGAGTGTGTGTTTATGAGTTTTTCGTGGAGAAGAAGATGATGAAATATGGCTTCAGATAAGCAGTTGAAATGAGGAGGACTTGTAAGAGATAGAGAGAACTTCTTGGTGAGGGTAACCCCTCTTGCTTTTAAAGTTCGTGGATGGATGAGAGCGAGAGAGAGAAAAGAATGTTTCCACCTCTTCTTATTTCTTAAACTATAGTGTCTCCCGTAGGAGAGTAAAAATGCGGCAATATACATAAATGAAAGGAAATGTACATGTTACTAAAATAACCGTGTCCAAAAATTCTCCAACTACAAATGATTTGTGTCGAAAAGAGTACTGCTACAATTGTCAGCGTGTTTTTTTTTTATTACTTTTTTCTATCAAATGAAACGAATACATTTATTACATTTAACTTCGTAAGTATCAACAATTTGATTTTATTTGGGAGATTAATTTTAAACGCTATCGATGTAACATGTAAAATTCACTTTATATGAACAAAGAGAAAAAGGTGAAATGAAAGAGAGAGAGAGAAGAGAATAGACCCACCTGGGTGTGCGAAAAGATCACAATGGAAGATATTAGGGGATCAATCTCGACCTTCAAAGTTGTGACAAGCTTTTCTCCTAAAAAAATTAAAAAGAAAAATCTTTTTGTTATTATAAGCGAAAGGGGTTTGACAAGTTGGGTTGGGCCATCATCTTTTTGGGCGTGGAATGATTGCTAGCACTAGCATGAGTAGCCATCAAAGGCAAGCAGTTCGCAAGGTCAAGGGTGAAGGAGGGAACCTGTTCTTGCACCCGACCTATCTTATTATTGGCGCATCATTGTTTTACCATGCGCCGAGTCGATTTCAGAGAATGTCCTAAGATTTCGGTTCTCACTACGTTATTCATAACATAGCGCTAACGATCCGTACGTTATGCTTGAGATTCATATTACACGATCCATGTGAATACATTAGCGAGTGAGCGGTTTTAGATTCTTTCCAAGTTCTAAGTTATATACCCCGAAACTTGAAACCTACCTATCATAATTTTCAGGATCTATTTAGGCTTCACTTTTATTCTTAATTTAACGATTACATTGAATTATCATTTTTAATGGCCACTATTTGCTATTACAGTTTACTAATCATAACTCATATTTAGACACACGAAGAATGTGAAACATTAACAAAGACAAAATCTCGATCTTGGATATCGTCGAAAATGGAAGCTCGGACTAATAGTTTTAGATTACACACTCATCCTCGGACATAGTTTGATGTGTTTATGTCGTGACTCCCTACAATTAAGCTTCGCATTCACTAATGTAGTGAAATCAACGTACAATCTCACCAAGATATTTACGCACGGATCATTTAGGTATTTGTTGCAACAAATAGAAAGAACTCCCTCCCAATTATATATTTGATAAATTTCGAGCTGCGTAGAGAAGTAAAACGAACTTGTAATTACGCAGATGGATTGAAAAGGCCGCATATTCTTGCTTGCCATCGAAGGCCAAGCGATTGTGTAATCGCCGTTATGAGATTGGTATTACAATTACACCCAATCGATAAACCTGGTTAGATACTAAGTTCGAAAGTTTTCAAAAAGGAAATACCTTGCCCGACTCCGGCCATTTACACATAGGGCCCGATGACTCATTTGGGTGAACTATCATACCCAGGAAGAGCCGTGATTGTAATACTCGAAGGAGGCACATGAATGTGATCTTAGTAATTCATCTTAATACCTCTACTTTTGAGAAACGACATTAGGATGAGGATCAAGATCTAAGTTCATCTAAAATATTGTACATGTGATTTATAACTGTCGGGGCTAAAATCCATTTTGTCAATTGATGATTAAAGGTGTGTTAACCATTCGCTCTTATATTTGCGATACCATTTTCCCTGGTCCACAATCGATTGCTCACTCATTGCTCGTGACTCATTTGCGCCTGACTTTTTGACACCAATTGAAGCGTGACAAAAGCCAGCTAATCTCAACTGTCACTAGTAATTAATCTTCTTTTCACCTGCTTACTCAACATGAAAAGGGTTCCCTCAATGACCACTCTCGCTCACGGACAATAGTTGTTGCCTTACTCAGCAATCAACCTAACTCCACTGCTATCAACAAGGTATCTTTGCCTAAATTACCTGGAAAACCATTCATCACATTTGGTTGTTCTCATCAAAGACCAAGTCCTAAAACAAGGATAATCGCTTCGTTTTGCGTTTGGACATTAAATTTGAGGTGAGACAAATATGAGACGGATGCCAATTCAAGATAGAAATCCCCGACGTTGCGGTGTATCGCGTAGGACGAGCCGACGATGACTAGACTGTCACGTCGGCGATTTTCGACGAAAATTGATCGGAATGATTATATTGGAATTTTGCGCAAAGATTTAGGATTGACTTGACAAAATTGAAATATCTAGAACTAAATTGCCATCCGTTAGGACTCATTCAATAAATTTTCCTAAATAAGGACATAACGTTTACATGCAATAATGGCCGATTTCACATCTAGGGTCCCTTTAGTAATTGTCCTCTTTATGTCGTCATATCGATTAAGATTCAAATTATTTCGGCAATAGATTATCCTCCTTACATTTAGTCTAAAATATTAAAATTGCGGAAATAGCCATTACCCCCTTTTTTTTTTTTCTAAAAGCATTAGTTGAATTGTTGATGAAATCGCGTAATCAATCACCTCAGAAGACTTCCTAAAATCTTGTTATCGATCTTTCTCTAACTACCAAATCTTTAGCAACCTTTTTAATCCAGTCTTTAAATTAAAATACACTAAAGAAAGTTGCGGGTCTGCTTGCAATAATTTGTTTTATGATCACGCGTTTAAAGATGTGGGGCTTTCATTAACCAAAGCATTCTCAACCTTACTCCTTTTTTTTTTTTCCCTAAAGGCGTTTATATCCCCCTTTTTCTAAGCCATTAATTCTTTGATTAGGTGGGACTTAGATGTGTCAAACGGATGGGTCGGATCGAGTCTGGTTTGGGTCCGATCGAATATGATCCGATCCATATTGACTCATTTAACCCGTTTTGACCCATTTTCATATAAGACAAATTTTATGACCCATACCCGACCCGACCCCGTATTATTTGAATACTCATATAGTTAACCAAATCATCGAATATTTATTTTGTAAAACTATAAAATGTAAAAATTGTTTGGCCGACCGCCACCGCCCACCACCGCCCACCGCCACCGTTGTGGCCCTCCAGATGCCTCCCACCCCACAGCTGCCACCACAATGGCCCCCCCCGCTACAGCCATTGCCCACCGCTCGCTGCCACCATGGCCCGTCCGCCACCGCTGCCACCCGCCAGCCCTTCGCCGCCGCCCGCCTACGCCAATTAGGTCCTGAAGAGCTACCAGCACGGATTCCATGATCAATGCACAGAGAAGTGGTTGTCTTCGAAGCCGTCTTGTCCAACCTGTCGCGATAGATGCGTCGTTGATTGCTCGGAGCATGAGAATGGCACTGCCCGGTGCTTTGAAAATGGCGGAACGATGGCATATCTTTCTCATGTGGCGACAGAGCAAGTTTGATTGTCGAAGAGTTCGCGTAGTTTTCATTTTACTTTTTCCCTGTGATTGATTTTCTCAGTCATCAATGAAATGAATTTTCAAGTCCCATCTTGATCAGGTGGCGTCAGTGTACCTCCTACTTGTGAAAACCTCACTCCGAGAGCATGGGGATTCACATGGTCGCTCCAGAGAAAACCACTTCAACCCCGGAGCTCGAGACCCGCCGGTAGTTTTCTGCTTGCCCTTCCTGGCTCTACGTGAGTTGCGAGCGTTGGCATCACGCGGTCTACGCTCGATCTTTTCTTCCAGAAAGGCTCGTCGGCGGCAACCGAGACCTATAGCTTAACGAGATGGCACAGAGCTTAATGGCTGGTCTGCCGGAACTGGATGAGCGGGAGGCAATCGACGTTGACATTGGTCATGAAGATAGCTTCCACACCTGAATTCTTGCTCTTTGAGCCCTTTTTGAGCTCAGGCTTCATATCCATGTACCCACTGCAAAACTGCGCAATGGTGATCAACACTTTCAGATCCTGTCTGGCGCCCACGGCTTCCTTCGTTCCTTGGGCTTGAATTCAATTGGTAGTCAACATCCAGGCCCAAACCCAACACTGATCTGTACTGTAGGGTCCGATAGATACCTTTTTCCCACTTCTTTGATTAGATTGCATTTCAAGCATTGGCCTGCAATCATTGTACGATAATAAAAGTGGTCTTGTGAAGCTATAGATCGAAAATAGGTTGAGTTAAAACTCATATTTGAATAAATTTTATAAGTTTAAAGTCATATTTGATCCATTTTTTAAATTTGTTAGAGCCCATATTTGACCCAAATAAATAAAAGTGGATTAAAAAGTGGATAAGAGACCCATATTGACACATCTAGTGTGACTAATTCCCTTATTTATGTTTTCCCACATAGACGATGCCCTCTCTCTCTCTCTCATATGCAACCTTAAAGCTGATCGACATATGTCAACTTCTTGTCCGACAGTCTTTATTTTAATTTCGTCCATCTTCTTGTTTATGTAGGAAAATACATATATTTTTTTATGGCAGGCAATTTGACATGTTAGGGAAGCAAGTTGATAGAGACAAGAGGAGGGTCTTTAAAATTCAAATGAAAAACTGGTAATGTATTGATGCATTACACCATGTTGATCAAGTCACGTAATACTTTCTTGCTTTCATAAAGCTGTTCACACACAAAAAAAACAAAAAAGGATTTCTTAAGCTTATCCCTAATAAAACTTTTAAATCGCAGCTTGTCGCTTTATCTTTGTCGTTCATTGACATTTAGGACCTCGTATTTCCACTCTCTGGAAGAGATGATACAAGAATGACGTGTGCAGAAATAGAACACAAGTCGTTTATAATCTTTGTCGTTCCCATATTTCCAATCATCAAGTAAAAAGGCCCTTCATTTATTTTAAAATCCTTATTTGTTTGTGTTGGGTTGGACTTTGCTATTCTCCAACTTGAAAGATCCGAGAGCCCACTGATGACTCTGGCCCACTCGTGATCTTGTTGGATGGGCTTGAGCCCATTATGTTACTTCTATCTGAAAGGGCTTTACCTTTTGTTGCAGCTAGCCCAAAGGTCGATTTATGAACTTGGGATCGGACCAAAGTGAGCGGGCACTGGGCAGTAATGAAATCTAACCATTTGATTATCATATGAATTTAGAAATGCAGGAGCATACGTATCGAGTAATCTCAATCCGTGTGGTGTAGAAGAGTTGAATAATCATGTAAAACTCGCGAATATGGTGAAAGGCAAGTGGGAGATTTGTAAGGTATCCGCTTCAAATGAACTTTACCATGCTAAGAATATTAAGATCGATTTACAATATCGAGATTCCACTACCATATGGTGCCACAAACTTCTATTAGGTTTCCAATTTTAGCCTTGCTATTTTGACACATCGATTTGACATATTAATTACGAGAACCGGTCTAAATGTACGTAGCTAGCATCGCTATGATAGTATGATTATCACTCGTCGGCTAGCGACGCGGTGTGAAGGATCATAGAATAATTTTTCGTGGAATTTTAGACGTCCTTTTCTTATTGCCAGTGGGGGAAATTTCTTCTCTCTTTTGACGGGGTTGTTCAACTGTTTTCTATTTACACCATGCTAAATAATAAATATGTGTGGGAAAATGAGGGAAGTCAAGACGTTATCGGCGCCAAACGCGGGGATTACTTTCAGTCGATTGGCGGATGGTCCCGAGCCGCGAGAAATTTCTCAGAGCGAAAGTGACGTGGGACGAAGACGCACGTTTGCTTTTTCCGGTCCGAATTGCCATTCCAACAAAGACAATGGAAGAGTCGAAGCGTCCTCTCACTCGGTTTTCGTTTCTCACGACGAGGACGTGCGTTCTGACTTCTTAAGCGAAGCCATAATTGCATGCAGCCCACCAAAAGTAGCACTAAACGTTAAACAACACAGTGTGATCCATGTGTTAAAGAGCTTCTTGATCCGCGTAACCCTAGTCCAAATCAGTGTGCCCTTCCATCTATTTTTGGCCTCTATGTTTTGTTGATCTTTGAGCTTCGAATTGACTTTGTGTGTGAAAGAGAGAGAAAGTACGGCGAGAATCTTATTTTGAAAGAATATCCTTTTGCCTCCCCCTTCAAAATGGACAAAGAAAAATGAATAATTGCTCAAAACCTGCCTAGGCTTCGGCAACACAAGTGATCCTCAAACTTTGAAAAGTTACACTTTACCCCCTAAAATTAGCATCATTGCACAATAGCTCCCGAATTTTTAAAAGTTACAAATTACCCCCTAATTTTGATATTTGTTACTATCGCTAGTTTTTCTGTCTGCATAGCCATTAAGTCTCACATAACAACTAGACTTATTCAATTTTTTTTACCAATATAATCTCTATTTCATTGTTAATGAGGAAACAAAAGAAGGAAAAAAGAGAGGATGCTATGGTTGATGAGCTAAGAAAACCTACTAGAGATTATTTGGATAAAGAAAAATGGACAAAAAGACCCCTCAAGTGTCAAAATTTATGTACAACGCTCATTTTGGTGCCAAAATTTTTCGCCAACTCACTTAAGTGCTAAATCGAGAAAAAACGATTCCTTAAGTGCCAACAATGAGAGATTCCCGCCCAAAAATATACATGGCATTTATATTTTATACCATTTTGGTGCCACGTCATTTATAATTAAAAAAATAAGCCCACGTGGCAATTTTATTAAAAAATTCAGTCTTAAACTTAAGAAAATTTTAAAATTCAAAAAATAAAATCTCACTTTTTAATATTTTAATATTGATTTTTTTTAGTTTTTAGCTTATTTTAATTTTTTTTATTTTGACTAGGATCTTTCGGCGAGCCACGCAGATGACACATAAGATATCCGGCAAAGCTCACCGTAGTTGGCACTAAAATAATTGTTTCTTAAAAAAATCGACACTTAAGGGATAAAAAAAAAATTGCACCAAAGTGAGCGCCGTATACAAACTTTAACACTTCTTGTATCATTATGTCAAGAAAAATGAGTTTGATCAGTTTGAGGTAACACCTATGCTAGAAACTATAAAAATCAAAGCCCAGGATTGCATGATTTATAAATTTGCAAAGTTCAGGGGCCACTGGGCAATGTTGCCAAAGTTCAAGGGGCTTTGAGATATGGTCTAATGGGGGGAGAAAAAGAGCAAAGCACGAAATAGATAAAGTCAAACGTAAGCGCGACATAATTCAACAAGAAGACGCTGGCGGATCAAAACGGTAAATGTCCAACGGAACCAACAAAAACTAGAATTCTCTCTTCTGGACTTTAAAAACAAAAAAAGAGCATTTCAACCTCTATTAGACACTATATATGAAAATAAACTATTACATTCTCGAATTAATCGCTCCATTGCTCAAGAAGAACAAGACTACTATAGATAACCATCACACATCACAAAGTACAGACCATAATAATATGGGGAAAATTGTCAAGAAAGTCCTAAATTTAGTGTACGGCGGTCATTCTGTCCTAAACCTTTTAACTATGTCAATTTAGCCCTAAACCCTCCGACGATTTGCTAATTTAGTGTTAAACCTTTTAACATTTTGCTAACTTATTCATTTTGGCTAATTTTGGCGGGAATAGTTAATGTGTCGGTCTAATCAACTCGGATCCTCCTACATGGCACGATCGGCATTGACGTGGTTTTATATTTTTAAAAATTTTCTGAAATTATTATTCTTTTTTTTCTTTCATCTCTTTTTCCTTTCTTTTATTGTTTTCCTTTTTTTTCCTTCGCGGCCATCACCGGGCCTCGTTGATGCCCGACAGAGGTTGCCTACCTCAGGCCACGGCCATCCTCGCAGGCTTTGAGCTAGGGTCCATGTTAGTTAGAGAGTGGATGGAAAAAGAAAAAAAAGGGGAGGAAACTAAAGAAAAAAAGAAGAAGAAATATCTCCAAAAATTAAAATATTGCAAAAATTGTCCACGTAATAGGACGATCGGTATTGAATAAACCACCACATCGGTGATTTTTCACCAAAATTGGAGAAAAAGATTAAACCGGCAAATCATCAAAATATTTAGGACTATATTAGCAAATCGTCATAATATTTTGGATTATAATGATATAATTGAAAGGTTTATAGTTAAACCGACAAATCATCAAAAGAGTTAGGGCTAAATTGGTGCTATCACAAGGTTTTATTACTGCCGTACAATAGGTTTGGCAAATTTCCTTAGTAACATGCCAAACCTGCATTTCTTGGGAAACTACAAAAACAATTTTTTTGTAATGAACTTAGCATCGCATGATACTTAATAATTTCTTTATTTATTTGCATGAATATAAATCAACTATGAGTGGGAAACGCAATTGTACAATGTTTAAAAGTATATAGACTAGAACTTTAACTCTTTTGACTTGCAACTTGCAAGATACAATTATCAAATTATGCATCCAAACAACTCTGCCAAGAGTAACCATTAAGATATGGGTTGCATACAAGTGTTTTTCATCTAACATCAATAGTCTTGCTAATTCCAATATTCCAAAACCACCATAAATTTTAGCCTTTAATCAGTGGTTCTACAGTTGCAAGCAATCACGAAAAAGTCCAATTTCATTACTCTTTCCCTTATCTATGACTTAGGGTTTTGGCACAAAGTCGTTACATTTCAACAGTTTAGTTTTGAGAAGTCGGTGATACGTTGACTTTGTATTGATAATGATTGACATTGAAAGAAAACCCAACTTCGTGGGGATCTCTCGTTTACCGAAAAGGGTCCACAAAGTACATAACTTTTGTCGAAGTCGAAGCATCATTTATTCTATGTTGACATCGAGTGCGGGTGATGTAGTTAGGAGATAGAGAAGTCTTTGCCCTAAACAAATTTCCGGTGGTGAAGCATAGAATTCGTCAACGTAATGATAGATAATTAACTTTTCACCAGCTTATACGCCGAAAGCTAAACATTATTAGGTAAGGATTAAGAGGCCAGATTTAGCCCATAGAGGTCAAATACGTCTTTGTCATCATGATAACTAATCCTTCGTCCCATAACTTGTACAACCATGATAGTTTGAATTTAAACAGTTTCTTTGAAATTATATCTCGAGTTTGATTCATAGTTTCTAGGGATAAGAACACCACAAGTCTCATAAATTTTGCACGTCGCTGACTTGAGTATTATAATTTTTTTTCGATAATTTGAGTGGCATAATTTATATATGCCGATCGCTTGAGTTCATAACTTTTTTCCGATCACTTGAGTGCCATATAAATTTTCAATATATTACTTGAGTGCCATAATTTTTAAAAAATGCTCATTACAAGTGCTATATCATGTCGGATTTTCTACACTTGAGTGATCGACTTTAAAAACTGTTGGTACTTAAGTGATCGATTTAAAGTTATGGCACTCGAGTGGTAGAAAATAAAATTATAGTACTCAAGTAAGCGCCGTATAAAATTTATGATACTTGTGGTGTCTTTATCCCTTGGAATTGGCCAAGAGAGTTTAGTGTTGGGGATAACATACCTGCTTTAGGTTTAGGCTTGTCTCCGCTTCCTTCCCGGCTAAGAACCTGTCTTCGCTGTACAGAGCATCAAAGATGCGCGATTTCTTCGTAAATTACATCCCAAGTATTCTCAAGTAATGAGAATCTTGTATTAGGATTTTGTGTAATTTTTTGTGAGATTGAAAGATTATTTCTTGAGAAATTGTAGGGGCAATTGTGTGAGTTATTGGATGTCATTGGGGGCAATGAACCGTTGAGAGTGCTTAAGTGACTAAAGTATTGTTGTAATTTTTTTCGTATCGCGTGATCTATAGTGAAATTTTCTGCTATTACCCTCTTGGACATAGATCACCCCGACCGAATCACGTAAATTTGACATGCAATTTATTGGTCGATTCCATTTATTTTATTGTTCGATCTCTTATTTCGCAGCATTATATGATAATTAAAAATTTGGGAATCGTGCGTCCCATCACTTTGCAAAGAAACTCCAAGAACAAATTGAGAAAAAAAAAAAGCTCCTAAAAATGGTAGATCTAGGATAGAGAAGTCAACTCAAGCTATGTCACGAGTGAACCAATGGTCAAGTTGTATATTCAGTATTTGTCATCTTTTTTTTGTTATTGAAAAAATTTGTCATCTTCATATGGAGAGATTTGTTGATTTGGGGCCTGCTAATGACTCATTGGCATACCGTGAATTTAATCTAAGAATTGATTGGTTTGATAAGAAACTGAATCGGAACCATTGATACCTTTAAGATTGAGGTTGTGGGACACTAACCTCCCAAATACAAACGTTTGAGTCACTAGTTGGATGAGTAGTTTTTGTTTAAAACAAATATTTCGAGATGAGTGTTAAGTCATGATAAACATATAAATATTTGCAAAGAGTGAATCTTAGTGAGATCAATATAGCAACCATGTGACTAACTCCAAATAAAATGACACTTGTCCATGTGGACGGAGTCGATGCTACCCTCGTTCTACCATGGACGGGACATTGGAATCAGTAACTCCGCCATTCATTGGAAGTATGCATGGAAAATTAAACACCTTGCGACGTCGCTTGACATATTAATTATCTAAGCAGTCTTAATGTATGAATATTGACCGCATTGTCCTAAAGTTTAAAGACCGTACAAATGCCATAGGGTGAAGAGTCACAAAATACTCTTCCGTGGAATTTTAGACCTCTTTTCTTCCCTTTGCCTATGGGAGGAATTTCTTCTTCTTATTGATTAAGTTGTTGAATTGGATGCTAAATCTCTGTGGGAAAACTAGGAAAACTCCCAGATTTTCAGACAGCATCGGTGCCAAACGCGGGGATTAATCATAAGCGGGCGCTTCAGAGCCCCGGAGAAAACTCTTCGGAGTCAAAGTGACATGAAACGAAGTTGCGCGTTTGCTTTGCTTGTCCGAATTGTCATTCTAATTCTCACTTTAACGTTGACAGGTCAAACACACGAACAGATTGAAGAGGTGAAGCGTCGTTTCAGCTTTCATACCGCAAGCCAACCCGCGCCGACTTGCATGCATTGCACCGTACCACGGATGTCGTAATCCCAGCTTGCGCGTACAGAAGTTTCCCGCCCATTGACCACCGCACTTTTTAGGAGCATCGCCATGCGTAACGAGGTTTTATGGGATCACTAATTTAAATATTATAATACTTCACTTTACGTGTAAATTGGACTTTGACCTATGTTGCGTGGAAATACGTAATGAGAGGTGAGATTAAGAGTTTAGAAAGTTTCTATCTAGAAAATTTTTAACACCCGACTTATCGAAGTGTGATTCATATTCCCCAACGACGAGAAAAGATGTGGGTCTCACGATTATATATATATATATATATATATATATATATATATATATATATATATATATACACATACACACACATTTGTAATTGAATGATATAATGAGAGGTGCGAGATGCTAATTATAGTGAAACTTTTTGTTGGATGTAGCTCTAGTTTAAGAGTAAATTAGGATAAAACCTTGTGTCAATTTCTTCTTTCTCGTTTTAGCATTTACTTCGTTGTGATTATGCACCAAATCGTAACGTTTTTGTGCGGTTGCTTAAGGAAATGTATCCCACCTTTCCAATAATATTTCCGGAGCTTCGAGATAAAAATGGATCAAATCATGTTTAAACAAACGGATGATCCTGTTTTAAGGGAATATCTTTCTTCTCTTTCCCCCCTCAAAATTCCATCCACAACTTTTTCCTTCTAAAAACGAATAGTTGTTTCAAATCCTTCTGAACCTTGGCAGCACAAGTGCCCCGCAAACTTTGAAAAGTTACAAACTATCTCCCTCAACATTAGCATCGGTGTACAATAGCACCCGAACTTTTAAAAATTACAAATTGCCCCTGAATTTTTATTTTTTGTTGCAGCCCCTAATTTTTCTATCTACATAACCGGAAAAATTACCAAAAAAATTCCTAAATCTCTTGTAATTGTGTCAACTCGGTCTTGATTTTTTTTTGTTCAATTCATTCCTAAGCTTTTATATTTGTGTCAATTCGGTCCTTGAGGAAAAATTTGGGTGGCTAGTGCGACGTGGCAATTTTAAGGAGTTTTTGATCTTTTTAGAGTTATTTTTTTCTTCTCCCTCTTCCTCCAGTTGTTCGCCCAATCGGCGACCGGGCCGGAGGTGAGGGCCGGCGTGGTCCCGTTGACCGGAGGAAAAAGGAGAAGAAAATAAATAAATAAATAAATAACTAACACGAAAAGATATTATCAAAAATTGTCACGCCGGCCGATGGAGTTGAAGTGAGCGTGAGAAAAGTCTACAACAATACCGCGGCCGGTGGATTTGCCTTCAGTCGTCGGCGGATCAAGCGCAGATGTCCAACAAAACCAATAAAAATTAGAACATTTATTTATCACGCGACATTGAGGGCATTAAAAGTCTATCTTCTAAAACTAAAAAAAAAAAAATTAGAGCATTTCATCCTCTACTAGCAAAAGAAGAAAAGAAATAAATTATTACATCCTCCAAGGTTGGATGGCAATCCCTATACTAGTGCTCAAGGAACCTTCCAAAAACCCTGGAGAATATACCATGTGAACTCCATCCAAAATTTGACCCCAAAAAAAAAATCCATCCAAATTTATTCGACCAAAAAGAAAAAAAAAACTCCATCGAATTTTTGACCGAACTCCATCTAGTTTGGACCACAAAATAAAAATTAAAATCCATCGAATTCACCGCTCCGCTGCACAAGAAGAACAAGACTACCAAGCCATCGTAACAATGCCAACCTAGGATATCTTGGGAAACTCCGAAGCCATCCTTGTAATAAAATGAGTTGAGGGAAAATTATATAAAAAAAAACATGTTAAATCTATTGCACTAGTGTTCATACTTAGTCTTAAATTTTTCAATTGACCCATTTAGTCCTAAAAATTTTGACAATTTACCAATGTAGTCGATCCGGCCAACTTTGGCTGAAAATTAATAATCGGGACGCCGGCCATCCTTTGTGGCATGGTAAAAAAAAAAAAAAGAAAAAAATTCAGAAAATTTCTACAAAAAATTATTAAATTGAAAGAATTTCCACCTTAGGGTCGGTTATGCCATGTAGGACGATCGGCGCTAACTAGACTACCGTATCAAAAAAATCCAGCCAAAATTGGCCGAAAGTACCGAATGGACAAATCATAAAAAAAGTTTAAGACTAAATTGGCAAATAATAAAAAAATTACAATTAAATTGGTCAAATCGAAAAATTTAGGATTGAATTAACACAAATACAATAGGTTTAGGACTTTTTTGATAATTTCCCCGTTTAAATCAACAGCATGTGAGTTTGAGAAGAAACTGGACCAGGAGCCATTCACATCCTTACTATTGAGGTGCTGGTAAACTGACCTCCCAAACTTAAACCAGCCACAAATAGATATGGTTAGTAGTTATGATCTAAGTCGAATATTTCAAAGCGGGTATTAAATCATGATAACGCCCAGATAGTGTAATCGTGCTAGTTTACCCATTTGTTGTTCAATCTTTTTTTTTTTTATAAAAGAATCAAGAGATAAACAAACATCAAATGAATAGTTACGCAGGATATGAATGATTTTATTTATGGGTGATCCACTCCATCATTTCATATAGCCGCGGTCCGCAGGTCCACATGGTTGTTGGGTTAGGGCAAACGGTAAGAGGGATTTGTACATTGGTACTTGAACGATTCATGGTACTCTAGCCTAGCACGAAACCATCGTGTTTCACATATGCATGTTCCAATGTCAAACTTCATTCATTTTCTTGGACTATTGGGCCGAAGCTAATTGATCTTCGCGAGCTACTTCCTATAACCAAGAAAAGAGAAACTATATCCAAATACGATGGCATTGATCGTGTAATTCTCCATGTCATTAATGACACAACATAATGCGATGGGCTTGATCAACTCAAATGAAATTCCTAAGACCGGCTTTTCGACATGTAAGTTAGGTGAAATAGAATCGAAAGGCAAAACAAGTTTTTTCCTTGGATGGTTGATTAAGATTTGGGGGTTGAATTTGGCACTGTTTTTCCAGGCTGGAGTCGCTTTGGCCCAAATGCTAAATGCATCGAGGAAAATGACCTCAATAGATAAACTGATTTTGGGGGTCCTTTATAGGGAGCAGAAGTGCGGACACCATGTGTGCAATTTCACTACACGCTGCGGCAAAGGAATTGAAAAAAACAGATGGGAAAACGACGCGTGGGAATTGGAAGAGAGCCTTGGAACGATTGGTCCTTGTGAAAGATGCACGCGCTTGTCATTTATTACGACGCTACGTTTCACAAGACTGGTCTACAAGTTCACTTATCAAATGATGAGTCGGACTGTGCGTGGCTCTTTGAATAAGTGGACAATATTCAAGAACCAAAATCAATTTCACATGTCCTTCAGTAAACCGATAATTGAAAACTGGTCATAAAAATTTGTCAATTTCATTTAAGTATCAAGCTTTAATTGAACCATCTCTCTCTCTCTCTCTCTCTCTCTCTCTCTCTCTCTCTCTCTCTCTCTCTCTCTCTATATATATATATATATATATATATATATATATATATAATATTGTTTTTGAAAGAAATACTTGTGGTTGAGCTTCTTTTTGGCGATCTCTCAAATGAAGGTATCGGGTTTTTGTCACGTGCACCCAACATTGATATTAGAGCAATAGTCATATGATGAGAACTTTTCCTCACACTTATAAACCGACCATCAACCCTTTCCATTAATTGATGTGGGATAACCCCGAGCTGCTTTGAGTAAAAGGCACATGAGCTCAAGTTTTACCCAATAAAAATTTTGTTCCTTTGTTTTTCATCACGGGGATTAGTTGGCGCAAGGGTCGGTTTTCACCTACCTGGATTGGTAAAAGGAAACGGTATAATGATTTGGGGGTAATGAACATAAATGTAAGTATTGTATTGATTGTATCACAGACTTTGTATATCTTTTATTTTATAAATAGATTGATCAATGGAGAAAATCCATCAATTAGGAGATCAAGTAACTTTAGTGAATTCATTAGATGTATCGATCGGTGGAGAAAATCTCTCCATCAATTAAGAGAAAATATCTGCAGACTTTGTATATATATACCCATTATGGGTTTTAATAATAATCATCTAATTACACTTGTTTTCACATGGTATCGAGCATTTTTTCTAAATCTCTGTTTTTTCTCATCTTTATCAATTTTTAACGTGTGTTCTACCAATCCTGCTCTTACGTCTAATTCTTCAAGCTCTGTTGTCTCTACCGACAGCTTTGCCAACCCCTTTTTCCTACATCCCTCTAGCAATCTAGGGATGAATCTTGCTAGCCATCCCATTACTGGTGACAATTACACCACTTGGCGCCGCACCATGATCATGGCTCTCTCTGCCAACAACAAAATGGGATTTATTGATGGCAGCATTTCCAGACCGGCCACCACCGAATCAAGTTACAAAGCTTGGAACTAAGTTAACAATATGGTTCTATCTTGGCTCCTCAACTCCATCTATTGTGATCTCGCTGCTTCTATTCTCTATGCTTGATTACTTGCTGTGCCGTTTGGAAGGACCTTTATGACCGTTTCTCTACTTCAAACGGCCCACACATATTTGCATTTGGAATAGATTGATCAATGGAGAAAATCCATCAATTAGGAGATCAATTAACTTTAGTGGATTGATTAGATGTATCGATCGATGGAGAAAATCTCTCCATCAATTAGGAGAAAATCTCTATAGCTTTTGTGTATATATACCCATTCCGGGTTTTAATAATAATCATCTGATTACACTGTTTTTTCACACATTGGCCCCCATTGAAAGGAAAGGGCGTAGAGGCCAAAAACCAGCATGCCACCCACTCCTACGAACTGGTTTTCATTGGTATCCCTCCCAATGTATGTATTATTCGATGGATGACCAGGTCATTTCGGAAGGCTCCAACAGCTTGATGCCAAAAGGAGGTTTCATTCCAAGAACTATATGCTCATGAAAGACTCATTACTTAATTAGCTGAAAGAATTAGCTCACCAAGTCCTATGGCGCACTTTCGGTTTTTTGTTTATGGAGTATTCTCGAGACAGAGGCATAGATTATGTCCGAAACAATGCCGACCGTGTGCTTATGCTTTTTGGAGATGGTCAAAATGTCCTAATAAAACCAATTAGAGTCCATTGACGTATTTATGAAACAGCTTAGCCTTTTCCGAATAGGGTAAATCGTGCTCTAAATCTATTTATGGTTAAACATTCAGAATTTCCGGAATAGTTGTATTGATACGATTGTCATGGTAGATATGGCATATTTGTAAGCTTTACCTACAAGGCTACAACGAATGTCACATGCACGGAACACGCTTTCCTCGGATGGTTGAATCAGCATGATATTATTTGAGAAATGACTATGTCCTATAATAAGCCACACACACACAAAAATTAGAAATTGTTATGAGGTCCACTTTTTCAAGACTTTGTGACCCACAAAGACGATGTTATTTTCAAAATCACTAGAGACTCATTATGTTAGCAAAATCCATATAATTTCCTCTAATTTGTGATCGATATGAGCACATACACTCAGTGACATTCACCTACGCAAATTAGCTAGAATTATGCTTTTAAGGAAAGCTAGAAATCTGTCCCAAAAAAAAAAAAAAAACAAAGGAAAGTTAGAAACGAATCCCAAAAACCTGACTGTATTTTCTAAAACTTGTGGACCCGAACTTTCGCAATCAATGTACCTTCCCGATTTTGAATTTGGACGTAGCATCAACGGACTCGAAACCCTAAAGAAGGCCAAACTTAGTATTACGGGAATATACGAACAAGAGGATAATAAAAGCATGGTCCGATCCCAACGGCCCGCGTCGGAACTGAGTTGGAACGAATCACAAAAACTTCCCAGCGACATTGATTCCTGAAACGGTCCTTGCGCATGGAAATCATAACCTACCCATACTTATATCATTATTACTATTACTATTGGATCTGACGACAAGGTTGGTAATACTGTATATCCCAAAGGAAGGTGGCGAGAATCATTCGACTGCCGGACATTAAAAGAAAAATAATTATTATGTTCTCGCCCTCGACCCTATGCTCAGCTGCTAAACGAGCCAAATATGCAGAGCCTTGACCTAGAGATTAAATAAGCAAATTGCAGAGGCAGTCAGCATCTGACGCACCGCGACATGTCTTACTTGGTCAAAAGTGATTTTTACAATTGTTTATGATGGCACGTGGAACTCATCGCAGGCCCTTGTGGTAGGTTTTAGCCGGGGGCGACGAGGGAAAGAGAGGGAAACGGATTAAAATGCTGAAAATTGGAATGAGTAACAACTCTCATTTACCAATTCTTTTCATTATATTTGGAGGACTTGAGGTTGAGATGGTCCATCTCATATATGATGCCCCGTTATACAAAGAATTGTCGGATGTGCCCGCCATTTTCATTGACAATGATGATGATATGTTAGAGATAATTAGGGATTCTCCAAGATTATTTCTTATACGAGAGTTTGTTTTTCTTTTATAATTCTGTTGGTTTTTCGTGTGTCTCGAGATTGTGAATATATTTTGATTGATATGTTATTTTAAATAGTTATCTAACAATACTTATAAATAGATTCATATACTCATGTTCAGAACACATCGAAGTATAAAGAAAATTTTCATTTCTACAAGCAGCAAATTGTGTGTTTCCGACAGACCACAAAAAAAAAAAAAAAACCGATTTGTTTCGCGACAAAAAATTGCAATTTCCTCGGCTACTTCGCAGATGCGTACAAAATCCATCCACTGTCAAGCCATTTTTAAAAACCTGGGGTGCTCTCGCCGACTTCGTAATTTTCACAGACCGCGAGTTTAACACCGCGTCCCTCGTTAGCCTCCGAGTCAAGCAGTCTCACTCGTTCAGACAGACGGACATTGTCAACCTATTTCGGAGGAGAGTGCATGCAAAACTCAGACTCTCACGTGAGTACGTCATGTCCTTCCTTCTATAAAGCCCCCCACCATCGCTCTTCTTCCTTCCCACAGTCCCACACCCACAAGCCCTTCCCTCTCTTTCTCTCTTCAGATTCAGATTTCAGAGAAGCTGGACTTCACTGACCTGCCTAAATAAAGAATTGTTGCCCAGAAACGGAAATCGGACGCAATCACCTTCCGGCGACAAGGACGAGAACAGAAGCCATGAGGAGTCCCTTCTTCAAGCCCTCGCCTTCACCTTCCCGCTCTCCTCTCAGATTCACCCCAGCTTCGTCCCCCATGCGGCACACCTTGTCCGAGTCCCTCGTCCAGGAGAACTTCGACCGCGCCGAGTCCCTCATCGCCAAGTGGGACCCTTCCCACCACACCTCCTCCTCTCTCTATTGCGACAGCCGCTGGGAGGCCAAGCAGTTCCTCAAGTCCGTCGGGGACTTGCGGGCCGCCATGATCTTCTTGGTCAGGGAGGACTCCGCCTCCGACAAGCTCGTCCGGGCCCAGTCCCTCATGCAGACCGCCATGAAGCGCCTCGAGAAGGAGTTCTACCTCATCCTCTCCACCAACCGCCAGTACCTGGACCCCGAGTCTGTCTCGGTCTCGCTCTCCACCCGGTCCTCCAGTGTCTCCGAGGGCTACGAAGATGAATCGGAAGACGATCTGAAGTCCGCCGGCGATGGCTCGGAGACGTTGGGTACGCCGGAGAGGACGACGTCGTCGTCTTCGTCGGCGACAGTGATGGCGGACTTGAAGGCCATCGCCGATTGCATGATCTCTTCGGGCTACGGCAAAGAGTGCGTCAAGGTGTACAAGATCGTTCGCAAGTCGGTGGTGGACGAGACTTTGTACCGACTCGGGCTAGACCGGACGCTGACTCCCTCGCAGATACAGAAGATGGACTGGAAGGTCTTGGAGGCGAAGATCAAGTGCTGGTTGCGAATGGTCAAATTCGCGGTGAGCACGGTGTTCTACGGAGAGCGAATCCTGTGCGACCACGTGTTCGCTTCCTCGCTCCACATCAGAGAGTCCTGCTTCAGCGAGATCACGCGCGAAAACGCGATCGCCCTGTTTGGTTTCGCGGAGAGCGTGGGCAAGTGCAAAAAATCCCCCGAGAAGATGTTCCGCGCCCTCGACTTGTACGAGGCCATCGCCAACATCTGGCCCGTGATTGAGTCCACCTTCTCGTCCGACTCGTCCTCCGCCGTCCGATCCCAGGCCGTGAACGCCCTTATCAAGCTCGGCCACGCCGCGCGCCTGATGCTCTCCGACTTCGAGGCGGCCATCCAGAAGGACTCCTCCAAGGCCGCCGTCCCCGGCGGCGGGGTCCACCCCTCACCCGCTACGTCATGAACTACCTCACCTTCCTCGCCGACTACAGCGAGGTCCTCACCGACATAGTTGCTGACTGGCCGGTCGAGGCCGCCGTCCCCGAACTCCTCCTCTACGCGTCGCCAATGTCGGCGCGGCTCGCGTGGCTCGTGCTCGTGGTGCTGTGCAAGCTCGACGCGAAGGCCCAGCGGTACAAGGACGTGGCTCTGTCGTACCTGTTCTTGGCCAACAACCTCGACTACGTCGTCCTCAAGGTCCGGCAGTCGAGGCTCAGGCGCTTGCTCGGGGAGGACTGGGTGGCGAAGCAAGAGGCGAAGGTCAAGCAGTATGCCGCGAACTACGAGAAGATGGGGTGGAGCAAGGTGCTGGCGTCGCTGCCGGAGGCTCAACCGCCGGCGGCGGAGATGTCGATGAGCCACGTGAAGGAATCGTTCCGGAGGTTCAACGCGGCCTTCGAGGAGGCGTACAAGAAGCAGATCGGGTGGGTCGTGGCGGACCCGAAACTGAGGGACGAGATAAAGGGATCGCTCGCGAAGAAGCTGGTGCCGAGATATCGCGAGTTCTACGAGACGCACGGGGCGCCCCTGAGGAGGGACACGTTCAGGGAGGGGATTGTCAGATTTGCCCCTGAGGATCTGGGGAATTACCTCTGGGACCTATTTCACGGGTCCGAGGGTTCCGGCTTTTCATCTCCGCAGTCGTCGTGTCGTCCTCGTCCTCGTCCTCCACCGGGCTCGTCGAACAAGGGCAGAGTCATTGATCAATCGTTCTAACATGTACACAAACATTTGAGATGTACAGAGATGGAATAGTTTGTGAAGTTGACAGATTGTTATTCTTCGATTTATCTATAACTCGAACTTCCAATTTTCCCATTTTCTATATTTTTTATTTTGTTCGAACATTTTCTATACTTAAATAAGTTGATTTTATTCCAATCTCCGAGAGTATTATCAATCCAATAAAGCTTCAAAACAGCAGGAAACCTAGAATTCAATTTGAGACCAAATATATATATCTGAACTTGTTAAATACAAATATCAAGAAAGATAAGTAAATCATTCGCAAAATATAAAGCGAGTCAAATGAGCCTTCCTATATGAAGGATTAGCAAGTGTATAATCTATTTGTCCTGATTGCGTTGAACCGTTCTAGATACTAGGCCTATTATTCGAAGAAGTCCCCGCCCGTCTTATCTAATTCATGTGGGGAATTCGTTGAAAAATCCGTTAGAGATCTTGAACTCGAAGATCTCTTTCCAAACAGCACGCGAAGAATTCAACTAAAAGTTGTATCAATTCCACGAGCTCGTTGTTAGATTATGTGGCATTCGTAAAGAGTCTGTCATCTTTTGGAGTGGCGATTGATATGATACGCGCAGAGTATGATCCCCTGATCCAGGCAAAGTATGTAAGGGCATATCATACAGTCCTTTTAGGTTTCAGGAATTATGAGGCTAAGGAAACTAGAAAATCTATCATCTCTCAACCGAGCTTCTAGTTTTTATCATTTATGTGGGCCTTGTGCATTTTGAGTGATGGATGGGCTGTCAAATAAAACCAGGCCCAACATGTTCACATAACATTTGTTGACCTTAGCACAAACCAATATTCTTCCCTGTCGTTCTATACTATTCTCAATTTTTATCATCATAATTTCAAGATTCTCAACTAGATCACTTCCATTATGTCTCTACATACAATCAAGCTTTTGCATCGACCCTCTCTTGGGGTAGCAACACTGGTTATGTGGCATGCCATATGATTTATAAACAGAGTTGCGCCTGTCGCTCTATCTCTCCCTTATTTGATGAAGAGGTTTGAAATTGATACAAGTATCTCTAATATTTGTGAAGAAGATTTCAAATTGAACGATGTAATAGTTATTTCCTCTATTAAAAAGACTAAAAGTTGTTTTTTCTGGTTACGATATCGTAGTCCGGATATTCGAAACGAGATGATTCAAGAGTTAGCAAGTATCAAAAGCCCGATGGTACAAAAAAAGAAAAAAAAAAGGAAAAAAGAAACATTCACCATTTAACTTTCTAGCAATTTTAACTTACTGACACATTTAGCAAATTACCATCACTTTTCGATAGTTTGTAGAGTATTAACTTGTCTTACTTTCTGTCGACTTTTATTTACTTTTCTTATTAACAACTTAAAAGTACCGGTTGTTATATGAATTTACCAATTTTATTCAAATGAATTACCAACAAGTTTTCGATCAAATTACCATCTAACTTTTGGGTTATCAACTTTCATGTAAGTCACTGCAACATTTATATTAAATCCTTTTGTTGATCAACTTTTTTATTGTTCACCAACTTTAACTTTTCACTTCTTACAAGAGATATTAAATTTGAAGCATTAAAAAGTAATGCAAATAAATGTTGGTAAATTTGTATAAAATTTGATAATTTGCAATTATTTATTTGATACTTATCCTCATTTATTGAATTTTTTTGTTTGGAAAATTTATTGAAATTTAATAGCGCGAAAAAGGTACTTTTTTGGAAACGGAACCATAAAATTCAGTCGATCCAGTTGCATCATTTAAGATTGAGTTCTTTGAATGTTAACGCTGTTGGTGACTTTTCATTGATCTATTGGAGGAAAGTGGAATGACAATGGAAGGATGAAGAAGAGGAAAAAGCTTACCCAAAAGAGAATGGGGGGGATGAATTAATTTGAGAATATTACCGCAAAGTCTCAAACCCGTTATAATTATGCCAATTCAAGATTGCACCTTGTTTTTACTAATTGAGTCCTAAACCTTTTGCATTTGTACCAATTCAATTCATTTGACAAAAAAAAAATCATTTGGCCGGCCGATGCCAATAGGAATAATTTTTAATTATACTAAATATTTTTCGAATTGTTTAATTATATTTTGATTTTAATACTTTTTTCCTAATTTTTTTTTGTTGTTGAGGGCAGCGGAGGCCGGCGACCTCCGCCGGTCCATGAGCGAAGGTCGCGGCCCTCACTAGCAATTGGGCAATGACCTCGATCCTCGTCGTGGCTAACGAGGGCTCGCCGCCCCTATTTAGATCTAGACAAGGAATGAGGGTCGCGAGCCCTCGCGCAGCGGTCGACGAGGCTCGCAAGCCCTCATCCAATGGCTTGCGAAGGCTGCCGGCCCTCGTAGGTGGCCGCCGCCTCCATCCGGCCCTCGTAGGTGGCCGCCGCCTCCATCCGGCCCTAACAAAAAAAAAGAAAGAAAAAGTCAAGAAAAAAATTATTTTAGAAAATTAACTAAAATTTAGAAATTTATTAAAGTATTACTAAAAAAATTTCCATGTCAGTAACCGGCCAAATGGACCGAATTTGCACAAATGCAAGGTTTAGGACTCAACCGACAAAAAATATTTAAGATTGAATTGGCACAATTGCAATATGTTTATAACTTTTTTTTTTTGGGTAATCTTCCCTATTAATTCATCATTTAACAACCATGTCATAAGAGAATTGAACTAAGGTGACCAAAATTATTTCATTCATTGTAATTAACCGTTTAGGTGGCTGAGTACTGTCTTAGAGCGCATATTAAAATTTCTTATGATGTGTCCCACGCGATGCTTGGTGTCAATTAATCAACTTAACTGTAATTTTGCAAATGCATTGATTCTGCTTCAATAGTCGGTGCTCATAATCCAATGCGCTAAAGTTGCTCCTACTAAAGAAGGACCGATTACGTTTTGAGTGTTATTGGGGCTGTATAGGTAAAATAGAGAAGTCATCTCCTCTAAAATTAGTCCAACGAGAACTTTACAAAGATCGAATTGGAACTTAAACTAACGTACAAAAACTCTAGTCGATCTGACAAAAGGCATCAAATGATTTTTCTCGCGTGAACGGATTATCCTGTTCATTCGAGAAACCGGTTCAGAAAAATATGTGAGAGAAATTTTCTTCCTCGAAGTTGAGTTTATCATATAACCTGAAAAGTCATTTGATTTTGTTTACTTGTTTCTTATCCTATCTTGAAGTAGACTTGATGTAATTTCTGGAATTCCGGTAGATCTGTTTTGATGTGGAAAACCTAGCAGCTACATACGGAGCTCGAGCTGCCCCATCAAGCAACTTTTCCAGCAACCTACAAAGAGAGATCGTTTTCGAACGAACCAAGTAAGCTCATCTGACAAATTATGCGGCTCTTATTACGCTTCGAAAGCTCGCCAGCTCATTGATTGTTGTCTTCTTTGGAAGCCAAGCGTGTAGATTCAAAGCTATAGCTAGATTGTAGCTTGTCGAGAAAAAAGAGAAACTTCAGTGAAGGAACAGAAGGCTAAGAAAATAGATGTCGATAGAAAATTATTACAAGGACTTGCTTTTTGGATAATACGGTGGATAGAGCCAATCACACGGTGTTGTATCTTTCTTGTAGGTCTCAAGTCTCACTATCTTTCATCGCGCAATTAATCTGGTTAGAAGCCTAATTCTAAACAGCATATAGCTCCGCTTACATTTCGGCAAAGCATTCTCCGATGAAAGGCGATCTCTCGACTTTGCATGGATATCGTTTCGTTGCGCGATTGGCAAGCACCTTACTACTGGTGTTAGCTAGCACAACCTCTTTCATGTGTCATGAATAGTGCTTGCACATCCTTTCTTTTGCCGGCCGACGGAGGAGACATAATGACATATAAAGCCGGGCAGAGTTGACTCCATGATCGTGAACTATCGAGTTAGTTGACGGGAGAAACTTTCACGCCATATCCACCCAGATCCGTCTCATTAGTGCCCTCCCAACTAACTCGACGTTTTCTGGGGCGAACCTCTCTCATTCAATGCACTCACAGTTTTAATGGAGAGACAACTGGACTTGAGAAGTGTAGAACCCACCTGCAGAAGCAGCTCGGATTTGACGATTCTTATCAAGAACAGCTTATGATTCGATAGGATGTCATTTGAGACGTAATTCTGTGTAGATTCGTAGAACTTGCAGTGATCACAGCGAAGAAGACGGAGTCATGTGCTTATATCTAGGGTTTGGCCAAGTGGGTCAATCCTCCATATAAAATAGGAAGGGAAAATAGCTGCATATTCCATGCATCCATGATCAATAATACACACTTATGAAGAAGCGTGATAAATCTCGGCACACTTTTCTTTTCATGATGTATATCTAGTCGAATGCCCAGTTGATCCAGTGAAGGTGTTTCGGAGGGGGAAAACCTGACACTTATTCAGTGCCTAATTTGTTGACTAGTGCCCTTCGGACATTTATTTAGGATCTGTTTATGTAGAGCTTGGGCAAACTTAGTTTGCATTGATTACGTAATTTATACTATATACATAGGGTTTAGGGCTAACACAATACAATGACAATTATTCCCTTTAGTATAAACCTAATCTATCAATACTCCCCCTCAAATTGGTGAATGTAAACATGTCAACAACCTATTTTTAAAATTACAAAATAAATCACGTGTGACCCGTTTCGTAAACAAGTCCGTGAGTTGGGAGTGACTGGGAACATGAAGAATACGCAAAGTGCCATCTTGAATTTTTGCACGAACCAAGTGACAATCAATCTCGATGTGTTTGGTACGTTCGTGGAAGATAGGATTAATGGCGATATGGATGGCCGCTTTATTATCACAAAAAAGATCGGCAGTGGCGGTGTTGGCGTGGCGATCCGAGAAAAGCATGTGAAGCCATGTGATTTCGCATGCAGTAGATGCCATAGCACAGTATTCACCTTCTGCTAAGGAACAGGCAATAGTAGCTTGTTTCTTGGAACGCCATGAGATGGGACAAGAACTTAGAAACATGCAATAGCCGAAACAGATCGTCGGGATGTAGAACAAGATGCACAATCAAAATTTGTATAACCATTAAGTTGGAGATTAGAATTAGATAAGAACAACAAACCAGTCTCGGGACATGCTTGAGATATCGCAAAATGCGAAGGGCGGCATTTCAATGGTCTTCATTAGGAGAGCGCATAAATTGACTAAGATGTTGCACCGCAAAGAGTAAATTTGGACCAGATTACTACAAGACATAACAATCTACCAATAAATTGTCGATATGAACTTGGATCCTTAAGAGCTAAGGATGAGTCCAAAAATTATATATTGGGTTCCATCGAAGTATCAGCGGGACATCCTCCAAGAAGACCAACGCCAGACAAAATATCAAAAGCGTATTTCTTTTGTGACAAGAAAATCCCAGACTTAGAATGAGAAAATTTAATGCCCAAGAAGTATTTGAGAGTACCCGAGTCCTTAATGCGAAGTTGTGTGTCAAGAAATCGCTTGAGAAGTTGAATCATAATTTCATTATCACCCATGATCACCAAATTTACCAAATCATCAACATAAACAAGGACAATGGTCAAGAGAGAGCCATGAACCAATGTAAAAAGTGAATAGTCCGCCTTGGATTGTTGAAAACCAACATCAAGTAGTGCAAAAGAGAATTTAGCAAACTATTGCATTGATGCCTATTTAAGGCCATAGAGTGATTTCTTAAGACGACAGACTAAATTCTCCCCCTTAGTATGAAAACCCGGTGAAAACCTCATGTAGACCTCTTCGTCAAGATCACTATGTAGAAAAGCATTGTTCAAATCTAATTAATAGAGAGGCCAATGACGAATTGAAGCAAGAGCTAATAAAGTGCAAACAGTTACCATTTGAGCAATGGGCGCAAAGGTGTCATGGTAATCAATACCCTCTATTTGAGTATAACCCTTTACAACGAGTGAGCCTTGCAATATCAATGGTGCCATCGAGTTATATTTGATTCGATAAATCCATTTACATCCGATGGGGTGTTTGTCGGGAGGAAGAGAAACAATTTCCCAAGTGCTATATGTTCAAGGGCTTGTATCTCGAAGACATCGTCTCTCGCCACTTGGGAGATTGACACGCAGTTTCATAAGTTTTAGGTTCCTACTTAGAGGATATGGAGGCCACAAAAGTGCAGTGAGTACATGAAAATCGCGAGTATGATAAACCGTTAGATAAGGGATAAAGAGTACCCGATTCGGTTACTTTAAAGTCCCAAGATGATTGATCGGAGGCTACAACGGTTCGGTGGTAGTCCCGAAGATATCCAGGTGGATGGCATTGCCGAGATGGCCGATGCATGGCTTCGGGTTCGGTGGGTGATGGTACGATTGTGGGTGCGGGAGGCTGAGAAGGTGAGGTCGGTGCAAATACCGAGATGGATGTTTTACCAAGGTCGAGTATGGGTAATGGAATTATCGGAGTCCGTTCGGTTGTGGTATGTTCGATGGTTTGACGGAAAGGAAAATCTTGTTCATAGAAAACAACATCGCGACCGGTAAAAGTTGTTTGATCTTGGAGGTCATAGAGACGGTAACCTTTGTGGTTTGTGGGATAATCGATTAGAACATATAGGCAAGATCGGGGGCCAAATTTATCGGAGTGAAGATGACCGGTAGAAGGGTAGCATAATGCGCCAAATACACGAAGATGAGAATAGGAAGGCGGTTTGCCATAAAAAAGGTCATACGGGGTTTTATTGTGTAGGGAGGACTAGGTAGTCTATTAATGAGATGAACAACGGTTAAGACTTAATCCCTCCAAAAATGAAGAGGCATGCTAGAATGAAAATGCAATGTATGCGCAACATTGAGCAAGTGACGATACTTACACTTAATAATTCCATTTTGTTGAGGGGTGTGAGAGCAACCGCACCGGTGGTGAACATTGTGTGCGCAAAAAAAACTCTTGTAAGCAAGAGGAAAGGAATTCGATCGCATTATCGATTGAACATTTTGGACTTTAGTTTGAAATTGAGTTTCAACAAAAGCAAAGAAGCGAATTAGAGAATCAATCACATCAAACTTAAAAGTAAGCAAAAAAATCTAAGTATAACGCGAATAATCATCAATAATAGATAAAAAAAAAAATAATGACATGTCTTATGTGTAAAATGAGAATAAGGTCCCCAAATGTCAACATGAATAAGTTGAAAAGGACGTAAAGAAGTAATAGTGCTATACGCAAAAGACAGACGCATTTGTTTGGATAAATGACAAGCATCACATGGATTTAATTGTTTTGTTGGACTAAAACACAAAGTTTGTTGCAAAGTAGATAAAACCGACTCGAGATAGATGTTCTAAGTGGGCATGCCAAAGATGAGATGAAGAGGTTGCAAGCAGAAAGAACAAGCAAATCCTATAGGAATCTCCAGGTAATGAAGACCACCACGCTCATAGCTTCGACCAATGCTCTTCTTCGTCAAGAGTTCCCGAAAAAGACAATGGTTAGGAAAAAAAGTGATTGAGCAATTTAAGGTTTGAGTGAGCTTGGAGATTGATAATAAGTTGTAATTGAAAGAGAGAGCTTAAAAGACATTATCAAGGGAGATAATTGGGGTAAGAGGGGTTGAAGCGTGCAATGTCACGGGGACACCAACGCCATTTGAAATTCCAATGGTGGGATGTAGAAAGGGATAGTGTGTCGGGTTTGTAAGGTGAAGGGGTTCAAATGTGATGTGATTGGTGGTGCTAGTGTCAATAACCTAAGTATTGAAATTAAATGAATTCGAAGATAAGGCAAGAACATTACGTGAGAATTTGGCTTTCGGGGTGTTTACCTCTTGTAACAAGCACATCGATTACTTATATTGATCATTTGTGAACGAAAGAGGTGCCGCATCGAAAGTATGGTTGGACTTATTGTCCGCGGGCCAAGAGGAGGTAGATGGCTGTCCGCAGCGTTGCTTTTGGTTTGGAGAAAAGCCATGAAGCCAATAACACACATCTCATGTATGTCCTAGTCGTTACAGTGGGTGCATCTTTCTTGGCCACGAGATGTGTTTGTCCTTTTAGCTAAGTTAGCGGACGGAGCAGGAGCGCCAAGAGAGTTAGGCGGCCCATGGGATGAGGAATTCATGTATGGCCGCGGAGCATGGTTGCCGTGGAGTGATAAGCAAAGTATTGGCCTGATCGGATAGTGGGCGGTTCGATTGGATATGGCCGTGCGATTCATCTTGAAGAACTAGTGCATATTCTTGCGCAACACTAGGGAACGGATTCATTAGTAAAATCGACTAACAACATTAGCGTATCTCGGATTGAGACCCATGAGAAATTGAAACAAGCGCCGATTCTCTTGTTGTATGATGATGGTAGAATGAGCCGAAGAAGAGCATTGCGATAATGGATCCAAATTATTCAATTCATCCCAAGAACTTCGCAAATTGTTGTAGTACTTGGTTACAACATCGTCACGTTAAGCAAGGGTACAAATCGTTTGCTCGAGATAAAAAATCCTAGGACCATTTGATAGCAAAAAACGTTCATGGAGATCGGCCTAGATATCAAGAATCGACTCATGTGAGAGAATTGTTGGCACCAAATTCGGAGGGATGGAATTAAGAATCTAGGATAGAATCATATTGTTCACACGAATTCGGGACGCATAGGCAAGATCGGTTGCGTCTGGTTTTTTTTTTCTCCAAGAACAAACACCATCTTGTTCTTGGCGGAAAGGGCAATCTTCATGGCACGGGACCAACTATTGTAATTCTCACCCATAAGGAGCATCTCGACAAGATTAGATCCAAGGTTATCGAATGATGCATAAAATAAGGGCTATCCGGTTGCTCATGTGCGGGAACGGTGGCTGAAGAGTTTGGAGTCCCGGTTGCCATGGTGACTTGTGGATCCGGGAGCAGGCTTCGCGGACCTGGAGGATTCGGGGCCAACAAGCAAAGAAATTGTATGGCTCAATTGAAGCCGCTCCGGCGTAGGTGGGCATCAATGTTGCGGCCTCTTCCCTAGAGCGGCAACAACGAGATGATCGTGAGCAAGAAGGCCGAAGAGAGAGAGGACGTGAGAGACGGCCGCCTCCCAAGGATCACCGCTCCGATACCATGTAGAGTTTGGGCAAACTTAGCTTGCATTGATGAAGTAATTTACAATATATACATAGGGTTCAGGACAAACACAATACAATGACAATTATGCGCTTTAGTATAAACCTAATCTATCAATAGTTTATTTCGTGAAAAATGAAGCAATTTGAAAAATTATTTTCCTAAAAATGGTTGTCCGTATAGCATACATAAATGAACAAACGAAAATTATTTTTATGGTCTACGAAAATCTCGAGACATAAATTGATGTTGATAACAAAAATGTATGACGTTGACTAATTATTTCGACTGATATTAAGCAATTTTTTTAGGAAAGTATTTTTTAAATCACTTATTCTCGGCAAAACAAACAGAGCTAGCATAACTTTACTAGCTGATTATACTAGTACGTGGAATTATTACATACTACATATGTGTAGACACAACCAACAACATTCCATTAACGAGCAAAGAGCAGAGCCGTGGGATTGACTATGTTTCCACGATTTTATGTCTTTGCGTTCTCGGTATGAAGGGATTGGCTCAACTTGTTCAGTTCTATCTGGTCGAATTCAATGAACTGGACTGTACTTCCAACCTTGATTGAGGTCCCCCTCATCATTCTGTGGCCAGGAGCAGCCCCCCTCTTCCTGTGGAGGGAAGAGCTTCAGTAATTCGTACATATACCCCCGGTGAAATTAGAATTACCCCTCTGGTCATCTGTATTTTCCAACATTAATTGGTGAAGCTTCTACTTTAGTCTTATTTAATAGCTTGTCACATTGTTTTTAACTTTTTATTTTGTCGCAGGATCAACCATGTTTCGTTGGGTTGAACTGAGATGAATTCTTCACTTGATGAGCAAAGGTAGGAATACTATGTTTGATTTCCTGAATTTATACATTAAGTGATGTCGTAAATAGCAAACTGATGTTTAAATAAGTGAATCGCATCCAAAATCTTATGAAATGCTATTATATATAGTTCATTATTGTATTTGTTGAAGCTGTTGTCCCATATCCTCGACAACGGGCGGTTTTATATGTTCTTTATATTTATGTGATTTCCTTCACTTATCAATTTAAGTTTTTGGGTGGGACATGCAACAACTAATACGGGCCTGTACAAAGATACATAATTTCAGACAATCTCATAAAAGATGGATGCGGAAAGGGGGAACGGGTTAGAATGGGACGGAAGGGAGAGAGACATGAAGGAAGTTGGGCACATGTACAGGATTAGGAACATTTATACCCGTTGACCAGACAAGTCAAGCCGGTGACGTTGTCCGTCATAATCTGAATCATTCTCCAATTTGATAGCTAGTTATGTCAACGTAAACCCCATTGATCCAGGAAAAATACAATTGAAAGAATCGAAACTCCAAATTGATATCGAACAGGCAACGCACCATCCTAGTTCACGCGAATCACACTCATATAATCAAATCATTATCATCAGTTCCGTTTAAAAGGTAGCGATCACTCGAATTTCATGCATAACATACGGCCTGTCAAATCTTTGAGCGGCCAAGAACGAAGCGATGCTATTCAAATAAAGTGAGCCGTATCTTCGTGAACCCGATAATAACACGTCGCTTCATTAAGTAAGTTGGTTTCTCAAACAAACCTTAGCATCAGCTAGCATCGTTCGAGAAAGTTTTCATTGTCGTAGCAGCTCCTCGATCACTTCAGCACATCAACTTGAGTATTTGCTTGTGGATACCATGACTATCAAACTAAGTTCTCAATTGCGTTAACCTAATGAATCAAGTGGCTGGAAGACTTTGTAGGATCCCGCAGGTCTCTCTAATATTCAATTTGATCCTAGTGATTCCCAGTCCCACATTCACCTGCGGCATTTGCAGCAGACAAACCAGGTTGCGGGTTCTTCTGTTTAACAAAATACCAGATGTTACTTAGCCTTGCCCTTAGATGTCAAAAGCAACTGTAATTTACTTAGGTTACAATCAGTCAACATCGCGATCAAAGGAAAAGTTCACGTATTTCCGCATAGAGAAACCTAATTTCCAGAGCGTTTGGCGCTCTGGGTAACATGCAAATCACAGTAGCAGCTGCTTTTGCCCAACTTTATGTTATCTGAAGTAACGTGTATATAGAGCTAACTTTGCAATCGCCAACACCTACCTTCATCTTCCAATAAATGAGGATACCACTTCTGCATAAGCTGCCAACTGTGAACCATAATTACTGGCTATTTAAGTCGTAGATGGTCTTGAAATGGGTAAAAGAGAAAAAGGTGTTATAAATAAGGAAATCATACGTGAACTCCAATTATGCTTGTTTTGAAGAAGAGGGTGTTAGGGTTTCGCTCTATATATATGGGCAAGCTTTCTTGCTTATCAGGCCCAAGCATTAGTTTGCACTCTGCATCGAGTTTGCTCTTGAAGCACCCGAGACACCTGTGACCTTTGACGAGGTTAACGTAAACTACATTGGCTCGTTGATCACCGTCTTCTGATAGGAGGTTTGATTTATTGTCATTCTGACAAAAGTAGCACAATGTTTTCCACTCTCGCCTTCCTCATTAAGTGCTTCCTTTAAATTCTCACCTGACAAATTTGTACGTCTTCTCTCTCCGTCGGCCTTCTGCATCTCTCTCTCTCTCTGCGCGTGCGCGTGAGTGAAGATGGAGCTTTTCTTGATGCTCTACCTTGTCCCCATTTTCTTCTCCTTGTGCATCTTATGGAGAAAGATTGATGAGAGGAGGGACAGAGAGTGCTACATTCTAGACTACCAATGCTACAAGCCAACCGACGACCGGATGCTAGACACCGAGTTCAGCGGCGACGTCATCAAGAGGACCAAGAACCTTGGCCTCCTCGAGTATCAATTCCTCTTGAAAGCCATCGTGAGCTCCGGCATCGGAGAACAGACCTATGGCCCGAGGATCATGTTCTCGGGCCGCGAAGACAACCCGACGCTGGACGACGGCATCTCTGAGATGGAAGAGTTCTTCTGCGATAGCATTGGCAAGCTCTTGGAGAGGTCAGGCCTATCTCCCTCCCAAATAGATGTGCTTGTGGTCAATGTGTCAATGCTCTCTACACTCCCTTCTTTATCTGCTAGGATTGTGAATCATTACAAAATGAGGGACGACATTAAAGTGTTTAATCTGACTGGAATGGGGTGTAGCGCCAGCCTAATATCGGTGGATATCGTTAGGAACGTTTTTAAGTCCCACAAGAATAGGTATGCCCTAGTCGTGACCTCGGAGTCCTTGAGCCCCAACTGGTACTCGGGCAACGACCGGTCAATGATCCTAGCCAATTGCTTGTTCCGGTCCGGCGGGTGCGCGATCCTGTTATCGAACAACAGGACCTTGGCAGATCGGGCCATGTTCAAGCTCAAGTGCTTGGAGAGGACCCACCACGGGGCGAGGGACGAGTCGTACGACTGTTGCATCCAGATGGAGGACGCGCAAGGCCGTGTAGGGTTCCACCTCGGGAAGACCCTCCCGAAGGCGGCGACCCGGGCATTCATCGACAATCTCAAGCTGATGTCCTTCAAGATACTGCCGATCCGAGAGCTAGTCCGCTTCACGGCGGTCTATACATACCAAAAAATGACGAACTGGAACTCGACCAAAGGATCGGGGCCGAGGCCGGTGCTGAACTTCAAGACCGGGGTGGACCACTTTTGCATACACACAGGTGGGAAGGCCGTGATCGACGGCATCGGGGCAAACCTCGGGCTGAGCGAGTACGATCTCGAGCCAGCGAGGATGACTCTCCACAGGTTCGGGAACACGTCGGCTAGTAGCTTGTGGTATGTCCTGGCGTACATGGAGGCAAAGAAACGGCTGAAAAAGGGTGACAAGGTGTTCATGATAAGCTTCGGCGCCGGATTCAAATGCAACAGTTGCCTATGGGAAGTGGCGAGAGATTTGGGAGATGGTAACGTGTGGAGCGATTGCATCGACAGCTACCCACCGGAGTCCATTGTCAATCCTTTCCTGGAGAAGTATGGTTGGATCAAGGACGAGGATCCAAGCACCTTCAAGATTCCTGAGTGATGTCGAAAGTCCTATGGTCGTCCTGAAGCTTTCTGTGTGTTATGTTCTGTTCTTCTTGGATTTTTTTCCCCTTTTTCCTCATGGACTATCAAATTGGAAAGAGTCGTTTGTAATAATCATTTTGGTGGCAAGAGAATTTGAGGAAAACAAATGTAATGATCATTCAGTGAATATGTTACCATACAGGCCAGATCAGGACATGTTGTCTGTATCGAGTGGCCCATACTAGAAACAAGTACAAGTGTTTTTTTTTTTTTTTTTGGGGCACGTCTGTACAATAATGTATGTTCTTTTTGTGTTTCAAGAAATGAAGTCGCTCCATGTGAAGTCTGCATGATTATTTCCTAAGGACCTTTTGTTACTGCCGATTTAGAACCGATCAGCCGGCGGGCTTGAGCGGAGCCAGACTGCGTACGGCCTACCGGCCCTAAAAGTCGTGTCGTCCAATTTTATGATAGCACTCCAATATTCTTCGCGAAATTATCGGGTTTGAATGTTAGGATTCGGTGTACAATCTAAACGAAGCAAAGCGTAAAACTCAAGAAAGATAAATCGAGATACAAAGTTGATGTTGCTTAATTAAGGCAGCTCAAGAAAGCACTACCTTCGGGATTCCGTGCTTTTCTGTCGATAAAGAAGTATGAATCACACCTACTAAGAGTAATGGGCTTCCTGCGGCGGTTGAAGCCTTTCCTTATCTGAAAAAGGGGGCCCACCACGAGACTCTTGCTGGAGTTGATGGGCCCAATCTGTTCGGTCATCGTCAATTGGGAAAAAGGCCGGGATGAACACGCATTCGTCTGGCCGGACTGGGCACTCACTTCTTAATTGCGTCCCCTTTTGTAGATCCGCAGAATTACCTCTTTAGTTCAACACAAAGTAGTTGAAGGACAACAAATCAATCTTATTGCAATTCAACAACCTCAATCTGTTAATGTAGGGTGGGGGGCATGCTACTCGAGATGGGGACCGGAATTTAATCGGAGGACATATTCCGAGCCCGCTGAAAAAGAAAAGAAAAACGAAGAAAACTCGGCTTCGCATCACAATCGCGATGAGGACTCATGGCCGTAACCGGACACGACTATACAAGGAGGCCCAACTGGTTTATTATACCACGACAACGCCCGCATGCCTTAGACACTACGTGACCGAACCGGTTAACTTACGTTACTAGAGAAAATTGCCCGGAAAGTCGTAAACTTAATGTACGGTGTCCAATTCATTCCTTAACCTTTAGATGATTTGCCAATTTAATCCTATACCTTTTAACGATTTTTTTTTTTTGGTCCAAAAGAAACTTCCATACGAAAAGTTAAGGGTCCTCACAAACATAGCCCACAAGAGAAGCATCTAAACACAGAAAAACCCAGAGTGGTGGAGGTGGTCTAGAGACCCAAAATACAAGAACACTATTTAGACGATGAGCCTTAGCCAGCCAGCCAATCAGCTACCAAATTCATTATGCGATAGCAATGGGCTAACGAGATGTTCTCATCCTAGGCCAGCATAAGTTGGGCTTCCATGACCAGGGTTTCAGTTTCTCAACCCATATCTACTTCCCCATTGACTTCGAAAGCCGAAGTACGATTGTCGGTGTGAACTATTATCTTGTTCCTCTCCACGTTCTCTAACTCCCGACGTCTACGCTTGATGAACTTCAAGGCTTCTAGCAGAGCTCTTGCTTCTGCTTGACCTGGGGAGCAAGATTGAATTTTTTGCACGAATCCGTCCACCAGGGTCCCATTGGAGTCACGGAGAACACCTGCGATGGCTCCATCACCGTCGGCACCACCTACAGAGGCATCAATATTCAGTTTCAAGTCAGATTTCATCGGGAGAGTCCATTTTTGGGGGGCATCTTGTCTAATTTCTATAAAGCTTTGATCTTTGCCAGTCGATTTCCTATAACTTCGCATAATCGCCTCTGCTTCGCACATGAGGGTTTCCGGATCTGGCTTTTTCCCTTTGAAAACTAAATTATTCCTTGCCTTCCATATGCACCAGAGCAGGACAGTGTTCTATCGAAGACGGGAGAAGTAACAGGGTTCTCGATCTGGTCTTGGAGCCACGCATCCATTCTTGCGCTGTTTGGAGGAGGGTGAAGGAGTAAGAGCCTCCGATCTTGCCAGATACGTTCAGTCCAAGGACAAGCTAAAAACAAGTGCTCCTTTCGGCGAATTACTCAAATATCAATTATTAACGATTTGTCAATATAGTTCTTTCAGCGAATTACTCAAATAATAATTTTGGGACTAAATTGGAAAAACTCTCAAAATGAATAAATTCAAACAATTGAAAGGTTGGTTGAAACTAAGAATTGAAGAAATTCAATGAAGATTACATCAACGTATTTATAGGCTTCATGAGATCACTATCTATGAAAATGAAATAAACAGAAACACCACATAAATCAGGGGATGTGCAATTATCAAAGGAGATATATGCATAATCTAGAATGATGTGTAGAATTAGATAAGATACTGTAAATATCTCTAGAATATTTCTAAATATCCTTCAAGAATCGTCAAAAGGGCCATGTTTAAATTGGCACAATCAAATATTTTACGATTAAACGTCACAATTTGTTCATGACTTTTTGGGCAATTATCCCCGGAAATCACTAATAAGTAAAGCACAACAAACATGCAAATTCAGATGGTTCTTCACTATCGTATCCAAGTGGGAGGAACAAAACGGAAGAGATACACAGATTTTGCGACTTGATCAGTTGTGGTTAAAACGAAGTCGTCTCTCAAGTGGATGGACACTTGAGCAGATAAACCTCGAAAGATCGTTAACTCAAAAGTAAATATAGTTAATGCGAATTGCGAGGAAGAAACGTATGGCCTAAGGCCAGGTGTCATGGTCACCTTCGCTAATCACTTTCGTCACGAGAACTACATCCTAACGATCCCCCTAACTATAATGAAGATGATCTACGCAACACAACTCCGTTTGGTCAACAGAGTAAGGTTTTAGTCCGTGATCGTGACCCCCAGGCCAGTCCGTGGAGGGAACTGAATTAGCGGAGTTGTTTAAGGTTGATCATGACCTATGATCTCCACTGGTTCCGGGTTGAAATTAAGTAGCTTTATTCATTAGGTAAGGAATTTCGACTCCGATGAGAATTCAGGCAGGTCGAAAGCGCGAGAGAAATGACTTTCGGAATCGCATCGCAAATTAGTTTAGGGAAATCACGCTCTAAAACCCGATGATGGCTCATAAACGCAACTTCGATGCCACCGAACAATGAAGAGCAAAGATTGCTTGGATATTGATTAACGGATTATGATTAGCTTGTTTCTACGAAAGAGAACAGACGTTCCCTCGCTTTCATTCCAGCTGATTTCCATAGACCGCCATGAGAACGTCGAGGGAGCTTTAGGTCACTTGGGAAGATAAAACAACATTATACCAGCCAAGAATCACATTTCAACCTTGGTGATCTAGCTGGGTCATTAGAAGTTCTTTGTGAAAATGGCTGGTGCAGTCAACGGAAGAGAGTCAAATGTTGCATGTTAATTTCCGACTGTGTCGCTTATACCGCTTAGAAAAATGAATGAACGGAAAAAATTTCATCGTTCTCGATGAAGTTTGGATTGCAGACAATGAATTTTTTTTTAAGCGATTATTTTTTAGAAAATATTTTTCAAATCATTCATTTTTTTTCACAAAACAAACAGAGCCCGAGTACAAATAGATACGAAGTAGCTACAATAACATATTTTGATGGCTTGTATTATCATCAAACGATACTAAAAACTTTACTCTACACTTTTCGCTAAATGCCGCGGACAATCATATTAGATAAATTGATTAGTTACTAAAACATTAAGACTGCTAGATTAGTGGCTAATTACGTGAGCTGGGGATTAAGTTCTCCAGGAGAGATATGTACTGACTTAGGTTGCAGCATGAGGGAGCATTTGACACTTTCTCGTCAAAGTTTTGCAGCCTTGACTATTGATCGCCATTATGGCCATTATCTAATTAGTATCTAGATAAGCATTGGAGGATTCTTTTCAACTAAGAATTGAGGTTAACGATTGTCTCCTTGTGAAGACAAGGCACTGTTTATCAGCTTCGTCCCTGTCGGGGTAGGTTTGGACCCTTTCATGTGCACCGGGGATGATTTGTTTTAAAAAAATAACCTAAGTTTAATCCTTCTTAGATCCTTAATCATGCTTACCCGACAAAATTAGAGAAAGTAGTCGCTCTTATCCATTCCTCCACGAAGTTATTGAGATAAATCTATGCTTGCTTATATTGTTTTTATCACCTAACCTTGGTCTTGCGTAAATGACTATACTAGGGCATCTAATCGATTGAAGGTTGAATTCCTCGATGGAGAGGTCGCGTCCCCTCTTAACTAAGACTCCATTTGTTTTGCGAAAAATGAGTGATTTAGAAATCATTTTTTAAAAAACGATCGCTTATATTGCTAAATAAAATGAATGAACGAAAAATACTTTTATCGTCTACATTGTTGCGCGGAACAAGAGATCGAACAATAAATAGATAGAACAAGAAAATAAATCGAACATCGGATATACGTGATTCGATCGTAAAGACCTACATCCACGGGGAGAGCAGCGAACTGAATTTCACTATAGATTAAGCGATATACAGAGATTACATATCACACTCGAGTCGCTCAAACACTCTCGGTATTTTCCAAGCTCCAATTATATCCAAGAATGCATACAATGTTTAGCCCCAATTCCTCGCCAAATAATCTTTCAATATTGTAAAGGAATTACACAAATCTAATCTCAAGATTTAATCGGTTTCGACACTTGAATTCTTGATGTAATTCAAGCACTCGTATAATGGCGCTTTAAGACCTCTTCACATCAACTACGGCACGCACTTCTCGGATATCAAGCACTCACGGCAAAAGTGGCGCTTCAGGACTTGTTTCTCATCATCCACCGAAGCAACCCTTGAATCAATATATATATGTGTAAGGAATAAGAAAAGAATTTATCAGCCCATATTCATCAACGAATTCCAAGTTTGACCGAATATTTATCAGATTCATGTCCATCCAATATCTCTTCTTTTATTCGCCGACTTCCACACGGAACTTGATTTCCGTTATCTACAGAACATGGACTAGCAATTTGATTTCCAAAATATTCAATTTGGACTTCAAATCCAAATACGAAAGATTTCCATTCGAACGTTCGCAAAATATCCAATGCGATTTTTGCTTTAGGCTCAAATTCGAGATATATTTTAACATACATGACTATTTAGACATATATTGTTGTTGGTAATAAAAGTATTTTAAGTTACCTAATTATTTCAAGCAATACAAAACGATCATTTTTAGAAAAATATTTTCTAAATCACTTGTTTTTTCGAGAAATAAACGGAGCCAAAGACTTCCAATTGGGGAATTTTTATTATCTTCAATTAGAATTCGTGCATGATGGATGGGGAATTCTATTGTATATGCCGAAAATTCCGATCTTTGTTGCACCAGCGTATTTCGATAAATATTGTGAAGTATAGAAAAATTAATAAGAAACACAAAATAAAAGTTAGCGAAAATTAAGACAAATTGATCATTTACGAATTGTAAAGAAATTGTAATTTTGTAAAATCGACAGTGAGATACTGATAAACGTAAATCGATTCAGCATATAAGAAACGAGCATGTCCATATCAATTACACGCATTAATCTTAATTTTAACCCACGTTTTAGCGGAGCATTTCAAGAGCTTGGAACTTTTATCTACTTAGGTTAGCGCCTTCGTCTTAAGACAACGTGTGTTTCGTGGCGTTAATTGCCTGCATGTGACCTCACCAAGTACAAGAACTAACTGACCTTATATTAAGGCAAGTGCTGGCATCTTCAGTGGACTTTGTCAAAGACTTCAACAGCGGGAAGGGGAAAGCGATTCTGTCAAAGTTGGATCCACGAGTTCTTTAGACCCGGCTATAGTTTACTCAATATAATTAAGCTTTCCTTCAACACGAAGGAAAGCTTATCCATCTATTTGCATGGTATCACCATTTGATTACACCTAGCCTGGCTAATCCATGCCTAATTGTCTGCCTTAGCCTCGTAATCTACTCCCACTTGTGTTTCATTCAAGCATAGTTTAAAATGGATTCCCTTTTTCGGTTTTATACCTCCCAAACATCAATTCGCTAAAGTAACTTCACAATACCCATGACAAGAAAGGATTCACATGCGCCCCCATGTGCAGGAGAAAAAGTACTAAAAAAATCATAAACATATTCACGTCAGCATCGATTCACCCATCCATCCAATTTACACCGAAAATCGATGATATGAACAGCGGTTGTCTTATGTGCAAGACGACCGACGTTGACTTAAACATTTTTATTATTTTCTACAATTTTTTTATAATTTTTTATTTTATTTTTTCTTCCCCTTTTCTTTTTGCCGTGGGCGATGGCCAGCCACAAGCTAGGGGCGGGTGTTGACGAGGCCCCCTTTGCCAGGACCAGCGATGCACCTCATCCAAGCGACGTCAGGCTAGACCTCCCTAGCCTGGACGAGGGTCCTTGCTGGCCATGGCCTATGGTCGGCAATTGGCCACTGACAAAAGCAAAATGGGAAGAAAATAATAAAATGAAAAATTATATTAAAAAATTGTAAAAATATATAAAAATATATATTATTAAAAATGTCCACGTCGGCGTCGATCGTTGGATATGCCGCGTAGAACGATCGGTGTCTATTTCGGTAATTTTCGGCCTAATTGACCCGATTGATTGAATTAGTATCAATGTGAAAATGTTTAGGATTAAATCGATCCAATTGAAAAATTTAGGATTTTTTTTTGGTATTTTTCCCTTGTACAAGATAAACCGTAAATATTTCTTACATTCTACTTAGTTAAACTGTCTACTCAATCATCTACAAGCCTCCACAATTCTTTTTCCCTAGTGTGATTCCTTAACCAAATGCATACATATCCTTTACAATAACATATTTAACTATTATATGGTGATCATTGATCTCCAATCACAAATTTGAGTGAATCAATATGCTTAAATTAAGTGGGACAAACCAAATGCATGCGCATGTGCCCGACTACATTAAAATTCAAGGCAAGCAAGTAAAAATTAAGCAAGCCACTGTCCGACTACTTCCAAATAATTAAGCAGCTACCATGTTAATGGGCTGGAATTTATTTCAGTTCATTTCCAATCCGTGGACGAAAGCTTGGCCAAACTCTGTACCAAGCACAACAAGAATGACTTGCCGAGGTCCTACAAGATAATCCAAATCTTAAACCACAATCAATTTAGTCTGACGCATTGGCAAACATTATTCTGAGAATATACGATGTCGTCGACCAAGCAAATGGTTCAAACGATGCATGCGGTTTTGTGTCCGAGGATTGTGATTGATTCCGGGAATCGTAGGCAGGCACCTTGGAAATTGGCACATAAAAATAAAGAACAATGTTTCATCCAAATTATCTGCACAAGTCAATGGTCTCGGTCGGCTGGCTCTCCATATCTTTATTCTTCATCAATATGATAGCATCACAAGACCCCACTTGATCAATCAACCCTAGCTTTGGTCCCTCATATTAGATTCCAAGGACGCACATATATCGGCATGCAAAGCTAGGGTTGATTGATCAAGTGGGCTTGTCAGTCCGACACATCGTAACACATCATATGTCTCTCGTTTCTAAAATCTTGAAATTTTATACTGGCATGCAAAATCTACGAGAAATTAACTTTTTTTTCTTGTAATGTTGACGTAAAATGTAGTAAGTGCTACTAATACTAGCAACTGCACTAAAGATGCCGTTGTCGATTCTCTCTTATGTTCATATTTATCGCAAGCAGACATATTTCCGGTTTACCAAGAAAAAAAAAGTGTGCTCTTGAGACCTGGGACTAAGGCAATCCCCGTTAGTTTTTGGTTGGATCGGTGCGGAGTCGTCCTCATCGGTTTTGGATAAAAACGGCATTAATCATGAGCGTGTGGAATTAGCGGTTGTCGGCCAGTGGGTCTCGCGTAGACATCATCACATCACCTTTGATCGGACCCTCGAGCGCGTGGAGCGCACTCTCCGGCGTGAGGCGGTCAATCGTCGGCGAATAGAAAAAAGGCTCGACTGGGGCCCGACCCGGCTTTTGTCTCGACGTGGGGGGCGTTCTCGTGCCCGTCCAAAAGCACTCGTGGTCCATTTGCGTGGACGCGGGCCCCCACCAACTAGCAAATATTTTTGGACCAAAAAAAAAAAAAGGAAATATTTCGTTTTCTATTTCCATTTAGTATTTTCTTACAATTTTTAGCATTTTTCTCTAAAGATTTATAAGAAGTGAGGGTTCGAGATGGGAAACTCGACAGGCTGGACTTTATGTAAATTTTACAGGTTGATAAAATGCTTTGCAAAGGCAGAAGAGTGAATTCGCCGAGATCCATCGATCCCATCATTAGATCCACCATGATCAGAATTCTTTTCGCTACAAAAATGAAACACCAAAGGAGATCCTGATCGATACCTTTTTTGTTTTTCTACTTTTATCCTACTCCGAGATCGATCTCTTTGTGAATACCTAAAAACATATAAAGCATGTAAGAATCAACATCGCTTTTGGATCATCCATCCATCTAAGTGGAGGATCGATAGGATAGGGCCCTTGCTTTTGCGTAGGTGAATTGTGGGTGGGTTGAACTTATGGGTTTTTTTTTTTCTTTGTGCGTACGTGGTGCCATAGCTGCGTCCCACTGAAATCAACGTTGGTGACTTTTGGCCGTCCTCAATTTCATGTCCGTCCACTATTTTTTTATACCCATGATTTTTTTTTTCTTTTGGCTTTTTCCTCTCTCTTTTCCCACTTTAAAGCGGGCGTTGAAAAGCGACCAATAATTGCGATTATGAACTTTTTGGTGCCCCCCTTCCCCTCTCACGATCCCTCCTATTGGATCTTCGATCGTGGGATTTTCAAGCGTTCACACCATCTAGATTCATGGAGAATGCTTCGTCTAAGTTAGGAGGAGAAATAATAAATGAGGCAGGCGAAAGTTAACCCTAAACAGTTCTTGGCACCACTCTATGGAGTCACCTTATTTAAATGTTCTTGTCAAGTGGAAACCATTGGTTGTAACGTCAGTCACTCGAGACTTACAAAAATTGCGGATGTTGATCGATGGCGATGGGGGAAAAAGAACAGTGCTCCTCTTTCAAACGATATAAATTTGGTTAATAACATTCAATCGGTAAAGACATACGAGTGGAGTAAGTCACGTGACTAGTTTTCAATCTATGATGACCATCGTAAAAATTGGTCCTTTTCACCGTCATGTCATAAACCTAATATCGTCCTTTTCACGGTCATGTCATAAACCTAATATCGTCCTTTTCACTGTCATGTCATGGACCTAATAAAAAATCTATAAGTTAGGTTACGTTGCATGTAATATTACTATTGGTTTCGACCCATATTGAAATTTGCATAGTAAAATGCCTCGCGCCATCGCACGTCCAAATATAAAGATTTGATAAATGCGTGAAAATTGATTTTCGAGTTCCGACCACGTATGATGAATGTATCGATAACGAAGAAAAATGGGGGTTTTTTTTTTTTTTGGCCTTTTCGACTCGTGATATGACACACGTTGGAATGACATGTGTATTGTCTCGGACAGCTTGGGCCGCAAATTCCGGATTTGTCCCATTATAATTTCTAATAGCGTCGCCCCGCATGCTTGCTCTTGCGTCAAGCCAAGGTAAACCAGAGCCGTTAACCCAATACGCGCAGGCCAGTTACGAGGGCGCGTGGTTCTGTTATTTCTGTTAGTTTTCATAAGACCACACCCACCTCTGTTTTTTTTTTTTTTTGTCCTTCCGTCTCTCCTTTTGCCGTTTTCTCTGCAATTATCTTTTTTTTTTTCTTGTTTTCCCTTTTCATAATATTTTTTCCTTTTCTTTTGGCCCATAAATTTCTGTAAGCGATCGTTGTCATCATCACTCGCGCGTTTAGCAAAGTTCTCACCTTTCTTGGCTCCCTGGAGGTGCGATTCATGTAAAAACCCAAACGATCCACGACAAAAGCTGTTGTGAACATGTTTTACGCAGAACGTTGTTTATTCCCTCTTCCTCCTTTTAAATGAATTAGAAAGGACGACGCTTGAAAAGTTTCTGGGTGCTGTTCTTTCCTCTCCCAAGAAATTCCTTTGCGGGAAGGGGGGTGTTTCGATGATCCCCTGAGCCATGTGGGTTTCTCTCCGCATCAGCTGCAAGGGGGAGGGAACAAGAAACGGAGAGCTCACTCGTGTCTGACGCGGGTAGAAAAGAAGCATCTTTTTTCTCTTTCATGGTTCTTTTTTCTGGATTCATGTTCTTTGATCAAGGTTGAAGTTATTTTTAGCTCTTCCCGTTTCTGGGTCCTTCTGTTCTGTCTCCCTTCTTTTGTTATTTTCCCTTATGAGCATTAAGATGTGCGTGAATGGTTCTTTCCAGGCGAGTTTGGTGGTGGTCGATGGAGACAAATGAATCAACAAGAGCTTTGATTCTGATGTTGTGGCGGTCAATCTAATCTGGAGGTGTTTATGAATGAACAGGGTGTTGATTGAGGTGCGAGATATGCCAAAACCAGGATATCGTGAGATGAAGGAATGAGCAAAAAGAGAAGGTTTCTGTCTCATCACAGGGTTCCTTAGGAGTTGTCATTACCTCATTCTGAGCTGGGACTGCTGGATGCAAATTACCCTGCTTTGTGGGGTTGAAAGCGCGGTTGTCGTCTTGTGTTTGATGGGAACGAGAGGGAAATCCATATCGCCGAGCAGAAGCAGTTAAGGACAGAGATTTTGTGCGATTAAATAGTCATGGAGGCACCAGCTGGGCAGCCGAGCCAGCCCCGGAAGAAGATGACCAAGCAGTTGACAGGGAAGCGGGACGATACGCCCCTGCATTCCGCGGCGAGAGCGGGCAATCTGGCTGTGATAATGGAAATCATTTCTAAAGCCAGTGAGGCAGAGGCAGAGTTGAAGGAATTGCTGGAGAAGCAAAACCAAGCTGGAGAAACTGCCCTTTACGTTGCCGCCGAATATGGCTACGTTGACCTTGTGAGGGAGATGATCAAGCACTATGATCTAGCCAATGCAGGAATCAAGGCAAGAAATGGCTTTGATGCGCTACACATAGCGGCCAAACAAGGGGATTTGGGTATGTTTCTGCTGTAGAATGATCTTATAGCTATTTGGGGCCTTTGGTTTGTCATTGTAAGGCATATAGGGATTGATTGATTTTTACCCTCTCTCAGAAATACTAAAGGTACTCTTGGAGGTGCATCCAGAACTGGCGATGACGGTGGATGTGTCGAACACAACAGCGCTTCACACAGCTGCGACGCAAGGCCATATCGATGTGGTGAATGTGTTGTTGGAGTCCGGAAGTGGGTTGGCAACAATAGCGAGAAGTAATGGGAAAACAGCATTGCATTCAGCCGCCAGAAATGGGCATTTGGAGGTGATAAAGTCACTTCTTGATAGAGAGCCTAGTATTGTGACTCGTGTAGATAAAAAGGGGCAGACAGCATTGCACATGGCTGTTAAGGGTCAGAGTGTTGAAGTAGTGGATGTGTTGATAAGAGCAGATCCATCCTTAATCAACATGGTAGATACTAAGGGCAACACCTCATTGCACATTGCGACCCGGAAGGGCAGAGATCAGGTAAGTTTTACTACTACTACTACTACTACTACTACTATGTTTTGCTGATCCAAACATCGTGACTGGTTGTTACCAAGTATCTTTCAGCTTTAAAGTAAGAAGGCATGGTGAGCTAAAGTAATATGAATTATCTGAGCTCTAACAGCACGACTTCAAGCCGCTGCATTTATGATCCAGTTTGGTCTTGAAGACTTGATATGGAAACAGGATGGAACATACAAATAGCAAGTAAATACATGGATTTCGAACGACGTCCTCCAGTCATTTCAGAAATACATGTTAGGCTAAACCAGATTAGCCAGTTCATCTGTTATTAGGAATGACTTGAAAACATACGGTGAAGCCTTTTCTTGATCCAAAGAGCCCACTTTGACGCTCCTTCTGTTAATGACAATGGAAATGCTAGCTGTAAACACTCGTTACTAGTTAGCTAGTTACTTTATTTACATTAAGGGACTAAAGCTTCCCTTGTTATACCTTGCTAAAAGCACTTTAATTTCATTGATTCATGATTGATGTTGATGATACCTGTGTGGTTAGGTTTGGGGTTGAACTGCTCACTGACTTCTGCCAAAAACATTTTATGCGAAATTGCTGACTCGCCCAATATCCGATTGGGTTGATTGTCTCGGTAGTAAATCAAAGCTGGACATTGAAAATGAACCCATCTTTTTCTCTTAAAACTCGGCAGATGTTTTATTTTCTCATACTGCATTGCTTTTGGAGAAGCATCTGCAATATCGTCAGATGACGGAAAAACCAAGCCTGCCTTTCATGGTGATAGAAAAATAAGAATACACGACCATTCTACTTGTGAATTAAGTTTTTGCGCTAGCATTTTGACCTATTCTTCAATCGTTACATTACCGCTTCCGCATCTCCATCTTTAACTGCCAGACAGTATCATTTCCATGTCTAAGCAGATAGAAAAACAAGCATCCTAATGTCCTAGATCTTACAATACTCTGCAGATTGTTCGGTTGCTGCTTGGTTGCAGTGAGACTAGCACAGGAATCATCAACCGGTCTGGCGAGACCTCCCTTGATACAGCAGAAAAAATGGGGCACTCCAACGTCGCGGCCATTCTCCGGGAGCACGGCGTGCAGACTGCCAAGGCCCTCCAGCCACAAGCAACCAGTGCTGCCCGTGAGCTGAAACAAACCGTGAGCGACATAAAACATGAAGTCCACTACCAGCTCGAGCACACCCGCCAAACAAGAAAACGCGTCCAGGGCATCGCCAAGCGCATCAATAAAATGCACGCTGAAGGCCTCAACAATGCCATCAACTCCACAACTGTGGTGGCTGTCCTCATTGCCACTGTCGCTTTTGCAGCCATCTTCACCGTCCCAGGCCAATACGTGGATGACACTACTGATATTCCGCCGGGTCTTTCTCTCGGGGAAGCGAATATTGCCCCACAAGTTCCGTTTGTGATTTTCTTTATTTTTGACTCAGTTGCTCTCTTCATATCCCTGGCTGTGGTGGTGGTCCAAACGTCGGTTGTGGTCATCGAGAGCAAAGCAAAGAAGCAGATGATGGCGATCATTAACAAGTTAATGTGGCTGGCCTGCGTGATGGTCTCGGTGGCATTCTTGGCACTTTCATTTGTGGTGGTTGGTCAGAAAGAAAGGTGGTTGGCAATAGGGGTGACCATCATAGGGACAACCATTATGGCCACAACTCTCGGCACGATGATTTATTGGGTCATAAGGCATCGGATCGAGGCCTCCAACATGAGGAACATAAGGAGGTCTTCATTGGGAAGTAGGTCAAGGTCTTGGTCGGTTTCAGTGATGTCGGATTCGGAGATCATCACCAATGAATACAAGAAGATGTACGCGATATAAATAAATTACGTCAGACGGAAAAGAAAGCCCGAGATCTTCTCAGCTCGGGAGGATAGCACATCTCTTTCCTTCGGAATCCTTTGCGATGTACATGTGATGGAGGTTGAGAGTCTTTGCTCCAATTCGCTCCAGAAAGTTTTGGCTGTCAACATAAATATCTACAAAATGCAAGTGTTCAGCTTAATGGGATCCGGGAGGCATCCTGTTTTCCTGAGATGTAAAGTTTTGTGTTTCAGTGTACATAATTGCTGTTGCACAACTCTCTGGATTCAGCATCAATGGCTGTTAATGGATCTTGCATTTAGAAGAGAACTGCTTCTATGCAATTACTGCTTATTTACTATTACTCATGCCCATAATGTGCCAATAATCCTGGCATGATTTGATTCATACATACAGTTGACCACAGAAATGGACCCGTTTCTTTGAACAGCCTATTCCCGAAAACAAATACAATCAAAGATGTCTTCTTTTGTTCCGTCAATGGACATGACAACGTAACTCAAGCTAACTATTTTCCACTTGACGCAGAGTTGCATCTTTGCATATTCTTTCGGATAAAAGAAGGAGGACATTGTTGGAGGAAAAGCAGTAGACGTAATCGGGCGAGGTGGGCAATGCTGGAAGTGAAACGAGGACAACAGTTTCCTGCATTGTAAAATGAGTATTTATCCCAGATCCTGCACACAGGTTGCAGTTTGGCGTGTCCCTTTGAAGTTGATCTCAAAAGATTTGTCTTGTACAGCTACAGCAGAAAAGTGAAACTGGAACAGAATAATTGTGTGTTTTCGGTCATCTGGAACACAAAGTCTCAAACAATTTGTCGTCTCACTTGGTTTCCGAATCATTCACAGCTTGGCTACAGAACCCAAAGGAAGCCCGAGTTCCTTCATTTGATAGAAGCAATGCGTGGGCTAACGAGGTAATCATTGTTTAAGATTTGGGATGTACAAAACAGAAAAGTTGAGAAAAATGATCAGTGACCATATTGGTAAAAAAGCCTCAATTCTTCTTTAATCAACTAAACAAAGCATCGCCAGGTGACTAGATGGGCCCATTTTGTTTTCTTTAGCTGTCTAATGCTCGTAAAAGCCTCTTCAGAACCACAATGAATTGATGGAGCTAAATGGAGATTGTTATGCTGTTCTTCCTGGTTTTCTTTGCTCTGAAAGTTTGTCTCAAGGCACTTTAGTTTTCATCATGGTTGACTTCAACACATCGTGTTCGTCAAGGGCTAATCTCGCCTTCATATAGAATCAATAGACTTAGGAAAGAAATTTTTTCCCCAAAACTTTGGTCGATCCTTTGAGGAGCCCTTGCTATTTAAGTACCAATACTCCTGATGAACCCGTGCTTGCGATATCAGATACATTATCCCTGTTGTGGATAGATTGCAGGTCAGAAACAAGCTACGATGCCGGAGATGGAATTCTTTGCACAAGATTCAGATTTCGTTAAAAGGGGTCAAAACGTGCAGCTTCGTAATGGAAACCTCAGTGCGGAACAGCAAATAAGCACGCTCAGGTTCTTCCCGGAACAAAACAAGAACTCTATCTTCCGGCGGCTGCCAGGAGAGGTACTTCATCAGGGCAGTGTTCTTTATGCGAACTACGATGGCCTCTCGAGGCCTCAAGTGGACCACCGTGTCGAACTCAACCGCAGAACCGCAGTACCACGAACTAGTATACACGAGTTGGGGTGATTTCATCAGCGTGTGTTTGGTTCGGACGCTGGATGAGCAGTACCACTCATCCGCATTGGAACTGTGGCCCTACCTGATGATATGGATGCTACTATGGGCCAAGACAAGGCATGGACTACGAGCTACCCCACAATACGGCCACCGAATCGGCAGAAAAGTAAATACTCAGTTTGTAAAGCGTATTTTAAAAACACATTTGGAAAGCAATTTGATGTAAATATGGTTTAGTAAAAAAACTTTTAAAGTTTTACTTTTAAAAAAAAAAAAAAAGGACGGCCAAGGGCAAGGTGGGGACAAGGACGGTGGGCGTTGGCCAAAAAGATTTTAAAAGCAATATATCTCAAAGAGTTAAAAACAACAGAAAAACCATTTCATCTAAACCAAAAGAAGAAGTAAAATAATGTTCATCTCATGAGATCGTTATGGCGAAAGAGGAACAAGAGATAAATTATATACAAGACCTTTCAAAAAGGTGAAACCCATTCTAATCATATTGAAAGTATTATATAAATTAGCTATTTAGTAAATAGGTTAAAAATGATTTTAGAATGTAGAACTTAGAAAGTTGTGGGTATTATATGGATTCACATCTATCCAAACTCAATCCAGCTTGTGATTCTCTTTACTTGAGAAAGTAATGAACTCCTCGGATTTTAAGTCAGAGAAGTCTTAATGGGCCCCAAGATGGGCTGATTTCACCCTTATTAATAATATCGAGACACCTTCTTTTCCCCATTATTTTTTATTTTTATTAATCTGGAAAATTTTGCATGTTAGTTATTGGAGTATGTCTTTACTTGGTTGCATTTGGCATTTTTATTTGCTTATGTAGTATTCTGATCTTAGTTCTTATCATTGCGAGCCATGGTCAGCATAAATCACCTCTTGATATCTTACATTCTATTTGCTTAAAATATCAATTCCTCAATGTCATTTGCTGCTGGAATTTATAAATTCACTACCAAGTACTAAGTTCCTCTTATTCTTAATTCTGAATCGATACTAAAACTGAAAATTTTATGCAATGTTGAAAGCAATTTTTAGCATCTTATATTCAAAATAACTATTTTATCCAAATAACATATACACGTGAATAGCTTAAAGTGGATTAACTAGGTGGATATGGATCTGTAGGTTGGATAAATAGAAAGTATTTTAGTAAATGAGCTAGTCGAGTATGAGTAATTAAATACGTAGTACATATAAATAATCAAAATGATCAAATTATCAATTGGATCGGACATACCCAAGCCACCCATTGACCACCCATAACATGGCGACTCAAACTTATTAACTAGTTGTCTAGTCTACTCAATCAGGTATCCTCGGGATAACTTCAACCGGAAATGGTACCTATGATCCCCGCAAGGCACAAAGGCCGTACATGCGAGCTTCACTTCCTTCACAGATTACTGCAGAGTATCTTTCCGATCGGCAATTCGACGCGATGAAGCCTCGGATCCTGCATCCTCAATACACTCTCTTTGAGACGAATGGAAGCGCCACCTTCAAATACATAGCCTTGTACTTCCTAGGGACACGTTTTCTAAATAAAATGAGGCTCGACCGTTCGACTGTACATTTCAGGGGGATCTACATCACGATACTTTCCCCACAGTACCATGCTTCACAGACTTTCAAGTTAATACCGAGTCTATCCGAGCGTCTGATGAAGATATATGCATCAACTATTACCGCCGATACGAATCTACCACCTATAATTAGCGCCATCGAGTTTATGTGTCGACCCATCCTCTCGTCACCACAAGAACATCCCAAGATGACAAATCACCCTCTTTATTGCCTCAGACATTTCTAATTTGTATTCTATGTCTCATCAAGGTGATGGTCTAATCGTTGCAGTGGCAGGGCTACAAGCATTTGTCGAGACCCTGAGCAGCTGCAAGGATGGAGCAGCGACGCAATGTCTTCCAAGCGACACTACATGGCCATGGATATCTTGCCGAGGCTACGACCCCTCTGAGGGTCGCTTCCATGTATAAACCCATCGACAAAGTTCGTTTCCTTCAATTACATAACCAGATTGATGATCTAAGGCTTCTCTGATGACCAAAAATCTGTATGACTTTGCATCTATGAGCTTCCAAATGCTCATTGAGCTTCTGACATTGAAATATTATGACAATGCAGGAATCTTACAGCTTATGGTCTCTCCGGTCAACTTCCTTACTTCAGCCAAATGCAAGCACTTGAGATTATGTCGGTCATCTGAATGGATTGATTACTAAAATTTTGCGTCTTCTTTTTCATGGGAATGTTGTTCGATGTGCTTGTGATGATCGGCTTCTGTTTCTTCGTATCAGAGACTTGGGAAATAATAGCCTCGACGGACCAATTCCTGAATTCCTCGGCGCATTGCCAAATCTCAAGTTACTGTGAGTCTTCAAGTCTTTGGCGAAGAATAATTCTTGACCATACGAATTAGGTATAAGTAGCTCATGTGGCCTTGAAAAAACATGTCTCTGTTGTCTCCTGCAAAGTTCTCAGCTACATGACTTCTCCGGCTACATTGCAAAGAGTATTACTAACAACAAGCAATTGAAATTAGAGTAAGTAGTCTAACTGAACGTGAGCAACACTTCGTGCGCGCAATGCTACCTGTGAGGACTCATTTATGTCTCTTGCGGCGTCGCAGGAACTGCCGTGTAAATACGAGAGAGAGCTTCGCGTTGACCTTTGGATTGGCTACTGGTTTACTCTCCCTGATGCCGCTGATCGTTGCCTTTGTTTATTTCTTGGGGCCGAAGAAACCAATGCCCTTTATTTCTCCAGTACACTCAATCTTCAGGTTTCAATTCCAAGTCTATGAAGAAGGGTAGTGTTTGGACATTTGCCGTCTTAATTTTACGCTTTCTCGTGAATTGCATGAAAGTAGGATGCTCCAAATTCAGGAGTTCAAGAATTGGTGGGAGAAAAATATGATGAAAAAAGAATCTGACAAATCGAGCAACCAAAGTCGGAGGCAAAGGTGCTAATCAAAGAGGACCAAATTGGCCCACGTCCGCTCGGCCCATTGCTCTAAAGACCAAAGTAAAATAGCTGGTTGGGTCGTCAAAGCCCAACTTCACAACTCTCTCCCTCTGAAGTTGGGCTTCAACCCGTCTTGCCTCTTGTGGACTTATTATGATATGAGCCTTTTCCGATGAGAAGATGTAGCCCTTGTCGATGAAATTGACCCATAAAATAAAAGAAACGCTTATGTCACTGTCTTTAATGTACCGTGATTTGAATAACAGCATATTTTAAATCATTAAAAATAAATAAATAAATATCAAAAAATTATTGCGAGGTTCACCTTTCATGAATTTGTGACTAAGAACATGGTTTTATTGTCATAGTAGCCCAAAAATATTATACTAGCAAGTCCCATAAAGTAATGTAGAAAAAAAAAAAAGCGCACAAGCCTTCTTAAATTCAGCGATTCCAGAAAAAATTTATTTTTCGGAAAAGGGCTAACTAAAATTAACCTGGGCTGACTTGGGTAACACGAAACAAAACCCGACCCGACCTAGTTCATTGACCGACAAACTACTAGTAGTGTAATTGAATTGAGTCAAGCCGATCTCGGATCAAACTCGAGCTCGACTCCACTCGCGTGTGCGATGTTAGAAACTTAGCCAAAAATTGACCGGTCATTAAAAGTTCACCTTGGAAAATCGAGATATTTGATTAGACTAGAGAACTATTAATTTGTGAAGGAGCTCGAGATTGAGTTTGAATTCAATCTTAAAAAAGCTCGAATAACCTGTGTATATTATTTTATTTTCAGGATTTATTTTTTTTTTCATTTTTTAATAGCTGTTTAAATAAAAAAAAAGAAAGCTCGATTATACTCGCCAGCCTACGCAGCTAGAAATTTGGCGAGCTCGAACAAGACTCGACGAGGTAGTTGAGTAACTCAAGCTCGACGTTGACCGGAAATTTGTGAGGTGCTGTTTGGAAAACAGCATTTGTCGCATCCTCCATTGTCATCGGTGCCTCAACGACCACATTCATTGTCTCCTGTACCATGCGAGTTCCTAGAGCTTGTAATGGTGCAAAGCATGCCATAAAAAAGCCAGTCACATGTTTTTTCAGCTCATTTTCCTCGAGACATCCAATCGAGTCATCAATTTTCAGCATGGAGATTTTGTTTCGCTGTCTACGCTGCACAACATTAGCATGAAAGAATTTAGTGTCTATACCTCTCTACTTCAGCCAATTAACACGAGATCTTAGCTGGCGGTATCGCCATTACCTTTACCATAACTCATGTTGTCCTTTGATGTTTAATGAACAAAAAGCTTCGTTTCACAAAAACATAAAACCACCAATGTGAGGTGCATGCATGTCTTGAGTCTAAATTTCATCTCTCATCTCCTAACACATGGGCATAGCGCAACCGGCGACAAACCACAACAAAATAGCGCTCCTCGAGAATCTTATAGCCTCGTACCGTCGGGAGAATGTTTGAGTCTAAATTTCATCCTCATCTCCTAACACATGGGCATACCAACCACAAAGCACAACAAAAAGCCCCCGAGAACTATTTACCATCGGGAGAGTTATTAATCATAAACCTATTGTAATCGTATCAATTTAGTGCGAAACTTTTTAATTGTCTGAATTTAATCTTAGACCTTTTCACGTGATGTCAATTGAGTATATCCGATCGATTTTGGTAGAAAATGCTGACATTGACATCTTTTATTGAGATTTTAATATTTTTCTAATATAGTTTTGGTTTTTTTTCATTATGTGTCTTTTGCTCTCTCTCTTTTTTTGGGGGGGGGCTGAGGATCGCTGGCCATAAGCGATGGCATCATGGCCCCTTGCCCACCCTAGCCAGTTGTGGGTTAGGTAAGGGGGCCACAGCCCTCGCCAAATGCTAGCAAGGGTCAACGGCCCTTGCCTATGGCCTATGTGAGTTGACCGGCCTGGCCCTCAACCAAAAAAAAAAAAAAATGTAAAGAGAAGACAAGAATAAAATCAAGATAAAAAATCATAGACTCATTAAAAATATCTCCGTCGAGTCTTGGCCCACGTCACGTAGGGACGGCCGACAACCTCGTCGGTGATTTTTAGCTAAAATTGATCGGACGGGCTCAATCGACAAAATATTAAAATATTTAAGATTAAATTGACATAATTAAAAATAAAATTTAGAGTTTATGACTTTTTTTGGTGATTTCTCCATCTATTATTGTCCCAATCGATGGACGGATCATCAGGATCGTGTCTCGGACTAGACCTTTTTTAATATGTTTCGGCAAGTCCGAAGTACAGCTGTAGGAGATAAATTCATATTCCTCACTTACAGGGATATGTCACCTAGAGTCGACATCTTCGTTCACACGGCGGCCACAAACCGCATAAATACTAAAATAAACAATAATAGAAAGAGTACTGAAGATCCATTTCACGAGCACCGGAAGTTCCAGACCCCAACTTCCCGTTGACTTTGCGACTTATATCAGTCACGTTCACCGGGAACAAGCTCATCGCAGAACTCACTTTGTGCTGATCGAAACCATGACTGAACCTACTAATTCAGTTCTGCTACTGATCTGCATCCTCTTTGTGTCCGCTACTTTGTTTCTTTCCTTTTGCCGGAAAAAGTCCAGGTCACATCGGCTTCCTCCCGGACCCTCTGGATGGCCGGTATTCGGCAACCTGTTCGATCTCGGGAAGATGCCTCATCGAACACTAGCTGGCCTCCGCGAGAAGTATGGCCCAGTAGTTTGGCTTAGACTAGGCTCCATAGACACCATGGTGATTCTCTCGAGCAGAGTTGCCACCGAGTTCTTCAAGAACCAAGACCTCAATTTTGCGGAGCGAACCATCACCGATCTCATGCGATCTCAGGACTACGACAAGGGATCCATCGCCCTAGCCCCATACGGCACGTATTGGCGGGTGTCAAGGCGGCTGCTGACGGTGGACATGCTAGTTGCCAAGCGGCTCAATGAAACAGCTCCGATCCGGAGAAAGTGTCTCGACACCATGTTGATGTGGATCGGGGAGGCAGCGTCGGTGGACAAGGTCCGACTGGGAGAAGGTATTCATCTCGCGCGCTTCATGTTCCTCATGTCATTCAATTTGCTGGGCAATCTCATGCTGTCCCGAGACTTGCTCGATCCGGACTCAAAGGTTGGATCGGAGTTCTTCTCGGCAATGACCGGATTGATGGAGTGGTCAGGCCACGTGACCGTCGGAGACCTATTCCCGTGGCTGCGGTGGTTGGGGCCGCAAGGGCTGAGGAGGAAGATGGATCGGGATATGGGGAAGGCCATGAGGATCGCTTCGGATTTCGTGAGGGAGAGGATTGAGGAGAAGAAAATCGGGGGAGACCATGACAGGACGGATTTTCTGGATGTGTTGCTTGAGTTCGAAGGGCACGGTAAGGACGAGCCGGCCAAGCTTTCTGAGAAGCAAATCAATACATTCATACTGGTACGACCACAACCTTTGAATTGCTAGTTCTGTAAGGATTCCTATGTCCAATGCATATGTTGCGTGATTTGTTTTCTTGCATAAACACAAAACAACCTCAAAAAAATCTAGATAAAAACGATTATTTGAAAGTACTTGGAGTGGTAGCCATTTGGACAACTAACTTCCCACAGTTGCCACATATTTGAATAAAGGTATGGCTATGGCTCCATTGCCTTAACCTAGAAAAGCTTATGGAAATGGCTCCATTTAGTGAAATTTTTCCATGCTTGCTCTCACGTACTCGCCTCTTGACAACACAGGAAATGTTCTTGGCCGGTGCGGAAACATCGAGCAGCACCATCGAATGGGCAATGACAGAACTGTTACGGGAACCGGAATCCATGGTCAAGGTCCAAGCAGAACTGTCCCGGGTGGTTGGGTCCAATCGAAAGGTCCAGGAAACTGATATAGACCTGCTCCCCTACCTGCAAGCAGTTGTGAAGGAGACCCTCAGGCTTCACCCGCCAATCCCATTCCTCGTGCCACGCAGGGCCATGGGCGATGCCGTTTTCATGGGGTACGATGTACCCAAAAACACGCAGGTCTTTGTGAATGCTTGGGCGATTGGTAGAGACCCGGATGTCTGGGAAGACCCTCTGGCTTTTAAGCCCGAGAGGTTCATTGGATCAAAGTTGGATTATAAGGGTCAACACTACGAGTTCATTCCATTTGGAGCAGGTCGAAGGATGTGTGCCGGCTTGCCCTTGGCACATCGCGTGCTTCATCTGGCTCTGAGCTCACTGCTTCATGAGTTCAATTGGGAGTTCAATGGCCGCACCGATGCAAAGACGATCGACATGAGAGATAGGGTGGGGATGACCATGAGGAAGTATGTCCCCTTGCTGGTGGTGCCCAAAAGAAGAGCAATGTGAGACTTGGCTCAGCTCGGAATTTCTGCTTGCTCCACATATTGGTCTGAACCTGTCCTTGCTTCCTCAAATGCTACTCCACGCCTGGACATTCCCCGTAAAAATACTATGTTCCACCTAATCCCAAGTCTAAACAAGTCAAAAACCATACAAACTATGTAATTTTCGAAGTTATATTCATGCATCGATTAATAAATTTACTCGACTGTACATGCAGCTACATCGATCAAGGATTCATGCATATTTATCACATCATCTTGCATACAAGGATCAAATATTTTGAAAGGATTGAGATCGTCTAGAATTCTGGGTAGCTTCACAATCTAAAATTATCTCCTAGAAGGCCCAAACGTGCTCATGTAGTCAGAAATATGTGTATATATATAAAAACTAGAACAAAAGAGAAAGCGTCATATCTCTTTATGCAGTCCCCATTGATCAGCATGGTCGACCCAACCACTGCCCCACCACTTCGCCTTGGCGTCACATTGCCTCCAAGTTATCGTCGCGCTCCCTTTCGTCACCCGGTCGTCGCCGTCCATTCAAGCCACACTATGTCTGTTTAGTCTCCATCCTCGAGCAGTGTGTTTGCGGCCTCATGGCCACCGCTAATGGTGTCATCGACCTGTGGCGGTGCTCAGTCTGGGGTCACCCAGGGTCGGCCACACCAGATTTGGCTTGGAGACATGGATCTGACGTGCCAAGTACTGAGAATTATATTTAATTTTGAAGAAAACAAAACTCTCATACTTTGTTGAAAATATTTTGATTTATACTTTAAAGAAGTTTTACAAATATGTCTCTATGCATTATGTACGTAATATTTTTAATGCTTTTATTCGATAGAAGCAATCTCATACGAAAATCTAATGGCGAGATGTATTTTGATCTTTAATTAATCCTCATTGATTATTCAATCTTATGCCCGATTATTTAGCAGATTAAATTTCCCCACTAATGGTTAACTATCTAGTTAGGATTTTGTTCCTAAGTTATATTGATTGATCAACAATCCTAACGATATTCTCTTGACTTTCCACACGAGAAATCTTGATTGATTGGGAATCACCCCAAAGATAATTTCCTTTATTATAAGCTTGATTTATGGTGTCAAGGATTTAATTGTATGGGCGAGCAAATTCTCTCAAATCTCGATTCCTCTTACCTCAATGCCTACATGATCTTTGTTCGACATTCAACCAATGGCTAGTTTTAGAGGTTGATCCTCATAATGGTTTTGTTTAGCGGGAAGCTTGGAAGGCAATGAGTAGGTTCGAAGAGAAGCAAGTGAGGTCAAGAGATCAATATCCATATTTCAAGAGAGCTCCATATGTTTCAACTATATACTCGTACTTAAAGTGAGATCTCGTGAGAGGTGTAATATAGAGTCAAGTGTATAGAGTGGGATTGCTTTGGTAGAAGCAGCATTCACTTCTGTTGAAAGTACTTGTATTTGAGTTGTCACAACTTTCTGTAATCTCTCATTTGATTACTTATTGGAATCCGGCCGAGTAGGCTATTAGTGTGGGAGAGTGGACATAAGTTTTACCAAAAGCCGAACCACTATAATCTCTTATGCATTGTTTTCTACTCTTTACTCACCTCTTTTTATTGTCTAGTAGAATTACTTGCATGGTTTTGTTTACTATCAAACTTGAACATTTTATTTCTGCATTATCTTATCAAGTTTAATAATAATAACCTATTTACCCCCTCTAGGTGATAGTATTAGTAAATAACACCCAGCCCTAAAACCCCCTAACTAAATATTTAAAAATTAAAAAAGTTATAAACATATTGTAATTCCGCCAATTTAATCTTAAATCTTTTTTCATTTGTGCCCATTCAATTCATTTGGTCAATTTGGTCGAAATCGCTAATGTGGATGCTAGTAGTCTTAAGTAGTGCTACTAGTTCGATGTAGACAATTTTTTTATAATTTTTTAAGTTTTATGAATTTTTCTCCTTTGGCGACACCGTCGTTGGTGACTCTTCTTTGTGGTTGAGCGAGGTCGACCTCGTCAAAAGGCCGGGCTAGCAAGGCTCGCCCCTCGGCGAGGCCCGACCTTGCAAAATCTAGTGAGATGGTGCCTCACCTAGGCTGTGACGACCTAACCCTAACCAGCCTACTCCCTGGTGAGGTCAAACCTCGTGGCCTTTGGCGAGGCTTAGATCCGGATGGCCTCTTCCTGGACATATCCGCCTCTTCTGGCCCTTAGCATTAAAAGAAAAGAAAAGAAAATTATTTTAAAAAAATGACTTTATCATCTGTCATGCCATGTAGGGGCTGATATACATATCATTATTTTTTGGCCAAAATTGGTCGATTGAATTCAATTGACAAAATTTTAAATTGTTTAAAATTCAATTAACATAATTAAAAAATTATAATTAAATTAGCACAATTGCAATAAATTTAGGATTTTTTGATAAATTTTCTCCGAAAATTATGATCGATAGGTTCGAAATCAATAGCATATACAATTTTGTCGACCCAGGAAATATTACTTGGTTCACAAGTTATCCACACGGTCACTGAGCAAGTGCAAGTGATTGGATACCCCAGTAAGAAATCATTGTCTTGAACGCACGCGTGTTTGCCTTTTTAGTAGACACGGAGATCAGAATGATATCCACGACAAACTCCCTCGCTTGAAGAAAGCAGATTGAGAATTCGAAATCCAAATGCACGTTGACACAATAATTGCCACATCTTTTGATGTAGTTGTCCTAACAAATTCAAGAGTCAACCGACATCAAGACATAACATAGACATAGTTTTTTGTGGAAAGCACAAACAAACTTTTTTTCGGAAAAATTATCGAAAAAGTCCTAAATCTATTGCAATTACGTGATTTAGTCCTAGATCTTTTTATGCCAATCCAATCTTAAACCTTTCATGTTTATACCAATTTAGTCCATTTGGTCGACTAGCATTAACATGGCAAATTTTTAATTTTTTATGTTTTTTTTCCTTTTCCTTCTTATTTTTCCCCTTTCTCCCCTTGTGGTCGGCGGGCTCGCCTTAGCTCACCGACCATTGGACGAGGGCCACGAAGCCCTTGCTTGGTTAGGGCTTCTTGGCCCTCACTCGGCCCGCCAAGGTCGGGGCGAGGTCGGCGCGCGGCCGTGGGTTGGGGGCCTCGCTAGGGCATCATCGGCCTCGGCGAAGGTGGCCTCGCTTGTGGTAGGTGAGGCCATGCCCGCCTTCGCCTCAACCCTAGCGTAGCCGTGCTTGCCCGAGATTTGGGTGAGGCCGGGTGAGGCCCACTAGGAGGAGGCCCCACCGGGAGAAGGCCACGAAGCCCTCGTCCGGCCTTGCCCACGGGGAGAAAGGGAAAAAATAAGAGAAAAAAGAAAAAATATTAGAAGATTATTAAAATTTTGTCACGCCATTATCAGTCGGTCAAATGAACCGAATTGACACAAATGCTAAAGGTTTATGACCGAATTGACACAAAAAAAGTTTGGGATTGAATTAGCATAATTGCAATAAATTTAGGACTTTTTTGGTAATTTTCACTTTTTTTTACTTTTGGGTCATGGTTTGTTTCATATATTAGGCTCAGAGCAGCTCCGAACTTCTAAAAGGGCGAGCTAGCCCAATCTCTCACACCTCTTAAACTTCTTCGTGTGCTTGGTTCAAGTTCAGCCTCATAGCTCCCAAGCAACCCAAAGAGAGAAAGAACTTTAACAACATGCGCTAGTTCACGTGATCTCTCAATCAAGTGAATCTCGTGTGCACTCGGTTTATGACATGATAGCAGTGTGCAATAGAAGTTCAAAACCTTCACCTAGGAAGATTATCAAGAGAGAGCCCAAGTTCGAGCTCATCAAAGATATCTAATTGGACTTATCGTTATTCAAAAGTTTGAGCTAAAGAGTTATGGTCAACTTAGATAAATTAATTGCTCCACCCCAAACTACTTCCCCAACGTAAAACTTTTCTAACGCAATTCATACATGTAACTCAATGATACGGATGAGGAGAGAGAGAGTGGGGATATTTAATGCGTGAAGGCACGGCAGAGCCAAGCCGGATCTAGCAAGGCAAGGCTCGAGCTCGTTGACCAGTAGCAAAGTGAGGCTCAAGCTTGCCGGCGACCCCTCGAAGAAGGAGGGCAAATAAAAAAATAAAAACAAAGAGAAAAAATATAATAAAAAAATTACAAATTTTAAATAAATAAAAATAGAAAAATAGAAAAAGAGAACATAAAATAATTAAAAAAGAAAAGGAATGTGAAGGGGGTGGAGGAAGGAAAGATAAGGGAAAAGATTTTCCTTTTTTAAAAAAGAGAAAATAACTTTCCCCACTTTTTGAAGGTGTTTTTTTCATGACTGAATTTTTTTTTCTTGGCTCATTAATTTTTCGTGAACCGAACTCCGAAAAATCAAGGAAATATTTCCCTAAAAGTTGTTTTGCGCAACGAACAGAGCCTAAAAGTATGAAAAATGTGTTCGTCCAACAAATACACGGCCTTGCTGGTAAATGAATTGGGGGGTTTTTGGATTTCATCGACATTGGTGCACTCGAGGGCTCGCTCTTCATTGAATGGCCGAAAAAGACAAAATAGAACAAGGAACGGAAAGGGTGTTCTTAAGCTTGGAAGAGACAAACTTAAGCAGCTACAATTTGTTGTAATCACCAAAGATTGCAAGGCCCACCTCTGATAATTCATTTCTTTTATGAGGGTTGCTTCCTTTTCTTTGAGTTAGTCTAGACCATGAAGATTTACAGAGACCTCTTCCCTAATGGAGTCAATGATCTTGTTGGGGACTGCTGTTCTGATCGTCCGTGGAAAAGCGCTTTCTCAATTCGGTAACAATTTGCGTTCCATCACTGTTCTTATCTCGCATGGCGTTACACATGTTTCATTTTCAGAATAGAATGATCAAGAGCGATTTTTCTAACGTATACTCTTGGAATGGACCCCCAAATACAGAGAATGCATATCAGGAAACATCTTAGATTTTCTGTTGACTAATTTGATAATCTGTGAAAGATGTCTTGAGCATTTTAGAGATACCTAATGCAAGAGCAATGCGTTTATCATTCGGCTCCTGCATGCAGTATCTTCTCAAATGTTGCGTTTTGTATCTGATTTTGTAATCAATAGAGGTCAACATAGATTGCGAATCGGAAACGAGCTACACAGACCATCGGGGTTATTGGCAACCCCACGAGGGATACACCAAAACAGAGGAGAACAGAGCCGTCCAACTACAAAGCTCCCCAAATTCAACCCAACTCACTGCTTGCTTGGTCCAACAAAGCAGGACCAATTCCCCTTCATCAATGCCTTGGAGTTGTCATTGCCGTCTTGAAGCACCATTGATTTTGTCGACCAGGAAAAAGTTACTTCTCAAAGTTACCGCTACCGCTACGGCGCAGGTGCAAAACACTGGACTATTGGGTGAGACGCCATTGTCTTTATCATGAATCCGACACATTACAAGTAATTGCTATACAGTTCTTAGTCAAATTTACGAGTATTTTTCTTTTCCAATAAGTACCCATATGATCTGGATAGTAGAATATGAGAACCAAATACTCCGGCCGGTGTGAGCGGCGAGCGTCCCTTCCTTTACTATTTGCAAGATTGGTGGAGCGCCTAACTCGGTCACTCAACACTAGTGGTGGCCACGGTTCGGAACCGATCGGTTTCGTGCCGATTCAAGGAGCCCGTTCAAAATCGGAAATGGAAGTCGATTCCGGTTTCGTTTCAATTTTTAAATGTAATTTTTAAGTAATGAATTATGAAATAAAATAAATAAATTATCAAATAATAAATTATCAAATATAAATTATAATCAAATTGTACATTGTAATCAAATTTGAGTGAAAAAAAAAAGGAAGGAGAAAGGGACTTGAACTTAATGAATTATCATTAAACGCAACCATATTTTCTTAGGGATAGAAGAATCAAAACCTATGTAATTTTTTTACCTTTGATAACTCCAACTTACTTCATCGTCAATCGTCGTTACCCGTTTCGGTGCTCGTGACGATGGTATCTCCATCATCATCAAAGATTGTCACTTCTATTTCTGCTTCGTCCACTGTCACGCCTGATTTGGGTTTCTTCCCCCAGAATACCATGCTATTTCATTCTTTCCACAGGTGCTAGAGCATGTTGGCGAGAAGTGCAGGTTTGGGGGAGCTTCGACTGTCAGTAAGTGCATCCGTTAGCCACTTGTTTAACCTATAGACCGCGCAAGGGTCAGTATCTAACCTCACTCTGTTATCTGTCCATATGTCACTCAGCCTAGGCACAACCCAAGAGCGAGTGTCTGAGTTAACAATTTCAGCCACCATACATGGATCTCCTTTGTTCGAGAGTCCCCCTATCGCCCCAGAGGGCAACCATTTATGCTCCCTAATCCTGATCTGCTTTTCATCACGCACTGCCCATCTAACATCCTTCTCAATTGAATCTCTGCCCATAAGTATGCTTTGCCAGCCCCATGAGGGTCGAGACCCTTTCTTTGCAGTCCAGAAAAATTTCTCCGTTGAGTTAATGATATGATATTCATTGTGCATCAGACGCGGTAGCAGTATGAATTCAGATCGGTCAAAACACATATTCATGTCATGGCGAATAGGAAAAGAACAAAATAATTGAATAGGCAGTCGTGGTGTAATGTCCCTATGCAGCACCATGAGAGTACTTAAATCTGAAAAGAAGGTACCTGACAATTTCACATTGGTTCCATAAGTTGTTATTAGTTAATACCGTTGCCATCAAACCAAAGGCAATCATCATCATGCTATTGTTATTTTGTGAATGATAGGATTGTGACAGCGTTGGGGAAGATCGAAAGAGATGAGCATAAAACTGCGAAAGATTTTTACTCATTCGTCGTTTTCAACTAAGCGTGTGAGACCCATCTGTGAAAGACGCGCACAACTTCTGAAACAACTACAAACTGGATGGTCTATAAAAAGCATATCAGGTCAAATCTTAAACGGGATTAAGGTCTATCTTCCACTGATTAAGAAGAACACAAAGATGTCAGTTGGCACAAGTATCTTGATGTTTCTGCTTCTTTTTGTTGTAAAAGCTCTATCTCAAGGTAATCTCGTCACTAGTACAAGTTCAAACAGCGCTTTCAAGTCCTTGTCTAATTATTTGACAAGTTCATCTATGTTTTCTTTGCTCTTAAGTTACAGAGAGAACGACCCTATTGAGAATCGATTGGAGCTATATCACTACTGATGGAAGCTATTGGCAAGCTGATGACGATTACATCAAGACGGGCAGTAACAGAAACGTCTCAACCAGCAGCCTCTCGGCAATAGAACAGTACAACAGTCTCCGTGCCTTCACGGGACAAAACAAGAACTGTTAAACATTACCAACCCCAACTCGAGCGAGTTACTTCATCAGAGGCGTTTTCCAACTAAGATGGGCAGTCGAAGCCGCCAACTTTCGACCTGGAGTTTGATGGGAACAAATGGACTTGTGTTGTTACTTTAGCCACGCAGCTCCATTTTCACGGGCTGACCTACACGCCCAGAAGAGACAATGTCAGCGTGTGTTTAGCTAGAACGCAGGACAAGCAATTTCCTTTCATTTCCTTATTGGAGATCTGGCCTTTGGATGACAATATGTACGAGGGTATGAGGGTACAATGTACGAGGGTATGAGCAGAGACTGTGCGTGGCTCAACAGCTACCGCTACAACTGCGGTGGTCAAATGATTGGAAAAATTGGATCCTCAGGTATGAAACTCAAACTCCTTGGCCATAACTAAAGAAAAAGTTTTAGTTCTGATGGCTAATCCCATGTTCTTAGGTTGAAGTCAGGTTTCCGAAGGACAACTACAACAGAGTATGGCAACCATGTGATCCCCCGGGCACCGATGTAGTCACAGCCCTCCTCTTAAGCCAAAACAACGTCAGTGATCCACCTGAAGACACAATCGTCACGGCAATTGAAACAGCAGATCCAGCAGACGCGATCAACTAAACATTCACGCTCACCACAACCACTAACCTCAACTACATAGCGGCTTACTTCATCGAGCCACGTGAACTTTTGGATAACGAGACAAGATTGATTGATATCTATGTGGAAGATGATTTCATGGTCACAGTTGAGCCTGAGATTGGGATCTGTAATTGGGCACGGGTCAGGATTCAGTCAGATGGTCCCCTAAACATTCAACTGCGCCAAAATGGTAGTTCTACATTACCTCCGGTGATCAGCGCAATCGAAGTGTACACAGCTGGCAACCCACTTGTCACTAGCACAACTTTGCAAGATGATTGGAAGTTCAGCTCTAGCAGTACATATGCTTGAAGACATACTGTCGGTGCTCGCTCGTACGTGATGCAGTTCTAATCTACCTTTTTGGAGCAGTGGATGGACTTCAGGTCTTGATCGACGCCTTTGACCAGCTAAGCGGATGGAGCGGAGATCCCTGTCTTCCAAACAACACCGTATGGCAATGGTTGGGATCCTCAAGAGTCGAGGAAGATGGCGAAAGTAGAAGCAAAGAATTTATTTTCAATACTGACTAGTCTGGCAATGTTGCAGAGATCTCTCCGGATACGGCCTAAATGGTACTCTGCCAGAATTCAGCCAAATGCAAGCTCTCCAGACTATGTAAATCAGAGTTAGCTTCATTTAGCCCTGAAGAGTTCTTCTCTTTGCTTTGTTGTTACTAATTTCCATGTGCTCACTTCTCCAGAAATGTCGGAAACAACAGCCTCAACGGACAAATCCCAAGTTTCCTGGGGACACTTCCCAATTTAAAGCAACTGTAAGTCATAGTCAGCATATGTTGCAGACCCATATTCTATCTAGTATGCTTTTCCTGATATTGCTTCACTACAGTGATCTCCAAAAAAATAACTTCTCTGGCAAAATCCCAAAGACCCATAACTCAGAACAAAAAGATCACCTACAAGTAAGGAGGCAATTTTGTTACTTCACAGTCTCTGAATCATTTTCTAGTAGTATTGATGTCATGGCATAGTTCGCTTCTTCATACGACTGCTTGTGCAGTGTTAAAGGGAACCCCCATATGCATCATCCAAAGAAGAAGAACGTGGCTCTGGTCATCGGTCTCTGTGTGGGCTTACCTGACGGCCTAATCTTAGTGATTGCCCTAGTTTTTTCTGTGATACGAAGACATCGGCTGCCGCCCACCCAAGGACAACTCACACCGGCTGAGCTGAGCAGGCTCCAGAAAATGAAAATTCAGGGGAATACTCCAGGACCAAGCGCTTCTTCAAGTACACAGGCACCTATCACACCATCTCAGAACAATCAGCACATTGAACCAATTTCGAACCAAGGAAATGTTGCACCGCCTCCATTCTCCTCGAGCATGAGTCAAGCAAATCAAGGAGATGGCCACTCGACGCCATTGTCGACCAATAAAGCAGGAAATAGCGACCAGTTTCAGGGATTTGACAGGGATGAGCTTGACGAACTACTTGATCTTCATATTAGAACAAGATAGTGATAACATTGCTGAAGCTTTTGTAACCATCAGAATCATCTGCTGTCTCAGAGCTCAGGAGTTGGACATATCCTGGATCTTCTCACTCCAAATAATGTCAATGCATGCTTTATAGTTACTGCTTTTCAGTATGGATGTATACGATTGAAGGTATATGGAAACAACAGATATTGAACTGTGCTTAGAAAGTATATAAAGTTTTAATGGGTGACTGAAAGCCGATAAGGGGGATAACAATCTCGACAAGAAGCTCTCCAGAATTTCGATTCATATATCCAAGATTACTCCATTTCTCACAAGAGTAAGGATGCTCTCATAGAGCACATATCAACCAGAAATTATCAATCTCAAATGCAGGAAAACAGAGGAATGACGGTGCATCACCAGCTGCGATAGCAACTGATTACTTATAAGTACATATTGGAAGAAAGCGCAAGTGAAAAAACAGAGAAGAAGACCTGCTGGCATACACCTTTGCTGTTTGCTCAAGAGAGCTTAACATACCTATAAACTTAAAAACATTCTTGGGTTGGAACAATGACAAAAAAATGCAACAAGTACTATAACTGAAATGGTAAAGAAAAGTGGATCTAAATTCAGTTGTTTCGGACGCCACGGTTGTCATCGTCTTGAACTTGTTCATGGATCAACTCGCTGATTTCTTCGGTCATTTGTTGCTCCATGTTGACTCTAAACTCATTCATTGCTACTTGCCCTAATTTCCCTACCATCTGGCCATTGTTTGCCATTGCCTGCGGTCCACCATTACCCATGTTCGCTCCTCCTGTTTGCCCTAAGTTTGGAAAAGAGAGACCAGCATGAGCTGATGGATGATCACTATGTACTAATAAGAAGGTTCTATTTACATATGAAAAATGTGCTAATTATCATCATCGTGCAGGAACGAGGTGTTGATTCTTTAATTGCCATGTACTTGAAGGATAGTGAGAATACTAATCTGCAGTGTACAGTACATACTAATTAGACATGTGATTCAACAATTGAGAACTCATTAAAGGTTCAAGCATAATGAATGAGTGTCAATAAAATTAATGTGTCTGGTTTTAGTCATAAAGTTTCAACTTGTGATTATACCTGCAGTCATTGAAGCGATAGCTGCTCTTTTGCGATTGTGGTGTAGCACAATCACGACCCCAACAATGATCCAGAAGACGAAGAAAGCAGGAATAGTGCCACCAAGAATCACAGGGAGCTTGCTACTCTTCTTGCCCGAGGATGTCAATGGCCTGTCCGATGATCCACCGCCAGTACTTGTCGCAGCCGTTTTGCAGGACTTGCCCGACACGCACAGCTCCGGATTACCCGATACACTAATAATTAAGTTAGCAACTGAATAACTGATCAGTTTTTAATCTAACAAAAACTCAGAAGTTTCCACCAAAAACGTTCATGATTTGCTTGCTCTGATGTAGCAATTGCCTGGTATAAATGACAAACCTATAGATGTAACACAGAGTTGACTTACGTTAATTTAATTTTGCTGTTTTTGGACAGCGAGGAAGGGATCGGTCCAGTCAACTTATTATCGGCCAAGTTCCTAGAAAGAAATGCTTCAATCTTCAGTTACTAGTACCTCAAATTAATCAAACAACCTATTGAAAAATTGCATAGTTTTTCTCAAATCTCACAATTCTTTGAGATTCGGTAATGTGCCGAGAAAATCCGGAATGGATCCACTCAAGCTATTGTTGTGCAGATCTCTGGGAACACCATCGCCAAAAAAGCACAAGCTGTTAGGAATGTTATATGGAAAAAGATAACGACAACATGTTATATTAGTGTTCTCTGCTCGACTCACATTGTCACGAGGGCGTCCATGGAACTGAAATCTGGAAGCTGTCCCGATAGATCATATCCGCTCAGATACCTGAAAATCCAGGAATGTTCACTGAATGATTGCTTTACCTTGTTTATATATCTTAGAAATCCTTTTATAGCACAAAGTTAGGAAAAGAACGCTCCATAAGTAATTAGAATTAAAAGAAACTTCAAGAAAAATTACAATGCCGTCACGCGAGGCGTGGCATCGCCACTGCAGTTGAGCCAATCCCAGGTGTATGGAGAAGGGAGACAAGGATCACCAGACCAGTCTTGTAAGTTGGTGAATTCACTTTGAAGAGAGGATAATCCATCCACTGACGAAGCCACAAGGAAAACACATGAGATTAGATATTGAAGGCAAAAGCAGCATTCTGATGGTGAATTAAGGAGTCAAGAGTCTCATGTGCTTATTGCAAAAGGAAATGAGTTCTTTGTGCCAATGATATTGATCATGGCCCAAGCTTATAACTTTCAATGAACGGAAAGATTTTTACAGTATAATAACTCATAGAGTCCATAATCAGTTGAAGAATACCGACCGTCTTTGCTGTTCGTTCCATCAGTGAGAACATCGACGTAGAACACTTCCATGGCGTTTATGAGTGGCGGAAGAGTTGAATCCGAGGTTGCCACCAAGGAAAACGAAGTGTTGGAAGATGCGCTCAAGTTAGTGAGCCACATCTCGGTGACGGTTCCGTAAGGCGGGACGATGATTTCCGGGTTCGCAAGAGGCTTGTCATTGGCGTATAGCTCAAATGATCTCTTTTGAGTCGTGTCGAGCTGAGTGACTTCGGAGAAGTACAAGTTCATGTAGATGGGGATTGCTTTCGCCGGAAAATCAATGGTCAATTGAATAGGGTTGGATGCTTTGGAGGTGGTGACTGCATTCTGCATCACGGCTTGTGGAGGATTATCATCGACGCTTGTATCTATGAGCGACGCATCACTTGTGACCACAGTCAATCCGGTCCCTATAGCCGCGGGTTGCCAGATCCGGTCATAAGCATCAGCTGAGTACCTGCGAGCCCATGAACAATATCATCATCATTGTCAGTTAGAATGGAGAAGAATTCGAATACCCAACATGCAATTCATTCGAACACGATAGTTAAAATTTCTTTTTTGGGTCAGGTAGAAAGTTTGGATGTGAACAGAACTGTAGATTATGTACCTAACATCTGCAGTTGTTCCGTAAGCAACCCTAGCTTTCAAGTACAAAGCGTAGTTGGAATCGACGTGCTTGTACATGTTGGATCCCAAGCTACGCACTTCCAGAGCCGAGATGAAGGGGTACTGGTTAGGCTGCGTCTGCGCAACGCAGACGCTCGCGTAGTCTCCCTTGACGACATAGATGGTCTCATAGTAAACGACTTTGTCGTTTGAAGCCTCGACCGTGTCCCAGTAATTCCCGTCGTAGTGCAAGTCGAAGGTCGGGGAGGAGCTGATTTGTCATCGTAGTTCCCGTAGTAGAAGCTCGCCCGGGCATATATCTGGCCTCCCTTCTCGACCTTGAGAGAGTAGCAGTTCTTCTTCCGAGTCGTGAACACTCTCAACGTGCTCATCACATGGTCGACCGAGTTGCTAGATTGCACCACCTCGGACTGCCCGTTTTGTATGAGGTCGCTGTCCCCCATCCACCCGATGAAATTGCCATCGATGTAGGTGCCGGACGATCCGCAGTCGATGTTCCAAAGAACTGCCACAAACAGAAGAAAAAGGTAATAGAAAGATCAATGGGAGCTAAGCACAATAATGGTGACTAAGCGTCGGTTAAGGAGAAAGAGAGGGAAAAAGCTCATACCATCCGCAGATGCAGAAATGGCGGAGAGAGCAACTAGAAAGAGAGAGAGATGGCGTGCCATTGCCATGATGTGTGGCGTAGCACTCAGGAGATGGATGGCAAAGAGACGTGACTCGGGTATCTCATATATGAGGATGAAGTTTGACTTTCTTGTGCGTTTTGTACATTTAGATTTTCCCTATATGATCACCTTCCTTGTCATTTCCAGTGCATGGAGGCCGATCTCTATTCGAATATCTAGACTAGAAAAATTTAACATCATTATTTGCTTGAATGAGCTAGTTTAGTTATCAAGAAACGAAACCATGTGATTGGATTTAGCATCATCAAGATCGTGTTCAAGTTATATGAGTGAATTTCTGTTCGCACCGTGTATAATTATGTATCGTATAACTCATCATATAGCTTCACAAACCCAGGGCTTACTCCATAAGTCAAAAACTCCTGATCACAAGATATTGTAAATGGAACTCGACAAAGTGGAGATTTCGCATCCGACTTTCTCTCTCTCTCGATATCTTGCTTTGATAAGGTGAAGTGAGATTGAAACTCAATCCCCTGATTTCCCCAACTTCAATTTCAATCCAGTTCAAATTTAATTGAATAGTGACTTTTCACATCATACATCTTGCAGGGCGCAATTCATCCGCTCATTTACATGTTTGTATGAGAACATGTTTTCTCTTATTGATCGGTTGATCAGATGTTGCAAGAGTACACTTCTTCATCACCTCTTTCAGAAGTGTATCGCTTATTGTACGGGGTCCGCTTTGGTTCAAATGGTGCCGCCCACGACCAAGTTATTCACTATGTAATGCCACTTGGGATTTGGCAGTTGACTTTGACTTGGGGCCTTCTATGGTCAACGCTGATTTTGCGGCTGCAATTAGCAAGCAGTCACTCACAGATGTCGAATTAGAAAGTCAGAATTTGAGAATCTTACGGCCAACGACTTGAGTATGCCAGAGTCGAGGTTGACCTGGATGAGCTAAATTAGTCGGTCAACGACCAATTAAAAACTCAAAATACAGATGAGAATTTCTTCGGCTTCATCTTTATTCACATGCCAGCAGGGGAGAACAAAAGGTACTCATGTAATTGTTCATGACCCATGACTCCGGGTTATTTGCACGCAGCTAGTGGGATTTGAACGAGCGATCTCTATTTACGGGAGCTTGAAATTCTTGATACCCCAATCAACAATGCAATCCTATAGGGTTATTGGTCTTGGTATCGCCATGGATAATCTGCGATTTCCATTACGGATCAAAGTTAGCAGAGGAAAATTACTTATTGATCATTATATAATGAAAGCCCTGGAAAAATTATCCAAAAAGTCATAAACTGATTATACGATCGCTAATTCAGCCATGAACTTTTCAATTTAACCAACGTAGTCCTAAACCTTTTCATAATTTCTCTAGATTATTCAAACACGAAAACACTAATGTGGTGGTCCAGTTAGCGTCACTATCGTGGCATGATCTGCAATTTTACGTGTCCGACTCCACTCCAAACAAAGTCATTCTAGTGTTATAAATTATTTGATTTTCTTTTCTCCTTCTTTTTTGTCCTTTTCTTCACTGCTCATCTTCCCGAAATGAAAGAGTAGCGGGGGTCGCTTGGGTCTCGGCAATGGATGACAACCCACACCAGCCACAAGTGAGTTGAATGAAAACTACGTGATTTCATTTAAGATCGTCCACATGATATACCGATTGTGCCAAGTAGTATAGCTGGCTGACTAAACAACCACATAAGCTATTTTTTACCTAAATTATTCGAATGGATTACATGGAAAATTTCTCAAAAATATTTAAGACTAGATTGATCAACTTAAGAAATTTAGAATTAAATTGGCAACCGTACAATATGTTTATGACATTTTGGATAATTTTTCACAAAACTCACTTAAACCGGTAAATTTCGATCTCACAAAGTATCTCGAATCTCATGGACCAGATCGAATGCAATCTAAATTATGTTTGCCCTCGAGTTTTGATTCATATTGATCAATAGACTTGATCCTGGGCTTGACAGCTCATTTGCTTATCCCTTTCGAGCAAAATTTTGCTGAGTAGGGTCATAAGAGCACTGTGCTGAATGAAGCTGCACAACTTTGTGGTTGCAATTGATGACAAGATGATGAATTGGAATGGTGAGTTACAATGATTGCCACTTTGAGCAATCAAGCTCAGCACTTCATCTCCATTCAAAGAATCATTTCTGTTCTTCCGCTTAGTTCCAAAGTCTTCATTAAAGTATCGATGAATATGATTAATTTATTCCCACCAACAATAGTAGAAGACTTAGTGGCAAGTCATGTCAATTCGTGCAATATACATGCGGCTGTGCATGGTTTTATTAGTACGTCTACTCTTATCTCACGTAACGTGTCTTCATCATATATATTATGGCGGTCCACGTTGACCAAGCGATGAAATGGGGCTTCAAATCCTTCCTTCCAGTTCGGTGTTAAATCTCAAGTGATTTCTTCTCAACGCGGTAAATGTTTGATTATTTAGCTCGAATTGACAAAATTATAATAGAAAATACCTAGCAATATCAATCGGGGTTTTCCACCCTCCACGTGCATGCACGTTCCCTCTTCTATATATGATTTGTATATGTAAATATGATCAAAACGCAGAGCTGCGCATTAGGCATTGACCACTGCAACAAATGCATATGCATCTCTTAATACAAACCACGTTCTGTCGCATAATCCGACCGATACCGATACTACGATTTGATTCATGTCACTCCATTATACTCGGTTGACATTGACGTGCTCCTACGGTACATATGCATGGGCTTGAAACGTACGAGATGTTTGTTAGAAGATCGATGCTTACGATCTCGCAAAGGAGTGTAGGAGAAATAAAAGGACCTTGAAAACAAATAACGTGAATAAATTGGAAATTCAACTTCAGAAAGGAAGGAAAGGTTTGAAGATTCGACATTTCTGAAATGCGAAATTTTCTCGCTCTTAAGGTGTGGTTGGTGAGTGTCTAAGCTAATACTAGAAGCTGAATAGCTGGCTTGGCTTACCTGCAGCCTTTCTTCTCGGTTGGAACATTACGAGTAGAGTCGCCATTAAAGCCCAGAAAAGAATGAAACGTGCAACAGCGACCACCACAACTACTATTATAAGCTGCTTCTTCTTCTTCTTCTTCTTCTTGCCATGGCCTGAAGCTGAAGAGTTGGTGTCTTCGTTATTGTGGAACGACGTGACGTCACGCCCAAAGCCTTATAATCGAGGTCCAGTCTAATCCGATGAATTCGGTACCTGTGCAACTTTCCTTACTTCCAGTCTTTCACAATAAGCAAGAGAAAAAGAGGACCAAGTTGGGTCAAATGGATTGTGGACCCATTTCTTAATTCATTTTTGATGGGCTGAATTATTATATAAATTAGTATACTCAGTAAATGAGTTATAAATGGATTTAGAATGGTAAAACCCAAATTAATAGAGATGTTAAATGGGTTGACAATTTACTTCGCAACCTACTTTTATTACTCTATGCTCATTCTGTCTCGCTCTCACTTGATGTTGCACTTGCCCTTCGTGTTCTCACCTCGGTTTTGTTATGAGACCTCCTAGATTTGATTGAATATGAAAGTATTTTAATATATTGGTCAAGTCGGATATGAATTGGATCGAATATGGGTCGTTTGGTATATATTACATGAAAATGAGTCAAAACATGTTGAATGGATAAAGGCCGACCATCTTTTACCTGACCCGACCCACACTATGGGTTTAGTATTCAGACAGAATTAAAGAAGGGAATGTGCATTTTGATGATTATTGTGACCGGTTCAGGATTCCACGAGAAACGCCAAGATCGCCTCGGGTTGCTTTCGGGTTTTACCAAACACGGGATTCTTCAGGCCCATAACATTGGCCCATTGGGCTCCCTGTCAAATGTAATCCTACGAGGCCCAGGACTGACTCCAAGAACCCTCGGCGGCAAAATGGTAATTGATGATGCTAGCTTGCGAGCCTTTAATGTCGGTGTGTATCATTCTCTCTTCTCCATTTCCAATGGACCCCACGAGTGGGACCCACCTGCACTTCTCCGACAACAGGCTCGAGGCCTCCGTGAGTGTGCTCCCGAAAATTTGTTGATCGAGAATTAATGTCATAATTCCCCGTTAGACTTATGAAGAGTTCACAAATTACTTAAGCTTCCCGATTAGGAATCAAGTTGAATTTGATGAGTTTTGGTACATGAGTGAGTTGAGCTTATCTTTTTGCCTTGTTTTTTCTCTGGAGGCACTTCTCTTGTGAAATTACAAAATCGTGACCGACATAAGTTTGATCAGCAAAAGATTTGATATGTGTAAGATTAATATTGACCAATCGTGATTCCCTCAACATGGAGCAGCAAAGTAGATGCAGTAGGGCACGACCCTAGAATCTCAAAATTCGATGATTATGGCTAGACACGTGGCACAAGCGATGTACATACACGGAGTTGGGATTGGTATGATGCCAAATTACTTGAAGTCGGAGAAAAATATGGAAATATTTCTCAGCGATGTATAAAAAGTTTCTTGCTAGTTACCATTTCCTACACCCTAGGGGCATTTTAGTATTTTGATCTTTAAACATGAGTCATTAATGAATTATGCTTTAGCTTATTAATTTCTTAAAAGATTCATTAATGTGCGGTTTAAGGTTGTCCTAAATCATATTTTACAAAACACTAACCTTGTGATGTACTTGAGAAAGTAAAGACAGAATTTTGCTATGTTTATCTATTATAATAGAAATTAGTATACCGTCTTAGTTATAGTTTTGATTACTGATACATTCTGGAGATGATGCCGTGCATATTGCACAGGCCCTCGACTAGTGTTTCATTCACATCAATCTTGTGAATTATCATGCTAGATATTTCGGATTGAATTGCCTTGTGTGATTTTTTTTTTTGTCAAAATGACATTTTATTTACTTCCTTGATCGAAATATAAGATAGAAACATATCAATTCAAAGAGCACAACTTCAAACCAAGAAAAATCCCATTTCAAACCAAAACAAGCTACAAATAATAAGAGAAATTATCGGAACAAGATTATAGGTCACATGCTTAAAGAAGCACACCTATGACTTCTTCACACCAAAATCAATGGTCGATCATCAAATCCATCTTTAGTAATGAGCACAAATCGAGAACTCTATCCGATGTTAGGACTTTGCCTTTCAGCCAACACTTTCACCGAGCAGAGTAAAAAGGTTAAATAAGCATAGATCCGCACATGTAAGAGTGAAACATTCACGAAACTTTTTTGATCTCCTTCAAAATTGAACTTGTCTATCAACGAAATTCAAAGAAAATGAAATCCCAAAAACATCGACACAAAAACTACGAATCTAGACTAGATTGAGATAAAAATCTCACCGAAACGAGAGAGAGAAAGTTCCAGATCTAGGCTAAATCGGAAGGAAAAAAACTCCCAAATAATAGGAAAACAAGAAAAGGAAATATAGAACCCAAACAACCTTAAAAAGAAAGGGAGGGAGGGAGAGATGCAGCTCAAAGCATCCCATGGAGACTAAAAAAGAAAGCTTTGGGAAAATAAGAGGGAGATGAGAGAACTAGGGCCGACTGAGTGAGAGTGTTTATTAATGTGAAGCTGCCTTGTGTGATTTGAGTCGACCGAAGAATTGGAAGTTTTGTCTGCCGACTCCAATGGGAAGTACAGAAAAGAAAACCATAAAGAAACTTAGCAATATTTCCTAAAACGATATTTATATCTCCCATAATACTCTCGAAAGTGAAGTCTTTGAATTTGAAAATGTATTTAGCTAGGATTTTTTTCCTTGGTTCTCAAAATTAAGAATGGACAAGAGCAAAAAAGTATAAGTGATTTGCTTGCCGAGTTTGATTAGGCACCCAACAAGAAATCGGTTCCGCACCACCAAGTACAGATTTTTTTTTATGGTCGGGCCCCTTTTGGAGATTGTGTTTTATCGAGGTCACCAAAATAATGGAGAATTAGGTAAATTTAGCATGAAAAATTTTGAGGAGCGCCTTTTTGGCTTCCGGCTAGGGGTGTGCATGGTCCGGCCGAATCCGGTCCCGATATGGAACCGGGGACCGAACCGGTAGTCTCGGGCCCCATGGTGGATGAGACTGGGTCGAACCGCTCAAAATATATATCATTATATATATGAAATTATAAAAAAAAATAGAAAATTTTAAAGAACTAATTGACCTAATTTTCCCATTTTCCCGCTAGACACTCACTCATTTTGCTCGACGCTCGCGTCCGGCCTTCGCAACACAACCTCCGATCATGTTTGTTGATATGCGGTCTTCAATCATATTGTGTCTTGACTCAATGTGTGTTTTATCTTGACTATATTATGCAAACTTGTTCGCACCTGGATTTAGTGAAATACAAGTATAATCCCACTTTTAGCTTGATTCTTTCCAATTCGAGGAGAATGATGCAGGAGCATAATCCTGTTTCAATTGTTTTAAGTATTTTTCTTCTTAATTTAGTCTTTTCTCATTATTTTAGAATTAAAAGTACTCATGTAATGATTGCACGATAATTATGTGTATATTTTATTAGGTTGGATGGTTGAGATTGGAAATTGTTAGTTTAAATCAAAGGGTTAAATTTTTATAAGAAGTTGGTGTTAGCATGTCCCACTAGGACCGGACGGGATAGGCGAACAAGTGCCAGAAGTAGGGATGAGCAAATTAGATTGGATCGGACCGGACCGGCCCAGACTAAACTTTATTAAAATTTATAACTCTCCCATTTTCAAAGTATCTTGCTAAGCATTATCTTCGCTTTTGATTAAGAAAACCATATAGAATATATCTACATAAACTTGGGATTTATCGTTATTTGAACCCCAAAAAAAAAAAATCAATTTAAATCGAGAGTGCAAACATAGTCACCCATGGCGACAGTCGCCACCTTCTTTGTTTTCCAATTGTAAATTCCCCGAGTAGATGGCGGATTTGCCAGCGTAACAAACGGCCAAATCTTCCTCACGTCGTCATTGCGACGATCCTTGTTTGTTTCATTCTCAAAGCGATCGGTCAACGCCATGATAACGTCCGATGTCGACACCTTTGATGTCCAAAGTAATTCCCTGTTCATGCGGCACAAACACTGGCCGTCCCCGGCCATTTCCTCGTCGCTTCAGAGCCTCTTTCGTTCTGGCCACCTTGATTTATGGGAACTAATTGCTGTAGACGTGGGCGGTCGTGATGAGCTTCATGTGGAATGGAAGGCGCTTAGAAAGCGAAGAACCTAGCCGTCTATTCTATCAACCTTTGTCCTGTAGTCTCGAGTCTTGACCTCTTTATTGCATCCCGATACAGATGCCGTGCTCTCATTGGAAAGGATTGTCTCTTCATGTGCCCTCTGATTAAGAATAAAAAAATTTTTTTTTTTTAAAAAAAAGAAGATCAAGATTGGATGGACACGGTGACGACATAACAACACTTGACTCGGTCTTGTGATTAGACCTGTGAAAAAGAGTAATGGACCACTTTCTTAACCTATCTTTTAACGGGCTGAGTTATTATATGAATTAGGTTGCTCATAAATATGAGAAATTTGTTTTAAAAAAAAAGAAAAATTTGTTTTAAAAAAATCTTGAACCTCTTATTGCATTTTTACCAATTTAATCCTAAATTTTTTAATTTTTTAATTCGAGTTATAAACCTTTTGCATTTACGTCAATTTAATCTATCCGGCCAAATTTAGCCCGCAATGAAGAGATAATTTTTAATAATATTTTAATATTTTTCAATTTTTTAATTTTTTTTCTTTGGGTGAGGCCAACCTCACCCAACGACGGTGGTGTTAATGGCCAGCGAGGTCGGCCCTCGCCTCCATTCGATCGTTGATCCGATCATTGGGTGGAAGAAGAAGATGAACAATAAAAAAAGAAAATGGAACAAAATGAAAAAAAATAAAGATTTTGAAAAAATATTGAAATATTATTAAAAAATATCTCATAAAGGTTAATCGGGTCCACATCAAAAAAAGTTAGCCAGATAAACCGAATTGACACAAATACAAAAGGTTTATGAATGAATTGGCACAAATACAAAATGTTTATAACTAAATTAACAAAATTAATAGACTTTAAGACTAAATTGACAAAGGTACAATAGGTTTAGGGCTTTTCCGACAATTTTCCCTATCAATATGTTTAGAATGGTAAAACCCAAAGTAATATGAGTGTTAAACGAGTTCATAATTTAATTAGATATAATTCTCCTCTATGGCTCTCTCTCTCTCTCTCTCTCATCGTCACTCGATCTCGCGTTCACTTATTATGTGCTCTCGCGTTAGTTTGTGTATGTGTTTTTATAAATTTGTTTAAATATGGAAGTACTTTAGCAATATGGATTGGGATAAGTCTGGTATGAGTTATGTATTGATTGGGTCGAAAATGAGTGATCAGTATCTATATTACATGAAAATTGATCAAAACTAGATTAAATGGGTCAATTTGGGTAAAACCTGGTTCAACCAATCCAATACCAACCTAACTTGATCGGAACCATCCGTTTGACAAGTTTTCCTATGACATGGTTTTCTTTTTTTGGTCTAATACTTGTGATATGGTTAAAGAGAGTGACGTTGGTCAGTCTAATAGCGTAGAGCGAGTTTACGAAAAGAAAAAGGAGAACATGATTCAACTCCATGGCAATTTTCCCTCAACAATCATGATGTGGACACTAAGGTTTTTTATATTTTCTTCATTGAAGGCCGACAATGTCCCCACCCAACAATCAAGTCATATACATAGAAAAGGTCACGGTGCTTCCAATTGCCAGCTTGTGCTGCAGTTGCACCATCAAAGAAGAGAAAGAAATGTAGAACCACCGGCCCTAGAAGTACCTTCTTGTTTTCATATCTCTCTCTCTCTCCATTCCCAATTTTTCCCATCTTCATCTTGAAGAGAGAGACGACCTAGGACTCTTCAACCTTTACCTAATGTTCTCATGGGGTGTTTTTTACTTGCTTATTTCTCCCAAAACAAGGCACTCATTACTTACTATCTTGGATGGATCAAACTTTACCATACAAGGCGTTTCTACTTTGTGCGGGAACGAAGGATTAAAAAAAGAAGAAGAGGAAACTACTTATCTTTTTCTCTCTCTCTCTTTTTTCATAAATACCTTACAATTTACCTTATTTTTCCCGACATCTCTCATTTTTCCCCCAAACAGTTAACAACGTCCTTTGGGCCTGCGTTGCAATGATTCTAATTATATTATGTTCTCCAGAACAAAAAAAAAAAAAGACGAGAAACATGTTCGATAACGTAAACTATTTTGATTTTGATGTTGTTTCCGAAAACAGTTTTGGAGTAAAAACATGAATAAAAAAGAGTTGATTTAAAAAAAAATCTTTTTTCATAAACACAAAATAGTATGAATTCTCATACCTCTTTTTTTTTTCCTTTTAGTTCTCTCATCACTTTTTCTGACCTAAAATAGAAATTTTGTTCGATTCTAGAACAAGTTTTAATCTTCTAAAACTCATCTAAGAAACGAAATGGAATAAAAAAATAATTTTAATCAAAATCGTTTTTTCAAAGTAGAATCATTACCATACATGCCTTTTCAAATTTTTGGGAAACGGATCTCAACCCCTCGATGTCCCGTAAAAACCTTGTAAGTTTGTGAATATGACAATAATTTGTATGATACACCCACCCAAGTAAGAAAATAGGGACTCTTACGACATGACAAGTCACATGATTAGGTCTAACAATTACATGATTCGCAGGAAGGAAATAAAGATAGATAGCACTCAATCCACAAAAGGTTGAAACTGCAGAGAATTAGAAAGAAACTCTTCACCTAACGTACCCCAGAAACGGCAGTGGTAGTCGCAACTGTTATCATCCACGATTAGTGGGTAAAATTCTTACGTTACTCTTCTTCTCCAATCCCCACCACACCCTTTGCGAAATTATCCCTGCCGTCTCCATTAACGTATTCCCCCTTGCAGCTTTCCCATGAAGTGCCGCCGAGCCGGTTTCATTTTAAAGACGAGGTCAGCTCTCTACCACATGCTGAACCGTAGCTGGGTTGCTTTCAGTTTCATGCTTTTGTTTTTTAGAATATAGTTGCTCCGACTCCAACCCCTTTTGACTCCCACTTGTTTAAAGCGTTTCGCACATATTGCTGTTCTTTTCTTGATTGTAGAGAGCATAAACAAATCTATGAATCTGTCTTCTTCCTTGGGTTGTCACCGAGGACAAACCAGCTAGTGCCTCGCAGTTTTGGGTGCTCTCTCTGCAATCCTGTTTGTTCCCTCTTAAAAGTCCTTTTGGGTGTTTCGGACTCTTCAAACGTTCCCACCGTGTTCGTCTGATTCGCCATTCAAAGCTGGGCTTGTGCGTTTCTCTCTCTTTCTCTGTATTGGTGCTCTCTCCGCTTTAAAGGTGCCATCTTTAACGTTTCCTGTTGAGTTTTGTCAATAGGGTTTTGGTCTTGATCGTCTCCCTGGTTGGGATCGGTTGCTCTTTTTCTTCTTTACAAATCTCATCTCTTCTAGATAAGATCTTGAAGTTGCTATCTCTGTACTGTTTTTTTCTTTTTTTGGTAAGTTCATGATCGTGAGTGCTTGCCCTTTGTGATTCTACCCCTGTACTTCCCCTGTCGTTCGCTGCCTCCTGTATGAGAAATCAAGATTTGAGCTTTGCCTAGCTCAAAGGTAGTTTGATTGCTGAGCTCCTTAGCTTAAGTTCGTAGATGAAGTGCGATAGAAGCTTTGAATTGTTTCTGTGGGCTTTGTCAATCTTGTGTTTGGTTCGTTCTTCAAATGGGTATTCTCCTCCAGATAATTACCTAATAGATTGTGGATCCTCAACCAATACCACTGTAAGTGGCCGTGTTTTTCTCGCCGATAAGGAAGCCTCAAAGTTCCTTTCCACCCCGCAAAATATTCTGGCCAGTGCATCGAACTCTCTTAATTCTTCTGATGTCTCCCGGCTCTATCAGACCGCGAGAGTCTTTACCGGTTCCACGAGATACACATTTCCCATCAGCCAGAGTGGTAGGCACTGGATTCGGCTCTATTTCTCTCCTTTCGATTATGAATCTTACAAGATGAGCACAGCTAAATTTGCTGTTTCAGCCCAAGACTTTGTTCTCCTCAGTAATTTTACCGCCAGTGGCAGCGTCATGAAAGAGTTTTCCCTGAATGTAACGTCGAGTAATCTTGTTGTCACCATCACCCCCTCCAATAACTCTCTTGCATTTCTGAATGCAATTGAAGTTGTCTCCATGCCCAACACTTTAATTCAGGATGATGCAAATACTCTTCCTTCGGGGAAGTTTCAAGGTCTCTTGTCACAGGCTCTTGAGACAGTCTGGAGATTGAACATGGGTGGACAACAAGTTTCTGCTATGAATGATACTCTCTGGAGAAATTGGGATCCTGACTATGATTTTCTAGTCCAACCTAATCTGGCGATAAATGTGTCGAAGATTGGAGCAGTTAAGTATGTACCGGGTGGGCCGACGCAGGATACTGCTCCCGCTTCAGTCTATGGCACTGCAACTGAGATGAACTCGGGAAGTGATCCTAATAGCAATTTCAATGTCACCTGGGAGTTTGTTGTAGATGTTGGATTTAGACACCTTATTCGCTTTCACTTCTGTGATATAGTGAGCCCATCGCTTAACCAGCTCTACTTCAATGTCTATCTTGACTCATCTGTTGTTATTAGTGACCTTGATTTGAGTACCATCTCAGAAAATGTTTTGGCTGCTCCCTATTTCTTCGATCTAGTTTCAGGGGTGTCAGTAAGCAATAAGCTTCGTGTAAGTGTTGGTCCATATACGGCAAATGGTGCTTACCCTAATGCCATTTTGAATGGGTTAGAGATCATGAAAATGAACAATTCTGATGGCAGCCTCAATGGGGCGGCGGCAGGAATATCTTCGGGTCCTGGCTCTGGCAAAAAAAACGTTGGTGTTGTAGTGGGTATTACTATTGGGGCATTAATTGCAGCACTTTTGGCTGGAGTTCTCTTTTTGTGGTGCCGAAGAAGGCGACAACGACTTGTAAAGCAGGGTCTGTCCAAGACATGGATGCCATTATCCACTAATGGAGGCACTTCTCACACCATGGGGAGTAAATACTCTAATGGAACAACCCTTAGCGCTGCTTCCAATCTTGGGTATCGCTTTCCCTTTGTGGCTGTTCAAGAGGCCACAAACAACTTCGATGAGAGTTGGGTCATTGGTATTGGCGGGTTTGGAAAAGTGTACCGGGGTGAATTGAATGATGGAACAAGAGTAGCTGTTAAGAGGGGTAATCCTCGGTCCCAACAGGGACTTGCAGAGTTCCAAACTGAAATTGAGATGCTTTCACAGTTCCGCCACCGCCATCTGGTTTCTTTGATTGGGTATTGTGATGAAAAGAGTGAAATGATTTTGATTTATGAATACATGGAGAACGGCACGCTAAAGAGCCATCTTTATGGCTCTGGCCTTCCTAGCCTGAGCTGGAAGCAGAGGCTTGAGATATGCATTGGTTCTGCTAGAGGGCTCCACTACCTTCACACTGGCTATGCAAAAGCGGTCATCCATCGCGATGTGAAGTCTGCAAATATTTTGCTTGACGAGAACCTGATGGCAAAAGTTGCTGATTTTGGGCTTTCCAAGACAGGGCCGGAAATTGATCAGACCCATGTGAGTACGGCAGTGAAAGGAAGTTTCGGGTACCTTGATCCGGAATACTTCAGAAGGCAACAACTTACCGAAAAATCCGATGTGTATTCATTTGGGGTGGTCCTACTCGAAGTCCTTTGTGCAAGACCCGTTATTGATCCATCACTCCCTAGGGAAAAGGTGAACTTGGCGGAATGGGCAATGAAGTGGCAAAAGAAAGGGCAATTGGATCAGATCATAGACCCTACTCTTGTGGGTAAAATCAGACCTGATTCTCTTAGGAAGTTTGGGGAAACGGCTGAGAAATGCTTGGCCGACTTCGGGGTTGATCGGCCTTCAATGGGAGATGTGCTGTGGAATCTGGAATATGCCCTTCAACTTCAAGAGGCGGTTGTCCAAGGTGACCCTGAAGAAAACAGTACTAATATGATCGGTGAGCTATCTCCTCAAGTCCACAATTTCAGCAATGTCGATCCGACAATTTCCACAGCGCAGTATGAAGTATCCAGTGTTGACGACCTCTCGATGAGTAAAGTGTTCTCGCAGCTTGTGAACTCCGAGGGTAGATGACGTAAACTAGGTTGATTCATCTTGCTCACCTCTGGTTCTGATTCTTTCTCCAACCAACCATGGTAAGGCATGATTTACTTTAGTCGCATCGATGAGTTTGGCGTGCTAGTGCTGCTGCTGCTGCTTCATGCAAATGGACCATTTGGGTGTGCCACAATGCAACTTTGGTTGAGTTGAGGGACCGGGAGAAGAGTAGGAACCCACCTAGTTTCATGTGTCATTGATGTCTCAGTTGATGGAGTTTGCTTATGGACGGACCTGACTTTAAACAGAAAGAATACTGGTGTCTGTTTTAGGTGACTGATAGCAATGAATCTTATTACTGATAAAAGCTGTTGAATCTGAATCGTTTTCTTGTAATGTTTACTTGTTCCTTTCCGTGTTCACACTTCACAGCAATGTTTATAAGTTCATTTGTTTCACGTTTCTTTGAATCTATTGGCCGGGTTTGAATCGTGAATCCTCGCTTTTATCGTCTCCTGTCGCAAATCACATTGATTTCCTAAGTTCATGTTTCTGCTGCGTTTGTGCACATGAATGAATCCCCGTTACTTCTCCATTTCTGCTGCATTTGATCATCGCCTGTCGCATATGTTTAATAGTTGGAGGTGCACAGATTATCTGCAGACCACATTGGCTGCTGCCCACGTTTCGTTGGTGGAAAGTTGAAAGTAGCCAACCCTTGCATACATGTTATCTGACCCCATCGTCTTCCTCCGGCATCTCTCTTTCACTAATGTAGAAGCAGAGCGCCCGGCCACCCCCATTCATTGTCTCGAGTCTGAACTGCCACCAAAAACGTTCTCAGCCATCTCTTCCTCCCCTCCCATGCATGATCATCCTCTCCTTATGGCCTGAAATCGATTACTCAGATGCTGAAGTTTTGCCATCGCTGGACCTCCCAAGACTGTATGCGAAGTCAGACCAAGGCTTCAAGAAAGTGCTCTAGTTTAGATCTGCTCTTCTTGTTAGTCCATTTATCATTATTCCATTAGAGCTAGTATTTCATTATGGGAAATGGCATTGATTTCTATTCCTTTACTTGAAGTGGTGGGGGCACTGAGTTTGAGTTCCTGCCGTTCCATCAGATGTTGCCGGGAAAACCTGCTATAGCTTCATCTTTTTTCAATAGATGATCAACCTGCAATGAGCTATTTCCACCCCAAAATTGGACATGTTTAATTGCGGCAATCATTCGTGGAATGCAGTGAGGTTTTCCTTGGATTCCTGCTATGATCCGCTTCGTAGTTCATCCAGACGGTATTAAGGTGGAATTTAAATTTGATTTTTGACGGACAACAAACGAGCAAATATCCTTAATTGTCATCTCCGTCGAGATTTCTGTCCGAACTTATGTCTATCAGTATCAGCTCAGGCACCATTATCCGTGCTCACGGGTAATCTGGCCTGGAGTCATATCTCATGTGCACAGAAAAGAAGTCGGCTAGGGTAGGGTTCAGCAAGATCAGTTTGGCCAGACTTGAAAAGCCTTTTGAATTTGGTCTACAAATTACACCTGCTTTAGGTGGATTGATGTCATCATCATGTTAATTAACCAATTAAACCCAACTGTATTGCTAATTGCTGGTAAGGGTAGAGATAACATCCACCCACTTCATGGACGTATTAAGATATTACACAATAATTTAGAAGATATAAAGACCCCGAAATCAGAAGCTCATCATGGTCGATGCACCCAATACAGCGTCGTGTCCCATGTTCCATGGCGTGTATAAACTCAAACGTGGGTTCGATGAGTTTTATAATGATGCTTGCCTTTGTTCAGCATCGTTCCTAAGTGCGAGTTTCTGTCAAGAGAAACATCAATCAAATGATAATGACCCCATGAAAGCTGAGACAGAAACCAAAGTGATGATCCCACCATCTGCCTACACCTCCCAACTTACAACTACTCGCATCTCCCTCTTTCTGTCATTCTCTCTTGCTCTCACTCATCGGGATTAACTCCGGAATTAACACCAGGCAAGAGCTTTCATGGAGCTATGTCCCACCTTTCGGATGACGAGTCCCGACTTTTTGTTCTTAACCCTATAACTTGCTCGTGGCATATAGTGATTTATTCCTGAAGGCAAAAAGTAGCGTAGTTCCAAGACCACTTAACTTTTACAAAGATCCTCCATTAAAATTATGTCATGCGTATATTTATATCGAGACTCGCAATGCTCGAACAAAAGCCCGATCCGTACCAGTCCTCTCTCTTCACCGTCCTGTTCGAATTAGACTTGGGAATTGGTTTTGCGAAATCGAGTGTTGTCGCTGAATGCAAGGTCATATCTTGCTTTCCCCGTTGAATTTCAAAGTAGTGGAACTTCGTCTCTTTCCTCCAATCAAATTCAGACGCAAACTAGAAGCGGAAATCAAAGAACCTCTGTGAATTAATGTAAGAAGTAACAAGTTCACAAAAACGAACTTCATCTTCCAAAAAAATTGAAAAGACTAAGAAATTCATAGCAAATAAACATCGATCATCCTCTCACAGCTTCCACCTTTCTGCCCTGATCTTTGCATTCGACCCACCATCCCATCATGGATATAATACAGAGTTCTCCCTATATGAAGCACATAACAGCCAGAACAAAAAGAAAAAGACAGAAGGAAAGATTCAAGGTGAAGAGAAACAGTAATATAAGCTCAATAGTCTTTCTGGGAGAGACGATAATCAGCAACATCGATCTTGGCCGTGCAAGAGAGAAGGCGATGAAATATCGCCAGGAAGGCAGAGCAGGACACTTCTTTAGCCCTCTGGACCACCAATTTCCCGCGAGACGCTCCCTTCTTGACTCTCCCCAAGCACTTCTTGGTCCTCTCGGGCACACTCTCTTTCCTAGAGAAAGTGTAGCTCCTCAGGTACATTTGCCTGCAAGATATCCCATCCACCACTCCAGGGTGCGACCGCCACCCGCGCCCCGCTGGGAGACGATCGCCGTCCAGTCCCAGCCCCTTGCGGAGGCTCATGTACCTCGGCCCCATCCGGGTGCCGCTGTCCGCGATGCAACCTGTCATGCAGGTGGAAGCTGCCATGGCGAGCGTTTCCAAAGGTGCCGGGGCGCAACTTTATGGCGGGGGCTTTGCATCTGTATTTGGCCTTTTTTTATGGCGTGGTCGGTTTGTGCTCTAATGGGTTTGTAGTGAAAGGTGAATGTGTGCGCAAATGGATGGGCGGCATGTGGGAGCTGAATTTAAAACTGTGTATGCCTCTGAAGTTAGAGCCAAGACAATGCACGCATCCGCTAAAATATTTAAAAGCATAGGGATGGAGGCGTCACGGTCCATTCGTGCACACTAGAGAAGGGGAAAAGCAGCTTCGCCTCTCCATTAATCATTGATTGCGATTTAAAATTCGTGAACCATTCGCGTGTCGATACCATGATACTGCCAACGAAAAAGACTTCGTGTCGCTGGTTTTACAGATAAAACGAAAAACTCATTAGACTGTGAAAGGGCATCAACACCTGTGGCGGCAATATTTTTTCCCGACGGTGGATCGAGAATTTCGACAGGGGAAAAAAGGAAGCATCAATCCAAAGAGTCAAAGGTAGATTAAAATAGATGACAATCCTTCATCGGAATTCCGATGGGCAAAGGTCGTCACCGCCCAGATACACCAAATTCCGGCAACCGTGTGCGGGTTTATGCGATAAGCATTGATTTTCAAGGATTATCGTGGAAGCAATGGGAAACAATATTTTTTAAGAAAGAGAGAACAAGAAGAAGAAGAAGATATAAGGGTTCCAACCCAAGCTGAAAAAAAAAAACCAAGTGCATGGGCTCATGGACCAAACAAGAAAAGGCCAAAAAAGTCTATGGGCTTTCTGTGAATTTAAAGAAGAAAACATGTCTGCTGACTAAAGCCCGTTTCAAATCAAGCCCAAAAGGCCCCCGCCCCTACCCTCATGCCTAGCCCAACACCGGCGTCATTGTACACATCACTCTCGATCACTTGCCTCTGCCGCCACAGCACGACCGTCCCTCTTCTTACAACCTTTGACCCAAGATCATTGCTGATTCAAGGTCATGACCATGGCCAAGCACAGGGCTGAGAGGGCATTAGAGAGAGAGAGAGGCGGAGCACGTAAGGACAACAAGGGACAGAAAAGAGCGGCGGCGGGCGGTCGAACCTAGTGGCAGTCTTTTCGTGGTGGCTAGGGATGGTTTTCATCGAAGGTGGCAACAATGTAAGTGATATTTCTCTTATGCACCTCTTAACCCATCTTCCTCGAGGAAAAGGAAAAAAAAAAGAGAGTACTTCAAGTTACCGCAAAAGCATCAACATAATGAAGGAGAGTGAGATCCTGCTGCGAAGAAATAGAGGAAGAACAGTTAAAAAAACTAAGTTTTCAATTTGAAGGGCATTTTGATCAACTATTTTCGAAGTTCTAGTTTAGTAATAAGTGGGGTGAAAAGAGCGGCTTTTATAGTTATGCACATCTTTGCTGATAGTTGGACACAAAACTCAAAATTTTAGTGTCAATTTTTTTTATTTTTTTTCGGATAAGTGCCAATATTTTCTAAAAATGATTATTTTAATAATGCTAACTCCGCTTGGCCAGAAATCCTATGTGACATTTTTTTCTTATTAATAACTTAAGCCTACGTGACTTGGTAGAGAATCCAGTCAACAATAGAAGACTAAAAAATAAGCTAAAAACTTTCAAAAAATAAAAACAATTAAAAAATAGCTAAAAACATTCGGACCTGCAGAATTTTTATCTGCAAATGACAATCTCCAGCGTTTTTATCTGCAAAAAAAAAAAATCAGCGAAAAATTTGCACATGGTATTGAAAAAAAATAAGAAAATAAAAAAATAAGCTAAAAAATTAAAAAGAATAAAGGACTTGCAGCGGCGAGGGATTACACAGCGCTGGCCACTACCACCCCACCATGCGACCCTCGCCAGATCTAGCTAATGCCCGTGACTCTCATCTGCGGTTGGCAAGGGTCGCCGGCCACGAGCCAGGGCTTGCTTACCAGCCCCCACCCATCGCCAGCCATGGTGGGGCGGCAGCGATGAGGGCCGTGCAAGCCTCACTGCTGCAACCCCATTTTTATTCGCTAACTTTTTTTCATCTTATTTTTAAGTTTAAGACTGAATTTCTAAATCACAATCATTATTATCACCTAGAATCAGGTGGTTAGCTTACGTTATTAGAAAGCAAAGTGCAAGCAGACGAAATAGGTGGATGGGGATTCATGTTTCATTCGCAATCACCTCCTCCTGACTTCTGAGAGCTTCTGATGTCGTCCGATTATAACGAGTTCATCAAAAGTTGAAAGTCCAAATATTTATGGACCCAATACTCCGATGTCCTGCAGCGCATTATTGTCGGATGAAACCGATCCTGAGGCGACTCGTATGACTCCTGTCGCTGCTTATATGATGATGTGTATACTGTGAATTGTGAAGAAGCATGAGCGGTCGAGATGCGTGGGTCAGTGAAACGTATTAAGAGACCCGGACATCCATCTTCCACGGAGGAACTAGGATTTGTACTGGTGCGCTGGCATTTTTGCATTTCGTCCCGATTGCTCAACGGCCTGAGTCCTCTGACCTCAAGGAGACGACGATGATGCCTATAACGTAACTTGGCAATACAAATGAAACCCGATGCAAAGAGATTCTCTTCCATAGCAAGATATTCCGAGAACATCGTCCCTCAGACATTAGAAACTTTTAAGAGGTTTGACGTTGACGCCCGTTGCAATAATACGTTTGTTTCTTAATCAGTTGAAGAACCTCTGTACACTATTTTTTACTAGTTAAGAAAGACGGATTCAGATTGACTGTTAGAAAGTTGGATATGAGCTCCCTGTAATTTTGGTACGTAAATTTTGTGGCATTCGGTAACTCGTATCCGATATTGCAGCAAAGCAGCAAAACATGGGTTGGGTTCCAAGGCTGCTTTGTTTGAACATTGTCATGATAGTCCATTCAACTTTGTACTGCTCATTTATATTTTTGTGACAAGTTTTAGAACTTGATCCACGAAAGTGCAATCGAGTCTTAAAACTTCACAATAGTGCAATCGGCGTAATGACTTGATTTCACCAATTAGACAAGTTTTAGGACTTAATTGCAATTTTTGAAAGTTTGAGTACTTAATTGCACTTTTTGATAAATTTTAAGATTTCATCGTACTTTTTTAAAATTTTAGGACTCAATCACACTTTCACGATAAGTTATAAAATTTCCAACGCTTATCCCGATATACTTAGCTAAAACAATTACCCGAACCGGGCAACCATATATCTCCCATTTCCTTAATTTTATTTGTTGCTAAATTGCAAGAAGCTAAACTTAAGCGACTCTATTGAAAAAAACAAAGCTAAAAAACTAAAAAAAAATTTAAAAAAATATAAGGACGTGCAGCGGCGAGGGATTGCACAATGCTCGCCGCCGCCACCCCACCATGCGACCCTCGCCAAATTTGGTTGATGCCCACGACTCTCGTTTGCGGTTAGCGGGGGTAGCCAGCCACGAGCCAGGGCTTGCTAACCAGCCCCCACCCATCGCCAGCTATGGTGGGGCGACAACGATAAGGGCTGTGCAAGCCTCACTGTTGCAACCCCCTTTATTTTTTTTAAAAAATTTTTTCATCTTATTTTTAAGTTTAAGACTGAATTTCTAAAAAAAATTGCCGCATGGTTTTTATTTAAAAAAAAATGCCAAGTGGATTTTTTTATTATTTATAAATGCCATGCAACTAAAATGTTTTAATTATGGCACGTATAATTTTTTTGGAAGAAATCTCTCGTTGTTGGCATTTAAATAATCGTTTTTTCTCCGATTTAGCATTTAAGTAAGTCGACGAATAATTTTAGCACTAAAATGAGTGCGAGTATACAAACTTTGACAAAAAAAAATTTACGTCCTGCCCATCTTTGCCATTAGAAAGCTTTCCCTGCACGAAACATTCACGAAAAGGAGAAGGCCCAATAATTTGTCACTCGTGGACACAAATAATGATGAGTTAGGTGGAGCGGGATAAGATTGATTCGTTACGGGACATCAAGAAGAAAACGACTTGAACAGCTCGTACTTTGGCTATGCCCATATCGAACACCGACCGACCCCGGGGAAGCTTCAAACTTTCGCAAAGAGCAGTCTCTTCTTTTGTTTTAGTTCACGACCATTGCTCCCTTGATCCCACGCTTTGTCTATTCGGCTGGCGACATTTTACCTGCCCAACCACTTTATATTCGCCAAACCACTACACAAAACAAGTGGGCAGCATGTTCGTTTTCCCTTGTTTTAGAAAAAAATTGCCTTAAGCTTTTACGAGGACGGACAAAGAACAACTCGATTTTGGCTCCTGTCCTAGACCTACAGCGCAGCTTCAGGCCCACTTTCTCCGCGCGCAACTCGGGCAGAAAGCATTGAAGACGACATTTGCCTCGTCAGTCCGGAGATAAGTTTCGCATGCAGACCAATGTAATAAGAATCCTTTGTTAATGCAACTGGTCGTGGGTCAACGACGTCGGCTTGATCATCAAGAATCTTTCAATAAACAAAGACAGCGCATGCTTCCAGTTGAAAATTTAGCTACTGGTTTTTAGTTTTGTCCTGCATTTGCCACGAAGAAGAACCTGCTAAGAGTGTTCTATTTTAAAATTACCGCATTATTGTTTGGGATAAGTATATTGAAAATCTTAAAACTTATCATCAAAATGCAATTGAGTCCTAGAAACTTACAAAAAATATAATTGAATCTTAAAACTTACACAAAAGCTAAAAAAAATATGATTGAATCTTAAAACTTGTAAAAAGTACGATTGAGCCTTCAAACTTGAGAAATTGGTTCAATCAAGTCTTTTTGTCAATTCCGTCCGATTTGGCCAACGGAATTAAAAAAAAAAAGTCACGTCAGAATTTTTTGTTAATCAAGTTGAACGGAGTTAACGGAAGGACTCCATTGCACCAATTTGACAAGTTTTAAAACTTAATTGCACTTTTTGTAAGTTTTATGATTCAATTGTACTTTCATGATAAGTTTTATGACTTCTAGTCCACTTATCCTTTATTATTTTGCATGCAACGTGAAAATGTACTAGGGTTTCCGATTTTAGAATGGGGTGTATGGGAAAAAATTTGTTCCATGGCACGAAAATGTCTCAATCGCGAGTGAATGTCCAACTGCCTAGTTGCCATCCGATCAACGTGATGGGATCGAATAGTGTGTCTAGTTAGCTGATCACCTCCCACACCAAGGAAATTCGTTTCGAGCTTTTGACATAAAATTTATATCAAATCCTTGTATGCGGCATCGCATTGACGATAACTGAGAATCGAATAATGCCCGCGTGACAAAATCGTAGAAAGTTAGGGGTCCTAAGAACCATTATCTTGTCACTACTCTTTATCATTTGCTAACCAAACTAGTGGAAGAGTCGAGTGAAGAGGAGAGATCACGCTTAAAATGGATTCAACTCTTCTGGACGAGAGGAGATACTTACTTCCCATCTGGAAATGATAGCTTTAGGACCACGGACATTTTGTCAATACTCAATACCTGCAACACATTACGAAAAGGCTTGCGTTGAATCTCTCGTTATTACGTCATCTGGTAATGGACGAGATGAACCATTAACAAGCAAGAAGAAAATGCATTTCCCAGTTTCCTTAAAATGTTTAGCTGGGATCCCCATGCATGCATGTGCCTTCTCGTCGTCCCTGTTAATCATTGGGGAAGACAGCTAGCTGGCTAATGGGATTCTCCTAACATGGACTCGTTGAAGAACTCTGAATTGGGTTGCCTTTTCTAGTGGAAATCCTTCAATCATGAGTCCTAGATCCCCAGAAAATTTAATCAACGTCCCACTGTTTTAATTTCATCATCTTCGTCAAATGTATGAACATGTCACTGCTGCGGGAGCTCATAGAACTCCGCGAGTTGAGTTTTCTTCAGTGTCTCTCTCCTTTGCACCGCTCTCTGTAAGTTCCGTTCCAACATCCCCCCTCTCTCTCTCTCTCTCTCTCTCTTCTTAAGTAAACATGCGCGTTTGCATTTGCTGACTGTTATCGGAGAAGGGTTTTTCGACTTGATTTGGAAGAGAAAATGAAATCTCCCTTTCAATCTCCAGGTGGCTAAGCTGACATGGAGAGCACTTGCTGCCAACCTGATACTCCCATCTTCCAATACTACCCGCCACCGACACCGGCCTGGCTCAATCCCTCATCGGCCTCGTCGTCGTCGTCGTCGCAAATGCCGACGTGGGTCAAAGTGGCCATAGGCATCGCCGTCCTCTTGCTCTGCTGCATTCTTTACATATTCCTGAAACGCCGCGGAAAAGAGACAACCCTGTCTTGGACATCCGATGATGCGAAGCCAGCCCCAACAACGTCGTCATCAGCAAGACCGCCAGAGAAGGTGGCTAAAAAGACGCCGCAACCGCAGGCTCTGACAGTTGAGTCTCCCGGTCCTTGTTGTGGTGCAGGGCTGATGCTGCCAAGCACTTGTCCGTCGTGTCCATACGACGGAGGGTTGTATCATGGGAAGTTCAGATGCCCATCGTGCAGCTATAGGAAAGAAGTTGGAGTCCACGTACAATACCCCGACTAGAAATAAAACTGGGCACAACTGAAGTACACTGTAGTTCTCAAATTCCTCATTTCTCTCCTTGTTGTGGTATAAAATTGTCGGCTCTGGTCCGATTCATGCAATTAGGGGAAGTAAAGAAACGCATGAACGGAAGAGAGCACGAGTTTTCATCATTTGGTAATTGAGGTCCCTTCTCCCAACATCAAAACAACTGCTAAGAGCAATGGTGCAATCAGCTAACACTAAGTTTTATCCAGGACAACCAAACGCAGCCTAAGCATTTTCCAAGAAATAATTAATTCTATGGCCACTCGGTTCGGCCCTACTGTCGTCACTTCTTCAGTGTTATCTCCAATAGTCACAGCGTGTGTGGGCGATTAGACGATATGGTCGAGATATGGAAACTACCACATTCGGGGGATTAGTGCATTGTCAACTAGCACCGGGCAGTCACAACAACATAAAAAAGAAGGAAGCGATTCATGCCAAAGTACAAATTTTTTGGCAAAATTATGCAAATGATCATTGAACTTTGACCCAAAATTACAATATAATTCCTGAAATTTTTATTTGTTCAAGATAATCCCTGAACTTGAATAAATAGAAGGAAGACATTGAATATTTTCATATAGTTCACGGCTAAATTGAATATGTACCAAAAATCGAAGGACCATATCGAATAAACTAAAGATCGGGGAACACATGCAATTAGGTTCAAGTTTAGGGACCATAATAAATAAATTAAAAGTTCATGAACCACATTGCTCATTGACCCAAAATTCATGGACTATTTATATCATTATCCTAAATTCTTACTTTAACTCTTTTCCTTCCCCGGCTCTTGTCCAAGTGACATATTGTTGGAGTAATAGCACGTGTACAAAAATCAGTGCTGAGTGCTGACCATATTGTACATCCTTTGTACTCAATCCCATTCAAAAAGGCTACTGCGTTATTGAATCGGGAGTCGATTAGGCATTAACCGTTTTATGTTATAAAAACATATATCAATTATATAACGCGGAACTTCTACTTCACTGACCCCATCTGCCGCTCACTTTAACAAAAACCTTTTTCCGTGGTGTCATGGCACCTGATTTTTTATCAGTATATTTTTAAAAAAATCCATAAAGTCAAAAAAAATTTGTAAAATCAACTTCGGGGGCATTAGCCAAGCCTAAGGAACCATTTTTAAACAAAACATAATTTTTCATATTTTTGGTATTTTTAATATTTTTTTCAAAAATAGAAAAATACTTTGAAAATTTTGGAAAAAATATCATTTTAGGCCCAAAAAAATACGTAAACATAGTAAGTATTTTTATTTTTAATTTCCTTTTCATTTTGGCCTTTTGAAATTTGAAAAATTAAATTTAAGACCACATGTCTCTTCATTAAGCATAATCCTAAATTGGCCCGAAAATTACATTTTAAATCATTTTAGTTAAAATTTTCTACTTTTTAGAGTCATGACATTAGACTTTAATACCCTGCATTTCAATTCAGTCCGCATATTTGATAAAATTGCATAATTGCACGGATTGGACTCAAATTTATAAATACTTTTCGATTTAGTCCCCGGGCTTCAATTAAAATACAATTAATCAAATTTTAGGGATCGCCATGCGTAAATAGGACCACTAACCTAATGTTTTCAACCTCTTGGATCTATTGGTGGAGGTTGTTTGGTCCGATTCAACCATTTGAGGTTTGAATTGCACGATTTTTGTTCCCGAGTCAAAATAAGGATTTGCGGCTTTTGTACAATTCCATGCATATTTTTCACAAAAAAAAAAACATTTTTAGATGAAATGTGTGTCCTAGAATCCAATTGTGAGGTTTAATTTGAGAAATTGTAAGTTTTTGTAGGTCAATTTGAGAAAATTTTGGGAGTCAGTCGATCGGGTTGGGGAGTGTAACATCCCATGGAGGGGATGTGCATGGCTCCTTGTCCCACATTGCCTGCAGAGAGGTCTTGGGCCATTTATAAGGGGTTGGGGGATTATTCACTTGCATGAGGCCTTTTTCTAGGCCGAGTACCCAGAGAAACAAAACCGTGCGGGTTGCAAAAAGTCCAAAGCGGACAATATCGTGCAAGTCGGACCCCGGGCATTACAAATGGTATCGAGCCGACTCTCAACAGCTTGTGGGGCCACAAAGGGTGCTCGCTGGGTGCCGTTGAGGGCACAGGGGGACGCTGTGCCGGCGAGGGAGGGAGTATGTAATATCCCATGGAGGGGATGTACATGGCTCCTTGTCCCACATTGTCTAGAGAGAGAGTCTTAGGCCAATTTATAAGGGGTTGGGGGATTATTCACTTGCATGAGGCCTTTTTCTCGAGTGAGTGCCCAGAGAAAAAAAACCGTGCGGGTTGCAAAGCCCAAAGCGACAATATCGTGCAAGTCGGACCCTGGGCGTTACGGGGAGATTCGACCCTTAACCCGACCGGACCCTTTCTTCATCGGACCCGCATTTCATGAATGGGGAGAGTGGAAAAAAAAAAAAAGCCAATGAAGCCGAGCTATTTCATGCCATCGTTGAGCATGCCGAAGCCTCGTTTGAGAAGCCGAGTGTGCCGATCCGGACAAATCCTCCGAGCTTTATGACATCTCAAGGAATCGAACCAAACGGCACGCTATTTCATCGCCGAATCAAGTAATCATCGTGAACAAGCTCCGGCTTGGTGTTAATGGTGTAGCTCGATCTAGGCTACGATTCTTCGATATTTTTGGTTTAGATTACTCTTGATATGTCTCCGATTCTCTCCATACCTTTGTCTTGCATTTTTGTCGTGTAAAACCCTAAGTCCGACTCCCCCGATCATCCGAGCCGACCTCGAGCTCGCGAAGCTATTTCGCGACCTCCTCGGCCTCTGCGATTATGCGGTAAGTTTTCTTACCTCGATTTGATGTCGTTTATAAGTTCGGTTTAGGTAAATCACGCTAGAAATAGCTAGGTCATTTCTTCGCCGGAGTTAATCTCGGCCATAGCTAGGTTAGGGATTTTTATTTTTTTTATTGCCATTAAATGTACATATGTTGATGTGGATCAGCTGAGGGTTAGAATGGCGCAAAAATTGCGGCATTTCGACAACCTTTATTCTGGCCGGCACCGGTCGTCTTCCCTAACTAGGCATTGACCGGTCAACGCAATTTGACCTAGTCAACTCCTATGTCGTGTGGCAGCCACGTAGCACCAATGTCGGCGAGGGTGGTTACTATTTATTTTATATAAATAAATAAATAAAAAGATCCGACAATGGAAATCTTGCCACGTGTCGTGTCTGGTGTTTTCGAATATAAAATCATTTTTTCAAAAATATTCTAAATTTCAAAAAATAAAAAAATATTTTTGTGATCTCGTGGCCTAAGTTTGGCCACTCGTCACCATCCGGACCATCCATTCAAATTTTTGAAAAAAAAAAAAAAAAGGCTAGATCGGATGGACGTGGATTAGGCTGCGTTGCCCGATCTTAATCGTAGATTCCATCAGCAGATCGAGGAGCCATGGGCTAGCCATAGGTCTCATTTTTTACTATAGGATTAGAAAATAAAAAAAAATCGAAAATGAATAAAAAAAAAAAAAGACACGCCCGTCGTTTTAGCTTAGATCGGTTTGGACCCATATGGTCCGGGTCGGGTGCCCGAGAGGCGCGGGCCGGGTTGACGAGGTCCAAAAAAAAAAAAATTAATAATAAAAATATCCAAAAATAAAAAAATCAGAAATTAATAAAAATCCTAAAATTTTTGGAAAATTCATAAAAATTAGAAGAAAAAAAAAAAAGGAAAAATTCAGAAAAATTTTCAAAAATCACGAAAAAATGGAAAATAGCCACATTCAACTCGACCCAATCCAATTTTGTGATTTTTGGGTTCCCAAGCCTTCAAAAATGATCATTTTGCCCCTCTGGACCATTTGTCCCGAACTTTTCCCAAACCATCCTGGAACTTGATTAGTACATTCTCTAAGCATATAGGACTATACTAGGCATAACATGTGGCCAATTAATTGATGATTTGAATACGTTTGTCCACATGTTGTTGATTGAATTGATTTGTGCACTTTCCTTATTGATTGTGATTGATAGGTTAGAAAATTCCCGTCTGCATGATACCCTTTAGATCGTTAGAACCTACCTCACCCCCCGACACACTTGCATGAATTCTTAGTTTAGAAAATCGCTCAACTTAGGTACCGAAAGAGTGTCGATGATAATCTCGACGTAACCAAGTCCCCCGAACCCACTTATCCGGTTTTTCGCGGAATCGAGCGGACTCTCCCGATCGCTCGATAGGGTTCCCAATCATACCCTCCAAAAAATAATTAGTGGCGACTACTGTTGGCATGCACACTACACACATGTCACCCGACCATACTAAGGTCGATCCGAATTTTAAACCCTCCGTCGTGATTTGGGTAATGGACCTTGGGAGGGGCCCGCATCCGAAATCCATTCATTACGAGTTGGACTACGATGAACCATTAACCCTCGATACCACCCAATATCCCCGAGAGAGGGTCACGACAGTGTACATGTCAAAGAGCAAGGATTCTCTGCCTCAACATCTCCAAAATACCACTCCATGGTTATAGAACATTAATTCGGAACATATCATCACACACATTACAATTCTCTACTGGGAAAAGTAGCAAAAAAGTCCTAAACCTATTGCATCGATATAAATTTAGTCCTAAACATTTCAATTTGATCAATTTAGTTTTAAACATTTTTGCATTTGTACAATTCACCCACCCACCAATTTAAGTAGAAAATCATTAATGTGGAGTTCGGTCATCTTACGTGGCGATCGATCGCGAGTTGACATTTTTTTTTATAATTTTTATAATTTTTTTTCTTCTTTTCTTTTTGCCAGGGGTCAGTTGATGGCTACCAACCATAGGCCACACCTAGGGAGGGTCGACCTTGCCAAGCTGCACCCTGGCATGGGCGAGGGCGAGGCTCGACGACTTGCCCCTAGCAAAAGAAAAGAAGAAAGGAAAAAAAATTCAAAAAATAATAAAAATAAAAAATTTCAACACCGCTAGTTGTGTCACGTAAGATGATCGGCGTCTACGTCGCCGATTTTCAACTTAAATTGGCTGAATAAATTAAATTAATTTTTTTATGCAAAAAGATTTAAGATTAAATTGGTTCAATTGAAATGTTTAGGGATGAATTAGTACCAACGCATTAAATTTATGACTTTTTTTTTTTTACTTTTCCAATTCTCGGCCTATTCCTCCCATATGCTACGTGAAGAAAGACGATTATGAGCATGTGTAAAAACTCCAAATCAATGGAAAAATCGTAATTACTTCACTCAAATAAAGAGCTTGTGGAGTTAAAATGCTTCGCATTTCTAGCGTTCCTTGTTAAAGACTGAGAAGAGTCCAAACCTCAAACGTTGCGTGTCCTCTCGTCGAAGCACCGCCCGGGGACTTAAATGTCTTCCTCGTTTGTTTGTATCTACGAACAACGTCATTCCGTTTGTTGCGTGATATAAAATTTTTCCCAATGTCTTTCGCCTGTCGCCTTCAACCATTACATCTTGCGTACCTCCTCACCATAAAAAAGAAAGTGGGGACGAGCTGGCCAAAACGCACCCACCCGCTACAATGAGAGCCCACCTAACGAAACTTCTTGGCATATATTTGCGGGATGTGGAAGAATTATCCCAATAACATCAAACCCCCCCGGTTCGCTCAGTTCTGCTTGTTACGGTATGCAGCAGCACCTCCTTCCACCCATATCTAATCCTCTTGAAGTCCTGTTATTGATCATCTCCATCTCGCGCTCGGGATCGGATAATCTTCTCGGTTCGTGTCGCGCGATCGAAAAGGGTTTCTTTGCTCACTAGGTACCATCTTCTTGAGGAGCTATTGCCTTTTCTTTCCGTGTGAATTGATGTTTTGTGCTTATGTTCGTGAACTCTGACGCTTGCATTTATCCATAAGGAGTTTTCTTGATGGAGAATAACCCCCGACCAAATTATCCGGGTTTCCCGTACTTCCCTCCTCCGTCGGCATGGATGGATCCGAATTCAGTGCCGTCTGACGACGACGACGACAACTGCAACACTCCGACGTGGGTCATCGTCAGCATAGTGATTGTCCTCCTCATATTCTTGGGTTTCCTTTTCTACTTCATCTGGCGGCGAGAGAAGAAAATCTGGAGAAGAGCAGCCTCGGCATGTGCTCCGGCCGCAAAGCCAGCGGCAACACCAGCAAAGCCAGCTTGATCTGGCTCCACCTGCTAAGCTGCCGCCAGTGGGCATCCCGATTTCGTTCCCCGGAGATTGTCCGGCGTGCCAGCATAGAGGAGGACTATGTTCTTTCTCACAAACCTGCCCTCTGGGCAAGTATAAAGATGGAATATACTCTAGCTTATCCAGACAACAAATCGGACAAAAAAAGTCAACATGTAATTAGTTTGCAAGCTTCTATTCATGTTTGTGTGTTGAAACTTGAATGGTGCATGGTGACAGATCGTCTCCTCTACTGTACAACATTAGAAATTCGATGCAATAAATCGTCTCATCTGCTGCACAACATTTGAAATTCGATGCAATGAATGACTTTGTGTCGGGGGATTTGACGAGTTGTATAGTCTAAGGGTGCCCACAATGCCTACGATAACATTGTTTAAAGTAGATTTATGTTCTAGAAATGCTTTTCGAAAAAAAATTCATTTAATAATATAATATTTGAAGCAAAATTCATTTGGTAAAAATTTTTACTTTTAAAAGTAATTTCTACTTCTAAAGTGAATTTTTATTTCTGAAATTATTTTCTCCCTAATTTGATTAGTTAAAAAAAAATACTTCTCAACTCAAAAAGTACTTCTTGGACAAAAATAAAAAATCTCACATAGTACTTCTTACTTCATTTTCTTTTCATTACGCTTTCAAATTCTTTTTGATTAGTTCTATCGCGCGTCCACCATTGACCACCGACACCCACCACCGCCGCCGACAACCCCGATCATCGCCATTGCTAACCACCGCTAGCCACCGCTCGCGACTATCGCTCGCCGCCAACCGTGGCCACCACCCCCGCTAGCCGTAATAGCAAGACCATCACAAGCCGTAGGCCGTGATCGCCGACCGCCACCGCCACCGCCACCGCCCTCCATTGGCTACCATTTCGCCATTTCTAGCCATTAGAGTAAAAAATAAATAATATTTTTTATTCTTAAAAAGTAAATAATATTTTTAATAATAAAAATGAAGTAAAAAATTTTTCGTACGCGACAATAATTCTTCATAGGAAATTTTCTGTTAATAATATTTTAGAAGTATAAATTTTCAACCGTTATTAAACGAATTTCCATTATCGAAATCAATTTCTAGTGCGAAGTAGAAAAATCAATTTATGACCGTAAGTTGATTTTTAAAGAAGAGTGTTATCTTGCGCGCGACATGAGTCTTGGATCATGTCACTTCCTAAACTTACCAAAAAAATCCTAAACTTATTACAATTATATCAATTCATTCATAAACTTTTTTTTTTGCAATTGAATTATAAATCTTTTGCAATTATGTTAACGCAGTCCATCATGCGAATTTTGACTACCGGTTCTGACATATACACTGACCGGTTGGCAACATAATACTTTTATTTTTATTTTTATTTTTATTTTTAAACTTCCCCTTCCCAGCTCAGGTATGCACTCTCTCCTCCTCCTCTTCTTCGTGATCTGCATTTCTACGTTGCTACAGTTCACCCACCGCCACGGGACAATCGAATTGGGAAAATGTCGGAAAAGTTGAAACCCTTCATCCATGTCGTTGGTGATAAAAATAAAAAAAATTCCATGTCGTCGTTTGGCCAGATCGAGAGAGAGAGAGAGAGGGGTGCGAGCGCGAGACCAAACCGTCGTGCGTCGCTTGCCGTCGTTGCAACCCGAGGGGGTTGGCCTCGTGTGTGGGGGGTAGAGCTTTTGTAAAAGGAGGAAGCTTTCCTTTTGGACTCTCACGGTCTCTTCACTGGTTATCGTTTGGGGTGAAGAGACAAGGAGAAGGAAAAAAAAAACAACAAAAGAAAGGAGAGGGAGAGAATCTGAGGCGCAATGGAGCTCCGCAGAGGAGGAAGAAACAGCAGAGTTGGAAAAAAAAAATAAAAAGAGCTCTGACAGAGCGTTCACAAGGGAGAGGGAGAGCTCTGTGATTTTTGAAGGCGAGAGAGGTCTTTCTTTCCTGGGGAGGTCTTGAAGGAAGAGTCTCTGAAGCAAAAAAAAAAAAAAACAGAGCAGTTGAGAGAGCCAAAAAAAAAAAATCGTGAGTAAGAGTGAGAGACCGAGCCGAGTTTTTGAGTCCAGGCAATAGATCCAGACTTAGTTAACGTGTACACGCTTCTTTTCGACTGTGTTGTGCCTTTTTATGCTTCGTTTTGATGAAATCGCACAGACCGGACCTTGCTCAAACCTCGTCGGCGCCGTGATCCGCAGCCTACGAAAGGACGACATCACGCGCGGTCGAATCCGTTTGGGTAAGTCGTTCGGCCTTTATTTCTCCTGTTGCGGTGTTATGGCGTCGATCGGTTGGAGTTGGTGGATGGCGTCGTTGATTGGGGGGGTTGGTTCCTGTGAGGTCCAAGAGGGAGGACCTGTAAAGAAGACCCTATGAAAAGCATCGCGGAGAAGACGACCTCCTGGGCTGGGAAAAGGAAAGTAAAAAATAAAAAAAATAAAAAAAAAAATCGAAAATTCGAAAAATAAAAAAAAAAATATATATTAAAATATCGTCCATCCGGCCGACCGGCGTCCTCGTTAGGGTAAGCCGACCAAAATTTATCTGATGACTAAATTGGCGTAATTGGATTCAATCAGCAAAAAAAATTAAAATTGAATTGATATAATTATAATAAATTTAAGATTTTTTAAATAATTTTTTTATATTAAATTGTATGAAGATAATTATAAATAATTCTTATCTTAAAAAAGAAATGCGAGGGATATCTAGAAAGTGTTGCTCGAACAAATAATCCTCAAGCGAGGTTCAACATCTAAAACCCACATTAAAGACGCTTTAGATTTGGACTCAATCCCATTTAAAAGCTATCATATTTTCGAATTATGAGTAGATAAAATATCAACCGCTTCATAATATGGATATTCATGGTCTACGTGTCGAAGGGCAAGGATTCCATGCCGCAACATCTCCAAAGTATTTCTCCTTAGTTATATTTCCTCTATGAATTTGCTATTCAAGATCACAACAACTAACTTGGAATATATCATCACATTATGCTTTTAGCAGAATGCCTAAGAAAAATTGTCCAAAAAATCCTAAATCTATTGCATTTTTGCCAATTCATTCTTAAACATTTTAATTTTGTCAATTGAGTCCTAAAATTTTTCACGTTTTGTCATTTAAGTCCATCCGACTAATTTTGGCTAAAAATCACTAACGTGGATGTCGATCGTTTTACATAAAGCAGTTGATGCTAATATTGACAATTTTTAATAATAAGCTAACATTTTTTAGACTTTTTATTTTTTCCCCTTTTTTTTTTTCTAGAAATGGTTGTGCCCTCGCCCAATAGACAGCCACTTAAAAAAAAGGAAAAGGGAAAAAAATTAAATTAAAAAAAACCTTAAAATTTGAAAAATATTTAACTAAAAGTTATCCACATTAGCATCGCGCATCCACGTAAGCGATTTCTTACTCAAAATTGCTTAGATTGACTCAATTGATAAAACGTGAAAAAATTTAGAATTTTTGGGACAAGTTTTCTCCTCTTCTTACTATAGGCTATACAAAAAAAGATTATCATGAGCATGTGCGAATTCTCAAGTACGATGAACAATCCCCATGATGTCTCTTAACTAAAGAACTTTTGGAGTTAAAATGCTTCACGTTTCTAGCGTCCTTCGTCAAGACTCAAAGGGTAAAAACGTCCAACCCCAAGTCCCGTCGAAGCACCGTAAGATTTGATGCCCTCGTGCTTTGCATCTGCAAGCGATTAAGTTAAAATCTAAAATCATGACTGTTTGGTTCTTCATATGAAATTTCCCCTACTCTTTGTCCTGTCGTCTTCAATCATTGCATCTTACGTACATCATCACAATAAAGAAAGCGACGAGTTGACCACGACACACCTACCCACATGGGGAAGGGATAGGGTGCCCTTATATCGAGAGGCCCCGAAGGAAAATTCTCACTTCTTTGCAGGTCGAGTAAGAATTGGAACAACGACATCGTTCCCTGGTTTGCTGAGTTCTTCTTGTGAAGGTATCAGGTATGTGCAAGCACCTACTTATGAATTGATGATCAAAAAAAGTTATGGCCTTATGAATTGATGCCTCGAGATATGTTTGTAAACTCACCGCTTGCATTGAACTGCACAGAGCTTTCTTGATGGAGAACAGTAATTATCCACAAACTTATCCGGGTTCCCAAGATTTTCCTTCTCCATTGGCGTGGGTCGATCCAAATTCCATATCGTCCGACGACAATAACACTCCGACGTGTGTAATTGTTAGCATAGTCATTGTTATCATCATATTTTGCGGTTTCCTTCTCTACTACGTCTGGAGGTGGGAGAAGAAAGGAGCAGCCTCGGCTCTGCTACTCCGCCGGCTCAACCCCCATGTCGCCAATGATGCCAATGCCGGTTTCGTACCCAAGAATTATTGTCAAATATGCAAGGGTAAAACAAGACTGCATTCTTACTTGTATATTTGCCCTAATTGTCGGGTTAGAGTGGAACATGTTGTGTAGAATAACCAGACAAAAAAGAGAGAGAGATTAAAATAGTTTTTCTCATCTTATTGTATGCATACGAATTTGGAAGCTTCTATGCATGTTTGTGCGTTGAATGATGCATGGTGATAGATCATCTACTCTACCGTACAACATTGGAGACTCTATGCAATTAATAATTTTTGTATTGGAGGGTTTATGAAATTTCTTCTCAAAATAGATAGGCAGTTCTATGGTCTCTCCGGGACAGATTATCGAATCACAATGAATTATTACTCTTTGCCTATCATAACTTCTATACAAAGTGTCGTAAGTCAACCAAGTAGTCCACAATACATAGCAAAAGAGCATTCCTGCTCTTGGTAGAGATTCGCTCTATCATTAGCTCATATTTCTAAGAAAGTGATCGGACCCACGGAAAAGAATGGCATATCTTATTCACTTTATAGGTAGGCTTTTCGTACTCCAATCCATACAAGGGGAATTATTAATCCCTATTCCAAATGAAGTGCTAGGGAAGGACATATCTAGAAAGTGTTCCCGAGTGAATGGAAGCGCAATAGGGACACGAAATCTTAAAAGTCTCGCGATCAATGGATGACGATATCACTAGAGTAAAAAGAAACTTCTCATCTCCACCTAGTGTTGGAAAATGATATCAATTATTTCCCGCATGATCCGACTAACATAACGGTTTCTTAATTTTTAAGGGTGCTGTTGTGGCGACGATTATCCATTTGCCAAGAGATGGGAACCAAAAGAGCAAAGGAGCCTAGGGATGGCGATGATAATGCCTAATGAAACCTCACACTCTCGGATTTGAATCGCCTAATATTGGGATTTCCGTGACATACGTGGCATTACTCAAATCAAACCGTCCAAATGAAAATAAATGGCTTGATTTAAGCCACGTCATCTATTGAAAAGGAGAAAAAATATAGGCGGGAATTTTTTGGGATTTGAAAAATTTTGAATCCCAAACGTGACTCAAATCGGGCGATCTATTTTCATTTGGACAGCTTGATTTGAGTAATGTTACTCTTGTCATGGAAATCTCAATGTTAGGCGATTTGGATCTCACACTCCCTTTCAAGTAACTTCCATTGTTCATGGATGTAATTAGGCTTAGCCTCGTCGCCCTCTATAGGATCATGCATTAAGCGGAACAAGTATCTTGCCTTTCCACGTTCTATCCGCGGCATCATTCAAGGCTCACCATTCTACTAGTCTTTCAAGAAGACCAACACCGATACGAGATACGACACGATAAAACCGACACGTCATTTCTAAAAAATAAAGATTTTTAACACGTTAAGGATACGTTATATATTAAATATTTATATTCATATAAAATAAATTATTATTTTTATGATTTTTTTTTAATAAAAATAGAGAATTTACAAAAAGTGCCTTTATAATAAAGAAAATTTGTTTACCGTAAATACTGTCCCAATTTAATCTAAGCCAGTCTAGGAAAAGAATAAATAACAAAAAAAAAAAAATAAGTCACTTGAATTGATTGCTTCGATTAGACCACTCAACACCCCATACCCCCTGTCCTCTATCTTGCTTTGTCCCTCCCCTCTCTCCCTTTACTTTTTCAAAAAATTTCACACACTTTCGCACGCTCTCTCTCCTCGCTCGTCTCTTTCTCAGGCTCTCTATTCTCTCTGTGTCTTGCCAAGTGAACGAAGCAAGGACAACCACCGTGATTTTGGCTGCCTCGTTTCTCCTCCGACGCTATCTCCGCCGCTGGTTCGCTCTGTCCTCCGGCGCACACAAAACCCATTCATTGCTTTAGATGCTCGCTGCTAGCTCTAGCGTTGGCTCGCTCGCTGCCTCCCTTCTTCCAGATCAGCAATTTCTTCGCCCTCCTCCATCATCGTTGCTGGCTCTCTAGACATCCTCCTCCCCCTCTCCTTCTAATCTCATAGTTTCAGATCTACGTTTTCCCCACCCTCCTCCCTCACCCACTCGCGTGTCCGTCTTGTGTCCTTGGTTCTGACCAGTGTCGGATCTCCGACACGCGATTGATCGCGTGTCGAACTAAAGAATTTTTGGAGTTAAAATGCTTCACGTTTCTAGCGTCCTTTGTCAAGACTCAAAGGGTAAAAACGTCCAACCCCAAGTCCCGTCGAAGCACCGTAAGATTTGATGCCCTCGTGCTTTGCATCTGCAAGCGATTAAGTTAAAATCTCAAATCATGACTGTTTGGTTCGTCATATGAAATTTCCCCTACTCTTTGTCCTGTCGTCTTCAATCATTGCATCTTACGTACATCATCACAATAAAGAAGGCGACGAGTTGACCAAGACACACCTACCCACACGGGGAAGGGATAGGGTGCCCTTATATCGAGAGGCCCCGAAGGAAAATTCTCACTTCTTTGCAGGTCGAGTGAGAATTGGAGCAACGACATCGTTCCCGGGTTTGCTGAGTTCTTCTTGTGAAGGTATCAGGTATGTGCAAGCACCTACTTATGAATTGATGATCAAAAAAAGTTATGGCCTTATGAATTGATGCCTCAGAATATTGTTTGTAAACTCACCGCTTGCATTGAACTGCACAGAGCTTTTTTGATGGAGAACAGTAATTATCCACAAACTTATCCAGGTTCCCAGTATTTTCCTCCTCCATTGGCATGGGTCGATCCAAATTTCTGTATCGTCCGACGACAATAACACTCCAACGTGGGTAATTGTTAGCATAGTCATTGTTATCAGCATATTCTGCGGTTTCCTTCTCTACTTCGTCTGGAGGCAGGAGAAGAAAGGAGCAGCCTCAGCTCCTGCTGCTCCGCCAGATGCTCAACCCCCATGCCGCCAATGATGCCAATGCCGGCTTCGTAACCCCAAGTTATTGTCCGGATTGCGGGAATATTTTTTTTTTTTTTTTTTTTTTTTCTTTTAACATAGGATATTCGATGCAATTAATAATTTTTGTAAATTTATAACTTCTTAATACTTGCTCTCAGTGTCCGTAATGAATTCAAACAGTTCGTGTAAAACGCGAAGAGTCTTAATAGTTCTGAGAAAGGACAAAATTATCGTCGGTCGCCGCGGACGTTGAACTTGAACTATTTGAACAATTTCAAATAAAAATTTTTTTTCCCCTTACGATCGAGCCAAATAATCATGTGATACCCATTTATCAAATTATCACTTCATCCTTGATTTTTGTTCACAAAGGACAAAATTATTTAAGGTTTGAATTTGACATGTGGGCCCCGTTTTTATTTTCTCTTCTATTATGAGTAAAATTTGAAATGTGTAGGCCCACTTTTATTTTGTTCGGCCGAAACCTTCCTCCCCCAAGTTGCGGCCGCCCCATGTCACTTGCTTTCTTTTTTTTTTTTTTAGCTGACATCATCACTTTTCCCTCTTGGAGCCCAAGTTTCAGTCCCAACCCACGTGATCATGTCTCTCTTTTTATTTGACCAGTTGACTTGCGTGAAGCAACAACCACCCCAGCCCCACAAAAAATCTGCTACTGCCATACTGTGCTTCTTCTTCCTCTATTCTTCTTCTTTATCTTCTTATTTTTCTGACCCCCACTCCACCCGACGACGCACCACCGCCACTGCGCCGCGCCCGCCCACTGCATCACCGCCACTAACCTCCGCCTCACCTGCCGTCGCACCACCGCGACCCTTCGCGTCGTCGTCCGCCAATCGTGAGCCAACGCGGGATACTTTCGCCGTGCTCAGCCCTCGAGCCCATCGCCCAACCCCTCCTCCCTTTTTCCTCAGGCGCGCGACCACCAAGCTCTGCGAGACCCGAGCCCCGAGACCCACTGATCTCCACCCGCGAGCCGAGCTCCAGTCGAGCCTCCCGCCGTCGTGCCATTACTGCCAGTCCCCGACCCAGATCCGCGAGCCCGGATACCCGGCGCCGCTGCCCTGCGGTAAACTCAAGTCCTCTGCTCTGTCGTTCCCCACCTCGTCCCGACCACCACGAGCCACCGCGCCTCAGCCCGAGCCTCCAGTCGACTCCGCCAGCCGCCTGCAGCAGCTTCCCGACGCCAGATCCGAGCCCGAGCCTTGCATCCGACGGACCCGAGATCCACCCGCAACCCATATTCGCCGTGTCCAGCTCGCCTTATCGCCGACCACTACCCCTCCCAGCCGGCTCTAGCCACCTCAGTCCAGCCCCGATGCCGTGTCCAGGCGTCCCGGCCGTTGCTCGGCCAGCCACCCGAGCCTCTGCCGTGAACTCGAACGACCAACCTGACCCGAAGAACCCCTACCCGAAGCCCTGCAGACCCGACCCGAACCTGTGTTGCCCGAAGCCCTCTGGTTCTGTGGGCCCGAAAACCCGACCCATGCCCTGATCTTGACCCGAAATATTGAACCGACCCGTGCCACAAACCCGAACCGGAATCGACCTTGACCCGAACCACCCGAGCTGACCCGAGAACCAGTGACCCGAACCGCTGATCCTGGCCCAACCCAAATAGAATCCGAACCGAAATCCTGACATGTAACCCCCAAACCAGAACCTTATCTTTGTCCAGCCACTGTATAGTGGCCTCGTAGCCACCGCTGTCCCAACTTGTGGTTGTGCCAACTCAAAGTAACACGTGGACTTTTACCCCATACGGGAGTTCGTATCCGACCCGCGAATATCGTTGACCGCCGTGGACGTGAACTTGAACTTGTGTTGTCATCGCACCCGACTCGATACTGAACACCGGAGTAGTGAGTTAATCCCTAAACTCTGAATTGGGTGTTATCTACATTTAAGGATTAGAAATAATTGTTATAAATTGCTGTTTGAATTAATCGTCGAGTGCTAGATCTATTTATTTAAATTGTGATCGAACTATTTGCCTAAACTCGGGTTAGTTAAATACTATGGTGACGAGATAATCGAAGCTCGGATTAATTAACTAAAATGGATTAATTAATTAAAGTCGAATCAATTAATTAAATATGGCCTAGATAAATAAATAATTATTAATTAATTATTAGATGATTATTATTGGTTAATTATTGTATTATTATTGGATGAATATTAGTGAGTAGTTGGCTATGTTATTATTTTCTTTGGCAATTCTTGAATTTAATGATTGTGGAGTTACATGACCGATGTGAATTTGATGACCGATCACCCCGTTTATAGATGGAAAGTCCGGTGAATAAACCGTGACTAGGTGATCGCGAGTAAACTGAATTTTAAACATTAAAATGGCCTTGAGCCAAGTTTTGAGCACGATTGTACGTATATGTGCATTGAATTAAATGCAAAGATATAAATTGGATTGATTGTTTGGCGTGTTTATGTGGTCACATGAGGGTTAACCCGATAAGCTCGTGCCGTGACGATTGGAATCACATGCCTTATTAGATGCACGACAATTCGTGATGCCGAACCGATCGGATGTCGGGATGTTGACGGACCAAAGCTCTTTATAAGAATGCTTGTTAGCCGTGCCGTGACGACCGGAATCACACGACTTAACGGTCGGCGTCGGCGAAGGAATGTGACGATGCCTAGCCATATCGATGAGCACCGACGGACTAGTGTGCTAGGCACCGACTAGTGTGCTGCCAAACTAGTGTGCCAAGTACCAACTAATGACGTTTAATAATTGGAACACGTGTGGTGCATTGTATATGCGAATTGTGATGAGTGTTCTAGTTATTTACCTTGATCGTATACAATTGATTGCATATGAACCGTTCGTCATGTGGATCAAAGCGAGGGTAAGTTTGCATGTGATTGAGGATTCTTGATCATGTGGTAGCTAGAGCGTGGCGTGAGTCGCACGCTATTGATCTGTCATCGACATTATCCCGCATGTTTAGGATGCCTTAAGCGAGTCAGTGTCCTATTCGAACTTAGGCGTTGACTCACTGGAGATTTCATATCTCACACCGTTGTTGTTAACCACTTTTTAGGCTCTTAGCTATGGAAAGTTTGAAGTGAGCGTGGCTTTCTTTTTTAGTAGCATGGAGTAGTGTTAACCCACGCTACGAGCTGGTATTTTTTTTTTTTAACTATTGAAAGTGGCCCCGAGGCAAGACTTGTATACACATATTTTTCTAGAGTTAACGAGATAATTAAATAAAAGTAATTTTCTCGTTATTGTCCGATGTGATAGCCTAATATTTTGTTCTTGTAGATTTTATAACCGCATGGAAGTAGTAAGTTCCACATACACTTTATAATAAGATAAAAATAATGGGTCGATGACGTGCTTAGAGCGTCGTTCTTTTTACCTCGAGGCGAATTGATAGGATTGTTGCGGGCCCGAGGATCGGGGCGTGACAAAAGCATTCCTACTCTTGGTGGAGATTCACTATATCATTAGCTCATACAAAAAGCAAATTTCTTGATTTCTCTAGAAAATGTCAAATCTGTCTTTTACAACACAAGAACTAGCCTTATATAAGCAAAGTTCTAAACATTACGACAACAATAAGCATTGGATCCTCTATAATGGAGGTCCATCATGTATTATAGCAACATTGACAATTTTGTTATGACTAGGCACAACTATCGACCAAAGATGATCAATTATTGAGCACACGACACGCTAAACGAGGAGATAGTACACATAATGCTAGATAAGATAATCACGCTAATCATAAAGGGGTCGGCTAGGATAGCATCTTGTTGAGATGATCATCTTTCAAGACGGATAGTAGTTGCCATTGTCCGAGTCGTAGCTGTTGGGGCCATCCTTTTCTTTGTTTGTAGGCGCGCAATAATTGTTCCTCGCCCAAAGTTAGAGATTTTTGTGTCCAAATCTTCATCATCGTGGATCCTGAAATTGGATGGTATATCCCGATAGGATGATGGAATATTCCCTATTGGCATGACTGGCCGAGGATAGTTATACGGATCTTGAGACAATGGTCCGCCCCAAGATTCTTGTGAACTTTGTGCTTCAATATCCATGGAGGATCCTAATTTGATATGATGAAATTCTTCAAAAGCTTTAAAAGTGCTTTGGGATGAGTTCTAGGTGTGTCATTTAAGTAACTTGCTGAGATATAAGGTCAAATTTCGGGATGAATGACCTTATTTTATTAGTAAAGAATTACTGAAGTTTTCTATACTCTTGAGGTATATCAAAAATGGTTTTGAAAAATGTCTTGTGAATCTTGTAAACCCGATCGTAGATGTTGAACTTAAAAGCAGTGGTCCCAACTTGTGCCGCATCATCCCTTCGATCTCCGGATGGTCCTACAAAAAATCATGGATGGTGGAAAATGATAACCGCGTATGTCCGAGGGGTTACTCGTGTTCCAACCTGTCTTTGGCTTCGAATAATTCTCTCAATACTTGGAGTGTCCGGAACCATGTGAGGATATCCATAATGTATCTTTGATCATGATTTCTATAGTTTCCAAAGAAATTCGGATAAGACTTTGATGATCTCATCTACCGAAACTTCAATAGCAACATTATATAGATGAAACATGAACCAAAACATCCACTTTAAGTCTTTTGGGAATGCAAGAGTTGAAAACCATCGTAATTGATGAATGAATGGATAATTACGCTTAAGACTTAGTATCGGAATTAATCCACCATGATCTCGAAAGACTAGGTAATGATAATTTCAAAACAGGTTTGGGAGATTTTCGGTGAGTTGATTTTCGTGGAGATATTTTGGGATGTCTCGGGGGATGACTAACCGTCAAGAATGGAACATACTTGTCTTAGATCCCATATTACGAAGATTTACAAAAATTTTCAAATGAAAATCTTTTTGTTAACCAAGTCTAATCCTTTCTTGGAATCGTGAACTACCTTAGAGATTTTGTGCCTAAAATGTCAAATATGTTGCAACCCCTTCGGAGAATGCTCAAGAAAAATGCACCACCTTGGGGACTAAAACAGATCAAGCAATTAGAAGTCCCGATTATCCATTCATTCATCCATTACGATGATCTTCAACTCTTGCATTCCCGGAAGACTTAAAGTGGATGTTTTGGTTCATGTTTCATCTATATCATGTTGCTATTAAATTTCTAGTAGATGAGATCGTCAAGGTCTTATCTCGAATCTCTCTTTAGAAACTATAGAAATCATGATCAAAGATACATGATGGATATGCTTACATGGTTCCAGTCACTCCAAGCATGGAGAGAATTGTTCGAAGCCAAATACAAGTTGGAAGACCGTAACCCCTCAAACACACGAGTTATCATTTTTTACCATTCATGATTTTTTGTAGGACCATCCTGGAGATCGAAGGGATGATGCGGCACAAGTTGGGACCATTGCTTTTAAACCCACTATCCATGATCGGGTTTACAAGATTCACAAGACATTCCCCATAACCATCTTTGATATACCTCATGAATACAGAGAACTTCAACGAATTCTTTGCCAAGAAAATAAGGTCATTTCTCCCGAAATCCGGCCTTATACCACAAGAAGTTATTCATGGGACACACCTAGAACTCATCCCAAAGACTTTTGAAGCTCTCGAAAAATTTCATCATAACCAACCAGGATGTTTCATGGATACTGAAGCACAAAGTTCACAAGACACTTGGGGCGAACCATTGTCTCAAGATCGGTATGACTATCTTGACCGGTCATCATGCTAACGGGAATATTCCATCCTTCTCTCAAGATATACCATCCAACTCTAGGATCCCTAGCGATGAAGATTTGGACACAAAGATCTCGACTTTGAGCATGAACAATTATTACGGGCCTACAAACAAAAAAAATGGCCCGACGGCTCCGACTCGAATGATGCCAACTATAATCCTTCTTGAAAGATGCTCATCCCAACAAGATCTTTGTCCTAGCCGACCCCTTTATGACTCGCGTGCTTATCTTGTCTAGCATTATGTATACTATTTTCTCTTTTAGCGTGTCGAGGTGTGCTCAATAATTGACTATCTTTGGTCGATAGTTGTGTCTAGTCGTGTCAAAATTGTCAAGATTGCTATAATACATAATGGACCTCCATTATAGAGGATCCAATGCTTGTTGTGGTCGTAATGTCTATAACTCTACCTACATAAGGCTAGTTCTTGTGTTGTAAAAGGTAGACTTGGCTTGCTCTAGAGAAATCAAGAAGTTTGCTTTCGGTATGAGTTTCTAAAATTCTTTCCTTTCTCTTCGAGAAGAATTCTCTAGTTCCAAAGTGTTTTTATTAGCTTATTAGTACGATTGATTAAGTATGCTCTCCACTTGTCACAATTAGCCTCTTGTCCGATATTGAATGGATATCAACGCCGGTGTTAGGTATGAATTTTACTTGAACCATCGGGTAGTCCGTGGGAACCCTATTTCTAAGAAAGTGATCGCTTATATTATTCACTTTATAGGTGGGCTTTTTGTACTCCAATCCATACAAGGGGAATTATTAATCCCTATTCCAAATGAAGTGCTAGGGAAGGACATATCTAGAAAGTGTTCCTGAGTGAATGGAAGCGTAATAGTAACACCAAATCTTGAAAGTTTCGCGATCAATGGATGACGATATCAATAGAGTAAAAAGAAACTTCTCATCTCCACCTAGTGTTGGAAAATGATATCAATTGTTTCCCGCAGGATCCGGCTAGCATAACGGTTTCTTAATTTTTAAGTGTCTTTGTTGTGGCGCGGTTATCCATTTGCCAAGAGATGGGAACCAAAAGAACAAAGGAGCCTAAGGATGGCGATGATGATGGCTAATGAAACCCCACACTCCTGGATTTGAATCGCCTAATATTGGGATTTTCGTGACATGCGTGACATTACTCAAATCAAGTCGTCTAAACGAAAATGGACGGCTTGATTTAAGCCACGTCATGTGTTGAAAGGGAGGAAAAAATATGGGATAAATTTTTTTTGGGATTTGAAAAATTTTGAATCCCAAACGTAGCTCAAATCGAGCGTTTATTTTCATTTGGACAGCCTAATTTGAGTAATATCACGTTTGCCAAGAATATCTCAATGTTAGACGATGTGGATCCCATACTTCCTTTCAAGTAACTTCCATTATTCATGGTTGTAATTAGGCTTAGCCTCGTCGCCCTCTATAGGACCATGCATTAAGCAGAACAAGTATCTTGCCTTTCTACGGTCTATTCGCGACACCATTCAAGGCTCACCATTCTACTAGTCTTCACCTCCAAACATCACCTAGGATTTTTCACAAACTGCTATGCTCACCAAACCTTGCTCTCGATCCCACTTGTTAGGAAGTAAGTACCCTTCCAACCAAGGCAACCTACAACCACCACAATAACAAATGGAAGCAACAAGAAAAGGATTCAAAGAGAATAATAACACAGAGATTTACGTGGAAACCTTTACGGCTTGAAGAGGCGGAAATGATGTGGGGGCGACGGAATCCCACTAACCGCAATCAAGAGTACAAAGAGGTTTTAGCCACACGAAGAACTACAACAAAAGCAGAAGCTCCCTCTTCTACCCGACAGAGTACGCCACAAACTCCAAATTACAAGGCGTGTGCTATAAACGGGCCACTCTTGCATCTATCTAAACACGGTAGTTTGAAGGCACATAACCAATTGATGGTGCGGCCATGCTATACACCAGTGTTAGGTTGCGTTTGGCATGGCCCTTCGACCTCTACCTTGGACACATGCTAAAGCGTTTGGCAATTTCTTTTCTCTAAAGAAGTTAAGGCTGCTTTCGGTTCGGCTTTGAAAATGAGCCTAAAAAAAAATACAAAGGCTATTAACCTAAGGAACTTTGGGAATATACAAATTGTATTTGGTAAAAAAATCCATTGTAAAGCAACTTTGAGTTCAATAGTGTTTGGAAAAAAAAAAAAGCAAATGGCTTCTTTGCTGGAATTTTTATTTTCCTATTAAAAAAATTGAACCCTCCGACGAAGGGCTCGGATCGTCGGCTAAAGGTCACCTAGGTCGTGTGACCTCGCCAGCTTTTTTGTCGCACCTTCGCCAGCCAAATCTTGCCTCGTCGACCCACACCAACCGCCCCTCGCTCAACAAGATAAACAGTAGATCTAGGGTTTAACTTTTTTTTAAAGTGTTAATAGGGTTTTGAGAGAAAAATAGATAGCCGACTAATTTTCATTAATTAGGGGTCTTCACCGTTTCGAAAATGCTTTGAAAGATCAATGCTAGTCCACCAACGTTGAGCTTTTCAACTTTCCCAAGGCTAACTTTCCCAAAACCCATTGAAAATGATTGTCAAACATCCTAAATTTTTCCCAAGGGACTTTCAAAATGCTAAGCCACACGCACTCTAAATCCTATAGTGTTTTATCTTAAGCAAGTTCGAAGGAGCTTGGACTTTCAAAATGCTAAGCCACACGCACTCTAAATCCTATAGTGTTTTATCTTAACGCAAGTTCGAAGGAGCTTTGGACCTTAGCATTTCCTAATATTGAGGCCTTTTTTTTCTTTCAATTTTGTCCTCATTGAATTTTCGAAACTCCAAAAATAACCTCACAATTTTCTACTTTGTGTGACTTCACCGGACGTTCGATATGACCACCAACAAGCTAGATTTGAGGTCAGCGACCCCTCATCGAGGATGCACTACCCCAAGCGGCTCTCGCATGAGGTTGCTGTCGATTCCAAATCTAGGTCGTCGGCGTCCCATGAAGCTTTTGAGTTCGTTTTATTTTTTTTCAAAATAGATAAAATCCTTTACAAGCGTAATTTGTTGAAACACCGTTTAAATCAAATTTATTTCTCAATGCACTTTTAAATTACACTTTACCAAATATTATTTGCATTTCGAAGAAATCCAATTTGAAAAACCTCTCTAACCTAAAGTCTTTTGCATTTCCTCAAAAACACCCACCAAAGCCGAATCAAATGCAACCCAAAATTGGAACCTAGGTCTTGGATCATATCATTCCCTAAACTTACCAAAAAAGTCCTAAACGTATTATAATTATGTCAATTCGGTCCATAATTTTTTTTCACAATTGAATTTTAAATCTTTTGTAATTGTGTCGATTCACCATTCGGTTAATTTTAACCGATTGACACTGACATATGCACTGGCCGACCGGCAACATAATATTTTTATTTTTATTTTTTAACTTCCCCTTCCCATCCCAGATCTGCACTCTCGCCTCCTCCTCTTCTTCGTGATCTGCATTTCTACGTTGCTACAGTTCACCCACCGCCACGGGACAATCGAATTGGGAAAATGTCGGAAAAGTTGAAACCCTTCATCCATGTCGTTGGTGATAAAAAAAGAAATCCATGTCGTCATTTGGCCAGATCGAGAGAGAGAGAGAGTTCGGGTGCGAGCGCGAGACCAAACCGTCGTGCCTCGCTTGCCGCCGTCGCAACCCGAGGCGGTTGGCCTCGTGTGGTGGGGGTAGAGCTTTTGTAAGAGGAGGAGGCTTTCCTTTTGGACTCTCATGGTCTCTTCACTGGTTCTCGTTTGGGGCGAAGAGAAAAGGAGAAGGAAAAAAAAAAAGACAAAAGAAAGGGGAGAGAATCTGAGGCGCAATGGAGCTCCGCAGAGGAGGAAGAAACAGCAGAGTTGGAAAAAAAAAGAGCTCTGACAGAGCGTTCACAAGGGAGAGGGAGAGCTCTGTGATTTTTGAAGGCGAGAGAGGTCTTTCTTTCCTGGGGAGGTCTTGAAGGAAGAGTCTCTGAAGCAAAAAAAAAAAAAACAGAGCAGTTGAGAGAGCAAAAAAAAAATCGTGAGTAAGAGTGAGAGACCGAGCCGAGTTTTTGAGTCCAGGCAATAGATCCAGACTTAGCTAACGTGTACACGCTTCTTTTCGACTGTGTTGTGCCTTTTTATGCTTCGTTTTGATGAAACCGCACGGACCGGACCTTGCTCAAACCTCGTCGGGGCTGTGATCCGCAGCCTACGAAAGGACGACATCACGCGCGGTCGAATCCGTTTGGGTAGGTCGTTCGGCCTTTATTTCTCCTGTTGCGGTGTTATGGCGTCGATCGGTTGGAGTTGGTGGATGGCGTCGTTGATTGGGGGGGGTTCCTGTGAGGTCCAAGAGGGAGGACCTGTGAAGAAGACCCTGTGAAAAGCATCGCGGAGAAGACGACCTCCTGGGCTGGGAAAAGGGAAGTAAAAAATAAAAATAATAAATAAAAAAAGTCCGACAAAAAAAAATTAAAATATCTCCGGCCGGCCGACCGGCATCCACGTTAGCGTCGGCCGGTCAAAATTCACCGCATAGATCGAATTGGCGTAATAATTAAACTTAATCGGTAAAAAAAAATTAAAATTAAATTGATACAATTATAATAAATTTAAGATTTTTTTGATAATTTTTTTCATACTAAATTGTATGTATATAACTATAATAATCCTTATCTTAAAAAGAAGTGCGAGGGATATCTAGAAAGTGTTGCTTGAACAAATAATCCTCAAGCGAGGTTCAACGTCTAAAACCCACATTAAATACGCTTTAGATTTGGACTCAATCCCATTGAAAAGCTATCATATTTTCGAATTATGAGTAGATAAAATATCAACCGCTTCATAATATGGATATTCATGGTCTACGTGTCGAAGGGCAAGGATTCTCTGCCGCAACATCTTCAAAATATTTCTCCTTAGTTATATTTCCTCTATGAATTTGCTATTCAAGATCAGAGCAGTAACTTGGAATATATCATCACATTATACTTTTAGCAGAACGCCTTTTCCTATGGAAAATTATCCAAAAAAATCCTAAATTTATTACACTTTTGCCAATTCATTCTTAAACTTTTTAATTTTGTCAATTAAGTCTTAAACATTTTCACATTTTATCAATTGAGTCCATCCAACTAATTTTGACTGGAAATTACTAATGTAGATGCCGATCGTTTTACATAAAACGGTCGGCGCTAATAATGACAAATTTTAATAACATTCTAACATTTTTTAGACTTTATTTTTTTCTCATTTTCTTTTCTTTTCTTTTGTTTTTTTTTCTAGAAATGGCTGTCGGCGAGGGTGTAGCCACTTAAAAAAAAAAAAGGAAAAGGGAAAAAATTAAAAAATTCTTAAAATTTGAAAATATTTAACTAAAAATTGTCAACATTAGCGTCGCGTGTCCATATAAGATGGTTGGTGTTCACGTAAACGATTTTTGATTAAAATTGATAGGATGGAATTAATTGGTAAAACATAAAAAAATTTCAAATTTTTGGGACAAGTTTTCTCAAATACAATGGACAATCGTAATGATGTCTCTTAACTAAAGAACTTTTGGAGTTAAAATGCTTCACGTTTCTAGCGTGTCCTTTGTCAAGACTCAAAGAGTAAAAGCGTCCAACCCCAAGTCCCATCGAAGCACCGTCCAAGAGTTGATGCCCTCGTGCTTTGTATCTGCAAGCGATTAAATTAAAATCTCACATCATGACTGTTTGGTACGTGAAACGAAATTTCCCAAACTCTTTGTCCTGTCGTCTTGAATCATTACATCTGACGCACATCATCTCGATAAAGAAAGCGACGAGTTGACCAAGACCCACCCACTCACATGGGGAAGGGATAGGGTGCCCTTATATCGAGAGGCCCCGAAGGAAAATTCTCACTTCTTTGCAGGTCGAGTGAGAATTAGAGCAACGACATCGTTCCCGGGTTTGCTGGGTTCTTCTTGTGAAGGTATCAGGTATGTGCAAGCACCTGCTTATGGATTGATGATCAAAAAAAGTTATGGCCATATGAATTGATGCCTCAAAATATGTTTGTAAACTCGCCGCTTGCATCGAACTGTACAGAGGTTTTTTTATGGAGAACAGTAACTATCCACAAATTTATCCGGGTTCCCTATACTTTCCTCCTCCATTGGCATGGGTTGATCCAAATTCAGATCGTCCGACAACAATAACACTCCAACGTGGGTAATTGTCAGCATAGTCATTGTTATCATCATATTCTGCGGTTTCCTTCTCTACTATGTCTGGGAGGCGAGTAAAGAAAATCCAACCGCCTCCACCTGCTGCACCGGCTCCACCCGCTCCACCGGCTCCAGCCGTCAAGCCGGCTCCATCCGTCAAGCCGGCTCCACCCGCTCCGCCGGCTCCAGCCGTCAAGCCGGCTCCACCCGCTCCGCCGGCCAAGCAGCCGCAAATGGGCATCCCAATTTCGTACCTAGGTGATTGTCCGTCATGCGGCCATAGAGGAGGACTCTATTCTTTCTCGTATACTTGCCCTCTGTGTAAGTATAAGATGGAATGTAATGTTGTGTATCCAAACAAAAAATGAGATAGAAATTACAATAGTTTTTCTCATCTTATTGTATGCATACGAATTTGGAAGCTTCTATGCATGTTTGTGCGTTGAATGATGGACGGTGATGGATCGTCTACTCTGCTGTACAACATTGAATATTCCATGTAATGAATAATTTTTGTATTCCAAGATTTACGAAATTTCTTCTCATAATATATGGGCAATTCTATGGTCACTCGAGGACAGATTATGGAATCATAATGAATTATACTCCTTTGCATATCGTAACTTCTATACAAAGTGTCGTAAATCAACCAAGTAGTCCACAATAAATAGCAAAAGAGCATTCCTGCTCTTGGTAGAGAACCCTTTGACAGATTCGCTCTATCATTAGCTCATATTTCTAAGAAAGTGATCGGACTAAGCCACGTTCCAATACCCACAGAAAAGAATGGCTTATCTTATTCACTTTATAGGTGGGCTTTTCGTACCCCAATCCATACAAGGGGAATTATTAATCCCTATTCCAAATGAAGTGCTAGGGAAGGACATATCTAGAAAGTGTTCCTGAGTGAATGGAAGCGCAATAGTAACACCAAATCTTGAAAGTCTCACGAACAATGGATGACGATATCAATAGAGTAAAAAAAACTTCTCATCTCCACCTAGTGTTGGAAAATGATATCAATTGTTTCTCGCGGGATCCGGCTAGCATAACGGTTTCTTAATTTTTAAGGGTGTTGTTGTGGCAACGGTTACCCATTTGCCAAGAGATGGGAACCAAAAGAGCGAAGGAGCCCAGGGATGGTGATGATAATGCCTAATGAAACCCCACACTCCCTTTCAAGTAACTTCCATTGTTCATGGATGTAATTAGGCCTAGCCTTGTTGCCCTCTATAGGATCATGCATTTCCTTGCAAGAAAGCAGAACAAGTCTCTTGCCTGTCCACGTTCTATAGGCGGCACCATTCAAGGCTCACCATTCTACTAGTCTTCACCTCCATATATCACCTAGGAATTTTCACAAACACCTAGTGCTCACCAAACCTTGCTCTCGATCCCACTTGTTAGGAAGCAGGTACCCTTCCAACCAAGGCAACCCGCAAGCACCAAAATAACTAATGGAAGCAACAAGAAAAGGATTCAAAGAGAATAATAACACGAGATTTACGTGGAAACCTTTAGGGCTTGAAGAGGCGAAAACGATGGGGGCGACGGAATCCCACTAACCGCAATCAAGAGTACAAAGAGGTTCAGTCGCACGAAGAACTGCAACAAAAGAAGAAGCTCCCTCTTCTGCCCTACGGAGTACGCCACAAACTCCAAATTACAAGGCGTGTGCTATAAACGGGCCACTCTTGCGTCTATCTAAACATGGTAACTTGAAGGCAAATAACCAGTTGATGGTGTGGCCATGCTATACACCAGCGTTATGTTGTGTTTGGCGAGGCCCTTCGGCCTCTGCCTTGGACACATGCTAAAGCGTTTGGCAAGTTTTTTTGTTTCTCTAAAGAGGTTAAGGCTGCGTTCGGTTCAGCTTTGAAAACGAGCCTTGAAAAAATAAAAAGGCCATTAACCTACGAGCCTTTAGAAACATGCAAATTGTATTTGGTAAAAAAATCCAGTGTAAAGCAATTTTGAGTCCAGTAGTGTTTGGCAAAAAAAACATTGCAAATGGCTTCCTTGCTGTAATTTTTATTTTCTTATTAAAAAAATCGAACCAACCCTCCGACGAAGGGCTCGAGATCATTGGCTAAGGGTCACCTAGGTCGTGCGACCTCGCCAGCCTTTCGTCGCACCTTCGCCAAACCAAACCTGGCCTAGTCGACCCTCGCCAACCATCCTCGCTCAAGAAAATAAACAGTAGATCTAGAGTTTAACTTATTTTTAAAAGTGTAAAAATGAATTTTTAATAGGGTTTTGAGAGAAAAATAGACAACCGACTAATTTTCATTAATTGGAGGTCTTCACCATTCCGAAAATGCTGAAAACTCTATGCTAGTCCACCAACATTGAGCTTTCAACTTTCCCAAGGCCAGCTTTCCCAAAACCTATTGAAAGTGATTGTCAAACATCCTAAATATGTACATATGGAAGTATGCTTATTATTTCTATAGAGAATTGGAATTGTTTTAATTGCAAATTTACTGTAAAACAGGACGAGTATTGTAGATCACGGGTCATGAGGGAATTAATGAACTATGGTTTGTGTAGCATGCCTTTGTGTTGTCTCTTACGTCTTGCGAGGGAGGATGAGATGTAAAAACCAAAGTCTTTCGATGTGTCTGGATATAAATAGTTTCTACGTTATGACAATGTTGCTTGGTTTGGACGATTGTACCCTAAGGTTTGTTGGATTTTGTAGTTTGTTCCCTCAACATAGAATTGAGCGATTCTATTCATAATGTTCATACATCACGCTGCTCGCAACACCATTCCTAAGAGATTTATTCATTAAGGACAAAAGAATGACTTGATATTAGCATCTTCATGTCACTAGGATTTTCTTTCATCTAAAAGTTCTTAAATGCAATGTGATCCATTAGTAATTTCCCCTGAAAATCCACATAATTGACGAAAATGATCGCATCTTTCTGTATTGCGGTTGAAATCACAGTGCTCGTTTGGCAAAGACGAAGCTTTTTCGTGAGATTTTTGGGTGTTGAACTTATCATTTTTGAGTCCAGGCAATAGATCCAGACTTAGTTAACGTGTACACGCTTGTTTTCGACTGTGTTGTGCCTTTTTATGCTTCGTTTTGATGAAACCGCACGGACCGGACCTTGCTCAAACCTCGTCGGCGCCGTGATCCGCAGCCTACGAACGGACGACATCACGAGCGGTCGAATCCGTTTGGGTAAGTCGTTTGGCCTTTATTTCTCCTGTTGCGGTGTTATGGCGTCGATCGGTTGGAATTGGTGGATGGCGTCATTGATTGAGGGGCGGTTCCTGTGAGGTCTAAGAGGAGGACCTGTGAAGAAGACCCTGTGAAAAGCATCGCGGAGAAGACGACCTCCTGGGCTGGGAAAAGGGAAGTAAAAAATAAAAATAATAAATAAAAAAATCCGAAAATTTGAAAAATAAAAAATAAAAAATATATTAAAATATCTCCGCCCGCCGACCTGGCATCCACATCAGGGTCAACCGACCAAAATTTATCGGATTGATTAAATTGGCATAATTGGACTCAATCAGCAAAAAAAAAATTAAAATTAAATTGACATAATTATAATAAATTTAAGATTTTTTTAATAATTTTTTCATATTAAATTGTATGAAGATAATTATAAATAATTCTTATCTTAAAAAAGAAGTGTGAGGGATATCTAGAAAGTGTTGCTCGAACAAATAATCGTCAAGCGAGGATCAACGTCTAAAACCCACATTAAAGACGCTTTAGATTTGGACTCAATCCCATTTAAAAGCTATCACCTTTTCGAATTATGAGTAGATAAAATATCAACCGCTTCATAATATGGACATTCATAGTCTACGTGTCGAAGGGCAAGGATTCTCTGCCGCAACATCTCCAAAGTATTTCTCCTTAGTTATATTTCCTCTATGAATTTGCTATTCAAGATCACAAGAACTAACTTGGAATATATCATCACATTATACTTTTAGCAGAATGCCTAAGAAAAATTGTCCAAAAAACCCTAAACCTATTACATTTTTACCAATTTATTCTTAAATCTTTAATTTTATCAATTGAATCCTAAACTTTTTCACGTTTTGTCAATTAAGTCCATCCGATTAATTTTGGTGAAAATCACTAACGTGGATGCCGATCGTTTTACATAAAGCGATCGGCGCTAATATTGACAATTTTTAATAATATTCTAACATTTTTTAGACTTTTTATTTTTTTCCCTTTTCTTTTCTTTGTTTTTTTTTTTCTGGAATGGTTGCGCCTCGCCCAATAGACAGCCACTAAAAAAAGGAAAAGGGAAAAAAATTTAAAAAAAAACCTTAAAATTCGAAAAATATTTAACTAAAAGTTATCCACATTAGCGTCGCGCGTCCCATATAAGACAAACCGGCGACCACGTAACGATTTCGATCAAAATCGATTAGATGAACTCAATTGACAAAACGTGAAAAAATTTAAAATTTTTTGGGACAAGTTTTCTCCTGTTCTTACTATATGCTATACGAAAAAAGATGATTATGAGCATGTGTGAATTCTCAAGTACAATGAACAATCGTAAAGATGTCTCTTAACCAAAGAACTTTTGGAGTTAAAATGCTTCACGTTTCTAGCGTCCTTTGTCAAGACTCAAAGAGGAAAAGCGTCCACCCTCAAGTCCTGTCGAAGCACCGTCCAAGATTTGATGCCCTCGTGCTTTGCATCTGCAAGTGATTCAGTTAAAATCTCAAATCCTGACTGTTGGGTAAGTGATATGAAATTTCCCTTACTCTTTGTCCTGTCGTCTTCAGTCATTTACGTACATCATCACAGTAAAGAAAGCGACGAGTTGACCAAGACCCACTCATCCATATGGGGAATAGATAGGGAGCCATTATATCGAGAGGCCCCGAAGGAAAATTCTCACTTCTTTGCAGGTCGAGTAAGAATTGGAGCACCGACATCGTTCCCGGGTTTGCTGAGTTCTTCTCGTGAAGGCGTCAGGTATGTGCAAGCACCTACTTATGGATTGATGATCAAAAAAAGTTATGGCATTATGAATTGATGCCTCGGAATATGTTTGTAGACTCGCCGCTTGCATTGAACTGCACAGAGTTTTTGGATGGAGAAACGATAACTATCCACAAACTTATCCCTGGTTCCCAAGTCTTTCCTCCTCCATCGGCATGGTTCGATCCAAATTTCAGTATCATTCGACGACAATAACACTCCGACATGGGTAATTGTCGGCATAGTCATTGTTATCGTCATATTCTCGCGGTTTCTTTCTCTACTACGTGCGGGAGGCGAGTGAAGAAAATCCGACCACCCGCACTTGCTCCGCCGGCTCCCCCGACTCCACCCGTCAAGCCGCCTCCATCGGCTCCGCCGGCTCCCCCGTCAAGCCGCCTCCATTGGCTCCGCCGACTTCACTTGCCCCCGGCTCCACCCGCCATGCCGATGTACGGTTACACGCCGATTGCGTACGGCAGGCCGATTGGGTGCGACATGCCGAATTCGTACCCAGGTGATTGTCCAACATGCGGGCGTAGGAGACTACTCAGTTCTTACTTGTATACTTGCCCTCAATGTAAGTTTGGGGTGGCACGCAATGTGTAGAATAACCAGACAAAAAATGAGAGAGAGATTACAATAGTTTTTCTCATCTTATTGTATGCCTACGAATTTGGAAGCTGCTATGCATGTTTGAGCGTTGAATGATGCACGGTGATAGATCGTCTACTCTACTGTACGACATTGGATATTCGATGCAATTAATAATTTTTGTATTGGAGGGTTTATGAAATTTCTTCTCAAAATAGATAGGCAATTCTATGCTCTCAGAGACAGATTATCTAATCACAATGAATTATTACTCTTTGCCTATCATAACTTCTATACAAAGTGTCGTAAGTCAACCAAGTAGTCCACAATACATAGCAAAAGAGCATTCCTGCTCTTGGGAGAGATTCGCTCTATCATTAGCTCATATTTCTAAGAAAGTGATCGGACCCATGAAAAAGAATGGCTTATCTTATTCACTTTATAGGTGGGCTTTTCGTACTCCAATACATACAAGGGGAATTATTAATCCCTATTCCAAATGAAGTGCTAGGGAAGGACATATCTAGAAAGTGTTCCTGAGTGAATGGAAGGGCAATAGGAACACGAAATCTTGAAAGTCTCGCGATCAATGGATGAAGATATCAATAGAGTAAAAAGAAACTTCTTATCTCCACCTAGTGTTGGAAAATGATATCAATTGTTTCCCGCAGGATCCGACTAGCATAACGGTTTCTTAATTTTTAAGGGTGTTGTTGGGGCGACGGTTATCCATTTGTCAAGAGATGGGAACCAAAAGAGCAAAGGAGCCCAAGGACGACGATGATAATGCCTAATGAAACCTCACACTCTCGGATTTGAATCGCCTAATATTGAGATTTCGTGACATACGTAACATTACTCAAATCAGGCCGTCTAAATGAAAATAGATGGCTTGATTTAAGCCACGTTATCTATTGAAAGAAGAAAAAATATGGGCGAGAATTTTTTTGGGATTTGAAAAATTTTGAATCCCAACGTGGCTCAAATCAGCCGTCTATTTTCATTTGGACAATTGATTTGAGTAATGTTACGCTTGTTATAGAAATCTCAATGTTAGGCGATTTGGATCTCACACTCCCTTTCAATTAACTTCCATTGTTCATGGATGTAATTAGGCTTAGCCTTGTCGCCCTCTATAGGATCATGCATTAAGCAGAACAAGTATCTTGCCTTTCCACGTTCTATACGCGGCATCATTCAAGGCTTACCATTCTACCGTCTTCTAAGTAGCACCAACACCGATACGAGACACGACACGATGTTCGACACGTCATTTCTAAAAAATAAAAGATTTTCGACACGTTAAGGGATACGTTATATATTAAAAATATATATTTATATAAAATAAATTATTATTTTATGTTTTTTTTTTTAAAAATAGAGAATTTACAAAAAGTGCCTTTATAATAAAGAAAATTTGTTTACCGTAAATACTGTCCCAATTTAATCTAAGCCAGTCTAGGAAAAGAATAAATAACAAAAAAAAAAAAATTAAGTCACTTGAATTGATTGCTTCGATTAGACCACTCAACACCCCATACCCTCTGTCCTCTCTCTTGCTTTGTCCCACGCTCTCTCCCTCCCCTCTCTCCCTTTACTTTTTCCAAAAATTTCACACACTTTCGCACGCTCTCTCTCCTCGCTCGTCTCTTTCTCAGGCTCTCTATTCTCTCTGTGTCTTGCCAAGTGAACGAAGCAAGGACAACCACCGTGATTTTGGCTGCCTCGTTTCTCCTCCGACGCTATCTCCGCCGCTGGTTCGCTCTCTCCTCCGGCGCACACAAAACCCATTCATTATTTAGATGCTCCCTCTAGCGTTGGCTCGCTCGCTGCCTAGCTTCTTCCAGATCAGCAGTTTTTTCGCCCTCCTCCATCATCGTTGCTGGCTCTCTAGACATCCTCCTCCCCCTCTCCTTCTAATCTCACAGTTTCAGATCTACGTTTTCCCCACCCTCCTCCCTCACCCACTCGCGTGTCCTTGGTTCTGACCAGTGTCGGACTAAAGAATTTTTGGAGTTAAAATGCTTCACGTTTCTAGCGTCCTTTGTCAAGACTCAAAGAGGAAAAGACGACATCACGCGCGGTCGAATCCGTTTGGGTAGGTCGTTCGGCCTTTATTTCTCCTGTTGCGGTGTTATGGCGTCGATCGGTTGGAGTTGGTGGATGGCGTCGTTGAATGGGGGCGGTTCCTGTGAGGTCCAAGAGGGAGGACTTGTGAAGAAGACACTGTGAAAAGCATCATGGAGAAGACGACCTCCTGGGCTGGGAAAAGGGAAGTAAAAAATAAAAAAATCCGAAAATTCGAAAAAAAAAAAAAAATATTAAAATATCTCCTGCTGGCCGACCAGCATCCACGTCAGGTTATCAAAATTCATCGGATGGATTAAATTGGCATAATTGACTCAATCAGCCAAAAAAAATTAAAATTGAATTGATATAATTATAATAAATTTAATATTTTTTTAAATAATTTTTTCATATTAAATTATACGAAGATAATTATAAATAATTCTTATCTTAAAAAAGAAGTGCGAGAGATATCTAGAAAGTGTTGCTCGAACAAATAATCGTCAAGCGAGGATCAACGTCTAAAACCCACATTAAAGACGCTTTAGATTTGGACTCAATCCCATTTAAAAGCCATCGTCTTTACGAATTATGAGTAGATAAAATATCAACCGCTTCATAATATGGATATTCATGGTCTACGTGTCGAAGGGCAAGGATTCTCTGCCGCAACATCTCCAAAGTATTTCTCCTTAGTTATATTTCCTCTATGAATTTGCTATTCAAGATCACAAGAACTAACTTGGAATATATCATCACATTATACTTTTAGCAGAATGCCTAAGAAAAATTGTCCAAAAAACCTTAAACTTATTGCATTTTTGCCAATTCATTCTTAAATCTTTAATTTTATCAATTGAATCCTAAAAATTTTCACGTTTTGTCAATTAAGTCCATCCGATTAATTTTGGTGAAAATCACTAACGTGGATCTGGCGGTCGTTTTACATAAAGCAATTGGCATAATATTGACAATTTTTAATAATATTCTAACATTTTTTAGACTTTTTATTTTTTCCCCTTTTCTTTTCCTGTTTTTTTTTTTTTTTCCGGAAATGGTTGTGCCCTCGCCCAATAGACAGCCACTAAAAAAAAAGGAAAAGGCAAAAAATTTTAAAAAAAACCTTAAAATTCGAAAAATATTTAACTAAAAGTTATCCACATTAGCGTCGTGCGTCCATATAAGACATTTGGTGTCCACGTAAGCGATTTCGATCAAAATCGATTAGGATTGGACTCAATTGACAAAACGTGAAAAAATTTAAAATTTTTTGGGACAAGTTTTCTCCTGTTCTTACTATATGCTATACGAAAAAAGATGATTATGAGCATGTGTGAATTCTCAAGTACAATGAACAATCGTAATGATGTCTCTTAACCAAAGAACTTTTGGAGTAAAAATGCTGCACGTTTCTAGCGTCCTTTGTCAAGACTCATAGAGGAAAAGCGTCCACCCTCAAGTCCTGTCGAAGCCCCGTCCAAAATTTGATGCCCTCGTGCTTTGTATCTGCAAGCCATTAAGTTAAAATCTCCCATCGTGACTGTTTGGTACGTGAAACGAAATTTCCCCCGCTCTTTGTCCTGTCGTCTTCATTCATTACATCTTACGCACATCGTCACAGTAAAGAAAGCGACGAGTTGACCAAGACCCAGTCATCCATGTGGGGAATTGATAGGGAGCCATTATATCGAGAGGCCCCGAACGAAAATTCTCACTTCTTTACAGTCGAGTAAGAATTAGAGCACCGACATCGTTCCCGGGTTTGCTGAGTTCTTCTCGTGAAGGCATCAGGTATGTGCAAGCACCTACTTATGGATTGATGATCAAAAAAGTTATGGCCTCATGAATTGATGCCTCGGAATATGTTTGTAAACTCGCCGCTTGCATTGAACTGCACAGAGTTTTTGGATGGAGAACAGTGACTATCCACAAACTTATCCGGGTTCCCAACTTTCCTCCTCCATCGGCATGGTTCGATCCAAATTCAGTATCGTTCGACGACAATAACACTCCGACATGGGTAATTGTCGGCATAGTCATTGTTATCGTCATATTCTCGGTTTTCTTTCTCTACTACGTGCGGAGGCGAGTGAAGAAAATCGACCACCTGCACTTGCTCCGCTGGCTCCCCCGACTCCACCCGTCAAGCCGCCGGCTCCGGCTCCGGCTCCGGCGCCGGCTCCGCCTCCGCCTCAGGCTACCCCGCCGGCTCCACCCACCAAGATGCCGCCAATGGGCATGCCGATTTCGTACCCGGGTGATTGTCAAATATGCGGGCGTAGAACAATACTGCGTTCTTACTTGTATACTTGCCCTAACTGTCAGGTTAGGGTGGAACAGTTTGTGTAGAATAACCAGACAAAAAATGAGAGAGAGATTACAATAGTTTTTCTCATCTTATTGTATGCCTACGAATTTGGAAGCTTCTATGCATGTTTGTGCGTTGAATGATGTACGGTGATAGATCCTCTACTCTACTGTACCACATTGGATATTCGATGCAATTAATAATTTTTGTATTGGAGGGTTTATGAAATTTCTTCTCAAAATAGATAGGCAGTTCTATGGTCTCTTTGGAACAGATTATCGAATCACAATGAATTATTACTCTTTGCCTATCGTAACTTCTATACAAAGTGTCGTAAGTCAACCAAGTAGTCCATAATACATAGCAAAAGAGCATTCCTGCTCTTGGGAGAGATTCACTCTATCATTAGCTCATATTTCTAAGAAAGTGATCGGACCTACGGAAAAGAATGGCTTATCTTATTCACTTTATAGGTGGGGTTTTCGTACCCCAATCCATACAAGGGGAATTATTAATCCCTATTCCAAATGAAGTGCTAGGGAAGGACATATCTAGAAAGTGTTCCTGAGTGAATGGAAGGGCAATAGGGACACGAAATCTTGAAAGTCTCGCGATCAATGGATGACGATATCAATAGAGTAAAAAGAAACTTCTTATCTCCACCTAGTGTTGGAAAATGATATCAATTGTTTCCCGCAGGATCCGACTAGCATAACGGTTTCTTAATTTTTAAGGGTGCTTGTTGTGGTGACGGTTATCCATTTGCCAAGAGATGGGAACCAAAAGAGCAAAGGAGCGCAGGGATGACGATGATAATGCCTAATGAAACCTCACACTCCCGGATTTGAATCGCCTAATATTGAGATTTTCACATACGTAACATTACTCAAATCGGGCCGTCCAAATGAAAATAGATGGCTTGATTTAAGCTTACGTCATCTATTGAAATGGAGAGAAAAAATATGGGTGAGAATTTTTTGGGATTTGAAAAATTTTGAATCCCAAACGTCAAATCAGCCATCTATTTTCATTTGGACACTCGATTTGAGTAATGTTACGCTTGTTATAGAAATCTCAATGTTAGGCGATTTGGATCTCACACTCCTTTCAATTAACTTCCATTGTTCATGGATGTAATTAGGCTTAGCCTCGTCGCCCTCTATAGGATCATGCATTAAGCAGAACAAGTATCTTGCCTTTCCACGTTCTATCCGCGGCATCATTCAAGGCTTACCATTCTACCAGCCTTCTGAAGAAGACCAACACCGATACGGATACGACACGATGGTTCCAATGCTCATTTCTAAAAAATAAAAGATTTTCGACATGTTCGGGACACGTTATATATTAAATATATATATTCATATAAAATAAATTATTATTTTATGATTTTTTTTTTATAAAAATAGAGAATTTACAAAAAGTGCCTTTATAATAAAGAAAATTTGTTTACCGTAAATACTGTCCCAATTTAATCTAAGCCAGTCTAGGAAAAGAATAAATAACAAAAAAAAAATTAAGTCACTTGAATTGATTGCTTCGATTAGACCACTCAACACCCCATACCCTCTGTCCTCTCTCTTGCTTTGTCCCGTGCTCTCTCTCCTTGCTCGCCTCTTTCTCCGGCTCTCTGTTCTCTCTCTGTCTTGCCAAGTGAGCGAAGCAAGGACAACCACCGTGGTTTTGGCTGCCTCGTTTCTCCTCCGACGCTATCTCCGTTGCTGGTTCGCTCTCTCCTCCGGCGCACACGAGACCCATTCATTGCTCAGATGCTCGCTGCTTGCTCTAACGTTGGCTCACTCGCTGCCTCCCTTCTTCCAGATCGGCAGTTTTTTCGCCCTCCTCCATCATCGTTGCTGGCTCTCTAGACATCCTCCTCCCCCTCTCCTTCTAATCTCACAGTTTCAGATCTACGTTTTCCCCACCCTCCTCCCTCACCCACTCGCGTGTCCGTCTTGTGTCCCTGGTGCTGACTAGTGTAGGATCTCCGACACGCGTTGACCGCGTGTCGAACGCGTGTCGGACGTGTGTCCGTGTCAAACACCGATGGGCCCAGGGGATCGGCGTGTCGGTGCTTCATAGCTAGTCTTCACCTCCATACATCACTTAGGAATTTTCAGAAACACCTAGTGCTCACCAAACCTTGCTCTCGATCCCACTTGTTAGGAAGCAAGTACCCTTCCAACCAAGGCAACCCACAACCACCACAATAACTAATGGAAGCAACAAGAAAAGGATTTAAAGAGAATAATAACAAAGAGATTTACGTGGAAATTTTTACGGCTTGAAGAGGCAGAAATGACGGGGGCGACGGAATCCCACTAACCGCAATCAAGAGTACAAAGAGGTTTTAGTCGCACGAAGAACTACAACAAAAGCAGAAGCTCCCTCTTCTACACGACAGAGTACGCCACAAACTCCAAATTACAAGGCGGGTGCTATAAACGGGCCATTCTTGCATCTATCTAAACACGGTAGTTTGAAGGCACATGACCAGTTGATGGTGTGGCCATGCTATACACCAGTGTTAGGTTGCGTTTGGCAAGGCCCTTCGGCCTCTGCCTTGGAGACATGCTAAAGCGGTTGGCAAGTTTGTTTTTTTGTTTTTTTTTTCTCTAAAGAGGTTAAGGCTGCGTACGGTTCGGTTTTGAAAACGAGCCTTTGAAAAAATAAAAAGGCCATTAACCTAAGAACCTTTAGAAACATGCACATTGTATTTGGTAAAAAAATCCAGTGTAAAGCAACTTTGAGTTCGGTCGCGTTTGGCAAAAAAAAAACATTACAAATGGCTTCTTTATTGTAATTTTTATTTTCTTATTAAAAAAAGCGAACCCTCCGATGAAGGGCTCATATCGTTGGCTGAGGGTCACCTAGGTAGTGTGACCTCGCCAGCCTTTCGTCGCACCTTCACCAGCCAAATGTGGCCTCGCGGACCCTCGCCAACCACCCTCACTCAAGAAGATAAACATTAGATCTAGGGTTTTACTTTTTTTAAAAAGTGGAAAAATGAAATTTTAATAGGGTTTTGAGAGAAAAATATACAACCGACTAATTTTTATTAATTGGAGGTTTTCACCATTCCGAAAATCTTTGAAAGCTCAATGCTAGTCCACAAACATTGAGCTTTCAACTTTTCCAAGGCCTGCTTTCCCAAAATCCATTGAAAATGATTGTCAAACATCCTAAATTTTTCTCAAGGGACTTTCAAAATGCTAAGCCACACGCACTCTAAGTCCTCTAGAGTGTTTTATCCTAAGGCAAGTTCGTAGGAGCTTTGGACCTTAGCATTTCCTAATATTAAGCCTTTTTTATTCTTTCAATTTTGTCCTTGCTAAATTTTCGAAACTCCGAAAATAACCTCACTATTTTCTACTTTGCGTGACTTCACCGACGACGTTCGATATGACCACAAACAAGCTAGATCTGGTGTTAGCGACCCCTCATCGAGGTCACGCTAACCCAAGCGGCTCTCGCATGAGGTTGCTTCGATGCCAAATCTAGGTTGTCTCAGGTGAAGCCTTTGAGTTCATTTTTTTTTTTTTTTCAAAATAGATAAAATCCATTACAAGCGTAATTTGTTGAAACACCGTTTAAATCAAATTTATTTCTCAATGCACTTTTAAATTACACTTTACCAAATATATTTGCATTTCAAAAAAATCCAATTTGAAAAACCTCTCTAACCTAAAGTCTTTTGCATTTCCTCAAAAACACCCACCAAAGCAGAATCAAATGCAGCCCAAAATTGGAACCTAATCTGGAGGCCTGGCTCAACTTGAAGGCCCATACCCCAAAATTCGTTGCGTATTAGGCTTCACTGTTTTATAGCAGATGGGCCGGACAAACAAAGGTCGTACTTTTAATAAGGTTGTCCACGCGAAGCTGATTCGAACGTGACTTTTTAAGCTTTTTGAGTTCATGTCGCCCGTGGATTAGCTCCGGACCGCGCTTATTTTAATCCGAGCGGTTCGTGGAATGGGTGAGGCTTGAGCAATAAAGTTTGGTCCGATCTTTGGTATTCATTTACAGGTCCAACGACCTTCATCACACCCCAACCTCAACAACAACAACAACAAAAAAAACGAAGTAAAAATCAGAGAGAGATCACGTCGAGGCACCTGGGCAACTTCATGGAACTTTCATCCGCATCGAGCCTTGTGCAATGTTTGACGCAACGGCTGGCAAACACACAGGCTTTGGAATCTGGAGCTGACTCTGCCCCTCTTTAACCAAACCATAATTGCAAAACAGCAATTTGAGTTCAGATCACCAATTTCACCGGCGACGGTTTCCCAACGGCCAACCAAAGAGGCCACGTGGCGCCTGCTTCCTCGGACAGCCAATACGATTCGTGGAACTTGCTGGCGTGCTCGGTGATGGAGAGATGATGCGTGGAAGAAAGTTCCGTGAGTTTTCTTGAAAAGTATGCAGTATGGACGACCAAGCAAATTTAAAGGCTAAGACTTTTGCCCATAGAAATTTATGCTGGTGGTGCGAGATGACGTGAAAGGTCCCAGCAGCCTTTTGACAACAACTTCCAGCACCCTCGCTCCCTTTCGTTTTTCTACAACGACATCTCGTGCACGTTCTTGACCACCTAATTTTTGTTTATCGTAAAAACCCGAGGCAGATTGGCGGCGCGAATTCGAATTGGATCACGCCTTGCTAAGCACGATGGGGGGTTTCTAGTTAAAACGAGTTTTAATTTGTGAATCGGCGCGACGAATTTTGATCAGATGTGCCGGTAAATAGGATTGGGACTCGCGCATAACACAGTTGAGTCACCCCTTTAGGAAAAATGATTTTCGATTGAATTTCTCAGCACCTCCATCCAATCGTGCAGGGCCATTCAATTTTTATGGTCTTGGTAGTTTGGTCGGTCGTCCTCCATTCGTACCAAGTAAAAAGGGGCCAAGTGACAAAACAAAAGCAACGGAAAGGAAAAGCCAAATGCAGGAATCCCGCTTATCAAACTAGCTACAAACGGGCCGGACAAGCAAAGGCATCTACTAGACTACTAGGACTCGAGATTCCCAGTTAAGCAAAACTACCTCGGCCTGCATGCTTTTCCTAAACTCTTTTTCTTTTATTTTGACTTTTGTAATTCCTATTTAATTTGTCTATGCAATTACATGCTGTTTGAGCCCAGAGAATGTGGCTAAAAGAAAGAGAAAAGTGTAATTATTGTATACTATGAAATGAAGAGTGCATGAGCCTATTTATAAGTTTACGGGATGACTACTTAAAATAGCATAACATCAGTTAACAATCAATCAGAACCAATCAAGAAAAATATAAAAAAACATATCTCTAACATCTCCCTCAAACTCAAATTACTTGAAAGAAGTCGACTTGAGCTTGGAAAAAAAAGATCTGTATAACGCCCAAGTGGATGTCTCTTGGTGAAGACATCAAGAGTCTGTTCAGCAGATGGAGTAGAGATAGGTCAAAAAGTGCCATGAAGAACGTAATATCATATAAAATGATGATCGAATTCAATGTGTTTGTTTTTGCTCGTGGAAAACATCGTGAATGGCCAGTTAATCTTAATGAATGTCTCTCATGCTCCTTTTGATCTAATCCACTTTGATATCCATTTGTTAGAATCGCACAATAGAAGCTCTTTACTTTCGTCAGGGGAGATCACCAAAAGGGAACCAAAGTCTAAATTGGATATGCCTTCACTCAACGTTTGGGTTAGAGTTTTTATTATAATATCAAAATCGAGTTTTACACGTTGACGTATACATCCACCTCATTAATCAAATTTCCAACCGTCACTCCTAATTTGGCTTGCACGTGAGAGGAATGATAATACATCCCATACCACTTGATAATAGTTGTCTCCCACCACTTATCACCTTAAGTTTTTTAGTTAGACTTTCTAATACGTATCCGCATATCCGTTTCGCGTTTTGATTCATAGTCTTATGGGAAAAATGGAAATCTTGTGTGCTTTTGAGTAAGGAGAAGAGAGCTTCGAGCGAAGGTGGATCATGCTTGGTATCCATTCTCTTGCCGAGAACAAATGGTCTTCAAATTCTAATAACGATGATCGGTATGGGTGAGTGACTTCGGGTTCCATACAAATCTATCTATTGGCATATGTTCCTCATTTTTGAAATCGAAATCTACCGTGCCTATTCTAAAATGTGGAACCTACCATATCACAAGTTGATCGGTAGATTTCAAAGTCTATCTAGGTTCCACATATATTCTTAACTCGAAAGATTGCAGTAAATTATCGCATTTAATGATCATCATTTTCTTTGCTGCTACAATCCATTGGCCATGACTCATATATAGATATATGAATAAATATAGAACATTAACAAAATAAAAAGTCATTTGACAAAAAAAGAGAGTAAATGTCTCGAGTCATAAACATTGTTAGAAATGAAAGCTCGGACTAGTAATTTTAGATTACACATTCATTGTCGCACGCCATGAAAAATACGAAAACACGGATAAAGGTTTCAAGATCGTGCGATGACATATACTAAGAAAAGCACAAAAACTTGTTACGGGTTTCAAGTTTCAAGTTTATGGAGCATACCCCTCGAATAAGTTCTCCAATTTTTAAAACCTGGATCTAACCCGCATTCTTTAGAACCCGAAATCACGTACACCAAATGATCGACTCAAAGCCTCCACGTCCAACCATCGGCAATGAGTTGAACCGGATCTGAGTGCTCCATATCGCAACGGACCTCGAGCCACCTGGATGCGGGGCTCAAGCTCGATTTGGCGACAAAGCTCAAGTCCACTAGATCATGGGGCTCGAGCTTGCCATTGCAATAAAGCCCGAGTAATCCATATATAAGATCGTGTCACGTAGAATGGTCAAGCATTAACTAACTAGGTCTTCACGTCGAATTTATCAACTCAAATTTGCCAAAACGACCGCATGAAAAATCATCAAAAAATTTAAAACTAAACCGACCAAATGAAAAAGTTCGGAACCGAATTGACAAATTAATAAGGTGAAAATCCGATTGGCTAATGCTCCTTCAACGAGCATTTTAGATTTAAAATTCTATCTATATCAATATATATGGAATGTCTACAAACCATTCGCTAAGCAATTAAGATCAAGGGAAATTACAAGAAATTCCTCAATACAAAACGTATATTTTACTTCTCGTCGCACTTACTTTTTCTCGACGAGGTAGTGCGTAGGGTAGCGGTCTACCGCCGCCAAAAAGAAGGGGACGAAAAGGCGACAAACAATGGTCGATGGCCTCTCGTCTCGTACACAATCCAGAATACTATTCTTCGTTGGCAATTCTATGATTTGATATGTCAAAAAGCCCAATGGCGTTCGCACCTTCAGTCGACGATGAGAGATGGCATGAATTCTTGCGTGCTCGAGATGACTTGTCCAGTCCCCTCAACGGAAGAGACTTGAATCAAGTCATGACATGGTATGATTGACATGCTTTACTTATAAACAAAGTTTACGTGTTCAACGAGTTTGACCATGGGTTTAATTTTATCACGACTCACGAAATTACTTCAACGTTTTAGCCCCGTTTTTTTTTTTTCCCAAAATAACATTTCATCCACTTCTTTGATCGAAATATAAAAAAGAAACATTTCAATTTAAAGAGTACAGCTCCAAATCAAGATAAGTACAAGATAATTTCGAATAAAAATAAGCTTCAAATAATAAAAAAACATCATAATAAAATCATAGGTCACACGTTCAAATAAGCACACTTATAACTTCTTCACACCAAAATCGATGGCCGATCATCGAGTCCTTCTTCAGCGAAATTCTATTTGATGCTACGACTTTGCCTTCGGCGATGCGCGCGCCATAAAAAGGTTGAACAAGTATAGATCCGACTTCTCTAAGAGCGAAATCTTGCGAAACTCCTCTCGATTTCTTTCAAAATTGAACTTGTTCACTAACGAAATCCGAAAAAATCTCGAAAACATACATGCAAAAAACCCCCAAGTCTAGACTACATCGAATAGAAATCTTCGCGAAACGGGAGAGAGAAACTTACGTATTTAGACTCAATTGTAAGAGAAAAAAAAGCTTCCAAACCAGGAAGAAAACAAGAAAAGAAAACAATGTACCAAAACAACTTAAGAAGAAGAGGAGGGGAGGGAGAAATCCTGTTCAAGAAGAAAGCCTTGTGGAGATCAGAGGGAAAAGAGAGATCTAGGGCCGGCCGAGAGAGAGCTACTAATCCAGCCTCGTTGGCCGCACTTTCCGTTTTAGCCTCGATGGAGACTCGGGGTTTGTATACGTGTTTTCCGTTGAAAATCCTATAGCAAGTAGTTCGTACGTGCGCGATGCGGATCGAGACAAGCTGAGCAAATAAAGAATTCACGGCCTCTTGAAAGTTGCGTGTGTGTATACCAAGGATTTGAATCTTATGCTTCGCATGGTACTTCTTTCGATACTTCAATATACCCAAACGGATGATTAACAAAAAATGGAATTCTTACAAGTGATCGAGACTCACTGAGAGGAGTACTTTCGTGATCGGAGATGCTCAACTAGTGAAATGACGTCGATTTCATACCAAAAAAAAAAAAAAAGATGGTTCTCATGGGTTTGAGATTACTATACGTAAAGAGCCTAAGGTTATTATGTGAGTTTCGCGAAAAATAAATGATTTGAATAACTCTTTCCTAAAAAAATCCTCCCCTCGATTCCAAACGTAGCATAAAGGTTATCCGCACTTTAAATAAGTCCAGCAGACCACTCCACAACGATACCCTCACTTTAACACGCATCCATCAAAATAATTATCAAAGTAGTAACATTCATATGTTATAAATAAATAAAAAAGAACGAGCATAAAGTAAAGAGAATATGCCAAGAGTCCCACGGTGGGGATACCCACAGCCAGCAAAAAAGCCCCCGGGGGTTTCCAGGAACCTTCCGAAAGGCCCGAATGGTCTAACTACTTAATTACTTAATTAATAGCCAAATCAGAATCGATCTCTCTTAATTACTTATTTAATCACATCTCATCTCTCTACATTTCGTGCGTCCCCAAGACTAATCCGTGGTACCGCCGCGCCCCCCCTCTTCCCTCGCCTACGGCTCTCGTAGCAACCAAACCGAAGCCGCCTGTCGAAAGGGACTTCCCCAAATTCCCCCGACTAAGCAGAGGCTTCTTCATCCAACCTCCCCACCGCACAAAGGCTTTGTGTAACCCTTTTTCCCACGTGGCGCTCCCCCATTGGCCCGTCGCGCTAGAGGTACCGAGGTACTTCCACGATAAAATATCGGAGCGAGCACAAATAATTAGCACTGGGTGGTGGAGGAGGAAGCAAACGAATCGCTACGCCCGCACCGCAGTGACCGTACCGTGCGCAGAGCGGCGTCCTCCAGTCGAGATCCGTTCGCTGAGTGTTCTGTCTCAGGCTCTCAGCTCTCGCCCGCCGCGGAGTGAGTGATTTTGTTGCCGCTGAATCGGCGTTTCCTCTTTTTATTTTTTTTGTGTGTGAGTTTCCTCGCATTTCCCTTGTGGGGTCACCCGATCGGTAATCTGCCTGTGACGGTCGTTTTCGCGATCGATTGTTTATTACTGAAAGGCCAATAATTTCATCTATCCCCTTCGATTGAGCAGATCTCGAAATCCTAAGCTGAAATCCAGTTGATTCGCTCTCTTCTGCTCGTGGAAATCGGGTGGGAAGATCTCTCTCGATTCGGGTCTCTTTCTCGGGTTCATCAATTTTTATGGATGAATTATCCGGTCAAGTTTTGCTCCCGAGTAGTGCGCTGTCACCTGAGAGCGGTTATAATTTTTGTGTTCGATTTTCTTCTGCTTCTAATCGGAGCATTCATGTAATATCAGCTACCTTGAACTTTGCTTTTTTTAAGTTTGCTAATGCATTTCTTCGTTATTCATAATCAGCGGTTCTTTTGGCGAGTTTCTTTCTTCTTTTTTTTTTTTTTTTTAAAATCCTCTGCACTGAGAAAGAAATTGTATCTAGGTGCTGGAGAAGTGTTCCGGATCTGTCGTACGATAGACTGGCCTTTTCTTTTGGGTTCTTATATTTCCGTTTCTCAGATTGCTAGATGTTCCCAGCAATCGCTAATTCTGAGCGTTATTCTTTGTGGACAGGTAATGATCGTTCCCATAATATTGGTTCCAGGTGAAATTTCCATATCAGATTGTTATAAATAGGTTTGCCCAAGTTTCTTAAGAAATCGTAAAAACCTGATCGGCAATGGGGAAGGGAGGCGAAAACTATGGGAAGGGCGAAAGTTCAAGTATTCCGTCATCCGACCGAGAAGTTTTTCCAGCATGGTCTAAAGACCTGAAAGAGTGTGAAGAGAAATACGGGGTTAACCGTGACATAGGATTATCATCTGAAGAAGTAGAAAAGAGGCGACAGATTTACGGGTATAATGAGTTGGAGAAGCATGAGGGTGTCTCGATTTTTAAACTGATTTTGGATCAATTCAGCGACACCTTAGTTAGGATTTTACTTGCTGCTGCTGTTGTGTCGTTTGTTTTGGCTTGGCTGGATGGTGACGAAGGTGGAGAGATGAAAATAACCGCATTTGTGGAGCCCCTTGTGATTTTCTTGATCTTGATTGTGAATGCCATTGTTGGAATTTGGCAAGAGAACAATGCGGAGAAAGCACTGGAGGCATTGAAAGAGATCCAATCGGAGCAGGCAACTGTTACTCGGGATGGAAAGAAGATACCAAACTTGCCTGCAAAAGAACTCTTGCCAGGGGACATTGTGGAGTTGAAGGTTGGCGATAAAGTTCCTGCTGATATGCGGGTGTTGAGTCTTATAAGCTCTACCTTTAGGGTTGAACAAGGATCTCTCACTGGAGAGAGTGAGGCAGTTGGCAAGACTGCTAAAGAAGTTCCAGAGAATTCAGATATTCAGGGAAAGAAGTGTATGGTTTTTGCTGGGACAACTGTTGTGAATGGGAATTGTATTTGCTTGGTTACTCAGACAGGAATGGCCACAGAGATAGGTAAGGTGCACTCACAAATCCATGAAGCGGCACAGAGTGAGGAGGATACCCCTTTAAAGAAAAAGCTGAATGAATTTGGAGAGACTTTAACATTGATAATTGGAGTGATCTGTGCACTCGTGTGGCTTATTAATGTGAAATACTTTCTCACGTGGGAATATGTGGATGGGTGGCCTAAAAATTTAAAGTTCTCTTTCGAGAAGTGCACGTACTACTTTGAGATAGCAGTTGCCTTGGCAGTGGCTGCAATTCCTGAAGGTTTGCCAGCTGTTATTACAACATGTTTGGCACTTGGCACGCGGAAAATGGCACAGAAGAATGCTCTTGTGAGAAAGTTGCCTAGTGTCGAGACTCTTGGCTGTACGACAGTCATATGCTCTGATAAAACAGGTACTCTGACCACCAATCAGATGTCAGCGACAAAGCTTATTGCTATGGGATCTCAGCGTGGTAATCTGCGGGCATTCACTGTGGAAGGGACGACCTATGATCCTTATGATGGAAAAATTCTCGACTGGCCGAGGGGGCAGATGGATGCTAATCTTCAAATGATCGCAAAGGTTGCTGCTGTTTGCAATGATGCTGGTGTGGAAAAATCTGGAAATCATTTTGTAGCCAGTGGAATGCCCACTGAGGCAGCATTAAAGGTGAAACTTTCTTTCTCTGGCTTAAAATCTGTTCTAGCAGAATTGGATTAAGCACAGGGCAATTTCTTTCTCTCTTTGAACTTGCGAATTCTTGAATTCATTTTAATTTGGGTATTCATCTTTCAATGGAAAATGTTAGGAAATTCTCTATTCTTTTTCCAAATAGGAAAAAGCAAGGCATTACTAGTAGTTTTCTGGGGAAACATGCTTTGCTTGAATTAGCTAATAGAGTTCCTGGAGATGGTATGGTTGTCTTTTTCGTTCTCACTGGTATGTTCTATCTTAAAACAGGTTTTGGTTGAGAAAATGGGATTTCCTCGAGGCTATGAGGATGGCTTATCTTCTGGTGATAGTGATGTACTATGTATGTTTCCTCATCATTGTATTGATGGTTTCTTGATCTGTTCATGGGCACTGACACACTCTTTTTTCTTATTGTAATTTCAACAAAATGTCCTTTGTCAAGGTTGTTGCCGAATGTGGAATAAACTCGAACAACGGATTGCTACTCTTGAGTTTGATCGTGACCGAAAATCCATGGGAGTTATTGCAAATTCAAGCTCTGCAGAAAAAAAGACGCTGCTTGTGAAGGTATTGCAATCTTCCTGCGTTTTGGAGATCCCTCCCTCCCTTCCCCCACACACCGCTCCACACTCCCGACAAAGGGGAGAACAATAAAAAAAATAACGCTCCTTCATTAAAATCATATTGTTAGATTGTGCTATAGCTGCCAAAAATTTTGCGCCCCTCTCTTGGAAATACGTGGACGATGACGAACTTATTCTACGAGTATCAGTATTACCATCTGGCTACATGCTAAGTCTCATATGTTCTCCAAGTGTATAGTATGGTGTAAGAAATCTAGTTTGCAACTTCTCTTTTCAGTAACTTTGAGATAGATGATCTCGTTTTAAAAGAAAAATGAGAAATCATGTGAAGTTCTGCCGTTAAAGAAAAATACACGATGAATAAAAGCATTATTGCAAATCAAGGATCCGCCAAATAGATTTAATGGAATTTTTTTGTGTCAAGGAGAATATCATTTTTGCTGCATTCATATTCTTACAATGTTACTTAGTTTTCCTTGGTGACTAACAATTGTAGGTTTCAGTTGGTGTCACATGTTATGTGTTTATTTTAAGGAAGCTGGTGAGGAGAAAAGAGAGTAAAAGGGAGAGGGAGGCTCATCCCATGCACCTACCCTCTCTCTGTTGGGAATGCTATCATGTACTATATGAATTATGGGGACGATTGAAACACTCACGTTTGTCAAGTTCTTTGTGTGGTTCACTTATTTTATTGAGATATGACAGGGTGCAGTGGAAAATCTTCTTGAAAGAAGCTCCTATGTTCAGCTGCTGGATGGTTCTGTGGTAGACTTGGATCAGGATGGCAGGGATCAAATTCTAGAAAGCCTCCGAGAAATGTCAACTAGCTCGCTGCGTTGTCTAGGCTTTGCATACAAGGATGACCTCCCTGCGTTTGCTACTTACAATGGTGATGAAGATCACCCAGCTCATGAGCTTTTACTTAATCCAAACAACTATTCTGCAATTGAGAGTAATCTCATCTTTGTTGGCTTGGTTGGGCTAAGGGTAAGGTGGCCTCTTTGCTCCTCATTCATATTTTGGTTCCTTATTTGCTCTAGGGTGAATAGTTTCTAAATTTTCTGTTTACATAAATTCACAAGCGTGACACTCTAATTGATTACTTATATTGAAGGATCCTCCTCGGAGGGAAGTCCGTCAAGCAATTGAGGACTGCAAAGCAGCAGGAATACGTGTGATGGTAATTACAGGAGACAATAAGAATACGGCGGAAGCTATTTGTCGTGAAATCGGTGTGTTTGGATCACACGAACACATTAGCTCTAGGAGTATAACAGGAAGAGAGTTCATGGATCATCCTGATCAGAAAAATCATCTAAGACAAAATGGAGGGCTATTGATTTCGAGGGCTGAACCACGGCATAAGCAAGAAATAGTGAGGTTGCTCAAGGAGGATGGTGAAGTTGTTGCAATGACTGGTGATGGTGTCAATGACGCACCTGCCTTGAAATTGGCTGACATTGGTATTGCAATGGGCATTGCTGGTACAGAGGTACTACTTTTATATTTTTGCCATCTTAAAATGTAATTTGATAAACATATCTCTAGGGTTGACAACATTCGGGTGAGACAACGGTTAACGCGGTTTGCTAGTGTTTACCGAGTAGCGGAAGCACAAATGGTGTGTAATATGCACAGGGCTTAGTAAATCTGCAATGTAGAATGAGTGGCCAACTCTGTGGATGGTATTCAAACCCCCCACACCCACCCCCCAAAAAAAAAAAAACAAACCTTTGCGGATGGTAGGCATATGCTGGCTAAGAATTGTTCAGTCTGTTCCATCCATGACCTTAATATGGAGATTGCAGCCTCTTGGTGAGGTGATTCTCCTTTCTTGTTTCATATTGACCTTGAATTGGACTGTAATAATAACTGATCTCAGCAGTGTCTAGTTAAGTTTTTGTTACCCAGCGAACTTTGCTTGATACTTTACTCTCTGCTAATCAGTTAGCTAGAACAATTAACGACTAGCTGATGATTTTGTGGTCTTGTATCTCTTGGTTTTTCTAAGTTCTTACAGTACTTTGTGTGGAATCACTCCAGGTGGCAAAAGAAGCTTCTGATATGGTTCTAGCAGATGATAACTTCAGCACTATTGTAGCTGCCGTTGGTGAAGGCAGGTCAATCTACGACAACATGAAGGCTTTCATCAGGTTTATTCTTGCTTTAGTTTTGTATCAGTTGTGAACTTACATTCTACAATTAGCATAACAGCATCGATGCCACATTTTTATGGAAGTCCCTGCTTAAAGAATCAATTTTATTACATGAGCTATAAGTGAGTTGGTAATCAGTCATATAAAAGGAGGCTTGAAAATTACTCATGGCAAAATGATTATAATGGTGGAAGTAAAATCACTTCATGGACATGATAGGCAAAATATGGGCAGAACGCTTTCGATTTTGCAAGTAAAGAATCAACAAAAGAGGGTTAGAATATTGCGTTGAGTCTTCTTTTCTCTTCTTGCAATTATTTTTTAACCACCTTTAACAGTACCTGAAAACCTTACGAAATAAGTAGAACTGGCTGTTGATCATATGGAATACAATGCACCAACATCTTAGATAGTCTTGCTACTATTTTAAGGGAAATTAGTTAGAGATGGCTGAGGTTTGTGGGGGGCATGGACATGTCTTGTTTATATAAATCCGCGTAATCAATCCCTATTATGTCTTCTATGGAAATAGATTTTTAACTGGAGCAATGCTATAACTCCATTATATATTAGCTGAGAAATAATTAATCCTTTGATGAAAGTGCGACTTTATCATTCTTGCTTAAATGAAAATTTCAGGTACATGATATCGTCAAATATTGGAGAGGTGGCCTCTATTTTCCTTACTGCAGCATTGGGCATACCTGAAGGCATGATCCCTGTTCAACTTCTCTGGGTTAATCTTGTTACGGATGGACCACCAGCTACAGCCCTGGGATTTAACCCTCCAGATAATGATATAATGAAGAAGCCTCCAAGAAGAAGCGATGACTCGTTGATCACTGCTTGGATATTGATCCGCTATCTGGTATGAGACTTTTTTCTGAATTATTTGAACCCTTGTTTTTATGTATATTATAGTGCAGCTTAATAAATAAACTCCATGTTCTTTGCAATTTGTTTGCCAAAGGTGATTGGGCTCTATGTTGGGATAGCAACAGTAGGCGTATTCATCATCTGGTATACTCATGATACATTCCTGGGCATTGATTTAAGTGGAGATGGCCATAGCCTTGTGACTTACTCACAGCTTGCTAATTGGGATCAGTGCCGTTCTTGGGAAGGCTTTACGGTCACACCTTTCACTGCTGGGTCTAATGTCTTCAACTTTCAGTCAGATCCATGTGAATATTTCCGTGCTGGAAAAATCAAAGCCTCGACTCTCTCCCTCTCTGTCTTGGTTGCCATTGAGATGTTCAATTCCCTTAATGCCCTCTCTGAGGATGGGAGCCTTCTGAGCATGCCGCCGTGGGTCAACCCCTGGCTTCTTCTGGCTATGTCTGTTTCATTTGGCTTGCACTTCTTGATATTATACGTGCCGATCCTTGCTCAAGTATTTGGCATCGTTCCTCTCAGCCTGAATGAGTGGCTCTTGGTGTTGGCTGTTTCTTTACCTGTGATTTTAATTGATGAGGTTCTCAAGCTTGTGGGAAGGTGCACGAGCAGATGGCGGTATTCAGGTGCACGAAGATCTTCAAAACATAAAGCAGAATGAGAATCGTGGAAAAGAAGACTTGGGATATGTGGAATTTTTTGCCCAGCCGTAGTTAAGAGTGACTTTTTCTCTGGCTGTTGGCTCCATTCCCGTTTAGAATGGCATTGAGCTCAAATTGCATGTTTAGTGCTTTACTGTCAATGGCAGCATTGTCATATGTTTAAACAGTAGGAGTTTCTTGGATCATATAGTTAACCCAATCTCATCTGACAACGTTTTTAAGATACGTGGATATTTTTCTTCTCCTCAAAGCTGAAGAAAGCTTTTTCAATGCTTTGTTTCGAGTTATTTTGCCCATGTTTTGGTTGTGCGGTAGATCAATTTCACTGTCTCTAGAAGCTTGATTGAGGCGTCGGTATACACGGCTGTTCGTTGTTCAGTTTGGTTCAATTTGATTGAGCCTGAAATGCTGAATGAAGCCTTGAAACTGAACCAGACTCATGCATTCGTCTCCATTAGCCAGTTGGTCGACCCTGAAGTATCTGGTTCCAGCACGATATGTTTTCGACGGATTCATCATCTGTGAGGCCTACCTAAATGATCTTGAAGTTTTGAGTTAATTTTTTCCCATTGCGAAATGAAGATCTTGAATCTAAGACTTAACATCAAAGCACATAATGCAAAAATTTGTGTCACATTCCCCTTTCGGGCTTCACCTTGTTTGCGAAACGACATTTTCGAACCATGTTGGTTGGACGAATCTTCCATTTTTATTTGGAGTCCGCGAATTTCTTTTATGGGGCCAAGCTTCTATTATCTTCGGTTACATATGGTTCTGAGTCTTGTTTTCTCAAGTTTTCGTTGGAGGCAACTACTTCATGTTTCAGTCTCTGTTTTCAAACTTGGAGTCTATTTTCCAAAAATGATCTGTTGTGCAGGAGGTAATCTTCTTTTCAGGTTTTGGAATGAAACAGTTCCCCTGTCCTGAACTTGAAGAGAAGATTTATTTCATTCGTGCTTCATGCTTAGATTGCCACTTTACATGAATACTAGCAAGCTGGTCAAAGTAGCCAGTCACTATCGACATGCAGCTCAAGGCTCAAGCACAGCTGATAACAGGTGTTTTTTCTTGCCTAGACTTCCCCCGCAGGCGCATGGTAGTAATTTGATTGCGTAGACTCGGTGCACACACGGACCGTGCCCAGTGAACCTGCCTCGAACAAGAAGTACGTGAAAGAAAATGAGGAAAGCCAACAAAAAACAGAAAAAAAAAAAAAACCACCGTGGTTAGGCAGCCAACAGTTGCTGTGATTGCTTCTCAAATTGGAAGTGGCTTCCTATGGAATCATCAGCACACCATGCGAAAATGCCTCCAATCTTTCCTTGGCTCTTCAGCTGATTGCAGGCTTGGAAGAACCCTTCACTAGGGCGGAGTCCTCCTCGCTCTGTGCTCATGAAACTGGCCAAGACTTGACCTCCTTCAAAATTAGAAGCTTGTTGTTTGTAGTAACTCTGGAACTGTGAAACACCGATGCTGTCGTATGCGTAGAATTGGAAGTTGACGTAGTCGATGGAACTCCTGTATTTCTTCCACACAGCCAAGTAATAATTTTGGATGTCTTCATACGGAGCTATTGACGCAAATGAGATTACCCTGCTCTTCTTGAGCCTTGTCACGAGCTGCCCGATGCAATCCTCAAAAATGCTAGGACTTGCCTTGAAGTGTTCTTAGTCGATGTCGATTCCGTCGAGGTGGTACTCCTTGATCATCCCCGTAACCGACAATATTGCATTCTGAACCCAGGAGTTTGTGGATTTTGGATCAAAGAAGGCCTTGCTGTTTCCTATGCTGTCTCCGCCCAAGCTGACGGCAAACTTGACATTCCTATGTTTCTGCTTAAAAGAAGCGATAGCTGAGGGGGTCAAATGGTTGGTTTCCCAGAAGAGGTTGAACATTCCGTTGGTCGGAGACAGGTTGTGTTTGCTCGTGTAGTCGACTGCAAAGGCGAGGATGAAGTGGAATTCGACTTCCGAGTTCACAGGGACGTCAGATAGTTGGATCGTAGCCAATTCTGCTCCAATGTACTCGCGGAAGAGCTTGGAGTTGGCGGCCGCAAATCACAACTTCAATGAGAAATGAAGCATCTGGAAAGATATCGCAGAAACCATTAGACTAAAATGCAAACTCAGTTGCTCAAGTTCATCACTTGAAAAGTAAGGAATCTACTCAGTGATTAACAACTTTTTCTCCTCACCCTCCCTGCCTGACAAATCATTTTTTCATCTGTACAACCATGTGAATAATCATCTTTAGTCGCCATAAGCGCTCACTTATTATGGTAGGGACGGCTAAAATCAAACATCATTCAAACTAGTAACACGAAACTTACTCACCATTGGAAGCGTACAGGAAGAGCGAGGAAATAGCTCTCAAGAGTGCACTGCGAAACTCCATATCTGCTCTGTGTAGTGTGTACACTCTGAACTCACCACCAGTTCGCCATCTGCAGATTCTTTATATAATAAGAGGGACCTGAACGTGTTGGCTGATTTCAACCTTGGCAATGTTTAGCTGCTTTTTAGTTTTAGCCGCCGAGGGATGTCCAGAAGTAGCACTTTCCTTGGCCACTAGCTGTCATGAAACTAAGTCCGGACAGGACACAGATTCCATCGTGACTGTTTAACTCGTCTGTCAACAGCGTAATGCATCTTGAATCTTGACGCCCGAATTCGACAGCATATTCTGGCCAATAAATATTCATCGATGACTCGAGAATCTGTGAAACACCGATGCTCAGCTAGTATTGATTTTTTTTCGTTCTCGCTATCGTATTTCTTTCTGTTACAGTCTAATTCGATAGAAAACCTTAGTATTATAGTAATCTCAACGTCTCAGGCCACCGAATCGATTGTTGATCTTGCCCAATTTGAGGAAGAGACCGAATCAATTGCTAAGACAGTAAAGAGAAAAATTGCCAATTTTTTTTTTTTTTTTGTCTTTTTTATGTTGGAGATTTTTCCCTTGTTTTCTAGAGTACAGTACTTGTTGGCCCATTATCTCATTAGGCCCTCCTAATAGCCCACATCTACAGGCCGAGGTGGACCAGCTTAGGCCCATGTTTCATGACTCGGGTCCAATAAATTCAACCGCTTTGTCACATTCCGAGTGCCAAATCATCATTAATCACACGTTACTCGCATAATTACATCCCGACTTATCACTTTAGGATATTTAGAGTTCTTTAATTGATTCACCATTTCCCCTTTCTTTTCCCTCTCATTTCTCTTGCTGCAAGTTGGATTAATCAACTGAATCCTCGCTGATCCACTCATCATTGGCCGAATTCGACTCGAATGTCCGCCCGTTTATTATTCACGTGAGTCGTTGGATCATATGACTCTTGCCAAATCTCACGCTCGCATGCATCATTTTCGCAAGGGTGCAGTCGGGTGAATGCGGAAATACTTCTTTGTGGTTTGTCCTTCCTAAAGGAGATTCGAAAGAAGTTCGATGAAATAACGACCGATTTTGAGAGGGAAGAATCGATTCCTCTTTCCAAAGAATTGTCAGTGAAAGGATCTCTCCGCGAGTCATGAGTTAGTGATGAGAAGTCAAAAAGGAGTGAGGTGAAGCATAAGCTGCATAATACATGGAGTACGCCTCAAGCCAATCCCCATGTGGTGCCACAGAAAGTGCAAGCTACTGCATGTCTCCGCCCTACTTGAGACAGGCGCTGACCAAGTGACCCTTCTTGAGCTTAGACTAGAGTATACATGAGGAAAGAATGATGGGTGAGAAATTTTCCAAATTTTTATGCGCATGTCTTCCAAATACCAAGTTGCCATACCCGGTTCGAGCGCGAGGTTCATAAATTCTGCATACGGTTTCTTACATAGATATGGTATAAGTTGCATCAAACACCAAAGCGGTTAATAGGGTCATGTCCCTCGCCAGTTTTCCTCGGTCCGTCCTTGACATTGATGGAACATGGCAGGTTTCGAGTGGTTTGATCGATGTACAAATTCAGTACATGGGGAGCCCCTTTGCCTATGACCCGCTGATTATCCTGTGTTTCAGAGGAAAAAGCAAGCAAAGTTGTCATCTTTCTGTTAAGCCTGAGCTAACCGTGAGTCTCGGAGGGACCTGAGCACACATTGCCAGTTTCGCAATCTTGCCAGAAGCAACTGCTTGTTAGGTAACCAATGCTTGTCTCTGGCAAAAGAGGGAAAAACAGAGACTGAAAAAGGCAAAGAGTGTTTGGGCTTGTTTCAACCAGAAGCTACTGAATTATGAGGCAGTGACAGTTGAATTACACAGAAAAGTGAGGGCTGCCAAAACAATTTTTGCGCACTCAATTGATAAATAAATCATATAAATGTAAAAAATTATACACCAAGAAAATGAAAAGAAAAATTGAAAAAGAAATTGGAAAGAAAAGGCATCGTGCAGGCTTCAAAATCATGTGCTCACTCACCATCACTCCTTATCACGTGGGGCAACTTTGCCACCACACCCCCCCAATCCCCACCTGTTCTCTCCTTTTCCCCAGTCACCCAATTCCTCACCACTTTACACTTGCTTTGGTTTTGGACATTTGCCCTGAAAAATTGCTTCTCCCTTGCAAACTACTCTTGCAAAGACACAGAGCCATTGTGAGAAAAAATTCACATCTTTTTGACAAGTGTTGCCCCTGTGCACCTCGAGCAGGGCCAGCCACGGGCTTCGCCTAATCTCAACTACCAAGTTTCGGTGGGATCGTTAGACACACGAGTTTTCTAACGATCTCGAAATCTTTCGCGAAATCCTATGCTTCACCCCCCTTGAACATAAGTCTCTCGGTCAGTTATTGCCGATGCTCGTGCTTCCGGTTTCGACGGCGGAGTTGCTGTGATCCGTACGTTATTCGCAATCAATTCTCCAGGTACACGACTCATGCTCTATTTACAGCACATGAGAAAAGATGGGTCCAAGCTGCAATTTTTTTCTGTTCCTCTGCCCAACCAGAAAGCCACCAAGCCCAGCAGAAGCATTTACATATTGTAGACTAAGCATTGTTAACAGAAGATCCTCACTACTCTGATCCTACGCGAAAGCATTCAATGAAATGCAAAGCATTTATGTCCTTTCTTGTGAGCACCTTCTTATACCTATTATGATCTAACGTGAATTTCATAAGATAGCATGATGATTTGAGAATTGATTATGAGAATATTAATATGTTATAGATATACATTTTTTTTTTTTTTAAGTAGACCCTAGAATAATTTTGATTAATTATAATTTTTTTTGTGTGATCTGAAATAAGCTGTTAGTCTTGCAGTCACTTAAAAATAGATACATAATCAATTCTCTATAAATGCCATGCTTGAGCTTCAAATGCCATGCTTGAGCTTCAAATGATTCTCGTACTTGCTTCTGCCACATGATGGGCCTGCACAGATGAACCAAATTCAATCCTCGCCAGTTTTGGAAGACACTCCAAACCCCCTTAAAACATACCTTCAAGACATGGTCAATTTTGTCTTCCTGGTTTTTAAGACGGAGTTATCAAACAGGGAAATCTTCAAACTTAGACGAGATTGTCCCCATCTTTGTCTACGCATGACCACAGTCTCAATGCTGCCACTGGACCCCACTCGTTCCGCTGGGGCCCCACGTTTCCTCATACAACATAGGGAAGGCCCAGGCTCAGAGGACGCTTGTCCAAACATTATTAATGGATTCCATTCTTCGCATTATTAACCGAACCATAATGCAAATTAAACGGTGAAGAGAGGTCAAAATTATAAATATGAGGAAATACAAGGGCATTATCCAGTTGACACGGGTTTTCAAAAAATTTCAAAAATGATTAACAAGCTCTCTCTCTCTCTCTCGCGTCCAAGGTGGTTCTTCAACGGTCGGATGCGAAAATCTAAATCGCGCTAACGCCGTCAACACCGGCCGTCAAATTCCGTCCATTCCTCTCTCCTCCTCATGAGCTCTCTCTCGCTCTCTACTCGCACAACGCCATTTTGCTCGTAGCGATCTCTCTCTCTCTCTCTCTCTACACTATCACCATTTGCATACACCTCACTGGCTCATACTGTCCCTCTCTCTCTTCCTCTCTCTCCATCTTCTTCTGCGACATCCAATCAGGAGCGCAGCTCTTCGCTGTCCGGCCATTGCTATAATCAGTAAGTTCTTCTCGTCATTGGATTGCTTGACTTCTTGCTGCTCTTGCGTTTTCTTAGATTCCGATCGCCCGTTTCGGAGAATCTCTGGCCTTACGATGCAAATCGTACCTAACTCCGATATGTGAACGCTTCATTCTTCGTCGCTGAGATGTAGATCGATGTTTTGGCTGTCCGGGAGCAATGACGGTGTTTGCGGATGGAGATTTGCGTAGATTATAGACTTTGATCGACTCTGCGAGCTGATGCTCATTGTTTTTGGATCGTTTCAGCTCCAGATTCTAGCTTAGTATTGATTCGGACCTCAAATTCAGTGCTTAGATTACGCGCATTGTGCTGATTCGCAGCCTTTCTTCATTTCGGTGTTTCTCTTTTAAATTCAGCTTTGTGCTATTTGCTGTTATTTTCTTCTCTAGCAGTGTTATGTAAGGTGTTTGACTTGTTCCGGTACTTTTAGGAGAAGGATTTTCGGTCATTTGAGCTGACTCGCTGGGAACCAGGTTATAATTCGTACGTGGGACGACATTATAGGTATGGACTCTGCTCAGTCCCTGCAGAGAAGGGGAGGTTTGGTCTCCCTTTCCCCATCACAGACTCCGAGGTCCAGTGATAAGTCAGCGCGGGATCTGCGCTCGGCCGACTCCAATTCGAGCAACAAGTATGATAAGGATAAGGGTGTAAACGTGCAGGTTATAGTGCGTTGCAGGTCAGTTTATTTCAAGTTCTCATTATTTAGATTTGATTTTGTTCTCTCTCACCTCTTTATTAGCTCACAAAGTGGATGATTCAGTGACCGGTCTTGCAAATTCTTGTATCTGGTTTTGTAGACCACTGAATGATGATGAGTTGAGAATACATACACCCGTGGTGGTCTCATGTAATGAGGGTAGGAAAGAGGTTTCTGCCGTCCAGACTATAGCCAATAAGCAGATTGATAGAACCTTCATGTTTGACAAGGTTAGTATCAATCCTTCGAATTTCCTGTTCTTCCGGTGTTCTTCATACTCGAACAGAAAAAAAACAAAGAGAGAAATACTAATGGTTCTGTTTCGCTGATTATATGTGGGTTCACACTCCTAGTTACAGACAACCGTGTATCCATGCATGCAATTACCATTAGCTTTCAGTTCGGTACTTGAAACTCGTGGTATATTACTGACATATCCAGAGGATTTACCTCAGCTTGAAATTTGCTGGATTGTTGGACTGACTTTACTTCAACACTACCTGATCTATTTTTTGCACTCGACTCTAGTCTTCTGACCGGCAGCTGAATGCTGTAACACGATACAGTGAATATGTACATTGTCCTAGCGCTGAGGTTGCATTTTCCTAGTGTAGAGATTGACTAATTCCTTTCACAGGTATTTGGTCCCACATCCCAGCAAAAGGACTTGTTTGATCAAGCTGTGTCGCCGACTGTGTTTGAAGTGCTTGAGGGCTACAACTGCACTATTTTTGCCTATGGTCAGACAGGAACAGGGAAAACATACACAATGGAAGGAGGTGCCCGAAAAAAGGTTGAGCCTTGAGCATGACTGGTGAAAGTACAAAGATGTGGTTGTTTTTTAAGTTCTTTCTGATTTTTCCTCTTGTACTCTGTAGAATGGAGAATTCCCAGTTGATGCGGGGGTTATTCCTAGAGCAGTCAGGCAAATATTTAATATACTGGAAGCACAAAATGCAGAATACAGTATGAAAGTTACATTCCTAGAGCTGTACAATGAGGAGATTACAGATCTGTTAGCTCCTGAAGAATGTTCCAAGTTCACTGATGACAAGTCTAAGAAACCCATAGCTCTTATGGAAGATGGGAAGGGAGGTGTGTTTGTTAGAGGCTTAGAAGAAGAGATAGTGTATTCGGCAAACGAGATCTACAAGATACTGGAGAAGGGCTCTGCCAAGCGGCGCACAGCTGAGACTCTTCTCAACAAGCAAAGCAGTCGTTCACACTCCATATTTTCAATTACAATCCATATTAAAGAATGTACTCCAGAGGGAGAGGAGATGATTAAGTGCGGGAAGTTAAATCTAGTTGATCTAGCTGGTTCTGAGAACATTTCACGTTCTGGTGCCAGAGAGGTACATATACATGACACTTCTTACTAGAAAGCGAAAGATGAAAGGATGTACTTGAAGACATAAATATTGTCCACGTTTTATGAATTTAAGTGCTGAGCTTTGCTGAGCAATATGGCAATCTATACTCTGTAATACGGCAATCCATACTCCGTATGCAATGCCAGATAATACAAGTTACCTACCCGGCATGGTAAAGGGGCTTACTCTTGCAGGGCAGAGCTAGGGAAGCTGGGGAAATCAACAAAAGCTTGCTCACACTCGGACGAGTTATTAATGCACTGGTTGAGCACTCTGGTCATATTCCATATAGGTGAGAGTGAGACTTATGATGTATCACACGAACTTCTGTTTTTGCGTAAGCTAGCTGCTCAAGTCACTGAAGACATTGATTGGTATATCAGGGATAGCAAACTAACAAGATTGTTGAGGGATTCCCTTGGAGGAAAACGAAGACATGCATCATTGCTACAATATCACCATCCGTCCACTGCTTGGAAGAGACACTCAGCACTTTGGATTATGCACATCGAGCGAAAAATATCAAGAATAAGCCTGAGGTTAGTAATTTAAAATGGTCACTCATAATTACCTTCATTCTTTTAGTCTTATAGTAAAATGCTTTAATATTTTTTCGATTTTATATAATTTTCACTCATTTAATTGTTTGAATGGGGCTCTGTGTCAGGTTAATCAGAAGATGATGAAATCTGCAGTGATCAAGGACTTATACTCTGAAATCGATCGTCTTAAGCAAGGTAGGCTTCTTTATTGCTTTTCCAAAAGGGTCCTTTTTTGGCTAAAGGCTGATACTATAAGAAATGATTGGCTTGCTGAATAATATGTTTGACCACACAAATGTTTTCATATGTTAATATAGAGGTATATGCTGCAAGAGAGAAAACGGAATCTATATACCACGAGACCGCTATCTTCTTGAAGAGGCTGAAAAAAAGGTTTGCGCTTCTCATCATAATACTGCACCAGTATTCTGTAGAGCGAGCTTTCGATTACGAAGCTATATGTTTTTAAGAACTTTATGGTGGTTAACTTGGTCCTCTATATCTCTCAGGCTATGGCTGAAAAGATAGAACGGATGGAACTCGAAACAGAATCTAAAGAGAAGGTTAGTATTCAATGCAGGGTATGTTCCACCACCATTAAATGCAGTCTGATGGCACTAAACAGACATATGGGTCTTGATATCTGAGCAGCAACTCATGGAGGTCCAGGAGCTCTACAATTCTCAGCTACTTTTGGCCGCAGAGATGGGCAATAAACTCGAAAGAACTGAGGTATCATGCATTTTATGTTTTATTTCATGGAATCAATATATGCCTTATTGCTTTGACCCGTTCAAGACTTTGATGTTCTTGTTCAATTACAGAAAAAGCTCGAGGAAACTGAACATTCACTTTTTGACCTCGAGGAGAAGCACAGACAAGCAAATGCAACAATAAAAGAGAAGGAATTTCTGATATCGAATCTCCTTAAATCTGGTAAAGCATTCTCTTTCAATTAGTTATCTGTACAAAGTTACCTTTACAACTGAAGATCTGCATTGAGATGGGTCATTTGTCTGAATGAGGCGTTTGATGAATACATTCCTCTAGATGATTATAAATGACTGAGAATCCATTTTCTATTTGAGTTAAGTTTCAATCTTTTAGGCTAAAATAAATCTAGAATGGTATATTTGTCAATCTTACTTTACTGGGAAAATCTGCAAAAGAAAATTTGTTTTTCTGCTAAAATTACTGTACCAAGGTATGTCATGACGACAGTTAAATAAAGGGAAGTCCTCTCCTCTTCATAGGTGCTTCAGCAAACCTATCTTCGTCCTATTTGATCAGTTCTGCTGTTGTCAATTTCAATTGAAGGCCTCAAGCTCTGATAATGTGCGATCAATTTTTATATGGTAGGATTTCAAATATTATTAATTGTCTGTTTTCAGAAAGAGTACTTGTTGATCGCGCATTTGAGATACGAGCGGAGTTGGAGAATGCCGCGTCAGATGTTTCCAGTTTATTTGCCAAAATCGGTTAGTGTTGAAGTTAACTTCATTGTTCTCTGTAGTCTTGTAATGTTGACTGTACTTATTGGGGACATTTGTTACAGAACGCAAGGACAAAATTGAAGATGAAAACAAAATACTCATCCAGAATTTTCAATCCCAGCTCAGTCAACAGCTTGAAGCATTGCATAAGACTGTGGCCGCTTCTGCGACACATCAAGAGGAGCAACTGAAGGACATGGAAGAAGATATGCAGTCCTTCGTGTCCACAAAATCAGAGGTTAGATCTAGCTGGGTGAGCGCATAAATTCTTCATCATTGTAACTGACCTAAGTGAGTTACATTGCATTTGATATTTTGTAGGTCACTGAACAACTTCGAAAACGACTCAGAAGACTCAGAGAGGTGTACGATTCTGGTGTAAAAAATTTGGACAATATAGATGGGGAGCTTGATGAGAATTCTCGATCCACTTTTTCAAGTCTCAATTCTGAGGTTTCTAAGCACTCATGTAGACTTGAAGAAGTAATTATCTACTCCGTAATTGCCGTCTTGGATTACACCTTCCTATTGTCTACTGTGATCTGATTAGCCTTCATGTGCACGGTGCAGCTCTTCAAAGGAATTGCTTCGGATGCTGATACACTACTAAATGAGCTTCATCATAGTCTTCTCAAACAAGAGGAGATGCTGATATCGTATGCACAGAAACAACGCGAGGTTTTTACTTTGTTGCTTATGCTTCAACTCTCAAGTGGCTTCAGTATTTCAAATTGTAATCTTAACAGATCTTTCTTTCTAATTGTAATGGAACAGGCGCATACAAGAGCAGTGGAAACTGCAAGATCAGTTTCTAAAATCACAGTCAACTTCTTTGAGACTCTGGACATGCATGCGACCAAGCTAAACCAGATCGTGGAAGATGCACAAACCGTAAATGATCTAAAGCTGTCTGAACTTGAGAAGAAATTTGAGGTGGTTAATGTACTATATTCAAGGTCCCTTGTGTATTAAAGAAACAGAACCACCTGAATACCACTAATATTACTTCGGTTGTGGTGCTTATAGGAATGTGCTGCCAATGAAGAAAGGCAAATGCTAGAAAAAGTGGCAGAGCTGTTTGCAAGTTCAAATGCAAGAAAGAAGAAGCTGGTACTAGCTGACTATTAGATTCATAGGAAGGACGACGTTTTCTTCAATTTTATGTGGCTATGCGTGCAGCACCTCTTATTTGCCTACAAGTATCAAACATGTGATTCTCTATTGACAGGTTCAAATGGCTGTGCAAAATCTTCGGGAGAGTGCAACTAGCAGAGCCGCCAAACTGCAAGAAGAAATGTCAACTATGGTAGATTCCGCCTCGACTGTGAAGGAAGAATGGACCGTGCACATGGAAAAGACAGAGTCGCAATATAATGAGGACAACTCTGCTGTGGAAGTTGGGAAAAAGGCTCTGGAGGAGGTGCTCCAGAACTGGTATGGTTCAATGAAGCCAACACTACTTTAGCATTATGCTGCATAATATCTTCCAGTCTTTTCGCTTTCATCTTCATTTCCTTGTGACTTCTTTTTTTCTATTTGGCTTCTGTGTCTTCTTAAGTATCACTAATGGTTTGACCAAAAAAAAAAAGTATCACTAACGGACAACTGGCCGTGCAGCTTTAGGAAGACAAAAATGGGTGCAGAACAATGGAAGAATGCCCAAGAATCTTTGATCAGTCTAGAGAAGAGGAATGTGGCTTCTGTCGATTCCATTGTTAGGTAAACTTCCTCCTGGAAACATTTTCATTCTAAATCATTTACAAATTCCTGATTCGTTATTTGGCATTTTTGTGCTTTTCTTCTCAGGAAAGCTGTTGAAGTCAATCAAAACCTACGTGCTCAATTTTCTTCTACTTTGTCTGCTACACTTGATGATGTTGATGTTGCAAACAGTGACATACTGTCATCAATCAATGGTCAGTCTTCAGTTTCATGAATGCACCATCTCCTATTAGTGGAGCCATTTCTGCCCTCCAGATAATTAATCATTCATAGTGAGTGTCCATCTTTGCAGATTCGCTACAGCTTGACCAAGATGCATGTGCAAACCTCAAATCTGTAATTGCGCCTTGTTATGGGCATATGGGGAATTGAAGGGTGGCCACTACGACAAAATTTTGGAGATCACGGAAGATTCAGGGAAATGTCTTCTCGAGGAATATGAGGTAAGAGTTTCAGTGTCCACTCTCCCTGCATGCGTGCGCCCACGCAAGCCTGTGCACGTCGTGGGAGTCCGTGTGCATTTTCGTCCTGCGCATGTTTGCACAGTGTGCATTTGTAACACATAAGAGGTATATTTTGCCATCTTTTTACTCATTCAGCAGCTAAACACTTGCTGTGATGCAGGTGGATGAACCGACCTGCTCAACACCAAGAAGGAGACAGTTTAATTTACCTACCATCTCGTCCATTGAAGAACTGCGAACTCCTGCTTTCGAGGAACTGCTCAGATTATTCTGGGATATGAAATCTTCAAAGCAAGCAAACGGAGACACGAAGTACGTTCTGGGTTTAAATGAGTCGGCACAATCAGTAAGGGACTCCAGACTTCCACTCACAGCTATCAACTGAAGAGCTTGGGAAGAGGAAGTTGATGATTGTGTGTATATAGTATATAAATTCTCTTTACTTTTTTACCTTTGTTTTACGGACCAAGTTCATTTATTGTTTAGTCCTATGTTTGTTTTTTCTTCTTGGAAAAGGAGGAGTATGTACCAGCATGTTCTCTTTCAATTTTTTATGCACGAGGAAATTCCAGTTCCTGTGCATATACAGTATCTGGTAGGTCATTCCTAGCAAGGATTTCTTTGCATACACGGACTTTTTTAGTGGATTATCCACATTACTCTTTTCAATTTGCTTGCATGGGTTCTTAGGAGTTATTGTCGACAAGGAAAATAACACAGCGAGAATCCATGCAATTATGCTGTAGCCCAAAACAAAAACAACAAAAAAACCTAATTTTAGCATTTATCCCAATTATATCCAAAATCTTTTGAGTTAATATCACGAAAAATCTCAAACTAATGCACTTGTGACAAATTTACCTCAAATTATTTTGTTGATCATGTAAAACCCCAAACTAGTACATTTGTAATAAATTTATCTAAAATTATTTTTTTTACCATAAAAACCTTAAACATACACACGTGATAAATTTGACCTTCCGTTAGTTTTCATTAAATTTTACAGTCAAATTGTTGAGTTAGATAATACATGACAGTGATGGGTGTCTTTCTTTCGAGGTTTTTACACTTTTGTTTATCAAAGATGTATCAATTTAAGATTTTTTAACGAAAAATTAATTGGGGGTAAATTTATCTTGTATATCGGTTTGGCTTAAATTTATCACAAGTGTACAAATTTAGGATTTTTGGTGATAAAAAAAATAGTTTGAGGTGAATTTATCACAAATGTACCTATTTTGGATTTTACATGGTCAAAAAAATAATTTAGGAAAAATTTGTTAAGTGTACTTATTTGATTTTTCGTGATAAAAAATAGTTTTGTAAATTTATCATAGATGTCCTAATTTGAAATTTTTCGTGGTGTTAACTCTAACTTTTAGTATCTCATAAAAACATTCAACTTTTTTTGTCCTAATTCTACCACCATTAGCCTACCGTCCATAATTATCATTAATTAATCTTAAGTGACATTTTTGAGTTGTTAATGAATTACACTTTAGCAAACCGATATGAAAAACCCCCAACTTCTATTCATTTATTGCTTCCCTACATTGATGAAGAGATACATAGACACTCATGCGAAAGTTGTACAATGAATTTGAATTCTTCCCGCATGGTTCAATAGAAAGTTATTAATTTAGACTGCAATTTGATTATTTAGACAAATGATCTCAAAAATTGAGGCCGGAAACTCACTGTTTTCGAACTTAAAAAATTTATTGGTAAGTCATGGGCAAGAAAATTCCAATCACATCGGATCCCGAAAATTTGGAACTAGGACGAATAGTCGGTACCGATTCGGTGAGACAAAAAGTAAAATTGAAAATTTTTGCGACTAAAAATTATTTTGAATATAATTGCGCCATATACCGCCAAAAATATCAAATTTGAAAAAAACCCGAATTAATGAGTTTTTATAAAACTAAAAATTGAATGTAGTCAATGGACAGATGCTTAAGGGAGGATTTTTTTTTTTTTAGTTACGGTGCAACGTAAGACCTCTCAAGGACAATCTATTTTGTAAAGAAAGTCCGCAAAAAAAAAAATCGAGAGTGAAAAAAAACCTAAAAAGACAAATAACATTTTCCTGTTGTCACATTAAACTATTGAAAAACAACTATTCATAATCAATGTTAAGAATGAATCAGCATTGCCCATGGTAGAAAATATGTAGGCAAAATCATCCTTTGCAACTTAAGGCAATGGACATCTGAGGATGTTCGACCCGAAAAAATACAGGAAGAAACTCGAGGAGACGCCGAGACGAGGCGTGTAAAACAGTTAACTTCTTTTACCGAAACGACCACTGGCATATACCCAACAGTCATCTTCCTTTTACCAAGACGATGTCTCTACGTCCTTCAAATTGCTGTGCATCGTGGAGAATCTCCTAACAAACTACACATGCAAATCTGGAAGCTTCAAGGGTTTCTGCATAACCCCGGGCCGGTCACCTCATGTTAACAACAACAATAATAAACTAAGCCTTGTCCCACTAGTGACCTCATGTTAAGGATGTCAAAAATATTTACATGGTAAACAATCTCCGCAAGTGGTTGAATACCATGAGCTTCTCATCATGAATGCAACATGTCAACCTTTGTGACTTGGAAGTGGGCTGGAAGTAATCACATAAACAAATCAGAGAGAAGCAAAAGTATGGGTAAGATCAGGTGTATAAGGATGGCTGTAAGCCCAAACAACTCATTCAGGTACTCCAGAAACTAAAATAGATCAACATGCAAGTTTTGCACCTTTACTGAACAATCACCCTCAATGGCAAAGACCGTGCTTCTCGGCATCGGAGAACCTGAAGGCTGCAAATGCATCAGGGACTGCTAGCTTTATTACGTTAACCCCAAAGCAAGTACACTAGCAGCACAAAGGCACCACGCAAGACTGCATATGAAGAAAGGATAGTAAATCACTTGCTTCTTGACCCCATGCTAAAAAAAGTTCACCATTTCAACCTCAAGATGCTAAATCAAACATGATGGGTTTGAAATGCAGAAAGAACCTCGTAGGTCACACCAGCAGCAATATCGCAGAATTTTCTTTTTAAAGATGTTGATACAGCTGTAGTTATCCCTTTTCTACCAAAAGTACATTTTTTTTCCAAATGACATCATTCAGTTAACACACACATACATACTCATAACCTACACTGTAAACATGAGGCCAATTTGGTGCCTTCATTAGGATAAATTTGAGAAACATAGTAAGATCAATCACAGAGAGAGAGAGAGAGAGAGAGACACAGAGAGAGAAGCAACAGGACCAAGAAGGGGAATTCCTAATCAATATACACGTAAACCAATTGGTTACACTAACGTCGAGTTGAACTGCAATAATATAATCTGATATTGCATCGTTTCTACGATAAGGGCAATCTGACAACAAAAAGTACCTGACATATTCCTCAAAACAAGTCAGAACTTAAGAGTCCAACTTCCCTATCTCTCCCAAAACTCTCATCGTCAAAATCTTCATTGGTAGAATTTTCTTGACACAGCAATTTATTTTCTTGTGTCGGGTTGAAGTCCAGACTTTCCCATCCAATTGACGGACCTTGATGGATATTTGCTTGCTCAGTAGAATTACATATGCCATCATCTACATCCTGTCCCATGTCATCGCACAGAGGCTCCACTGCTTTGTCATCCTCGGCACAAAATGGCTCAGCGTTAAGATCTGAACACAAATCAAATCCAGTTTGTTCATCAGGTACATGGTAAGCGACAGTCACTGTTCCTTGGTCAGATTGCTCTGGACCATCTTTTCTTGGCCTTTTCCATTTCTTAGTAGATGATGTCCCATCATCCTCAAAGTCTTCTTCTTCCCTTTCCCTATGTAAGTACTTCCACAGTTTCCTTTCGCCATCGAACTGTACACAAGGATCACGTTCGTAATGCAACCGATCCAGGGCTCCACTAACAACCTGATTAACCTGCGCATCAGAAACATCCTCAACAACAAACTGGGAGTCTCTGATCAAAGTACAAACATCAGCACGGGTGCCAATACTTCCAGGCAATCTGGCAGCAGCATCTCTTACAAGGCACAAAATAGTAACATGCGGAGGACGATCACGTTTGAGCATGAAATGATCCCGGGCTTTGATGTTGGCTTACCGCCACACCTTCTCAAAGGAGCAACAATAGACTTTTTTACCATCAGCAGCTGTGTAAGAGAATGCTCTGTCAGGAATTGAGTACCTCAAGAATTCTTCTTTACGAAAATAAGCTCTCACTTCCTCAGAACTAGGAGTAATAGTGTTGAGACTCTTCTGGGCTCTAAGGTCGCGGAACCTATCCTTCTCATCCAAATTAAACTGCAGCAAGACCAAAGGTGGGGGAGGAAGACTACCTATTTGTTGCAAGGTTTCTTGACCACTTTTAAGCCAATTTGCAAACGAATCGACAAGCTTGACAAGCATTTTGTGTGGCAGGCCCCAAGCCTCAGGAGAAGTTACTTCCTCAATGGTATCATGATCCGATGGACTAAAGGACACTGGGCCAATCCAGGACCAACTTTTCGTGGATTTCTCGAACACTACTAGTGCCTTCCAGCCCTTGGCCCCTAAAGGTGCTGTTCTCGATGAGAAGATTTTCAAAACACCTCTTACCAAATCCTGAAGTGGCTCCTGTGTCTCAAGAATACAAGGATCCCCAGGGTTTGATCTCACACGATTCACAATCTCCTGGATGGTAAGAGAAGGAACATTACCGTCCGCAGCATGCTCTGAATTACTGGTAGCCATGCTCTTCTGAGAGAGTGGCTCATTGTCCCCCACCTTCATGTTCCCCATTCTGATCTTCCATAGGTTTGCCGATGGCTATGGAGTCTTCCGGAAGCAATGTAATCATCGCCATTCGAACTGCTGAAAGAAGATGTACTATGGAGAATGAGAACCCTGTATGTACTGTTGGCGTGATCAAAGTAAATGTTTTTTCTTTGGTTTGCTCTCAAACTCTACATCTGTAACTCCGGTCTCCATGATGGGCATATCCGCAATTTCATTATCTGAAGGACCATTATCAGCATCTGGCTACTTTTATTCGTCTCTTTGAAGAGCTGACATCATCATTTTGCTGCTGAACGTCAGCTTGCAAGCCACGATTCTCATTGCGATCGTCCCTGTACACAACATCCTCCTTTATTTTCCGCTTCTTATTCATTGACTTGGACCCAGGGAAAGTGCCCTGTAATCTTTCATGATGATCATTCAAATATGCTTCGGCTTTCTTACCTTTATTCCCAGATTGATACAACTCATTATCTGGTGACAAACGTTGCTCCATTATCACTTCATCTTCTTGTTCAACGATGTAAACACCATGGCTCACATCAACTCTCTGCTTTCTCCCAGATGGGTATGCCTTCGATGACGAAAAGTTGTGCCTCTCACCAGGTTCGCCCTGCGTTCGTCTATTCTTGCCTTGGAATTTCCTCCTATCATCGTCAACAGAACTGTAATTGTAACTGCTATCCATGACTCTAGCAGAATTCTTAAGAAAGGTTATCTTGCATTTTGCCCTTATGCTTTGCTTTCAGAGTGTAGCTTTCTTCCTCTGGGATATAAATCTCTTCACCCCAATTACCGGAGTTATTATATGCATGCATGGTACCCTCAAATGGCCGTGGATTTTCTTCCATGTCATTCGTAAAAGGTTCTCCCTTTTACCATACATCACAGACTTCACCCCAGCAGAGCGGAAACATCCGTGATACCGCCTGGATAAGCAAACTCACTTCCCATCAAATGAGTGCTGTCTTCATCATCGGAGAGATCTGATGGAGTCTGACTCTGTGACATCACCATTGAGTCCCATGCTATTGCCTCCTCAATACTGCCAAATCCGGTCCCTTATTCTTTCTAGAACTCCCTCGGCCCTTCCCCTGTGAAAACTTTCCTTTGACATCAGAAGGTAAGAACTGATGGTTGAAACTCGGTGAATAATCTGTCAGAGGTTTCAAACTAATGTTAGGGGATTCCCTCGCCGCACTCCATTTCTTGCTCTTAGCATTACCCTCATCGAACTGCAAATCCGTAGATAAAGCTTCTCCCTTACTCCTGCGACCAGAAAAATCCGCTCGATTTCCCTTAAACGGCAGTTGTCGACCCACGGCCTTTGACAGACTTGTTCTGATCTTCAGCAGCAAAATTCTCGACATTTTCAAGGTAGATGGATTTTTTGGCATAGTCTTGCGAAACTTTCAAATTAGGCGGCTTTACAGCTAATGTCTTCGATACTGGAGATTGATTAATAGGTTTACTCCTCCCATAGATATGCAAATTGCCCTTGGAGGACAGAGGCAAACCCACAAAACCGTCAGCAGTAAAATCGTCACTTTTAAGAAAATCATTCTTCTTCTCAGCTTTTACAAATGCAGGCTTGTCTATCAACACACTTCTAGAGATGCTTGGATCTCTTCGAGGGACCCGCACCAAATATAGGGTCCTCAGCTTCATCATCGCCTCTTATCAGGTCTCTTTTTCTGAGGGCAGCCCCTTTATCAAACCCTGCAACCTTACTCAGACGAGAGGAACTACTGAACCATATGGACCAGCCCTATAATCAGGACCTTGGTCACTAGAAGGAAAGCTGCCTGCTAGTTCTTTTGCTGAAGGTGTCTTTGAACGTCCCAACTTCAGTGTCCCTTTCGGATTTTTTTTTTCGTTGAGGAGCCACCACCTGCTCTTGCAAGGGCGATTCAAAAGTCGGAGCTGCCATGTATGGAGAATTGCGAGCCATTTTCTGTGAGATCTTTCTGTCCTGGCCCTTCTTACTCCACAATGCTTCACCCGAGTCTTCTCTCCCTGATGGAGGATCACTGTCCATGTCTTCTTTCTCAGACATCAAGCTCTTCTGAGTCTTCATTATGTTTAGGACTCGTAACTTCTCTTCGATACTATACCCCTGCAGTTTTTCCATGCATCCCTTATCTGACATAAATTACTTACCATGCAGTTCTGATGTTTCCTTACAAGATGGTAGTGCTGGCCTTCTGAAAAGAATGCAATCCTTCCCGATAAAGGGCAACCCTTGGCTCACACAAACCTCCCTTCAACATGTCAAACACCTTTTTTTTAGAGGGCTACCAAAATGAATGTTGCAGCCTGTGAAGAGTTCTTTCAAGGTAAGCATGTACGTCTCTTGGTCCATATCAGGCAAGTACTTTGTAAGGCCTAATCTTTCATCCTCAGTGAGCAACTCGTTCCACACATCAACAGATAAAATATCCTCCAATCCAGGAAGATCGTACAGCTCAAAGGAAAACTGCAAGTCTGACTCTCAACTTGGCAAAACTCCGCCCCAGTCTCGCCCAATTCCAACAAATCAAAGTCGTCGGACCCTGCCCCGGAATCGGCATCGTCGAATTCATCATCCTCATCGGACTCAGCAGCTGAGCTCCTATGAAGAATCTCATCCTCATCACTCGACATACTCTCCCTACTGACAGGCGAAAAATCCGAATCGGACACCGATACCTTGAAACTATTCTTCTCAATTGCCATGGCCCATCACATCCAATAACAGCACAAACCAAAGATTTATCCCACTCACTGTCACAAATTCCAAAAACGCTTCAACTCCGCTAATCTGGAGCCAAACCATCTCCGACTGCGGCAAGAAAAACGCAAACCAATGTTCAAAATTGCCACCCAGGGACTAAAAATTAACAACCCAAAATCCAAAAGTCGATCAAGAACGTACAAAGTGACTATTGCATAAACATCCAAAAATACGGAATTATGACCAGCAACGAAAACGAGAGAAAAACGAAAAAGCTAAAACTCGATCAAGAAGTACCTAATTGGAGATGATGCCGAATTCACGGAGAAGAATACCAAAGCTTGAACCTTGAGGCGTCGAGCAGGGTCAGAGGAGGAGAATGTGAGCAAACCCTAGAGGAGAGAGGCAAATAAAACGCGTGGGTATGCGTCTACAGAAGGATACAGAGAGAGAAACGATGAGGACGATGATGAAGTCCGATGACAAAGGGACGAAGAAGACGATGGGACGTGGAGAGGCGAGGGCCGTGCGATTGGGGTTGTGAAAGAAGACTGAAAAGGGCCAGCGACAGAGGGAGGGAGACGGTGAGAGAGAACAAGGGGAAAGAGAAGGCGTGTGCTCGGAGGTGGAGAGAGAGTGGAAAAGGGTTCGGTGAGAGAGACGAGACGACTCACCGAGTCACCGAGGTAACTCGGCGAGTCGGCGAGACAATCTAGTCCCGTTCCACGGTTGCGGGTGATCTCCGCTTTGCGGCCGAGGTAGTAGCCTACGTCGTTTTGCCGGCGTTGTGCGTTATCCTATATGAATAGAAAACTCTATTTTCATGTGATGGGATAACAGAAAAGGGAGAAAAAATAATTTGGTATTTGGCAAACCGTTTTAGAGATGTTTGTTTTTTTTTTTTAAATTATCCTTGAAAACTAAGCTTCTTTAATGAATACGGAACTGAAAATTCAATTGATGTGAGAAGGATTTCGGGTAGAACTTAGAATCCGGAATCGAACTTGTGGAGAACCTATCCGGTTCCAGGTTCTAAAATATCTAAGGGAGATCTCGGGTTCAAAAATTAAAGAACATGTTCACTACGGATAGATTTTAGGTAGATAAAACTTGGAACACGGAACAAGATTTCGCCTATTTATTAGCATATGTATTTGTGTGATCTGCGATATTTCATAAAGTTCGATGATATGTGTGTAATTTAAACCATTAATCTCGAGGTTACATTGCGACAATATTTATGGCTGGGCCGTTTACTTTGTTAATGTTTCATATTTGTTCGTGTGCTTAAATATGAGTAGTAGTCGCGTAGGTTATAACGACAAGTGGTTGCCGATAAATATGTTGATTCACTGTAATCATTCAATTAATAAATACAAGTGAAACACGAGTAGACCCTCGAGCTTATATGAGCTGGGTTCCAAGTTTGAGGTTCCAAAAATGATAAACGCGTTACGACGGGTAGGTTCCGGATTGAGGTGGAATCTAAGGAATCAAAATCGCTCACCTCTAAAAATTTAGTCGATATTAGAAAACAAAAATTAATGATGATTTTATGAAAATTTTCAGGAGCATTGAAAACAAAGTTCTTACTATGATGTTTTTCACATTTACTATGATCTTACCCGTCTGATTACAAATATAAGAGAAAACTCATGCACAGAAAAGACGAGAAGATTTTAAAGAAAAAAAAATTAGTTAATGCACAATGCAAGTTTTTAACATTCATTCTGTTGAATGCATCCAAACAAAGATATGAGCAACCAAGAATTTAACGAGAAACTATCAGTTTTGACGAATTAAGAAGTAGACAGAAGGGATGAAGATGGGAGTATTTTTAAAGAAAAAAAAAATCATCTATTCATAGTACAAGTTCATTAACATAAGTTTTGTTGAATGTGTCAAAGCAAAGATATGTACAACCAAGAATTTGATAAGAAACTATAACTTTTTTTTTATGAATTAAGGAGATCGAAGGAATGAAGTGGCTATAAAACAAATTTGAAGATCATCTATTCGTTGTGTATAAATAATTATTATATTAGGTTAACTTCCACTACTGACCAATAAAAACTATCACTAGAAAAAGTTGGCACGTCAAGTGAATGGAATTTCAAAACACTGCTTTGTTTGGAAGCGACTATCGTGGAGGGGATACTGGACGTAATTCGACCCAAACTCCATTCCCAAATCTCTAAGCCAAGTAGTCTTTTGTACACAGTTGACCAACCTCGAGGTCAAAATTTCAGCCACCAAAACATTTTTTTTTTTTGTCAACGAGCCCGAACATAGGCACAAATGAAAAATATCACTGAAAATCCTAAATTTTACCCTTTTGACACTAGTAGGCATAGCTTAGGACGTTTGGTGGTAAACGGAGTATAATTTAGTTCCATGGTACGGATTTGGAGATTTTGGCAACACAAGAATTTGGGGGTACTAACATAGTTCATGAATTTTTTGTTACACACACAAAAGTTCTGGGTAATAATGTTGAAGTGGGCATACTTTTAGGGTTTGGGTGTAAATGTGTGGTATCCAACATGGAGGGTTAAAAAGAAACTTCATTTTTGGAATTAAAAAAAATTAGCTTGGAAATGGGTAAATTGTTTAAGAAACATTGTTTTTGATAATTATCTTTCGAAATAGGCTGCTTTAATAAATACCGAACTGAAAATTCGATCTCCTTTGGAAAAAATTAACTCAAATTTTGCATGATAAGGAGAATTTCTTACTAATTTGAACCATCGTTCAACCCCTTCTTTAATCACGTGGGATTATATTTCATGTAAACAGTACATAAAGATTATTATGAAAATTTTTAGGAGATTCGAAAGGTGAAATTTCCATTCAAGTTGGGTTTTTGTGGAACACAAGGATCTTATTACATTGTTATTTACTTTCTCTATGGTCTTACTCATCTGTTCACAGATATATGAGAAAAATCGTGCACTAAAAATTCGAGGAGGTTTTAAGGGGAAAATCAGTTAATTGATCATGCAATTTTATTCGCATAAGTTCCATAGAATGTTTCAAGCAAGAATATGAAAATCAAGAATTTAATGAGACAGAGAACTATGAGTTTTGATGAATTAAGAAGCGGATAGAAGGAATGAAGACCTCAAAATTTTTGAAAATTGTCTATTTCTTTATGTCTAAATAATTTTTAGGATGACAATGGATATTTTCACATGTCTTATAATTGATAATAAAATAATATCAGCTTAATTGTCACCAGAAAAACGTTGGCATTGTAAGTGAATGGAATTTCTAAGCCCAAACTCCATTCCAAGTCTCTAAGCCCAATAGTCTTTTGTATACATTTTACCGACCCCAAGTTGTAATTTCTGGCCACCAATTTTTTTTGGTCAATGAGGCCGAACACAGGCCCATGAACAGAAACATAGATCTATTTTTCTTCTTGTTCGAAAGCGAAATGGCGTAAATGGTCGCTGAATTTTGGCTGATATGTAATGTAGTCGTGAACTTTCAATTTGATCAACATAGTCCCCCGAATTTTAACCCAATGTGCAATGCGGTATCGAACTTTTAATTTGACCGATACGGTCCATGAACTTTGGAACATGTTCAACTTATTCCTAAACTTGAATCATAAAGACACTATATTGACCATCTTTATATAGTCAGGAATTTAGTTAAACATGTTTCAAAAGTTCATAAATCAGAAATTTCAAGGACGACGTTACATATTGGAGTTAAAGTTCGGGAAAATATTGGTCGAATTAAAAACCGCGGACTACGTGCGATATTGGTCAAAATTCGTGACTATTGGTGTCATTATCCCTACCAATAATAAAGAAGGAAAAAAATACCAATGAAAGTCCAATAGGCATAGTTTATGGTACTCGGTGGTAGAAGGAGGGTAATTTTGGTCACACGGGATCAAATTTGTGATTTTTAATGACATAAAATTTGGAGTATTGGTGTCAATTTAGGCATAGTTTATGGTTTTCGTGACACAAAAATGTTTTGAGTAGTGACGTTGCAATGAGCATACTTTAGAGTTTCTTGTGTAAATGTGCGTATATATTAGGGCGGGTAAAAAGAAACATCCATTTTTGAAATATAAAAAGTAGTTTGGGATTTGGCAAAAGTGCTTTCGAGAGATTTTTAAAAAGGGCAAGTGCCCTAGAAATTCTAAAACTCGTTGGAAAGCGCAACAAAGTCCTAAACCTTTCAAAAGTATAATGAAGTTATAAAACTTATAAAATTGGTGCAATCAAGTTTGGCCAGTTAACTTTATGAATTTGGCCGATGAAAAATATTGACGTGACATTTTTATTAATTTGAACAGTCATTCATCCCCTTCTTTAATCACGTGGGATTGTATTTCATGTAAATAGTACATAATTTTTTTTTATGAATCATCCGTTTACAAAATATATAAGAAAACTTGTCCACAGAAAATACAAGAAGATTTTATGCATAATGTAAGTTTGTTTGCATACGTTTATGTTAATGTTTCAAAGGAAAGATATGATAATCAAGAGCTTAATGAGAAACTAAGAGTTTTGATGAATTACGGAACATATTTGTCGAATAAAGGCATCAAATGGATGTCTTAAAATTGAAAAGGAAATTGCATTAGGTTGACTGTCACTAGAGAAAAGTTGGCAAGAGAAATATAGCATCGTTTAGAAGTGGACACTGGATGGATCTCTTCCCACCCATTCCAAATCTCTAAGCCCAGTAGTCTTTTGTGTACGGTTGACCGATTTTGAGGTTGTAATTTTCGACCATCAAAGAATTTTTTATTATATAGAAATAGAGTCTTTTTTTTCCTACCAATTAAAATAAGGGAAACTATCTCTAGAAATCCTGACTGTGTCCACTGGAACATTAGTAGGTAGTTTTCGATCAAACCAATATAAGTTTGGAGATTTTAATGACACAAAATTTGGGGGATCGGTGTCACAATAGATAGGATTTATGATTTTTTGTTATATTGCAACGGGTAAGGTTTAGCGTTCTTGTGGTGCAAACCCAAAATAGAATTTGATACTCAAAATTGCCCAACTTTAATTGTACAATTACACCGCACTTGAAATTGGTCGGTAATCGATCGTATCTACCCCAATGTATATAACGATGCACTACTCGACTCTAGGGGCTTAAAAAGTGTTCCTTAACAATCCTTTTGTAAACTTCACAACAGGTGGAAAGACCATTTAGGTATCGATTTTGATTGGTCTTAGGATTATCTAGAGGTGATCTTTTGAGAACACCTATGTTGAGTTTTTGACTTTCAAATTAATGGTAAGGTTATTTGGACCATTCACTTTTGTTTTAG